>JAWNNR010000146.1:0-2400000 GCA_035044725.1 Scaptomyza caliginosa | reverse complement strand
AGAATTTATTTTATTTTATTTATGTGATTAATACAATTAAAAGTTGACTTTATCTAAGTAATTGTATGAAATTAAATATTTTATTTATTTTGCGTACAGCATTTAATTAAAGATTGCAAGTTAATCGCGTTTGTTCTTGTTTATGTTTCAACCCTTTCGCGTTTTTTATGGCAACTCTTTTCGTTTCGCTCTCATTTTTTTTCTATATTCTCATGCGGTTTTTTTCCTCCTTAACACGTTGTTGTTTGTTTTTGTTATGAGCCCAAGCAATTTTTTTTGTATTTTGCCGACTACATTTAAAATAAATGTTTTTTGTTTTGTTTTTTGCTTATTGAAACAATATTTTGTTGTACAACAATATTTATTGACTTTGTCAGCTTTAAAGTAAATTTTATATGTTTATTTGGGCAAATATGTGTGTGTGTGTGTGACTCAAGCCAAGAGGTTCTTTCACGGTTGTGTTTGCATATATGCATAAGTATGTGTGTGTAAACACTTGCGTGTATTTATATATATGATTTGATAATTTAAAAGTATAATTAATTTACATTTACATTCAATAAATTGGCAGCTCATAAAAAAGGCAAAACGCAAGTCGTGCGTATAGAAAATGATATTCTCATCTCTGATTCTTTTGTCCTTGTTTACTTCTCTTTCTGTCTAGCCAAAAATCTCATCTCTGATTCTTTTGCCCTTGTTTACTTCTCTTTCTCTCTAGCCAAAAATCTCCCTCTCTCACAGCTGTGTTTTGGGTGCGTATTTCGATAACCTGGATAATTGATACAAAAATAATATTTGGCTCTATTAGCGCAATCGCATTATTTTGACAAATATTTTTATTGTTTTAACATAATTTTTCGCATGCGATGCCAAACTGAATGAATGAAGGCAGCTTTCCGAGAGGACGATGGTAAACTTAAAGGTCCTTTGAGCCTTTCCTCACACTCACAAACACACACACACAAGCACATGTGCTTAATGCATGAGGTCCTTGTCCGGTCATGTCCCGTTCAAGAGTCCTTGGCTGCATTTGAAATTCGAATGAGATTGCATTTGCCTCGACAATTTCTTCCCAATTTCTCAGTGCCTCATTTTTTGACGTTTCAAATTTTCGTCTTTTGGCATTGAAGCTCTGTTTTTGATGTACGCGTGTGTATAAGTGTGTGTGTGTGTGTGTGTGTGTGTCTGTCTCTTTACACATTCTGTTCACAGCTCATGTTCTGTTCACTATGTTATTTTTTTTTTGCGTTTTTTGCCATTGCCCGTCTGTCCCAAAACGGAGTCTCTGCTTCCAATCCCAGTTTCATGTAGCATTTCTTTCTCTCAAGCTTTCGCATTCGTTATCGTATTCGTATTCGTATATAACTCTGCCGCTTCATTTTGTCTGTCATTTGACCTATGAAAATATTGTTTTAATCTCTTGCACTGCTAACAAAATGAACGAAAAAGAAGAAAACTAAATTGTTCATTTCATTTTGCAGTGAAAGTTTAATCAGACTTAAAATGAGAAGAAATTTGTAAATTTTCATTCATAATGTTGGGTAAGAAAATGCCAGTTTTTAATTGTTTTTTAAAATGAATTAGAATTTAGGCATTCTTAATACTTGAGAAGGTGTTGTTTAGAGGCTTACAGGCATGTTAAAAGGTTCGGTTTGGTTTCCTAAGTTTGTTTGCTAAGCCACGCTTGTTTTGAAAAAATAAATAACATGTTGAATAAAATGATAATGAATATAGAGTTATTCAGTTGCTTCAACTAAAGATTCATTTAAATATCAGAAAAGAAATGATTGCAGTGTTGATTATGCGAAATTAAAGATCTTTCTCGATGATTCATGGATGACAAGGGCAAAACCAAACTGATTCCTAGAAGATACATGCTCGGTAAGGCTGTATTAATACATTATTATACATGCCATGTTTGATAGTTTAATGAACTTGATAACTTAGCAAAAATGTGAATTACGCAATTGGAGTTCATTGGTCACGCTCTATGCATATGAAACATATCAAATTGATAAACATTTTCCGTTCTGGAACCAAACTCAATAGAGTTGTGGCGCCTGTCGCCAAAAAAAAAGACAAAATGGTTTGTCTCGCAATTTTGCATGCTCAATTTGAGACAGTGAACAGAACGTTGACATCGCTAGCGAGAAATATTCAATTACTGGATGATGAAGGGCATAGGAGAATAGGAAGGTGCGGCTAGACAGATAGTTAAAAGCGTTGAGGACAATTTGCAGCACATGTCGACTGAAGTGAGGGGCGTGCAAGCGGTCGCAAAGGAAGGCAAGAAACATATGGCAATTATTGCCTTTTCAAATTTTTAGCAATTTCTTTTCTTTTGCCTTTCTTTTTTTTGGGCAGATTTTTGTATTTTTACTTGCAGTAATCTAAAAATAATATTTATTTTAAAGCGCTGAGTGCACGAAGTGCCCTAATCAGACAGTTAACGGCACTTGAACGAGGCACATACAAACACACACACACACATACGTTCACAGACTGAGAAACAGGATTTAAGCTGCAACAATAATAAATTTTCTAGCAAAAAAATAAAGAAAAGCAAAGAAATTGGAAAATATCTTTCGCTTGAAAAACGCGCACTCCTAAAAATGCTGATAAGGCGAAATATGCGCACGCACACACACACACACAACTGCTGCTCTGCTCACGCTGCCTTGCTGCTTCTCTCATGAATATGCATGCGACGTCGACGCAGCGTCGCTGCTGGCTCTGCTCGAGCCAATAAAGCAGAGACGCACACAAAGGCACCAGCGTACACGCAATCAAATGCGCAGCCAATGGTAGGCGTGGCCTCAAATGCACACACACACACATACAAGCAGTGTCGAGTCGAGCAAGCTGAGTGAGACAGAGAGCGCAAGAGCGCAGCAATGGCGTATGAATTGCACTGCTTGCACAACTGCACTAGCTGATTTTGTGGTGGCTTTCTGCCGTTGGACAACGTTCCCAGGGTTGAGTTGCTGGAGTGTGGGTGCATGTGGCATTGGTGGGATGCTCGGGGTTATGGCTCACTCAATATTGGCCACTTATTAAAATTTATGATTTGTATATATGTATGATTCGAGCACTCATTATGCATACATAGTTTGTTTCTTTTTTTTTTTATTTGGGTTTTTTGTATTTTGGCACAGCCAATTTAACAGATTAGTTGTGGATACAATAATTTTTCGGTTTTGTTGTTCCAGGAAATATGGTTTGTGTATGTGAGCTTTAAGGGAAAGGGGTTTGGCTGGCTGGGAAATTTGTGCCATTAGTTTAATCATAATAATAATCATAATCGCAATCATAATCATGACGAAAATCTTCCGGTCTTAGGGCCATAAGCAGGCGGAAATTCATGACAAGACGGCGGCGCTAAATCGCAGGACTACCTGAGCATCAGCAAACCATGTAATGCCCGGCCAGCACCGGATGCTAATCATCATCAGGCCTAAGCACGCAAGGGGAAAACTTTATTTTGGCTGCTTTCTGGGTTGGCATGTTTAGACTTTAATGCGCGCCGCGGGAATTCTTAATGAAAACGAACCGATTTCGATTGGGTATTTCCATTGAGGACTTAGCCTGCCCAACTTACCTGGACCCTGACTTCTGTTTAAGGAACTCATAGTCGGTTTTTCCCCCCTACTGTTGCTGCTACTGCTACCGATAATGATGATTATGATGAAGAAGAAATCTGGTTTTGCTTATGCCGCGCGTGTCTTGCGGTTTTTGTGTGGCTTATTTGCGGTTTTACAGTTTTTATTGCCCAAGCAACAGTGGACTGCCGGCCTGCCTGCTGGGTGTGGGTGTTCCTGACTCCTTCTGGCCATAATTGCTGCTGCTGCTTCTCCTTGTCCTCCTTCCTGCCTTGGTTGCCGCATTAAGGTGTGTACTTTTTGCTTAAGTAATGAGTTTTTCCACGAACATTTTATCGTTACAGAAAGTGCTCTCAACTAAATATGAATTAAGGCTAAATAAACTCGAAAACCTTAAATTAAAGTTCATTCACTTTCAACTCATTCATAAATCTATATACTAAAACACTTTGCATTACAGCGCCTTTGAATGAGTTTTGAAAAAAAGAAAGAGGGAAAATAGAATCATATCCAATTCCGTCTCGAGGTATTCCATTCAAAACTGTAACTTGTCTTGCTTTTGCTGCTGGTCTAATGTTTATTTTATAAATATTCGATGCCATGTTATTTCAACAAGACTTTTGTTTATTTTTATTGGGGAAACAAATACGCGCGACATACTCGAGACTTTATGTGTGTGTGTGAGTAAACGATTCAAATGTTAAATGAAATTGGCAATAGTATATTTTGTTGTCTATGAATATTCTTTATAAAATACAAATGCATCATTGTTTTGGCAAAATGGTTTCGCTTTGAGACCGCAGGACAGTTGAATAGATCGAAAATTTGTTGGAATTCTAACAATTTAGTATGCTGCTGCTGTAGCCTATAAAAACAATTCACCAGTTGGAAAATCCTTGCGAAAAACTGTTTTTAATTTCGCATAAATTTAAAATAAATAAAAACTCTATCTTCCTCTGTCTATCTCGCTCTTTTGGCTTGAATGCATATATTTTTAAAAAATTGTTTACTTTAACACAAAGTAAAAACGAACATTTTCTCCTTTATGCGTAGAAATGTATTTTTTTTAATATGTATTTTTCGTTTAAAAATAAAAATGTTCAAATCATTTTATTTATTTATTTATTTATGCAGGCTGTTTGCGGCTGCTGCATCTTCGATTTTGTTGGGCTTACGGCTGCATAGTTGTCCCGGTCCTGGGCAGGATTCGCATTTGTGGCATTGTGTTCGTGTGTTTATTTGACGCGCAAATCCTCTTATGCCGTCTCTCGGACTCTCGGACTCTGGGACTCAGCTCACTGGGACTGGCTCTCGGTTCGATTCGTAACGGCATGAAAAGGACAATTGCATGTTTTGATTGCCGCCTGCAATTGTCCTGCCGCTGCTCCTGCTGCCTGTGCACTTGTGACAATATTTTCATAATTTTTGCATCTTTTTTTTGCCATTGCTGCTGCTGTTGCTGCTGCTGAATCTGCTGCCTTTTGCCGTTGTCATCGGCGCATCGCCAACGGTAGGTGCGTGTGTAAACATTAACTTTTCAAGAAGATTTAATCCCGATTATCCTTTGACTGTACAATTTTCAATGTTCACTCAAAAATTACCTCGTAGCCCTTTTAAGTCTTTTTCATTCTCTCTCTCTTTGACTCCGTGTCTGTCTCTTTTTGTTGCTGTGTTTGTTTTACGGTTTTGGCAAAGATTGAGTCGTCTCCCTTGTCCGAGAATCCTTGCTGCTGTCTTCCGTTGGCTGCCTGACGATAATTATCAATGGCGACGACTTCTTGATGCGATTTCTGCCGCTTTTCTCTCGGCCCGCACAATGGTCAGCATTGGGTTTCTCTTTCGACTTTGTATTCCATTTGACTCTGGATGAGATTTTAATTTGTCCATAAAGGTGAGACAATTAACTGAATAATTGGATTGCTAATCTCTTAAACAATGTGCAGGATCTCGTTACTGAAAATTAGATTTGTGTTTACACCAAACGCAAATTGTTATCCTTTAATCTGCTTGAGTTGCCTTCAAGAGGGTGAGTTAAATATAGTTATTTCGCATAAATTTGAATACTAATAAACAATTTTCTAATTAAAGCTTACACACCAACACATTTAACTGGAAATTTAGAATGTTCATAAAAATAACGTGACTTAGAATATTACAAGGGTTTCTAACGTGAGGGTATATGTTTGCCCGAAGGCATTTCGTATGCATGCATTTAATACACAGAAACAAAACAATCGCACTTTTGGCAACGTTCCTCCTAAAGGCAATAATGTTGCCAGACTGCTGAAAATACATTTCAAAATTTATTAGAAAGTAACGTTTTACTTAAAGCAGTGATAACGATAGCTGTGAACTGCTTTGTAAACTTTGTGTACTGCTTGCACAACACAATTTCTCGTAGCGCGGCCAACGTCACGTAACGCACACATTTTTCTCACTTGAAGTTGGCTGCACGCAAATCGATAAAGCAGTTCTGGTCGAAGAGGCGCACTTTTCAAATAGTTTAAACCAACAAAATGCATGTTGTATATTTTTACAAGAGAAAATAGTTTTTTTTTGGATTTTTGTTTTATAATTGAAACATTTACAACTTTTTGTTCGTATGCTTTGTTTATTTTAATTTAAACACTTTGATCACAAATAATGCTTGACTATTTGCTTTATAAATACTAACTTATCCATTACTGGTTATTATTTAAATGATATTTATTTAATAAGAATCCCTTTTTAATTAATGCACTAAACAACTATTTTTCTGTCTGCCACTACTTAAAAGCTAATTGTAAAATTGATTATCCTTTGAGGTAATTATGTAAAATGATTAATTAACTCTAGACCTATATTAATATTTGATTGTCTCATAGTATTCGCCATTCAGCGATGTCGGAGGCGGAGTTATGGGCCTCAGGTAAACCGGTTTTAAATCGATGGGCGAACGATCTATGGCATGATTACCCGTCTGCGATGGCGGCGGCGTCATATTGCCATGATGATGCTGATGCGGCTGATGATGATGATGGTGATGATGAAGATGTTGCGAAGACTGCGAATGAGCGTGCGACTGCCCCGTCTGTATGGATGACAAAGCGGGCAGTTGCTGCAGCGACATCGAGCGCAGACCTAAAAGACAAACAGGAGCAGAAAAAAGAAAACACTCGATTAAAATGCGTATATTGTTTTTTTTATGATCTGGCGTTAAAATTCACATTGCCAGCAATAAAAAAAGTACGAGACACACCGACAGACAGATAGCAACACCATGTGTTGCTATGCGGTGGTAATCCGAGATCAAAATGATTCTCGCCCGCACACACACGCACACACACACCACACACACACACACACACACCCGAGGCACATGCAGTGTGAACTCAATCAGTGACAGTGTTGCCTAGAAAAAAAAGCTAGATCTATAAACAACTAAGGTTATTTCTTTGAAGACTTTCGCTTCAAAACAAGCTAAATAAAACAGCCAAAAAACCAGCTAAACGAGCAACACTGATCACACAATTAAATGACTGTGATTGACACGAACACCCAGGCGGATTGACTGAGGCACTTACCATTATCCAAGCCGCCGCCGCCACTTGTTGCATAGGAGTAACCCGCCGCCACGAGACTGGCGGCTGGCGCATAATCACTTTGAAGAGCCGCCACCGGCGAACTGGAGGAGCCCAATGCCGAATGGGCCATTGGTGGCGTGGCAGAGCCATTGAGATGATTGTTATTGCCCACCGATGTCAGGCATGTGATGTTTGAATATTGGGGCAGGGTGGCAACGCCGACGGCCGCTGAGCCACTGTGCGCTGCATGCACATTCCAAGCATCACTGTAGCCCTGTGCCGCCGAAGAACCAGCACCGGCAGCCGCACCATAGTCATAGCTGGCATACGCTGGCGTCGCATAGAAATTGGCATTATCCTGCAAGCATAAAAGTATAAGAACAAGTTGCTGCAAGTGTTAAGGAAGGCTGCAATCTTACCATGCCCGCATCACCGTAGCTGCCGCTGTAGAAACCATTCGCACTGACGGCATAGGTCTTGCCCTTGATCTTGGAGCGATAGCCACGCGGACGACGTCTCAAGCTGCCCTCATCCTCGAAAAGATGTGCAGAGTTCTCATCAATGGTCCAGTAGTTGCCCTTGCCCGGCTTGCCCACGCCCATGCCCTTGGGCAGCTTCTTGAAGCACTCGTTCAGGCTGAGATTGTGCCGCACCGAGTTCTTCCAGCCGACATAGGGTCCGCGAAAGAATTCATAGCTGCAAGCAGGCATACACACAATAAAGCAAGTTTATTTATTTGTTTTTAACAGAACAATATCCAAAAAAAAAGCGGACACAAAAAGTCAATTAAGAAAAAAGTTATTATTTTTTTTTTCGGACACCACAGACTTGGCAACAAACAAACAAACGACGTCAGCATGAAATCCTCTCACGCATTTGAGCCCATCGCGAATGTCGCCAAACTATATCCAAACACATAAAGTGCCAAGCGCTAAGAAATATGAGCAATTAAAAGGATGCGCCTGGCTTATTGGCTGTGTAGGGGCAGGGGCGGTTGTGCTGATCATCGTATTGTGTTGGAAAATAAATAAAAATGAAGGCAAGTAGTAAATGAAAACCAAGCAACACACACACACATAAGGTGCCTGTATCTGTGTGTTTGTACGGTGTTTGGTTGCGGGTGTGGTGTCGATATCGGTAATCGTTCCCCACTCGACACTTGAGCCTGGGGAGACGCTTGTTTCGGCGCATGGGAATGTTTGTGGTGCGTACGTTTCGAGCCACTTTTCGCGGGGGCTAACAAACCCTAAAGGGTCTACAGTCTAGCTGCAGTCTAGCTGCAGTCGAGCTGAATGGCACTTTACTGGTAGCCAACAATAAGGTCAACTATGAAATTGCCAATAAATTATTGGGCATATTTCAATTGGCAGTCAGCTTTCTGCTGTTTTTCCGCTCTTAAGTTCAACATATGGTCATTAATATATTGTAACACGAGAATCACATTTAACAAAGCAACAAAGCTCAAGTGCTTTACGCATTTGGCCAGCTAGTGTTACCCACCTCTTTTGTAGATATGCATAGATCTCGCTGAGCGTCAGTTTGCCAGTGGGTGATTCCTTGATGGCATGCCCGATCATATTGATATAGCTTAGAGCTGGCTTTTCGGGGCGACGCGTACCCGATTTCTTGGTCGTATCCGGTGTGCTATTATCCAGAGCATTGGCAACACTTGGCTTGGGACTCTCATTGTTGTTGTTATTCGTATTGGTTGGCAGCGTATCGGACTTGGCTGGCGAGGAACTGGCGCTGGAGTAGTTGAGCACAGACATGCCAGCATGTCCATGGGCATTTGATATAACCTGTGTGGGTGATGCAGAAATCCTTGGCAAATAGTTGGGAGAATGCTGCTGCTGTTGTTGTTGCTGTTGCTGTTGTTGGTGTTGCTGCTGCTGTTGTTGCTGCTGGTGTTCGGCCTCATGAATGGCCAGCTGATGGTAATCATTGGCACTGAGAATGGTATTGTTGGAGCAGTACTTGATGGTGCTGGCATATTGATGATTCATGGGCTGCAGCTGCAGCGGCTTCACCACCGGCGAGCTAACATACATCTCCTGATCGGTGGGTGTCTTCGAACTGGAATTGGGTGAAACCGAACCAACCGAATGCGTGGACATAAGCACACCATATGGCGGTATGGGACTCGAGGATGCCGGCGGTGTTCCCATGCTGGGCAAAGCACCCAAACCATAATGCTGTGTGGTGCTGCTGCTGGTGGTGGTGGTGGGCGTCACATTGCCCGACGTATAATACTTGCGCTCCATGTAGCCAATGTGTGGCTTCTCGTCCGCCATCTCTGTGGGTGAATCGCCGCCCATCAGTTGAAAATTGCCAGCGGGCAATGTATTGCCAGCACGATACAAATGCGACGTTGTGTGATGGTGTGTGAATGTGTGTGGGTGTGTGTGCGGATGTGTATGCTGTGTGCTCAAATGTGAATGATGCGGATGCGGATGGGGATGATGCGTTGTTGGATGATAATGCGACGAGGCACTGACAAAGCCACCCAACTGATCAACGATCATGGTGCGGCTATTCAAGTCACTAACAACTTCTTCACTTTTAATCATTCTACGATTTATTTAAAGTTTGCGTTTGCGTTTGCGTGCGCGAAGCCTTAATGAAATTATTATTTTTTATCCGTTCCGATTTATGCTCGAACCGTGCGGCTTCGCTAGTCTCGCTGTACTGTAAACGGTCTGCGATCTCAACGCTCCTGCTGCTATATAGAGCGTCGATCCACTTGAGCACTCTGTGTGTTCTTTTTTTAGTTCGCCTACGCCTTACGCAAAATGTGCTTCGCTCTCGTTCTCATTCTCATTCATTGGCTTGGCTTGCGCGCTTCAGTGCTCTCTGGCGCTCTCGCTCTCTTGGTTGCTCTCTCGTTTTCTTAGGGCATTTACAATGCGAGTCAATGGAATTCGAAGCTATTGGACCTTCAGTCTATGCATTGGCATGCAAAAAAAAAAAATAACTCCAGACAAGTCTGAAGAATTTAAGTAATTTGAGTTATTGTAGAGTAGAAGTTGCTTAAGTTTCAATACTTTCAGTACTTTTATCATGCATATCTAACACACCCTGTCGCCTGTCTTCTGGCACAATCAACAGTTAATAAATAGTCAAAGAACCCACAACTCGAAACCCAAAATTACTGCGAATGAATTAACATTTAGCGCATCGCAACGCAGAGAGAGAGGAAACTGTTTCTTTTCCAATTGTGCTGCTTGTTGGCGGCATACGAAACGAGCTGTTAATTGATTTAGTCGTTCGGTTCGAACCTGGATCTCTGGCTGGCTCCCTGAGTGCCGCCATTGCTGTCAGCACTCGCGACCGTGACGACGATGGCGCGACGAGGCCGCTCTCTCTCTCTCTCTCTCTCTCTCTCTTCTTTGGTGCCAAGAGATCGGGCAACGTTTCAATCCCCAAACACACACACACACACACACACGTACGTATGTACGCATGAGAGACACTCACACACACACGGAGGCGGAGTTTTGTTTACATTAAACGAATTCTATTTGTCGAACGCGTCAGGCACGATTGGCGCTGCTAACAGCAACACCAACACCAACAACAACAACAATCAACAATTTCTTAGCTACGTTTTTGTGTTTTTGTTTGCTTGATTTGACTTTTGTGCGAGCCTGAAAGATATTTTAATTTCGTTTTGCAAATATATCAGGGAGCAGACAATTCTGAACGAAACACTCGCCATTTTCACAGAATTTTCGTGGAATCCACAGACAATAACCACACAATAACAACAACAATAAATTGGGCAATTGCTGAACATTTTTTCAGCACAGCATTTAAATTTGTTCTTATATATATATATATATGCATATTTGTTAAAGTCTTTGGCTATTTTTCTGCAGACAGGCAATAAATTATTTTTACTTTTGATTATTATTACTTCTTATTCATGCTCTCTGTGTGCAGAACCGCAATTTATTATTGCGAGTGAGATATAAATTAAACAGGCTCCACAAATACAGATATTAAACTGAATTCGATTCATCTTATTGGCTTGCAACAGCTTAAAATTGGCCGTTTAATTAATTGCCCAGGTGTGGAAAATGTAAAAAACGTTTTTATTTTGGGTAATAAATGACATTGGTTAGGAGAATGCTAATTAATCATGCTAATTTATAATAGCAAACGTTTATGAAGATTCGATTATACAATCCCACACAAACCTCCAATCTTAGCCAAAAAAGAAAAAATTTCTTTGACATGACATCGTGAATTTTGTATTTATAGCCAGCAAGTCCAAACAGTTCCATGTGCGTCATTTTAACTGGGTCAACAGTTCCGCCAACATTCTCAGCTTTGACGTTGTGTGGTCGCCAACTGATTGCAATTGAACGAAAGTCTCTGCCTGCTCTATTCCTTATCCTTTCAGTTCATAACAAAAACAAACGAGGGAATTCCCAAACAAAAGTCGTCAGCATCATTTTTGTTCTTTCTTTCTTAGTTTTTTCAAGTTCAAATAATCATAATAAATACATCTTTCTTTTAATCTGGTTGTTGTTGTTGTTGTTGTTATGGGCTTCTTCTTGTACGGCGTTTGTTTTGCTTTTAAATTAATGTTAATGTTATTAAATGGCCAATTTGTTTACTATTATGGAGGTTTGTAAACAAAATTATGTATACGACGCGTCTGCGGCAACAACCAAGCAACTGTTGTAGTACACAAAACGAATGATTATTCCATTCAATCTCTCTCCCTCTCTCTCTCTGTCTCTCTCTTTCACTCCCTTGACTCTCGCTGTCCAAGTTGGGAATGCTTAAGAATACCAAACAATACCAAATGCCGGCCATGGCCAGGCATTGTTTAAACTTGCCTCGTGCTGTATGCAGTAGTGTAGTTTAATAAACATTTAACAATTAAACACACACTCTAAACACAACCATAACCATGTTGTATATATATACAACGTTGAAGCCGCTGGGCTGGCACACTGTTTTGTTTTTGCACACTGACCTACAACAACAGGCAAGAAGCAAACAACAATTGCAGCTTCTTCTTTCGTTCAATTCTTGGCCACCTGCACACGGCTAACCCGTTGGCCATGCAACTCTTCATACGCCGGACAATAAATAATCAAAAAAAAAATATTTATTCAAAATATTTCAGTTAACATCTTGCGTCTCAGTCTCTCTTGTTTAAATATTTACACTTTGTATGTGCAATTTTCTTGCTTACTAGATCAAACCTAATAGTTTTGCTTCTACTTTAGATACAACAGCATACTTATTGGTTTTTGTTTATGCTGCTGCCGCTTGAAGAGATTGGGATCACGTGTTTGTGGCCAAACTCATATGGAAAGCATGATAAACAACAACCAGCTACTATGTCAGTAATACAAACAATATGGAATATACTTTTTCTATTATTTTTTTGTTTTGTTTTAGAAATATATTTTGATATTTTGTTCCCACGACTTTGATTGTGCTGTTAATTTTGTAAATATTTATGAAAATTAAAGCGTTTAAGTGAAAATAAAACGCTTATTGGTTTGGATTAGGTTTAAATTCTTGTGGGAAACTTTTCAAAAACCAAGCAAAACATTGAACAAGATTCCTCTTAACCAGTTTCTTTATGTTTAATTCAGCTGTAATGGCATTCTGCTGTGAATGTTGCCACACTTGGGTCATAAACACCTTTTGCCCAACGATTACAAATTCTACAAAATGGCTGCTTGGCTGCCTTTTGCGCAAGATGGCCAACACACAACGTGTGTGTCTGTGTGTGTGTGTGTATTTAGTTTGCCAGCTGCCAGTTTGGCAGTAATTGTGCGATCTGGATGCCATTGCCAAACTACAATGCAAACTGTGGCATATAATAAAAGCTTCCACACACCCACACACACAGACACACACACAAACTGTGGCACAATGGGGCGCCGCCCGCTGCCTGGCCATGCCCGGTTTTTGTATGCCATTCAGCTGTCGAAGCTGGCGCAATAAAATTGAACAATTTATAGACTTGCGATCCATTTGGTGCGCAATAATTGCGCCAAATTTAACTGAAAAAGAGCCAACAACAAAGTGAACATGGAACGTGGAAAGCCAATTGGGCTGGTTGGGATTTTGTTTAGCTTTTTCAGTTTAATAGCCGATACTTAAAAATCCGTTGACTCACTCAGGTGAACGGGCGGCAGGTGGAAAACAGGAAACAGAGCCAAACATTTTAAATAACCAAAATGATTTTGCATTGCTGGTGGTAATTAATCTTTGTGGCAACGTGGAAACGAAGAAGCACAAGAGATCATGTGGCATGTGGCACCTTTTGTTTTTAGCTCTTGCCGCCACTGATGAAACCTACGTTGTTTTTTTTCTGTATTCTTTCAAGGCATCTGTTTCGTTTCCATCGACGTCGTTTTTTTTTTTGATCTTGTCGCTTTGTTCTTGGCTTTTGTAGATTTTCTTTAGCTTTTTGTCGCTATTTCTCTCCTCAAAATCACAAATGCCAATGGAACGTTTCAAGTGCCTTGCGGGGAGTCCAATTTGGGTTAATCGACGGCGACATCCTGACGCATCAGCATTTGTTTAATTACCCAGGCGCTGACAAATATTTTGACATGGCGTCGCCGAGAGACATTGTCGTGGTCCACTTGTGGCTAATGTGTGGTCGGGCCACTTGAGATCCGGTAGCAGGGTTCGACGCATGGTATTGTAACTGAAAACCAAACGTTTTCAAATTGTATCGGAACCTCAGCATAAGCATGGCATGTGTCAGTTGAGTTATAAATCGTCTGATTTCATATAATTAGTCTTTCTGAGGATTTATTTCTTTTCTTGCCAGCAAGCAATGACAAAACCAGACTCAAAAGTCAGTTGTTAGTAGAACTGTTTAAGGTTCAGATACAAAAATTATATAATAAATTTTACGTTTTTTTTTTTTTTGAATTTTCCTTATATTTGTTAAATTCCAAACTAAAAATGAATCGTTTGATGAATATTTCGTTTCTAAAATTGACAGGCAATTTGTTACACTCTCGAAGGGCGAGTGGCTGCGGTGACAAGGATTCGTGTTCAAGCCAGGATCCTTGCAACCAACAAGATCCTTGCGCTCAGCAAAATCAATGTCCGCAAGATAGTTGTGAACAGAAGGATAAGTGCGCTAAGCAAAATCAATGTCCGCAAGATAGTTGTGAACAGAAGGATAAGTGCGCTAAGCAAAATCAATGTCCGCAGGATAGTTGTGAACAGAAGGATAAGTGCGCTAAGCAAAATCAATGTCCGAAAGAGCCCAGTTCGAAGAAGGATCCGTGTGCCAAGCAGGATAAATGCGGCAAGCAGGATAAATGCGCCAAGAAGAATAAATGCGGCAAGAACGAACAATCCGGCGGCAAGAGATCAGACTCCAAGAAACCCAAAAAGGCCGCTTGTGCTCAAAGTAAGAACAGCCGCATTGCAAATTTATAACCATAAACTAAACTCATATTATCTCTTATAGCTGAACAGAAAACAAATCCACGTTGCAAGGATGGCAAAGGTGCAAAGCCAGCTAAAAAGTAATGGGTCAAAGACTGGCGCCAGCTCTACTAAAAGTAGTTCAGCAAAAAAATAAGAGGAAAATTTCTATGTAGTGCCCGAAGAACATGAATCAGTTTGGGTTTACGGCACTGAGATCATAAAAGCGAATACGCTCACCAGACATTATAAAGCCATAAAGCAGCAAGTAAAATTCGACGCAAAAATAGCTGCCCAACAGCAGGGAGCTAAGAGGAAACCAGAAAGAGTGATAAAAGTCAAATATCTGTGAGTTGCCATGGACATTGTATGTGTCGTGGACGCCTTTGTTGCCACCAAAATCATGCGGTGTATTGTTGCCGATGCAATAAATGAATATTTCAAATTTTGATAACCAATTGTGTTGGCATTATTCTGTGGAAGAACTGCATTTTATCAGCTGGCAGGTGCTTAAAAGCTCCCACTCACACTTTTAACCCACGACAAAACCAAAACCAACAAAAAGAAAATCTATGAAATTAAGCAAAAGTGCAGCAGTAAACGGGAATTCATAAATTTCACACCCATCCACCGACAGAGAACGTTTTTATGGCAATTCAATTGCACTGGCACTGATATTTGTTTCCTGCTGATCCGATCCAAAAACGTTCCACACCCTGTTAGCCGGCCAGGTTGCAGCCGTATGGCCATTTATATATATATATATACAACTTGGTTTTCCCTACGCTACATGTAAACAAAAAAGATATATTCAAATCTCTAGACACGGGCCGCACTTCTGTCGACTGCTGTTCGATGTTTTTTTTTTCTCTCTACTCTAGCCAAGACTCAATAGTTGAAATACATTTTTCTCTCCCTTCGTTTCCTTTCCAATCGATCGTTTCAATACATGTGTGTGTGTGTGTGTGCACAACACATTTTTGTCTTCTTGCGCTCTCCGTATTTTGGGTAATTATTACTTTTTTCAATGTAAACAAATTCAATGCTGCTAATTTTAGTTAAATACTTGTACATATTTCCTGATTAGACAATTTTGCGTCTTTTTATTTTTTGCCTTTGGTATTTAACTATGCAGCAAAAAGTTTTGAACTCTTTAAAAGTTTGTATATTTCTCGAATTTATTTTCTGTACTTGTCAGCTAGTCGACGGCTTTGAAAAGTGCCGAAAATCAGGCACAATTGACGCATTCGACGATCGACGGGCGGTCGGGCATCCATCAATACAGTGTCTAAAGTCTCCAGACTTCAGATAAGTGTGGGTGGAGCTGCTATGGTTATATATATTCCCGATTAACAGTCGGAACGTGTATCTGTTCAACCTTTCAACGCATAAAAAAACCGATGCGCAAAGTTTTTCGAAAGTGTTTTTTTTTTTGGTTTTTTGTGTTTCGAATTATCGACGAAATTAATCTTAATCTTGAGTTTGCCCAAGGCAATCTGGCAGCACATGTGCTAAACTATAACTGTGTGTGTGTGTGTATAGGTGTGGGATTGAACGAACACATATCTATTTCAAGGCCTTGGCGTCCTTTTATTGTTGTTGTTGCTGTTGCTGTTGCTGCCGTTATTGCTGTTGTTTGCTTTGGTTTTTGTTTTTGTGCGCACGCCGATTGAAGTTTGGCCGACGCCGACGTCGACGTTCGTCAAATTTGTTGGCATCAGCAAACGGTTTAAAATTCAACGAAGAACAACAACGGATAGCAATGAGAATGATGGAAGGCAAGCGACAGCAGTGCGAGAGAAAGAGAAAGACGGCATGCGCTTTGCATGCGCCGGCATTGCACCAATTGGACCACCCAAAGCGTTCAACGTCCGCAGCTCCTCTTCACGCCGATTCCATGCTCCCCTCGCTAACCGCATAAATGCATATTTCTCTAGCTGCTGCTGCTGCTGCCGTTATACTTTTTACGATAAATTACAACACCAACATTGCAGCAAATGCTGCAATCATTCATTCATGCGGTGCCATCGCCCCCTCTTGTTTAGCACCGTTCTCAATCTTCGTGTAAACATGTGTAAATCATGACCCGTTGATGGCCTCCACGCCAGCAGTTCAACATGTGACGTCCTCACCGACGCGACGTCAACGCAAGACAATTTTTGCACTGCGACCCCAACTTGCTTCCAGTGCTCTTTCCAGTTCGTGTATAAGTTAGGGAAAGCTGCTTCGTCTCACAACCTTGCCAGATTTTTTCAACAGCTGGCATTTGTTGTTGGACTAAAGTTGACCGCCAACATAGACTGGAATACACATAATTTTAATCGTATTGTTCCAAAAGGCTTAAGCAAATATTAATAATGCATATGTATTCATGTCTACATATACATACATATGTACATATACGCTTAGACGAGCCCTGAGAACTTTTTTTTGTCGGTTTGTGCACATATTGAGCAAACTCCGTGCACTTCCGAGCCATACATATTTGTGTCTGTGTGTGTGGGTGACTTGTTTGTTTATACTTAAAGCGTTATTTCAATAAACATATCCATGGCAAAGGGCAAATTTTCGGTATTGAAGTGTTGATACAAATTCCAAAAACTGTGCAGACCATAAGACATTTTTTGGATTTGCGAGCCTATAAATATATAATTTTAAAATATGTTTAATTGATTGCTTTTAGCTGCAGATCGTTTACTTTTGTATAAATAATTACCTTAAAGACATTAAACCGCCATTAAATATTTTGAAATTAAGAATTTTATATCAATCAGCAAATTGCAAGGCATCTACAGCAGTATGGCATCGCCATAGTAGATCGCAGTGACGTCACATTTGTCCATTTATGCTGTGCTGTAAAACGTACAGCTTTTCAGCGTTTTACAACACCAACAAGCGCTGATCGCTTGCAGTGTGACCAATTTACAGCGGTTATTGGTGTATTTTTTTAGTCTTAGAGTGAGAACCGCAGTAGCAGCTAAAAAGTGATTCACGCTCTCGAACGGCAAAAGCAATTTTAATAAACAGAAAATAATTTTCGCATTGCCGCCAGACATAGCGCTTAAGAAAATTAAATACATATACATTTTAATAAGCGCGCCGTGAGTGTTTTTTTGGAAAGTGCAAAAATCCAACGGGCCGCTACGTTTGCGTCGGCTCAAAACCCTGGTGCGCGTGTGCATGTGTGTGTATGCGTTTGTGTGAGAAAGGAGGAGGAGAAGCAACACAAAAAAAAAGTGTACAGACGACGCGCAGACGCAACGAACAATCTGCAGTGGTTAACTAAAAAGTGCCGAAAAACGCGAGTGAAAATTAATTAGTTACAGGCGCAAATAACGCCAAAATATATAACCTCATCACGAGTTGGTCAACAAGCAGCAAACAAAGCATATAACAAAATGGGTTGTGCCGTTAGTACAGCACGAGATAAAGAAGCCATCGAACGTTCGAAAAACATCGACCGGGCGCTTCGAGCTGAAGGCGAACGTGCCGCCTCGGAGGTTAAACTACTTCTTTTGGGTGCGTTTTACTGCTCTTTCTCCTACATTCTATATAATTATTATGATTTTTAGTTTGTGCATTAAAATTGCGACGCCGTGCATGAAAATGTGTTTGTTGGTGAACTACTTTCCAGTGGGGTGGGTTTTTACTATTCCAAGGGAATTAAAACAGTTACAATGCTGGATTTTCTGTGACTTTTTCAATTGAATCAAACGCAACTCAGTTTTCATCTTGGCCATTATGCAATGCACATGTCCATAATAATTCGTTTGCGATAAGAAATCAAAAGTAAATTGAAACCAAATGTCGAAGCTGGCGTCGTCGGCTACAAGTGGGGCGCCATCAATCGCCCTGCCAATGGATGGATACATATTTCTACTGCGGTTCTTTTTCTAAAAAAAAAACATGCACAACAAAAATGTTTGTTTGCTTGTAAGTGTGCGTGATGAGTGGCACTTGTTGTTGCGTTTTGGGTAAGAAATGTGTGCATTGAGGCGTTGCGACGCCATCACTTCAACTTTGACCTCTACAGTGAAATTGGAAGCCGCATTGTAGCGCGTCTCGTCTCGTTATTTTTTGGCCTTCTGTCATTAAATTTCTATACAAACCGCACGCCAAGAAATTATTTATTTCAGTGAGTGCTGCGAAGCCAGCGCAGCGCACTTTTTATTCCATTCAATGTTGCGAACAATGCAATGAGTTTTCCAGAAAACAGCAGCAGCAACAACAAAAACAACAATTCACCACACCATTCGCGCACACATACACGTTACATGTATGTATGTAGTAGCATTTGGCGGCTTTGCTTAAAAAGCAGCGCCCCGTTAAACTCATCGATAGACGGATGACTCAATAGGAGGGAGCTGCGGGCTGTGCGCACGGGATATTTGGCATGACCAATTAAATGATATATACTCAAGATGAACTTACACTCAGCATGAACACACGTCAACACAAAATCTAATTCAATTGCATTCCATTTTTGCCTTTTGCGCAACTTAAATATTTCAGCTATCCAAACAAAGTAAACCCAAATACACAAATTTCCGTAGCAGCTGTTTTGGCAAACCAAACAGAAACAACAACTGTGCAGGCCAGTGTATTTGTTGCTGTTGCTTATGGGTAACGACGACGGAAAAAAACACCTTGCACTACTTGCTAACATTTGCGATCGTATTTATTGTATTACACTACACACAGATGTTTTGAGTTGTTTTTGTTGTTTATGTTTTCGTTTCTATGGCATTATCTTTGTCTATTTGTTGAATGTTGCTTGTTGGCTGCTGCTGTTGCGGCCGCGCACGCTCATTATTCAAACCGCATACAACATGCGCTTGATATCTTGCGATCGCGCTGTCTCTATCTCTCTCACTCTCTCGCAGGGCTAATTAACAGTGGCCTGTTGTTGTTGCTTTGTACACTGACATTTAAAGTGGGGTGAACGATATTAGCGCAAATAAATGGCCCCCACAGCAAATGCAGCTGTGTAGTGTGTGTTTGGAGATTATGCTTGGTTGTGTTTCTGCTCGTTTTATTATGTGTAGATTTAATAAAAAAAAAAAAACATTGTTGCTATTGTTGCAGCTTGCTGTGTCTGACCATTGCCCCTTTCTTCATGTGCAAACAGCAGCAGCAGCAGCGGCCTCTTCAGTTAAATTATGGCACTTAATTCAACGTCAATTTCACTTACTCGTGCTTTTACTCTTTCCCTCTATCCTTGTCGCTCTCCCGCACCTATTTGACACGCCATACAACTGAAAGTGCAATTTTTATTTGGAGCGTATTTTCTGTTCGACTTTCTTTCACAATTCCAAACATTTCACAGACAGACGAATGTCATATTTTGTTGAAATACTCATATATTTGCATATTGTATTTCACATTTAAGGCATGTTTGGAGGGGGCTATATATAAAGTGTATACAATACTGAAAGCGTGTGATAGGGTGAGCACGAGAAGAGGCCCTGAAACACTCAGTGAACTGTCAACACAAATAACTTAATCAACAAAATTTTAAGAATTTTTTACACACACACACACACTTACGGAATAATGTTCATACTTTCTGTGGCTGTTCTTGTCGCATGTCGCCATAATTTATTCGTTGCCTTATCAATATTATTAATAAATGACCTTTGCTTCAAGTTTTCAAACCGCTATTTTCAACTAAACTAATGAGCAAACACGCTGATTTGTTTTCAACCGCAAAAGCAGCGATAAAAAGATCCTATAAACATATCGAATAATGTGTGCACTTCCGATGGGCAATTTCAAGACGATTATATTAATAGTCGATTGCTTCAAAAGTGTTTGTGTATTGCTCTCGCCCATACTTATGTCTACATATATACATATGTCTGATTAACACATTTCTTTTCTCACTTCACTTATCTGCAAGTACGGTTGCCAGCCGCTTGGCGGCGCCAATACAGCTAAATAACGATTAGTCATGCAGGCAGCAGTAAGCAGAAATGTGAGCAAAATGCTTTAGAATGATTATTACCGACTTTTCCTGTCCAAATATGTGTTTGCCTTTAGTCACCGTCAATGAATACGCGAACGTGTGTATGTACGATTGTATTTACATGTACATATGTACATATATAATTGCCCAGTAACTGCAATCATAGAAATAAACGTTGAGATGTTTGACACGCCCCAATGTGTTGATGGGTCGCTGAATGTGTGTTTGTTTGTGCGCTAATGAAGTTAATATTAATACCGCTGATTATCATGATGATGAGCATATATTATTGTTGTTGTTGTAATGAAGCTTGCTTTGTACTCACCGCCATGCAAACGTTCTCCGCTCTCTTTCGCACCGTCTTCTTCTTGCTGTTCAAGCGTATTATGGCACAGATAACGGTGCATTGATTTGTGTTTCTGTATGTGTATTTCTTGTTGTTGTTGTTGTTTTTAATATTATAATTATAAAATTGACATTTTTTGGCCTTTGTTAGTTATCTTACTGTTTCATTTTGCTTTATGATTCGGTGGCAAGCTTCGAATATTTACCAATTCACATTTAAATTGGCAAAAGGCTGACCATCATTATACGAAGCCAGACTTAAAGCGTCTCTTAAGCCATTATGTTATTATAACGATAAATTTTTATTGCCGAATTAGTATGCATTGTTAGTTTTAAGTGAGCTTTTAAAATTTTAGGTAGCAAAATACAAAACACGCACCAATGTATTTTAAAGTACTGCAATTTCAAATCGAGAGGGGGGTGTACTAAGCACCATTGCAAAAGTGAAAGTACTCTGAGCTGAGACTCTTGCAATTACCTAATCATCAAACACTCTATCTCGCTCTCTGTCCCACTCTGTGTCTGCTGCCGTCTGGGAATAGTCGAGACCAAACACACATGCAACAGCAAACAAGAAAACAGAAAAAACGCAGCAACAAAAGCTTTGAATGTTGTAAAGATTTACAAAAAAAAATATATAAAAATAAAGTTGGCTTAATGTGCCATTGTTGCAATCGTGGACTGCGTTTTATAACTTAAATAAACTTATACTGAAAGCTGCAAAAAAAGAGCGATAACAAACACATACTTCAGTCGTTTTGGAGCAGCCAAAAAACACGTAACATCAGTTGGTTATTTTTATATCTACTGAACTGATTATAACAACAATCGCTTTTTGTGGTCAGCTGATTCTTTTGTTTACTTCTGCATTTGTACATTTCTGTAAATGTATACAATTCCGCGTATTATTTACTTGCAAGTTGCGTTTAAACTTTATACGACTTTTAATAAATCCTCATGCTTTGTTAAAGTTCAATAAACTATTGTAAATTGTTACAAAGCATTTAGGTAATGCGTCGATTACCTAGAAGATTTTAAATGAAGAGCATATACTTGTACATATAGATAGATAATGCCAAATTGCAATAGCTCAATTACTTACGACATTACATGATCTCCAACATGACCAAAGCAATTGAGCTCAGCAGCAAGTAGCAAGCTTTTTGGCCTCTTGAACCCAAAGACAATTGAACAATTTGTAGCATCCATTCTTCCATTCATTCATTCATTCATAAAAACAGCAAACGAAATGGCGCGATACTTGCCTGCCCTGTTGCCTGTCCCCTCCTCACTTTGTTCATTGATTCATTCATTGGCACATTTTACGCAAACGCAAATAGCAAAAGTGTCATTCTCATTTCCATTTTCACATTTTGCTGTCGAGGGAAGGAACGAGTTGTCACGCCCAAAGCTCATTTCCCTTTTGCATCTTTGAATATGCAACATTTCTAATTATTCTTTCTGTTTTGGATTGCTTTTAGGTGCCGGTGAATCTGGCAAATCGACAATAGTCAAACAGATGAAGATCATACATGAGACAGGCTACTCACAGGAGGAGTGCGAGGAATATCGACGTGTCGTGTACAGCAACACCGTACAGAGCCTGATGGTCATCATACGTGCCATGGGCCGACTAAAGATCGAGTTTGCGGATCCCAGCAAAACAGACATTGCACGCCAGTTCTTTACACATGCTTCGGCGGCAGACGAAGGCATACTCTTGCCTGAGATTGTGCTGCTGATGAAGAAACTGTGGTCGGATGCTGGTGTGCAGCAATCATTTTCACGCTCACGCGAATACCAGCTAAACGACTCGGCCGGCTACTATTTGAACTCTCTGGATCGCATTGCGCAACCCAATTACATTCCCACACAGCAGGATGTTCTGCGTACACGTGTCAAGACCACGGGCATCATCGAGACGCATTTCAGCTGCAAACAGTTGCATTTCAAGTGAGTTGGCTAAGATGTTAAAGTGTTACCTTGAGTTTAATTCAATTTCTTACTATTTAGACTATTTGATGTGGGCGGTCAACGCTCGGAGCGTAAGAAGTGGATCCACTGCTTTGAAGGCGTTACGGCTATCATCTTTTGTGTGGCACTGTCAGGTAAGATTCGTTTAACACACCTTCAATATTTATTGTATTAATCTGTATGCCATTTGTAAAGGTTACGACTTGGTTCTGGCCGAAGATGAGGAAATGAATCGCATGATTGAATCACTTAAACTGTTTGATTCTATTTGCAATTCAAAATGGTTTGTGGAAACGTCCATTATACTATTCTTGAACAAAAAGGATTTGTTCGAGGAGAAAATCAAGCGATCTCCCCTTACTATATGCTTTCCGGAATACACAGGTAACTTTGAAGAGAACCTTTAACAAAACAATAGTAATTAACTTTATGCTTTGCTTATTTTCTAGGTTCCAATACGTTCGAGGAGGCTGCCAGTTATATACGCATGAAATTCGAAAATCTCAACAAACGAAAAGACCAAAAAGAAATCTACACGCACTTAACCTGCGCTACAGATACAAACAATGTGAAATTTGTATTTGATGCGGTTACCGATGTCATCATCAAAAACAATCTAAAACAGATTGGTCTGTTCTAGTTATGGGAGCAGCTCATACTATGGTTAGGAGTGCGTCTTAGTATTAAAGGAAAACGCGCAAACATTTCCATTACATTATAATTAATTAACTATAACGACATATGCATATATGTATATATACAGTATATACAGTTATGTATATTTTTATTCCGTAACCTATAATTTTAATTATATACATATGTATATGCTTAAAAAAACGAAAATGCTTTACAAGCTCTTGATATAAAATGTACGTATATTAACCGATTTTGTTGCCAATAGTCGAGGAACAAATAACTAACTGCAATTAGTTAAGTTAAAAGTTAACCTGCTATAAGTGAACTAATTAAACAAGTGTAAAGTAGAGACTTCAGGAGCTTGGTAAAGATAGCTGTCCAAGTTTGTGACGCAACAGAAAGTTAACAACAAATTTGGCCGGTTAACTTCGCGCTTTAGTTAAGCTAATAATAATAATTCATGTGACAAAATTGCATAACGCAAAATCAGTGCACTTTCACACAGTTTCTAACACTAATATTTACGTTATGCATTTTGGTCACGTTTTTTGTAACACTGTCGACGCCGCCGCGTAAAATTTGCCAAGAGCTTAGCGCATCTTTAAGAGTGAGCGTGGGCCTCATTATTGTATGCCCTCTATAATTAACTAGAAATCTTACTAATTTTTTTTAGTAATAGCTAAAATAAAGACAAACTACAAAAAACAACATAAGAAGCTTGTGAGTTGAATTAAATGCTCGTTTTTTCGATAACTGTTCTTTCCAACACTGTTCCCTTTTAATGTGGTGAGTTTCTCACTAGATGATAAGTCACTTTTATTGCTCTCAACTTTTGTGAAAGTAGGTTGTGTTTTTTTGATTTGTCTACTTCAAATTTAATTTAAGGACAAAGAAAAACATTTTTTGGATTTCAATTTGTTCGCTCTAATATTTTACCGAGAATAAGATTCCCAATATGCTGCGAGCCGTAGTTTCGATCACCCGTCGTGGCAATCTTTCTATGTTGCCATTGTCTTCCAAAAATTTTGGTAAGTGACGCGCAATGGTTAAAAAAATGTATTAAGAACATTTCAAAGATTTTTTCACCTTAGCACAGCACAATCTGCGCCAGGCAACGTTTGCGTACTCTCGACCCACTGTGCGCTTTGCCAGCAACAAGAACAAAATTAATAGTACTGTTGCAAACAACCCAAGCGGCATTGTTGACAACATCGGTTCATTGAAGAGTATAAATAGCGAACCGACAGCATGTGCTCAGGTGCAGACTGCAGCTCTGGGCAGTGATAATGATAATGTCAAGCAGCCTGATAGGAAGCACGCCCAACCAGAAGAAGACGAATTGGTATCTAAACCAAAACCACGCTCAATGAAGGCAGAGTCGAACAAAGAAGGGATTGGCAAAACTGAGTCTGGTAGTAAGTTGACTGACGATACCATGAAACAGTTAGAGGCTGTGGCTGCCAATTTGCCCAGTAAGGATCAGGTGGAAAAGTTTGTCTTCCGTGTGTTGGCCTTTGTGTACGACATTATCTATTTAACTGGCAATTGGACCATACGTTTTGTCAATGAGCAAATTTTGCAAAACAACACTTTCAAGTACTACTGGAAGCGATTCCATGAGAAAATGGAGCAGGCCAAGAAGAACTAATGTAACACAAACAGATCAATATTAATCACACATGTTTGACATGTCCAGATATTATTAATAAATCTCAAATTGCATGATTCACATGTGTATTGTTTATAGGCTAACATTTTTTAATTAACGCTTAATTTGCACAATTGCATTTGTGTGTGTGTGTGTGTATTTGGTTTTAGATAAAGCTTGCAAAGCTGGCATAACCGTCCAACAATTTGGCTAGATATTTGAGTATCTTGTTGCGCGCCGATTTCAGCTGTGGCGGATCGCTATCAGCCGGCTCATACATGTTGGCGCAGTGTGCAGTGCCTGCAAAAGTTTGAAAATTAATATAACATATCATAGATCGTAATTAAATGCGGATTTTCTTACCTTCAATATAAATAGTGGGCGTGTTTACATTAGGTGAAACGTAGAGGCCCAGCGCATGCCACGGATCGATTGAGCCATGCACATAAAGCACTTGAGTCGTCTTTGGATTCAGTGCGCCATAATACTTGTTCGTATTCAATACAGCCTGCTCAACGAAATTTGAATCCATGCGCTTAGAGAAGATATCACTGCACTGGCGTATGAAAAAATCAACACCAAAACGATCGCCAAATGTGTCAGACTTGTTTTCGGAAGTCTGATAGAAACCAAACTCTGTGCACGTCTGGTACACCCATTGGCGCATGCCCTTGGCAACCTCAGAGTCCCATGAAACGTTCTTCATATCGGAAATCATCTTCTCATACTTGTAGTCTAGACACTTCGAACCCGATTGCTTCATCACCATAGCATTAACTGCTGCCAAACGAGTTACAGGCGGTCCAATCGTTGTGTTCAGCATCACATCACAGATCTGCAAATGGGAAACATTAGCACTTGAAGGTGGTTTTGATTAATGTTTGTTATATACTTGATCGATGGTTATGTTGGCATGTGGGCTATTATCCTTGTTGTATTGTACGACACCTGCAAAGTTGCCAGCCAAATTCTCAAACAGATTCGCAATGTCCAACTGATTTTCAATCGAATCTTTGAGGGGCGTGCATGTTCTAGAAAGAAAAATTGTTATTAAACGTTAATGTAATTAATATTTTGCTGCACAGTGTAAGCTATTTGTGGCTGCTCGACAGACAATAATACATACTTGAATTTCTCATCTAGATTACGCTGACCAATCATGTGCTTTAGCAGTATCTCGACTTGAGCAAAGCTGCGCGTCACAGCCTCCACGCAATCGGGCTTGTAGCTGGCTAGCGATGCCTTGACCACCTCAAAGTACTGGGTGAAATCAACTTGGGCCAGCAGCGGACCACTTGAGCTAATGGCGCCATCAATCAAATGAGGATACTTCTCGCGTGCCCAGGCAGCCAATGAGCCAGGATAGGAGCCACCGAATGCAATCCATTTCTGTGTATCAGCCATATTATATTTGGACTTCATGGCCGTCACAAAGTTGGCCAAATCAGCTAGCGCCTGCTCCGAACTGAGATAGGCCAAGTTGCTGGTGGACAGATCGCTGGTTGGATGGCTCTTGCCATAGAAGCGATGCTCCAGTTGTATGCAGAGTGCACCAAAGTGCTCCGCATAACGTATCCAGGCGCCCTCGTGCATCCATTTCATGGTCGCCTCGCCCTCGCCACCAATCATTAGAAAAATTGGCGCATGGCTGTCATTGCGATAGTGTTCATCGTTGACAAAGTAACGTTGCTTCCATGTTTGCTTATTGTTGGCCTGCGAGTGATCCAGAAGCTGCTCGAACCACAATTCTTCCACGTCCAATGACCGCTGCAGACTCAACACCTTACTGGGCTCACCCAAAAATCCATTCACATGGCGTCCGCGGCGAAAGTTCAAACTGCTGCACTGCGTAATTACACAGAGCGGCAAAAGCAGATAAATTCCCTTTGGAATTTGCAGCATATTTCAGCCTTAATCAGAATCGCACTTCTGTTGCTTTTCTTGTTTGCTTTTAGTTTTGTGTTTGTTCTTTGGCGAGGGTCAAGTGAGCTCCTGTTTGATTAGCACAAGTGCCGTTTGTTCGACAAACTGTAAAAATGCCACAAGAATGCAACTTATATAGGTTCTATTTTTGTGCGTTTGTATATGTGTGTTGTATATATATACACATACAATATTGTTTTATATGCGATTTGTTATTGGATTTTGCTCCTACACTTGCCGGCTGTACTGCGCGGCGTTGCCACTCAACCGCTAATATGAGAGAGTTGCTCTCTTTTCAAATTGAGTTTAGTGACTTGACATTGCCACCTTGTTTCGAAACGGCTTCCAGGCAACCGTTGCTTAATTTTCAAACAATAAAATAAGCAGTTGCTGTTCGCATTGTCAGCACCCGGTGAGATCCTACAAACACTATAAATTATTTTCAAAATATACATTTAACATAATAATGGAGAACCCGGCCAAAGAATGCAAGCAGTTGCAGCCACGCGCTATTTTCGGCATCAATGGCAAAGTTGAAAATGGCGTACGCCAACATCCCGTTACCGGTGCAGCCATCTTTCCACTAGGCAATAAGATTGCCATTGCCGACTTGACTAAGAATACACAAGAATTCGTGGCTGGGCACACAAACAGCATCTCCTGCTTGGATGTCAGCAAAAGTGGCACTTATATTGCCTCTGGTCAGATCAACCATATGGGATTTCGCGGCTATGTCATCGTGTGGGACTACGAGACACGCAAGGAGATTGGACGTCATGATCTGCATAAGGTAAAGGTGCAGGCAATTTGCTTCACAGCCGAGGATCGTTTTGTCATATCCATTGGTGGTAAAGATGATGGCTCTGTCATTGTCTTCGATATACAAACATTGTAAGTATGCGCAAATGATTTCATTTGTGTCTTCTAAAGTCTCTTTGTTGCAGCTCTCCTATTTGTCGTCAGCCCGCATCGCGTGCCATATCAGGGAATGCTCTTACTGTCCGTCCCCTGCACAGTAATCCCTTCTTCTTCCTCACAGCCGGTGATCGTCATCTGCGTCTATGGAGCATTGTTCGCGAGCAAAAGAAACTATATGTCCAGGACGTCCAGTTGGCCAGCAAATCAAGACTCTTCTACTGTGCCCGTATCGATAAGAAGGATGAGTTTGCCTACCTTGGCACCGGCACGGGCGATATCATCAAGATAACCATCAACTGCTGTGACAGGGACAATGTTACCCGTCCGGGCACATCTAGTGGCATCCTGGGCGCCTTTGGCACACACAATCCAAGGAAACCGACTGGTCGCGATTGTGATCGCTATGTGAATGGAGTCCGTGCTTTATATGTGTTGGAGCAGGGCCGTCTCTTGATTGGTGCCGGCGATGGCGAGGTTCAACTGGTTGAGGAACGCACTGATGTACCATTGATCAAATTTCGTGACTATCCCGGACCCACCTGGCCCTACTTGCGCACAGTAAAGCGCACTCGCGTTTCGGGTCGCATCTCATCCTTTGTACGCTCTACTCCAGAAAAGTTTTATATTTGCACGGACACCAATGAAATCTATACACTCAATATTCAAAGCTGGGTGCTGAAACTGCTGCGCACTTGCCATTCTAAGGCGGTATACTTTATCACTTTTCCCAAGTAGGTCAAGAGCATATTCCATATTTGTTCCTTCCTAATTTGTCGCCTATTTCTTAAGAAACTATGCAGCAGTGTTTGCTACCGCAGGACACGAGAGTATTCGCATCTGGTCCTCGTCTCGCAAGCAGGAGCTCTTGCGCATTATGGTGTATAATTTTAACTGTGCTGCAGTTCGGTTCTCCCAGGATGGCACCAGCATTGTCTCGGTGTGGAACGATGGCATTATCCGCGCCTTTACCCCCATCACTGGACGTCTTATATACGCAATACCCAATGCTCATAATAAGGGTAAGCCTTGATTTTCTATCTTTTATTTTATTTCAAACCCATTTCGAAAACTCTTTTTTTAGGCTGCAGTGCTTTAGCTGTGGCATCGACTGGACGCTTTATAGTCACTGGCGGCATTGAAGGCCAAGTGCGTGTGTGGAAAATAGAACCATATCGTCAGGATCTAGTGGGTGTGCTCAAGGACCACTCGGGTCCAATAACATCGTTGGACATTAATAATTTGGACACTGAAGTGATCTCGGCTTGCACCGATGGCTCCTGTGTCATTTGGGACATAAATCGAATGACCCGCAAGCAAGTGGTGACAGCCAATACACAATTCATGTCTGTTCTGTATTTTCCAACTGGAGTACAGATCTTAACATGTGGCTCCGATGGCAGAATTATCTATTGGATGGTATACAATGGTGCTTTGATACGCGAATTGACCGCTTCAAAGAAGTCCTCAGTTAATTGTTTGACCATGAATGCCACTGGGGACTATTTTGTAAGCGTTGGCAGCGATCTGCATGTAAAGCTCTGGGATTATAATAGCGGTGATGTGGTTGGTTTCGGCTCGGAGCATGCCTCGTCCGTGATAAGTGCTGCATATAGTCCATGCGGCAAGACATTTGTCACCGGCAGCACGGATGGCTCACTGATCATTTGGGATGTGCCCGAGGAGTTCTGGGGTAAGACCAGTCCACCTGGAGGACCCACGTACACGCCGACAAAGTCACAATCCAAAAGCAAGATTGTTCAATCACGTGTCGATTCCGGCACACGCTTGAAGCCTGCTCCTGGTGAAAATATCAATGGTCTACTGAAAGCAACACCAAAGGATGATATATGTTGCGTGGAGTGTCCACCGTGCGCCAAGAAGGAAACCAAGGCTGGCGATGCTTTCGCCGAGTGTAAAATTGTACCGGATGTAAGAAAATGTTAAATTCTTTTTTAGTTTGTCAATTTCTTTTGAGTTTTATCTAAGTCCGAATAAACAAAACAGAACTTGTTCTTAAAAAAAAACACAATAAACTATTCACTTTTAGATAATTTTTTTATCAAACAATAATTTGGAAACGATTTTTCAGTTTAGGATTTAAAAAAGGAGCTTTACAAACTCCGAGCCTCTTCTGCTCGCTTTTTCTCCTCCGCCTCCTGTTGCTTGCGCTGCTTTTTCTCCTCCGCCTCCTGTTGCTGGCGCTGCTTTTTCTCCTCTTTTTCGGCCTGGGCCTGCAGCCTCTTTTCCTCCTTTTCGGCCTCGGCCTGACGCTTTTTTTCCTCCTTTTCCGCCAGATCCTGTTGCTTCTTGGCCTCTTTTTCATCGGCAGCTGCCATTTTCTTGGCATCAGCCTCACGTTTATCATTAAACTTTTTCCAATTACTCTGAACAGAGCCAAACTCCTTTCGACGCTCTTCGGCCTCCTTGTCTGTCTCGGCTGTCTTGCCAACGGCCTCTGTGTCGATTTCATCCTCATAGCCATCTGGAGGAAGGGCGTTCCAATGACTGTTATGAAATCTACTGTGGTTGCCATCGCCGAAGTAGAATGGTTTGTTACGCGTGTACATGTGTGGATAGAGCTTGAATGGTGGTCGTTCTTCCTCTTTGTGTGTGGTGAACACAAGAAGCGTTAAGATGGCCACCATCGGCAGTACACCTCTGAGTGTGATTCTGGACCACTTCTTTGAATCCTCGTAATTGGGCTCTGCTAGATGAAGGATTTATATACGTATATCTTTATGGTATTATTATAAGGTACTTACTTGTTGGGCAGGGCTTGCAATGACACTTTGGTCCGCCACCGGTTACTTTTGATAGATTTTTGCAACTCTTCTGTGGTTTGTTTAACCCTTCACGCTCCAGAATCAGTTCCTCACAGGTCTTTTGCTCAGGCTTTTTCTTTTCACTTGTGGCTGGGGATGGGTTCTTCTTTGCAGATTTACATTTGGTGCCACCACTAATAGCAGTTGCGTCCTTTTTCTTTGGCTCAGCCTTTGGTTCAGCCTTTGGTTCAGCCTTTGGTTCAGCCTTTGGAGTTTCTTTATTTTTGAATTCCGTCTTTGCTGAAGGGGCCTCCTTCTTTTTGCATTCCTCCTTCTTCTTGCCATCGTCCTTTTTAGCTTCGGTCTTTGGTTTGTTCTTGCAAGAAGGGCTCGTGTCTTGTTCTGCAAATATAAATATATTTTATGCTTACTTTCAATAATTGTAATAAAAAATTCTTACTTGTTTCGCATGGCTTCTTGGTTTTATCAGAGAAATATCGCAAATTGCTACTGAATATTTGTGGCTTTAATTGATATGGAAGCCGTGTGCATCTTATATAGTTAAATAACTGCAACATGATACTAGCGAAGAACCTGAGGAAAAGACAATTTTGAATATTATATTTATAAAAACAAAATTCTAGTGCCTTAAATAAGAAAACCAAATCTAATTAATCTAAATCTAAGGGAGCTTTTTCAGGTTTTAGGAGGAAAAGATAGCCAACTTCTCTTTTAACATTTTGCTTTTGAATTTTTTAATATTTTTGTGGCGCCATAATTTATCTTCTTCTTGCTTAACTGTCAGTTTCTGCTGTTAGCTAACAGAAAAATCAGCTTATCAACTTACATTTTTATGTTAACTTTTGCAACAGAATAATGTTATTTTCTTAAAGATTAATTTTATACCTTGAATTTGTATGAAATGGGGTATACTCAGATTGTTTGAAAAATATATTGTGGGTGTAGCTTATTGCTATACATACATTGTCTCTTCTTTTCGTTATCTCTTACCACTGTTAAACACAATTTTTAAAATATATATAATTTTGGGTGCAAATATTTTTTCCATGCAAACAACGAAATAAGTGACCAAAACAGCATGCCAGCTTCAATGCAAAGCACAGTGAAGAGTATTTTGCTGCTTGCGAAACGCCCCTGTTAAACGCTGTTAACAGTCTAATTGGACTTTTTGCTAAGAGATGTTATTCAAGATTCGGACGCCGCGGAGGAAGCATTAAACATTTACATATGCATATGTATAGTAGTTTGAAAAAGTTGTTAAGCGTAATTTGTTAGTAGTAGTTGTACATTCTTCGTGAGTTATTTTAATATATTGTGTGTGAAAATAAATTTGAAACAACAATGAAAGTGTGCTGCATTGGCGCTGGTTATGTTGGCGGCCCAACATGTGCGGTAATGGCGCTAAAGTGTCCAGATATAAGCATAACGCTGGTCGATAAAAGTGCCGAAAGAATCGCACAGTGGAATTCGGAGAAATTGCCCATTTATGAGGTAAGTTGAAGTCATTTTGCTGGACGGATGGATCATGTTTCACAAGTGCTTAACAAATTGTATGCACGTATATGCGCATTTTGCGTCTGTGTATATATGTATATGCATTACAAAATAATGCCTCTTACTGGGTGTGTATGTGTGTGTGTGTTTGTGTCTGTGGGCTTGAGATCTATCACGCTTTGTGCTAAATAGAAAAAGAATGAAAAATACACGCGAATAATCCTAAACAAACACATCAATCAGAAGTACAGATACGTTTACCAATAATACAAAAAAAAAAAAAACGTCGATGAACTCCACTCATTGACCATGTTTCGAGTAGCCCGTTTCTCAGTCCCTAATATAAGAATAAATAAAAAAAACAACAACTCGAAACCAGTTACCCCAACCATTTGCTTGACGACTGTTTGAAACTGATTTGTATACAAGGCGCACCTATTTCATTTATGTTGTTGTTTTTGTTGTTGTCCAAATAGCACAGTGCGTGGCGCCCAAACAGGCGGCAAGGCGAAGAAACATAAAGAGAGAGAGGGAGAGAGCGAGAGAATCTTAATCGCAATTGCAGGTGCTTGTAGCAATTTTTAGGCTGCAACAAGGTCAATGGTCAGTCAGTGTTAGCGCTGAGGTAAAGCCCAGCACAAATACACATACACACTTACAGTTATTAGTCATTCATAAACATTAAAGGTATGTGTGTGAGTTCGCTAACATTTACACTAACTATTCAAACCAGTCCATATACTAATTACAAACATTTCTCTCATTCTCTACGTTTCTGTTATCGCATTTCCGTCTCTTATTTTTTTTTTTTGTGATTTTCTTTACATTCGTTTCCGCCCGCAAACCCATTTCACTACCTAAATCCTTATCAGCGCCGGCCACATTACGTCTTGTGAGCCAGATAAGCAACATTATTCTGGGCTTACTATCAGCCCCAACGGCTGGATAATGTTCAATTGAGATAAACAACTGTGTGCTGAAATTTTGGGAGGAAACTTGTAGGTTTTTTTTCTTTATTTCTATTTTTTTTAAACAATTAGAACGGATTCCGTCCACGTTATCGACTTGCTCTAAACATTGAAAGCAATCTCAAGTAAATAATTATGAGTTCCAAGAAATATTATCTACTCATTAGGCCAAGGCGCCATTCTTAATATTCTTAGATTGCATCATCAGCATTAACTATTGCCACAAATGCAATAATAATATGTTTAACAATGTCTGTAGTTTTTTGTTTTTCTTACCCAGGGGCCTGTTTTGCTGTATACTTTTGTTGCATTCATCTAAGTTGCAAATATTGTAATTGCTTTTGTGTGTCATTGTTTAGCTTGTCAACGAAGTTGTAGCTTCTTTATTTGCCAATTGCATTTCAATTTATTGAAACAGACTGCTCATAGTTTTCATAGTACAACTGTACTTGGATAAACTTTAGATGGAAATTTTCTTTTCTCTGTCTCTTATCACACACTATTTCAGGGGAAAATCGCATAAATTAGTAAAAACCCAAAATATCCGACAAACATACATATATACATAGTGATAAGATTTTAGCTAGCTTCCTCTACGAACTGGAGCGCTAATAATCTTATCTTTAAACGACGTGAGGTGATTCACAAAAAAAGTCTGTAGAGCAGTGCAAAACTTTATATCTGTATGTTGTCAAGATGCTTCTATAACTTGCTTATCTGTCTGATGCATTGCAGCCCGGTCTGGATGAGGTGGTCAAGAAGTGTCGCAATGTGAACCTGTTCTTCTCTACGGATATAACAACTGCCATCAAAGAAGCTGATCTGATCTTCATATCCGTGAATACGCCAACCAAAACATGTGGCAGTGGCAAGGGTAAGTCTTAAAGACCAATTCAAAAACAATCAATTTGCTAATTTCATATTCATGTGACAGGTCGCGCTGCGGATCTGAAGTATGTGGAGAGTGCAGCACGAATGATTGCCGAGATTGCGCAATCCAATAAAATCGTTGTGGAGAAGAGCACGGTGCCGGTACGAGCTGCCGAGAGTATTATGCACATACTGCGTGCAAACCAAAAGCCTGGCATACACTACGATATACTCTCGAATCCGGAATTCTTGGCGGAGGGCACGGCCATTAATGATTTGCTGAATGCGGATCGCGTTTTGATTGGCGGCGAGGAGACGCCCGAGGGTCATCAGGCGGTGGAGAAGTTATCGTGGATCTATGAGCATTGGATACCAAAGAAGCACATCCTAACAACCAATACGTGGAGCAGTGAGCTATCCAAGCTGGCCGCCAATGCTTTCCTAGCGCAGCGCATCTCAAGCATTAATTCCCTGTCGGCGGTATGCGAGGCAACCGGCGCTGATGTCTCTGAGGTGGCACGTGCCGTCGGTCTGGACTCGCGCATTGGCTCCAAGTTTCTGCAAGCGTCTGTTGGCTTTGGTGGCAGCTGCTTTCAAAAGGACATACTTAATCTGATATACATAAGTGAGAACTTAAATCTGCCCGAGGTAGCTGCCTATTGGCAGCAGGTCATCGACATGAACGACTATCAGAAGCGACGCTTTTCCCAGAAGATTATCGAGAGCCTCTTCAACACGGTGTCGGACAAGCGTATTGCCATTCTCGGATTTGCCTTTAAGAAGAACACGGGTGATACGCGCGAGACAGCGGCCATTACCGTTTGCCAGACACTATTGGAGGAGGGCGCCAAGCTAGACATATATGATCCCAAGGTTGAGCCGGAACAGATCATTGATGACCTAACGCATCCCAGTGTGACCGAATCGCCTGAGAATGTGAAGAAGGCCGTGCAAATACATAGCGATCCTTATAGCGCAGTGCGTGCGACACACGCGTTGGTCCTGTGCACGGAATGGGATGAGTTTGTGGATCTGGACTATGAGCGCATCTACAAGTCAATGATGAAACCGGCGTACATCTTTGATGGCCGCAAGATTCTTGATCACGAACGATTGCTGAAAATTGGTTTCCATGTGCAGACGATTGGTAAAAAGTATCAAAGAGCTGGACTGCTACGCTCCTGGGGCATTGTGCCACAGCTATAGGGCTTTATCCTTAGATGACCTGGGCGTGGCATGGAAGACTTAAATCTGTCGAAACATTTTCCAGTATTTACAAAGACTAACACTGTGTAAATATACGTTTATGTTTGTTTCTTTTTCTTTCTACAAATCGTAGTTCAAGTATTTTGCTAGATACACCTAAGTATTCCTATTTCTATTATTCCTACAACCAAATGTCGATTCGAGTTGCAATATAAATATTAATATTACCGTTGCAAACGGATAAAAGTCCAGTTAGTACACTACTTTATACAGATCGTACAACTCTATACCATTTGATCGTTTACACACAAACACACACACAAAAGATAAATTGCATTTACACAAGCATGTACATTTTATTAAATAAACAACCATAAATAACAATTTTAAGATATTTGCAAATCTATCAAAACGGTATCCTCTTAACAATCTGGCGATACCAAAGAAACGATGTAGCTGCCGATAAACTAAACCAGGTAACCAAATACGACATATGATCGTTACGCAGTGTGACACGCGTCTGTCCACCTATGGGACCATTGGCGACGACTCCTTTTGCATCGTAGACAGCATCGAGAAAGACGGCAGCTGCGCCGCTGCCGGCACACATTCTGGGCAAATCACGATAGAGAAAGACTTTGTTATCCTTGTGATCGGGCGTAAACTGTGGACGATTCTCGCCCTTGCGCACCACAGCTGTCAGTTCCACTTCATGTGGAATCTGTCCTGCCGCGCGTGTTTCCTTATCCACATGCTTGCGTGAGATCCAGCCGCGATTTACGAGCACAATGTCGCTAGATTCAAAACAAACAAAACAAAATATAAACAAAACATACATTTAAACGGTATAATTCACAGTTTACTCCCTGTCCGCAAGCTTAAATGGTGTGACGACGAGATAGCCATTGCCTGAATCACGCTGGGAAAATAGACCACCTTGAGTTTCAACGCCATCTGGTCGGATGAGAGAACGTGGCCCCATCAACATTTCCTTGTCATGCAAGAAACGTCCCCTTAACTTGACCAAGCGGTATTCCATCTGTGACAGTTGGCCTAAGCTGCAAGAGACTTAATCGATTAAGCAAACAAGAATCACAATACGAAGATAACTTACTCTTCAGGTAGTTCTTCTGGCGCCATGTGCAACTGCTCGTGTAAATCCTTAATAAGCTGCTCCTTCCAGATTTTACGCTTCACTTGCCACACACCTAGACCAAATGTTGTGGCCGGTATGAGCTATGGCATGACAGACATTAAATAACTGTGTTTAATGTCATACGTTATGCAACTTACTAGTAGAAACCAACCAAGCGCTGTGATTTTCTCCTTATCCTTAGCCCCGATTGGAATGCTCGTCGTCCAGTCCACTTTTTGATGCTGTTGTGTCATCTTTCGTGTTATGAGTTGCAGCCTGGTGTTGGATATCTTAGTAGCGCTGCCGGACAGACGTAGTGAGGCAAACGATTGCCGGCACATATGGGCATTTAACCGTAGCATCTTTATTTTTATTATTGTTATTTCTTAATCCGGTAAAAATTTAATACAAATAAACGAATATGTTAACAGTTCGGTTATTCTGTAAGCGGTAACCAGTTCTGTTAAAACAGCTGTTCGTACGCAGCACCGGTTTTGTTTTATGACAAGTTGGCAGCGCCGTCCTTCATTTGTAACATCGGGTTTTGTTTTTAACAAACTTAAACAACAGTTTTAATTCAGCTTAAATAAAACATGTTGTGCACACGCACGGCAACGAGGCTGATCAGTGGCTTAACCACAAACGCGCTGGTAAGTTTAAAAACTATGGCAAGAGATTATATTGCGTTCTTACTTAAGCTATAATTGCATCTGGCCCACTCTTATATAAACCACATTGAATGTTTTTATTTAATAGAGAGCGCAACAGACATATAAACAGCATGGATTGGCTGCTGTGACCTGTAAATTTACAGACCAATGCAGTTTTTGCTCCACCGGTGTCGTGAATAGTCCAAGTAAAACAGAAAAACAAACAGTCGAGGATGGCAGTATATTGAAACGTGTTTTGACCAAAGTGGGTTTCACGCCCAACACAAAAGCTGTAAGTAGAGCAAAATACAGTCTGAACAATTTATAATAAACTATATTTCGCAGCGCCTTAAGGTAACCAGTCATTTACTGTACGAAAGTGTGGCAGACAAAATCAACTATGTTGCCTTCTTCCGAGATTTTAATCTGCCCAACACGTTCAACTCCTGGTTTCTGGTCACAGAGCTGCATGTTTGGCTTTTACTAATGCGCTCAATGGCCGAAGGTTCAGAGACTGGCGAAGATGGTCGCTTTTTGCGCAACTGCATTGTGGAGGCTATGTGGGGAGATGTGAATACTCGAGCCAAAAAACTAGGCGTATGTCCTTAAAACTTCCTTGATTAAGGTGCATAATTTATTTCAAACTACTTTTCTAGGCTAACAACCCTTCACGCACCAGACAGCAAATCGAGACGCTCTCAGAGCAGTTTCAGGCGGCGCTTATTGCATATGACGAGGGCATCATGTCCGATGATCGAGTATTGGCTTGTGCTCTGTGGCGTCGCTTTTTTGAGATGGATTGCGACGATTATGCCCACATCGAGCGGCTGGTCATGTATGTGCGTATGCAAGCAGCAATGCTGGATAGTTTAACACGCGATCAATTCATAACGAAGCCGAAAGTATCTTGGCTTGACCTTGAGAACTGCAAGGTGGATGCATAGATAATGTTTTTTTTTTTCTTAGTTTGTGTTATTAAAGTCAATCTATATACAATTTTTCTGTCTTAGCCTAATTAACGTTAAACAACTAGATCATCTATGGGTTCATCTGCAAGTGCTCGCAGTTGACACTTGAGCACAAATGCAAAAATGCGTCGCTCCGCTAACTCTCGTTGTTTGCCTTTAAGTTGCTCGAGAATTGTTTTCATTCTCTGATAATCGCTGGCAGGTTTTGCGGGCGGGTTGTTAAGATCGAGGGGAGGGATTTTTGTTTTTGCTGTGCTCGTTTTGTGGTGTTGCTGGTCATCTTCCTCAACTTCTTCCTCGTAAATAATTTCCTCTTGTATAAGTTGATCGTTAGTTTGCTCAATGACTTCCTCAATCATAAATGTACTGTCGGCAAGCTGTTCCATATCGTTGCTTACCTGCAACACTACACAGTCGTTAAAGGATTGCAACTGGTCTTGGTCCTCTTCCGATTCCCGTGGAATCTCCTCAGCCAGGCGCTGTACCTTCAGCCTATTTTTCTGCCGACTTTGCACGTCCTTGAGAAATTGTAGGCGTTCGAAATATGGCCATGTCGAACCGCCAGATCGACGCGATTCCTTGCGATACTGGTAGTGTAAATTGTTCCAACGCATTATGCAAAAGTTAACTGTAAAATTTGAAACTGTAAGTACTTATTACAATCAAAACAAAATTACAACTTACCATCACATTCCATAATATCAGCTATTTTGGACCAGATTTCAGTCTTTACCTTCATAACATCATAATTTGACAGTCCCGTTTGTCGTTTATACAGAATAGTGTTTGGTTCGACATGATCAATTAGTTTAAAATCAAATGGACGATTTTTTTTATAACTCGTACGCATACTTATAACAACATTCGCAACAAAAAAATTTGTGCTTGTGCTATAATGACACTTGGCATTTACTTATAATTAAGTTGGCAGTGTGGCACTGAGCAATTATTTTTGTTAAAGTTTTTGTGAAAATATTTTTTTAAATTGCCGCCGATTTGTCTTTTGATTATTTTTGTATTCTTTTATAAAGTGGTAAACCTTAAATGCGTTAAACAGAGCAAAATTAAAATCTAATCGAATATGGAATAAATTAAAGGGTCATTCCACCACTCACGCAGCTGCGGCGATTTATCACAACAGAGTTGCTTTGGCTTACAAGTATCGAAAACATTCGATACAAAGCAGATCTGCTGCTGTATGAAATCGTTGGTTTCTTTCATCACTAAGTACTGACGTAGGTGCAAAACCTGGAAAATTTTAGTGTGAAGTGAAAATTGCAAAAAAAATAGTAAAAAAGATATAACATTTGGCAAATAATTGTGCAACTCAAGTGCTGATAAATATGAACATGTAAGTAGTAATATAATAATACTAGGGCACATAATAGTGAGTTAATTTAACATGTGCTATTGTAGAAGAGGGGGAGAGGAACGGGGCTTGTGAAAATTTTCTTGAAGCATTGGCTAAAAATCGATAATTCAAAATGGCTGAGAGAGTAGCTTATGAAAATCACATCGAAAAGTAGAAATATAAAGTTTGGAACTGCTTTTGATTGTTTCAAAATTATAACTAATGGCACATTACGCTCGTTCTAGGTATAACGGACAGGTAAATGGTGGTTATATGGGTGGTGCACCAGCTGGTGGCATGCCCAACAATCGTATGGGCGCTGGCGGCGGCGGTTCTGGAATGTTCCAGCGCAATCGTTCGGCTCCATACATTCGCGGCGGACCTAGCGGCGGCGCTAGCAGTGGTGGATTCAATGGAGGTCGCATGAATATAAGTGGACAAGGACCTCGCAATGATTTTGGAAACCAGAATAACAATCGCACATCCACACATGGCGCACACTTGCCATCTATCGTCTGGGCCGAGGTTTCACTGACCCCATTCCGCAAGAACTTCTATAAGCCGTGTGAGTCTGTTCTGGCTCGCACCAAGGGTGAAACGGAAAACTTCTTAAGCACCAATGAGATTACTATCAAAGGTCAAGAGGTACCCACGCCCAGCATTGAGTTTGAAGAGGGTGGTTTCCCCGACTATGTCATGAATGAGATACGCAAGCAGGGCTTTACCAAGCCGACTGCCATTCAAGCCCAAGGTATGCCCATCGCCTTGAGTGGGCGCGATCTGGTGGCTGTAGCCCAAACTGGCTCAGGCAAGACACTGGCCTATGTGCTGCCCGCTGTGGTGCACATTAACAATCAGCCGCGTCTGGAGCGTGGTGATGGACCCATTGCTCTAGTTTTAGCGCCCACACGTGAATTGGCTCAGCAGATTCAAGCTGTGGCCAGCGAGTTTGGCTCCAATACGCAGGTGCGCAACACTTGCATTTTTGGTGGTGCACCCAAGGGACAGCAGGCACGTGATCTGGAACGTGGTGTGGAAATTGTGATAGCAACACCGGGACGTCTTATTGATTTTCTAGAGCGTGGAACCACCACGCTAAAGCGTTGCACCTACCTTGTGCTGGATGAGGCCGATCGCATGCTGGACATGGGCTTTGAGCCTCAAATCCGTAAGATTATGCAACAGATACGTCCCGATCGCCAGGTATTGATGTGGTCCGCCACATGGCCTAAAGAAGTGCGCCAATTGGCCGAGGAATTCCTGAACAATTATATACAGGTCAACATTGGTTCTCTGTCGCTGAGCGCCAATCACAACATCCTTCAGATTGTCGATGTTTGCGATGAGTCGGAAAAGATTGCCAAGCTGGTACAGCTATTGACACAGATCTCGAGCGAGAACGAGACCAAGACCATCATCTTTGTGGAGACTAAGAAACGTGTCGATGAGATAACACGCAATATATCGCGTCAGGGTTGGCGCGCATGTGCCATTCATGGCGACAAGTCGCAGCAGGAGCGCGATTTTGTGCTGTCTAGTTTTCGCAATGGACGCCATTCAATATTGGTGGCCACCGATGTGGCCGCACGTGGATTGGGTGAGTTTTTCGTAGCTTTTGCGCTTCCAGCTGGCTAAAAGCTTTTGTGCTTAGCCAGCTGTTGTCGCGCCTGTTGTCTTTTTTCGATGCGCTCCATAACCAATAACCGAGCAACTCTTGCTGTGGATCAACAACATGCCCAAAACAAAAATGAACAAAAGAAAACAAATGCCAAAAACCAAAATGCTAAAATAAACTGGTTTTGTTTCATTATTTGATTCGTCGTCGTCGTCGTCGCCTGGCAGCGATCGTCAGCGATGAATCCCATGGCCAACACCGACCAGCCTTTTACACTTTACTGTTTCCTTCGCTTTCACTTTCTCTCTCTTTTATCTGTGACTAAGTCGCTTCTATCTCACCATTTTGCGTGAGATAATACAAATTGACCAATTGTGTATTTACTACAGGTTCAATTGTGCATTGCATGTCGGAATCTTTTACTTTATCCCAAACCCTAGAATTTTTTCTTTTCAGTTCTCCCAGATTCTATTTTTGTTTAACCTTTAATTTTTCCGCTATGTAACAAAAAATAAAAAAAATAAAATTTATGAAATGGTGTGGTCGAAAATAATGAGGGGAATGTGTTCTCCATGCATTTTGCTGGTTATATGAAGTTCTTTTCGTTTTTGGTCGTATTTGCATATCAATACTATGTATTTATTGTTGTACTTTTAGTTTTTGTTGCCCTCCTTTCTATAAAGTCTTTTAGTTGTGCTTCGTCAAGTTACATTTGAGTAACCTAACGTACCATATATGCAATTTGTTGTCAGTCAAGGACTCAATGGCCTAGCAAAATACGAGTAAAAAAAAAGCAAAATAAATAAAAAAAATTATATTTGGAGATCGTTTAATAGTTGTGTTGAAACATGCTCTTTAAAAGGATTGCCAGCTGCTGGAACTTTCTGGAAGGGCTTGCCTTTGAAGGGTTTTAAAACATAATAATATTTTTTAAATCTCTATTATTTTTTTTTGTGTACGTCTTTATAATTCGGTTTAAGAGTTGACAAACATATTTTGTTAATGCATTTTGCGGCCAAGAAATTTTTGACTGATGCTTATTTTCGTAGATTTATTTGTATTTTAACATTAAACGTATGTTATGTATATTGTATATTACGTCGCTCCTATATGTATAAAACCTAAATTTGTGTGTGAACAAAAATATCATCAGCACTTTTTGAAATGGACTTCGATTTTTTCAATGGCAAAAGTAAACAAAATAAGAAAAAAACGATATAGATAGAGTTAAATGTTAAAAAAAAATCCAAAACAAACAAATGTATACACAAAACAAAAAGAGAAAATGTTAAGCTTTATATACAAGTTGAGGGTTGAATTCTTAAGTTTTTAGCAACGCGGAACTCTCATCACTTAAGCTCCGCGCCCAGGCTACATCGACAACAAACAACAACCGAAACAACAACAGAGCCGTAACAACATTTCTTATGTAAGCCCTATCTAATATAATCATAGATCGCACACGGGGTAAGTACTAGGCTAATTATGAACCAACTCTCCCCACTTCTCTCTATCCACTTTCTCACTACCACTTACCACAATTCTTTCTTCTTGTATCTATCAAAATTTACTGTCATGCGTCGCAACAACCCAGATAAAGATCATGTCAATCCCAGCTTCATCCCAGTCCAGATACTAACTTAATTCCTAGCACCGTGTCATTTCATTATCATTATTATATAACCTACATCTTAAGTTTAATCAAGCCGTCTCTTGTATGCATTAAGCTTAAAGAAAACAAAAAAAAATTAATAATATATTTATATGTATGTATAACTATATATAATAATGAAGATTTGTGTATTCCAATAAAAAAGTAAAGAAAATAAGAATGAGAACGCAAAGGTCGAGGTCCACATTTCCGCAGTATAGAAAAAACATATATCTGTTTGCCAAAGATGTATAGTTGTTAATATACGCTAAATAGTATTGATGGCGAAATTTTTGTTCAAAGTACAAACCAAATCAACAAAAAAATTATATTATAAAAAAAATAATTTAAAATCAAACTAATTTGTTCAAGTGCTTATTTAAGTTTAGCCACAGAAAACCAAAAAAACAACAAAAAAAAAAAACTTAAAAATAATATCACACACATAAGTTTCCGTTTTTGTTTATAGTTCTTTTGAGTATGTATTTTGAGTAAATGTTTAATTTGTAAAATCTGTTTAACATTTTGTTAACTTCTTCAATTTTCAAATCATCAATCACGATCATACGAAACAGACGTTGACGATGTCAAGTTTGTGATCAATTATGATTATCCTTCCAACTCGGAGGATTATGTTCACCGCATTGGACGTACTGGACGCTCCAACAATACGGGCACTGCCTATACCCTGTTTACACACTCCAATGCCAACAAGGCTAATGATTTGATTCAGGTGCTGCGCGAGGCCAATCAGGTAAGGCATTGTTATAAATATATTTATAAATACTTGCTTACAATTGTCAATTCTCTTTCTCTCTTTCTGCAGACTATTAATCCCAAGTTGATGAACATGGCCTCCAGCGGTGGCTATCAGAAGCGCGGTGGAATGGGTGGCTATCGTGGCAACAACAGTGGTGGTTACCAGGGTCGCAACCAGCAGATGGGTGGCAACAGCAATTATCGCAACCAAAATCAGAACAACAACAATATGCACAGAGCTGCCAATCCGAACAGTAGTGGCTACAATCCAGGCGGTCCGCCACGTTATGATCAGAAACCACAGCGCAGCTCGCCACCCAATGCTGGCCAGGGCTATCGTCCCCCATATCAGCAGCAGCAACAACCACCGCAGCAGCAATCGCATCAGCAGCAACAGCAGCCGAATGGAATGCAATTCTCACGCTTCAATCCGAATGCCGCTTGCTTTGAGCCAAAGACACAGGCACCAGGTATGCCATCACAACAGCAGCAGCCACAGCAGCCCCAACAACATCAGCAGCAGCAGCCACCACATATGGCTGCAGCTCAGGCAGCAGCAGCAGCCGCCGCTGCCGCTGGTTATGGCTATGGTATTGAACAGAAACGCTCTCGTTTCGCATTGAACTTCAATATGCCGCCACCACCAATTCAACAGCAGCAGCAACAGCAGCAGCAGCCACCACAACAGGTACCGGCTGTCGGTGCTGCTCCTCTGCCGGCACAGGCCTACGGACAGTACAACAGCATGTCCAGTAGCATGGCGACGGTGTCTCTGAATGGTGGCGCACCCAGCATACCGGCCAATGCCTATCGATCTCCGTATGCGATGCCGTATGTGATGCCTCCACCACCATTACCCGTACAAAACTAAAGAGTATACAGCCAAATTGTACGAGCTTAAATTAGTTCTAGACCCTGGTAGTTAGTAGGTCTAGCTATTTTTTGCTCCAATGTAATTTCCTTTCCTACTCACAAAAAACAACAAAAAAAATACAAAAAATAAGCACACAGAAGCAAACACAACATAACACATACAAAATAATACAAATATCAGCGTCAGTATATTAAAAAATCTTAGAGAGACAGTCTCTTAAGGTTAGAGACTTGCGTAGATCTCCTCCGCCCACAAATTAGCAATATAATATGGTTTAAACTGGAATCAAATACGCTAATTTAATGAAAATTTTCATCTTTTTTTTTTGTTGTTTCTATTATATGTATAAATTCTAAATGTAGTTTATTAGGCATTGGATTAGCCAAATACTTTTGGCATCTAGATTTCCAGCGCCTATTTGTAGCGTATTTGATTTTTGTAACTATTCTCGAATATATCTATATATATATATATTAAATCCTATAGCTACTTATATGCAAAATATGAAATTTGCAATGCTCCAAGCAACACTTGACACTGAAGTAAACAAAACATAACTTTAAATGTTAATTTCTTAGAATCAAATGCGTATTATATCATCTTAAACCATATTATGTGACTCGTCAAAATGCTTAGCTGGAACTCACACACAACAACTTTCACTGAAAACCAATTATTAATTAGAAAATAACAAAAAACAAACATAAACACATTGAATTAAATAAATGTATAATTCCATTTAATGTAAACATATGAATTGATTTACAAACTATGAATAAAAGGAGTTAATTAGAAACCCATTCTCTTGTTTTAATACTGTCGGAATACTTTACCTTAAACAAAAAAACGATGCCAGCAATCTTAGTAATATAAATTTTCTAAACTTAATTCTTTTGCTTTTATTTGCATTTTTAAATATATATATTTTAATGTATATATTTTATATAAGAAAAAACTATTATACATCCAAAATTATTCATAATAATAAATAGAACTAAAGTATACAAATATTACTAGACAGCATCACCAACACTAACGATTGGAATAATCATCGGTGGCTATCCTCCATCCATTGATCGAAACATAGATCTTTCTAGCTTCCACTTTACCATTCTTATCATTTTTTTTTCAATATTTGTTTAGCTCACACAAAATGTTCAGAATTGATTTTTTAAAAATTACACGATGTTTATGATTATGACTAACAAAATTGTGAGAATGTAGAAGTCCTTTTTTTTTGTTTGTTTATTTGTGTTTGTAACATTTGCAACGGGTTTGTTTCCTCTTAAGTTTTTGTTGTTTACATAGTACATAATGCATTACACTCGATCCTTAAACTATTTGTCTGGCGCAATCTAATCTTTCAAATTTTCCGCACTTTGCTCTTTGCTCTTTGGCTACCTGTTGATTACTTGATTTTTATAAGTTATAAGTTATATGCAATTCATGCTCCTCATCCGTATTTCTTTTCGTAGTTTGTTGCTTTACTAGGTTGCATTATGTGGGGCATATTTGCCCAGGGAAAAGGACTGAAACATTGAGTGCAGTTTTACAATTTTTATAGAATTTTTTTTTTTTTGTTTTTTTTTTCTTTCCTTTTTTAATATAATTTTATATAATTTAGTTTGTTAATTTTTGCTTAATGTGGTTTTTCTTTGGCGCAGTTGACTAATTCTGTGTGATGTTTTGTTATATTTCTTATGATTGTTATATGTTTTGTTATATAATTATTTTTGTTGCTGTTGCTGCGGTTGCTGCTTGCTGCTTTACATATATAGATATCACGAGAGTTCCTGCGAGAACTGCGTCTCCAGGGTGGGTCTAGTTCTAGTTGGATTCCGGTTGGGATTGCGTATCGGTGGTCCTGGGCTGCCATAGCCCGCCGCATACAGCTGCGGGCACGAGTCTTTTATAAGTTCCTGCGTTTCTCGCAATTGCCGCTGCACCTGTGGCGCCAATCTCTGTACGCTTATAGCCGGCGGAAATTTATATTCCGTTGGTGGCGCGGGCTGTTGGAGTAAGATAAAGGCGAATGAGTGGATTCCTACTACACATTTTCTATTAAAAGTGGTTTGAGTCTCTGCTGTGGTTTGAGACCAATAAACACAGGTGTTGCCTTTGACAAACATAGTTCTTATTAATTTCTTACCTGCACGGTATGCATAACCTCGCCGTAGTAGGCGCCGGCTGCAGTGGCCGCATGTTGCAGCTGTGACGTTTGTGGCTGCAACACTTGCTGCTGCTGACTTTGGCTGTGTGGAGCGGTTTGTGGTTCGTAAGTTTCGGAGGCAATGGGAATTGAGGCGGCCGCTTGCACGACATTCTGTGGGGCAGTGCTCGGCAGTACGCCGTAATAGGAGAGCTGCATTGGAGCGCGTCCGGCTGTTGCGCCAGCGCCATTTAGGAAGCCCGTAACGCCAGCCTGCATCAGTGGCGAATTGCTGGCAATATACTGAACGGGTACAGGAACACCAGGAGCAACGCTAACGGCCGGCGAGCTGCCTGCTGCCACTGCTGCTGCTGCGCTTGCTGCCCCAGTGCCATACAACAGACGTTTGGGGCTGACGCTTTGTGGTTTGGCGCCGGCTGGCAGCGACAACAGATGACCGCCATAGGCAGCCAGCTGCTGTTGTTGTTGCTGCTGCTGGTAGAGTAGCAGCTGTTGTTGCTGCTGCTGCTGCAGCTGGTTAAGCTGCGCGGCTGCTGCTGCATTCGCATTGGACGTATTGACAAGATTTGCATCGAGCTGTGGCAGCAATTGTTGCTGCAACAAAAGCTGTTGCTGTTGTTGCTGCTGATACAGGCTTGCCACTTGTTGCTGTTGTTGTTGTTGCTGTCTACCCGCTAAAACGTGTTGAGGTAGATACTCTGTTGTGGGAAGCGTGCCGCACGTCGTCGTGGGTTGCAACAGTAGGCCAGTGGCACCTCTCACCTTGAGCGGCATCTGCACCTGCTGCACCACCTGACGTATGGGCGTCGTCTGCAACGATCGACTGGCGGAGGAGCAAATGGACGCGGTCAGACTGGCCGATTCCCAATGCTGCACCAATGCATTCAGTCGCGCCTCCTCCAAGGCAATTTCCGTCTCGCTGGCCGAATCGTAATCGGGTCCCTAAAAAAGAAAAACCAACATTGTTGAAAGCTATTTGGATTGGAATGTTCACTTGGCTTACCTCATCGATCTTCTTGTCCAGCATGCGAAAGAAATTCTGTTGGCTTGATGATATTTCTCTGCAAGGTGCAGGCAGTTTTAGTTGATTGGAGTTTAAAGCGGGGAAGGGGGGGAGGGGGGTTTGACACTAATCTAAATGTTATTTGTGTACTTACTGGCTTTGCAGTAGCGAAAGGTTTTTGGCACGCAACAGCGATACAGCCACATCCTCATCGGTGTCCTGTATGTCCTTATTGCTTAGCTCCTCGGTCTCATCATGCTTCTCGCGCTCACGTTGTTGCGCCTTCTCCGCATCCTCAATGTGACCTTCATCTTCGTCCGTTTCCGCATCTGAGTCGGCTGTAACAAAGCACAAAACTTATATATCTGAGTGCAAAACTAATGTAATAAAATGTTTAGCAACTCTTGTGTGAAAGTGCACTTAGGCAAAAAGTTGTACTTGAAAGTGGAACAAATCAGTTATGAAACATGATAAGTAATGGAATTCGAAGAAAAGAATTTAAGAATTCTTTAGCTCTAGGTTTCTACTTCTCTAGCTTTTGTGGCCTTTACATAATTTAATCAAGACAAGTTATGCATTTTAATGCAATTTGTTTGTTAGCCGTAACAAAAACGAATACAAAAGAAAACAAAATTTTATAATTAATCTAGCCAGTGTAAACACAAGACGAAAGACGACAGAGTAGTACAAGATGATGATGATGAAGAAGAAGAAGTAGATGAAGCTAAGGCCATCAGGATTTGGGTCTTTTATGGCACAATGGCGCCATTGTGTATGCTACACTTTTGTTAACCCGTTTCAAGCACGCATACACACATACATACAAACGTTCGTATACACACAGATATACTCAATATAGAAAATAAAGGGCCCTCCCAAAGGGCGCCACGCCCAGTCAACTTGTGCGCCCACTGCAACAACAAGTTGCCTTTTACTAGTTAATTATACAAAAACACACACACACAGAAGAAGCAGAAAATGAAGAAGAAAAAGCGGCTCATAAAAGGGGGGCACTCGGGGCATTTGCCGAAACTGTTTTTCTTCAGTCGAATGTTCATATATATATTATATACTTTTACAGTGTTTTATTATACACACAGTGTGTGTCTGTGTGTGTGTGTGTGTGTGCCAGCAAGTTTTTAAGCCTAGTCCTTTAGTTTGTGAATGCACGCTCTAAGCTTTTGCTGCTGACATATTAATCAATGATGTCCTCATTGTGAAAACAGGTGGCTTATACACACACACACACACACACACACACACAGAGATACTATATTTACGCATACAATTCTGCAGGCAAATTGATGTCGTCATGCGTGTAAGCTTTTGTTATATGCATATACATATGGATGAAGAACCTGACGGCACTGTGGGCCAAATTGCTCGCTTTACGAAATTAACTTTTATACTCATTTATAGGTCAACACTTTTTCTTTAAATATGTTCATCGCTTTCAAAGAAACACACACACAATGCTTTGCTTTTCCTTTAGATATTTAATTGCCGCTTACCATGTCCTCCTTTCTTGCCATTTGCTTTACTCTTCGATTTTCTGGGATATAAATGTATTTTGCTTTGTCCACAGCCCATTTTCTGACTGTGCTGCTGCTGCTGTTTGCTGCTGCCTTTGCTGCTGCTGCTGCTGCTGCTGTTGCGGCCGACGTTGGCGTTAACTTTAACGTTGAGGTTGGCGTTGTTGTTTTCGGTTTTTGTTTTGTGTTATTTGTTGTTGTTATAGTAATTTGTTGCTCGACACTTTCTTGCGTACGCCTTTGACGTTGACGACCTGTATCTAAGATGCGCGCTCTCTCTCTCTCGCTCTCTCTGTTTCGCTCTTGTTGTGTGTGTTATTTACGCTTTTTGCCACACTTGTGCGGTGCTTGTGTTTTTATTCAATTTTCACTAATTTAACTATGTGTGTAAATTTAATTTATTTGATTTTTTTTGTTTGGCTGTTGTTGTTGTTGTTTAACATTTCGAAATCGCGTTTGTTAATGCGACAATATTAACAGCAACAACAACAACAACAACAAAAAATATATGATAGAGAGAATGGAACATTCCACATTAGCCACTTGTTTAAGAATTTCATTTGTCGACATCGACGCCGTCGTCGACGTTGCTTGTGCGTAAAAAAAAACGCCCACCCACCCCACTTCCACACACACACTAACACTAACACCGATGAGCAGAGCGCAACAAAAACGAAACTTTTTAAGTGTGTAGCGGAAATTAAGTTTTTGCCTTGGACCCGTGGCCGCACAGGAACAACGGCATCCGAAACCCAGCTAGTGCCACCCAGCCGCCTGACCCACTGTCGTCGGTCCAACCACTTGTTTTTCCACGCTGCTGATATAAATTCAATTTGTAGCCGTCAATTTGTAAACATGCACAGGATAGCGCATACGATAAAGCACAACACAACACACAGAGAAACTTCTAAAAGGGTTTGGCTCCAGGGCTGCAAAAATGCTCACACTGATGTTCTTGTTCTTGTTCTCGTTTTTGTTGTTGTTATTTTTATTGGTTTCTTTTGTTCTTTTCGAGGTTGAGACGCACGCCGTTTTGCAGCTTTCAGCACGTCGCGTGTGTTGTTGTTGCTGTCGCTTGTTGTTGCTTATTTAAACAAATAACAATAATGCAACAAAAACACTTGAATTATATTCAATTACTCTCACATATACATATGTATGTACATACATATGTATAGCCAAAGCAGAGCAACGCAGCGCTGACCAGAGCAGAGCATCAGCCTCTTGCTCTCGCACACATTATTGCTTATAATAGACACACACACACATACACCCACTAACATACATACATATGTAATAAGCGGGCGAATGGGGCAGGCAGCGAGGCGCCAAACACATAAAAAGAGAGAGATAGAGAGGAAAAGACTGAGAGTAAGCTCCAGCGCCGCCGCTCTCTTTGCTTTATGCTTGTGTGTTTTCGTATGTGTCTGTGTGTGTGTGTGTGTTTGAGTGCGCGCTGCGTGCGAAATTGATTTTTCTATTTATAAAAAAAAAATCAAAATATATCTGTATTTTCGTTTGTTGCGCGGCGTTTTTTTGTATGGAATATTATTTTGGTTGAAGCTGCCAAAAACATAATTTATGTTTTATTTATGATTTTCATTTCCCATTGGCATTTTATTTAATTCAAGCGTTTTGAGCGTTTTCATATTGTGCGCGTTTTTATAGAAACTTGTTTGATTTATACGCAGCGCCACTTGGGCACAAACACTCGGGGTCTCGGTCTCCGACTCGGGGCCTCGGCCAGGCACGTTGCCCTATACACAGATTTCGAATCAGAAATATATATTGGCGTACACTATTGGCAACATTTGTTGTGCGGCACATTTGGCTCCGTGCAGCATTTACCGCTTACATTTATTTACACTTCATCCGTTTTATGACTAGAGGAACTTTTTGCGCATTCACTTTTTCATTAAATATTTACACTCGTTTCATGCATGTTTTTGTGGTTCTTATTTCTTCTTTTGTATTTATTTTTTTTGTATATTTTTATGGATTTTCTGCGAAAAACTCGCCGAAAAAGTTTTGGCTGCGACGCGTCGCTTGTGTGTGGAATTTTGTATGCTGAAATTTATGCTGCCTGACACTCCTCTTTGTGTCACACAGCACTTTTGTGCTTTTCTCGCGTTGCCAACGTAGCGAGAGCGAAGCGCACTCAATTGAGAGCGGAGCGCAGCTTACATGCCAACACACAGGCAATAGAAATGGACAGAGCTTTTATGCTTGAGACGGTGAGCGCGCTCTCATTTACTGCTTGAAAGGGTGGGTTTTTGTTCACTGCTGCTGCTGCTGTTGTTGCCTTGAAGTGGTGGCTGTGGTGGGGTGTACAGGGGGGCTTTTTGTTTTCATGCAAGCTTTTTAGCGCTGTAGGGCAAGCACTGGGCACTGTGTACATGAAAGCTGCAAATGGGGTAAGAGTTGTGTTTTAGCACAAAAGCATACTCGAAACAAAAAGCTCATGTAAGCGCGTTCAAAGCTTTCGTACGGTTGAATTTAGTAAAAGCTTGCTGCTTTATCATTTTTGTTGTGGTTGGCAACGCCAAAAATTTATTTCACAACCCAAAGCAAAGACTAGAGCCTGGGAAAGTATTTCTAGTTGGTTTTTTGTGCGTAAATATTTATGTTTGTTATAGATAGATCTGTGCGGCGTCATGTTCAGCCTCATTAATTTTCACAATTTTGGCGTCCAGTGCGACGCTCTATTTCCGCTGACGCCCATTACTAACAACAAACCCTCAGTTCTCCATAACTATTCGCATAACTCGCCCTTGTCCACATGAGCTACAATGTTGGTGAATGCCATTATGCGAGTTCTGTCATGTGAATTTATTGCATAATAATGAAGTGAGAAACGTTACAAATCAAAACACTCGACTCCGCATCGAGATAAAGTTCATCTGCCGGCTTTCTATAGATATATACATATACATATATATTTTTTTTTTATCATTATAATATTTTTGGGGCAGTTTCGTTGGCAATTCATGTGCATTTGTCAGGCGCAACGGAATTGAAACGTTTGCTCTTTTATTGCCACGGACGTGTGTCGACTATCCTGGCAGGGGGTGGACACTTCAACTTAGCTGGGGATGTGTTTTGGGCTGGTGGGAAAGAACAAAAAATATGAAATGGATAGCTGTGAACGGGAAGTAATAAACAACAAATGCGTAACAATATCATAATATTGATCTAAAGCATTTTCATATAATATTTGTGCTAAACCATAGAGGGAAAAGTTGCAGGAAAATGTATACTTTTGAGTTTAAAGCTGAAATCACAATTTTATTAACACCAGCTGCGTCTTTAAAAACATCTAAACTATATTTTCATATTGGAATCACTGTAAGAAACTATCTGCAAAACAAAGTTTTCCAAATTTAAAGTTTGAAAAATTACAGCTCATTGCTTTATCTCAGTATTGGAAACCGTTAAATCAGCATGTCAAATTGAATAATCTCTTGTTCAATATTTTCAATCCATCGTCAATGTTGAGCGACGACTGTGCCAAAGGGTTGCATCTAGTTACACGCTTTGCGGGAATCTGACGAACGGGATATGCTGATGTTGATTGTGGCAACATATGTTTCTGTCACATTGTTTGCGGCAGCGTGCAACAGTTTGGAGCAGAGAACAGATTGCTGCCATGTCGGGCACATCTCCCAGTTGTCGGCTATCAAGCATTTAGGCAAATTTTCGCACTCCTTTTTTTTTTTGGATTCGAAGCCGGCTGCAAAAACAATTTACATAATTTTCGACAATTTTCCGTTGTTAGTCACTTTCCCCAATCGCTTGACGTTTTTGTTGTTCTCGATTGGCGCTGTTGGACAGTTGGTTGTTTTGTTGAAAATCTCAGTCAAAAAACGATTGCGACTATCATGAATGTGGGCGTGGTCGATTGGTCCGCCCGCCCGCCCGCCTGCCACGTGACCGCACGCGTTGCGTTGAATTTTACACGCGCGAAGTGGCGGCCCCAGGGACTAAAGCGTTGGCAGGATCTGGGCTTGGATTTTGGCTGCTGTTGGTCTGTTGCAATTCAAATGGGGTGCGTTTGAAGGCGAACAAAAATTGTTTAAACTTTTTTTTTTTACTTTTGGTGGCACCGTCAACGAGCTGAACGCGTGCAGCCAATAAGTCCTGAAGACCCGGTGTCGTCAAAAAGTCCTTCATCACTTCCGCTTCAGTTCAGTTCCGTGATTTTGCACAAATAATGTTTTGATTGCGTGGCAGCGTGACGTGTAATTATTATCGCCGCACACCATCGATAACAAAAGGTGCCCAAATTCGGTGCTGGTGTCGAGTGGGCGTGGCACTGATGCTGCACAAAAATCGCAAAAGCAATTAAAATGATTTGGCCAAAGCCTTAAAGTAACCAGCAGCAGCAACGATCAGAACATGCTCATAAATTTAGTTTAATTAAAACTGCAAGCAAAAGTTGCCAAAATCTAGATGAGAAGAGATGATGAAAAACTTCCTTAAGGACACTCACGACAAAATCACAAATTAAAAATGGCTGCCGTTGCTGCTGAAGCGCAAGGAAAAAAAAGAAATTTATGCAAATTATGCGCGACAAGCAGGAAAAATCCTTTTGGCCAAACAGCACCGACAGAAAATTTCATTAAAAAACTGTGCCGAAAATCTTTGATAAAAATTAAAAACTTTTCACTGGAAGGACAATTGACAGCAAATGCCAAAAAGAGAAGAAGAAGCAGAAAAAAATATGAAATTGTGAGACAAGGAATTAAAACAAGCAATAATATGAAAATATTATGACGGAAGAAGGTCTGTCCGCTGAATTATTTAAATACGCTCAAGCTGCTTTCATATCAACATATTCCTTCTATGATTTTGTTGTTTTTCGTCATCTTTCGGTAAATTTTAATGCGTTTTTTAGCGCCTCCAACAGGAAAAAAAGGTCCGAGTTGTCGCCCACCCACTGTGTGCGTCTCAGCGGCCTGCTTTGCATAATTATATTCATTGAAAACTTATTTCCTTCAAGTTTTCAGCAAAGAAATATTAAAAAACAAAATCTGAGTACTCTCGCTAACAGTGAATTGAGTTACAGTTACACATGTATAGGCACAAAGGGCACTTGGTGGGGTAGTTTGTTAGCTATGGAAAAACGCTTTTGACATTTAATTGCTAGGTCTTTCGCACAGCGTTTGTAGGAACTTGGCCAACTAAATGTCCAGCACTTGCAGTTGCTGCTCTTGCAAAAAACTCGTTTTCACTGGACAACTTTTGGTAGGGAGCCAAAGATGTTGAAGATGAGGCAGCAAGCTGGAAAGCAATATACAGAGAGAGAGAGCAAGAGAGAGGAGAAAAAAATGTAACATGATTTAATGACATAAATTATTTATGAGTTTCCTGTCAATCAAAAACCACGTCAAAGCATTTTGATGGCAATGTCAACGCGCCAGTGAGCAAAACACACGACTTCTCTCGTTTTCTCGCCGTATAGAAATAAATAAAAATGCTTGAAAGCAAGTTAAGCAAAAGTCAGATATATATATATATATATATATATATATATATTAACTTAAGTAAATACAAGTAGCAATCAAATGACTAAATATCTCAGATCTTTAGAGGTTCAAGTTAGGCTCCCCACATTCTTGCCACATTCAATCATTCAAACTGCTACATGTATTTATAGATTGGATATGAATGCACTAAATGATATGCTAATTTGGTAGCTTTTTAATCAAGGCCTTAAGCCAAAGACAGACAAAGCCAAACGAAAGAAACGCATTTGCATTTTGTTTACTTTTTTCCCATTGTTTTCTCTTGTACTTACGCGCTGTGTGCTTCGCTCCTTTGCTCCTCTGTATGTTTGCATGTTGGCTATATTCTATTGTTGCTCTCGAATGAAATCAATCATGTAATTTATGTTAGCATAATATGCCCGGCCAGCACAGTTGGCACAGTCGAATGAACCCCTCTAGAATGGACTCTAAAAAGAAATAAATATTTAACAATAATTGATTTAAAAGGCGCATGCAAATTCGTTTCAACAACAGCCTAAGTAAGGATGAAGGACGTACTTTTTATTTTAAGCCCATGGCACGTGGGTAAAGCAACGGCTGCTCTTGACTTTGCCGATGAGGGAACGCGAGAGTCTCTCCGTTGGTCTCAAGTGTTTCTTTACCGTTTTCCGGCGTTTTTTTCTTCCAATTTCCTTGGCCGCTTAAGCAAACAATTTGTGCAACTTGTGCGGACGTTCGTTCGGTTGTCTCTTAAGCGTGAAATTATATAAAATATCCTTTAAAAAGCTTTTGATTTGGCTGCCGTCAAAAAGTGTAGCCAGGATACGACGATATCGCCGGGACTTGTATGCAAATGTTCTTCATCTGCTTAGCGTAAAAGTTGTTTTCTTACAAGCCATCCATCCCATCCACATTCTCATTCTCATCCTCATCCCGGCGGGCAAATCGCATTTGCATGCCTTTGTATGAAAGTTGACCTCGCCTTGTTGCTGGCAGGTGTTGCGGCCAGGATGCTAATACTATATCCCTCTCTCTCTCTCTCTCGCTCTCTTTTAATGGCATAGACAAGACTGCATAATGGAGTTGCCAGACTCTCTCTCTCTCCCAGCTGTTTCTCAGCATCCTCACCTGCCGCCAAAGCCTGTCAGCTGCATTCATTCACCTGTTCTCTAATGTTAATGACATCTCTCACGGGGCACCTCGTGAAGAGGCATCAGACCATTTTAGGCTAACCTTAGAAGAACAGAAAAACAGAAAAGTAGCTCAGCTGCTGGCTGACCAAGTGAAAGGAGTGCTAAGAAGAGTTAGGTAGGTACGAGGCACTCGTAAACAGATGAAATTAGCATTACTTCCGACTGATCACAATCTGCGCATACTAATTGCTCGCTGGCCTGGCTTTTGCTTTGGTCTTGGGGCTTTTCATTCATGGCAATCATTGAGTAGCTAACTCCAAACTTGGCATTGCTGAATGATTCTGCTGTGATTTTTTCCAGCCGGTCTAGACGAATGTCTCCTCCGTTCACATATATGGCAACGAGGCGACGCACTCAATAGGAGTCTGTTGATATCTGCGATTCACAGGAAACGGGTTGTGGAGAACAAGTTGTGGGGGGAGGGTGGTGAAGAGAAGAAACGGTTACCCTTGCTTCTTCTTACGAAAGGCAACAGGCAGAAAACACCAATCATGCACATCATTGTCAACACGCCATCGTCGCCGTCAGTCCATAAACGGACGCACCTTTTTACCATTTAAGGACACAGGCTCTGTGGCCTGTCATAACTCTTGGTAGGCGTACGTACAATCTCGTCGCAGTCTCAGTCTCAGTCTCAGTCTTAGTTACTACTCTACCATGAGGTGCACTATGCCTAAGAGTCTTTCTCCTGGTCATTCTTATTGCCAAAAAAGGCACAGACGCCGCAGCTTCATGACGCGCGCTGGGAATATATCAACCAAGTCTTTCTTCAATTCTCTTAACCATCGTCATACTTTCGCTGAAGACACACACATACACACACACACACAGCCTTATCCAGAGTTAAGCAGCTGTCTTCAGCACAATTCACAATTCGCAATGCTCAATTCTCCGTTCTCAGAGCGGTTCCAAGTGTCAAGCGTCAATTGCCGTTGAAGTTTATTGCCTTGGCAGCAATTAAAGCGTTTTCGGTCTTTGGGTCTTTGGGGGCTTTTTGTTGACTTGGGCTTGGCCATGTGTAAAGCCAACGAATTGAACATTTGATTTGATTTTTGATTGGCTGTCAACTGGCAAGGCATTGATTGCAGAATTGAATTATCAAATTAGAGTGGTCGGCTTCACTGACTGCGTTTTATAATTGGTTTGCAGCCGGAACGTATTCTTGATCTAATATTTATGGGCTGTCAAACAATGTCAAATGATTGAATGCAATTATTAGCTTTCCGACTAGAACTCAAGTTTAAAGCTAAGCTTTACTTTATACTATATATAATTCCCTTTTGCCATAACTAATTTGCCTGGGACACTTTTATTAGGCAAATTTCATATAATCTTCATTTGCATCTTCATTTACTGCAATTTGGCTAAGTAAGTTTTTTATTGCCGCTTTCCCAGCGACAGGCGACACCAGCTCTGCAGCACGCGTTTGGCTGCAACAGGGGGCAGCAGCAAGTATATTCTTGCATAACTCAAAGAGAAAAATTCATCACCGCAATATGCGCAACACATACATATACAGTAAAAAAATTTGGAGAGTGGCAAGCAAGGAAAATTGTCATAAAGGTGCAACTGACAACAGCAGCAGCAGCAAGCGGGCAAAGCGAGCCTCGTAAATTTCAATTTATATGCAGAATGAGCAGTGAGTGAAAAAAGGCAAACACACACACTACTACACACACATCGTATAAGTGCGTACATGCAAGCAAGGAGCAGCGAAAAGTGTCAACGTGATATTTTCTCGAATTTTTCCAAGATTTTCTTTTCGTGCCTTTTTATTTCATTTTTTTGTTGGCATCTTATTGCAGTGCAAGTGGAAAAAGCAATTTCATTAGACAAATTGAAAAAAATAAGTGCAAGCAACAACAATAATAATAGACATGACGACGCTGCCCGTTATGTGAAAAGTTTATGTACTACTATATACCCATATAGCTATATATATACTAAGACATATATGTATATAAGACTGGATGGACGCCATGTTGTGGCAAACTGAAGATTTTCGTTGGTCGTTTCCCATTCGTTGGGTTTATTTTTGTTTTCTGACGCGCGCATACGAGTAGGTGCCCCAAACGCCACACACACAAACACACACACTGATACTACAGTTATTGGTATGTATGTATGAGAATGTGCCCTCGCCTCGCATGCATGATGAGTATTGCCATCCAACAAGGATGCTGCGCGCGCGTTGAAAATAGGCGGAGACTTACCAACCAACGGCGCCTTTCACACTTCAAGCGAATAACCATAAAAAAAGCACTAAAAACAGAACAAAAGCGAGCGAAACGGCAAAAAAAATAAAGTAAAACAAACACAAAAACAGAAACAGAAAGAAATGCAACCGTTAGCTGTTTGCTGCTCTTCCTTATCAGTGCGGCAGAGTTCGGCATTCGGTATTCGTTTTACTCGTCGCTGATTGGAAGCTTCGGCGCTCTGCTCGTTTTTGGGGCGGAGCAAAAGCTTTGGTAGCAGTGGCGCCGTCTGGCATGGTTGCCATCAATGGGGGCTGCTTTGTGTGATTTCTTTTTTTGAGGGGGTTTTTTATTGTGTGCTAAGCTGCTGCTTACAAGACACCAATTCCACGGGCAGCCGCTATCATTCTCACAAATCCCTCGGTGACCTCATGTCCCACGGGTAATATGTACTCGGGCGGCAATAGAAAGCCATATATGCCTGTATCCCGTAACTCTTGGGTATACGATATGCTTATATTCTTTACAGCATAGGCTCAAACTATTCCCATGATATTAAAACTATATTGGTTTAGCAAGCTTTAACTTGTGGCACTGGATCCATAAGTAAATTCGGTTTCATAGCGTCTAAATGTGTTTGGGAATTACGATATCAGTGTGTCCCCAAGGCGAGAGCAGTAATTGACTATTGGAATGTAGAGATATATAGATCTTAATGCTGCTTCTGGTATCGAATTGTTTATGAAGCTGGTTAAATGCTGTATTTCTGGATCAGATTGAGCATATGAGCATATAATGATTATCACAGGGATCTTCGGAAGTGCCAGCCTCTGTTATAGAATTTTATATATGTATAAATGCATTACTCACCACTTCAGCGATAATTAAAGTTACGATTCAAATCTGTTCCCACGCATTTTCCTGTGGGATCCGAAGGCATACGCGATCTAAAGGGATCATTCCATGTATCCTGCACGTTGTTTCGGACACTGTGCATCGACCAGGCTTTGGGCGTTATCAATCTTAACGGTGAAGTTAAAGTTGATGTTGCTTAGCAGATCTTCAAAAGCTTTTTGCCTTTCAAAGGACACTGATTACCTTGAGAAGTTTTTTTGTTTGTTTTAAGCAACTGAAATTGCTTCACATCATCAATAAGTATACTTTATAGTTATCATAGCGCACAGGATCCACACTCGTAGCCAAGCCGAGAAAGGCTTAGATCAACTAAGTACGACTTCTTGAGAATAGATTTTTCAATCAAGGTATTATGCCAATTTTGCTGATTAAACTTCGCTATCGACAATAATATCGTCTTTATGGCTCATTTAATATAATTTTTTTTTATTTATCACAGTTGTTATTTTGGAAACTTTGATTTTTCCAACTGGTTTGGCCCGGCTTGGTTCTAAGCATAGAGCATAGGCAAGGCTTCAAGTTGTCTGGCCAAACCCCTTGGTACTTAGGCCGTCTCTCAACTTTGCACATAAATTTTGTGCAACGGCAGCCCATTTCATTGTAGGTCATTGCATAATGAAGTTACCGCCCCGGAGCACATAAATTTAGCGCCCGTTGGCGGAGATTTTCAGAGACTTCAGTTTGACTTGTCGCTTGGCATTAGTGCGAAATTTTGTTTAGGCCGCTCTGTTTTTTTATGTGCCCAAACGCTGCCGTGTCCTGTGGCGAGTGCTTAAAGGACTTTTCCTTGCTGTGGTCATATTTTGCGCGAGTCTTAGGCCGTTTGTAGTTTCTCTTGTCTTCTGTCGCTGTCACCGCATGAGGTGTGCCAACGTGTGCTTTTTATTAACGCCATTGCGGAGTGTGAGGTTTTCTAAGATATGGCAACATGGAACCAAAAAAAGAAAAGAAAAAGAAAATATTAAAATAAAGTGTGTGGCTCTTAACCAAACTCTAGTGCGTAGGGGTAAAAACAGTCTCTGTTTGGCTATGATTGCTTTTTATAACAACATTTGCTTTTTAGCAAAGAGTCTTATGTCTAAAATGTAATATAAGATTTAACTTGTGCCAATGTGCAATTGAATATTGAGAATACTTTATGAATAAAGAAAAATGCTTACTTATTTTATTGCATATTTGTATGGGCAGCCTAAGGGTTTGATAATAATACATCGGTTCATTATTGGCTCTTCATGAGTTGTTCGTTTTCTCTTAATAACTCTTATCTTCAGCAACCACTTTTTAACGCAGGCAATTTTCAAGATAAGAAAATGTATAAGAAAACGTTACTCGTTTAAGCTCAAAGCTGAAACTGAAACCGCAACAGCTAACAACAATTAGTTGAGGCTTATTTGATTAGCCTGCTAATTGCCAGCAGCAGGCAGCGACTCGCACCAATAACTTCATGCACATTAATTTCTTATCAGCGCAATAAAGCTGGCAAGCCGGATTAAAGCCCGTTTCAGCTTGTTTCCGACCCGTTCCCTCCCGTTCCCCTTTAGCGTTAAGTTGCGCCAAAAACTTTCAACACCTTTTGCGTTGGACTTGGGCGCGCGTAAATTCTGTAAAACTTTGAACGCAAAGAAAACTTGTGGGTGCGCGTGCGATAAGCCAGCGCCGCATTTTTAATTGGTACTGCGCTGCAAAAAGGATATTTTCTCACTAAGCGCCTTTAAGACAGCAACTTCTGCCTTAAGATTTGTTTGTTGCCGGATACGAGACTTTAAAATGTCATAAATATCATGGACAGCCGTTTCCTGACGTGCATTTTTTCGCAATGCTTTTGTTAAATGTAAAAAACAAAGGCAATAAAAAAGAATCATACCACTAACATAACATAAATCTGGACTTAACTTGCTCTGTCTGCTGCACATGGCGTATGCGCAATATTTGCTTACTTCTTACAGAAAAAAAAACATGTCAATGCCGGAAAGTGTTTAGCATTTGCCCTGTTTCTCAGCGTTTTTTTCGTACTCACATGTTGTGGATTTAATTAGCCTTAAAATGTCTAAGGGAGCAACAAAATGGCAACTTTGCATGCCATGCCATGCCACAAGGATAAGCAAAGGAAAGCCAAGCGAGGAAGGAAGTTGCATGTTTGCCTCAAGTTCAATTTGCTTGTTTAAACATTTCGGACAGCCTTTCACAAATGAAGTGCCCTCAATCCTATGAAGGCGGAATGTTAGGCAGGATGTCAAGGTTTTATGCTTTGGGTATGATATATGACCAAGCGGTCTAATAACTATATTAATTGTACGTGGCTTTTTATTTTGACAGTTTCTTATAACACACCAATGCCTCGGGCAGCGGTTATCATTCCCACAAATCCCTCGGTAACTTCACGTGCCACAGGTATAATATCCTCTGGTGGCAGAAGGAAACCCATTTTGCCCTTATCACGCAGCTCAATGGTATATGGTATGGGTATGTTCTTAACCGCATATGCCCATTCCTTGCCAGAACCAGAAACAGCATCTAAAGAAACCAAAGATAAGTAATCGATTTTTAGCAGTAATTCGAATATAGCTTACAAAGAGTTGTTGCACTTGATCCATAGGTGAATACTGTGCCATAACGTCTAGCCAAGGCATCGGCGAATCCTTTGGCAACACCCATCATTTGTGGATAGTGTTCGGGAAACTCGTCAGCAGTGTGACCCCAAGGCGAAAGCAGATACTGACCATAGGAATGTAGAGATATATAAATCTTAATGCTACCATCTGGTATGGATTCATTTATATAAGACGTCAATTGATTTATCTCCGGATCAGACTCAGCAGAGGGACCTGCATAGATCTCGGAGCATGGGTCATCAGAAGCACCAATCTCTATAGTAAGACTAACAGATTACAAGAGGTATTCATTTTGTAAAATTGTACATAAACTTACGCATCCAACGATAGTCAAAGTTACGATTCAAATCTGTTCCAATGCATTTTCCTGTGGGATCCGAGGGTAAACGCGATTTACGCCAGAGTCGTTCCTAATAAGCAATTAATAAACAAATCATAAAACTAATAGTAGCCAATTTATGGCTGTTTGAAACGACATAAAAGGCGATAAGGCTGAAAAGCGCCGCGGTTATCTTGTTGGCACCTAAGTAAGTTATTTGGATACAATATCTTATCTTTTTTTTTACTACCGAGTAGTATACAAGTAATTTATTAGCACTTACCTTTTCATGCGAATAAGTGAAACCATCCACATTTAGCACCGGAATTATGTACCAATCAACATTTTGGGCTATATCTCTTACAGCCGGATTACGGGTGGCCAGAAGCTCATCAATAAAGTAAGTGATGCTGGCAGATGTAATCCATTCTCGAGCATGTATATTGGACTCGATAAAGACCGCACTGTTGCCCGGCTTATGGGATATTCTAATGCCACGTATGGTGCGATTCTCATAGGACTTGCCAATTGTGAAAGGTGTTATGATGTGAGGATAACGTGCCTCAATCTCATCCAGCCAGTTGTAGATCTCATCCAGTGTGTGGTACTGTGTCCATTCCATGTATCCTGTCCGTTGTTTTGGACGCTGTGCATCGATAAGGCTTTGAACGTTGTCAAACTTGATGGTGTAGTTGAAGTTGTTGCTCTTTAGCAGCTCTTCAAAAGCTTTTTGGCTTTCCGGTGGCAGCATTATGTCCGAGTATTCGCCAGGATGACGCGCCTCTTTCCAGCTACTCAACTGTTGAAAGAAATGATTTTATTCAGCAATTTCTCTAGAGTATTCTTCTTACCTTAAGAATTTTCTCATTCGCATTCAGCAACTCATAATGCTCAACATCATCTATATGCACTTCGTATAGCTTGTAGTTGTCATACCGCACCTGATCTTCGCCCTTAGCCAGGCCAAGAAAGGCTAAGAACAGCACAATTTTCAAATTCATACCACTCGATCGGACGTTTACTTACCGACTGCCTTCTGGCTAGCCAATTGCTGGTGTTTGCCGATTATCAGACGTTATCGCTAGACTTTTACAAGTCACCAACTATATGGCTTGCTGAATTTTAAAAGGGCAATTATATTTGTTTTAAGTGATACTGTTTAAGTGTAATTTCATGTTGCCTGGCAAAACCCCATGGAATTAAATAGATTTTTAAAACTTTTACGAAAGCATTAACTATGTGTTATCTTTTAGAACATTTGGATAATTGGATTAAGCCAAAGGCCATTTTTAGCAAGCCCAACGGGCGTACATACTATGTACATAAATACCTATCCACACTCGTTAGATGTTGGCTGCGTGCTCCGGGGCCATTGCTCATAAATGCATAAAAGTTGTGGTTATTATCTTGATAATTACAGCACCAGCCTATTGTAAGTCGTCTTGTTGCTGCGTTGTTGTTAATTAAGGCCTAGATAAGAACAACAACAGCCATCACAGTTGTAGGTTGTTGCAGCAAAATGCTCATGCGTCTGCTTGCACCCGATTCACGCCCACTTTTGTGTGGCAATTACGACATGAGGCATAATTAATGGAGAACACCTGTTGAGCCACAGTCCTAGTTGTAGAAGCGTTTGGCATCCATTTCTAATTGCCGAATATGCACGCTTGTGTGATCTGTGGCACAAATGGTGGCTCAACCCTACAGCACGACAAGTGCCGCACTTGGCTTTCTAGAGTGTGGGCGTGGCACTTTTGCCGTGTGTCTTTGTTTACCTCAGCGTCGGCGACGTGTTCAATAAGCGATTATTTTTTCAGTTCGAAAACTCTTTGTGCCGTAAATTGTTTTTACTGCCATCGTTGTTGCTGTTGTTTGTTCTTTGCCATTGCTGCCGGCAGCTATTATTTGTTAAATGAAGCGATTTGTTTGTTGTCATTATGCGTCGAAGCGTTAAAACATTTTCGCTTTTATTTATGCTACGCTTCAAATTTTTGTTTTTTTTACTGCCGTGCTGTAAATATATATATATGTAGTCTATAAAGTGGTTGGATTTATAGCGAACACCTTTCCAAGTGGAAATTGGTGGGAGTTTTGGTATTTGGCTTCTAAACATGGTTGTGCATGTGAGAATTCCAAACAAGCTCTGCCAGCTGTTTATACCCCAGATATTTTAAAGTATCTTTTTTTCTCTGGCAACTAAATATATGCGAAGACCAAAAAAGCTGCTAAAAGAAATAGATCAAAGTGTTGCTAAACTACAGCTATAGTAATATTTTTTAATAAATATATTGAGTTAAGCTTTTTTGCTACTTTGAGTCTCTGCCTGCGCTTCTCTCTTTAGTTTCTTTCGATCGCCTTGGCATTTCAAGCTTTATGGACACTTTGCATACCCAACTCAACTATCAGACATGCACGTTAAGCCTTTTACTTGCGACTTTATGCCACCGTGGGCGTTGTCTCCCTGCCTAATCCGCTTTTTAAGTAAGTAACGAGGAACGAACTGAAAAAAACCGGAAATCACAAGTCAAGTTGATGAACTGTCTCAGTTCGTTGTTGTCCTTCTTGTTGTTGTTGCTCGTCTGCATTGAAACTGAAATCGGCCAGACAAAAGACATGGCACCTGCAACAAAAAACTTTGCAGACACATTTACCATTTGCCTTTACCCCAATCCCAATCCCAACCGATACCCCAAAAGCTGTCCCAACGGCAGCTGCTGCTGCTTTTTGGCCTCTTTCATTCAGTTAACCGAGATTTACGCATTTATTTTGCATTTTTTATATAAATTCTATATGTATGGCAAACACAAAACATGCGCGCAGATTTAAGCAAATATCCAAAAAGGAGTACGAAAAAAAACCCAAAAACGTTGAATACCGTAAAACCCAAAAAAGTAAAATCCCAGCGACAAGTTGAGTTGGTTAGAAAAATGTTCGGTTACCTCTCGATTTGCCTGCGTTGACATGACAAAAGCGCAGATCTGCATACATTTGCATGTCATTGGCCAGTCAAACAGCCAAACAGGCAAACAACAACCAAACAGCCAACTGTTAACAGTCAACGCATCATCAGGCAAGGACATTGAAATCCCCTTAAGACATCGCTGTGCCCACGTTAACAATATGTTAAGTTTGTAGCAAGTTTACCTCTCAAAATCCCCCAAAACCCCACAACTTATAGACTCGAACGAGTTAATCGCTTAATGTCGCCCCAGCTTCTAAGCTATCATTTGTCAGCTGTCTATTGCTGTTACTTTCTGGGCTTTGCTGGCATTCACAGCATAATTGCAATTTGTTTGAATTTGGCTATTTAGACAGTCGTTTAAAACCAACCAACCACCAGCACCAGCACCACTTGAAAATACCACAATTTATAGACCAGCCCATTAGTGAGTGACCTGAAATTGCTATCGGCCAAGGCTTTTAACTGCCACTGACCAGTGCTATCAATACGAACAAGTTACATTACAAAAAAGAGAAAAAAAAGGTAATAAATATCAAAAGCACCCTGGAGGCAAATATTTACTTTAAAATTGAAACATTCTATGCCACAACCCTTTCTCACAATATTTGCTTAAGCTGCGTAAGTGCGTGAAAGGGTTGAAAAAAATAAATAAAAAGAGTAAAGAATCGCCTTTAATGGTCTCACTCACTTGGCTTTGATGTTGTTCTCTGAGCTGTGGGTGTTGGCAGCCAATTCTTATAATATGCCCACTATATATGTATAGATAGCATGACTTGCTCCATCCACTATCAATAAAAACGTTGCACGCATCTTGAAAAATTCAATTTGAAGCTATTTTCGGCATTTTATTGCTAGCTAAATTGTTTTTATAGGCTCTCTGCTCCTCCTGCTACCAGAGTCAACCAGCCAACTTTGAGGCACTTTAATTTCTTTATTCCCATTTCAACTGTCTCTTTGTCTGTTGTTATCTGATTGTTGTGCATTTGTTGTTGCTGTTGTTGTTGTGGCAATTGCCAGACCATAAAAATTAACAATTAACAGAACGCTTGAAATGTACAATCGCAAATCGCGGCTTACAAAAATGCCGTGAAATAAATATATACACAACAAAAAAAATTATCTAAATAACTTAGAGAAGAGAGGTTGACTTTTAAAATAGCCTGTAGGTATTCTTGTCCTTTGAATACAGCATTTACAGGGTATTTTGTTGGTAGAAACCTTTTAGCGCAGTTAACAACAAAAAAATGCCTGTGCATACAGAGCATAATTATGAGTCGGAAGACTGGCAGCCGGCCAAACGGACATCCTCAACAAAAGGGTTATGAATGTGAAATTGTCATGCAAGAATTAGCCATGTTCTATGCTTTGGCCACGTAACGAGGTATTTCGTTACACTTTTTTTTTTCTTTAGCTCTGTGTGTTTGTTTTGTGGCCAGTCGTCACGTCAGCTGACCTAGGCAGGGTCTCTTTTTATGGCTCCATTTAGTGGCTGGTATGCCAGGCAATTATTTGCGAATTGCAGAAACTTTTGTTATATGTTTGCCTGACGCTCAGGAAACATAAACATTTAGTGTAGTTCGGCTGCGGCTCTGTCTGATAGTATTTAGTGGTATGTCTTAAAGAGCTGAACGAATGTATGTATATATTCTCATATGCATTCATAACTAACATCATGTAAATGCATTTTTAATGTGAGCAAAAATCCAATTTAAATTCAGAGCGTTTCTTTGGCACTCTTACTCGTTTGGCTTTTCTCGCAGCATGCAATCACAAAATTAGTTGACGACGCGATAAGAATTTGAGTGCCAAGAACAGAAAGGCAGCAGATGAGATGGAGAGAAAGAGGAAAAAAAAACAAATAAAAGAAAATACACATAATGCGTATAAATCAACGAAGAAGATGCTGCAAACAAATTCCAAATAAGTCCTGTGAGAGACGTAGAAAATTCATTTGACAAAATGCACAAAAAAGCAATTTTCCAGCTGCAGACAAATTGAAATATACGTTCAGCTAAGAGCAGGTGGGCAGCAGGCGAGGGGGCGTGCCACTGCAGTGACAGTTGGTAAATAAAAATACATAGATATGTATATAATCTACACAATCTACGGGTACATAATGGCCGACAACATCCTCGTCGCTTATATAGAGAAGTGTACGAAGATGCAGCCACCACCTAAAAGTATGCTACGAAAATAGTCGAAGCTGCTGCTGCTGCCGTATGTGAGAGCTCCTATTTATATGTATGTATGAGTGTGTGTGAGCGTAACTGCGAGCTTTCTGTTTTCAGTGTGTGTGTGTGAGTGTAGTGTGCGCTTTGCCATTCGCGCGTTGAAAATAGGAGGAGCTCCAATGCATAAAAACTTTCCATGCGCAGTTTCAAACGACAGCAAAAAACAAAAAAAAAAACAAACCAACAAATAAAAACCTGAAATTAAAAATAAAATATATCAGCTTCAATAGTCTTACTTGCTATAGAGTTCAAAACCAAATAAATTTTAAGCTATCATACTTTTAAATAAAAATTCTTTTTACCTAGTTTTTTAAAAAACATTTTTAACTTCAGGTTAAGCTTTAAAGACTTTTGAAACATTTTTCCAGCTACAGCAAAATTTTTGACAACATTTGCTCAACCCTTTTTAGGTTTTAAACTTTTTTTATTTTGCTTTTTCCTTTTTTTTCTACTTTGCAAACTAATGTGAAAAAGGCGGAGCTGCTTTGTAGTCATTTCGTTGTATTTTTTTTGTTCGTTGGCATTGGAAAATCCTTTGGCAGATATGTTGTCAGAGTTAAGTAGGCGTTGTCCGTCGGTCGTTTTGTTTTTTTTTTTAAGATTACCCGCTGTGATATTTATCTTTAACTATTAGTACAGCAGTCAGCAGTAGGCTGGGGATCTGATTTTGGACTGAACTGCATCCGTTTGGCACAACAGGCCGTTTAGCGCCATTGAACAATTCCCGCTGGCTCAGCGGCATTCACGCGTGCGCAAAACGGGTTCCAACGTATGGATATACACCGACGATCAGCGCCACAACAACAGCAACAACAACAATCAGTCGATTGTCACAGATATTTGTCATGTTTCTCAAGCAAACTTTCCCTGCTGAGTTCTTGCTCACAAAATCGCGACATGGTTAGCGTTCCTTTGTAACAACAATGTTGTAAAAATGTCAATTGAATTTTCTGTATTGTTGCTGTTGTTGTTTTTCGTATTTCTTTTTTTTTTCTTCTGTTTTCTTGTTTTAGTGCCTTTTGTGCCAGTGGCACCATGTTCATCGATCGGATTTCATGTAATTACATTGTTCTCTGATTCATAATTAATTTGCTTCGCTCAACTCAACTTTTTCGCTCCCCACACTTGACTTGCCTTAACTTGCATTTTTGCAGCGCTTCAAGCTGATTTTTACATGAATACATCAAGCAGGGAGTACCTGGCAGTAGGCAGCAGGCAGCAGGCAGCTGTATGTTGGCCAATGTTTGTAGTATTGGCCAGTAGCAAATCGAACATTGATAGCTTCTGAGTGATGATTTAATGAGGCAAACGTGGCATGTTGTGAATGAAATCAATTTTGTGAATGTGCAGAATGGCTGACTGGCAACAACAAAACTAAAAAAATTCACAGTGCTATGCAATCGTTACATTTGCTAGTTGGCCAAGCTCATGATGAAAACATCTCGGGTATGGTTGCAGGAATCGACGCCCTGGTCAGCAAATATCTTTGTGGTGTGTTGGGTGTCGTAATGAGACTTATGAATCAATGCAATGTTGATTGAGCTCCTTCAAGCAGCTGGAGCTAGTTGTCTGACCAGACTTATTAATAAATCGTTGCACTTCTTCAGTCATTGTCGATTCTAGCTTAAAGCTGTGTTGCTTATTATTATAGTAAACTAAAAAATGCTTTCATACCTGATGTTTAATCTAAGTGTGTTAATGAAAAATGTATGGAAAAAGCTATTAACAACATAAAAGCATATCAAAATTGTTAAAAGTTGAACCGAAAACCTCTTTCCACTGCCTGACAAACAGCAAAACGCACGACTTGTGATTGACAAATTAATGCGGATCAGAAATCAACACCTCAACATGTTTATCATACCAAAATAAAAAAAGGAACCAAATGAAGATAGATACGATAATAACAAACCCAAATGCGTAAACCAAACCAAAAACCCAAAGAGCTGTCAACCAGGCCGCCGGCAAACTCCCCGACTCAAAATTAATTAAAAACATCAACAGAACGCGTCGAGATTTTCAAATAACTGACTGTGTGTGTGGTGTGTGTGTGCGTGTTTGGCTCCTGGAATTAGTGTAGATAATTTGACAAACGGATTGCAGTTTAAAATTGAGCTTAAGGGTTTGAGTTCAGCTCAGTGCTACTGTGGGTGGTTGAGAGTTGTCGCACCTTTATAAACATCAACGCACCCGACAACCGCAAACTGAACCATTCATTCATGGTTCACGGACCCTGAACAGGCTCTAATCAGCAGCAACCCTTTTTTCGTTGTTCGCGAGTTTATGCTGAAATTGGGGTACGCTGGGAAGTTTTTTTCTTTTGGTTTTTTTGATATGCAGATTCCTGACAAGGTCCTTCGGCTGGAATGGATGAAGATGATGACGATGATGATGATGTCACTGTGTGGTTTGACAAAACGCTTGACTGATTACACTTGTATCTGTTTTGTGCTCTGTGTCCTGGCCTCAATATTGCTGAAGGATTTTAAATTGTTGTTGACTCCCCATTCCTCCCGCTCAACCGGCTACAGACTAGAGCGAGAGGGCAAAAGATTGTGCGCTTGTGATAAATTTGGTTTATTGAAAGGCGTCAGTGCGTAAAATGATGTGTGTCAATTGCATGAATACCCCTACCCAATCGTCTGCATACGGGCCGTGAGAGTTTTTGGGCTTTTGCATTGTGGATTTGGGGTTTTTTCGAGTTGACAGCGATTATGCAAATTCACTAAAGAACTGCATTAATTCCTCTGGCTGCTCACAGAGCCAGCAAATAGTGTGAGTTAGTGGGCGAAAAAGGCCAAAACTAGTGGTCTTTAGCTTAAAGTTTGCGCTAAGAAATTTGCATTTATTGCAACGTTTTTCAATTTATATGCAAAATCAACTTAAACACATCTTTTCGCCACAGTTTCTAATGAGCAATTAAAACTTGATAAATGTGGCTCGATTTCAATTTAAATGCCTTAAATAAATCGCTCACACACATATGCAACTGGAAGCATATTTGGCTCATTAATTGCTGTTAACACGATGTCAACTTCATTTAATTGTTTTGTTGGGGCGCGTGTCACCCTCAACATTGAAAATCGCAACTAATTTATTGTTTCTATTCGAAGCGTCAACCGCAAATTGCTTAACAAATTGTTCAAATTGTTTAAAATTGCATTTGGCCAGAGGGTTGGTTGACGCTCAGTTTTGGCTACAAAATACGCACCTAAACGCCTCATTGCACAGTGGACCAGCCTCAGCCCCCGCCCCGTACATGTAGTCGATAAACTGTCAATTGTTTGACCGCTGGCGAGGGGTGCATCATAATGTGTCCAGTGGACAGTGACCATCATCGGGGTTCGCCCCTTGGCTTTCTCGGACTCATTAAAATAATTGATACGCTTGTCCATCGACGCCTTCTACAGCAAATTAAATAATTGCCGCGTGTGCGCAGTTTGATTTTATTACTCTTGCTCTGGCTCTATTAATTAGTTAATAGATTTATTCACAAATTTTCTAAAGTGCATGAGCCAACTTTATTTCTTTCAATACATATGTTGGCTTCACAATTTTATGATGCTCGTAAAATTGTGTCCATAACTAAGGACAGATAGATAAGGATAGATAGATAGATAGAATAAATAAAATTAAAGAAGTTTCCCATTTGATGTTTCTTATGTCTTATAAGATTTTTTAGTATAACCTTAGCAAACCATAAACAATGAAAACTTATTATTCAACCGTTTCTAAGCATATTACTAGAGAAGCATTCAAAGAAACATAAATCTTTAATTATTTAGCAGCTAGATAATTTGAGTGAAATTATTTTAGTTTTTATTGCGGCTCCAGTCTGTCGCTTTATGTTGATCTTAGCTCGACGGGTGTGCTATAAAACTTATTCTCTAACTTGATTTTTAATCTTGTGCAATTTGTGTGTTGAGTGTGTGTGTGTGTGTGTGTGTTCTTATCAGTTGCGTGTAATTGCTGCATAGAAATTAACAGAGATGAGACGAGCAAAATGGCGACTGCCAATGACAGTTAAGCCAAAGACGGCAAGCTATGACAATGGAGCTGGGGGTTGCTGAGATGCGTTCAAGTGGCGAGATAAAAGCTCTTGAGCTGAGTTAATGACTTGCCGGCACAGTTGGGGGGCGTCAACATAGCAAAACTGACTTAAGACGCCATTTTTATTATATAACTGTTGTTGTCTCCGATTCAACTGTGTATCTGCTTTGGATTTTGTGTCCATGTTGCCAAGTGAGCGTGGCGAATGTTTTAATGGCGACGTCGCGACACTTGAATGCAGCCAAGTGGTTGAGAATCGTGGAGTGGAGTGGAGTGAAGATGTTGAGTGCGACCATAAGGATACGTATAGCATCAAGGCATACCCTCAAACGCAGTAAGCTGCAATGGAGCACCAGTTCTAAAGCCAAACTCAAGTGCGGCCATTCTGACTTTGATTTCATCTCTGGCATATTATTGCTAATGAAATCACGTACAACATGAACTAAGCCACGCCTCTTTCTATATTCATATTTGAATTTTAATTGCTTTAACACGCAATTGGTTTATCAGATGTGCTTTATCTCGTTTTTATTTCTATTCTTTTTTTTATTATGCGAAACATCAATCATAATCGATCAGCTCTGGATTCGGTTGCAAACATTGTGCTCGGGATATACAAATCCCAACGTGATGATAAATGCGTTTCTAAATGCATTCTAATGTGTTGTTGCTTGATGATGTTGGTTTCATCACATTCGTTCGTGATGTGTGTGACAAGCAAACACAAAAGGGAATCATAGCCCCAAAAGGCGAGCTATGCTTATTTCTTTTTTATGTTTCACACATACATTTCTTACGCAGTTGGCAAAGCATATCAAATGGATATGTGAATATGTGGCATATGAACATGTCTGCTGCAGAGCCTTTGTCTGCCTGAAGAGCACTCAGCGGCAACATCAGCAGCAGCAGCAGCAGCAACAACAATATTATTTGCATTTCAAACTTTTGTTGATGACATTTTTCATGAAAATTTTTATGCTTTTTTTTCATTTTTGTCTCTCAGAGTTTAGAAGTGTACCAGGTACATTCGCATTTGGGATATATTAATATATGCAGAGCCCTGGCTTTTAACACCAGTCCGCCTCACTGCCGAGTGGTAGAAGTTGTCACAGGGGGAAGGGGAAGGAGGGAAGCTGTCCGCTTGTCAGTTGGCCGCAAAACTTTTTCATATGAGATGCGTTTTTCGTAATGAAAGTTGAGCTGCCAAAGGGAAGAGCAAAGTTAATGGGGGCAAGAGGTGAAAAACACACACACACACGTTTTCAATATTCATGCGAGTGGAAGTAAATACAAACATATACATTGTGGTGTGCATGTGTGTGTGTGGCTATGTAAATGCAGCACGTGAAACTTTTTCAAAATTTGTATGAATATAATTTAGAATAAATTGTAAAAAGTCAGAAGCCGAGTTGAAGCTAAAGACTGAGAAAGCGAGCAAATACATTAAAACGCCATTAAAAATGACGTCAGAAAATATGGCAGCTACTGTCCAGTACAAGCAAGCAAATGCTATTAAAATCCTAAGTTAAATGCAACGTTGTTTATATTAACTAACAGCCTGAACAGACAGATAAAACAAGGAAGTTCTACGAGGCGAGGGTTTCTGTTTTGGCCATGGCAAAATGTTGGTCCTTGGTCCTTGTCACAATTATTGTATAAATTAACGTCACAAACAAATGTTACAAAAGCCGCCAATGAAGTGGAATGATGCGACGAGCGTTAAACTCTGTCTCCCTTTGTACTCAACCCCAGGACCAACAAATATCACGACTCTAGGACATTTGACAAGCTGACATCCCTCTGGTAGCGGCCTCTGTCCGTTTAACCGCAAATGTGCCTAATTTTTCGTTGTTATCCTTTGTGCTTTGTCCTTGCTGCCGCTGCTCTAATACTGCGTAAAATTTAATGCGCCTCTTTCAAGTCCTTGAGGTTTGCCTTGCTTGCAAACTGAAATCGCGACAAGTGATTTTCAGATTTACGACTACTATATGTGGAGTGCGGCGGGGTCGCTATGTTTCCGGGGCTCTTTGTGTCCTTTTTGTTGTGCTAATGTGTGGCGTTTTTATGGCTTGAAGCAAATTTGATTTATTGCCAAAACTTAAGCGTTCGAGTTGTTCGCCAAGTTGTAAAAGTTTTTGTAGCACCGAGTTCATCTTATAATTGATGCGATTTGCGGTTCATAAAGTGCAATTGTCTGTAAACCAAAGCCGGAGCTAAGCAGACAGCGCTTTAAACATATGCGAGATTTTTTTTCTATTTGAAGAGTTCTTTTCGCTTTGCTGTTTTAGTTTTTGTCAAAGTAATCAAGTGGTAGTAGTTATGGAGTGTTAAAATGTTGTTGACAAAAATAATAGCTAACAATCATTAACCTTTCTCCACAACAGCTTTCTAGAGCTCTATTTTTGGTTTTGGGAACTTTAGAAATATTCTGTTTATGTTTTATCGTAGCTAATTCTCATTCCAGACGACAAGAGTTTTCAAACAACGCCCTCATTAGTTGACCCAATGTGTCTCAAACTGTGCAATTTACATGCACAAAAGGCCGCGTCCGTTAAGTGCCCATAGATAAGTAAGTAAGTACTACGTTAAGTTTGCCCCAAAAGCCAATAGAGCATGCAATATAGCACCACCAAGTGTGGTGCTGCTGCTGAGTAACACTGTTTTTAGACACCACACAAAACATGAGCTCACATGAAAGGTAGGCAGCCAAATGGCTAGCGAATTATGTTGTTGCCATACGAGCTATATAGAGTATAGAGTAGTAGTAAGTGGCTAGGAAAGGAGATCGTTGCGGGCGATACATAAAATTTGAATGCGTTTTGCATACATTAACCCACTGTTGCCATCACCTGGCTGTTGTTGTTGAGGGGCGAACTGAACGGAACGGAACCGAACGTTAACGGTCAAGCCGATGAACAACAAACAACACAAAAAACGAGAGAATACCTTTATTAAATTTTATGATTATTGGCTGCAATTGAGCAGTCGCCCTGGGAATGTGTCGCTTCCCTACATCAAGTCTGCTCTATCTTTCAATCTATATCTATGCATGTATGTGGTAGCTGTGTTCTTGTATCCCCCGTTTCCACTGTCATTTCGATTTTGGAATTGAAATTTTATGCGAAGTTGTGGCAGAAATTCTCACGCGTAACTGGAGCAGTTTGGTGGCTGCCTCAAAGCGCAAAGAGTCGCTTACAATTTGTGTTGGTAATTCAATTTACGTTTCTGAAATTTTAATTAACTTGCCAACGAGTTTCGCTGGGTGTCTGGCGTCTTGCTGCTCTCTATACATGTTGACAACAACTCCAGCTACAGCTCCAGCTCCAGTTTTAACTCATTGTTTGTATATCAATTACCAGCTGTTTAATGTGCCACAAATTGAAAGCCATTAAGATTTTATGTTTCAACAGAGAACTGGAGCTGACGGGGGAGACACAGCACGTTTCTCTCTCTAGCTCTGACACACATCAATCAGTTTTTTTTTTTGGGGCAGTGATCTTTTGGGTCGTCAACTGTCTTCGGTGGATCTTGTCATTAGATATGCGGTGTGGCGCTTTAACATAGTGTCTGTGCCCGTTATTTAAAGATGCCATCGCTGTAGACAGCTGTGTTACCTTTTGTGGCATTCGAAAATTAATTAGAGCTGTGGGCGCATGTGGGCGGTTGGGTTTTGGGTGTGGGCGTGTCTATACGCGTGGCTGACCAAATTGAAGGCAAAAAGGAAATGGCAACTAAATATATATTTTTTGAATTCAACTTGAAAGTTGGATGAAGCAGAGTTTGTTATTGTTGTTGCTGCTGCTTCGTTATGCAAATCTGGGAGCAGAGGGGAAAAAAATGTTTATATAAAGTAAAACAAAAATAAGGAACGCGAGCTTAAATGAAAATTTTTGAGCAACGTCTACATAAAATACTATATAGTGTGTATATGCAAATGTTTTATATAAAGGAAATGCCAAAGACAAATACAAATAACCAAAGTAACAACAACAAACAGTGGACAACAATTTGGCAGGACAAAAGACCACAAAACGAGTCCAAGGGAGAGAGAGCGAAAGAGAAACGCGACGGTTTTTGCTGTCTCTTGCCGCGGAATAAATAATAAACGTAAACGAATTAAAAACGCTGACAAACGAACTGTCTCCTGCATTGGATGATGGTCCTTGATCTGAAGGACTGGATGAGCTGTGGAGTAAGGGCAGCAAGTTCCAAGGAATCTGTCGTCTCAATATTGAAAGATGTTCTTCCACTTTCGCATTTCTTGGCCAACTGGTTTTGTTTACTTGACGCAGACAAAGTTTATGCGCTTTTCAATTAGTTTTAATTGAAAATTCTCATTGATTGGGGTTGAGCTTTGCGTTGTTAGTAAGCAAAAAGTATAAAACAAATTGCTGTTTTTTTGTGTATTTTTGCTGTAATTAAAACTTGATATTGCTACAGTTTATTTGAAATTAAGAAGAAAAATATCTTTACTTTGTCTTTAATTGTGATAACATTTGAAATTTGAAATAACACTTAAGACAAGGATTTCCTTATGCATTCAGATTGCAATCTTTGCAAGCATGTGTAGATCAATGGCCGGAAAATATGGGATTGTTTTGGCAGTCAAGCATAACAATAAACATAAAGTATTGCATATAATCAGAGAGGGCATATAACACTTGATAATACTTGAAATGAATACCATCATATTTTAAATATTTAATTTATACAGGGTATCTCCTAGCTTCACTTGCCACCTTTGAATATATATTTTTATTTGGCTTGTCATGGCGATAAGTGCGATTGTGATAAGAATTTGCGAGGTTCACATGATCTCTCCAGGTTTCCCATGCTTGCGCTACCTTTATCTATTGACATTTACAAAACAAACGGTTTGCCATTCCATAATGAAGTTATTCTCATGCAAAAACCGAACGTAGTTACGGCTAGTCTGTGCCCCATTGCCAATAGATATTGGCTAAAACAATATCTGAAAGTGCCCATTCGACTTACATTAAAATGAACATTTTATTCAATTGTGGCCACACGAAAACAAATAAACTTTTTTTTCCTTTTTTTTTTTTGTATTTTTGTTGGCCACTTTGAGCACATAAAATAAAATCAAATGATGCGTTGAAAGCGACGCAGCCCCAGAGCTACTTGCTGCCAAAGGCTTGGCTTTGGCAAGGGTAGCAGAGAGCATGGGATGGGACAGTCATGTGTGTGCGTGGTTGGTCAATTGACTGGGAGAAGGTGGGTGGTGGATGTTTGGTTGAATAGACAACGCAGATGCCACCAGCCAGCCACATGGCAAGTGCCTGCTCTCTAGCCATTTGATGATTTTTGCGTCACCGTTGGTCAAAATCATTTCGAGCGCAAGCAACTGGAAACTGTATAAAAATAATGAAAAGAAAAGAGAGAACAAAAAAAAAAAAATAGCAACTGTACGCAGAAAAAAAAAAATAAAACAGAAGAAGAAAGAACGACGAAACCAACTTGAAATAAATGGTCAAAAGAAATAAACAGTCCCATAAAGAATAATCATTCAGAATTCTGCTGAATTATGCATGAAGTGAGTCCCCAACCCAAACCCCAAGCTCAGTGGTACATGGACAACGCAGGGGGGCGCTACACATATGCGAAAAATCCACATGACCCTGTTCCTCCATCCACTACGCTGGTGCGGTTCAGTGCTGGTGCGGTTCGGTTCAGTTTGGGCACGGTTTTTGGTCAAAGCATCATTTTCCTCTTTATTATCTGTTTGTTTAGTTTTGTGTGCTGGATTTTTATCAGGCTGGCTGCTAAGCAGTTAGTTGAGTTAGCATTAGGAGCAGGAGTTGAAGATGAACCAAGTTGTTGGCAGAGCTCCCGCGGTGCTGCTGCTGCTGCTACTGCTGCTGCTGTTTGCCACTTGCCAAAAGTCAGCAGCGTTCGCATAATTTTCGATAAAGCTTTTCGCCAAATGAAATTCAAGTGGTTACACATTTGGTGGCATTTTCTCCACCCATACTCGGTCAAGTTGCTTGCCATTTTCGGATGGTCATTTTTCTTCGTCCCTTCTGCCACACACACACTCTCTGCCTTACAAGCCATTTTCATTTCCACATTATGCCGCATCTTATTATCTGAGTTTGTTTGTTTGCTTGCTTAGCGCTTTGTGGTTTCTTTTGTTTTTTTTTTTATTTATTGGCAACTTTGTTTGTCTTGGCCAGAGGACAAAGGTATTGCGTGCTTCAAGTAACTCTCACTAAATAACATGCACGAGCATTCTCTATTAAGTCTGGGCCCAAAAACCTACTGATCGAATCTTATGCAATGCACTCGTTTAGTATCATCACGCTTATTGTTGTCTGTCTGACTTTGATGCTCTCAATGTTCATGCTTATTTACTATTTTGCGGCTTATCAGATTGGTAGCCTCAACAGCACTGCAGCTAATTATGGCTGCTGTTTGCATCTATTATATTAGAAATCAATTTAACGATCGACAGATCACACTGTCTCTGACAGGCAAAAGTTGCCAAGTGCTACTTATAAACAACTTGTTTATAAATATGTTTGCATATACTAAATGTTTGTGCACTGGCCATGCTAATTATAGATTAACCCCAATTGGCAATGAACAGCTTTTGTTCTACATTCTCTCTAAATACAGCTGTTACTAGTTAAACACTTTGTTTCGAATCGTTTCGAATCCATTGTTCCAGGCCCTATTTATACGATTTTAAAGGGGATTTTAAATTTGATTGCTGAAACCATATACTAATTATTGATTTTATTTGATTATATATTATTTGTTATTTTCCCGTTGAAATATGATCATCTGATCAACTATACTTATCGCTGAGAAATCGCGACACTTATTGATCAACCCGCGTTGACTTCACTGGGGGGCCTAGAACGAATTGTGAATTGTGAATCTGCGATAATGCAGCCCATTTAATTGGCAAAGAAAAACAAACATTAATCTGTTATTGTTTACGCAGAGCATTGCGTCTAACTAGCATGCGTCAATGCACGCATTTTCCAATACAAATGATTGTGATAAGGATGCAATATGATAAGAGCATAATGCAAGAATATAATGGAAAATTCTTTATTGCCATAAATCGAAGAAACCGATTTCGGATACAAACAAACTTAACCAGACAAACTGACGACTTTGCTTGAATACGATTTGAAATTGTTGGATCATTGTTTTTTTGTTTGTGCTTTTAGCAATATTTGTTTATTATTATTATCAAAAGAATGATCTCTTGCGATTGCAGAGTGAGGAATGGGGAATGGAACCTTCCGCGAACAGCGGCTTAAACTGCAATCGAAGCAGTTATCAGGCATCGGTTGAATGATGTGTGTTTATTTACGATTATGTATACTATATGTTTATTTACACATACGCGCATGCAAACATCGCAGATTCAGTAATGCTTTTAATATGTCGACGCTGTAACTTAAACACTCATAATTCCACTGGCATTCAATCAATGCAGACGTGAAACAAGGAGAACTCACATCGAAAAAATCTCGTGACAAGTGTTAAGTTAGAGCAGTAGCTAAAGCAAAAAATTTAATCTATTTCGGGTGCAGTGAACGATTGCACAAATATAAAAGAAAAATATTATTAATAATTATGGCGCAAAGTAAATGTGGAAGTTTTTGTGGTAAGAGAAAACAAATTCTAAATTGTGTTTATTAAAATAAGGAAGCATAACAGAAATATTTATTCATCAGATGCTGGGACGGAAGAGTCCTGTTGCAAACGGGAAACAGGAACTGTTGCCAGGAGCAGCGCATTAAAAGTATTTCCCGATAAGAAATACAAATCTGTACAAGCAAAGGGTAACGATGTAACGGGCATGACATGCGAGTGTGGTGTGTTTGGCGCCATTGCCTGTGGGGAGTATCCTACTTCGGTGAGTTAGGTGGAAAAGAAGGTTCAAAAATGTGATGTGATTGGCAAATAAGTAGAAAGCTCTTTTTAAAATTCAGGACAATCGCAAGGATAATTCTTTTTGCATACTAGCATATGTATGTGTTAATCAATCATTCGATCACGCGATTAGTAGTCAATTGCTTGTCATTGTCAAAACAGCAGCAGAGATATAAGCTGATCGCAAGTAGGTCAAACATCACCCCTTGGCCCGATGTCTAGGCTTGGGGGCTATGGCCAACGCCTTCCATCAATGACGTCAATGAAAATCACAGCGTGCTAAGGTTTTTTTTTTCCTATCAAGTGTAATCAGTATATTTGCCGGATCGATGTCGTCTTCGATGCTATTTGTTTGCTTGTCTGCTTGTAATGAAATGGAAAATAACAGGAAACCATGTGTGTGTACAATCAATATTGTAGCAACATTTGTTATCAGCTGCCAGTTGCCATTGCATTCAAAATTTATATAGCATTGAGAAACAAAAAACGTGTGCGCTTAATCCGTAACTGATATTAATTCACTTCCTTTTGCAGTTGGACATTGCTCAGATGATCTGCTTGGGTCTGGTGGCGTTGCAGCATCGCGGCCAGGAGTCGGCAGGCATTGTGACCAGTTTGGGCAAGACTTCTAAGAACTTTGCTGTACACAAAGGCATGGGCATGATCAGCAACATTTTCAATGATGAGGCCATACGCAAGCTAAAGGGTAATCTGGGCATTGGACACACTCGCTACTCCACGTCGGCTGCCTCCGAGGTGGTCAACTGTCAGCCTTTTGTGGTGCACACGGCACATGGTGCCTTGGCAATTGCCCACAATGGTGAACTGGTCAACTGTGAATCGTTGCGTCGCGAGGTCCTGGAACGTGGTGTTGGGCTCTCCACGCACAGTGACAGTGAGTTGATTGCTCAGTCCTTGTGCTGTGCACCTGAGGATGTCTCCGAGCACGATGGACCCAATTGGCCGGCACGCATACGTCACTTTATGACACTGGCGCCACTTTCCTACTCCCTGGTGATCATGCACAAGGATAAGATCTATGCAGTGCGAGATTCGTACGGCAATCGACCGCTCTGCCTGGGCAAGATTGTTGCCTTCGATGCGGGCCACAAGAACATTGAGGATCAGCATGCCGAGGGTTGGGTGGTGAGCAGTGAGAGCTGCGGCTTCCTCTCCATTGGAGCACGCTATGTGCGCGAAGTGGAGCCGGGCGAGATCGTTGAGCTCTCCCGCAATGGCTACCGTACAGTGGATATTGTTGAGCGTCCCGACTACAAGCGCATGGCCTTCTGCATCTTCGAGTATGTTTACTTTGCGCGCAGCGATTCCATGTTTGAGGGTCAAATGGTCTACTCGGCGCGTTTGCAGTGTGGCCGTCAGTTGGCACGTGAATCTCCTCTGGAAGCGGATATTGTTAGTTCGGTGCCGGAATCAGGCACTGCAGCGGCACATGGCTATGCTAGGGAATCGGGTACGCCGTTTGGTGAGGTTCTCTGCAAGAATCGTTATGTGGGACGGACATTCATTCAACCCTCTAACCATTTGCGTCAACTGGGCGTGGCCAAGAAGTTTGGCGCCCTGGCTCAGAATGTGGAGGGTAAACGTATTGTGCTCGTCGATGATTCCATTGTGCGTGGCAACACCATAGGACCTATTATAAAGCTGCTTCGGGATGCTGGCGCCACCGAGGTGCACATACGCATTGCCAGCCCACCGCTGCATTATCCCTGCTATATGGGCATCAATATACCCACGCGAGAGGAGCTCATTGCCAACAAACTGAATGCCCATCAGCTGGCCAGCCATGTGGGTGCCGATAGCTTGACTTATCTCAGTGTAGAGGGTTTGATCAAGGCAGTTCAGATGAACAAGACACATGTAAATCCCATTAAAGCGGGCTACTGCACCGCTTGTCTCACTGGCGAGTATCCTGGTGGACTGCCTGAGGAGTTGAGCTGGTAGAACAGCTTAAAGTTAAGTTGATTCAGTTAATTTTAAGTTTTATTTTAAGTTAGTCATCAGTTCAACAAGCATCGCAAATAATCCTTAAATCATCTCATTAACTTAGTTGTGTTTCAAATAAATTTTAATTGTTTGCCATAATGGTTTCTGTAAATCGAAGCAGTGAGAAGAGACTTGTTTGCTTAAAAGTATGCAGCATATTCTAAATGCAAATTTTTAAATAAATATAGATTGCGACTGGGTGTGGGATTTCAAAAGTTAAATGGCTGCATGTCATGTGATAATTTCAAAAACTGTCTAATGCCATAACTTCAATTCATTTCAATTTATATTTTGAAAGTTTGTTTGCCAAGCGAGCCGACGTGTCTACATTGCCGTTCCGGTTATAGTCGCAGCATATCATACAATATGGTAATCGTGTTTGCTTTTTTTCATATCCACTTTTTTTTGGCTTTGCGCTTTCCGGCTAGGGTATGTCTCATCCTTCGCTCTTTGTGTCGTTGTTTGCGTCAGTGGAGGGCGTTGCAGTGTCTAAAGCGGGGCGTTTAGGGCGTTTAATCCTGCGGAAGATGTCCTTGCGGTTATGTGTGGGGGTTTCTTTTCTTTTTTTTTGTATACGACGCGCGGTGTACTGAAGTCAACAATGTCATCATTATTCTTGAATATTGTGTTGTATTTTCGCAAACAATTTCGCTAAGCTGCGCAACGTCGGATGAGCATTGGAATGGGCGCAATGCTGGGGATGTGGAGGGTGTGGGATGGGTCTCTACGACTTGGCGCTCTGGTAATGACATGAAGAAGAAAATAATATGCGCTGTCATTGTGGCTCGCTTGATTAATTCTTGTGTAGGGTATTCGTTGGTTTTCCTTAGATATTTGCCTATACTTAGTGAACGTATGGAAAGATGTTGCAAATTAATTAAATGGAACCGAAATAGAACCTTTATCAATTTACATAACGATCTGTTGGAGTTTTCCCTAAATACTTTACCGAATTTAATAACACTTTAAACCAGCTCAAATTGAATTTCATATAGCATCACCCAGCTGAGAAGCGCATTCACATGGTTGGTGTGACTTGAGAATGGCACATCGCTTCCTGTGTTGCCATTGCCATTACACATACAAGTGGCTACAAACGGAAATGACTCTGGCAACATTGAAAACAGACGCTGGCACTTCTCTGACACAATCGCCGCTTGCTGCTACAAGGATATGAAAGAAGAACAAAAACGAAAAAAAAAAATACAACAAACCGTTGTGCGCAGTCGATCACAAACACAAACAGCTACAAACACACACACACACACACACACACATGTATATAGAAAGTGGAAGGCGGTGACAACTAAGCAGAGCCATATTGCCAGTGTTTCCATGCGCTGCGCTTCGTACCTCTCTCTCTGTCTTTCTCTCTCACTCCACATTCGTCCTCTTCTCTTCGTGTGCCGCAAAACATGCTTTAAATTTTTTAATAACGCCGGGCTACAAGAGCACTGACGCCTGCGTCCGGACCCAGGATCCGGCTTCTGTTTCACTGTGCCAGGCGTTGCCCAAGCTTTAGCTTACCGCCCAACCTCCATCTCTAGCCCAACCACTTCTAACTGCGTCAACGGCAACGTCGCCCACGCTGCCCGTTGTCGTCATTTGCACAGAAGTTATGTAAATTAATGTTTACTTAAGTTCCCCATGTTATTTCTTCTTCGCTTGATTTTTTTTCTCTCCATAGTATTCTCGTATTCGTATTTTTCGCCTTGCACTTTCACAATGCTACCTACTTCAAAAACAAAAGCAGACAGAGGGCGTTGAAGGCTGGAGGGGAGTGAAGGGGCGGGGACAGGTGACTGCTAGGCTTTTGGCTAATGGCAGCGGCAATGGTTGAAGGTTAGCGCCAAAGACGTTTCAGCCAATGAGCCCAAAAAAAAAAGAATATTGCAATAAATTTGCCAGAGTTGCTTTTGCAATTTAATAAAAAGCATTCAAGAGGTAGATTAAGTGTGAGGCGCGGTGGAGTGGGAAGATGCGCAGCATCGTATAAACAATCATGCTTATTATTGAGTCAAATGGCTGAGTAAATATTTCGTGTGTGGCTGGCTGGCAGGCTGTCTGGAAAATTATGGCAATGCCATGCAAATGAAATGAAAATGTTTTTCTTCTCATGTTGATTAGAATAAAGTCTTCGAGGCAAAGCCATTAACTGCGACATTTTAAACACTTGAGTTGGGCGTTAAATTTAATTTCAACATCACATGGCCTAAAGGAACCTGGCTTGTCAGTTCATGTCCTGGCAGCCATTTGATGTTTTCAACTTTGACGCATGCAACAAGTCAAGAGACGGCTGCCTTGCAACAATTGATGGACAAACAAAAGGCAGCTTACCAATGTCCTGTGGCAAAACACGCAAACGTGCCTGGCATTTCTGAAATAGCCCCCGAGCCGAAAACAACAAATCAAATGTGATTTTCTGGCCAATATACTTTGTGGCCCAAAACTGAATGACCTATCCGGTCGGTTAACATTCACAGTCCCTGGACATCCTTTTTAGTTCATTAGCAAATCAAACTTCCGCCTGTTCCTTCAAGATATTCATGCGATTCTTGTTCCTTGTGTTAGACCAATAAACAAATTCTACTTCTTGGCATGCCTTGGCTAGGAATTTGCATTCCCTTCGCACCCTTAGCTAAGTACAAGATATTTTGTTGTTCTGCTGGTAATTTGATTTAAAGACTTGACTTGACCACAAAATCGAGCTGTGTGGCAAGAGCAAGAAGCGTAAATCTTTTGTTGAGGAGATACTTTGCAACATGTTATCAAAGTAATTGTTAATAAATTGAAATGTACAATATTTAATCGACAATTAAATCAAATATATTCATTTTAATTATAATTAACAACTGTGTGCAACGAATCGTTAGTTGTTGTTGAATGTTTTTTAGTGCTACGCCTTTTTCATTAGTTTGTCATATTAATGAACAGATATTGCATTGAGCACATCAACCATATAATTAACGTGCCTCAAGCGCTTTGCATTGATTACAATTCGCAATTAAAATAATATAATTAAAATAATAAATAAATCACAAAACACAAAAACCAAAATATCTTCACTCAACGGAAAAAAAACACAAACACAACAAACGCAGAGGAAAAACCAAAAGTAACAAAAAAAAAGATAGAAAAATTAAAAACTGCACAAACAATTTTCAGTTGAGCGGCCATGTAGAAATTTGCAATGGTGGCCAGACAACTGCGACGACAACAGCAATTGTTGCGGATGTTGTTGCTGCTCCTACTGATGTTGCCTGTATCAGGCACACAATGAACAGCAAGCATACACTGGGCGAAATATAACAAAAACACAGTTGTAGCATTAAACTTAAACAGCATTAAAAGTAATTGAATTTAAGTTGCATAATATCAAGGGAATTTCATAGAATTTTTATATAAGCTATGATAAGATTTATTGTGAAAAAAAAAACTTTTGCCTTGTTTCTTTCCGTGTCTGTCGTATTAGCCACAAAAATAATGAACTGCACGCAATGGGAAGCGTAGCAGATGCACTTTGTCTACCTGGCAAATAACAACAACAATAAAGACAACAATCAAATGTCCAATGGAAACCTTTAGCTTCAAAACTGAAAACATTCAGCTTCAGCTGCATCACGCTTTGTCACACATTCAGCCATGTATGTGTTTTAATGGTGGCCGGAAGTGTGGCGCCCCCCAAAATGGCGACCCGGGGCCAGACAAAGTAATTCTCTGATTGTTGTTGCATGACACTCGGTTTGAAAGATCTGAGATTTGCTGTGCCGCTGCGCGCTTTAATTATTATTATTATTATCATTTGCACAAAAAAAAAAGAAGGGGGGCAATAAGCGTGCGCCTTCAGAATTGGCCAATGCAACGGCGGGAAAATCACCCGTTGGCACGCGATGTCAAACTGGATGCGCAGCTCTCCGCTTCAGCCTCACCAAGCAGCGGGGGTGTGTGTGTGTGAGCGAGGAGAAGTGGACAGGGGGAAAAGGCAAAGGCGTTCTTTTGTGCACACAATGTTCATGCATATTTATTAAGTCGACGACGCGCTTTTGTGTTGTATTTGTTGTAATTGTTGCACACAAAAACTAACTTTATATAAAGTATAATATAATGCACTCAATTTCCTGACTGCCCAATTCACTACCCTCTTCCCTCTCACGCTGCACCACCTGCCTTTGCCTGAAGGCATCATACACATCCACATCATCATCGTCAACGCCTCTGCGTGCCAAGCCACAGAAATTAAATTATTTTAGTTCATAATTTCAAATTATAAAATTGAAGCTGAAGGGAAACGTTGAAAAAGCTGGAACGTGGCAAGCTCTAAAGACGAATGAGAATTTCTATGTATTTGCCTGCGGCACATTGCTCACAAATGCAATTTGAGTATTTTAGAAAATATTTAGAAAATTAACGCAAAGTTGTGGAAAATGTTGCGTCTACGCCAAAGCCAAAGCCAAAGCGTTGTTAGTTTAGTTTGTTCCATCTATAAACATTATGCTAATTTTTATTTTATAAATTATTTCGGTGTCTGGCAAAGGTACAAATTATGAGCCATTTGAAGAACATGGGAATTTCAACGTATTTGAAATGGTCACAGAAATGTTTTCTTTGTTCTATTGTGAAAAGGGAAGATTTGAGGGTGATTTTTAACGTTTGAAAATGCATTTGAAAAAGATAAAATTTTTGTAGACCTATTAATGTTAAACTAAAAGATACATAAAAAATACATAAATAAGAAGAAAGATAAATATTTATGATATTTATAGTTTGTCAACTAGAGATCTTCATAAACATAATCTACGATTTCGCCAACAAAATCACATAACATAACGTCCGCCCCCGTTTCATTACGGATGCAGACTAAATCCACAGCCAAACTCCACAGAGCATGCTTTGTTCTCCAATCCGACGGGTTTTAGCTCCAGCACGCATGTCCTTAAACATGCCATTGAAATGACTATATTGGGGGGAGCTGCAAGGTTTGTGACCTTACTAAAGCAACGCCATCTATCGGCGTGTTGGGTCTTGAAATCGTGGATTTTAATTTGAATTTGAGTTGTTATTGCTGCTGCAATTTGCACGATAAGAAATATTGTTTAAAGAAATAAAACGCAATGGGTAAACCAAAGCAAGAAATCACGTAACTGTCAAATATCTTTTCATATCTCATTTTATGTTGATCGACTGTGGGAAAACTGTCGCTGTTGTCTCTCTTTTGTTGTTGAGCCGAGCTAAAGAGATCTTGGCTAGCAGATAATGCCGCAAATTCACACATGTCTGCCGGATTATGCAGCAAACTGGTATAATTTTTATGAAACGCTGTGGGTTTGTGAGTTGGAATCCGCTGCTGTGGGTGCGTTTTGATGTGGTTTGCAACATACAGATATATATATATACTTTTTTTTTGGCAGAGCCGGAAAGGCACGTTTGAGTCGGTTTGTTTTTCTTTCTGTTTTTGAAGTTTGAGTGATGATCATTCATCAAGCAAGGTTCTATTCACTTCAAGAAGTGTAAGCAAGTCACTTTTTTCGGATTTCTGTGTGACTTTCACAAGAAAGTGTTTGTGAACATGAGCTAAATTCATAGGATAAAAATAAAAACTAAGAACCCACAAGTTAAATACTAACTTTGTTTTTGATTATGCATATCGTTTGTTAAATCTAGATGCTTGAATGATTTATTACTTGATTCGAGGTCATTGCGACTTTTTCCTGTGCTGTGCGGACGTCATTGAAGTTGTTCGCATGTCTCGGGATTAGCACAAATCGCATTTCTAATTGAACAACTTGGCTTATCGCATTCCCATTCTCCCAGCACCTAGCTAACCAAGCATTCTACCATTCTCCCATTCATGCTGTTGGCTGCCAGCTACAGCTCTATCCATTTAGATGGAATGCATGGCACGCTGCGCTGCACAGAGACCAGTGTTACGTGGAGCGTATCATAACCGGATCGGAGCGTGAACTTAAAACCAAAAACTGCACTGGACAGCAGTTCCAGCTCCTCCTTGGTCAGTTCACTGGAGCGCAACGACAACGCGACGGGGCAGCATTATTAATGGACGCGGGAGCACTACAAAAATTTGCCGCTGCAAAAGCACCAAACAGACAAAGACAGAGAAAGCCAGAGAGAGAAAGGGAGAGAGCGCGCTCTATAAGAGATCTCTTAACGCTGATAGCCACGGTCAAGTTCACGACGCCGACAGCGGCGTTGGCAGCGTGTCATTAGCATGTAACGCGACTAAATTGAAAATGTAACGGATCTCCCCGTTGGCGTTGACCTCTCATAAAAGCCAGTTGCAGCTACTACTCCAGCCACTACTCTTTTGCGAGATAAGCATCTGAAGAAAAAAAAGGGTACCCTAAATAGTTTATTGATATGCCACTGAGAAGGACACGTCACAGGACTCGCGCTCACTTGAAGCACCTGCCTGGAGATAATTAAAGGGCAGCTCCCATGACTGGCATTTTGTTATTGTTCCAATTTTGTAGTTCTTTTCCTTACTTGTTCTCGATCACCTTGAAAGTAAAAGTCAGCTCGATGCATTTTTATGTTAATCAGCAGACAACAAAAACAGAAGGAAAAAAAACAACCAACTTTGCGCGCAAAAAAGGCATTAAATTAAAACAAACAAATAATTGAATAATAAGCTTAAGCAAAGAAAGAGAGCGCCAAGCAATTTGCATACACATACGCTCAAAAGTGATCAGCAGAGAGCTTAAAAAACTAGAGAGAGCGAGAGAGAGAGAGAGCATGGTTCGCTCGCTCATAACAGCTGATAAGTTTTTATGGCTTTGTTATGCTTTTATAATTTTTAATCAGCATGCAAAGTGTTTGTTAAACTTGGCAACAACAACAACAGGAACAACAACAACAACGAGAACAAGAATAAGAAATTCACATGGTAATTCCAGTTATATCGTTACACATATTATGCAGTTTGATTATTACAAAAACAAAACAAGCCGCTGTTTGTTTGCATAATTAAGCTGAACTTGCAATTTAAAATTCATTTTAAACATGTTTTAAAAATACATATTTATACTTGTATTTGGCGGCATAAAATTCAAAATTTGAATTTAAGCTTTGAACAGAGTTGTACCACGTCTTAAAGAGCAAACCAGCTGGCTGACGCTTCTCTCGCACTGGAAACGAAATGAGCTGACTGTGTGTGTGTGTATGTGTCGGTGTCTCTGTCTGTTTGTCTCTGGTGGTGGGCGTGTCCCGCTGCTGAGCGTCGGCGTATCGCAAATGCGCAGACGCTGCGCTCAGAGAGTGGGCGTTGCCAGAGCGACGCAGTCGCATTGAACAGGTGACTGGAAGGAGCGTGATGGCGTTATGTGTGCGCTGTGCGCTAGAGCGAGATGAGCATAAACAAAATGGCTGCTATCATTAGCCAACTGCCGCTAGATGGCGCCAGTGCCGGCATTTGGCTACAGCTGCTGCAGCTGCTGATACATTTCTACTGCTGCTGCTGGTGTTCACTGTTTGGCGCGCTTGCTAAGCAATTTGGGTTAGGAGTGTCGTCGGCTTGGACCATGGACTACTCCTTACGAGGCACTGCTCCCACCGGTCTTGTAGGCGCGCACATTTCCGTGCCGCGTGCCGCTGGCCAAACGAACGAACAGTTTGGCAATTTTTCATTCGTGCACTAAAAACTGCCGGCTTTGCCGATTTACACGCTACGTTGGCGAAAGGCTGCAGTGCATTTCACTAAGAAGCAGTGTGGTAGGGAGCTTCTTCTTCTTCTTCTTTGGTGTAAGGTTAGTGGGAGTCGTCTGGTCAATAATTTCAACATTGTTGCCATAATGAAAGCTTTGCTCTTCATTTAAAAAGAAAGGCAACAATGTCCTGCACAATGTGCACACTGCACGACGACGCCTCAGTTTGTAAGGTCCTTTTTGTGTTCGAGACACTGTAAAACATGCTTCCTGCGCTGCGCTGCGTTGCGTTTTCTCCATCCCTCTCTTTCTCTCTCTAACTTACTGCTGCTTTCTATCTCTTTTGCTCTTTGCCGGCGACGATGCCACGCAGCAGTTTGCGCAATAAAATTTGCATAATTTAAAATGTATGTGTGTGTGTGTCTCTCGACTGTCTCGCATATCCTTGCTGGCATATCCTTACGCATTGTCTACCGATTGCTGCACACACACACAAGCACCCATACAGTCAAATACAAATGAGTCTCGCGGCGAAGCAACATAAAAGTGCAGCAAACGCTAACAACAGCTTTAACTTACACCTTTAATGTTGCTGCAGGCACTTTAGAAAGGATCATTTTCTACATATACCCATTAAGCTTTTAACAGAGTCTTTAAATTTGCGTGTTTGTCAGATTGTTGAAGAAAGTAGTTGCTTTGATGCGAACTAATAGACTCTAATAAATAATTTCAGTATTTATTGAAACCTAAGGGAAAACCATTAACAAATAAAATATGAGAAAACGTTTGCTTGGAACTCACTGAGAGCGAAGTGATTTACTAAAATAACCTAACTCTTGACTTGTTTTTTCTTACTGTGTAGCCAAAGTGTTCTCCGTTCGGTTGAGCAACCTACTTATGAAGCTCATTAGACATGCTTATTGGGGGCTATCAAAATGAATCAGGAAAAAACTATAAAAGTCAACCCCTTCAGTTCATATTGTGGCCCTGTGCACCCCAGCGCCAAAAACTAAGCTATCTGGCAACAAATGCGTCAAACTTTGTTTCGTTTGCTTTTTTCTTTTCAATTTTTTTTCTTCTTTTCTTATTTCTAGCGTTCCTTTAGCGTTATGGCAAAGTTTTTGGGTTATATTTTTTTTGTTGACTCTTGTTATTGTTATCAACATTAAATCAAAGCACACAGACAACAACAATTACAAAAGGCTTTAGCTTGTGCATACACACACACACACACACACACACACACACGGAAAATAAGAAAAAGAATCGGAATACATATCTATAATGGCGAGCACCAACAGCCGAAAAAATGAAAAAAATGTGTAGGTAGCGCGAGGAGGGAGAAGAGAACAGAAAATTTACAATGTCGCCGGTTTCCGTTTTGAAGGGGGTGAGAGGAGAACGGGGGGGGTGGGGGTAGTGGCACTCTATGAGGCAGGTTTTGTTGGCGGGGCGTGCCGTTGCGTTTGCGTTGCTTTGGTTTTGTTGTGGCAATAAAATACATCATAACGGTATCATAAGCGAGCGAACAAAGCGAAAGGCGAACAAACAAACACACACACACCGCACACACACACACACACACACCAGCAAGAGAGCGTACAAAAAAAGTTGGGCAAAATAACAAAAAAAAAAGGCCAACGAAAAATCTGTGGAAAAAAATCCATTTGCAGGGCGGCCGGCAGCAAGAAAAAATATTCAAATTTTTGTTACGATGCGCAAAAACAACAACAATAGGGAGCAAAAAAAAAACAAAGCCTAAAAGAAACAACAGAAACAGAGGCGCGCTATTATGACAATAACAAAAACAACAGCAACAACAACAACAACAATGGCGGCCACAGGAAATAGTCACACACACACACACACAAGCATACAAATAACGCACGCAACACACACACAGAGATATTCTCACTTGTATTCTATATGAAAGGGTTTTACATACCGTTAGTTGTCTCCTCTTGCCCTGTTTCCCCTTCCCCCTGTTGCCTGATGTTCATGTCCTGTGTGCGTGCTGCAGCAAATAAAATATTAAAATTGGTTCAATGAATTTCAATAACAACAACAAACACGAAATCAAAACTAAATTTCGCTTTATTGATAACGAAACACAAGGTAACGAGCACAACGCTATTGGGGGTGGCGATGTTTGAGAGAGGGGGAGGGTGGAGTTATTCGGTTGCGTGTATGCTGATGTGGTTATGTATTATTGCCAGCTACCTGCACACAAACATTCGTACAAACATGCCACATGGCACTTGAAATATTCGAATGTTTGATGATTGTTTTGTGAGTGTCGACGCTGAAAGCAGTGGCGCCGTTACAATTGAGGGGGATGCAAGAGGTAGTAAGAAAACTTAAAATTCTATACTTTTCCAAGAATTTAGTCAAGCGATTAAAACAAAGTACATACTAACTATCTATCAAGAGTATCAAGGGTATCAAGAGTTAACTTTTTTGTTGTTTTGTTTGATCAACAGATCTCCTTTGACATATTCCAAGTCTACATCACTGCTTCTCCACATATGGATGGAGTTACAAATGCACATATGTATATGTGACACATGTATGAGCTTGTACGTGTGTGTGTGTGTGTGCAATGCCGTCAATCTTAACCCTTTTGCAGTCGTGCGTGTTGAGTTCAAACCCCGCCATTAGCCCCTCTCTCTCTACTTATAGAGCCTATCTATTGAAACTTATTTGCATGTTGTGCCATTTCAAATAGATTGTGCACTTTTATACGCAAATCGATAAAGTGCGTTGATTTGACAACCCTGTTGAAAAGATTTGCATGCTTCAAAGCTGTTGTTGTAGTTGTTGTCGTTGTTGTCACATTAATGAACAAATCTGTGAATCCAATCGATGATTAATCAACAGAAACAGAGAAACTGCTTCTGCTAATAGATATGATATCAAAAAAAATACATGCTATAAATATGTACATATTTGTATGTTAACATACGCATAGGAAGACTCGTTTTTTCCTTTTCTATTTGGCGACAGTGTCCAAAACAAACACACAAACACACACACATAGAGACGCACACACAAAATGGCAACATGGACTTTGCTGCACACGAGTTTGCTCCCAATTTTGCTTTGGCCCAACTGGAAATACCTATAGAGAGGGAGGGACGAACTGGGTGGAAATACATGACAAGGCAGACGAACGTGCTCTCGGGGGTTGAAAGGACGCACATCGAAAGGACATGCCAACGCACGCGTTGGGGAGCGACAAATAACAAACAACACACACAAACACACACACACACACATACAGAGGGGATTTGTTGGGTTGGGTAGGTCTGCCCAACGGGGGAATGTCGCGTATTTGCATGGCAAGGTGGGCGCCTGTCCCGTTTCCCCAAACTCCTCCCCCCCCTCTTCTTATAGTATTTGAGTTTATTGTATGCGTGAATATTCAAATGCTGCGTGTGTACATTTGTGTGGGTGTGTGTCTCTGTGTGTGTGTGTGTGGGGGTTGCCACAGCAACAGGAAATAGACGCATGCGTATTGCTTCCATTTGGTGATTTTTATATATATATATTTTTTTTTTGTTCTGCTGCTTGTGGACAGCCCATTGGGGAGCTGTGCACGTTTGGCCAGCGAAACAAAGCAACGCCAAATAATAAATAATTGCTAGTTGGCATTGAGGTGTAGCAGCCAAAATTTGATCCCCCAAATGCACCCTTAAGCTATACACAAACACACACACACACACCCTACTTTTTGCTGTCTCTCTTTGTTTGTATGTATGTAATTTTTTGTGGCTCTTTGTGCCATTTTCTTAATTAAAGCTTTTTTTGGTGCTGGAATGAAGCGTTGATTGAAAAACAAGCGACACACACACACAGACACACACACGTCGTATGCTTGATATGAAAATCAACGCCCCCCAAATGGACGGAAAACTTTAAATATCGCAAATTTAAGCTTATCGATTTGTGGCGGCTTTAAAGCCATTTACCTCAACACCCAAAAAACTGTCGTCAGTTTTAGATTGGTTCAGTTTCAGTTTATATTCGTATCGGTGTGTGTGTGTGGGTGTGTGTTGTCATTTGAAATGGCGTGTCTGTCTATCAGAGGCAGGGGGTAGAAGGGTGGGTGTTAGGCCGGTGCTAGTTGCTGCAACCTGTCTACATAAATACTGTGTCTGCGATAAGGCCTTTTGTTTTTGTCATAAATCTCATTTTATGATGAATTGATATCACAGAGACAGAGAGCGAATGCAGCCAGACACAAATTGGATGTGTATACACACACACACACACATACATATAGGAATGGTGTGGCATGTGAGAAGAGTTGGGTGTAGATGTGGCATGTACATTGGCTGATAGACAGCAACATTGCCTGATTTGTGGTTAGTTGCAGTTTGAAATATAGCCAAATAATTACATAGTTTTACAGATATTAAATTAAACTTTAAAAAAACGGAAGAAATATATATAGAGAAAGTTAAGGCCAATGAACTACAAGAAGTTAAGTAGACACAACATATCTAGACCAATTGTTAATGTATTCATCCATACTTCTTTTCCGAGTTTTTAACCGTTTTGTTTGCTTGCAATGAAGTCACTTCAAAATGGCGCACAAATCACACACATTGTGCTAGTCGTCAGCGTCATTGTCATCGTCAAAACTGTTTCAGTCTGTGATGTCAGTGAAAGTTTTGCAGCAACCGGCAGAGAGACAGAGAGAGAAAGCAAACGAGGATAATGTCTGACTGTTTGTCTAACTGTCCCTGCCTGAAGGCGTCTCCCGCCATGTTTGTCTGCCCTGTCAAAGTGTGCTATTCCTGTGCTGCTCCCATCTACTCTGCTCCAACTTCGGCATCTCTGTTTCGGTTTCTGTGTGCATGCGTTTGCACCTAATTTGCATAAACGCTCTGGCAGCGGCATCGCCAAAACTTTTGCCCACATTGCACAAAAGAAGGCGGCAAAAGAAGAGCCAACTGTCTCGGCCCAGACTGAGCCAAACCAGACCGGCGTGGAGTGGAACGCAGTAGAATATAAACTGGGGTAGCTGGGAAGCTGGCAGCGAGTCGAGTGAAAAATGCGCAAACTTGGTAACCAAGTTAGCGCGTTATTTTAACATTTTCCGCTTTGCTGCTATTGCTCTGCCAAGTGACTCTTTTACTACTCTCTCTCTCTATCTCTGTTTCTCCCTAAGAGATTGTTCAGGGACTTGGGTACAAATCACAGCCAGTTGGAAATTATGATCGATGTGACAGCAGCCGTTAGCCTTGCTGAACTTATGTGGCGGTTTGTCAGGAAATTTGTTAAGTTTTCCGATTGCAGCCGCCTTGATTTTGCACAGTATGATAAGTGAATGTAAAAGTTTGAGCAGTTGTCTTTAAACTAAGTTATAATAATCTAATAAAAGCATTTGTTTATTAAAGATTTTGAAAAAGTTTAGGTCATTGACTCTTCTATTCTTTATCAACCAACTCATATGAGCCTCATTGTCTGTTGCCAAGTTAGTCAATACCCATTCAAATCACTATACTCATACTCCATTCAGTTCTCCATCTCTCCATCATCTTTTCAATAGGCGGCAATCCCATTTTCCATTTCCAACTGAATGAAAGAGAGAGATAGAGCAGGGGGGAGGTGAATGGGCAATTCATGCAAATTGCCTAAGGTCAAGAGCAATGCTGCATTTGCTCTGGCTCTGGCTCTTGCTCTGTTCAGTCGCTTCCCGTTGTGTATGCGCAAAGTGCATAAAAACTTTCAATATCAGTGGGTCACATGCTCGTCTGCATCACTGATGAGCCATCGAGACAGAGTAAGAGAGCGACAGAGTGAGATAGAGAGACGAGCCTCCTTTATTGTTGCCTCAACTCAACTCAACTCAACCGACTGCCGCCTTACTCTTCCGATATTAACAACAAATTATGGCCCGCTCATAAAATCGCACAATAAACAAAAGCATCTGTCTGTGTTTGTATTTGTATGTGTGTATGTGTTTGCCAAAGAAAAAAAAATAAAACCAAGTAACAAATGAGTCAAATACAACAAAAAAAAGTAAAATTTCTGTAATAAAAACTTTTTCGTGATCTACCTCAACGAAGGAGGCGACCAAGTCTGGCGAAGATGTGTTGTGAAATGGAAAGTGGAGCGCATCGGGATGACACTCTACATATATATGTGTGAGTGTACGAGTGTGTGTGTTTGGGGTTACTGTACGATACGCTGAGGGCATAAAAAATCAGCTCTCGTGTAATAATCATAAATTAGTTTATGAGTCGACGTCGTCGTCGTCGCGTGCGCGTAACCTTGCCCTTCCACACACACACACACACACACATGCTCACACTCAGATGCAGCATCGAGTTTTATACACATATGTATGTGTTTTTTTGCGAATTTCTTTATTTTATTTGTGCAAACTGTTGAATTTTTACGGCTGCTGCAGCATAAAAACCAAAAAGTCAAAGCAAATGGCACCGCAACAAGGCTAGCAACAGTGTGTAATAGAGAGAGAGAGAGAGAGAGAGAGAGACATAGATAGAATAAACAAATTTGAAATTCTGGAAACGCGCATCGTGTGAATGTCGAAGTGGAAAATGTATTCGAAAGCAAATTTTGAATTACAAATCGACGACAAAAGTTGCCAACACTCTCTCTCTCTGTTTCTCTCGCTCGCGTCGTCTGATGACGTCATCGAAAGGATGCAGCAAGGACAAGCGAGCGAGACAGCCAAGCCCCAAACAGCAGCAGCAACAAAATTTCGCACGAGTTTTGCATTTGAATTACGAGCAACGAGTTCCGCTAGACGAAGGTCCTGCCATATTCCAGCTTCTGTCTTTGTCAGAGTGTGTGTGTGTGTGTGTGTGCTTTGCGTGTATGTGAAATCAGCTGATTATTGTTTTGGGCCACTTAAGATCTCAACAGCGGGGTTAAATGCTTTTCGCACATCTTTGTACCATCTTACAAACACTGCGCAGACGCCATTACAAAATAAAAGTTCAAGTCGAAAGACAAAATGGCCGTTACTGCCAACGCTCAGAACCAACTGTCAAAAGCAGCAACTGCCTTAAGAAATATGGCCATAACGTTCTAACTGTTTTCAATTAGCTTTGGGCATCTTTTCCACAACTTCCTTTATAAGCTTACGTTTTCGTTTAAAGTACCTTCGACTTTAATATTTGGCGCTTTTTCTATATCGACCCCAAAACACACACACACACACGCAGAGTCAAGTACAAAAACAAATACACACACATATATGCGCCCACTTTCATCATCATCCTGTGATGAGGATTCTCGTTAGCATTCGGAACAGCGCTCACATCGCAAAGCGCGTCTGGAATACAAATGAGGATCGCTTTCGTTGGCTGCTACTGCTGTTTTTTTTTATTGTTGTTGTCATTGTGGCAAGGGCAGTGGCAGCATCCGGCATTGACAGCATATATACACACACACACTCTCTTGCTTATATTTTGTGTATTTGTTTTGCTTGGCTTCGTTCATGTTTTCGGCTTTATTTTTTTGGTCATTTAGTTAGTTTGTGTGTTTTTGTGGAAAGCAGTGTGGCATGAACTGTCCGGCATTGCGCGGCACACAGGGGTTTGTGTTCAATTGGAACTAGTTCTTTTGAGCTGTTTATTTTTATACTTATGTTAACTATAACAACATGTTCTAAATATATTTTTGGTAGTTCTAACAAGAGATTACAAAATTATAAAAATATAAGATATAAACGAACGAAACATACAGAATCCTTTTGATCAACACATTTAGTTTCAGCTAGTGTATTTGTATTGTGTTTGATTTTATCCACACACTCATGGCAACACACCAACTCGATGGTCATGTCCATGGTCACTTCCTGGCCAACCACACACACACACACAAGCACATTTAGTTGTCCTGTCCCGGACTGAGTTCGCCTCTTGATTTGCACTGTTTGACAAGCAAAAATTGTGCTGTTTGTTTTACGTCGAGCTGCAGCAGCCAGAAAAATAAATAGTTAGACAGACATGCAGAAGGAGTGCAAAAGAGAGATAAAGATATAGAGATAGGGATACACAGTATTTGTTGATGCCACACTCTTCCCTTTGCGCCTAATGAGGCAAGTGCGACGCGTTGACAGTTTGCCATGATAAGCGTAAAACCGTAACGAATGCCAAATGCTGAACGCCTAACCAGAACACGGCCATGGCCAGTGAAAAGGATAATTAAACGTGAACACAGTCGAAGCGTATTAATCATTTAATTTACTCCTTTCACGGCAGCCAAAGCCAGCAGCAATACAAAGCTCCAGGCACTTGTCTGCGAGAGCATTAACACCGTAGTCGTTCTCGTCCCGCAGACAATCCTTTTCACGTGTCCTCGCAACCCTTTCGTGCCTCCAGTACTGAGGAGAGCTTAATTCGTTCGGGCATGAAATTTCCGCGTGCGTTGCCTCTCTGCCAAGTAGAAGAAACCCCCCCGCGCCCCGCGCCGACACCTTTGGTAAAGTTTAAGTTGCCACTTTGCTTGTTGCTTCATTAAAATAAATTTAAATAAACTGCTCTTGTTATGAAAATAATATAAACTGCCGACAACTTTTGCTTAAGCAGCTAAAAAACTTTCTTTCGTTTTCGTTTCGCTCTAGCCAAGGTCGTATTATTTCGGTCAAATTATTTCGACATTTGTGCGAAATGTTTGCATTAGAAGTCAATTTATTAATTAGTATAATTTAAACATTTGCGCATCATAGAAACCAAACACCCCGCAACCCGCACCCTTTGCTATTCATTATTCAACCCCTCGTTACGCCTAAAATGCTGCAATACAAAATCGATGACAAATTGCGGACACGTTACGCGTAGTTGAGCCCAAGACAAGTTGAGCTGCGTTTTTTCTCTCTCTCTCTCTCCCTTTCTCTCTCTTGTGACTCGATGTCGTTTGTTGGGTGCTTTTGGCGTGACTGCTAAATACGCTGACAATGCTACCCCGTATTGCAAAGACAAAAACGGCAACAACAACTACAAACAATCTGACAGTGCCACCAGCCACCCTGACAAAGGGACAAAGTCAGGCCAAACAACAATAGCAACAGCAACAGCAAAAGCAACAACAACGAACAAGGATATATCAATGGGCAAATTAAAATAACAACCTAATCATCGTTTTAAGACCGCGAGAAAGGCGACAACCAGAGACACACACACACAGAGAACAAGACTATAACCGAGGGGTGCATTTTGGGTGGAGTGGGTGTTGCAGGGCTGCTAAATGAAACGGCAAGGCCTTTTGTCAACGCTCAACGGCTCAGCAGCGGCTCAGTTGCCCTCCCTCCCTCGTTTCTAAATACCGCTTGAACATCCCTTTTTTTTTTCTTCTACTTCGTCGTTGTTTCTGCTCTATCCGTTTTTGGCATTTTTATGTTCCGGCGTTTGTTCCGCCTTCTGTTCCTGTTCTCGGGGGCTCTAAACAATTGCCCAAAGTGTTGGAAGTCAAACGCAAGTGCTGTCAGCCACCGACCCGCCACTAATGCGTCCGTCCAACCATCCATCGTTGTTGAGATGCAACAACGGCACCAGAGACATCGAATTGCTCCCTTGTGACAGGCCAATATAATGCGCCACGGGGCAGCGGGGTAGAACGGGACGCAAATTCGCTTGGGCGATTGCACAACAGATTGCTGCGCTCATATCAAGTTGCAACCGTGCGTCCCTTTGGGCTTGCAAGCAGTCTCTGGGCCCACTCTGATAGGATATGATGGATCGCCTTAAATACCTTTAAATTAAAACGATGCTCAAGCGAAATGAGTTAAGCTGAGAGTTTGGGGTTGAGCCATGCCTCCACCCAGCCATATTCTCGTTTTAAATGCGTTTTAATTGAACGCAGCGTGAAGCTCCCGGGGTCCAGAGATTGTCGCTGCTGTGGATTGGACCCAAGTAAGCCGTACAGTGTAAAGAGCTTATGTAATTTCAGGGTAGCAGAAAGACGAGCAAACGTTTTAAGATAGTTTTTGTTTGAAGTAAAGCTTTTTTAATTTTATACTTTACTTCTGTGAAGCCTATTACATTTAAAGTACGAAAGACACAACCTCATTCACTTGATAGGTACGTATAGTTTTGCAGAAGCGCTTACTGATTGATCTAGTTAAGAAACCAAGCCGCACACTCGTCTAATCGTATAGGAAGCACCACTCATAAAGTGCTCATCGACAACTGGCTGGGCTGTCAGCTCTTTGTGTCCGTTTGCAATTGAAGCGGTTCTTTATTTTTGACACTAATCAGATTAGTATCGCCAACGATGGCAACGATGGCATATAATTCTCGTTGCACATGCGAGCCAGACGCATCAAATTGCAACGTGGTCTATGGAATCACCCACAGAAACAGCAACACCCACACACTTAAAGTCTAGAGCAGAGGCCAACTTGACATGCAGAATGGACGTTGGAGTTGGGTCTGGTATTGGATTGAGATTGGGACTGGGATTGTCTGTTGGTCTTCTGTGGTATTGAATGACTGTTTGACAGACACTGATGTTGATGAATATCAAGTGAATCCTTTTGTGACATCAAAAAAAAAAAGGCCTCCCGCTGGGCTATGCCACATTTCGCTTGCTTGTTGTAAGTATATAGCTTTAAAGCTTTCATGGCAGCGAAAGTGACAGCAACTGCAAAAGGGTCCAAAAGACATTGCCATTGGGTTCACCATCGCCATTGGGATCGGCACGGGGCCATCGCGTACTTACTTAGCCCACAAAATGCTCAGATTGAAAAACGCAAAAGTTGAGATATGTGCGCCCGGCAGATTGATTGCCAGCGATAGCGTGGGCACATGGCTACAAAAAAAAGCAAGTGTATAAAAAAAAAACAAAAAAACTAGAGACAGTGTTTCAGGGGGTTGAGACTTGATGGCAGATAAGGCAGTACGCTCTGAAATAGACAGCGAGCAAGGACATGGTAAAATTATGAAAGTGTTGGCGTAGAACAAATCGAATTAGACAGTTGCGTAAAGTTGACGCCATGGCAAGAAATAACAAAAACAGCAACCATATGAAAAGGAGGCCGCCATTAAAAGAGGTTGGCAGGCGCAGATGGAGAAATAGGGAGTCGATTCGAGTTAGAGTCCGTGTCCAGTCTCAGTCTGTGCCATTAGTGCGTGTGATTTCCATTTCATTTCGCTTCGTGACAGTTGGCAACTCCAACAGATTAAAGGCATTTCCCATCCAGCACGCAATTCGCCTGAATTATTGTTGTCAGCAACCAGTCAGGACAACCAACAGGACAACCAACAGGGCAGGACGATGATGACGCCCACCCAGACAGACAGAGCCGGGATGCGATGCCTCGCGACATGCGTCGATGATACGCAAATGCAAACAAACAGAGTTCACAGAAAAAGGAATAAGCTTTAGAGAGCGAGGTTTTGGGAGGGGTGAGGCCAAAAAATAATGCCATGCACATTGTCACAAAGACAGAACAAGAGAGAGCGAGCGGGAGAGAGATAGGGGGAAAGGAGAGACGGGTGTTTAAGGCATATGCAAAAAAGGAGCAACCGGTTTTTGTGTCATGTCCCTCATGCCGCATGCCGCATGCCACACTTTGCAACACAATCAGCTGTGAAAATTTTGAAAATTTTCCACGAGGATTTTCGCGACTTTTTGCGTATTTTGCATCAATTTTTATCAGTTGGCATTACCCAGCCAGCCAGTAAGCGGAGTAAGGCAGTGCGCAGGCGGCAGGAAATGTTAATGGCAAAGCGAGTGCGTAAGTGGCAAAAAACACGACAACGAAAAATGATAAGTGCTCATAGGCTGATGCAGAGCAATGCAAATCAGTTGACATTAATGTATTACTTAACAAAAGTAGGGAGTTTTTTTAACTTCAAAATAGATATTGTGGAAAGTCTTTTGTCTTTTGTTTACCAAACAAGAAACTGAAATCATTGAATCAAAAACTTCTTATTAACTTCCAATATACAGCTAGTTGTTTACGCAGACGCCGCCGTGCTCAACTCAATGAAACTAATACGAACACTTGATTATACCAAATGAGGGCAATCATTGCGCTCTAATGAACCAAAACTTGGCCAGCGCACGCACACCAGTCAGTCAAGCCCAGTACAAACCACTCACAATCTTCCAGCCAACGCCACCCATTTTCGCAAAAGGCAAAATATTTTGGGTAACGCCTTTGCGCCTCAATGTTAACCCTTCTGTTGGAACGGGGGAGGTTAAAGTAAAGTAAAGTAAAGTAAAGTACCCGTTGTCGCCGTTTGTTTTATGAACATTTGCGTGTGAAAGTGCCGATATTTGGGTGAATGTGACTGTGACGTGGTTGATGTCGCCAGTGTCGCCAGCACCAGCCTCATCCTTTGCCTCTTAACCACGTTTGCCTTTAATCACGTGGAAAGGCGCGAAAAGCAGCGCTTAGTGTTTGCCAAAAGCTTCAGCGCGTGCAGGACTAAAAACTAAGAAAGAAGGGTTGCTTATTCTCTCTCTCTTTCTTTCTGGCTCGCCTCCCAACTGGGATGCTTATCATTAATCATTAATAATGAAAACGGCGGCGGTGTTAAATCTTGTCGATGTGCCATACCAAATGCTGGTATTCCATTCATAGTCCACACCAATTCACTCTCGCTTCCCTCGGCATTACAAAAAAAAAAAGGGGTTGTTGTTTGCTCGATGTGTATTCTGTGGAAGTGAAGTACCTGTTAATGGGCACTCGGCAAGTGGCTTTTCTGTTGCGTCTGTTTGTAATTTGACCCGGGGCTATAAGTTACGCAATTGTGTGCACTTCAAAAAGCGCAAATTGCACAACAGCGACACCTATGAACTGCTTTCATAGTTCTTAAGTGTGAGAACTACAATTGTCGGCGCTATATCTGCAATACACTTGGAAAAACGAAGGCTTTAGATCATTCTTAAAGCCTTAAAGTAAGTTCTGAAGCTTTTCCAACAGCTTCATCTTTTCTTACGCACTTTCAAAGTGAAAGTCCTGTGGGACACTTTCAGAAGCTTCTCCGTCTGCCACATTCTGGCATATTTGACGCGCGTAAATGAGTCCTAATGTGTTTTTCACGCAGTCTGTCAAGAGAAATACGAAAAAAACACCAAAAAAAAGCTAAAAAACAGGCAACCAGCTAACCAGAGACCATGTCAAAATTTCTGTAAATTTCATATCAAAAGCTGGACGTGTGCTAACAACGTGTCCAGGATGGATATTTCGCATGGAATGGGCCATACTGGAGGGGGCGCTGTAGCGTCAAATTCAATTTAGAATTTTTAAGTGCGTTCGCCTTTGATCAGCGACAATCGAATTTGCAGCAATAAAATGTGTGTGTGTGTGTGTGCGAGAGAACGTAACGAATGTCCTGCCTGCTACTTACGCCCCAGCTAACTGATTACGCTTGCCGTTTGATCAAGGGCCAGCATCCTCTGCTCCTCCTCAGCCATAAATATTCAATCCAGTATCGCACAAATCCTACTCGGCCTACTCAAACTTCTGTGCCCATAATTACGAGCTCACTATCCGTGCACTACATATACCATATAGCCAGTAGGCACTGAATGTGATAGAGAATACAAATTCGAGAATACGAGTCGAGGACTTTGTCAACAGGAGCGCCACACGGCTCATTGGCTGCCTTTAGCCGCGGGCCAAGAATCGAGCACAGATGCTGACGATGGCAAACCAAAAGTGGCGGTAATTTGGCAACTACTCTCTGTGTAACTGGCCCACTCCATAGATACTTGGGCTCAGCTTTGCCTGCATCTTTGTTTGCGCGGCAATTGACAAAATACAATTGAATGTCAGCCGTTGCCTCTTTACACACACACACACATACACACACTAACTCTTATCCCTGCAGTGTGGCAATTACAAGGAGTGGCTTGGATTGGCTTGGATTGGCTCAGTTTGCCTTTAGGCTATCTCTGTATTTAATGCAAGTTTCAGCATTCAACTCAAGTGAATCTGCTTCATTATACACTTTATAGAAAGGCGCGGGTATAACAGCTTAAGCAGCTGGTTTGGTATAAGTGTCTCAGACTTATAACTTTGTCAAATCCTAACCGATTCCAAAGGGTACAAAATAGTAAGAAAAACCCAAAAAAACCTCACATGATTTCAGTTATACCTTCTGGCTAGTGTACTTCCAATTCGTTGCTTTGAATATCGTTTGTTTTTTGCGACAGATGTTTGTCTATAATGTCAGACTACTGCTACTGCTGACTTGGCCTACAATATTTTGGCTATTTGCCTTTGCGTGCATAATTATATTGCAATTATTTATTAAGTACACAGAATTTGTGATCGATCACAGTAGAGGGATAATGGTTGGCCTCCAGCCAAGGGTTTGAGGGGTTGGCGATTTGCTAGCGCATATGTTGATGTTGGTTTTCGGTTAGATTTGGCTCGGATTGAATATTGACGGGGCAGCTTATGAATTTCTCATTAGTTGACGTTGACGGCCTCCTACGCGTCGATGCTATTGTATGTGCTGTGACCCAAAAACTGTCGCGTGCATGAGCTGATTTTAATGAAAATTCCATCTGGAATAGTTGAGACCGTGACACAGCAGCAGCAGCAGCAGCGGCAGTAGCGTGTAACAACAAATCTGGCAACTCAGCGTATTAACTTCCGATTAACTTTGGCCCGGTCAAGTAACCCCTTTTGTTGGCAGCTTGTGAAATTGGCAAAATTCGATTGGAAAAATCGTTTAGTGGACAGGGACATGGACATGGAGACATTTGGGATGACGCTGACGAACCGTCTAATAACTGGAAAACAGGCAGCAGCAGAAAAATGCGCTGTGCCACCCTTTGTGGCATGCCAAATGTGAATCCTTTTGCGCTGTCGCCTGTCACAATATCCTTTGGGCGACTGTCAATTTTTCGCCGGCATGTGTGTAAGACTCTGTGTGTGTGTGTGTGTTAAATTGAGTAGCGTTGTCTGCCCTCACGCATGACACAACCACAATGCATGAGATGGTAAAAATACAAATAAAAGGAGTTAAAGAAAAGAGCAGGCAATGTAGCCGGGACATGGCCAAAAAGTGGATTGCAGCCGCGCTGCGAGACGACGCGTCCGTTAATCCTGTGTGCCGGCAAGTGGCACGCCCGAACGCATTGCCAAAAGTGCACAAGCAATGCGTCCTGCGTAAGGACATACGAGAACACCAATACCAATACCATAGCCAACTCCAACTGCGACCAAAGGCAGATGTCACAATCGAAATTGAATTAAAGCGCAAAGTAAGATTGATTGTCTGCAGTTCGCTGAGGTTATTGCGTGCCTCGGATAGCTGCACAAGCATATCCTTACTGCCTGCTTGCCCACATCCAGCTCTCCTCCAACACTTCGTTTCCTTTTTTTAAGCGCCTTAAAGAAGCCGATGCCATGCCATTTTGGAGCATCTGTGGGCCGTGTTGGCGTTTGTATGTCTGTGTCTGTGTCTCTTGGGCTGATTAACATGCGCCAATTCAGGCAAATTGAATGGGCCGCATATCCAGGGACGGATCTGAGTGGAGCTGGCAGCCATGTCAAAAATGTGTATGCATTGTAGTGAAAAAGTAGTTTTGCCTTTGCTCTCCACTCAACGATTGTAAATCGACAGCAAATTCGGTTTAATCAGCGGAGGCACAAATCCCCCAGAGAGATTGAAGCGTTTCAAAAACAAATGAAATGCCAACAACAAGGATTCAAGTCGTGGCGCCTAAATTAGAGCGTCGTCTGTTTGGCTCAGTTGGCTGCTGTAATTGCACTAATATATTTTTATTGCCATCCAGCTCAAACCGTGGCACAAACTTGCTTTCTTTCACTGCTCCCCGGAAGTAACTAAATCATCTTTGACGATTGCCTTCTCTCCGCCCCCCACTCTCTCTCTAGTTCTATCTCTGTCTCTTAATAAACATAATTGTGCAAACGGAAATGGCCATGAGATATCCTGACCCTGCCTCCTTTTGCACTTTTGCATATTCATTTGGGAATACTGGCAGTACGCAGGGTGTTGGTCGAGTACGCCCACCCTGCTGTTATCCAACGCCCGCGCCACCCCGCTGGCAACTTATGACAGGCCATAACCATTTAGCATAACGGTACAATCCATGGCCAAGGCATACAATGATCAACATCATAATGGTATACAACAATTTCGAAACAATTGATTGCGATACAAATGCCCCGTTTATTAGTTGGTGTCGGTGGTCAACTTGGTAGCTAATACTGCCGCTACCAATCCCAGTTGTCCCCTGCTCCTTCTCCTTCTCCTGGTGTACTTCCGCCAGGTCGTGTGTCTTGCCACGTGGTAATCGTAATTAATGGCCATGATAGTTGGTACTCTTGGGCAACTCTCGGCTATCAGTCGTGGGAGTTGCTTAGTTACGTGTAGTGGACAAGATTTGTCTTTGTTTATCCTCGCGCCGTTGTTATCGGTGTGATTTTTCAAAAAGCTTTGCCTTGCCGTTGAGTAGTGTCTGTCGGCACAGGTTATCAGCTATGGCTATGCCAAATGCTCAATTGAAAGAAATTGCTTAGATTTATCTTAATTGCATGGTTGCGTATTTAATTAGCTTATAGATCGACGGCTGAGTTGTTGTTGAAGGATTCAATACTAAAGAAAGCGAAAAGTATAACCCAGAAATGAAGTAAATATTTTGCCAGATCTTTGGACACGTGTGAAATAAACTTAAGATTGAATTGCTGTTGTTGTTTTTGAACCGTTGTCCAAGCAAGTTGGTGCAACTTTCATCCATCCAACCGTCGAGCGATCAATCAATCAATCAATGCATGCATCAACATGCAGGGAATGTCAACGACCAATGTTGTTCGCTCAATGCCAGAAAACTGAAAACTTGATGTGCACATTTTTGAGTGTCGAAGTTTTCGTTTTGTTGCAGAAACATTCAGGTATATCTTTAGCAAAAGCATAAAACAGATACTGCATGTTTGTGCGGTAGTTAGCATCGGCTATAAAGATTATAAACAGCAATTGGTAAGTGAATAGAGGAGGCACGTTGCAGCTGAAGCGAAGAAGCTAGCTCATTATAAGGTCGGCAAACACTTAGCGCCAGTTAAGCAGAAGGAGTCTTCGTTTTGGGTTTGGTTTTTCGGTTGTTGGTCGTTGTTTCGATTGCATCTGGCTGCTGGAGTTGGAGCATTTTGCTGCTGGTTTTACTGGGCTGCTGTGCACGCTTTTTGGGGCCAGCTACAATCGCGATTTGACTTTGTAAGTCGTCGGCTTTAATTATGCCCGCGTGGTGTTAATGAGATCTTTAGGAGTTCGCCGTCGCTCCTTTGGACTTCTTGGCTTGCATGCTCTGCTGACTAGTTGTTGTGGCTCAATCTGAGGGAGCAGAGCATTAAGAGTAGGAAAGAAGAGTGGGTTGTGTTACTGCTGCTGCTGCTGCTTTGGCTGCATTCTAAGTGGCGCAAAAGTTTGCGTGATTTAAAGGGCTTCATTAAGTTCGTGAATTCGACTAAATCACGCGCACTCTGAACGCCGGCGCATGTCTTCTCGACACCCCTTTAACTGTGTGTGTGTGTGTGTGTGTATGTGTGAAGCCCAAGGCCCAGTTTGAGTTTAAGCATTATATGACCGCGATAAGGTCGAGACCCAAGACTGCAGCCTTGTCAGCAACAGCAAGAACAGCAACTGCAGGCCAGGCAACAGAAACTGCTACGCACTTCCGATCTTGGCCAACACGCCATCATGCCAGGCCAACAAACAATCCGAATGGGCTAACCAGAAATTCTTGGCCATTTGACAGCTGACGATTTATGTGCCTGCTGGGAGCCTTCGAACCAGCCCCGTCTGCACCTTTTCCAACCAACACAACACCAACAGTTTGACGAGCCCGGATGAGTAGGAGCCCTGTCTTTTCAGATGCGACTGCCTGTCTCGCTGAATATGACAAAAGGCGATAAGATCTACGAGTGCTTGTTAAATGCGCTGTCTTGCTGCTGCTGCTGCTGCTGCTGCTCTGTCTGCCATGTCTGATTTGTATTTTTGTATTGTTTCATCAAAAACTTCACCGTTATGCTCATTAAATTCGCAGCAAGCAGCAAACAGCAACAACAAGCAGCTCCCATTGTTTGCAACGCCGCAATCAAAGGTACACCAACAGCACCCAAAAACCAAGAACGAATACAACAACAAAAAAAAAAAGCCACCATCATTTCTTTTTAAACAAGCGCTTCCGGCGTTCTGCGAAAAATGCGCGCCCAAAAAATAAATACAAGTAGAAAAACTGCAAGCCAAAAAAAAAAACGACAACTAAAGTAAAAACCTTCAAAATGCGAGCGCAGTGGAAGTTGTGTCAATCAATAGAGGTTGTGCTGGGATGCTATGCGTTCTGCATGTTAATGTTTACCCCTGGCGCAAATCTATAGACTGGCCACAGGGCGAGAGAAATCGATATTGAGCTGTGCAAGAGAGAGATTCTTGGTCATCTCTCCCGACATTGTCACGCGCTTAGGTACTTGCTGATATGTAGGGATATATGTATGTGTCGGTTAGTGGGGTTTACTCCTACAACCTACTGCTCGTTGGTTTGAGCAGCTTGTCTGTTGGTTTTAATGTGCACGCTTGGAATTTGTAAATTTAAAATGCTTCGCATGCCAAGCTTAAGCCCAGCCCACAGAAAAAGGTGGGAGCAGGAGCCTTGTGTGTGTGTGTGTGGGCTGCTTAACTTTGACCTGCTTATGAACTAAGCAGCTATCAGATAACTTTAGCTAATATGTTGGGGTCTTTTTGTTACTGCTGTTGCTGCTGTCGATTACTTGTTTACCAGGGCCAAACAACTTAACTACTTGGCGTCTGAGACCAACGTTTGATTGCTATCGACGACGACTACGAAGCAACTGTTTATTTGTCAAATACGCATTACACGCAGCCAACAACAACACTGAGCAATAAAACCAAGAGCTGTTAGACAAACAAACACGAGCAAGAAAAGACGTCCTTTGACTCAACACACAAATAGCTGACGCTGCACATATGTATGCCTCATATTCCTCCCACTAGCTAAAAGCAACCTTTGGGGTAAACGCCTCCCATATCAAAGACATTGACATTGCTCTTGATATTTTAGGCGTACTAAAAAACTGACCCCAAGGCAACTATTGTTCGACCCATGCTTTACAAACAATTTTCACTTTTTCTATTTTATTTTAGCTTGACCCCTCGAACAACAATTCCTTTGGGTAGCGCATTTGCGCTGCACTTATGTCAACCTAATGAAGATAACAGCATAATTTGCCAAGAAGTTTTCTTTCATTCCTTGCTTGGGGGATGTCCAGTGTGCGGGTCGTCTACCAGAAATGAAATCAAAGTTCAGGGCGCGTATTGGAAATTGATGGCGAATTGGCTCGAAGAGTTTTGGGTGATTTCGGTGGTTGGCGCTAGTTTTATGTGACCAGCTTGTGATTTGTCCATGGTTTGAGTTCATTTCTGATAGCGGAAATCTGTTAGGTGTTAAATGTGTCACTAGATAAGTTTTCATGTGTGGGTTCTGTGTCTTGTTTGGCAGTTACTTAGGGCTCATTGTGTTAATATGTGGGGCAAGGCAATACAGGAAAATGAGTCAATTGAAACAGTCATTGATGCGTATAAGATAACTAGCTTGTTTGGAGCATCCTTGCGGCAGCTACAGTGGCTAGTTAGTATTTATAATAAGACAAAATCTATCAGGAAAACAATGTCATTTAACATTCTTGGGTCAGAAACCAGTGTAACTGTGTACCGTAATCATTTATAGTTTGTTTTTTGGGTGGCTTTTAGTTTGTATTTAGAATAATGTTGCTACTTGTCCTATCGCCCCGAACTACAAGGCTAACAAACACACACTTTGTGGCTATTGTTCTCATTGCCTTTACCTTATCCACACACAGCATTCACATACATAAGCAAATTTCTGCTGACAAAACAGAAAACCTCGACGAAATCGAAGTAAAATGTTGCTAGCAATTTTAGCTCATGTTGTTGCTGCTGCTGTTGTTGTTGATGGCATCTTGGTTGTTGTTGAGCCAATTTACTGACAATTTCCATCCACTCTGCCCTCCCTTCCCCCCACCCTCCAATCTAGTTTATGCTATATACATACTATATATACGTGTAACTGCCATGATGATGAGCACAGACGTACACATCAAGCCATTGCTCAGCCAATCTACGTGCCCTTCCTCACCTACCTCTCTGCAGGTTTGCCCCAACCTTCTTTTCATCCTCTCCCACGCCCACGTTGACGCCTTTGTTAGCTGAAATTTAATGAAGTTGGTTTAATTGAAGTATGGCTGCTGCCTCTCGGTACTGTTCTACCTTGTTTCCTTTATCAATCCTGTGTACACTTGGCAAAAAGACAGGATGTTTTTAGTTTAATACACTGTTGTTGGGTTATCCTCAACAAGTATTTACTATTTATAGTTGCAATTAATAAATACAATTTTAGTATAGTTCTTAACTTGTGATTTTTGTAAGTGTGTCTCACTTTTGTCTACCAATTCAGTGTGTTGTTGTCTTTGGCCCCTTTCGTTTGCTGTTGACTGTTTAATTTTACAAATTTGATACGCAGACAACAGTGTAAAGCATTTTTGTGCCTTGCATCCTTTGGCATCCATTTAAGGCAACTTGGCTTGCCTGACTGTTTTGCTTTGTGTGTGTGTGTGTGTGTGTCTTTGTCTGTTTCTTATGTGTCTATGTGTCCATTGTCCGTTAAGTGTGACAGTAACCATACGACACACACGCAAATATTTTCACGATTTCATTCTCTGTCATTTGCTGCATGCCAGAGTGCGCTTCAAAATTATTTTTTGCTCACTCAAAAGAGAGAAGCAAGACCTGTTGTTGTTCAGGCATCCCAACGCAGCCACAGCAACCAACCATCCATCCATCCATCCATCCATCCATCGAGCCAGCGAGGCATCCATCAGTTTCACTTAATATTGACACCAAAAATGCGCGCAATGCTGACAAACGATACGAGGATGAGTGTACGGATGGACGGAGGTGGTACACAAGGATGAGGATGTTGTGTCCAGTGCTGTTCGGTGCTGGGACCATCGACGACGACCAGAATGGCAGCGAAACAGTTGCTGTGACATTCATTAATTATTTTATATGGAATTCTACGCATTGCCACGTACACGCTGGCGACATCGACATGAAACATGTCTAGGTACCTTCTTAGACTTGTGCTACCTTTACTTCTGTTCATCCAGCTAGCTTGAGTCGGAGTCTGTGCGTCTTTTGTCTGGCCCATTGCCCACATAGATGGCCATTTAGCCATATCAATTAGAGGCGACATTGTCGTTGTTGTTGTTGTTGTTATTGTCTGCAGCTCGCAGCTGCTGCCAGCCAAAGCCATTGATAACCCAAAAACTACTCGATCTCTCCCTTTGGTGTTGCTGTTCTCGAAATTAACTTGGTCATCTTGCTGCACTTGAGAGTCGAAATCAATGTTGGAGTTGCATGTGGAGTTGGGCGAGTTGGCGTCACTTGGCTCGTTTTGTCTTCGTTTCTGTAGTGGCTAAGCAAACAGTTGAAACACAGCCAACAACGAGCAAACGGCAGCCAGCTACAACAGCAGCAGCAACCACAACAACAACAACGAAGATGAAGACGGTGATCTTGTCGAGAAGTGTCTTCTGTCTCGGGCGAGTCACTAAATAAGCACTTTTACCGCAGTCAGGAGCCAACATTGAGTCATCAACCAGGCAGCTAACTGCATACACTCAAAAAAATGCATCAACTCTTATATATCTAAATCAACAAACTTTCAGAGTTTTATTTTTCAGTGTCTTGTAGGCTGACTGCCTGCCTGGCAGCTTGCAATCAAATGCACTCCAAATACGAGTACTTGCGAGGTGGGGAGTCAACAAAAAAAAAGAGGCTCAAGAAGAGAAGCCAGACAAAAGGCGTGTAACAAATATTAACAATGAAAATAATAACACTACAGATTTGGTGAATGAACTGGTCAAAATGAAGGGAAGGGAAAGAGAGAAATCGCCTTTAGAGGATGCTGCTCAATTGGGGTTAGCTTCAGAGTTTTACCCTTTTGTTTTTTTCTTTATTCTTTTTCTTAACTTAAAGCAACACTCGATTGCCGAGCATGAGCTTGCAGTTATTGTTATTGGCGTCGATCGAACGTTTATAAGGAGCAGGCTAAATAAACACGTGTTAATGAGTGCCAATGGCGACTTTGCCTTTAGACCACATTGTGGGTGGGCTCAAACGAATACCAGCGGAAGTTTGTCCACATTGAAGCACTCACAAATTGATAAACGCCATTGGCAAAACACGCTCATCTCCCCACCGTGTCAGCCTCTTTTGTGTGTGTATATGTATGTGTGTGTAGCCAACGAAGCATGCATTTGCCAGCAACAATGCGAAATGTGATGAAAGATGAGAGAGGTTTTTTTTTGCTTGTATTTTTGGTGGGTGGCCAAAAACGAAACTCGCCGTTTGACGTTATGAAACATGTCGCAAAAGATTCCAGCGCTCGAACAGGTAATTGGATTGACACTTTTGGGTCTGGATGGAGGCTGACTGGCTGGCTGGCTGACTGGCTGTATGACTGGCGGGGAGTCAGCAATGGCGTCGAGTTGATGAGGCCTCGCCTGTTGTTGGTGGTTGCTTGCCAGGCTCGATGATTGCGTTAGTTGCTGATGAGTTGTGTGGGGATGCCTTAAAATTGTGGCTCGCGGGCTTGCAAAGACACCCCACAAATACCTTCAAGCTCACATCCCAATCCTTGCACAGAGTGGAATTGGTATGGCTTTAACTTTGCTTGATTGGTTGGGAGGAGGAGGGGGGTAGAACAAGACTCGAATGTTATTTTAGTTTGCCAGTTTTTGTTTTGCTGCGGAAGTTTCTCATGGAAATAATTGTTGCACTGTTTTCTAATTTGAGTGAACGTCAAAAGTTGACAGCCGCTTGTTTGCACAGCGCACACGACACACACACACTAATACACACACAAATTGACAGCATTAGCAGCAGCAGCAACAGCAGTGTTGCCAGATTGACATGTGACGCATTGATGAAAAAAGCAACCCTGTCTTTTAAAACAGTTGCACATTTGGGCATTGTCTATTGTTTCAATATTTTGTGATTGTTTTTTAATGTGCCGCTTAAATATTGACTTAGTCTTTCGTTACCACTGCTACGAGGGCGGACTGGACACTAGGCGTGGCAGCGCGTTTTTGCACACGCTCTTTTTGTGTGTGTGAGATATTTGCTGCGTGACAGCGCAAACATTGAAAGGATTTGCAAAAAAATAAAAATAATACATTTAATGGCAAATGATGAGAGAACGAGAGAAAAAAGAGAAAAAAAGAGAGGGGAAGAGATGTAGCAACAATTCAATTGGCAATCAAAAGAGAGTGAGAGACAGGGCGGATTTGGGGCGTCTGGAGTCTAGCAATTTGTCCATTTGTGTCGCCGCTGACGACACTTTTGCATTTGCCAAGTGGCCGAGTGTCAAAATTTATGGCGATAACTGTCGATAGTTGCCACATGTTTGTCTCAATGTTGCTCAACAGGCGGCGGCAACAAATCGCAAGCGCCCTGCTGCTGCCAGAGCCACTTACGTAAGCAACAGCAACAACAACATTAAGCCAAGCCAACAGCAGCAGCAGCAGCAGCAATTCAATGTTGCTGTCAGTAAGGCAGGCAGGCAGTTAACCCGATCCCCGCTAGACGCCACAGACTCAGACTGAGACTCAGACTCGGACCAACTTCAAGCCAGGCCCAGTCGACACTAGTCAGACAGCCATAGAGATAAACACAGCAGCCGTGGGTTGTTGTTGTTGCTGTTGTTGTTGTTGTTGTAGATGCAGTTGCAGTTGCGCTTGTGCTTGTGCGAAATGAAGGTCAAGTTGTTGTTGTCGTTTGACATTTCATATTGTATATATAAACTTGTACGAAAAAAAATAATAAAATATTGTATAAAAAAAAAAAGTCAAGCAAGCAAGCAGCCAACCAAGTCGGCGTCTGTGGCTATGACTTGTCTAATGAGAAAATATTTTAAACGTTTTACACGCTTCCTTTGCAAATTAAGCTAACCATTTGACATTGAACGTGACATTGTTGTTGTTACTTTTGTTGTTATTGCGATTGCTGGCGCTCAGCTGCAGCGATTACGCGATTTATATAGTTATTTTTCATTCTTTATATACCTACAAACTAACTGCATTCCATTACAGCCAAGCAGCAGAACAGCAGCCAGCAAGCTGAGATTGCAAAAAAAACAAAATGAGGCCATAAACAGGACCACAAAGTGAACCAAAATTGGCGGTTTAGAGAAATGGATTGGCTAAGCGGTTTCAGCGGGACGATTTATTTTACATGAAGAAGTTTTTATTCATTAATTGTTTGATTGAAAATCTTTAAAAATAATCTTGTTAAGAAAAGCCTCTAATTGGGCTAGTTATAGACAATAACGAAATAAACACATTGATTGTAAATTTCATAAGATATGCATTAAAACGATTGGAAAAATACATTAATTATTTTTTCAATATACAATAATTATATGTTGTAACCTATAATTTCATTCAGCAATCATAAACCTAAAGTTTTATTTTAAAAATAGCTTACTTTTAAACGTTAATAAACAGTTTTTAACTATTATAAACCCATTTGATTATAAACATACCAATCCTCTTAATTCAAGCGGAGTTTTTCAAGTATTGGGATATCCAACTGTGCAAAATTAGACAAGACATTGGCCAAGTGGCACTCAATCATTTGGTAGCCAGTGTTAGGTCAAGTTCCGGCTAATCAGCCAAACTGTTGGGCTGAACCATAAATAAATCACAGTAGCCTTCCTTTAGCCCCCTTTAACCACATTCATAATGCGAGCACTTTGGCTATTGCCAATAAATAGAAGCTACCGAAAAATTACTTCTTTCATTAGGTTTTGGCCCCCCCCCAAAAAGGTCATTAATTATTTTGAACTTTGCCTTTTTGGCGGTCAAGGCGCAGGCTGTGCCTAATGAGCATAAGATACGGCTACATAACTGTGTGTGTGTCTGTGTGTTTGTGGCGCGTACTCGTGCATATTTCTGTCCAGATTAATGTTAGTTTTGGGGCTCTTAATTACCGTACGCGCCCGTGCGATAAAGCTTATCACTATTTCTCTATTGCCTATTGCCAACGCCTCTGACTCCAGCCATTGACTTTGGCTTCAATTTGGCATTCTCTGCTCTCAATTGATTTATAGTGCGCTATATGTTATTTATATCTAACGTGGGCCTTGTAATCGCCTGGGCGCTTACAACTAGCAGCCACTGTGCTTGCTCTAAGCTGTTGTTGCTGTTGCTGTTGTTGCGCCCCGGGGGCGGCTTAGTCAGCGACAGCAACAGCAACAGCAACAACAGCAACAAAGTAAAAACCAGTTACAAGTAACGCTTTTTCTCATGTTATTTATTGCTAATTAATATTACTTATAAATGCAATTCTATAATTTAGAATATATAGCCTATTGCATTCTACATTAAAACGAACAAACAATTAACAACAACAATAATAGATAGTAAATAGTAAAAAAAACGACAACAGTCTCTAAAACATGTTTGCAGTTGCACGCTGAAACGTAAAAATGAGAAAGAATACAAACAAATAACAGAAATATCTTCCTGTTTAATCACACGATAAATCATCTTTTTGTGTTATTGTTATTGGCTATTTATTGTCTATTTGTGCTGTGAAAACAAGTTTCACATTGAATGGAAAACTGAAAGCAGCAACTAGCAAACGTTTCAATGCACTTTAGTTCGTTTATGCTAAAGTGTTAAAGATGTTTGATTTGAGAAGAAAAAAAAAGTTTCCACAACATTTCCTGATGCTCCATTGCGTATTTGTTAACTTTGCAAACAACAACTTAAAGTTAATATTCAACAAATAAATAGTGTAAAGTCGTCGTTGCCATTATTAATTGATTACCCCTACACGCAAAGTTATATATATTTTTTTTTTATTTGAAAGCGCAATTCAATTGCTCAGTGACCCTGACACTGGAATTGAAATTGAAATTGTGAGTGGGAGCTTCTCAATCCCAACCAGCAGTTAGATACTAATACAAAATCCATTTGGTAAACAATAGGCAGTACAGCTAATTAAATGAAAGCGCTTTCGCGCTCTCGCTCTTGCTTAAACATTGATTGTACATTAAACTGCAGGCCAAACAAACAAATATATGTGTATGCGGTACAACAATTGTGGGCAAATTGTGGGCTGAATTAGGCACAAGTGCAAATATTTGTAAGCCAACAATGACGACAATTGAGCATTGAAAGCCAAATGCTGCAAGTATGAGTTTTTAAACGCTAAGCAGGGAAAAATGTAACAGATTGCGCTGAGCAACACCTCAACAAGAGAGAGAGAGAGTCAAGTCAACCCTTAGGCTGGCACAGGAAGTAACTAATTTGAGCAACCCTTGTGGCAAACACCTCGGCGAAAAAGGCAAAATTGAAGTTGACATGTGTATCCTTTTCATTAACTCGCGACGCTATGTTGCTCTGATGCTCTTCCATGTCCATGCAATTTCAAAAATCCAAAAACCCAAAAACTCAAAATTGAGTTGTACACTCTTCTGGCAGCGGTGGGAGGCTGTCAGCTCGAGCTGGCAAACTGACGCGCACTGACAGCTCAGCCCATACCACCCACACCCACACACCCACACTCACACACAGACAGCCTACGCTTTAAAGTGCGGCTGGCATTTTTGGTAAGGGGGTTGGCGCACGCAATATTTGCTATTTGACGACCGCAAATTTGATTGCATTTCATGGTTTAGTGGCGCGTAGGTACAACACAGAATCCAAGGCCAGCAACAGGAGGATTGGAGGCATTAAAGCAACCACCATTCCACATTTATTAGAACATAATTCAAAAATTTCCACCCGCATCGAGAGTGCCAGCCCATTGGCAATCAGGATTGTGTGTGCCATGGACTTTATACAATGCCACTTCGTTCTGATGTTTCAAATTTGATTTAAACACTTTAAATTGGATTATGCTGTAGGCAAATTTCTTTGACCAAAGCAACGTAATTGCAACATTGTGTATTTGTGTATTTGTGTGTGCGTTTGTGTGTTTATGTGTATGTGTTTGTTTTGGCTACATAATGACAGAGCTCGTCTAGGATTTTAGGTTTTTGAAAAAGCGTCGTCGCTCATAATGACACTTGGTATGCGGCATGCAACATGGCAGCAGCTCAGTCACGAGCCCAGGGCGGCCATCAACGCCATCGTCGACATTCGCCGCATGCATTTAATTGCCAAAATAAAAACACACGGGCCAAACCAAAAAAGAAAAACAGCAAAGCAAAAAAGCCAGTGAAAAGCTTGTAGAAATGTGCGCACATATGTATATGGGACGCAATTTTAAACTACATGTGGGGCGCCACCAAACGCCCCACAACATAAAGTAGCACAAATGCATGTGACACGCCAGGACATCAACAAGGCAGCCAAAAGTAAAAGAGAGAGAGAGAACGCTCGCGTATCCACTCGAGTCAATGAGGCGTCAAAGTTGCTACGCGCGCTCGCCTCAAAAAGTTGTAAAATTCAACATGGCCTGTCGCACAGGTGCCCCCGTCTTTCCCCTCCCCTTCGTATGGCTGTTGTACACACATGTGCGCTTAATTGCATGTGCCTTGGGGTTGGCACACCAAAGAAACCAAAGCGCTGCCCCCCCCGAAACGGTTTGAGAATACCTTGAGCAGAACTAAAGCGAACTGAACACAACAGCACGACTCAACTCACGACAGAACTCATAAAAGCCAGCCGCAGAAATCAATAAAGCCAAGGTGCCACCTGACGGTCGACTGCAGTGGGTTGATGCGTGATGCGGCAGCCTGCGGGGTTGTGTTGGGGAGACGTCTCTAAAGTTTAGAATGTACTTATTTCAGCCGCAACACGCATTATGGCCACATATCACATGAGGCATACGAGTCGACGTGCCCGCATTGATGATGAAACCGAAAACGAAACCGTTATCGTAAACGCAAAACGTAACCGTAACCCCTCCCCAAAGACCCAACGAAAAACCTACCAAAAGAACCCCCTTTCTCTACCTGAGCAGCCTGAACACAATTAACAATTGCGTCGTGCGATTTAATCGAGCAATCAAAAGCGTTTGTCATTTACTTGTCAAAGGCAATTTTCAATGATACAAAGCGCCTAATTATACGATACGATTCGAATAGATACGATTACTTATATTCGATACTCACGCTGAGAATGGCGACTGCATGGCGAGGCACTTTTTTTTTGACAGCTTCTGTCAGCGACCGACGACCGACGACTTGACAATTGGAAATTTTCAATTGGTATTTAGCTGTGCTAGCCAGTTTTAGAGAGTCACTTGCTAGCAGAATGGAGATTGGAGAATGTCATAGAGAACCAGCTTTGAGGCGAACTCTGCGAACACGTGCGCATTTGTAATTAAAAGCGGTAAAGAATAAATGCCTAGCCAAGTATTTAGCTAATCTTCTAAATCAACAATAACAACAAGCTGAGAAATTGGAATGTAAAAGCTAAAACCTGACTGGATAAGTTTTCAACAATGTAAGATCAGCTTAAAGGCCTTACGGGAGAATGAAGTGAAGTTTGCAATCCTGCTTTAATATGCTAAAAACTAAGCAACAAAATGGAATACAAGCACAATTTATATATTTATTTTCAGCCCTTTTTTTAGTCGAAAACCTTTGGCAGCTGCTAAGACACAAGGATTTTCACTTTCGCTTGGCAGCAGTTGGTAGAGCATCAATAAACGCAAATTTTATGACTGCCTGGGCGCGTTAATTTCACAGGCTACAGTTGCGTGACCAAAGGACTCGCTAATGAAGACATCGCGCCAACGTAAAGGGTTAGGACTTTTAAATGCCAAAGAATTTCCCAGTTGTTGGTGGGTCGTGGGTTAAATGAAGTCGAACTGGCATACCAAAATGAATTGGCAGCGTTTGTTTTGGGCTTAACAGCATCTTCGACAAGGCATAAATTGTGCGCGCACTAAGGCGCAGGATCAGGCTAAAGCTAATGCCAAGGCTCATTTGGTTGAGGGCTTTTGCATTGTGCCATATTTCTTATGGCAGTTTTGCGTTGAATCCTTGACTGAAGCTTGTGTTTCGAGTCCTCGCACACAATTGTTTTAATTTCGCTTATTGTGCTCGACTGGCTTTAATATTTTAGGATTTGCCAAAGCAGTTTTTTCGACACATTCGCCAAGAACTGACTCTCACTCTTTTTGCTCCTTTCGCCTTCGCTGTTCTCGACATTTATTACGCATATCGCTTGCCTCTCGGCCCCGCTGCTCTATTAATGTTTAAGTGGCAGTGCGTCCCTTTAGGCTGACAGTGCCACAGCTCCCACACACAGACACACACACGCTTACACACACTATTCGCACAGCTGCCTTTTGTTGCTGTTTTTGATTTGCCTGAAAGCCTTCGCGGCAACACAGGACTCAGGACTAAGGACTCAGGACTCGGCCTACGAGCAATGCGAGCTCATATTTTGTATGGCTATGCGTCCCGGAATTCCCTTTTGCGTACGTGATCAAATCAACTTGAAAGGATAATATTTGCCGCCTTGTTGTGGCTGTTGCTTGCAGCTAGCTGCTTTTGTGCCGCACCACCACCACCACCACCACCACGACCATCAAACCCATCACCTCCTCAATCCCTGTCTGTGTAGCCATTCATATAGTATTTGCGTGTGTATTTGTATATCTGTGTCTGGGCCTGATTGGCCTGGCTGCAAACGGCTTAAAGCTGCAATTTATTTACGAATTTATTCATATTCACACTTGCAAATGAGTGAAAAAGGGCTAGAGTCTCTGTACCCAAATATGGTTGAGCAACGCACGAGGGAGCTGAGTAGATACTTTAATGGCAAAATCAAAGGCAACCAGATGGTCCTAGACAAGTTGAATATGGGATAAACGGAAATGAAAATGCAATGTAAGATTAAAGCTAAAAAAAAACCGAACTTTTGATATGTCAAGTTTTTCTTAGACAAAACTTAACTCATAACATTTAAAAAGTAGAATTGGAAGTCATTCACTTATAGTTTAGACTAGGGTTCGTAATGGAGCGTACGATAAGGAAATACACATACACCAGAATAGCCTTTTCGCATGCTATCCTATCGTATGGTTTGGCCTTTGGGCACATGTCGCACTAATCCGCAAGGACAATATTGAAAAGTAATAACCCACAAAAACAACACACAGCCACACACACACAGACAGATATGATGAGGGTGCAGGGCAACCGCAAGTTGCAAAAACATTCAGCTATCTTTTTAGCCAGAGCGCAACGACTTTAAATCCTTTTAATTCACGACAGGCGTAAGGATAAACGCAGCCAAAAGCAAAACCCAAAACCCAAAAAAAAAAATGTGGCTAGCGAACAAACGCACGAATTGATATCGAAGGATAGAATAGTGCAAAAAATGGGGCATAAAATGCGGCAAGGGAAGCGTAGCGCAAAATAAGATCACGTAGCTGTTGCCGCCCAGGACGCTGAAGCAAAAAAAAAAACCCAAAAACTCAAACCCAGTGTAGGCGCAAAGAATGGCGCAAGTGAAGCATACAACGAATTGAGACGGAAAACTCTGACGGGAGAGAGAGGAAGAGAAAGTCTGTGTCTAAGCACTTAGAGAAATAAGTGAGGTAGTCTGAAACGTTGTTTTATTTACTTGCAACTACTTCAAAAGTTAGATCATATATTTTTCCCAGTGTATACATGCCCAGCGGCAACCAGGCTCTGCCTTATTGGGTGTACTGGGACACAGAGAGGGCCAACGAATCGACTGCAATGGCATTCAAAGTAACGAGGCAGCAGAGGCAGTCAGCCAGTCAGCTCCGGACACATCCAGTGCCACGGAGCAGAGCGTGTAAGTCAATTTTGACCGCGGGCTATTGCCTTAGCTGATGAACGTAAAGGATGTGGGTAGCAGCAAGGCTAAACGCAGTGCAGTTGTATTGATTTCCTATGAGCCAAATCGTCAGGGAACTTGCGACTTTAAGTTTTTTATGTGCAATTGTTGCAAAAAGGGGGCGGACCAAAAAGGGGTTGCCAGTTGATCATGATAAATCAATGCGTTCAAAACGCACACGTACGTTGAGAAGAAGAAGACTCTTGGCTACACACACACACACACACATAGTGAGAGAGCGTGCCGAAACGTGACGCAATTTACTGCCAAGAACTTGACTTAAGTTCCAATGTTGTGTTGTGTATACATATATATATATATATATATGTATGTAAGTGCATAGTATGTTTCACCCTCGAGCCACCCTGAGGAGCGTTCGTCTTTTTTTCTTCTTCCTCTTCTTTTTATTTAGAATAACAGTTACAGTTATTTTTTTAAGGTTTAGCTTAAGCTTTTGTGTAAATAAACGACCGCAGTCGTGCCCACCATCCACCATCTAAGTTGGCCTCTCTCGCTCTCTCTCTCTCTCTCTCTCTGTCTCTTTCTATCGTTTCGAGCAATTCATTCATTCAATTTACGCGACACCCTCGATATTGAAGCGCTCCCCCTGCCCCTCTACAAAGCGTATATATTTTATATGCCAGCAATTTATATTCAACTATTTATGTGTGTGTGTGTAAGTGTGCCTTGTATTTTTAAAGTTGACTCGCGTTTTTCAAGTGCGCCTTTTTTCGCTTAGTGCCGTTCGGGGCCACTGTTGCACGTGCAACGTGCCACAATTGCGGCCACGTGTGTTTTGATTTGCAGCACAACGCTTCCTAATGCTAATGCCACGGCCAGGGTTATACAGTTTTGTGGCGCTACAGTTTTGTTGCCGCCGGCCAGCATGATGCAGCATTAAATTGCCGCATTGTGTCGGCGAGACGGGAGATTGAAAAAGAGATTCGACTGACTTTAGCTTTCGACTGCTACACAGCTATTTTTTATTTGATTAGCTTAACAGCGCACTGACAAAAAAGAGTCCTGCGGCGACGTGTGGCCAACGGATTTGATGAACGGTTGGGCTACAGTTCTCGCACTTGATTAGTGGCCCTCACGCCGCTCTGTTAGCTTTCTTCTGCAGCTTAATGCTGTCAAAATATTTTTCGTAATAAATTCGCTTTTAACAGAAGTGGCACAAGTCAGAAAGGAATAAGAAAAAAAAAAAAATGCCAGAAATTGAAAGGAAATTAAATGAAACGTAGCATGGTGAAAATAAATCTTGTTTTTTTTTTGGGGGCAGCAGAATAACTAACTGCAGCATAAGTAGGTGAAATGTGTAGTGTGCAACAAGCAAGAAAACAATCTTAGCTCAGAAGCCAAGTTAGTAAGTTACATTTACATGGAAACCGCACGTCTGACTAAATCTAAACACTTCCCACACACACTGAATAACATTTGTTATGTGAGCTAATGTTGTTTGGGTCAACGACCCAAAGTTAAACAATAAACAACACTTTTACAAAACACCCACACACAGAAACTGCGAAAAAATAAAAATACAAATTGACCAACTGTGGATCATTTTAAGCGCCATTTAATCAACGCTTGCAGCTTTGCTTTGTATTTAATTTGTCTTGAAATTAGAATTTTAAATGATTTTCACATGTGTGTGTGTGTGTCTGAGTTGATTTTGCATATTCAGCCGCAGTCGCAGTAGCAGTCGCAGCAGCAGCAGCAGCAGCGTCGTCGTCACGTATGACGTCATCAGCATAATAATCAAGGCACATGCACGGTTAATTATACGCCATGTAGTACGACAACGTATACGCTTGCCCATTTAGCATATGTATCTCTCTATCTCTTTCATTTCGAAAAATTATTAATATTTGTCTGCACGCTGTCTGGGTCAGCTTCGGCGTCAGCGTCAGCGTCAGTCGCCGTCGACTGAGGCTCAGCATAATTTAATTTTGTTGCACAGAGACGAAGCGGGCAAAGAAAATTGAAATTCAAATTTACAGCTACGCGCGAGCAAAAAATAAAACACAGTGGCAAAAAGCGTGTGGAAAACGGAAAATTTAAATGCGCGCCACACACACACACACACACACACCACATGTACACGTATGTGTTCTGCTTGCTTCGCAGTCGGCTTCCCGCTCGCACTCGACCGGCCACTTAAACTATTCATTTATACAAATTAATTCAATTATGCGTATTACGTACGCGTCTGTAAAGCGCAGTCGTCGCCATCTCTCTCTCTCTCTCTCTCTCGCTCGCTCAACCCCCTCACCCGCGCCTTGTGCCCAACTTCGCCTTAAACTTGCCCCGCATTTCCTCCAGCGCCTTTACAATTTCTGCTCGCGTACGAAATTTCACTTTAAGTTAATTGTTCAAGTTCAAGTTCAACGTAACATAATAATGCCATACACACACACACACACACACACACACATGACTACTTATACAACAGTCTGTTGCATTTTGTGGCGCTGCCAGAGAGAGAGAGAGCGAGAGCGCACGAGAGAGGGAAAAATTATAATAAATTATTATTCCTTTTCGTTTGATTTTTATGCAGATTTTTTTAGGCGTTCCGTTTGTGTTTCTTGCCTTCGCTGTTGTCGGCAACGGCTTCCAGTTGCCGGCTGTTTGTTTGCCAGCAGTCCCCAGTTTGCCGGTAGCCAGTTGCTTAACGGAGTTCCCAGTTCCCGCAAAAAAAAAAAAAATTTGTTTGTTATTGTTTTGAGCCAAGTGTTGTTAAAGAAAACTGCCTTTCATTGGATTAAGTTGTTTGGCATTGTGTGATTTATGGAACGCTGCTCGCCAGCTGCTTGATTGGAAATGTCTGATGATTTACAAAGCCCAAAGCAATTGCTATGGGGATCTGTTGAATAATTGACTTTATTTGGCTATCAAGAGCATTATTGTTTTTATTTAAACCGAATTTAAATTGACTTTAAGATAGCTTTTAAGTTAAATGTTTCACTTCCTGTTGCTGTTGTGCTGTTTTGCTTGCAGGCTCATCAGACAAAACACTCGAGCAATTGACCACCCGACAGCAACAACAGCAGCAACTGCAGCAAAATTCCCGCAAGGCTTTTGCCAGGCAATTTGAAAAGCGAAATGACGACGACAACAACTACAACTACAGCGACAGCGACAACGACGAGAACAACGAAAACAACAGCAGCAGCAACCTGCAACAGTGTAGGCCATTTGATTAACAAATGGCCAAACGCAAACGAAATTGATCGAAATTCGCCAAAGGAATACAAGACTGTGGATGAGGACACAAGGACGCACACTTAACTGAAGCTGTTGGCCTGGCTAGAATAGAAGCAGGCCTAGGAGAAAAGCCCAAGTAAATTATGGCAAACAAGTTTTGGCCGGCGGGCAACAATTTTTGTCGTTGCACATACACGAGGCATACTTTAAGTTTACATACACTCGAAGAATAAATATGCAATAAAGTAGTGTATATAGTGTTGAATTTTGCTATAAAAGTTTAGATACTGCAGGAAAATTAGATTTAATGGAATATTATGGCAAATTTTTCTTTGTGTAGCTGGAGAGATATCTGCCTAGATCGCTGAACGCTGGCCGACGCCAACGAGAAGAGATTGCAGCAATTAACGCTAATTAAATGCGCTTCAGTTTATGTTTCATGCGGTGATATTTCAGTTGTCTAGTGCGATAATTAAATCGCTGGACATTTGCATAGAACAAATTTGCCTTGGTGCGCAATCTTCTTGCAGTTGTACCTAAAATGCTTACAAGTCTACAGGGTGTTGTTATAGTGTGGATGTAGAAGATATATATATGTGTTTGGGGGCATGGGGCATGGGGCATTTTCACTTTCACTTGGCCCGTCAGTTGGCGAAAACTTTGTTGGCATCGCTGCGCAACATCCTTTGCATACGGAAACAGCAGCACGACACATTGTCCTCCATTCAACTCTTTGGTGTGGCAGCAACTGCTGCTGTCTCTGGTGCTGCCAACCTGACCGAAATTCCAAATAGAGCTCAACGAGCTACCAAAATGCGAACGAGCAAGCGAGACAGCAGCTGTGATGACGTCGACAAAACGGTGCCAGCGAACGCCGCTTGCATTTCAAAGATGGATTTTAATATTCTGCATGTGTGGAAAGGTCGCTGGCCGAACTGGGGAACACGCTGATAGCTGCACGCCTGTTGGCTCTGTTGGCTCTGCTGCCTGTCCTGCCTGTCAAGCTGTATGCCCGTCTCCTCGCCTAGTTGTTGTTATTGTACTGCAACTTTTTTTTTGTTAGACGTCACCTTGATTTAGCCATGGCAATGACCATGAATATAGATGGTGTATAGCCCACTTTGCATGGCCATTGAGAAAGAGCAAAGTCCTGGCGCATCGTAAAATTGCTTGAAAAACGAGCAATGTGCACATTTTACAACACATATTCTTTAAGCTCTGGCCAACACTGGCAGCTGGCAGCTAGCAACTAGCAAACGGCAACTGGCAACAACGGGATTATGTTGCTCAATTTGTTGCTGTCATTGTTGTGGTTGTTAAATTTTGATTTGAAAATATGGAAATACCGACCACAGGACACACAGAGCAGCAAAACAGGACACAGGACACAGGACGTGGCCACACAGAACACACAATAAGAATGAGACCAAGCGGAAAAAGCACAAAATTAAACTTAAACGCTACAGGATGCACGGCTGGAAGCCAACACAGAGACATAGAATGAGATAGAGAGAGAGTGGGGTTTGTAGGGAAAACTGAGGAGTGGTCAAGTCTAACAGGATAAAGGACAATGGGCAGTACACACTCACACACGCACATAGACAGACAATGCAAGACAATGCCAGTTAATATATGAAGATATAATAACTTCCGGTAATTTCAATTTTACGACTACGCTCTCTGAAGATGTCAAGTCAAGCTTTGCTGAGCCTTCCAGCTACTACATATATCACTCACCAGACCACATACCCAGAGAAGACGGTGGCGGAGAGGGAGTTGGCGTATGGCCGGACAGCATTTAGAACATAACCAAATGAATTGCGTAGTGTTTTGCGTTTGAAAAGCGTGAAAAATTTGTGAACAAAAAAAAAACAACAACAACGAGCGATAACGAAAACGAAAACTGCACATGTCAGTAGAGGGTGATGAGGAGAGAGAGGCGGCGGCTAGGGTCAGAGACAGGGCAGTATTTCAATAGAGAGTAGACGGGGTGGGGGTGCATGACGAACCCAGGTTGTTGGCTGTCAGTGGCAAGTCAACTTTCAAGTCATTTTTTTGCTATTTCTAGCCCAGGCAGCGGCCCATTGTAGAGCTTTTACAGCGGCTGAGGCTGCTGCTAAGGCTGCCTCGACACTAAGAAGCAATAAACCTAAAGGGAAATGTAATAAACGAGAAAATCTTGTACGTGACCAACCGCACCAGGGGTGCACAAAGGCACAGACACAAGGATATGCCAGTTGTATTGGGGTTGGCCTGACTGCGATTGGGATTGGGCGGCAAATGGACTTTTACTGAAGCGAAATTGCAAAAAACGTAGTGAAACGAAAAAAAAGAAAACAACAAACGGCAGCGGAAGCATTTTAAAGCGTAACAGCAACAAACAAAAATTCAAAACAGAAAAAAAAAAACAGTAAATACGTTCAGTATTTGTGTATATATAATCGATAACGTGTGTGTGCGTGGCCCACACGGAGAGTGAACGTCACTACTTAGGCACAATATTTGGGATGGTTATGGCAATGGCAATGGCACTCCAGAGACTCCGAGAGTCAAAGCAGCCAGCAAATCGATTTCACTGAAGCGTTTCCAAGCCAAAATTCTACGAATGTTCGCTTGGGCGTTAAACAAACTTCAAGCCAGCATCGCTGATAAGCCAAGAGAACAGCTACAAGCACAAAAAAAAGGAGGAAAAGAACCAAAACCAAAACCAAGTCGAAGTCTAAAGTCTTACGTGGAAATCAAAAAAAGTGCCTGCAGCTTGCTTGGCCATATGGCTAACTGACCAAACGAGCTACGAGACAGACGTTTGAGCCTTAACTGTGATTTCTTTTTAATGGCGTGACACTAGACAACAACAACAAGCTGCACAACAAGGCTTAATTACTCAGTTGGAAATCGGCAGCGAAGCGATCGCCTTTTGGGAACACCCAGGCAGGATCTCTGCAGTTGCCCGATCCGCCAGTCAAGATTTGCATGTGGACAACGATGTGGCATGAACTGTGGACTTCTCTCTCTCTCTCTTGGCAGTAACAGTAAAAGCCATTGCAGGGCATTAAACGACCATAAAAATTGTAGCCGAGGCTTTGGCTAAATTGTCATAAGGCGATTTGTACAATCGCGGCCATTAAACCGAAGCGCATTGTTAATAAAGCGTAAAGGAAAAAGTGAAAACTTTGCATAGCAAAACAAAACAAAACGTTTGAAAAAAAAGAAAACAGAAACGAAATGGAGAAGAAAGAAAAAAAAGCATAGAAAACCTCCCCAAACAGTTGTATAGAGTTTTTTTCTACTGTGCGCGCGCGACAATTTTAATTTAATGATGCGGACTTAGTCCTTGTAATGGCCTCATCCTGCCACTGCTGCTCTTGCTGCTGTTGTGTTTGAGCTCCTCGCGCTACGTTTGTTAAATTAACAGGCGCGTTTGTCATTGGGCTGCAAAGAATCGAAAGCGCAAAGAAAGCAACGCGAAATCCGCAATGAAAATAAAAATAAAAAACAAATAAAAGCATATGGAGCCGCACTCTGGACACTAACAACTACAACAACAACCGGCAAATTAATTTAAATGATTTTTATGATGTCATTGCGCAACTGAGCCCACAGTTTTCCCCACACACTTCCCACCACTGACTATGCCTAGACAATAAAAGGCGCCCTATCAAATTGAAAAAAATTACAAAATAAATGTTTATAAAGTTTCTTGATACAACCGAAAAAAAAGTCAACAGAAAAATGTTGCAAGCTGCCCTTTGGGCTGTAGCTTCAGTAGCTACGAGCGGTAACGAAATTCACGGTAGGAGATAAAAATGTAGCAAATCGAAGCGACGATCAACAACCCGAGGTGGCTGCAACAGGGCGGACCACAGCCTCGCCACCAACAAAACAAAAAAGGCTAAAAGACCGCAACGGCCGAGCCAAAGCCAAGCAATTGGATGCGCAGCCAGCAGCGGCAAATGTGCAGCAGAAAGTACCGAAAGGTGAATGCAACAACCTTTTGAATACCCTGCAACAACTAAGGTGGGACGACAAACAAATTATATTTGTGAATCCTTTTTTAAGTTCACTTCTGAATTAATCCAGTGTTAGAGAATATATTTCATAAAAAAAAACGTTGCAAATCATATTCATATATATATATAATACCCTTTTAGCTAGTGTAGAAAAACTGTTGTTGTTTCGGTACTGGGAGGCAGCGAAACTGAGACAAATGTGATAACCACGCTGCGATATACGACGAGAAGTATTCAGGTTCGTAGCCAAAAGACACGACGACAACACTGAAGCCACTGCAACAGCAGCTTGGCGGGGAGACGGAGGCAAGGAATCATTTCATGCACGGCCACTGAGAATTTATTGTCGATTTGGAGAGAAGGTGTATCGACAACGCAACTGCTACTGGGCACACAGAATGCAATCGGTTACTGGAACAGGGGTTGGTGGGCATGCTGAAAGAAAGAATGGAGGAGGCCGCTCCTTGGCTATCGGGCAGCGTAAATCTGCATTCGAAAAGCAAAAAAACAAAAAAAAAAATAACCCAACTCTTGTGCTGAGGTTTTAATTTGTACGCCGCTGCTGCTGATGCTGCTGTTGCTGCTTCTGCGCAGACTGTGGCATGAGGCAGCAAGGTGATGAAGTTACTGGGGCTTGACTTTGGTGTTCATTCTGTTTCTTCTACGGTCTGCCCCTCAGTTTGTTGATGTGCGCGCACTGATAAGCGGATCGGGCCAAGCGGTGGCAAGTGGCGGCGACTCTCCAACTGCAACTTCAACTCCTACTCCAAGTCCGAGTCCAAGTTCGAGTTTGTGCCTCAGTTGTTGTGTAGTGTGGCTAACTTAGCTTATCTGAGCTTGCGGCTGCTCTTTGGCATGTTGATAAAGCCTCCAAAAGTGTGGATTATTTCATTTTGCAACGTTTTGTAGCCGCCTCTGCCTTCTCCTGCGCTGTTGTTGTCCTTGCCAGCTGCTGCTGCTGCTGTTGTTTTGCGGGTAACGAATAAATTTGCGCAATTTGTTAAGTGAATTCCTTTGTAGCGCGATTTTTTTGTACGAATTCGTTCGCCTCTCTTGTGGCGCTCTTTTAACTGGCGCTTTACGGCCGAAGCGAGAACGTTGTACATCTAAAGAATCTGCTTAGAATGCGGCATAACAAATGCGTTGAGGGATCTTTTGCTTTGAGTATTCTGCCAACCCACCTAATAAAATGCAACAAACTGTTTGACATCGCAACGGCAAAACACACAGTGCTGATAATCACCTCGATTTCTACTCAAGAACCTAACCCTAAACATGCATTTCCTATAAAATCTGTGCACTTCCGCTGCTACAGCAGCCACCCTGGGTTGCAGCATCGAATGTTTGTCGTTCATTGCTGCAACAATTTCCGCTTTGGGTGCAGCAAGTAGAGTTGAGTCTAACAAATTCAAATTAGAAAATCCCAACATACATAAATATCTATGCATGCGCATAGTACGCTTGTACAACAATAGATGTCGCTGGCTGTGATTGCCGCTCCGTTTACCACAACGAGTATCACTCAGGCACACACGAAAGGGTTGTTGCAAAATGCACCCCTGTGTAAGTGTCAGTTGTCTGTCTATCTCTCTATCTCGTTCACTCGCTTTGTGCATGCATGTGTGTGTGTGTGTGTGATTTTGGTTGGAATTCAAAAGATTTACAAATACTTGTGCAATGCTTTAGTTGTTGCGCTTCGGCTGCACTTAAGCAACTGTGCGAAGTCCTGCATCTTTAAGTGCAACCCCCTGGCAACAGCAGTAGACTGCTTCCCTTCAGTCTCTGCCTCTGGCTCTGCCTCCCCTTTGTCTTTACGCTGCTTTGCTGAAGCGCGCTGAACCAATAAAAATGTACGTCCAAGGCACTGTTTAAAGCAGATACTTGTCGTCAGCAGAAAATTTTTACCTCTTCACTTTGGCTGCTGTTCACACACAAACACACACACACACACACACACACACTGAATACTTGTGCTTGTTATCCTTTTGAGCGGTTTTCTGCTTATTTTTTACAGCACCCCAGCGTCTTGTTTTCTAGAGCAGCCTGAACCTGCGCTCAAAATGTTTGTTTTGTTCGGTTCTCCACTGTATTTGTCTTTGCGTTTTTTTGTTTATTTCGCTGACGAAGCAAAAGGCGCCATGAAAATTGTCAATACAGCGAGAGAGTTAAGGAGAAAGCGATTGCGCGACATACCTATAAAACAAAAAAACAACACAAGCTAGAAACCAAAAAAAAGGATGCACCCACAAACAGTGTGTGTGGGATTTTTATGGCGGGAACCTCAGCACAGCACTCTTGAGGAAGGGTTAACAATGATGCTCCCGTTCAGCTAGCTAGCCTCACAACACCTTGCCACAGCCGAATGCCGCTGTCATATGCAAAAAATTTTTGGAAGAAAGAGGGGAGACCAGACAAGGACTGCCAGGAGCGGACTGGCAGCAAGACATTTGATAACATTTTATTACAACGTACTCGTAGGTGTGATTTTTATGGTTTTTGCTATGCTCAACGATTTTTTTCAGCAATATCTTTCCCTGTTTTTTGTTGTCTATGCTGATTGCGTTAGGTTGCTGGCTCTTGAAATATATGTGTAAGTGGCTGAGTTGGGTGGATGGGTAGACCCAACTAAATGGGTTGATTGCTACACATGGGTGGGGCAAACCCTTTAGTTATCTAACGGACCACATTTGATAAAAATGAGCTGATTACAAGAAAAAAATAATGTGAATTCAACTTACCCCAAGCTTAAAGATGTCCAGCAACGAATCATAAAGTTTAACTTAACTGAAAGCAAAAGATGATACATAAAAGATAAGTAAATAAATTTATCAAAGAAAGGATTTTTAAGTTCAAATTGTGTTGCTATAAAAATCTAGAGCTCTAAACTCTTTATATAACTATTATTAAGTGGTTGTCTACCAATAAACGATTAAAATAGAAATGTTTATTAATATTGTTAGGGTAAAGTACCATAGAAAAAGTTGAATTCAATTAATCAATCAAAAGTCTTGTGCATTTCATTTGCACCTATATCAACTTTGTACTTTACACAAACATCTAAAAATTCCCATTAAAACAGCTGCTGGCTGTTATATACATATTTATATTCAGCTTAGTATATATTCTATAGGTAATTTGTCTCGTCTAGCCTGCTCTGTATTTGCAAATTAACTGAACAATCAAACCATAAATCACTCCCAATACAAACCAGCTCCCATGTCAACTGACTGATTTTCACAGCAATGTTTTTTTTTCTTTCGTTTTTTGCTAGTGCTTTTAAGTTTTTCTTTTGCTTTAACAGCACTAAATATAAATATCAATATGAATTTTATTGCTTTACACAATTAACTAACTATTTTTTGTTTTGTATTGTAACGACAACAAACTTGAATTATTCATGTGCCTAACACACAATATAAAAACCAAAATAAATTAAAAGAAATTCAACAGAGAGAGAGAGAGGCAACAAATAATAATTATTCATTATTATGTACGAGATTTGCCAGGTTAACAAACAAAAATACAAAAAAAAAAGGCGTTTGACCAATGTGCCCTGCCCTTGTGGCTGCCCCTATCGCAGCTCCTGATGCTCTCTAGTTTAGTGGGTCAAGAAATCCAGTTTTATTAACATTCAAATTAATACATACAAATGACGTCTCTCTCTCTCTCCCTCTCTTACTGTCGCTCTGCGTTTATGGTGCATAATAATTAGCCAACGAGTGACTGTTAATGCCGCATTTGGCTTCTGCTGCTGTTGCTGCTGCTGCTGTTGCTGCTGCTGTGGTTAAGGACCAAAATCAGCAGCATTAGCATAAAATTAGAATTTGTAATTGCGGCGGCGCAACAGGCTAAGCGCGACAGGACAATCGCTGTCTGTCAGCCAGCCAGCCCCTTTTGGCCCCTTCTTCAACATCAACATCAACTGTTTTGTGGCATGCGTCGCGCGCTTTGCTTAATTAAAATGCAGTCAGAGGCAGCAGCTAGGAAGCGCCTGCGCAAAAGGACAACGCGTCGAAGTTAACGTCAGCTTTTGAATTATTCAAATGTGCAGCCTTTTTGGTTTTGGTTTCTGCCTGTCTGTGTGTGTGTTGACTTTTTGATTATGCGCATAATTTTTTAAGCATCTCCGTTGGGTTTTTGGTATTATGACTAGGAACAGGCGGCGCGAGCCTAACTTCTAATTAAGCCATAACAATTAGCCGCAAGTGGCAGGCAGACACAGAAATTGACTCCACCGTAGCGTTTGCTGGCGCCATTTGCTGCAGGCAGAAATCAGAAATCAAATCAACTGCCACTGATTCGATTTCCATGCAATTTTCAATAAAAGTAGCAGCATCGGAAAATGTCATCCATAAACAAATGCCGCCAGGTAAAAGGGTTGCCGGCAAATACTCGTATTTTCCCCAAACGTGTGTGTGTGTGTGTGTGTGTGGAACTGCTAAGCTCGTTCGCTTGTCGCACGACAACATTTGCATGTGTAAAGTCATAAATAACGAGACAACATAACACTTAAAATACACATATACACAATGGAGGATATATTGTTGGCGCTATCGAGATGCGATGTATGACAGCAGCCCCCAAAATGCATGAGCTATGAGAGACAGAGAAAGAGAGAGAATGTTGTGTTTGTTTTGTGTGGCACATACAACACATATCGCCACAGTCTGGCCCAAGCTTATCAAATGCAAAATAAAAAGAATTTATTTTCGGTTAGAAACTTTTGCTCGCGGGTTATGCAAAAACAGGGATCTGGCAATAGGTGGGCTGCAAGTGGGGCATAAATAAAAATAAGTAACGAGCGCCACACAAATTGATAAAACACTGAAAAGAAATTGCCGCACACAGCGAGAGAGAGAGAGAGAGCGAGATAGAGTGGGAAATTATTGAACAAAAGCGTACGGCACAAAATTGTTTGAAATTGAATTTGATAAGAATACCAAAAACAAAATTGCGATGAAATGGAAATACTAAATACACTGCAAATCCAAGTGCTTTAGAGTCAACATATAAGCAAAGACTACATTAGAAGCTTTAGATACTTTCTAATAAACCGAACAGTTTTCAAAAATAACGAAAATATTAACAAAACTTTCTCAAATTACAAGAACTCTTTCTTTAAGGTACAGTATATTACAAAAATTGCATATTTCCATTATATTCGATAGCTTGCAACAACAACAGGAACAGAAAAAAACCCTTTTTGCATACTACAACAACAACAAGCACACAAAACACGGCAACAAGAGTTGCAAACGGCAAAAATTTGTTACTGCCCCCCGGTAACAACAACTAACACGAAATCGAAAACGAAAAAAAAATAGAAAGGAATTGAATGGAAAAATTGAAAAGTAAAACTGAAAATAGAATTGGAAAATAGAAAACTGGCTACAATGAATGGTTCGGCAGCGGCAACGAAATAAATTAAATTTTCTAAACGATTGTGCGACGAGGCCAAAAAGCACCTAAGGCTGTACCCGAACCAGGAACCTTCCGGAGTTGAGCCGTCACAGGTTCACAATGGGATTTGCATACGCGAAAACTGTTGGGTGACAGACCACCGAAGTGTTGTTGTTGCTGTTGTTAAAGGAAATGCAAAAAGATTTCCTTCTTGGTCTCGAATTACGCAATAATAGCGATAAGGATTGCCCAAGGAGCTAAAGGGAGAGAGAGAGCTACAAAAAGGAGTTACAGGCGAAATTGTGTGTTTTGCATAAATTAAAAATTAGCGAGGCGGACGCATAATCCTCGAATGCCTGAATACCTTCCTAACCAACTGGCACCCATTCAAGCAAAGGTGACGCACATTTATGCATAAATTAAGGATCAATACCGCGGCGTTTCAGCACAGCCCTCTGGGCCAGCCTCACATTTGCATCACAATGGGCAAGTTGCGAAAAAAACGAGAGAAAAAGGTTTTCGCCAAAAAAGACGACCGATATTAATAATAGGTCATCCATTAGGGGCTGTTGTTGCTGAAAATTTCGCTGGCTGTTGACGTCGCCAAGCAAAACACAGCAGCCGCAAGGAATACACGGCACAAGGAGCAACCCTTAAGACGTGCCAAAGACAGATTAGGCGTTGAACCCGTCCGACCCCGACCTTTGGCAACGATCGTACATCTCGATCTGTGTTGTGAGTCGCCTTTGATGTCACATTTTTTTGTTATTTATTTCGGGGCAGCGATTTTTGATTTGCATGAGAATGGAGAAAATTGATATTTGGTCTACTGAGTTGTCTACGCTGCAGCGTCTTCTTTCCGCCTATCGTTCCGTGTCCTAAGGGGCGCACGTGTTGCCACAAGGGTGAAAGCATGGCAAGGCAAGGCAAGGGTTGATCACCACACATTGTGAAAATTATGCAGATGAAGGCAGTCGAGCAACCTTTTTCTTTCCATTTTGCGCAAGCGGAAGAAGCTGAAGATGAGTATTCAAATAGGTTGAGGCTTCTTCTTCTTCGGCTCGAAGCGGCACCAAAAAGGGGGTTGCTGAGGTAATTTGCCTACGTTGAAGATAGGGCACAGAGCGTCTAGAACGACAGCGACTCGATCACGGCACCTAATGGGATGACATCTGTGCGCAAAGGGTTTTTTTTTGCATATTATTTAATTTTCCCAAGCATTCGACAAGCAAGGGTTAAGCTGCAGCAAAGAAGAAGATTTTTCTTTCCCATGGAAATGCGCTAAGCACAAAAGACAATATTGATCGTATATTGAAGATGCAATCAACTATGTTGAATATATAAAAAATTTGATCCCTCTCTCATGTTTTTGCATGCGAAAATTTAAATTAATGTGCAATACGTAATTTGAATGTGGTCCAAAGCAATCGATTGATCGAGGCAAAAGGAAGATGACAGCATAAATAGGGTAACTGTCTTTCATGGCTAAATGATCATTGTCTGTTTTTGCAATGTTCATCTTGAAAAGTGATTAAGAATTTCGCTTGTAACGTACTTTTGGCTTGCAAAATTCTCACGCATCGAGTTGGAAGCACAAGCTAAGTTTGCTCAAAGGGTTGCAACCCTTTTACTTGACAAACTTGAAAGACGCCCCCGACTTTTTTCTCCTCTCTTTTTTTTTGCGTACAAAGTCAAATAAAGCAACAAAGGCAAATAATAATTTAAAAGGTTTTGTTGACGTTTCGAACTGCTTTGTTGACTTTAGCCGCGCGCGAACCAAACAGAAACACACAGACACAATACAGAAATCAAACAGTCAAGAGAGACACAGCAACAGCAAACTAAAATTGCAAGTGGCTGTGGCAACCACCCGCAACCATTCGACAACCACCAAAAGAGCAAACAATGCTCACAATGCTAAATCACAGAACTCAACTCTCAACTCAGCATTGATGGTTGCTTCTTGTTGGCTTCTTGTTTGGCTCCTGTTTGCTGGCATTCGGTGCTTCATTATGATTATTTGCGGTAAAATTTTGTGGCGCTTTTAGACTCGAATAATGATTTGATACGGAAAGGATTAAAATTAAGCACAAACTTTGTCCGCACTGTTGTCTGTTGTTTCTGTTGTTGAGTGTTGTACAGTGAAGCGCGAGAAGTTGCGCATTTGTTGATTAACTTTTTATTTGATTTATTAGCGCAAACAAAACGCGCGTATTTCCGCTCGGGTCATGAACTTAACCCATTCTCAGTCCCCCCGCGTGAGTCAGTCTTTCGTTTTATCTCCATCTCTCTCTCTCTCTCTCTCTGTCTCTCTGGCTGCCTCTTTGCTGGCCAAGTGTTTAGCGCGTTAAAAGTCGCGTTGTAGCTTAACGACAACGACGTGTTGCTGGCACACGCAGATTGCTATCTTTGAGTTACAAAGATACTTAAAGTATCTACGACTACATATGCGCTTTGTTCAATATGCGGGTGTTTTGCTGGTCTAAACAATTAGCAGCTACGCTCAGCTGTAAGACTACACAGCAAAATGACAAGAGCCAGCTAAAAAATTACATAATTCATTAACATTCTATGACAAAGTGTTGGAATTTGCACTTGAAGAGTAAATGTTGAGTAAATGAATAGCAATTCTGTTGAGCTAAACGTTAAGTTTATGCTATAAATATTGTTTCACAGTGTATGCCAATTTGCAGTCAATTTTTAGTTAACGCAAAGACAACACCATCTTCCATCCTTTTGGGCTGTGTGTGTGTATTTGTGGGTGTCTTACGCACCCAGAAAGGTGTAAATCATGATCATGTCAATCAACGGGGCAAGCGGGCCCAACCTTTGGTGCACACCTCGACTCCAAATTCACTTTTCATTCATTAAAAGGGGCACGAGTGCAACAACAAGCAAACCAGCAAACAAACAGCAAGAACAAGATGAAAAACTGTTGCAATTGTCGCGCCTACTTAAAGACGCAGACGCGGCAGTTTAAATAATGCCTGGCTTAATGATATCCGTTTGCCAAGGCTCACAACTTAACCGTGGGCCGAAGACAACTGAAGACTGAAGACTCTGCTGCCAGACAGGGCCCCAAGGCAGATCTTTTCTGAATGAAAGACAGACGATTGCTTGTAATGATCCACTCTGCTCATGGGCATGCCCAGGGACGAGCATCAGACTCCATTCATGAAGCTTGCTGCTCCAGAGTTGAGGTACGAGTTTTTTTTTTGAGTTGTGTGCGGCTGTAATCAGTCCACGCAATAAAATTGTTTGCAACTTTGGTCGGGTTCTGTTTTTGTTTTTTTTATTTATTGGCATTGTCGATTGCTATTGTTGTTGGCTGCTTTGAAGTTTTGCTTTTTTGACAGTTTTCGAGGTGTGTGTTTTGTATATATATATATAGATATATGAATGTGTGTGTGCTTTTTTGCCAAGATCTTGTCGTTATTGCCGACATCGTCGCTTTTCCTGCGTGGCAGTCAGTCAAGTCTTAGTCCCCGTCTCCGTCTCAGTTCTCAGTCTCAATCACAGACTCAAGACCGTGCCTCAAAAGATGTCAATTAAATTAATTATTGCTTTTTTGAATTTCTTTTGTTTTAGTTGATTTTTTTAAACACATTTACAATTTTGTTTGCATTTGTGCACTCGTTTCATGCATTACAAAACTGTTGCATGCCACAAAAGCGTTGCAAGCAAAGGTCGCCGCCTATGCCAACACTTCTTGTAAGCCAGTTTGTTTTTTTTTTGTTTCACGTGTTATCGTTTCTGTTATTTTTCGGCCAGACCTCAAAAGTATGTCAAGCATTTGATACCCGCGTAATTCTTTGTTTAATTAATCGCCAGCCGTTGACATGCGGCTTGGTTCCAGTAGAGCAACCCACTGCCAAATTCATTGAGGGTTGATAACAACTGGTTGTGCATAGAGTATAACGAATATTTGATACACTAATGAAAAAGTTTTGATTGCAGTTGTTGCGTTAAGAAGAACGAAAAATACATTTTTATTATGTATTTTAAACTGTAGTAAGCTGAGCTGATAGCTTAAGTACTTTCGGTTACAGGCCAAAAACACTGATACCCTGAACAAGGAACTGTAACTAACAAGCCAAAAAAAAACACAAAAGCCACTGCGATAGCCAAGAGTGACACATTTTCCGCCCCTGTAGGCGCGATATGCGCATAATTAATGAGCCTTTTATGGTTTATTGAACCGCAACCAGCAAGCAGCAAGCGGCAAGCGGCAACACGAAAAAGTCATGGCTATAAGTTGGCCAGAATGGGAGACGCTTCACATGATAAGGTGGCCACCAGCAGCAGCGGGTTGCGCTTGGCTAAACTTCTGACGACAACAGGCAGCCCGAAAACAGTAGATACATAGAGAAGATACATGAGACATGCGGCAGAAGCGACAACGCACTTGACTTGAAAATTTATGTAGCCGCCTTTATGGTTATTACTTGTAGCAGTAGTTTTGACTGAGCCGAGCTGGTTAGGAATAAACAACAATACAAAGTTTTGTGGTCACATTAGTTAGGCCCAAGTGAAGCCAGACAAAGCAGCTCTAATTGCTTAATGTTCCTTGCCATTCACTCCTGTTGCAATCTCAATGAGATTTTACTGATTTAATACACATAACTTTCTTGGTGCAGCCATTAAAATTAATAATTTGCCCCAATCAAGAATCTGTTATCAGCAAACTGAGCGGCGCTTAATGAGAGAACCAAAAAACACGCTAACCCCTTATTTGTTATTTGCGTGAACATTTTTGAATTTTAATTTTCAAGTGTTTTCTGAAATTAATTTCTACACACACACACAAACGAAACCGCACAACCCTTAAACCTTGTTTAACAAGAAAGCGAGTGAGAGGGAAAAATTCCCTTTTTGGTGGGCGGGCACTTGCAGATAGCGTCGATTGTTGTTTTGCTGTTTTTGTTACTTCTCTGCTCATCATCATCATTTTATTTCATTTTATTTTTCCATAAATAAACTGCGTTGATTGTCGTTTGGGGCGCCCACCCCCCTCCGCCACCCCTCCCGTGCCCTTTAACCCTTTCAATGCGTTACGGACCAGCCCCTTGAGTGCTTTTAAGCTGATGTCGTTGCGTTGATAAAACTGCAGACTCAAACTCCAACATGAGCAAGTCCTGGTGACGGTAACGCTTCGTCTACCAGCTCCACAGTGCTCTCAGTTCTCAGTTCTCCGTTTCGAGATCCCAGTTACGGTTACGCTTCGTATCTTTCAAATTGTTGCCAGTTGCCTGGCTGCTGATTGTTGATGGGCAGCTGGGTTAAAAGCGTTTGGAGTGGGTTCTTTTTTTAGGGGGCGTGGCAGTCGCATGTGTGTTTAACAGACCGTTTGCCATTTTTGCATACCCACACACACACACGCACTGATTATATGTCGCCCACCCTCTCACACACACACATACATGTTTCCATACATTTAATTGACTGTGGACATGTTGGGGAGGTTTGAGGTTTTTGGGGTTCGGCACTGTGATTCTTGAGGTTTCTGTGTGGTTAAGTTTAAATACTCGACAGCCATCAACAGCGCATAAAACATTTAACAATATTATTACATGTATATAGTAATGTGCAAGTCAACATTCATTGAGTGAGTGTTGGGTTATGTGTGAATGGATTGCAAATTTTATTGCATATCCACAGGCGCTAGCCAGCGGAAAAAGGGTTTTCCTAGAGGAGGAGGTCAATCGTGTGAGTAACAACTAATAAAAGAGCATTACTTACTTGTACGAGGTTATGTGAAAGGCTGTAAAAATAATTAAAATATTAGAATTAGTATTTTTCAATATAAATGCTTAATTATGTATCCATTGATTAATATATATATAAACTTTAAATCACTTAAGAATTAATAAGACGCTTCAGTTATTGGCAATATTGATTTTCAATTGTTGAATTTTAATAATAGTCAATTATGTTGAGCAGAATTTTGTTTGCGTCTCTACATCAGCTGGCTGGAATGTAATGAAGCATTTGCTTTCTTATCCCTAACCCTCCCCGCAACGCTGTCACACCTCCACAAAGACCAAAGAGGATTGCCGCCAAGGATGCCCAACGAATCCAAAGGGCGGCAAATCCACTAAGTTCAAGTGAGTCCAACTCAATTGCCTTACGCACGTACGCAGCTTACTCATCTACTTCTTTACATCTATACAGTCAGTCAGTCTTTCCACTCTTGGACCCTGCCGCAACCTCAGACAGGAAGGCACATGGTCGCTGCCGTTGACGTCAGTGACAGTGACTGTCGCGTCAAGAAGAAGTTACCTTTTACGCAACACGTAAAAATATTAAAACACCAACGCATTTTTTTCTCCATTATTCTCTTATACCAGTGAACAATCCATCCATCCATCTATCTAGCAAACAATGTGTATTGCATTTTGCTTATAATCTCTCTTGGTTTTTTTGTAAGTTGGGGATGGCAACGACAACGCAACGAATTGTATTGAGTGCCACTAAAAATGTTGAGAAATGTGCGAGTGCCAATGCTTTGACATACATATAAGTTCATATATACACTAAGAAAAATAGATTTGTAGAGTTAGCAACCATTTCGTTTGGAAATGAGTTTAAACTGCTGTTTTTCGCCAAGTGTACTGAACAAATATGTACATACAAAACGCGGCAAACCCAACGCATCACAGTTCACGTTGCTGCTGCTGTTGTTGTCGCGTCCAAAGTCAACGTTCCTTCTGTGGCAGCACGCACGTTTTTTTTTTTCATTCAAACGTATGACATGAACGGACGCTGCTGCTGTTGCCGCTGCCGCTTTTTTGTTTCATTTAACGTATCAGCGCTCATCGTTGACAACAACAGCAGCAGCGGCAACAGCAGCGCACGAATGAATGGCCCATGCCCATGCCCAAACCCAAAACCCAAGCCCACTGGCAGTTCCAATCCCATGGACATGGTTGGAGCAGGCAGGCAGTAGCTGAAAAGGCGAGGGCGACAACGAATACGAACGAGCCGCAAACCAAACCGTTGATCACGTTTGGCGCAGGCTTCCGGTTAATGTGAGTAGAAAAAAAAACCCCGAGCCCGAGCTCAAGTCATCGTTATCACTGCTGCCTTTGGGCTCTGACTTTTGGTCATACAAACAGCAACAAAACAATCTAACTGACTGACGACTGTCGACTGATGACTGAGTGCTGTAGCTATGTATATACTTTACTTACTGACTTAAGACAGACGACGCCCGCGCACGTTGACGGATCGCAACGCACGCGCGCGCCTCTCTGTCCCTCGGACGTTTGCTATCTTCAGGCATAGCCAAGTGTAAGAAATTAAAACGTTCCCAACTTGGACTTTGTTTGGCTTGCTACGTGTTTGGCAACACGGCGACGATCCTCAATTTATTTATTGTATTTTTCTAGCTATAGATGGGGGGGAAGTCATAAATTATGTAAGTACAGCGCTCTCAAACCCCATAAGCCAAGTCAAGCTCTCTATTCAATCTTTAACATGAAGCTGACTCTTCTTTTTTTTTATGAGCTGTTGCTCTTTGTTGTTTCTTTTTTTTTTTTGGTAATTGCAGCTGCACGCCTTCTTATCAGCTGGGGTCACAATTGGGCAGCTCGTAAATGTAAGCATTTTCTTCTTTTTTCTATTTGTAACGACACACAATGAACTCGAGTTGCAGATACAAATGTATCTGGGCATTTTGCTATACTCGCTGAACTGATAAACAAGCGAACTGCAAATATGCAAAGCAGACAACTCTCTGACGACTTTAAGGCCTGATAAGACACACAATCACAAACATGCTAAGACAAACAAAACAACAATAAAAACATTTAACAAGTTGCACAAAACATTTGCAAAGCCCGCGACTGTCAAACAACTTAAAGTCTCATTTATCATCTACTGTGCATAAATAAATGTACGAGTGTGAGTGTGTTTGTGTGTGTGTGTGTGAAAACTTTAAAGAAAACAGAAAAATAAAAATATGACTAACAAAGAGTCAACAATTTATGCAGCAGCGAACAGAAAAAAAAACCTACTTTCGTAAAAAATAATTTTTGCATAATTTTTGAAGGTTGTTTGGGGCGGAAATTTGGTGGTATGAGGCGATGTGTCGTAAATGAGACATAAATACATTTAGCAGTGCCAAAAGACATGACCTACAGCAAATAAAGATCAACAAGTGGTTTACACACACACCAACACACTAACACCCACCCACAAGCAGAGAGCCATAAAAATAAAAATGAATCGCAGACGATGTGAAATCCATAAGTCAATTTTCCAAAAATTATGCAAAATTATTTAAATTGCATGAGAACGTAGCCAAAAAATCAACAGGAGCAAAACGAGAGAGAGAGAGAGTCCGTCCTCTCGCTCGCTCAGGCATGCAAATGCGAAACGGAAATGGCAAACAAACCATAATGTGCCAACGACAACGATGGCGTCGCTGCCGGCTTCGACGTCAGCGTATAAGCAACAACTTCCGCTGTCGACGCTGCCGTCAACGTTCACATCATTTGTGCCAAAATGAAGTTCTTCTACTTCTTGTTGTTGTTGTTGTTGTTGCTATTGCTACTGCTGCTGCCCTGGTGAACAGACAAAATCGTATGCAAATCAGCCGACACTGTGGCAGTCAAAAGTTCAGCGTACGCTTAACTTTTAGCCAACAAAACTGGGCAAGCCGCCCCTTCGATGCTCTTTTACCTCCCTAGCCAACCTACTTGCCACGCCTTGACTCATAGAACTGTAGCAGCGCGCATGAGCGCCGACATTGTCTGCCTCATTTGCGCCAATTTTTTAACATAAAAAATCGGAGTGCAAAATAGTACAACAAAAACCAAAAAAAAAATAATAAAAAAACAACAAAAAAGTAAGGAAAAGTTGACGCCTCAGCAAAGCTACCCCGCATCTCAACTTAGCTCTTCTCCTACTTCTCTGGAAGAGCAACCCCCTCGGTTCTACTCTCTGCTTACGTTCGTGCCACATTTACATTTTTTACTGCTGTTGAACTTATTTTCGCATTTTGTTGGTTACTCTCACTGTTTATGTGTGTGTTTGTTGTTGTTGTTGGTTTGTGTGTGTGTTTTTTTTTACATCGATTTTGCATAATTTTTCAAGGTCGTCAGTCGACGGCGGGTGTTGCATACATTAGCATGTTGCCGACGTTGCAAGCCAAGGCGCCCGCTGCGAACTGCTACGAGTTGCCAGTTGACGGTTTGTGCAACTCCAACTCGGTAGCACTTGGCAGTAAAAGTTGTTGCCACAGTTTCGCATTGTTGGCATATTAAGCAAATGTTATGTTCCAATGCTATGCGGCTTGCATCTGCTTGCGCGATGGAGAAAAAAAAGGGGGCACAATCAACTCAAGTTCAGCAAATGATGTATCGATTGAAGCAACAGGTTCAGGGAAGTTAATAAGCAGATTGATTTTTGTTTAGATATGATGATTGATGGGCACACATAAGGACAATTGAAAGCTCTTTTTTAAAGTTTGCCATTGATACTATTTAACAAAATTTGATTTAATGATATACCATTGTAATAAAATCTGCTTAATCTCGTCATATTAGCGAATTTTTTCGTTTTTTGTTTTTTCTCACACATGATTTGATTAATACATAGACAAAGTTGCTGTTCTTGTTGTTCGATGTAATAAGTTTACGATATGTGCTTGTCGCCTGCCTGTGTGTGCTTGTTGTGGCTGCATTTCAAAAACCACTTTGAGCGCCAGGTGCGCATTGAAGTTGTTCTGGTTCTCCTTGTTGTTTGGCGCTTTACTTGTTGCTTGTTGGTGCCAGCGATTAGAGCCGAAAGCGCAAAAATGTTTTGGAACCTTGTTAAATGTCACCATTTGGTATGCGACCTGAAATTGATAAATCGCCCCGAAATAAATGTTTATGCGTGTGCGTAAAATCGGCAGCTAATTTGCCTTATACTGTCTGAACATTTATAGCTGGGCCTTGAGATAGCAATTGCAACTGGTTCTGCAAAAAAAAAAAAAAAAAAACCCAACCAGTTAATTGAGTTCTTATAAACCAATGTACTTCTCTAACTGCAATTTCTCTGCCTTGACAAAATGTTATTAATTGTGCCGAGGACAATACCATTGAACACTTGAATCGTGTGCGGCGTTTTCAGCAGCACCAAAAGTGCTAATAATTGCCTGCCAATATTGGCCAACAATGGGACACGCCAGATGATTATCGATCAGCAGCATACTGAAAACGATAGTGCCACCAAAACCAAAAAGGCCAAAAACAACAACACGAGTCAAGGAGTAAAACGCAGCTTGACCGAAAATACAAAAACAAAAGCAGCTACGTTTTGGGCTGGCAGCGTAACAAAATAGCCAGTTTACCTGTATTTTGAAGTGTGTCCTGGTGTCTGTTGCTTCTACTGCTGGTTGCTGGTCATGCCACAACCTTTGTCAGCGATCAACTGTGCGCGTAAATGCCATAAAAATTGTTCCACAGCCACGGTAATTAGTTGTTGTCGTCCTGCCGATCGTTGCCATCGATGTTGCAAGGTGTTTCTTTCTTTTTCGTTGTGGTAGATAGCCCACGGGGGCAGCGTCATGGATGCGATCGCGGTTGTAATTCATTAACGCTTCGTTGGGTCGCTGACATGGCGAGAAAGTATGCGACTTTTTATTCAAGGGTGCAACGTGCAACGTGGCAGGCAGCTGCGAAAGAAACAATTGGTGGCAGGTTCAAGGCTAAGCTAGCCAAAGAACCAGACAGCAACTAACAGGCGGCTGAAACTATTATAAAAAATTCCAATTCATGCTGATCCGTTAGCTCCAAACTGAAAGATTGTCAAGCATTTCAGCAAACTATACAATTTATGTGAGATTTTGTTAAACAACAGCTAAACCGAGCATTTGAGAATAGACATGTGCATTAGCTACTTGAAATGCCAGCTAATAACATTTCAGCAATCAAGCAACAAGATAAAAGACTGTGAAATCTAAAGAGTACCTTTTGGCTGGCCAGTCTTAAATGTGATGTTTGTACAAATTCCAATGAAAATCAAAAAACGAAAAACGAAAAACGTTGTCAACAACATTTCGAGTGCGAGACTTGGAATTGTCATGTTAGACTTTCAGGCATTTCGATGTGCAGCGCCAAAGATTTCATGCTATTTATGAAGAGCAAACAGACGAACAGAACCAAGCACTGAGAACTGTGGACAGGGCGTGCAAACAGTAATAAAAACATGAAGACTACAACAACGACAAGCAGCAGCAGCAACAACAAGAGTAAGGAGAGTAAAGACCAAAAACCAAACGTGGCTGCGACGTAAAAGGTCAACAATTACTTGGCTAACTGTCTGTCTGTCTGCCTGACTGACTGACGATTTGTTTGGCCTGTCTAAACTTTGGCTACCAAAGAGTCTGGCTCGACCACAAGCGTTGAGACAGACGTCGAAGTCGTTGTTGATGTCGACAAACATGGCCCAAACAATTGTCAACGCTCTCGACGAGCGTTTAGAGCAAATTGTGGGCAATGTTGTAAGTCTCTGTTAGTTGTAGTTGTAGGCCCCAACAGTGCCACAGCCAGTTGTTGCCAGGCACGCACATGTAAACATCAATAAATCAATTAGGCAAGCATTGGCAATGCAAGCAGCTAGAGTTGTGAATGCTCAAAATGCAGTGCAACAACATGGAGAAGAACTGATTGCCTCAGCCAGTTGCACTTGGAAAAAAAAACACTTTCTTAATGCACATCAAGATGTATAAAAACCCTATCGGGCTTCGTTTATTTCTTCAAGTGTATTGCAGTCGTCGCTGACTAAAGGAATTCAGCGCCAATTGCCATCAACAAAAGTGTGACAATATTTCCATGAAATTGTTCATTAACCGCTTTGGCACACATTGCACTTGGCCATCAATTGGCTGATGCGGCTCTTGCTGGCCCATTCTCCTCCATTCTCCATTGTGCATTCTCCATTCTCCTGCAGTTTAACAATTTCTGGCAACTGAATGCACACACTAATTGCTTGCGTCAACAGCAGCTCCATCTCTGAGCATGCCAGAAAGAGAAAGGCAGAGAAGGAGAGAGAGAGAGAGAAGGCAGCGCCATCCTATTTAACTGCATGCATTTCTTCGGAAGCTGGCCAACTCACGTTTGCCTGACAATTCAACGGAAGTATCTGCCTCACTTTTACCTCATTTGTGGGTCGTACAAAAAAGGTGTGAAGATTAGTGCGCCCCAAAAGGTATACTCGAATGCGCTGATGCCACAAAATACTTATTGAATGGTAGACTCAACCGTGCCTTGATACACATTTACTCAGCTTGAACTGGCCAGAATTCTTGGAATTCTCTGGGTTCTTTCAGCTTGAGCAATGTGTTAAGAAATATGAAAACGGTGCTATGCCGTTGGTATTTGCAGACAGAGTGGCGGTTGATTTGGTTAGGAGAAATTAGGAAGCTTACGAGGTGGTCAGACAAACAGAAGCAGGCCCTTTTAGTTAAAAGCAAGTTGAAAATAATTCAACAACAGTTGCAACAGTTCAGTGGCTTATCATGTAAACAAAGCTAAATAAATACAACGAAAAAGTTTGTATTATAATGCTCGAATCGATCGAATTCATAGTCCAAACATTTGACACATTTATCATTACAAGCTGCAAGCTGGACTATCTCAGTGATAGCGCTGGCATAACAGACATGACTGCGATTACTGTTCAATAATAGTACCGCCCTTTTGTTGCAACAATGCCAAAGAGTGTCTGTTGCCGCTTGCAGCCTTCCATCCCGAAAAACATGTACCAAAATCAAAGCACACACACAGCAAAATGACAGCCGCAAAAATTATAACAAAACTTCTGGGGCATGTTTGGGGTTTTATGCGTCAAAACGGGGATCGGCGGCGGGGGAGTATCGGGTCGGTTGGTTACTATGTTCATTTTGCCAACATTTTCAACCAATCAAGCGAACGCGATGCCAGGCGACAGGCGAGACGAGGCGAGGCAAAGCAACAACGCGAACAACACAGCCAAACGACGACAACAACAACATGTGTTGCACATTCAGCGCCTCGTATTCCCATATGCCCCTGGGCCGAGGTAACAACCGTTGCTGCCGCTGTTGCTGTTGCTGTTGCTCTTGCCGCTGACATGTGGTAACGCGGTTTTGGTTTTGGTTTCAGCGCGGTCTTGTAATGCGTATTCAATGTTCCCGGACAGATTGGCAGACAGACATACAGACAGACAAACGGACAGAAACAGTCAGGCTGACGGGCCAAGTTCTCCTGCCTGACCCCCAAACGGACGCAGGACACACGCGTTGCCACACAGCTTGTTCTTGTTGTTGTTGTTGTTGTTGCTACTGCTGTTGTTGAATTTTCCACATTATGCGACGCTCGTTGTGTGTGGCATGTAACCTTTGATTGAGTTTGAGTTTGACTTGGAGTTTGCCTGCCAGCTTTTCACGACGCGTTTTTGACATTTCTCTTTTTGTTGGCTTCGTTTTTTTTTTGCTATTTTGCTATTCGCTGTTGTTCGGACAACTTTGAAGCGTGTTAAAATGTTTGATTTTGTCTGAATGTCATTTACAGCTGTTTCGGTGTGTTGGTTTCTAAATTCTGACATGAGCTGTTTTGTGATGGATGTTATTTATGCCCACTGCCACAAAACTTGTGGCCTTTTTTTTCTCTTTAAGAGGGAAAAGATGAGTTGAACTTTTGTTTAGGTAATGTTTGGCAAAGTATAGTAGAACTTGCGATAATTTTAATACATTTTTCCTTTAACTTTAACCCTTTTAAATTATAGTACACCTATTGGCTTTATATGAGGTACTTGCTGTTTGGTATGCGGCAAGTGCCTATCATAAATTGCAGATCCTTTGTGTTGTCTTGTTGTTGTTGTTGTTGTTGTCTGCTCTGTTTTGCATGTTTTGCATCGCCTTTTGAAGTGGCTGCGCTAATGTTGTGTGTCTCTCCGCGTGTGTGTCCTCTTACCACCGTTGCGGCTTAGAAAGGACAGTGCAGTTATTGGCTGACCACAGTTTTTGGGTTTGAGTGTCTAGCGTTAATTTACGACAAGCCCTTTGCACTTTGTGCCACCCCTGCGAAAAGACCACATGCGTAACTGGTCGCAATGGATTATGGCCCGAAAATGCAGTGCAGGATTCTGTTGCCGTTGTTGTTGTGGCCTCTGAGCTGAGTGCGCCTGAGTGCCACCTGATGTTCGTGGTCGATAACGATTTATGACACCAACAGGAGGCAAACACACAAAGCGGCACCAGCAGCAACAACGACAGACTGACAGACGGCTTTTGTTGCTGTTGTTGTCACTTTGACATTTTGGTTGTCGTTGAGTTCCGCTTTGGCTTTGACATTTCCACCACAACTCAAACGCTAAAGGATATGCAATGGAACGAACGAATGAACGAACGTAGATGCTTATCAGGAGTCAAGAAGGGAGAAGAACAGGACAATACGAAACGGAAGTCTATGGCCAAAACGGCTTAGCCATGTACCCAAGACGACTCTCGCTGTCTATTTAGTTGGCTAGAGAGGTTAGCTTGAAGGTTAAGCAGGTGTATATCATAAAGTATTCTGCACTGACATTGTATTTTAGTAATTTAATATGGTTTCAAACACAACTTGTCAATGGCATACACACACATGTATATATAACCAACTAGTAGCAAATAGTATACAACCTTATCTTCAGTTTCTCTCATGGAAAATTCTTTTACAAAACAAGTTTTACCCGTTTCTCAGCTGTTTCCGACCCAGAACGTATTCCATTCGTTTATTTTTTTAGTGTGGGCAGACGGGTGAACAGTAAGTGTGCTCGGAGGTGGGGGGAGAAGTGGTGTAAATAGAAATATATATAGAAAAAAAAAAAAACTTGAAAGCGCTTTAACTAAGGTGATTTATAATGAAAATATATATACTTATCTGGGGCAGGGAAATTACAAAATATTTCTAGCGGCTTAATTAAAAAACATAAATTACAGTTCTCGACATATTAGGCTGACATTTTTTGCTAGCCATATTTATTTTTTTCCACATTTTCCTAGAGTTTTTCTCGCGTTTTTGTTATGTCTCAATTTTTACCAAGCAGCAGGTGCAAAAATGTACGCGCCCAGACTTAGCCTTAACCCCAACTCTAACCCTTTTTGGATGTTTCTTTCATATTTTTTTTTTTTGGTACTATAATTTGCCACGCTGCCAATTCTTTGACCCCCCCCCGGGCACTATAATTAACAGCTGTTGGCTGGAACCTTCGGGGGTGGAAAGGGTAGAGTGTTGACTTACCAAAAAAAAAATGTGCCAGAGTAGATTTCTTGTACATTTACTTCGACATCGACAAGCGGCGACTGCAGCGTAAAATTATGCAAATTTCTTTGTTGCTTTGCGTGTCAATAAACAATTTTTGACCTACATAATTATGCCAAATGCCGTGCCATAAAAATCTCTAAGCTCGAGACGCAAAAAGGAAGCCAGCAAGTGGCATAATTATTTAAATTATGAAGGACGCCGCTTTAAGGGACGAGGACGACAACGCAAAGAGGACGACGCGTGTTCCTCGAGTGCCGTGCTCGAGTTAGATGCAAAACAAAACAGAACAAAACAAAATATATATGTATATATATACTTGGTATGCAAATCGACTTAGTTCCGGCACAGCTTCTATGCACGACGGGATAATCCAGCGTCTGGGCTTATTTACATAATTATTGGTCAAATAGCGCAAGAAAGAAAGAGAGAAAAAGACTTTTTGATTTTTGGTCTACCAACGAGGCCTGACTCTGATAGCCGTCGGCAATGGCGGCGTCTACAAATCCGTTTGATCGCCGTTCAATGTCTCAGGACCCAACACTAAACTAAACCTGCAACAGGGGCCAACAAAATTTATGAACCAAGCTGACATGCGTGCAACAGCTAACGAATTTTGTAAAAAGGGAAGAGCACTTTAAGAGTCAGACTTTCTTTCTATCTTTCTTTCACTGCACACCTTTCTCCAACTGCAAGACGAGCTCAACTCACGGCTGGACACTTTTTATAACCATTATGTTTAGTTCTTTGCTCTTCTCCAGTTTCTGTAGTCTTTGAGTTGTCAATAAATTTAAGTCTTGGCGCGGCTTTCATTTTATTGTAATCGCTGGGTTTTTTTTTTCTCCACTTGGTTTGCTGTAATGAGTCGCATTGGACCGTCGATAAAGTCTTCATTGATTTGTGACCTTTAATAATAGCGTTTAGCCTCAACCGTCGCCAGATATCATTGACCTTTTTAATTTCGATTTTGTGGGATCCGCTCTCAGCGTGTTTGAAAAAAACGAACATCTAAGGGATGCGACAGACCCAACACTTGCAACAGAGCTCAGATCCCTGTGGAATCCACAACACACACTCTCTTTAGTTAATTATATGTATTTGGATCTGGATATCAACGTGCAGCAGGTGTGCCTTTAACTACTTATGTATGTTGCTCTATCAATTAGCAAGCTGCGTTTAAATATCTACTTAGTGTAATAATCGCTGACTCAGCGCCTCTAAACTTATGGATCATTCGGCTGAGTGCAAAATTTGCTATCGATAGACAATTTGATAAATGAGCTAAGAGGTGATGTTGTTGGCCAAGAAACAGGCTAAAGACAACGACGACGAAGAAGCGTTGTCGAAAGCAACTGCAAAATACCACAATCAAATTGGCCGTCAGCTATGGGCCAAACAAATACATAAAACTTTAAATACGCATTTTAATTTTAGTCATAAAAACGAAGCCGAAATGCTCTTAACTCTTTTGGGGCAAAATCAATTAAGAATCAGACATAGTATATGATTTTCTCTTACCATGACAAACCTCATCTAACAACCCAGCAAACCTCTTTAAGACTTGAAGTGCTTTGTTTTTGCTTTTGTTTTTGGCACTAGTCAGTTAGTTAAATCAAAGTACGCTCGCTGTTCATTTGTTAGGTTAAGCAAGCTTGTAGTTAATGATATGGCTCTGTAGATGCTCAGACAGCTTGTTTGCTAATCGCACAAATCGCAGCTTCTTTAAAACAGTTAACAGCTGCTTGGCTTTGAGTACCGTAAACTATTTGTCCAACTTTTTATTTTCAACTACAAGTCTTTGGGCTTGATGGCTTTTCCACTTTTGGGGTTTTTTCAATCGTCGCCCTTTCTTTTTCCCTCTGCTGCTTTGTGTCTCTTTCTTGTCTTGACGTCATCGCCATCATCTCTTTTGGCCGCTATCTGCGCGAAATCAAATGCCAGCGTCTTCTTCATTTTTTTTTTCTGCTCTTTGTTGTCGTTGTTTTTTTTTTGTGTGTTGTTTTTAGTCCGTCGTCAAGCACAAAACTTTCGATCGAATTTTATGTATTTATTTCAAGCAACAACAACAGCAACAACACCTATAAATAAACGACGCAAAAACAAAGCCAGGCCAAGCCAGACAACGGCCAGCGGCAACAACGCATCACCAACAACAACTTGACTGGAAACCTGAAATGTCTCAACACTTGGACCCCCACCGAACAGCAGCAGCAGCAACAGCGGCAACCGATCGCCCCGATCGAAGCGTGCAATCGTCTTACACACACACACACACACACACACACACACACAATCAGACTGTGCGCGTTTCTAGCCGCGCCAAAGTAAAGGTCTACCGGTGGACATAAATTTAGCTGTAATGCGACAGGTGTATTTTTTATCTATGGAGCGGCACAAAACGAGCGAGCGTCTACAAAAAAAAACAACAAGCAACAACAACAACAGTTGCTGCCTCTGCCAACGCGCATGTGCAACGCATTCAAAACTTTTGTTATAATATAAAAATAATAAAATCTTTGTTGTTGTTTTCGTATCTCTCTCTTAGCTAAACAATTTCAATGCTATAACTGAAATAAATTCTTGATGGCAACTTTTTGACAGGCGCCGCCAGCTAACTTGGCTAATGTGGTGCCAGTGATGATGATTTGAGACACTGGACAGTCAGGCTGTCGCGTTGTTCATCATAAGCTGCTTGCAGTTTTTCCATTATATACTTTCAATAGTCGTTGATTAAAAGCGTATTTCAAATGGCTTCCGTAATGGCTATAGATTCCAGTTATTGCATAACACTATTTGTGACTGACCGCTCCCAAGGACAAGCACAAACAGATTTCTCTCTTTTCTCTTTCCTAGACGTGTAACAAACTGCTGATAATAAGCAGGTGGGTTAAGTAATAGAAAGAGGAACTAAATGAGCTAAGCAATCTTGTTTATGGATTTCTAAAAGTCTTTTTATTTGTCCAACTATAAATCAATAAAAAATCCTTTAGTTTACAATACATTTTTCCTTGCCCAATCCTCCCACAAAATCCCAATTCGCTTACAGCAAATAGCCCTAAGAAAAAAGAAGAAAAAAAACTAACAAACGCTTCGAATATATTTGAACATATGCGATTTACACACTGACAATAATTAACCATAGCAAAAATATATATATAAAAAAAAGATGAGTAGCAGAAGAAAAAAAAACTGTAACGCCCTGGCTACTTAGCTGTATATAGCCACGTCAACGACATATGTGCAATAAAATATATAAGTGGTTGAAACCACCACCAGCAGTGCTGCCAAATACACCATTTGTGTGTGTGTGTGTGTGTTTGTGTGTGTTTTGTGCGATGAAAAAACCCAAAAGTAAACATAAACTCACACACAATTTGCGATTTTTATTTGCAATCAATCATAACATAAACTGCCTGCAACAGAGCAGAGTAGATGGAATAATGTTGGAGCTGAAATGAAGGGAAACCCAAATGGTAACAAAAGGGGCGCGCGTGAAAATGCGACTAAGGCGTGGTAGTGCGGATTACCGCAGTTCACACAGCATGTGATCGATCGCCTGACCAGGAGCAAAGGGAGCAGCAGCAGCAAACAAGGAATAGAGGCCGTCTGTGACACGTTTTGCTGCTTAAATCCAACAAAAACATCAAAAAAAAACAAAAAAAAATTAAAGAAAAGAAAAGAAGAACAAGAGAGAAGACAGGAAGTGTGGGTTGTTCTCGGCTATTGTGGCTATAAGCAAAAGACTTGCCACCGTTTGCGTCACCGTCTGATACAACAACATGCAAATGCGGCTTAATTAACTTGTTGCACGTCGCCTCAGTTTGCGACAACAACAACAACAACAACAGCGACAGCAGCGACAACGACACGCATGCGCACTTCGTAGTACAACAAAAGTAAAGGCTACCAGCCAGAGTTCATTTCAGGTCTCAAATTGAGCCAAAGCGAACACAACACGGCCGCCAAATCAGCGCCAAATTGAAGGCGGCCGCACAAGGTGCCACATACAACAACTAAGAGGCTTCTCCAGTTGCCAATACTGGCAACTAATTTCGCCAAGCGATGCCTCATTTACATTTGGCGCCAGCTTCTTGTGTTTTTTTCTCCTGTTCCTTTGCCTTGGTTTTTAATTAATTCGATATCACAGCAGCATTCGTTTTTTTCGGCTACCGGTCTTTACGTGAGCGCTACCCTTTTGGCCAAACAGATCCGCGCGCTTGGCATGCCATTTGCATTTGGACAGTCCGACGGCCATCGATACGAATTTCGGCAAACGAATTTCATTCAGAAATAATTTTTTATGTCCAAATGTTGTGAGTTGATGTTGGGTTCAGCATCTCTGCGGCTGCTGTTACTGCAGTTACTGCCGCTGTTTTTAGCCTTATCCTTTTGAACTTAATTTGCATAAACGGCATGAAATAAAATCAACAGTTGCAGAATCAACAGACAGACCACAACCGACAACGACAGGTAGCAGATACCTGTGCATCCAAACATAATAACAACAAAAAAGAGGAATAAGAATGAAACACACAAAATAAAAATAATAATAAAAAAAAATTGTGTCACATGGCGCAAGATAAAGCGGTACGGGAGTAAATAACTGGCTCAGATTTCAGTTGTTTCAGCTACTGTTGGTCATTGCTGATATGCAGAGTAGTTTTTAGTTTTAAGTATTGTACAAACCCATACTGGCCTTCACGCTTAAACAAAAACCCTTTAAGCATGTTACTTCAAGGTTTTAATCCTGGAAGTCTCGGAACACCCAACTTGTCAAGGTTCAAGACGCACTCTTAAGATTAACAATTAGCAAATCTCTCAGCATCATATAGCTACTGTGCTCCCAGCATGTGGCTTTGCTGTTTGCTGCCCTGCTAATTTACAGCATTAACACTTATTTTTTCTTATATTTCTGGACAGCCATAATCCTGGCAGTTTTGCTAGCAAAACATCGGGCATTTAAGGCAGCCTAGCTGAGACCCTTGGCCTATGAACACAATGATCAATCAGCCGCATGTCAGGACACAGTGTTCAGAGACAGGACAGGGGCAAACAGTAGACACCGCAGGAGGGCGTGCAAAAGACACGATCACGCCTCTTAAACGCATTACCGCAAGACCGAGGAGACCACAAACAGCACAAACAGAAAATGACGATGCGGTTGCTTGCCAATTAAGAACGAGAACGAGCCAATGGGCTAATGTGTCAATTATGCGGCTTTCAGTTAGCCGTCAGTCAGTCAGTTACAGAGAGACAAATGAGGCGATAATATGGGAAAAATCCAAACCAAGAATTAAATGAAATGTCCGTGAAAAAAAAACAAAAAACAACACAGCACTAATTCATATGTTCTCTCTTCCTTTTTTAAGGCTATATCTGCATCTCACATTCAGTATGGATGAAGAACAACAAAACGATCTTTGGCTTATCAATCTCGAAATCTAACGCTTACATTTCCATAGTCATTAAGTTGAGAACGGTCAGGCAACAGGTTTCTGTTTGTGTTTGACCTCCTGATCTTCCCAAAAATCAAGCACAATTTCCACGAAATTAATTTTCTCATGATTCACTTTCATATAGGGAACAACAGATGAGAAAAAGAGTTAAAAAACGAGAGTTTAAAATAGTTTGATTTAAACTTTATTTACTAAACAAACTGTATAATTGAAGCTAATTGTTAAAGAACAGAGTTTCTATTCAAATCGAGAGAAGCTGCTTAAGTTGCAACAATTGTAAATTGTGTGGCTCGTGGCATGTTTTTTTACGCCAAGGAAGTTGCATTTAATCAACTGAACACCAAAATATTGTCAGACTCAGACAGAAGAAAAGCACACACAGACACTCACACCAAAACATAGACAAATCAGCACACTTGTATCTGTATGTGTGTGATACATAGTACTCTATAAAATATAGCAAGGCGGCACGCTAATTTTGTTCGCGTGTTTCCTCAAGTGGGCAGCCACTATGCCACTTGCGGCGCGGCAATCGCATAAATACAGAATAGCTCAAGACCCCGTTGGACCCCGGTCTTCTTCTTCTTCTTCTTGTTTTTTTCGCTTTTCTACTCGCTGTTCGACTGCAATTTCCCGCTGCGCTTTGTTTGCTCATTGGGCGCATCCGTTGCCGGTCGCTTGAATTGCTACGTCTTCGTCTGCGTCTTGGTCTTGGTCTTAGGCTTGGACTGAACTAGCCGACTATCAGTGCTCATTGTTGTGTCAATTGTGTCGTGTTTGTTGTTGTTGTTGCTCTTGTTGTTGCTATTGCTGCTGTTATTTGTCATTTGGCTGCCGTGCAAAAGCGCAAAAATCTCAGACATTGCACTTTATCAAGTCATAGGCAACGTTTTCGCTAGCGCCTCCTTCCTAACTGGGTCAGCTGGCACTTAAGCAAGCAACAACAGCAGCAGCAACAACAACATAAATCGTGCGTCCATCTCTTATTGGCATTGGCTGCCACTTGAGTCTGTGCTCAGCGCCTAGGTTAAGGAGCCCAAGTCTCGTAATCATAGTGCACAGAATCGACACTGAGATCGCACAGAACAGTAGCGCACAACAAATCACAAAATCGTTTAACAATAATTTCATAACAGCAACTACAGCAAGAACAGCAGCAAGAGCAGCAAGAAAGTCCAGCAACTGCTTAACGTTTCACGTCCGAGAGATCAGAGCGTAAAATTATAGCGCGATCACTTAACTCACGATCGCGATCAGTTGGGGGCATTAAGATTACCGGCTACTGCCAACGGAAGCTGCATTTGGTAGCTGCTCTTGGCCCTGGCTAACAACGCCGCCCGATCAGTCGTCATCGTCGTGTATCGGCCGAACTGAACGCACGAACAAGCCAAGCCAGGGGAAACTGAGAATCTTTTTTCGCGTCGTCCACGCGAAATAATTTTTATTGAATAATTTTTCATTATTTTTCGTTTGAATTGAGAGGCCGAACCGGCTGGCTGGTCTGGCATGTCGGGAACACCAACTCTGAGCCTGGCTGGCTGGCTGGTTGGCTGCTTGGTTGGGCTGCAACGTAACCGTCAAAAACAATAAAGTCCAAAACGAGCGAACAATGTAAATGGCAAGTCATGATTTTGCTGTTATGCGCTGTTAAAAGGGGGCGCTCGCCGTTCGACACGATCAAGAACAAAACCAAAACCGAACGAAAACCAACAAGAACAACAACAACAAAAGTGTAGCTCTTCAATAACCCAAACCGAACCTGGACAGTGGACTCTGTCTGTCTGCGCTCTGTCTTCCAACTTCATCGTCTGTCTCAGTGTGTGTGTGTGGAGGATGCTACCGTTGCTATCAACGCCAACAATAACAACAACAACAATAAAGACGACGATCAACATGACCCAAAACAATGCAACGAACAGAACCCAAAACGAACAACAACAAAATACTTTACTCATACTTTATGCCCAAAATGTGGCAGTGGAGAGCAGCTACAGCAGCAGCAGCAGCAGCATCGGCAGCAAAAGGCCGAAAGAGACCCTGATCAATGCAATTGTTTGCCCCTTTTTAGTCAAGTTGCGCACTTCATAAGCAAATACAACAACAAGCCAAACAAAACCAAGAGCAACAACAACAAAAAGCCGGGGCCAAAAGGCAAACAATGGGAATGGCCACAGCCCACGATGGGTGCACAAAAAGGGGCAACAACAGGGTTAGGTAGAAGCGTACCAAGATTGGAACTACCAGAAAAACAAAACAAAAAACAGCAAAAGAAAGAATAAAAAACTAAATTTGTTCATAATAAAAATAGAAAATGTGCAAGGAATATTCATAAAAGACAATAAAATATTGAAAAATGCTTCCCGCCATCAACTTTTAAAAGCTTCTTACTTACTTCTTCGAATTGAACTTTGTGCTAATGTTACCTAAGCCTGTTGATTTGACACACTAAGGTGTTTACAAAGAGTTCTCGTCTGCCATTGCGTTTGACCTTGAAGCAAAAAGAAGTTAAAGCATCTTGAAAATTCTTTTTTATCTTGTGGAACGGACATTTCATTCTCGAAACGTGCGCACAGGAGATACACAGCAGAAAAAAGGAACACAGCACTTTGCAACAATGAAATGCGGCGACAAAAAGCCACAGGCTACACTCAGCACTCTCTCTCCCCCAACCCCCTCTCTCTCTCTCCAACGCTGTGTTGTGGTGATACCCGCTAGCGGTACCGTTTAGTGCGCATGCGTTGCGAATGGCGGTTGCGTCTCAAAGCGAATGCCGCCACCGATTCAGACATGACGTTCAGAGCCATTCACCAGACGGAGGCAGAAAATTTACGCGTGTGCTAAACACGAGACTTCCACGAACCGCTTTGCCAGCTCCAAGCCCAGGAGACGGAGTTGGAGCCCTTGTTGCTTGCATTTATGTGGCATGGCCAAATACATATATGCGTTTGCTGTGCGTTTGTTGTTGTTCGTTTTGTATTGTTTTCTAAAATGAAAGAGAAATTCCTCAAAAAAGCATTTTTTTAGTGCCCAAAGGATTTCTATTGTTTCAGTTTTAGGCACAAGCTGCTTTTTTACCAACAGCGACATTCGTCAAATGCTGTTTGTGTTTCATTTTTTTATTTTTTATTTTCTTCCATTCATTTGACCCTTGGCAAACGAAATTCTTTTCACTCAAGACAACCAAAAAATCAAGTCAAGCATATTTCCAAAACAAACAAATAGCGATTGGCTCATTAAAACCTGACCAAAAAGACATACCAATGAATACAGCTAGCTGTAGACGTTGCTGTAGGTTTATGGTCTCTCTAACGATTACAACGCGAAGGTCGCTCATTAAATGCCAAATAAAAATTGGTATAAAACATCCAAAAATTGGCTCGCAGCAACACACAACTTGCGTGATCATAAACATAGCTGAAGCTCTTATGCCACAAGTGTTAGCACGTTCTGTGCCTCAAATCGACTAGCGCCAGCAAAGCTCTCCCCAATACTTAAACTATAAATCATATCCAACTCCAGCCAAAACAAACGAGTCAGATGAAACTAAATCAAAGTGTGTGCTGCCTGAAGATTTCATAAAACACAAACAAAATCCAATGCGCTCAGACGAAGAGACGAAGCAAGAGGAAGCAGAAATAGTTTCAATAACGCCTCAAGCGCATCTACTAAAACTCACACGCACTAACAGAAAAACAGTGTTGACTTGTTGTGTTTAACAAATTATTGATAGATAACTTTTCAAATGCCTTCTGTCTGCTGTAGGCAGTGCACACTGTACTCGGTTGTCTCTGTGTGTGTCTGCGTATAAATCTTCTTTTAATTTGTGACAAGATCAACAAGTTCAAAGTTGTTTCAATCAATTGACCTCGCTGCTCCCAGAGGCTACAAATATTGTAACAGATCAGACCACATAGCGCTGGCAGCGACGTCAGCAGCATTCGCAGCAGCAGCGACTGCGTTGAGCTATCAAAATTTAGCGAACAATTTGCGCAATTTAATCGGCGGCTTGAATGCTGCACGTGTGCAACATTATTGTCGAGTGAAGATCGCGAAACGCAGCTGAGGATTGCAGTTGACCTGCATTTTCGCATCGTGCGCGGATTTGTGCAGCGGCAACTTAAGCTTATTATTCAATTAAATGGCTAGATAGATAGCCAGCTGAAATGTTGACTCAACGACAGCAATAACAGTGAAAGGCCATTGCGTATACGACACGAGAGCTGAGGCTGCTGCGTGCAACCTGTCCTCAGCTCTAAAAACAGACCCATTAACCCAGTTTCTTTGTGTCGTCTCAGTTGCTACTGCTGCTGCTGCTTTGTTCAACTTAATTTAAAGTTCAATTTCATTGGCCCTCGTCGCGGCGTTCAAATTGATGTGACAGTTTCAGTTACTCTCGCTTGCTTAAACGGGCGGACAAAAAAAGAACGTGTGGGGCAATGAGCTCAGCTGCAATCTATCTTGGTTGATTTTTTCGCCAAGTGCGTAACAGCAGCAAAGAAACTCTTTAGAGAAAATAAAAGTTACCTTTATTTAGTTAGTTTTGTGCCCAAAACTTTCTCAAGAATTTAATTCAAGCTGATATGCATGCAATTAAAGAATTTAATATATGTATAATATGCAACACACTCTAGTTGCTCATTAATCAGCTACTTTTTGGGGCAGCAAACGCACGCAAGCGATTGACGACGCTGCATGCAACATGCGATGGAAAGCGACAGCTTCAACATGACGCCCAAAAGCACACACCACAACATTTTATACAGACGTCAACCTAACTACCAACCCGCCTCCAACGCTCACCGTTCCTCTTCGCCCTGCCGTGCGGCCAACAGTGGAACGCCATCAACTTTAATGCATAAAATATTGAATTTTTGCAGACGGATTAACCTTGACTTTCACTTTCGCCTCGACACCAGCTGCACTGCGTCCTGTCAAAGGATATAACTTTGAGTCTGCAGCAGCAATACAAATGTAGCCAAACAGCCAGCCAGCCAGCCAAACAGTTGGAGACTCACAGCAACAGTGCTGAACACAGACCAGAACCAGACCAGGACATTTGTATGTACGACTCGCTGTGACGATGACGACGACGACTGCGACGGCAACAACACACACCCACACACACATATGTAACTAGGCTACGTCTAAATGGCTAAAACCAAAACTGGGTAGCAACGTCGTCGACGTCGTTGTCGTGCCTTTTTTGTATGCCGCGCAGCGCTTCAAACATTCGTCCTTGGCGGCGACGAAAAATTGTGCCTTTTTTGAATAATTCATATCGTTACAGGACATTCAAAACACATACACACGCGATGCGATGCGATGCAATCTGAATGCCAAACGAGTTGCCCAATCCCTTTACGCCTTTCAGCCAACAGAAAAACAAAAACAGTTGTCTCTAGTATGATATATATATACAAAACAAAGTGTATGTTGTTCACATGTTGCTTGTCAAATTGAGACGCATTGTGTACAATTAGAAACAAAAAAAAGCAACAAAAACAAAAAAAGTGCAACTAACAGTGCTCAAAATAGTTACTGCCAGAAAGTTATCGATAGACAGAAGCAACAACTTCCGGCAGCCTTAACGCAATCAGCTATTTGGTATGCAGGATGCGTTCCACACACACACATAGACAGAGACAGAGACAGAAGCAGCCACAGCAGGCAACGACCTCGTTACGAAACTGGAGCTTAGTGTGCGAGTAAGAGACAAAGAGCGAGAAAGAGATAGAGTATTAGGTCCTTTTGCACGTTCCACTTTGGCTGGCTGCAGTTTGATTTCTATTTTGTTATGTTTTATTTTCCTTTTGCCGTGTTGCATTTTTGGTTGCGTGTTTGCGCATTTGAGCATATGATTAAACTATATTTTCGGTATGCGTATTAGACAATAACAGCAAGGGTTAATGACACCACGGCATCCTTAGCATTTGCTGAGCCTGTGTGAAACACACCTGCTACCTGACACCACAAGACGAGCTAAGACACGATAAGCATCAGTTGTAGAGACAGGTAAAAGGGGTGCCTGTTACAGGTTACAAATAGAAATGTTTGAAACTCTGTTTTGGTGTCATTCTCGAAGTTGTCAACTTTAACATTGCGTTCAACGTTCTCACGCAGTCAAGTTGGCAATAGTGAACCGTTGCAATAATTGCAATACACCGTTAAAGGATTGCCAAAAAGAGAGAACAGTTAGGCTAAGCAGGGAACTGCAATGATATGCATGTGAAAATCAAGGCGATGAGTTTCCTTATAACTGTTGCACAATTAACAGAAGGGAAATGGTAAACTGTGAGAACTTGAGAGGAACAGGTCTTGTGAGAACTTGTATCTAATGAAATGAGGCATTAAAGATTAAGATATGATTTGAATGTTTTTGTGGAATACAGCTCAATTAATATGATGGGACAAGAGATAAAGCTTTTAGGGATTCCAAATGTTTTTGGTAAATTTGGGTTATCAATTAATGTATAATGCAATTCATTTTATTAAAGCCAAGCTAAAATAACATAAACCTTATCCAGAACTTTATCAATTTAAACCCCAACCAACTCCATTATGGCTACAAACAACACTTGGCTCAAATGTAGCCCGTTTAATATTTAAAAGCCTGTTGTAGATGTATTGAAAAAAGCTTCATGGCAGCCCCTCCCTGTTGGCATCATGGTCGCATAATTTATGACATTTTTGTGCGTCTTTTGTGTCGCGCTTGTATTAAATTTAAATCCGAAAAAAACACCAAACAAGTCCAAGTCAAAGCAAAGAGTTGGGGCAACTAACAACGTTTGCTGTAATAATAAGCCAGAGAGACGAAACAAAATTTAAAACGCACGCACAATATCTAACAAACTAACTAAAGGAGGTGGGGAAAATAACTAAGCGACGATCATTGGGATTTGGTATTTTTTTTCTTTGGTTTTGGTTTTGGTTTTCGCTTTTCGCTTTTGGTATCAATTTATACTAGTCTTTGGCTTTTTGAGTTTTGAGTTTTTTTTGGCCCTTTTGCTTTGGCCCCGGCAACGAGTAGATATAATAATAATAATAATAAAAATAATGATAAGGTTGACCTGTTGTTAAAAGGCATTGAATGCCCTTTGGGTAATAATTTATTTGTGGGACACAAGCGCGCTTAGATTTCGATTCGACTTGTGTCCGCGTGTGCGTGTGTGTGTGTGTGTGTTTATTTATTATTATTATTATATGCGTCTTCTTCTTTTAATTCTCTCTGCTGTTGAGCAAAGAAAAGAAAGAAAAAAAAAACTTGTTTTAAGTTATTGGATTGCTAGCTGAAACACTATGTAGGTAAAGGTATCTTAGCAATAGATATCAGAGTTTGGGATTTTATTTATTTATTTTTTTGGTTTAACCTCTTTGGCGTTTTGTTAGTGAAAGCTGCTGCAAGAGGCACTTAAAGACAATATCACCTCCAACTGATATATATACAGGTTCCACAATCAAAAACAAATGCGTGTGTAGAAGAGGTTAGGGGGGAGCATAAGGAGTAACGAAAATTGAATTGGATCGTGTGACAAAAATTAAAAAAAAAAAGAAGGGGGTTTGCATCTGGCTGACTACAATTTGAGTGAATTGGATTGGATTGGGTTGGATGATTGGATCGTGCAAATGTCTGTGATTAAATGCAATTAAAGAAAAGCGTTTAAATCGTAATGTGTCGTTACAAATAACAACAACAACACAAGCCACAAACAAGAAACTCAAACAACACAAAGAGCAATATCGCTTGGCAAGCTTATAAGAAAAAACAACAACGACAAAAAATGAGTTGTTATAAGGCTGGACCAGCTAATTGCAGGTGCCGAGTGCAAAGAAAATAACAACATTAGCAAACAACAACAAAAACAACAGCAAGAAACGTAAAACGTTTAGAGATGTTTAAATGGAATTAAGTACGTGACACAAACAATAATTGGATCTATTAGAGTAGGCAAAGCTTTGCCGAAATAATTTGCAATGATCTTTTATAAATTGTTGGTCTTTGAGTAATAAATGCTAGTATATAATTGCTATCATTCTTTTAGGATAAACACTTTAGGCGTATCATAATAAACATAAGCCCAACCGAAAACAATAAACAAGCGCATGAGCCTTTCAATTAACCAGTAAATGGCATGCCTCATTTGAATAATTAACAATTAAATACTAAAAACAAATCGAAAATAATACAACAAACTGTGCAAAAGCACAATTCACAGTTCATTTGACACAGATATAGATATATTTACATATATACATACTTAACCATGCGAGTGCCCATCCGGAGATGATAATTATTCACCTGCTAGCCGCCCCAATCAGACACAAACGGGCCAAAATGCTGACAGACTGAGAAATCATTCATTCAAAAAAAATAAGTATATGTATAAAGAAAAAAATTAAAACAAACAAACAAGCAGCAAACATGTGTTGTGCCCCCATATATATAAGTATATATTGTTTATATTATTGTTGCTGTTGTGTTCTGTGTGAGTATGCGGTTGTTGATATTCATACAAAAATTAAGAAAATAAAATATACAAGAGACGCGTGCCACAGCTGCGTGTATTGCTTAAATAATTAATATTTTAACACTTGGTAAACACACAAATTTTTAATTTATCACAAAATAACAGCAACAAATGACTGCGCTGTATTTTACATTTATTATAATAAATTAAAAACACAAATATGGCATAATTGCTTTGAATTGGATTAGGCAAAAATGCTGATCGATCAAATGAATGATTTGAATTTTAAAAATCTTTGATTGATATGCCAAACAGGCCGTCACCGTCGAAACTCACCTAACATCATGTGCAATTAAACATTATAATAAATTAGGGATGAGAATTTAGCTTGTCTTTTTGCTAACTACAACTACGCGTAGCATATGCATAATTCTCAAAACGGAAATGAGCTTCATTACCAAAACAAACAGAGACCAATTCGAGTAACGATAGCAATCGAGGAAGATTGACTGACTTAAGTGTGTGTGTGTGTAGAATGGGTAGGTAGAATTAAAATGGAAAATTCGTATATATACCTGTTTGCTTGGTTTAATTATTTCGTTTGCGTATTTTTTTTTTTGTTTTTGTTTTTGTTTGAGTGATTGTCATTAATTAATTTTGTTTGTGCGAGCAGGCTTGGCTTGAGTTTTTAAGAGCTGTTTTTTTTTGGTGCTCGATTCATTCATAAATCCCAATGGTTAAATTGAATTGTTTTTTAAGTGCAAGCCATTTCTGGGGGCATTCCTCTTTGCCAGTCATTAAGCGGCGTCTGCGCACGCGCCTTAACAGCCAGAGATGCGGGCCGTAAAAGAGAGTAGAATGAAGTAAGAAAAAGTAAAAAAAAGAGTCGATGATTGCGCAAATTGCACCTACACATAACTTACATACACACATTTCTGGCCTAACCAAGCGTTAAACAAAGTGCGTGGTACTTTTGCCAGACAATGCTGAGCCGAGAAGCAAAACCAAAAAGCAAACGCAGACTCAGACATTCATCACAGATCAGTTGAGGCAAGCACAAACTGGGCCGGCCAAGACAGATAGCAGCCAGGCGACGAACGACGACGACGACGACGACGACGACGAACGACAAAAGGCAGTCAATTTTTCTCGTTGCAGGCAGAGCAACAACAACACAACACAAGAAAATTAGTTAGCAACTGCAGGCAGGGCCCAGGCTTTGAGATTGGGTTTGAGTTTGAGTTAAAGTTGAAGTTTGGGTTTGGGTTTGGGAATTTCGACGTTGGCATAAATCACTTGACAGGAAGCGTTGCGAGTCTTGTTGCGCCCACAACAACTTCTATGTGGCCATTAAAAGACGTTTGTTTGTTTGTATATCTGCTGTTTTGGCCTTTTGCGCATTCCACGCGCCACTGGACGAGGCCATTGCAAATTGAAATCGAAATCAGTTAGGGCACAAACAGACAACAACAACAACAACAACAACAACTCTCGTCAGTTTTTCACTCTTTCATCATCAACTCGTTGGTCTTCCTTGTCAGCAACGCTTGTCGCGCTGCAGGCCAGTTGACGATCCTTTTCTGTCTCTGGTCCCAGCTGCGTAAGTGCCCTGGTCGACCACAGACCACAGCTCATGTGCGTACTCCGTTTTTCTGTTTCTGTTTCTGTTTCTCTTCTTTTTTTTGTTGTGCACTTTGACTTTACGTTGAGCGAAAGGGCAAAGCTGGACAGCAATTCCCCTCGAGACTGTGGCAAAAGCACTGAAAATGCCGCAAAAATAATTATTTTTGCTTTTGCCATATTTGTTTAGTTTCTTCTTCTCTTCTTTTATTTTTTTCGTGCGCTATAAGTTGCAAACGCATTTCAAGGGCTTGGCACTCTTTTGGTTGTGGTTGTGTGTGTGTGGGTGGCAGTGTGACTCTGTGGGTGTTGAGTTATGTATCTAAGTAGATGGTGTGCTGAGATACGCCACTAAATGGTGTGATATGTAAGCTGAGCATAGCAAACGTTTCAAACAGGCTTAAAATCACAAACCAAAGAAGCAGCTGATTATAATGGATGCAAACGACAAAGCTTATATAAAAACCAATTTTATACATTGTATATTCAACTATTAAATTTGTCACATGTCTAACGTTTAAAACCTGAACATCAACTTGATATTGATAAAGTCGATTATAGCAATTGTAATTCCCGCAACTAGGGCCATTTATATATTTTTAGATCTTTAACTGTGATAAGTAAGACTCGGGTAATATACCGCAACTGCCAAGTGGGAGTGTGGCGGGTTTTTCCACACAATTTACAAACCGTTTAATAACCAGCACAACATTTAACATGGACTGGGATTCACGATTATTTAGTTTCTCAGCGCCAGATATATTAATATAGATATTATATATATAATTAGCTGGATAACCACAAAACTTTTCCGCTAAAATCCCAATCACATTGCGTATACGTTGCCTGTCAATTAGCAACAGATAATAAGAATACAGTTTAATTGCGCATACGCCGCGTGCTGCACTGTAAGAAAGCAAAACAAATCACAGCACATTTACATTTGTGATATTTGCAATCTAAATAATTAACAGTGCATTTTAAAAGTACGATGCTCACATAACATAAACCCAGACATTTAATAACCAATATGACAGACAGACAGCTGTTCGCAACGCATTTGGCATAATTTAGGCATTTCAAATCGATAACGCGTGCGCGCACACATCATATTTCATGCTCTTACCGATCAGGTGCGAGTGAGAGATGAGCTGTATTGAAGCGAGATAGCTTGCAAAGGCATCAGCCCAAAAACGGGTGCGCTGCGCACGCGCCTCTGATTACACAGCAATTCATTTTCAATTTCAAATGTGATCGTTTTATTTTTCAATTCGTTGCCCACGCAACCTTAAGTTTTTTTTGTCAGTTTCCCTTTTGTTTTTCCTTACCTCAACACAGCCAAATCAAATGTGCCATAATCAATCAACAGACACTCAAGCTAACTCTGCCGTTTGTTTTGACTTGGCGTTGCAGCTGAAACAAATATGCCTAATTACAGTCTCAGAGTCTCTCAGTGTTTCTCGGATTGCAGTTAAGAATGCCAAGACATGGCATTATGTGCATTATGCAATGCCAAACCCAACCTATGTGCAATATTGTTTTTTCTTACTGTCTGCTTCTGTCGTCCATTGTTTGCCGTGACTCGCCGCAGCGTCTGTGAATCGCCTTTTTATACACAATTACATTATTTATCGTTTAATTAACTCAACCCGCAATTATTTCAATTAAAAATGCTGCTCAGCCGCCGCTGAGTAATGCACACGGCTTCAATCTCAACACTGAGCCGGAGACACAGTTAACGATTGCCATTGTAAGCAGCAGTTGGTAGTGATGCCAAACTACAGGGCTAAATCGGAACCGATTGAGTCACCAGTCTGGATTCGTTCTTTAAAACCTAACTGCATTAGAGCCTCGACAAAAAAGCTGCCCCTTGCCCGGACTTTTAGTCTGTTATCAAACTTGTTGAAATCCATATCAAACATAATTCAAGCAAAGAAACAATCGCACATTAGAGCTTAACGAATAGAGATAAAAACTTTAGATAAAAAAAAACTGCTGCAAGACACTTGTTACTAGAGGGAAATATGCGTTTTAAGCTATCGATGCTTTATCGGGTTTTTTTTTATTTTGTTTTGTAATTAAGCCGGCCAAAGCTAGGCTAAGTCTAACGAAGACTCTTAAACAGATTTAAAATGTGGCTTAAAACTACAATTTATGATAGGCTCGACTGTGACTTGGCTTGGTCATGGTGTTGATTAGGCCGCTTCGATTCGGATCACAGCCAGTGCCGGTGCCGGTGCCCGACCAGAGGTTGGGTCAACAAGCACAAGTGTCACAGCATGGAGCAGTCGCTGACGTAGACACAGACGCTGTTGTGAACGCTGTTGCCTTTGTGTTTAAGCCATTTGCCGCCATTTGGCTGTGAGTTTTTCAGTCTTTTCGTTGGCCTTTTTGTAAATTTATGTCTCATCGAGTTGACAACCTAAAGAATGGCTCCCCCGAAACACACACAACAACAAACTATCTATGCGTTGCTGTATATATCAATAAAAAAAAGGCGTACCGCTAAGTTCGAAAGTTACATTTTTGGAAATTCGAAGAGCAAACTAAATAAATATAAGATAAAAAGAAAAAAAAGACCAACGCAGAGACCAAAGATGTTGCCATCAGGTTTCTTTCTCATTAAACTTTTGTCTTTTTAATTTAATAGATTTGCGCTTCTTTTAACGACCTTAGCCAAAAAGACTGTGTGTTTGGTATATATATATATGTGTCTAAACCAAACACTAAATGAACTAGAAGTCAAGTTCTTTTTGGCGCTCCCCGAAACCATGCATAAATTTGCAATTCATTAACAGATTTGTGCTTAATTTTTTCAACTTATTGCTATTATTTGTTGTTGTTATTGTTGTTGCTGCTGCCACATACATAATTTATGCGACAAGTTCTAGTTTTATTTACGTGATTGGGATTAAACTTTAATGGGTTCATTGATTGCCACAAAAGAAGTTTTTCGCATTTTGGCCACTTTACACGTGGCTGGCGCGCATCTCATGGCCAAAAAACCAAGAAATTCATCAATGACCACCCAAAAAGCAACAGCAACAACAGCAACAAACAACTGAGCAAAGTGCTTAATAAATTTGTTAGCTAATTTTGTTAAATGCAATAAATTTTAACCTAAATGTGCTACAAAAAACACACACCAAACATCTATTGGGAGAAACGAGCTAAAAGATTGCCATGTACGCACATTTGCTTAACATTTTAAGATACCCTGTAATAAATAAGGGTAGATTAAGGGGCTATGATGTGGCAAGCTGTAAAGGTGTAAGATTATACCTGTTTTCATAGGCTATTTATCTAGTCGTGTAAGTTGCTCTATATAACGATATGTTTAATACATATTTGTTAGTTGCTGTTGCTCTTGTTGTTGTTGTTGTTTTTGTATTTGGTAAGCATAAAACAAACTACATGTGTAGCAATAAAAGAGCTGACCAGAAGAGCAAAAAAAAAACACAAAAAAAACAACCAAAAAGACACACTTGGGCCAATAAAAACAACACCACAAAAGCCAACAACAAGAGGAGCAAGACCAGCAAACATCAAACACGATTTGCTCAAATGTACGCAATTATTTATCGGAACCGGAGACCGTGGCCAAACTATTGGCAAGCGCGGGCACTAAACTTATGGAATGGGGTTTACTTTGGTTTGGGGCTGCACTTGAGAACAAGGCTCGCGAGAAGTAGAGAGAGATTTATGCACTGTGGCAGGACCCTTTTGTTGCCTCTGCCTCAGATGCAATTGAGTAGTAAAAAATAATTTCGCCTTATGAGATTTATGTGGCTTGTTTGCACATTTGATGTACATGGGGCACACACTGACACCTCAGCCACAACAGCTTCACAACATGGCCAAACATGGCTGCAAGCAACAGAGCCAGAGCACAGACCATGGCGTGGGCAACTGGCCACTGAACTGGAGTGGACGGGCATATAAATCGCCCTAAAGTACATATCGTATGGAAGCGTGTTAAGATTTAGGGGGCTGGACACGCCCTACTTTCTATTTCTAAACGGCATAGTTGGAAAACGCAACACAAAAAAACTTTCACCCAAAAATGTCATTGATTAAATTATTTTAGCTCTATTTCATATATTAGCTGTTCTGGCAGAGCAAGTGGCACACAGAAATTAGTTAAGTTAATGGCCGAATAACGAGCATATATAAAGGCAGTAAAGATGAGAAATAAAACACACCAGTAATTGTACAAATGTTAACTAAGTAGTAAAATACTAGACCAACAAAAGATATAAAAGCAAATAAAGTTTTTAGTGGTAATAAAAAGAGGAAATGTAAGAATATATGCAAATGAGACTAGCCAAAGTACTTAACATGATTAAAGTGCAATTGTTAGGCAGAGAAAACAAAGTCAAAAGAAGATATAATGAAAGTATTTCAGATTTTTATCATTTCCTTAGGAATGTCAGTTTCAAACAAAACATTTTTCTGCTATCCAAACTTAATTAGCAATATTTTTATTAATAATAATTTCGTGAGGCAAAACTTTCCTTAATGCGTTTTTTAGACTTCCAGTCAATATAAATGCTGTTATTAAAGTTTCAATCATTTAATCGCCTGACAAATTCCAATACTCTATAGCCCCAATAAGCGGGCAATCATATAGCTATTTAATCGATTTTAAAGCGTTCATAAAAACAACAGACACAGACCCCATAGAGTTACAGAATGATATTCGCTTTTTGTGTGTTTGCCGTTTTGTTGGCAACACAAATAAAATTCGGTTTTTTATATCGTCGTTGACCTTCGTCTAATAAGAAAAAACAACAACAACAACAACAACTATGAAAAACAAGAAAACTAAAACTTAAGCTAATGAAAGAAAACAAATTTATAAGCATCATAATTATGCGAAATTTCAACGCAACTGCGTTATCGAAACCCCAAAAAGAAAAAAAAAAAAGAGTGAAAAAAACACAAACGGCAAATGATAAAAGTTAAGATGAGTTTTTGGTCTCTGATTTACAAACAAATAAACATATTGATATCTTCTGTTGTTTTTTTATTTGGTTATAGCTAATAGTAAGTTATGAAGCCGAGTTTGGAGAGCTCGAGTTTAAGCCATAGATGTTAGCCGTTTGGGCCAATCAATTTCTGGTTAATAAATTTCAACGCAAAATTGTCAACGGCAAGGTATTTACGATGTTTTTTTGCTGTTTTTGTGTTGTTGTAGTGAAATTATTGTTGTCTCCTCCGAGCTTATTTTATTTATTTTTTTGCGCTTCGAACTTTATATTTTTTTTGTTTTTGGCTTATTATGTGTGTAGTGAGGCGTTTCGGTCTCTAAGCATTTCGAAAATGGCACGTGCGCCTGTGTCAGGTTTTTAACGATCGGCTAATTTCGTTATATGTCGTTTTGTCGTCTCGTCGTTCGTTTGGTCTCACTGCCTGGTTCTCTATTCGGATCTGTCAGATCTGCTAAGTGCTTTCTGACTTTGTCTTTCTATGTGTTGTTGTTTTCGCTCTCTTCTTCTAAATTAAGTGTCTACCTACTAACTAAACAAATATATATATATACAGATACTGTATAGATTATAAAGCTTCTTAAAGTCTTTTATTTGGCTGATGGATTGATTTGTTACGTCTCTCTTTTTGATTAAGTTGTTGGCTTCATTCATAATCTTGCCATAGCAAAATACCTTTATATAAACCTATTTTGGGGCTAGTCATAAAAAAAAAAAATTTGCATTCAATTGACAGATCCCAAAAATATATATAATTTTGATAGCTGCTTGACACACTTAGTAAGTTTTTAACAAATTAATGCCTGTGACATTGATTTAAATGCCAAATGCGGATTGCAATAAAAGAAGCTTAGTGCCTTATTGATTATTGTGTTGATTGTTAGATTGATCAGTGTAGCCCAAACATTAACATATTTAACTAGTTAAGAACTATTTAAAAATTGTATTGATAAGTTGGTACTCACTTTTATCACATCGTCTTGTCCATTATTGATTTACAAGCTGACACAACACTGCCACTTAGCAAATCTTAAGCCAAGCTGATCATTTTTAATCGTTATGCAACTTCACTGAATGAGTTTGCAGCTTCCCATTTCATGCACAAACTGGTAGCGAATTCTGTTTGGCAATAAAATTGGTCCAACGATCGCTCCATTAGCTGCTGCATTTCCCATTCCCGCTGCACCTTGCGTAATTGTCAACTGGCACGATCAGCAGCAGCATCAACAGCTCATCAGCCACTCTGCCCTGTGGCCAGACAACTTAATAAACAAACACACACACACAGAGAGTCAGTTTTACACCTGACCACAAAAAGCGATTGCCAGTGTTAAGTCTTCAGTCTCATCAGGAGCCTGTTTGATTTCATTTCGTTTGCTTCGTGGTGCCTTTTTTGCATGCTTATTGCCCGTTTTGATTGCGGCGCTACTGCCAACAACCACAACAACAACAACCAGAGTTGCCAATTGACTGACCATTTCGTTCCCTGGCTGAGTGTTCCAGCTCTGTTAAGAAGGCGTTAAATGCATGATTTGTGGCCACAGTCGCTTAATGGTAATGAAGCTGATGGTCAGTAAGCCAAACAGCCAAACAGGCAAACGAACTGACGGCTTTTACCCAACACCGTACTCCACCATCCTCAATATATTCGCATACGATTTGACTTTATATTTCAATTAAGCCGCTTTTGCGAATTGTTTTTAACTTTATGGTCATCTCACGAATGTGTTGCAAATACACTTGTGCTGTAAGAGAAAAATAAATCGGAAATGCAAACATAATGCTAAATTGAAACATAAAAAAACATTTAAAATATTTAATTTTATAGCTGAAATAAAAGTAATGAGTGCAATAGAATCATCCAAATTAAACTCTGATATCATGACTAATCTGTTGCAAATGGCGCAGTTTTCTAAGCTGTCAATAAGTAGACACAGACACAGATACAGACACAGTGAACACCGCTTGGAGTGTACCAACATTTAGTACACCCAGGGGCGTCATGGTCGTCATGGTCGCTTTTGTAGGTCAAGTCTGTTGCAGAAAGGGAGGGCAGGCGTCTCGCTCTCTCTCTCTCTCTCTCTCTCTCTGCCTCGTGTGTGTAGGTGTAGGTGTCGCCGCCGTCGCGCCGCTGCATAAACTTTTTGCAGCCATCAACAACGCGACGCTTGTTGTTGTTGTTGTTGTTAGCCAACCTTGTGCAACTTTTCAGACAGTAAAAAGAAACAGCAACAGCAACAACAACGAGAACAACATAAACATTGGCTGCACATTTAACTGCAGTCGGCGACGCGACAACTAAAAGCTAAGAAACTGCTACCAACAATTGCAATATGGCTTGAGCTTGAAGTCTTGGGCTGGCCAAATGGCCAAATGGCCAAATGGCCAACTGGCTGCCACGGCATCATAAAATTTAATTTCCTGCGCTTAAAGCTGCCCCAAATACGACTCGACTTCAGGTATGTCTATACCCTCCACACCTTCCATTCGCCCACTCTCTGGGCAGCCCGTTTTAATTGCGCTTTCATTAACGCGACTTTGATTTATGGCTACCGCGTTGCCAAAGGTTTATTTTGTTGTTTTTTTTTCTTTTTATTTCAACGATTTCTTTTGCAAATATTTAAACAGTATATATATATATTTATTACGCTGCGCTGCTGTTTGCATTGATTTTCGACGCAGTTCGTTGGGCGCGCGCTCTTCGAGAGCTTTTTGTTTAATACTTTTCGGTAGTCAATTGCCTCAACCACAGTGTAAAACAACAAAAACAAACAGCAAACAAAATACAAAAATGCGTTTACAAAACTTCTTTGCTATTGTTGTTGTTGACACTATAAGTCCAGAGATTGTATGAATCAAGTGATATTTTTAGAATCATGATGAATAGAGTTGTTGGAATGGAAAGCCCAGACTATCTGTCGTCATGCAAAAGCAAATACAATTTGGTTAAAGCTGATTAACTAGCTTCTTTTTTGATAGTTATGACAATAGAAACTAAAAACAGCCTTCTCTTTAATCTATAAAGCTGTGATTGACTCTAAGACAACACAATGTTTAAGTTCTTAGTATAAAGCAAACTTTTTACCACTTAATTGAATTAAAACCAAGTACTATTAATACTTGAGTTTTAGGTGATAAAATGTTGTCTAGGTAAGGATTGTTAATTTACATAGACAGCTAGTTGCTGACTTACTGGGAATCATTTAGCTGTTAATAATTGGATTTTATGGCAAAAATAAAGTACAATCATTTAATCAATCTGGCGCTAGGTCAACTTAGAAATTGTTAGGTTTAAACAAGGAAACTAGTCAAGATCTCTATGAATATGTTTGAGTACCGTTGAAAATCAATTACAAAATGCTTTGCAAATCGGCATAAATCATTAAATAATAAGTAAACAAACTAATTAAGGAGAGAACAATTTATTAAATCTTTCAATTAAACCTAGAAAAAGAGAGCTCTTGTGGGCTCTGGTCAGTTTTGGCAGCTTAAATAAACAGACTTTGGCAGCGAGTAAGTGAAGAGCCACCTTCGCAATTTCATGTTGTTGCTCTTACGAGTATCATTTATTGCCACACGGCTGCTGCACAACAGCTGAGAGGTTGTTGAATGCAACGCCCCCGACTTGCATTGCAATGCAAATACAAGAAAGAAGGTAAGAAAAAAGAAAAAAAAAAATTAGAAATGCAAATGCGACTAGACTAGTCAGACGGCGCTGCCTAAAGCGCTGACAACAACAACAAGAACAACGACGTCTTCTTCTTCCTCTGCTTTTGATGATGCGCAAAACGTGTGGCCACGTCGACGCTGACGTCGCAGCGCACATTAAGCGGCAAGCACGTGCGCGCATGCGCAGCAAATAACTTGTCCGTTTGCTGAAAGGCGGAATGGGCTTTAGCATAGAGTGGACCAAGCACTGCCTGCTGCATCCAAACGGGCAAAGGGCGGTTGAATGAGAGAGTAAGAGAGTGAGAGAGAGTGGGCATGCCAACATGCTCAGCTACTTTGTTTATTAATTCTTTTGCGCATTTTTTCGCGCTTGGTGCGGCAGATTTTTCGTTCGTTCATTTGCCGGCGGCAATTTTTGTGGCCAAGCTTGGCCAAGTTTATTGCCGGTTTTCATTAAGAGATTTATGGCAACAGCAGTCGCAGCCACAGCAGCTGATGCTTGCACTTGACCGACAACGCCGCTGGGCTGCGCGTTCACGGACTGTGCTGCACTTGTTACACTCAACAAAAAGTATTACAAACATATTTTTACTCTTAAAGGCTGAGAATATTATCTAGCGTGATTAATCTTGGCAATCAAACCTAAGAACCACTTTTTTCTTCAAGTGTAAAACACTTGCTGCTGTCTGTTGCTGCCCGACAGTATTTGCTTTTTTAGCGATAACCATCTCTCATGAGCTCTGGGCGACCTTGTTGCCTGCCATTTGCTTGCCAAAATGTCAAGCGCCGCCCGTCGCGACTACGTATGCATTGCCTTCTGCAATTGTGTGTGTGTGTGAGAAATATTTCTTGGCTTTAAAAGCCAAGTGCGACCTGGACACAAGTTGGCCCACACACCATACTAGATATCACTCCCAGCACCTTTCCCTTTCCCCTGCGTTTAAGGCCCGCGTCGCGCTTTTATTTATACGTTAAAAATGTGTGCAAACAACAACAGAGCGAACAAAAATTTGTTATGAAAACGCGCAAAGTGGTTGGCTTTGACACTGCGCCGCTGCTGATCAGCGAAGCCGATCAGCGATCACTTGGCTCTTTGCTGCTTGCAGCTGCTTGTTGGCCCGTCCAATTTGCTTGCCAAAGTCTACATTATATATACTAACTGAGTGAGTGTGTGTGTGTGTGTGTGTGTGGCAGCTTATAAAGCCATTAATAATCCGCGACTTTTCAACAGTTAAGTCGAAACTGCACACAGCTTAGCAGCACAACACGAGACAATGTCATGGTTCATACATCAATTGAGTTTGCTTATTAGACAAGAGAGGAATAGAGAGCGAGAGAGAGGGAAAGATGATGTTTGCTTGCTCACAAGCCAAAACACTCGACAAATATATTTGCTGTAGGTGTGTTTGCTGTTAATTGACTGCGAGGGCGGCTTTAAAAGTTGTACACTTGAGAGCTTAAAGATGCTGTAGAACTAGAAAAAGTCACTAAAAAAGAACTTATAATTATAAAAATAATAAACAATTTTAAAGACAAGTTAACACAACGAATAAGCTAAGGGAAAAAGCGACCTTGGAATGCCAAACTTTTGTAACAGCTCTGCACTAGCTATATCACAATCATCAACCATATATAGCATACCCGCATTATTATTATTTGTTGTCTAGGTGTCTGCTGATCAGCTTTTCTAAGTGTCTTGTCGATGGTGTCGCCTCATGACGCCCATCTACCTACCACTTCCCCCCTCTCACCCACTAACAACGTTTTGCTTGCATTTTAAAATAAAAGTCAGAGCTTAATATGCTTGTGAGTGGGCGCTTTAGTGCTGATTGTGGGTTGTTAAAACAATGTTCGTCACACAGCATTTGCATTGCGAATTTCAAATGTGCGTTAAGAGCTCATCAATTTTGTAATTACTACAGTTCTGCGAATATTTAACAACATAGTGGATCTATAAGTTAAAGTAGAAGTTTTTGTTTTGTTATTTCTGCTATTCTTATTCTTCTTTTGCTCTTTGGCTAGAGGAAACTGTCGCACACACGAACGAACAGCGAGGAAACTTTAAAAGAAAATGAAAATTCCCAAAGGAAGCATAGATAATGAGCACAATGCCACCCTAGCGGCGAACAAGAGCAAGTGTGACCAGTCGTTGCGTCAGTTTGTCAGTTAGTCAATGCGACGGTTGCCCAGTTTGTCAGCCGGCTGGTTGGCCAAGTTGGTGTCAGCCATTTTGGCCGCACTCAGTCTGTCCGTCAAGTCGACTGTCACAATGGCAGCGAAAACGGCGTCCAAGCATGTTGCCATTGTGCCTCCTCCTCCACCTCCTCCTCCAGCTGCTGCCAACTGTACTTGTCTCGTCGTCTCGATTCGACTCTCTTGACTGGGTCGCTGTCACTGTCGCAGTCGCAGTCGCAGTCAACGTCGTCATTGCCTGTCTCTGCTTTTTGTTTTAAGCCATTGTTAGTTGGGGAGCTGTGTGGCTGCCGCTTTTGCAACATTTGAATGATTCTCGTTGGTCGTGTCAGTCCCACGGGTAATTATTGACACGGTTGTATGCACGCAGCCCAAAAAAACACACACATACATACACTGAGAGAGAAACTGAACAAGAGGAAAACGAGCAAACAACAGCAACCAACGCGTTGCTTTGCCACGCGAAATAATAAAACACACACAACAACGACAACAGCAACAGCAACAAAAAGAAAAAAAAAACTCAAAATAATAATGAAAATGTCGGCATGGCGTATAGGGAAAGGGAATCGGTGACGGGTGACGGTTGACCGTTGTTAAAGGTGCTACCAGTTAGCGGGGGTGGGGAAATTGTTGCTGCTTGCCGCTTGATGGTGGTGGTGGTAACTTCAATGTCGGTCGCACTTAACACGCACGGCTACATTAAAACCAATGAAAACTACAATTTGCCAGCTTATATTACTACATTTTTATCATAAAGTATGCCCCGTATAGCTTCTACTTCTTGTTCCTTTAATTCAACTGGGTATTAGAACTATGTCAGGAGACTTGCAACAAAAAGGTGGCAAGATGTGTGTGTGTGTGTTTGAAGCAAGAACTTATATATGTATATATGTTGTTCAATATCATCATTGTTAGAGCATTGAGAAGGCAACCTTAAACATTGCTAGCTGCTTAGTTAGTTTTTGAAAAATGTATTTAGCCTAGGGGCAGGTTTTTATCTATTGTGGGTGTGTTCGGATATTGTGTGTGTGTGTGTGTGTTAGCAGCAACCCCAAAATGGCAGGTGGCAATAGATATATGGTCAGGCAATGTAGGCAGCCATGTTTTTCTGCTTTTTCTTTCTATGGTTGTATATTATTATTATTTGCTGTTAGATAGTAATTAAGAGAGCTATATATTATATATATTATTTAAGTGCATTAGGCGCATCGTGGTAATTTTTTTATAAACAATTAAATTGTAGAAATGAAAGAAACACAGTTTAAATATATATTTATAAAAATAATAAGCGGAATAATAATTTTATTTCGATAAATACTATGAAAAGCCGACGCATAAATAGAAATTATTGCAATTACGTTGATATTATAAACATATGTATGTATGTGTGTGTGTGTGTATACTTGTTTACATACAAATAAAGAGGCCTCAAACTGGCTTTCAATTATGCGCATTTGGAATTTTGTTTGTTTTATTTTGCATTTAATTTTTTTAAAATAAAATAAATGCTTTAAAATACTGTTTGGCTGATGCAATTTTTATGCAAAATTACTAACCGAAATTTTGTGTATTAAATTGTTAATCAGCTTCCACAATATATATATAAATAAAGCAAAATTTATGCATTTAAATTATGAGCTTAATGCAAATATCGTGCAACACATTAGGCAGAGTGTAAGTAAAAGGGCATTGAGTTTGAATCGCAAAGAGCTGATTAACGCCTGACCTTGACGTTTAACTAAACCATTACAAAATTACAAAATTGTAAGTTTAGGCTTGCATTAATCAAGCTTAAATTGACGTCAATTGGCAATAAGCCATGGACATTTATTGCATATCAAGCGCAACATTTAAGAGCCCATAAAAGCGAAACGCTTGTTAATGACAACTTTCATTAACGATCTGCAATGGTTAAGGTTATTAGTTAATTGTGACGTAGGCAAACGCTTTGGTTTAATTGTTAATTGCTTTTCGAACACTTTAAACAGCAATTAACGCAATGGATATCGAGCAAAAACGCAAAAGGCTTCCACTGTGTTTAAAGTGGCTGTAAAACTGTCAAACGCAATGACGACTCATAAACTGTATGGAAAAAAAAGGAGGCAATCGGACGTAATGAGCGCCGTTAACCGCTTATTAAATATAAATAAATGCAGGGCAATTGCCAAATAATAAAATACTTCTGTGTTGTTATTTTTTTTCGAATAATATTCTCTTTTATTTGTTTTTTTTTTAAGTTTTTTGTTTGTTCTTTTTTTGTCTTTTTGTTTTCTTGGTTTTGTGTGTGTGTGTGTGTTGGGGTGTATATGTGTGTGTGTGGGTGGAATGTACCGCTTTGTTGACTTGGTGCTTTCCATATTTTTGTTTGTGTATGTATGTTTGTTTGTAGCATAATTTATTATACAATTGAGGGCATGGCTTAAACATTAATATTTTATTTGTTTTATCTTCATCATCATCATCGTCTTGGGACAAGTTCTCTCGTCGCATCATTTTTTTTTTTTTTTATTTTTATTTTTTTTTTTTTATATATATATCTTCTATATGCATAGTTTTCAACATACCAAACAAAATAACTAAATAAAAGTAATTTGTGCATATATATATATATATATATATATATATTTTTGTAAGACACCCAAAAAGAAAACTGAAAGCAATTTTAAGTAATAGTTAAAAGTTTGCGTATTTATATTTTGATTTTTTTCTTCTTTTCATTTATACAATAAAAAAGGGTTAAAAAAAAACACGGCCACTTTTATAAAAGTTGTACGTATATATCAAAAAACACGAAGCACGTTTTGTTTTTTTAACATACATCTATAATTTCAGTTTTTTTTTTTATTTGTTTTTCTTTTTTTGTTGTTTGTAATGTATTTAGTATTAAATTTTTGTTTTCAAATGTACATCAATTAATATTTTACAATTTAATTTGTTGTGTGTGTGTTTGGAGATTTGATTATTTTGTTGTCATTTAAATTTTAAGATTTAGCTATGTGTGTGTGTGTGTGGTTGTGTGGTTGTGTGTGTAGTTTTGCTTATAGAGAAAGTACTGTACTAAGTAACTAAACTTCATGTGCCTATTCATTAAATTACCGCCTAAATATTACATTTTATATATATTTATATAATTATGCATGCTTTTTGTGTGTTTTGTTTCATTTTATTTATTTGTATTTTATTAAAAAATCTACAATTGCATTTAAAGCTAAAAATATGACTTAACTGTAGTTTTATTTACAGAATGTTTATTTATATATATATATATTTTTTTTTAGTTTTTGTTTTAATATTTATGTTGTTTGTTTTATTTTAATGTTTTGTCTGCGCCGCTCTTTAAATTCTAATTTTTTTATATGCTTTTTTATATATATATATATATAGTTTTTAGAGTACAATCTACTGGCTATATATATATATTTATATATTAATGCACGGCTGCTTAAATAACCTAAAAACCCTAGCTAGAACCGAGTCATCAGTGTCTTTATTTATTTTTTTTTTTCCCGGTGGCGGTTCAAACCACTTGAGCTCTACAATATATATATTTATTATATTATTAATTTACTTAATTGTTGGTTTTTTTTTTACTCTTGTTGGCGACAAAGTGTTAAGAAAATGTAGAAGGAGGGCGTGTTCAAATGGTTTTTGTTTTCTGTTTTTTTTTAAGATTTACCTTGCTTGTTGGGAACGCAGCTGAAGGCCAAAAGTTGATTAAAAAGTTTTTAATTTTTTTTTATTCTTAAACATTTCTTAACACTTGTCGCACTTTAGCTAGTTATCGATAGTCGATTCGTTACTCGGTTATTTTTTTTTTGCATTTTAACTTTAATTTAGATTTAAAAACAACATCACTTGGTTTCACGTTTGATTTGAATTGCGTGTTTTTTATTTTCATTTGAAATAAGTTTTAATTTCTTATTTAGAAAGTTTTGAAAACTTTTAAGTTGAAAACAAACATATACCTATACAAAAAAATTAAAGGCGGCGGTGCCAGCGGGAGCTGTACTTATAAAGAGAAAAAAGTAGTTTGGAGATTTTTTCGTTCTTCTTCTTGTTGTTGTTGTAACACAGATTAATGCACTGGGTAAAATGTGAAAGGGAAGGGAGAGAAGAGAGCGAGAGAGCTATAGCCGAGCTGTAGCTTACGGCTGCTCGATCTTTAAATGCGGCCACCCGTCCGGCAGTGTGTCCTAGGAGGACTCATAGCCAAACCAGGCGGCCGACGTATGCTATTCACCACCCGCACCGCCGCCTCCAAAGCTATTAAAATGACGCACTGCACCGGGCGCTGCCGCAGCACCAAATTGCAGACTCAGCTCGAAGAGACGTCGCGCATGCAACTGTTGCTGCTGCTGCTGATGGTGATGATGATGCTGCTGGTGATGATGGTGCTGATAGTGATGGTGCTGATGCAGTGCCGCCGCCGAATGTGCATTCAAATTGAGATGTCCGCCAAGCACACTGGATGCCGTTGAGCCGGGTGAGACAGCGCCACCAGCTGGCTGCAGCGTTAGGCCACTATTGCTGCCGGCACCGGGCGACAGTTGGGAACTATTGCTGCCACCACCTCCACCTCCATTGCCGACTGACGATTGCTGTGACTGCAATTGCTGGGCATGGGAATGTTGCAGCTGATCGCTGGTGTGGAATAGATGCGGATGATGCGCGGGATTCAAATGTGGATGCTGGTGCGGATGATGTGGATGATGCGCATGTTGATAGCGCATTGGATCCATGTACATGGCAGCTGCTGCAGCGGCTGCAATGCTGGATGCCTGTTGCTGTTGTTGTTGTTGTTGTTGCTTCACTTGCTCCTCATTATTGTTATTGTTATTATTATTATTATTTGTGCTTGTGTTATTGTTATTATTATTATTATTGTTTGTCTGACCACCAGCGGAGGAGCTGCCCAATGGACTCTGCGGTGACATGACCTGTCCCTGGCTTGTCATTGTCACCGAGGAACCCGCACTTGAGGAGGGTGTATTGGGCGTATGTTGTTGCTGTTGCTGCTGCTGTTGTTGTTGCTGCTGCTGTTGCTGTTGTTGTTGCTGTGGTGTTGCTGTTGTTGCTGTTGTTGGTGTTGCTGCTGTTGTTGCTGTTGGTGCAGACTATTTGCAGGAGTTGACGCAGCTGCAGCTGAGTTCGACTCCTGGATTTCTGATTGCTAGTGAGCCGCCAACTGATGCGCCGATTGCATATTCTGGGGGCTCAACATGGGCGGACTGTGGCTATGCGAGTGGTTGCCCATGGGGCTGCCATGCATGTCGTGATGCGAGTGATAGCCACCATGATGCATATGACCCGGTGGCATGCCATCCATCATATCACCGCCCAGCGTATTTGGTGGCGTCATGCGTTTCTCCTTCTGTCGCCGATTACAGAACCACACACGCACCACCTCCTTCTCCAGCTGCAGTGAATCCGCCAGCGATGTGATCTCCTGTGCCGAGGGCTTCGGCTGCTTATGGAAATGTTGCTCGAGGGCACCCTTAACGCTCACCTCAATGCTGGTGCGTTTCTTGCGCTTACGTCCCTGTGCCGCTATCTTATCAATGGAGGTCGGCGAGCCAGTGGTGGAGTCGGCCTCTTCGAGCCACTTTTGTAGCAATGGCTTCAGTTTGCACATATTCTTGAAACTTAACTGTAGAGCCTCGAAGCGGCAGATTGTCGTCTGTGAGAAGACATTGCCATACAGGGTGCCTAGGGCCAGGCCAACATCCGCCTGGGTGAAGCCCAACTTGATGCGACGCTGTTTGAATTGCTTGGCAAATGCCTCCAGATCATCGGATGTAGGTGTGTCTTCCTCGCCGCCACTGATCGCATCCCGATCTCCGCCACCGCCGCCCATGTGATGGGCATGGATGTGCAACTGTGGGGATTCGCCGCGCAATGCATGATGCAGTGGCGCCACTTGGGCAGCATGATGTGCCGGATGATGATGCAGCATGCCGTTCATGGCCGCATGATGATACTGCAGCGGTGAGCCACCGGTGGGCGCATAGTGACCGGCGTGTGGTGCATGCCACGCGGCTGCTGCATGTGGCGAGGCCATGCCCTGCTGTATGCGCGTCTGTTGTGACAAATGGGACATCTCCTGCTTAACCGAATCAACGGCGGCGGCAGCGGCAGCGGCGGGATGATGATGCGTTGCATGATGTGTGGGCAGCGACCAGGGATCCGGATGCAAGGCACTCCAGCTGCCCAGACCCGAGCCGGGCGTCAAGCCGCTCAAGCTGTTGCCCTGTCCGCCAACCTGTCCATTGGGCGATGGCGACGATGGCAACTGCTGCTGATGATGCTGGGATGCGGATGCTGCTGCAGCCGCAACGGCGGCATGATGATGATGATGATGTTGCATATATTTCATCTCGCCCGCATCGGCTGCTGAGCGGGGCGATGAGGTGTGATAGCCACCACCGCCACCGCCGCCCAGTGCCATGTCAAGATCACCGCTGGGCGGTGTCATATAGGAGGTAGCGGCCATCCCCACCGCTCTGGGGCTGTTCAGGCCCTCCACGCTGGCGGGGTAGGGCTCCAAGTTGGGGCTCAGTTTAACGACTTTGTAGACCGATCGATCGAAAGGAAGACCTGAGTCCCTATGCTCATTCCACTCGAACCGTGAGGCAACCGTTTTGAAGTCTTTTATTGGCAACGTGGCGATGTTTAAATATGCTTCCACTGCTCCTTCGGCTGGTTGCTGCTGTCGTTGTTGTTGTTGTTGTTGTGCTTGCAACAACACAATCAACAACAAATAAACGCTTTCAACACGAAATTAACAATTTCATAAAGAAAACACTCAACAAGTTTCGTCACCGACGGCAAAAGACGAAACGAAATATTTCGAGATTCTTTTCTTTTTTTTCTTTGTATTTTTGCGCAGTTTGTTAAAAACTTTTTTGTTGTTAGCCTTTTTTTGTGCGAAATGTTGGCTTGATTTTTATATTTTTTATTTTTTCGGTTGCACTTTGTTTTGCTTGAAACACTTGGCACTTGGACTTGTATTTGTTTAAATACTTTTATTTTTTTCTTTTAGATTTGTTTTATTTGTTGCTCTGCTTGCGTTGTTGTTTGTTTATTTGTTATTATTATTATTATTGTTGATCGTTTGGTAAGTCAAACAAGCACACGATTTTTATTCAGGATTTCAATGATATTCAGAATATTGTGATTGAGATTTGCTTGCTTTCAGATCGCCAAACAGCGCCACACATAATAATAATAAAATACACACAGAGAGAAATTGAAACACACAGAGATACAACTGTGCTGCTGCTGCTGCTGTTGCTGCTGTTTGATGATGATGAGTGGAGAGGCCTATTGGGACAAATTCACGTGCAAACTCGTAGAGCTATCGAAGTGAACTAACGTCATGCGGCGGCCAGCGGCGCTACGTAGACGGGCTCGCTCTCGACAGTCAATACGACGACGAAAACAACACACACACACAGACACACGAGCATACTCACACACACACTCGCACACAGTCGCAAAACCAGTTTTGCAACCCGTCTTCCAATGCGCCATGTGTGTGAGCGAGATGCCATACTGACTACTAAGCCAACGCTATGTGTGTAAGCAAGCTGGCTGGTGAGAGCGCAACGAAACTGGAAGTCGACTTGCGCTCTATTGGGCTCAGACAGCAGTTCGACTTTCCAGTGACGCCCACCAAAACGAATGAAAAGAAAAAAAAAAAACAGCAGCAGCAGCAACAGCAACAAACGCTTCGCACATTCCCATGCAAAAGAGTGACATTTTTAATTGCCACAAGGGAGAGCGAGAGCGCTAGAGCGTAGAGGAGAGGCCTTTATCTGACTCGAAAGCTTTTCCGGCACACACAGAGCTAGTCCTGGCTTGATACAAGGAAGCTTTGTTCAGTTCGCTGTCGCTCTTTGGCCGGCCAACTTTTGCTTTCATTTTGTTAGTGTGTGCGTGTGTGTGCGAGTGTGTGTATTGTCAACTTTTTAGTGGGGCGTGTGCATATGATGATGGGGCGGGCAATTGCAATGGGTAACAACACAAGCGACATATCGCTGCCCAATATCGGGAGGCATCATCTAACAACTGTAAAAATCACTCGCACATTAATTGAAATGTATCGCGCGGCAAATAAATTTGCATGCAAATATGTTTACAATGTTTCAATCTACATCGTTCAGTTTTTAGTTGTCTCTTCTTTATGTTTTTGGTTTTTGGTTTTTGTTATGCATATCATTCTGTCAGTTATTTGAAAAGAAATGCCCATTGTTTGGCTCTAAACTATTATGAACTGTGCTTTAACTTAGTTTTGTTGGTATTTTCTTTAGTTTGTCTATCCGTTTCGGTACTTGCGCTCAGTTTACCGTTAAGCATTCTCTTCACCAATGTGATTTGCGTGAGCGTGTTGATTTTTTATTGATTTATATTTCATCTCCTTTGTTTTTTTTTGCTCTTATCAGTTAACAGTATAACTTTTTTGCACAAATGCGCGCGTTTTTTGCCAATAAAAATGAATATACAAAATACAACAACTAGCGTCTATTGTTTATGGCCATTGTTGGTGTTGTTCGAGTCTTGATTTAGTAGAACTTTAAAAACGAACAGTATTATGCCCATTGTACCACTCGCTTAATGTGCTCAACTTTTTGTGTAGACAATCAAACAACGGTTTGGTACACAGAGCAAAATGATGTAGTATGTTTTTCAATAATCCAAAGTATATTAAAGAAGCTTTATTTGTCTCACATAAACTGTCAGTTGAAGCACTTCGATTTATTGCCATTTATTTATGCATTGGTAATAATATTTATATATCGATGCCGTATACTTTATTTGTTATCGTACAACCTGTTCCATATTCGATCCAATTGCGACTAATTGCTTAAACCTGTCTTAATGCATGCCATTCATAAACAAATTCTGTGCATTTAATTGCGTTCCACTTTAACTGCGCTTCTGTCTCACTCATTTATCTGTCTCTCTCTCTTTCGCACTCTTTGTCTTTTTGGTCTTGCGGCAGGTCAAGCGTCCAGGTTTTGTGTCAAATATTATGCAAACTAAGGTCAACGCCATCAAAAACAACAAACAAACACAACAATATTTGCATCACTTTGTTGACATATTTCTTTCCTCTGTATATCCTTTTTTGGCCACACACACACAAACACACACACTTGGGCATAATTAATAAGCCGCAGACCGTCAAAAGTTTGTCACTCAACTGCACAAAATGTTTCTTGGGCAAAAATTTACATGATAATTAAAGGCAACGCCGCTAAAAACAACAAAAAAGTGAGAAAATGAACGAAAAAAAAAATATACATATTTAAATTTCAAATGACGAAATCCTGTTTTCTACACAGCACATTGTTGCTGCAGGTCTTCCACCCCGCAGTGTGCCCCTTGTTCCTTGTTATATGCTAAATGCGCACGCGTCGCGTTGTTTTTTTTTTTGTTTTTGTTGCTGTTGCTGTTTTGGTTGGCCGTGAAAGGACTTGTTGCATAATTATGCGCCGCATGCGAGTAAATAATAAAAAAAAAACTATAAGCTTAAAAAAAACCATAACTAAGCGCTTGTATTTATGAATGAAGATCTCTCTACCTCTCCCTCCCTCCATCACTCTCTCTCTCTCGCTCAGTGTGGTTGCCTCGGCGCCGTTGATTTGGATGATAATGAGCTTGATTAGCATTTTGGCTGCATTTTTTTTTCCAGTCTGTCTGTTTTTTTTTTTGGTATCGTGTCTCTTTCGCACCTAGCTTGGTTTGCTTGGCGCACTTGCTTATAATTATTAGCATAATTTTCTTCTTATTTTGCATTAATTTCCAGGCGGTGTTTGTGTTTGTGCGTTTGTTGGACATAATTTTGAAGACCAGATACTTATAAAAACAGGTTTCATTTATTTTACTTCTTTAAAATCGATTCAAATGTGAATGATTTGGCGATTAAAGGATTAAACTAAAAATTAGCTGTAAAGGAAACTACAACTGAAACTAAATCAATATCATATCATTAACTTCTTGCCCAAGCTAAGACCCATAATCATTATTATCTACTTTCCCTAACACATTTCTACCTACTTTATATGCATCTTCTTTGAACCGACGCGCAAAACCTAATTTCATTTGCAAACACAACAAAAATCGTTTCATTAGATCAATGTCAAGTATAAAAAAAAAAAAAACTCAGCTGCAAAAATGTTCTTAGGCAAACCAGAAGACAAACTGGTACAACAACAACAGGAAGAGCAACCCATCCCAGACAATCGGTCAATTCCTTGCCATATGCATAACAGAAAGAAGAAGAAAAAAAAAACAAGTAAAAATTGCGCGCCAAAAAAAAAATAAGAAGAGACTTCAATTTCGAAGACAGACAATTTGAGTGTACACAACCCTTTTTTTTTGTTGCTTTGGGCTACCCCTTTTGTGGCAAGGTCAAATGTGTTGCTCACGTACGCAAATCGCATAGGCAAATGTAAAGAAGAGGAAGCAGAAGAAGCAGAAGAAGACGCTTGCTTCCTTCCTTCCTTTCGCCCTGCTTCCTGCTTAAATGCAAGCAACCATTTATCATTTTTTTTTGTTTTTCATTCTGAAGCGATTTTTGAAATTTTGTGCAATTTGGCAATTTTGCATGCAACGGCCGTTAAAGTCTGTGCAATCAGGCCGCGGCCGCTTATCCTTTCACTTTCGCTACCTACACACACACACACACACACACATAGGGCACCCCAGCAGTTTGCCAAATTCCAAAGCACACACACAGGACTCGCTGTCATATGCAAATTAGTTTGAGCCTAACAGACAAAAAAAGAAATAGAAAATTTCGCGTCCCGCCAAAAAAAAAAACGAAAAATACGCAAACGGCGCACAAAATGGCAATTGTTGTAGCACTACACAACTACTTATGCATGTTTATTTGTGTGTGTGTGTGTATAGTTTACCCCCTGATCCTGCGACTGGGTTAAATGCATTTTGGTGCGCCTCATTGGCTTTGGCTTTGGCATTGGAAACGACGCAACTGTCAATGTGTATAAAAAAAAGGGCAAATATGCAAATTAGTTAGCGTTTTTGTTGTTATTTATTAACTAATTTATCTCTGCGTCGCTGTGACACGTTTGTGTCCCATAGGCAAAAAGAAAGAAAAAACGCGCCAGGGTCGTGAAATATTGGCGATATGACGAAAAAAACGACAAAGCAGCAAGCTGCAAAAAAAGCAAACGGTGCAACACCTGGACATAATTTTTTTCTTGCCGCGGTTTGCCAATACTTAGTAGCTTAGGCTTTTTGTGTAGGGTTAAAGGTTGTTAAGTACTTAAGTGTATGATATAAATTGGGGTAAAGTAACTTTAACAGTTTTATTGAACTTGAATACAATTTACTAAAAAAAATATTTGACCTATTCAAAACGGAACTTTTCCAAAAACTTCTAAACACAAATCGTTAAAAAAAACTAACAGAAACTATTTAGTTAAATCATTTTCAACATTTTTCGTTGAAAGCGCCATAAGAAAAGAAAATGAAAATCAAGAAACATAAATTATTCATTGAAACGTTAAATATACATAAAGTTCACTTTTGTGTTTGCTCTCACTTTCTGTGATTTTAATGCTATGCCAGCCACTTAATCATTTGAAACCTAACCCAGTTGCATTTGCATCAGTATGAAAAATTAATAGAAAACCAAAAAAAAACAACTCCCTGTTCACACCCACTAAAGAGCACAGTGACAGGAAGCCACATGGACGTACAGAAACCACTTTTACATACGAAAAAAAAAAAAAACGAAACCAACAATAAAAAAAAGGAATGAAAAAAAAACATATGTCAATAAAAATCTTTTAGAAATTCATTTGCATAATGCAGTCAAAAGGGCAAATGTTGTGGAGTGTTCAGTCGTCGCCTTTCCTGTCCCAAACGCGAGACCAGGTAAGAGCGCAGGGTGGGTGGGGGTAACCGTGAAGGAACTAAGCAACATCAAAACGATGACAACAACTGCAAACTACAACTACGGCACGCATGTTTGTTTCCTTCGAAAACGAAAAACGCGGCAACCGAGTGATATACGCCGATGGAAAGGGACGTGTAGAGTAGCCCACTCGCCAGGGGTGCATATCATTAGCTGCTTAATACGAATGCGAGCAAACATTTTCCCAATGACACTGTTTGCCAGCAGTCTAAGCAGTCTGACACACATCAAAGGCCAATCAACTCTTTTTCGTTGCTTGCGTTTGTGTGTGTTTCTAATCGGAAACGGAAGTTCACCCTTAACGTTAACCCTTTAGCCTTAGCCAATACACAAACCGCATTGCGTTAGTTCATTGGGTATTGTGGTGAATATGCGTTCATGTGCTATAAATGTCCTTTTCTAAAGCAAAGCAAAATAAAATATTACTCACCATAAGCAGATTTAATCGCGATAATCCTTTAAACATCGCGATCTGTAAAAGATTGAATAAATAGAATATTAATATAAATTAATCTAATTATTTCAGAATAATGTTTTCATTATTTACTTAGAATATTTTCTTACAAAAACTTTTGAATAAAATTCTCTTTACACAAAGAAGTCTTGTGAGTAGTCATTAAAAGAATTGAAAGTGCTTGTCGATTGCATAATTTGGGACAACGCTCGTTAATTGAAACATAAACGCCATTTTTTATAGCACAAACGCACGCGCCAATGATTGAGGCATTTTATTTACTGTAAAAAGCAAAAACGCAAAAAATAAACAGCAGCAACAATGCAATTTGCGCAGAAAATTGCAAATCGCCCCATAAGACATAAATGAAATTTTTATAATCGAAACGAGACGCTGACGGAGGTCGTCACAAGTTGCGCATGCGCCGAATTTTATCATTTTCATTTTTTTTTTTGGGTGTAGTATTATTTTTACTGTTATTGTTATTAAGTTTTGGGGCCAAGTGACAGTCGCTGCCGACAAAGAAGGTCTTTTCATTTTGTGACGTCCCAACGTGACATATCCAAGTACAGACAGTGTCCAAGGATAAGCACACGCTTTGATCTTCGTCGGCAGGAAAACGAAACAAAAAGTCTGATCAACGGGGGTGTAGTAAACAGCACGTGAGCAGCCGTACTCTTTTGCTGGCTCTCTGGGGGCGATGCTATCACTGCAGTTGCTTTCTTTAATAAGCTGCAAGCTGCAGCCACAGCCGCACAAAACAACCAAAATGAGCGACTTGGCAAAAAAAACAAAAGACTTAAGACACAAACGCGTTTTGAGCTCGCTTGATGCTTTACACCTGATAACGAAGTTGAAAACAACGTAGACGGTAACGCATCGCAACGCACACACTCATTGAGAGAGACCGCCGCGACAAGGACTGCTGCTGCAGCTCTGTGATGTAATCAGGCTTCTCTGCTTCTGCCTTTGCCACTGCTGCCTGCTACCTCTTCCTGCTCCACAACGATTTGCCGTACGTGATATTGTTAAAAGCTTTTAATTGAAGTCATCTTCTTGCTCAAAACAGGTAGCTGCCTCTAGAGTATACTACCCTGCTGCCAGCTTGCTTCTGTCGATGTCGAGCATTTTTATGATTAAACTAATTTTTCTTAGCCATCTCTCTCTCTTTTTCTGTCTCTCTTTCTTGCTTTATCTCTCTCGTGTGTAGCAGGTGATGTAGTTTGGATCCCCCCTTAGCCAGCGCCTGGCAAAGTTATTTTAATAAACTGCGCGACGTGCCACGCATTTTTAAAAGACGATCGGTTTCAATTTTATTATTGTTGTGGCTGCTGCTGTTGCTGCTGTTGCTGGCCTGCTTGCTGTTCTTGTTGTTGTTGTTGCTGTTGCTTTTAGATTATTTCCAGCAGTTGTAAGTGTTGTTAGAAGGGAGTGCCAGCAAACCAAACTGGCTGACCATAGCCGCAACGTGCTCATTTAACAGTAGCCAACGAAAAACGTCTCTCTCATTTGATAAACTAAACCAGCATTCAAATATTTTAATGATACAGAACATAATGCCACAAGTTCATAAAGTAAACAAAGCGTGAGGACAAACTTAAGTTATGACAACCTCTTGATATACATTCTCCAATTCTTAGCTTATCACAACAATTTAGACGTTACTTAGAAGCCAATTTACAACAAGTAAATCTACTGAATGCAACAAAAGCACTTTTGCGTATGCGTAATGCATATAATTTGCGACCTTGCGGGCATTCAAATAAAGTTGTGAAGTAGCGCATAAAATAAATAACAGACACTTGACCAGCTCAGGCAACCCAGGCAACCCAGCTCCACCTTACAACTCTCTTTGGATTAAAATCAATATCCATATACTGGCTGGTGCTTATGAATGTTAGCCAGAAGCAGGCATGATTCAGACAGAAGATGCCACAGTCAAGATACCAAGATGCGAGATGGTCGATGCAGAGACATAACTATGTGCAAGAACATTTCATTTTTCAACAATTGGCCAAAAGTACGCCTCAATAAAATACAAGAAAAAAATGTAGGGGGCGTATGCGGTTCGGGGCCACAACAAAAGTAATGAGCACTTGGCCACGCGCTCCTTAAACAACAATAACAACGTCTATCCATGAATGCCGAATACGAAGGAGAATGCAAAAAAAAGGCCGCAAGGCAGAGCGGGCCAAAAAGGAGCTGGCTGAATGAAAACTGCACTCGAGCCTATAATTATAATTGAAATAAATTGATTTATTTGCCTGGCCAACTCTACGAACTCTATGCCAAAACGCATAAAGCCATAAAGAAAAATGGCAACAATACAATTCGTATTTGTTGTTTCTGTGGCTTTTGTTGTTGGTAGTGTGTGTATGTGTGTTGCTTAATTGTTGTTATTGGCAATGTGTGCCGCTGGCTAACATGTTGTTGGCGCAGGCCTAGACAACGATGTCGTTGTCGAAGACGTCGATAAGGTCATGAGCAAGTGTCATTCCAGTGCATAAATTATAAATGGGGCGTTTGCAACACAATGCTCCACCGAATGGTTTAATATGTGCTGAAGGGCAATGCGAGCAGCATGATTCACAATTACTGGGTGGAGAGTTCAAAACACAGCTAAAGACAAGCCCACCAGACACGCGGACAAAGATAGATATTTATAAAAAGAAATTATCAATAAGAACTAAATATAGTACATATGTTTTATTCCTGATAATCTGTTTTAGAAATCTAGGCAACTGGCTACACCTGCCGCCCGGGCTGCCCCACAAAAACAAGACGCATTCACTTGCCTCATTCTCTAGCTGGTATGTTGTCAACGCCAGTAGCTTTGTCTGCAAAGGCCACGAATAGCCGTTGCCCATGCCAACCTGTCTCACATTTCAAAATACATAATTAAATATGCATAGCGAGTTTGTTAGATAAAAATCTTAAAAACCCTTAAAAAGCTTTAAGCGCCTAAGCTAAGAGGGGGACACGAAAACCAGCAATGGCAACAACAACAAAGAACCCAAAAACAAGAAGTAGAAAAAGCAGCAAAAACCAGCGTAGGGGAAATACTTGATGGATAACTTGATGAGTATCGTATAGGTTGTGGATACTTTGTAGCACACACAGAGAGCATAAATGTGAGAAGCGCGCGTATACATACAAATAAAAACTAGTCGAAAGGCAGCAATAACAAATAACAACAACAATAATAGAGAGACACGTAGTTTCGATGTATGATACGAAAACACTTTGGCGACAATCATGGGAAAGATTTGGTTTGATTTGGTTTTTCGTTGTGGCTATCATTTTAGGCCATTAAACGAACCGGGCCCAAGAGGTCAGACGCGATAACGAGCGAAAGCTAAGGTGGTTCAGCTTGCAGGTGGTGCTGTGCGGTGCTGGTGGTGTGGGCTAAACATCGTTTAACGAAGCCGATTTGTAACAGAGCTTTCACATGTGTCTTCGAAATCGAAAAAAAAACAAACACATAAACCCAATAAAAAATAATAAAAAACAAACTTTGCGGCCAATCAGTTAAAAGTTATAACGCAAATCAAACCAACAACAACAACAAGAACAACAACAGAAATCAATAAAGTTCCCAATGCCAAATCAGAGACAGAGAGAAGAAACTTAATTAAAAGGTCGCTGTTAATGTTGTTAATTTGAAAATATTGTCAAAGGAAACGACTTACACACACACACACACACACACACGTACGCACGCACAACAAAAGAGTCCGCATTATAAAATCGTAGAGAAACGCCAATAAAATACAGCAGCCAGCAGCTGGCGCAGCTAATTTTTATGGATCTCCACACTGAATGCAAGCTGAATGGTCAGGCTGCGCTGACAGACATCTCGGCGGGATCTGAACAACCAAAGAAACTCGGTCGGTCACTCTAATCAAGCCTACAAGCCAATGCTGTCATACGAAAACAACAACGAAACAAGTTAAAAGAAAAAAATCTAAATTATACACAACACAAATTGGCTCTTTACATTTGACAACAAGTTCGTTGCCTAAGTCATTCGTTTCAACTTGCTCCAAATGTTCAGCATTTATATGTAGTTGATTAAGGGTCTAAATCAAGTTTGTTACCTAAGTCTTTTGTCTTATCTTGAAAACATAAAATATAAATTTTACTTAATTCTTTGGTTATTTCTAAACGGGTTTTACAATAGTTTAACACAAATTGCATACTGATTAATTGAAGCCCCAATGGCTCTGGGTAAGTTAACACTGCATTTTCAATTTGACAAACAATGATTTCCTCAATCAAAACGAAGGCAAAGGAAGGCAAATGGCTTCCCAAACATACTTGAAACAAACATTAATGTAATAATAATAATAATGCATATATAAAGAGAAAAGACGGGCAGCAAACAAACAACAAATAACAACTGAAGGGGGCGTGCGGTTTGGGTTGATTGCTGCGTGGCCTCCGTTGGGTTTTTGGTACGCCCGAATGGCAATGCACGCATACCATAACACAAGCACACACACATACACATATAAACGCACAGGCAATGTAACTTCAACCTTCAATTGTAGTTGTTGGTAGTTGTGTGTTGGTGTTGCTGCTGCTGTTGCTGCCTGTCACGAAACGTTATTCGTGCGGCCATGCGAGTTCACTGACTGCCGCCCAAGTGCGCCAGTGTATGTGTGTGTTTGTGTGTGTGTGTCTTTTGGTGCTTTTCATACGTTCGCTTTGTTTTCATTGCTCTTTACCAACAACAGCAACAATTACAACTAACCATGGCGGCCATATTAACATGCCTGCGAGTACAGTTTGCACCTGCAGCTACGTCAAAATCGTTAAAAATGAACAACAAAAAAACAGAGAATAGTCAACTTTAACGACAAAAAGATTCTATTGTCGAGCATTGCACGTGATACTCAATCGCGCTCCCAATTAGACAATCCGCTCACGAACACTAAACTACAAGAACGCAAACAAGCAAGCAACAAGACAACATAACACAACACAAGCTCCAAAGCGAAAGAGATAGATAGTTAATAGTAAATTATTATTGTAATCGATTCCAAGAGAGCAAGCTTAGGCTATATAGATAAATATTTCAAACGCATGCCAGTGCTAATTGATTGTGTACACAATAATATTTTGGCAATTTGCCTTACGCCAACAACAAGCAACAACAATATTCATGGCCAGTCATTATTTGTGTGTGTGTTTATATGAAAGGCAACAACAGAAATATTTCGCATGCCTATTGATTTTGCCCAAGCACCCCCGCTGGAACCCACACACTCACTTGTACAGCTAGTCCTAGTCTGTTTCGTTGTTTTATTGCTTTAAATGTTTAAATATAGTAATCAGTGAAAGAAAAGCTTGAAGAAACATGCGGCTCGTTGTTGTTTAATTGCCGCTGCTCATGCAACACACGCCACAGTTGCAAGGTGTGTGAGAAAATTGCACTCCAAATTGTTGTTCCAAGCTAGTGCAATTAAAAATAATATATGTATATGTGTGCATTTGCTTGTAGTGTAATATGTTTGTATGGATTAGCTTACAGCAGCAACACTCACAACCAAAAACACACAATAAATGAATTAGTTATTGTCTAATTGGCGCATATAACGCAAATAACATTTTCTCAAACGAAATCCTACACACAAAAAACTATAGACAAAAAGTGGAAATATCTTTAAAACATGATCTACTATAGCGGTATGTAAAAATATGTTAAAGTTAAAGAAAGTTTGCAACAAGATGTGTTCTGCTAGTTTACAGTTTGTGCTCTGCTATCCTAAAATCAAAGCTCTATTCATAAGGTCAATGACGAAGTGATTGATGACTTCCTTTTACTCTGTTCTGTTGCTTCCTACCTGCATTCTCATTTAACTCTAGTCGCACTAAATTAATTGACGCCAGTGTTAGCCATTTTATGATCGCCATTAAAATCAAAAAAAACCCGACTCGACCAATTCCCACTCCTGCTTAACATTTACGAGCAGATAAGATATGGAAAATGTTGGCGCCACAACAAATTGAGTCGCATGCAACGTTGCGATGACAATTCCAACATTTTAGTGTTAATCTCTTGCCTAATGTGCGAAAAATTTGCAACACACTGTTGAGAGTACTCCGAGTGTCTCTCGCAATTAAATTTGTTTAAGTTTCAATTTGATTGCACATAAAATCAAAAAGAAGATGCCCGGAAAGGCTGTGCTGCTGCTTCTAATTAATATGCATGAACTGGCTACTTGTTGGGCACGTTTTCATTCAAGGCATCTATCTTGGTATCGCTACTCACTGATCTTTTGCTTTGATCCATGCTTTATATGAGGCGTCTGCGCATTTAGAACTCAATTAAAAAGCGGAAGTTAAGCGCAGCTAAACTCTGATCTCGAATGGATCAATGGGTTTTGGATCCACGCCCTTGACAGACATTCCACTGGCATAAATCAGCCAGACACACATAACTCACTAATAGCTGGCAATTGTTGTCAATTTGCTTACAAAACAGGCGCGAAAATGCAGACATAATTTTTTTTTTCTTGCTTGTTGTTGTTGCTGTTGTTGTTGCTGTTGGTTAACACACCTTGACAATTGGCTGCATTTAAATTGTTATAAAAATAGAATTTGTCCCAAAACACGCGCCGCCTTGCTTAAGCTTAAGCTCAAGCAACGAGTGCATTTGCTTAAGCCAGTTTGTGTCTTAAGTCTTTCGTTTGTCTTGTGTGTTTTCGGGCAGACAATGAAAGCTAGCAATGCACTTTAATTTCCGCACCCCCCCTCCTGCCGGCTCGCACCCAACGCACAGCTCAGTGTCTGCATGCAAAATGCCATTAACAATTCGCGCACATAGCGCCAACAACAATAACAACAACAAAAGCAACAAGAAACAGCTGCAAAGAAAAGATCATAAAAAGTGTTTCACGCACAAACGAAACCACAACAACGGCTCAGTTTTTTGCGTCAACAAGCAGTACAAGAGTTTTGAATTTATTTATGTCGGCAATTATTTTATTTATATTGTCATCACACACACATGCACACACACACACACACACACTAAAGCTGTTGCGATTTGCATTGCGCCGTCTGATTTCGTAGTCAAAATATGTTTCCAACTTATGATATGCTATTCGCTTCTGTTGCCGCTTAAAGCTACTGGTTTTTAGACAGACAGCAGAGAACGACATCAACGTTGATGGCGTCGCGTCATCAACTTAATGGCACTCACACTCGCACACACAGCTTAAGCAGACAGTTAAATGCTGAGTGGTAGACATTAGTACAGACACGTAAGTGTGCATGGCTTGAAAGGATTCGTTACAGGTGTGTGCAGTTAAAGCATTTAACAAGATAAACTTTATGTTTAATAATTTTTGAATCGAAAACCTGCTCAAAGTCAGCTGTCTGTCCAGGTTTGTTTAGTGGAAAATAGATCTTCTTTACCGCTTCCTAACTAGCATATCCAACTATATAAACACAGCTTCACTCAAAACTTATCTGAAAGTAGCCAAATAAAACGACACCTTTGCTTGCATTGACGCCTCCACATGAATGTCTTTCACAGAAAGACGACCAAGGGACGACGTCAACAACAGACAACAACAGACGACCACGTCTCGACAACTGTCACCAAAATAATGCCCAGCAGCTAAAATAAAATGAAAAAACAACAACAAAAACGCAATGATGTGGTTGTGCCTTCATACTATAACAGTAGCCCGGATTCGGGCTCGAGCCCAGCGACAGCAAAACAATAACAACAACAATTTTCGAAGCGAAACGCCAAAAAATACAAAATAAAAAAGTACACAAAAAAAAAACAAAAAACTCGCATTTCAAATTCAAAACGCGATTTTTGCCGAGGTTAAACTATTTTATCATTGTCACAAATGGAATTTTTCACCAGCAATCACCTCGATCCGTTGTCCACCTGCCCAAGACACATACCCTCCCTCTCTCTCGCCCCATTCTCTGCCACCGTTTGGCGATGCGTGCGAAAACGCAGCAACCACAGCAACAAAGCGATCGGTGTACGTTTTAGGGCGTTTTCTGGCCACGGTTTTCTTCTGGCCTCCTCATATAAGTTTTGCGTACGCAGACAAAGTCTCAAGACGAGGGGGGTCAGCAAGAGACCGGCGGCAAGCGGGGTAAGACGAAGTGGAACTTGGTTTATATCTCTTCATTTGCTGCGGCTCCGTCCAGTTATTTATTGTATTTTACGTTGCTTGTTGCTGTTGTGTGTGGGCTACTACAGTGTGTGTGTGTGTGTGTGTGTGTAAGTGTGTGTTTAATTGAAGGCCAAGAGCTGCCGCATTGCTGCATGCATGGCAAGCATGTCCTGGTTGCAATCGCAGCTGATGGCCACTAGCCAGACATGCCCTTATTTGCGCCGCCAGCCAAAACGGCCAGTGCATAAATTATATGGACAACATTTCATACACACACGCACACACACATAGCTACCCTTGACACAAGGCGAAAAGCAAAACAATATCTATAGCTTACTTATCATTTTTGTAACGCCCAAGGCCAGACTATGCCAAAAAACTATTGTGACTTGATATGGGTAAAAAAAAAACTAATCATTGATTGGAAGCTGCGATTGCGTTGAGTCTATAATAAATACAATTTTATACAACAATTTCCCCATATTCAAATACAGTTAAAAGTTGTTTCAAGTGTATGTTTATATCATATTCTTGAATTGTTTTTATTTTTTTATGGCATTGGTTTTCGAATGACAGTTGTACTTGTAAAGGAAATATCTACACAACAATATAACTGAGTAGATATAGATATATATACAGCGTGTCAGAACTTGCGCAATGCCTGAATCGTACTTAGAATATGTAGCAATTGTTTTTGAACATCCATTAAACATGCGCTCGATTGGCCTCTTTAGGCAAAACGTCGCTCTAGATCATGCAAATTCGCATTCGGCATCCGATCATCAATTAAAATACAGCAGCCGCAGTGATAATCGAAAAAAAAAGCAACGTTAAATCGTTTGTGCGGTGCCAAATATGTCGTTGTAGTTCCCCCCTACTCGAGGGCAGAGCTCTCTCTTTCTCTCTCTCTCTCTCGCTCTGTTGTGTACTCTCTGATAACGATCGAGGTACTTATATAAGCAGTCAGCATCCGTAGGCAGTGTGAGCGAATGACAGACATCGATCAACGATGCGACCAAACGACATTAACGCTGCATATATTGTCATAAATTACAACGATAGAGCACAGAGCGTGCCCCCCCCCCCCCCTTTTCTACGCCCCTGCCCTGCGTTAAGCCCTTTGTGTTGTTGTTGTGTTGGCTATTCGATTGTGTTGTTGCTTGTTAAACGATAAGCCCAAAAGTCATCGGCATTTAAACCATAAGCAGTTGTCCATAGACTGACCATTGAACACCCCAAAGACTTAGACCAATCCGAAATCCTCATGCCCGTCCCCAAGAGCGTGTCAAGATAAGCATCAACGTTTGGCTAAACGCTATCCAGTTTTGGGTTTTCCTTTTTCTTTTCGCGTCTCTCTTTTTTCTCTTCATTGCCAGCAATTGATCGATATGTTAAAAACAGCGATTAAATGCGTCAAGCGACGGTTGTGTCTTCTCTGCAACTGCAACTGCAACTGCAGCAGCGAGAGTTGTGACAAAACTTTGATTGACATGGCTTTTGTATGTTGGCAAAGAGCAACAGCAACAACAATAACACAACTGGAAGATCCGATTGCAAGAAAACAAAACCGCACTGAAGATGGGGCAAAGGTAGCAATTGTTGCAGCTGTACAGCAAAGATCCTATCTATTGAGTACTGTCGAGTTACTTTAGCTCCACATCTGCAGTTCTAATACAGTTGAATATGGCTGGGTGTGGAATGTAAGTATATGTTTTTCATTTACATCATAAATAAATAATCAGCATATGCTCTTGAAAGTATGCTACCTATATACAAAAAAAAACAACAACTCTTTGTTTGGCACAGTTTGGTTTATCTTAGTAGCCTATCTAATTAAGAAAAGGTATATATATATATATTTACTACTACACTCAGCATTAGATGAAAGATAATGCTAATAATATGTGACTCAGCAATCTAAATATCACTTTTATCTTTTGTCTAAGCAATGCTGTGGCAAATCTATGCAAAGCATTTTTTTTTCGTATATTATAAATATATTTTAATTTAATGCACAGATCGAAAATCGAGAAGATAAAAAAGCTTAAAACGCAAACAATCAACTTGGCAAACAAAAGCAAACTTGGCAGGCAACAGGCATAAAAGTCGTGATACTAACAAATTTCATTAATGTACAACAGCGGCAACAAGTTGCAGGCACCACCAACTGGCTGGCTGGCTGGCATCCTCCACAACCAAAGCATCTTCCATTCATAAAACCAGGCAGGAGATGCTGGCTAAGATGAGGGGTAGGGGGGGCAGAGTGTATATACAACAGACACTAAGCGCATTGCATGATTTTGCATAATTTTATGTAAATTTTCAAACAGGCGGCTCGAGACTTGCAACAGCGAGTCGAATCTGCGGCGCAGGCGCGCAGTAGACACACACACAAGGCGGGGGCGTGGCAATGTCTGATTTTCAGTTGTTGGTGCTGCTGCTGCCGCTGAGACTGCGCCTCGACGACATGATATATGCCACATGATGACCACGACAAAAGCAGCCAGCGATGCGGCAAACAGTAGCAATTGCTTTTGTTGTACAAGGACACGATTATGCACAGGATATGGCACAAAGAGATAGAAACAGAGAAAATGAAATGAACTCAATTTATGCAAAGTGCAAAACGTGGCTTAGTTTAACAAAAAAACGAGCGCATTTTGATTTTATAAAATCTTTTCAAGCGTTGTCAAAACAATATATATATGTGTAGGAAAAAGATTTTGAAGGCGCAGAAACATCCATATGACAATGTGACATGAAATTTATGTGCGCAAAACACAAATGCCACAAAAAAATATTGTTTAGGGCATATCGAAACGGGGCAAGCAGCAGTTCCAAGTAAAACAGGCAACAGGAATCAAAATCAAAACAGACCCAAAGATGTTTGCAGCCCCCACACGACAACAAAGTGCACAGTGGAACCATTCTACTACGACAAACAGAATAGCTTAACGAGAGATTAAAGTTTATAACAAGTTCATAACAAGTATTGAAAGAAAACTAAGACAAAATGTTTTCATTGAAATCTTTTACAGTTTTCTATAACAATTTGATTAACCAGTGTGCAGCAAAGAGGGGCAAGAGCAAGTAGTTTGGCTACCTTCCTTGAATTGCAGCACTGTTTTGTTGTTGTTGTTGTTGTTGCTGGAGGCTGCACGTCAACGTCAACTTGAACGACGACGAGTTGGGCTTTAGCTACTGTTACTGCCACTGGGCCTTCTGCCTCTCTAATCAGATTCAGATGTCGTCGAAAAATGCGCGACGCTCTGACCATTTTAGCCCTGCCCAGCCCGGCCCGGCCCTGTCCAGTTGGCCGGTTAGGCTGCCTCGCGTAACACAGTAGTTGCAAGCTTGTTGCAGCAACTGGAGTTTTGCAGCAAACACAAGAATGACGAAGTCATAGCAGCGATGCGTCAATTTTAGATTCAACAAAAATGATTGCAATGCATGTTGGGCTGCCCAGGCAGCAAGAGGAACAGGCCAAGGCGGGAGGTACACTCAAAAAAAACGGGATTGTTATCTTGTAACCATAACAGTAGTAGTTTATTGTTATTTTTTCAAGTGTAGCGCAAGCAACCAGTTTGGCCAGGCCAAAGCAACTCCTGCTGCTGCTGCTGCTGCTGTTTAGCCAGGGAGTCAGCCAGGAGGCAGTCAGTTGGCAGTCGTCTGTCAGGGCAACTTGTGAAATGCCAATTTATTCGTTAGCAAATATTGCATCTGATAGAACAACAACAACAACAGAAACAACAACAAACCAATGCAGACCCCTCGCTGCAGTGTTGACTGTGATTTGAGTGCCAGTGCAACATATGCAGACATGACTGCCAGGACACAAAAGCGCATGGAAAGACCAGTAACTGTCTGCAACTGAGAGGCTCTGGCTCAGGTTTAGCTTTAGTCAGTTCCCTGCTACTGAATCATGTGTAAAAATCTTAAGTGCAAACAATTGTACGCGTTTATCGTGTCTCTGGGGCGACGACCACCATTGAAGCTGCTGTGTATCCAACCACAAAGGCAGTTCAAGCTGCAAGCCTTTTGCCAGACGGAAGGAAGGTAGCCAGTACAACAGAGAGCGAGAGAGAGGGAGACAAAGAAGGGAGAGATTCCGTTTAATTAAGCGGGCTTTTGTGAAAATTGGTTTAAGCATTTTTTGGAAAGCCCTTAAGGTAAGGCACATACATACTTGCCAATGTACAACCCCTTTTGCTGGGATGACTGGGATCGATTGCTGTGCCAAAAATATCCAAAAAATATCCATCAAACTGATCAAAGCTAATAAATCATAAGATGCCACAACTTAAGCACATGCAGTAGATGCGAACAACATTTAATTTTGAAGCTTAAGCACTACTACTACGGCCATATATAGCCTGAAGAGAGAGAGAGAGAGGGGCCAGGCTTTGACGATCGAAAAGAACCGAAATTAGTTTTGCGTTGCGTCCGTTATGACGGCGCACGTAGCCCCAAATGCTGACCCAATAATTATGCCCCTTCTGCGAGCCAAGAAACTGAGAGTGAAACCCAAGCGTTGCCGCCAACAAAAAACCTTTTCTCTATACACATATATGGTATATAAAAGATACATTTTTCTGATATAACCCGCAGGCGAGCAACGCACATTTTTGCTTATCAGTTAGAGACAGCCGCAAGTTTTTCCTGTTAAGTTACTCTTTAAAGCCAACAAGTAAACCGACTTGATGAGCAGCGTGAACAACAGTAAGGCAGTAAAGAGTATTGCAGCTTCGTTTTCAAATTGTTATTCCACTTTTAACAAATGTTCAACAAAATTATTGGCCAAAATATAATTTGTATTGTTAGGTTTGAGCACGCGACACACAGCAAGTGAGATAGTCAAACGAAGCTGGGGGATGTGGAGAAGCTCCAAAAATAAAAACCATTTTGGCCCCAGGGGCAAATGTCACACCGCGGCCATTTGTACGTCTAGACATCTTCTATGTTTATAAGGTGGATTCCGTTGGGATTGGACTAATCAATTTTAAATGTGTTTTTGCGTGTCAATCGCTTGTTTGCGTGCCAACTTTTATTGATATGTTTCGTTTGTTGTTGTTGTGATTTTAGTGGCTTTAGCTTAGTGGCATTAGACATTTGTTAATAATTGGCTGGTCGCCTTGGAGTTTTGATTGTTTTGAGTGAAATTCATTTGATTTATTGCACAAATTATGGAAAGTTTTTTTTAGTTTATCTAAGCGCAGACGCCAAAAGGCTTTGTCAACCATATTATGCAAGCCTTGCAACAACAACAAAATCTACTTTACACTTGTCGCTGACGCATTTTACAAATTTGGCACGCTTGACCATAAAAAATGGTCCGAACCATGGCAGAAAAAAAAGTGTGAAACTGCAAATGGCGTCGCCTTGCATAGACAAGCTCTTCCCCTCTCTGGCCGACTCTCTTCTTCATCTACCCCACCCATAGTTATAACCAATTCTGGTTCTAGCCTCGTTTGGCATGGCATCGATTAGCATAGTTGTAGCCAGTTATTGATATATGATACACTCAGAGAATATCTTTAGATTCATGTATTAAAAACTCTACTTTTTCTTCTTTAGGATATGTATACACATAAACATAAAAGTGTCATGACAACTGCATTAGGTCGATGGGGCGTGGCTGTAAGAACAGCAGCAAACAGAACTTGGCCACGCGCTGCAACGGAAGTTCAACTCATTTGGCCAGCGGCAAACGGATGGGATTTCTTTTTAAGCGCATCCTGGACACACGGCCAGGCGCGTTTGCTAGCCTTCGAATCAGAAACAACTTCATTGATATATGCCTCTGTATGTGTGTGTGTTTTTTTCTCCTTTTTTTGAGCGTTTCCTGTGCGTCTTTTGTTTGCGGCAGTAATGTCATAAATTTTCTTATTGCCAAAGCAAACAAAAAACTGTTCAAGCTCGACTTGCTCAGTTTTAATCATCATACACGCTACCAGCTTTCATTGTGGCCATAAAAAATAAGTATATATTCCTTGTTGTTCATATAATTAAAAAACGCTTTGGCCAAATTCCAATCAATAAAATCCAAAATTACGATGCAAAGCAAATAAAATAGCCAGAAAAAAAAAACCCAAAAAAGACAAGTTGTAAACTTATTATAACCAGTTCGAAGAGACTAACCCCACGCAGCGCCACCCAAAAAAAAAATGTTGAAAACAATTTATTGATTGGTTTTGTCTGCTTAATTTCTTGCATAGGTTTTGATTTTATGAGGCCACAAAATGTTTGTGTTAGTTTGAGACATCCCAAATGCAATATGTTGTTGACAATAAAAACAAAAGATGCCTGTTGAAAGTTTGATGAAGCGAGATAGTTCCGTAACCAGAAAAACCAAAAACATAAATAAATATATTGTATGCATTATGAGTATGATATGGCATCTAGCATTGCTAATAACTATGAGAAAAAAAGGGGCAACATAAAACTTCAATTTGTATGCATCGTAAATGAAATCAGGGAAAACGCAAAGCGAAGTGTAATAAAAATTAAGTAATTTTATGATGCTTATTGTGGAAACTACTGTTTATGCTAGATATAATGATGTAAAGAATAAAGCGTAGAAACTGTTGACTCTTGAGTAATGTTAAAAACAAATTATAATTAAGGTTATTGCAGTTCAGCACTTCGAATTTGTCTTAAAACGTATTTTATTTTAGCAATAAATCCGCGTGATTAAATAAATAATGTGAAATTTTGTATTTTTAACAACCCAAAAGCGAATTAAATTAAATTTATGTTTCAATCAACACGAAATGCAATTTATTAAGCTGATTGAAAAAATACCATAAACAAAAAAAGAAAGATTTAAAACTTCCGTTAACATAACTATTATATATTTTGTAACTGGCTTATCTCTCCCCTCTGATTCCAACTGATCAAGACAAATTGTTTGTTGCATTGTGGAGAATTCCTTTTCATTAGCACACGTTTTCAAAACTTATTTTTAAGAGAGCCTCGATTAGGAATCCCTACAACGCCTACACGAATATTACGTGACACATTTTCATATCCCATTTGATGACAGTCACGCACATCCTTCGAACACTTGTTCACTGTAAAATTCCAATTTTCCTTTTATAAAAGAAAACGGAAGTGACAACGCGACAGCTAAGTTATATTGTTGTGTTGTGGTCAAAACTAACTAACGTCTCTAATAGAGACTGCAATAACGGCACACGTACTTTGTCTAAACAATTTTCTGGCTAATTGAGTTATGACCAGAAAATCAAAAAAAAAAACACAACAAAACTCCCAACAAGATCGATTACGATCAGCAAATAGCCAATGGATCATTTACAATATCAAACTGTATTCCAGGAATAAACACAATAACTGAGAGAGAGCTGTGAGAATTGCAAGTGCAGCAGGTAAATAGAAATTCGAGGAAAATAAAGTGAAAGTGTCTGATGCTTATCCTTTACAGGTGCTGGCGCCTAACGGTGTTAGAATCCTCTGTGTATGTGTGTGTGTGTGTGTTTGCAGGTGTGTCTGTTAAATGAGAAACTCGTTAGAGCGCACCCAAATTATAACATATATTGCTTGACTTTTAATGACAGCCCATATATACGTATATAGCTTAAGCATAAGCAATGCAAAGCACGCAAAGCTTTTGTTGGGTTTGTTTGTTGGTTTTTTGGGACAGTTTGCATGACTGAAATATTTCTGGTATTATTGATTACCAACATTTGGCAAAACAAATGATACTTTTTTTTTTGGTTTTTAGGGGCCTGACAAATGTGCAAGGTAAGTGAATAAACAGATAGCTTAGCTATAATCAGTCGGTGAGTCTTTTGTTGGAAGCAGACATTAGACATTGGTAATGCCCCGACTGCTCCCTGACTCGCGGCAGAAAATTTGCATTGTACTAAGTCTTGGGTTTCGGGTCGGGACTTGATAACAGCAGAGCAGCACATCGATCGCTTTCAAACTACAGAGCGGAATAATTTAAAAAAATAAACTGCGTTTATTTGAAGCTTCAAGCGTTGCGCGCACAAAACAAAAACAAAAACAAAATCCGAAACTCAACCAAATAGAAAATGAAATAAAATTAAAAACCAAAAACAAAAAAAAAACCGATCGTCTGTTCGTCAACTGCTACAGGAACAGCAAACAGTAACACACAACAACAACAACAACAGCAAGAAATGAGAATAAACAATATAAATGGCCGCATCGGAATTGCTAATTTGCTATTGAGTTTTGCTTGGCTCGCTTTCGGTTTGCCGTATGGAGTCTTGGGTCTGGGTCTGGGCCGAGGGCCTCGAACACGTCGGGTTCCTGGCACGTTTTATTTCTGTCTGTCTGTCTGTCGGTCTGTTGGTTTGGCTGCCCCCTCTGACGACATTTTTGATTTTTGTGCGACATTTTTGACATGCGGATGTACAATGTTAACGACAGCCAGAACGAGATAGACACAGATAGAGAGAGGAAGAGAGAGAGAGCGAATACTGAGAACTGTTTTCAAAATTAGGCCCCAAACGCACAGCTGCAAACAATTTCACAATGCACAAATCCTCGATTTACAATAAATTGAATTCGACCAATGCTGTTGCGGTCAAGCGACCGACAATGGACTACAAAACCTACCCTCCCACCCCTCAACCCAACCCTCTAGTTTAAGCTCCTGCTGGCAATCAAAGTTGCAAACTGACCCAAGCAAAACCAATCCAACCAACCGAAATGCTTGAAAACCGCAGGAAATTCGTCGAATTTGCCATGCGGTAAACTTGTGGCTCTTGCCACAGCACCAAAAAGGATGCACAGCCAGAGTATCCTTGAGCTGCAGGCCATTGTTTCAATGCTCCTTGCCTTCGTCCAATTTCTAGCTTGCCGAATTGCCGAATGCGTTGGCGTATGCATAATTGATGCGAATGTTTGCGGCAGGGTACAGCTTAGAATGCAGAAGCGTTTCTTATAATTGAGTCCAACTACTCCGGCGAACCCGAGCCCTTAGTAACTAAAACTCAAAAACCGAGTAAAAGTAGCAACTGGCTTAATTGAAAGACGAAGAGAACAAAAAAAACTGAGATTGCAGCATTGAGAATAGAATTTTGCTGCGGTTTTGTACGAACAGTTTTTGGACAATTTAGCAAAGGAAAACTTAAGGTTATGATTTTGAGCATTCTACAATAGATTTTGACGCGACTCAAACGTCAAGAAGATAGTCGGTAGGGCAATAAATTAATCAAAACTAAAGATTATTTTCTTTGGAAAAAAGAGCAGCTCACACCTCAACATGCGTTGAACCGGAAGATCTGTAAATGATTTGTTTGACAACAAAAACAAAAACATTTCTCTGGCCATTTCGCAGAAAGGTAGCTCCGTCTACGTATCATTGCAAATGATCGTAGAACACAACAACAACAACAAGGACATTGCAGTCAAAAGATAATCAATAGCCCTGTCGCCGTCATCGACGCCAGGCATTGTGAGACGAGCTAGCGAACTTGTGTGGCCGTTCGAGTGGGCATCATTAACCTTTTAAATGCCAAACCTAGGGGAACAAGGCAGCTGAGTGTGTGTGTATTGCTGCTAAATGTCAAACGTCATGGCACTTATTGATGTTTGTTGCAACGTCTCGGCCCATTCTCTGTGATCATACGAAACAGACACAAACAGAAGGGGTAGCAAACAAAAGGACACCAGAAGCAGAAGCAGACACACGCGCACACCAATTATCACCCACCCCCATCATTGGACAAATCTCTCGCTTCCTTCGGCCGCGTCGTTGACTTGAGCATAAAGCCAAACGTCATCGTTGACAGGCGAGTCATTGCTCAATGAGAGACCCTCAACGACGCATCTGAATGTTAATGAATAGGCAAAACAATATAAAGTCAGGCAATGTATGTCATTTAAACAAAATGTTCTTGCCCAATATAACATTTCGATCTGATTGCAAGGGCTGGTCAAATGACGTGCGTTTGAGATTATAAGCGTATATCGAATACAAAATAACTTTAGTGGGGGGAATCTAATTAATAGTAATGAGCGCCGAGTAATAATGCTTTTCATAGTAGATACACAAAATAGATAAGTCTTTTATACAATTTGATTTCAAAGTGTTTGTATCTTGAGAGTAGTTATATAAATGATGTTACCGCGATTCAGCGTATTTACAAATAATCACATTGCCAAGTTTTCTGAACGCACTTTTAAAAACCTACCCATAAAAATCGCTTCAAAAACGCGTGCAAGACGCGTAAGGAACTGCTTACAAGCGCAATTGGTGTGAAACTTTGCTTAAATGCAGTACACTGCTTTGCATTTTTTACACTACAGCTGTATCATGCACTGCTTGGTATAAAAAGCAGTTTCTGACTTTTCCATTCATTTTGTTTAACATTTCTCAAGGATAGCAAGGATACCCAACCTACAGAATTTCCGCCAAACCAAACCGAACCTCAACCCACACAAGGCAACAGTTTGACAATGCAACAATGCCGACGATAAATAGCCATGGTAACCAAAAAAAATTCCGCAGTTCTTGTTTATTTTAGATACGACGCAGTCAAAAACAACAATTCTTGGAAAACAATATACAATCTAAGGAAGTTTTAATCAAAGTGCTAAACAAAATAAAAAGAGCAGCTTTGCAAAATGTGTCAGCTCATAGAATTTTTGTACACTTAACATTTAGCTACAACTTTATAAACGAAAAATAAAGCTTAAAAATTATATATAAAAAAACCAGAGATAGATACAGATACAATGCCAACGATACCAAAACGTGCCCCAATGGGCAACAACAAAGGCAGCGGCATGGAACTGCTAAGCACGGGCATAACACGCACAGAAGTCACCGAGATGCAGCTAAAGTGGCAGGATAAACCGTGTGCTGCGCCACCCTGCAAACAGAGCTTCTGGTGGGCCAGCCAGCCCAAGCCCATCAAAATCAAAGGTTGTCCCAAGTAAGTGTGCAGAGATTTTTTCCTTGTGGGTTGGCTGGGTAAAATGACAGCACCACCCCAACTACTGGTATATGTGTGAGGTCAATGAATTCCGTGGCCGGCTTGCCGGCTGATTGAGCAAAGGAAAACAGAAAATGAAAGTTATTGTGTTTATGCTTGTGGCCGAAGGAAAAGCCGTCATAAATTATTTACATCATTTGGTCAGCTGTTGGCCAGAAGCACGCAAGCCAACATCAATTTGACGTGAATTCAAAACGTCTTTATTGAAACTAAAATTGTCGCAATTTATAAGTTCTAGCTGTTGTTAAATGCAAAATATAGACAATGCGATAATTGGGCATGGGTCATTTAAAGGACATTGCATTCAAAGTGCTAAGTGTTTAATGATGTGTGAGTAAAGTGTGTTAATAGAAACCACTTAAAGACATGGCATGGAATGGTTTATTGACGCACATCGGAAGCCATTCTATCTTAAATCTTTATACGATTGTATTTATCAATCTTTGATCGTAATTAGTGTAAGATTTTACAAGGAAAAAACAGGTTATCCTTGTTTCATTTCAACAACCAACTAGTTGATTGTCCTTGGAGATATGCATTGACTGTGGATAGAGCTACATGACAGCCCACGCCTTTCATGTGTGACACCTTAAGAATTTCTTAGGAACACCTTATTTGTTCACTCTACTTCATTAATTCCGCTTATCGGCGGTACACGTCAACCTAAGCAGCTTGGGGCTGAACTAACAATTGACCTTGGCCATTGACATTAGCTGGAGAGGACAGGAATTCCGACTAAGTGCCACCCACACTCGATTTCAATGTCAACTGCGAAACGCGTGTGGTCATCTCTGGATCAAGCTGGCTTGGGTAGTAGTGGAGAGTAACCGCGAAAATGCGACAGCAAACAGCTAAAGGTGCAATTTCAAGGACGAGGTGACAGGAAACGCTTTTAATTGGAAACACGGCTAGGCCAAAAATTGCCAAACGAATACGGAATATCGGAATACATAATGCGGCATGCAAAAAGGCGGCGAAGTCGCCAAAAGCCAGTTAGTTAACTACGACTAAGCCCCCCAGAGGTGTCGCTTAAAAGGAAAGGAGAAGGAGTAGGAGGGTTAAGAGGTTCAAACTGACCATGCGATGGCCGAGTTGCGACCGAGTAGCGAACAACGAGTGCTGGCAGCGGTCATTTGACGTTTGCCACTCGAACAGTGCGCTACGGTAACGCGTGCTCCTTGGCCTGTTGTCCTGTTAACCAACAACGCAAACGGACAAAGGGGCAGCAAAACGAAAAGAGAAGAGAGAAAAAAGAAAAGTATTGATTAACTTTTTCGTGTGTGTGTTAAAGATTGTGTTGTTGTTGGCCGTAGCTATTTATAAAGTGCCCAGTCAAAGCGGACCATGCCAGAGACGAGCAGCAGCAGCGAGCAGCAGCACATAAATCCAGAACACTTCCACAACAATAGACCAGAACAGGAACAACAGCAACGTGCACAGAACTTTTCCTTTGCCAGCAGCTATCCCTATGCACCAGGACGAGGCAACAGTAACAGCAACAGCAACAGCAATCAGCACCTGCAAACCTTTAACGTTCAACGCTATCAGAGTCCATACAATTTCCAGCACGTGGTCACCAACTCATTCTCTGTGCTACACAATTCCGTAGAGCTAGACTACGAGCATAAGCCGCCAGCCAATCAGGCGATTGTACGTCCCACCATACGTGAACCATCGGCGAACGACAATGCGGAGAGCACAGCAAACAACACAACAAATCCACCATTGACGACGCGCTCGTTCTTCTCGCGCAGCACACAGGAGGTACGCAGTTTTGCCGATGAGCTGAGCCAGAAACTGCGCTTTCTGGCGCCGGAGGAGCACTATAACGGACGCGCTGGCAGTGGTCACAGCAGCGGTGGCATCTGGCTCTCCACGCGTCAAATGGATCGTCCTCGCTTTGAGACCACTGTGCCCACGGGCATCTTTTTGCCGCCACCGCATGAGCTACAGATGCTGCCAGCGTCCATGTTGAGACGACATGTCTATGCATACTCCTCCTATCCCATGATTTTGCACAACTATTACAATGCCAACAACAACAATAGCAACAACAGCACTAACAATAACACCAACAACAATAGCTACTCTAAAAGCCAGAATATTAGCAAGATTCCTGTGGCCGATAAGGAAAATAAAGCCGCTACACGGCTAAATGGAGTGCGTGCCACAGCCGCTGTGGCAGCTGCCACTGCTGCTGCGGCGGCCGCGGCCACCAAAAACGATTCACAATCGCTGGCCGGTGGCCTGCACATAACCAAGGCACAGTTCCAACAGCAACTGCAGCAGCGACGTAACGGCGACAAAAGGTAATAAAAATAATACCAGAGTTTAGTCCTTTAGTCTAAGGACCAAATGTGGAGATTCCCTGCTTTCAGTAAGACTTTCTAGAGCGAAGAACTTTAAAGGATTATTAGCTCCTTTCCTTTGACCCTTTATAATTGTTATAGGGTATCAAAAAGTCTTTAGCTAAAAAGCAAACACATTAAAATATTTCCATAAATTTGAATGCGCACTTTGCGGCTGCTAATTTTAGTGGTTTGCTGGTTTAGTAGTTTCCTTTTTACTCAAACCTCGCGTTCCTATCGATTGCTACGTCAACAATTGAATTCGAAATGTATTTTCAATTTGCTTGGAATTTTAAAGTCCCAGCGTTGATTAATTTATATGCCGCATAGTATATCTCCGCCTCTTCACTCTGCGCAAGGACATTGAACGTCGCATTGTGTCATGCAACCGGCTAACAAAACGTTCCTAGTTTCCTTAAACTCCCGCTGCCCGCTGCCTGCTCTTAAATAATTTAAATCAAGATTTAACTATCGCTGGCAACAACAATAATAATAACACAATAGACGGTAATTTACCTTAAATACCATGTATATATATAGATGTAAAGGAACAAAGAAAAAAAATCAAACGATCAAAACAAAAACCAACACAATTGAGAGAGAAGTAAGGCAGCAGGACATTATACCACCGACCACATATGTTTCCGTGTGATACGATATAGTATGAGAATATAAATACAGAAAAGTCGTTAGCTAGTATTTGTAAATGAGCTCAATAAATTATATTCCCAAACTACACAGATATAGGGTAAATATTTAGCGGAATAGCGTGTGTAGAGTATTTAACATATATATATTCCGTCAAATGGTTATATCCTTTAAAATAGCTTCTTGAAACGCTTTTGAGGACTTTATCTTGAAAGAAATATCTCAAAGTAAAACTGATTTATAGCCACAATACTAAATACACTTCTGAATGCCGCCTGAACTTCACTACAGCACCGCAATTCCGTTGTAGTTTTTGAGTCGTCACTTTAGTTGATTGCTTTGTACTTCAGGACCCAGACCCAGAGAGCTGGTTTGGCAATACACCAACTGGGGGAGGGACAGCAGACACTAGCCATTTGCTTGGCTGGAAAACTTCAATGTGACTTCCTGTTAGTGGGCCAGTTTCAGTAGCAACAAACTGAACAAAAATTTGCATAGGTCACGAGTTCAGGTTCCAGCGCATAAAGGAGTGCAATGTCTAACAATGTTATATACTTGTTTTCTACACACAACTCATAAATAACTACTGTCCAGTCCACTTCAGTCCAGTCCAGTCCAGTCCAGGGGCAATTGCTAACACTCTAATGCTCTCTCTTAAAGCTATTTAGCTGTGAGACTTTAATTTCGATATGCCGCACTGAAAGTGGGCTATGTGCTAGTCAACCCAGCAGTTGACCCAAAAGTGTACTGAACTTAACGGAAATTGATTCGAATCGGAGATGACTTGACAAGCTAACGCCCCATTAAGTGTTGGCGTTCTTGATGCAATGCACAAATTTGATATTTATCGCATTTAAAGTGCAACACATTTGGGTCTTAGCAAGAGTGCTGACGAAGCGTTACGCAAGTAACTCTCAATAATCTTCAACCTTGGCCAGATTTCAATAACTATTTATAAACCACTTGAGTGGACCCTAATTTATTTCTGATTATACGGGCTGAACTACGTTGAACTGGGTCGAGGTTTAGTTATTGACAGCCTGTGTTTTAACTCATTGCAGACCCGTCGTTCCGCCGCCAGAGCCTTACATGAACATGATGTACGACCGACGTGTCATAAAGGGAAGCAACTTTGGTACACCGTCGATGCTTGTGAGTGTGTTTTTTTTTTTGTGGAGCTGACAGCAAGCCCTGACCTATGACTAATTGTAAATTTGTATGTGCCTGCAGGCGGAGGTGGACCCATTCGATAAAGCTGCAGAGCTTAGGCGCCGCAATATGCTGCGCAAGCGAACGGTGCAGTGCCGCAATCAGCGTAATGTGCTGGGCACACCACCGCCAGTTAAGGGGCGAAAGCATGAGAATATACAAACAGAAAAATACCTGGAGAAGTTGGTGCAACGTCCGCCAGAGTATACGGTGGATACACAAACAGATTTGTTTCTGGAGAAGCCGCCAACGCCGCCTTATGTGCCCGCCAAAGTGGGCGTTGATGTGGGCACTGAGATTGGAGAAGGTGAACTGTTTCACTTTGATGCGGAGGCTCAGCCAATTATTGATGTGATGGTGGATGCATGCATAGAGCAGAGCATGCTGGAGGTGGCACACGAAATGGAGCTCGATGCACTGCGTCGCAAGCAGGAAGAGTAAGCCTACAAAAGAAACTGTGAAAATTATGCAATTAAAACTAATCTCATTATTTTCTTACAGATTCTTAGCTCAACGCGAGGCAGAGCTGGCTGAGCTGCGCCGCTTGGAGGCTGAGGAGCTGCGTTTGCAGGCTGAAAAGGAGCGCCGCATACGCCAGGATTCAATTGCCAAGGAGCTGGATGTGGAGATGCAGAAGAGCGTCACAGCAGCCAAGCTACTCCAGGGACACATTGCCAGCTTAGTGCCCGAGGTGCTTGAAAGCATTGAGCCAGCCAGCGATGCAGTTAAGAAGGAGCAACTTATGAAGGATATCTGTCCCTGGCTATCTGCTGAGGTTGCCCAGGAAGTGGGCCACATTGTCGACTCTCGCGAGATTCTTACAGCCATTATAATGGAGATCATTAAGCAGCGAGCCTCAGCATACATTGGCTACAAGGAAGAAGAGTCCGAAGCGTCGGCCACAGATGTTGGTATTTGCGAGGAGGAGGACTGCATGGCCGATATGGAAACTTGCCCATGCGAACCGGAAACAGAAATGTCCGATTGCCCAACACCAACAGAGGCGCCGCATCTGTAATGCGATGCGAGAAAGTTAAATGACATTATAAATGATTTGGTTAATTAAAGTTAAAAGTTTGAGGACCGATTGGTGCTCATTAGGTGCATACTCAACAAATCCAATATGTGCTGCCTTGTTGTTGTGTCTGGCAGCACGCGGGCATGCGTCATCCGTATGCTGCCACACACAATTGCATTGGCGCCAACGCGTTGCATCAAAAGTAAGCAAAATATTGTTAAAGTTTTATGTTTTACACGAATATTAAACAAATAAAGTGAAATATGTGGAAGAGAATTTCAATTTTTTCAAGTTCCCGTTAGACGACAGTGTTAGAAAACTAAACTACAAAAGTTGGCGTCCTCAAGTGTGGCTGTCTGCTGCTTGAACGTGGTATTTTCACTGAGTGTGTTCGAAAAATTTAGTATTTTATTATTTCGTGCGAAGTATTTTTTTCTCTCATCGCTTGCAGTCACACTAAACCATCCAATCAGCATGTCCAAAATATTCACACCAACAAATCAAATACGTCTTACAAATGTGGCTATTGTGAGATTGAAGAAGGCTGGCAAACGCTTTGAAATAGCCTGTTACAAAAACAAAGTGTTGTCCTGGCGTAACAACAGGTAAGATAGCACCAAATTCAAGTAACTTAATAATTGCGAAATTCTCACAGCGAAAAGGACATTGATGAGGTGCTGCAAACACACACAATCTTTACAAATGTATCCAAGGGCCAGGCAGCGAAGAAGGATGAACTGCATAAGGCATTCGGTGCCAAAGACGAAACAGAAATCTGCAAAGAGATCTTAAGCAAAGGCGAGCTGCAAGTCTCAGAGAAGGAGCGTCAGAGCGTGTTGGACTCCCAGCTAAATAGCATTGTAAACAGTGTGGCCGCACTTTGTGTAAATCCCGAAACACGTCGTCCCTATTCATCGACCATCATTGAAAAGTCTCTTAAAGATGCGCACTTTTCGGTGAAAATGAACAAGAACACAAAGCAAAACACACTGGAAGCCATTAAAGTGCTGCGCGAACACATGCCCATTGAGCGCTCTCGCATGAAGCTGCGCGTCAGCTTTGCCGGCAAGGAAGGAGGTGGCAAGTTGAAGGACTCAGTCATAAAGCTGGCCAATACTGTGGAGCACGAAGAGTGGGAGGAAGCAACGCTGCATTTGACATTGCTAATCGATCCTGGCCAGTATCGCGTCATTGACGAACTGGTGCGCAACGAAACCAAAGGCAAAGGCCTTTTGGAACTTCTCGAACTCAAGGAAGTTGTCGAGAGCGATGAGGTTTTCTAATTGCCAAACAACTTGATATTTTGTACACAATTTAGTTGCTTAGCTATGTATACAGAACATGTGAATGCACTCTGATTAAATCGAACATTTTGGAAACGCCACAAGCAACAGGTATTGATGCTCTTTTCTCGCTGCACTTTATAAAATATATAAATATATTGGGAATATTTAGTTTAACAGAGTGTTGAATGGATTAAATAGTGCGCAAAACGCTGGCTTCACTTGCGCTTCTTCAGATTCTCAAAACGACGTGACAGTTCATCAAAATCAATCTCATCGTCATCCGGCTTGCCGCCGCCGCCACCGCTGCTGCTGGGCACATCGGGTAAATCCATGGGAACATTGGGCAAATCCAGTGCTGGAGGCGCGCTGGGTTGTTCGGGTCCACCCGGCGGCAACTTGGAGCGAGGTTGTGGTTTCGGTTTATTGGCATTCTGCAGCAAAAGAGGATCATTGTTAGTACGAAGTCAAGAGTTGGGAAAATAGCATTCAATGTCAATCTTCAAGCTTGTTTGTTTTTTGGTTAAGGTCAAGAGCAAATCGCTGACCTGCAAGTTAACGGGATTAATCGAGGAGTAACGTGGTGGTGGATCATTGAGCGGTTTTGGGCGCTGTTTGGCAAAATAAAAAATTCAAAGAAAAATAATAAAAATAAAAACAAAATTATATCTCCATAAAAAACAACAAAAGGTAGAGACGAAAGCACGAAAGCAGAAAAACAACGATAATGACTCATTTCAAGTTCTACACTTACAGTTACATTGTGACGTCACATAGAAACACAAGAAACAAGAGATCGACGACGTTTACGATTTTGGGTTAGAAATGAAAAGCAAGTTAGTTTATGGACCAAGTCCAAGGGCTCACAACAACATGGAATCACGGATAACATACCAAAATGTTCTCGTCCGGGCTGCCAGAGCCGGATGATTTTGACTCCTCAGCGCTTGGATTAGTTTCGTGCTGAAATTGCCCAAAAATCATGCAAAGACATGCAATAAGCTCAGCTCAATACAACTATAATTAACTATAATGACAGCTCCAGAATTAAGTTCTGTTTTCAAATGTAAATCTAGCTACAAAATATTTAATTATTTACTCACATTGATGAAATTGGTATTCAAATCCTTCTCCTCGGCACATTTGCTTTGCGCCGAGGTTGACGTTGGCGGTATATTGTATGCAAATGGTGGCGGCGGTTGAACTGGCGCTGGAGCGGCACAGGCGCCAGCATTGCTGCCACCACCACCGCCTCCGCCGCCACCGCCATTACCAAAGTTTGGATAATTGAATGGTTTGCTGCTAGGTGGCATTGGCATGTCGGGCAATTGCGGCATTGCCGGATAGCCAATGAAACCCATTTGGGGTGGATGAGGCACACCGCCACCGCCACTCAGATTATTTCGATCTGATAAGTCAATAAGATGTGCCTGCGGATCAGGCTTCTGTTCCTCCTGCATGACCTGTGGATCCGGCTCGTATTCAATGTTATAGTTCTTGGCAATGGCTATCAAGTAGTTCTCCACCAGCAGCTTGGGCGGCGCCTGCAGCGTCAGCTTATGCATTAGCTTCTCCGATACATAATGATCTCCAGTGGCCGTGCGCGAGTGCTCCGCAAACTGAGGTCCATACTTGTGCACAAAGATGTCGGAGATGACCTTTAGCTCCGCAATATCGCTCTGCAACCGGGGACAGACCCAAACGAGACTGGAGACGGGCTCGGCTATGCCCGCGTCCAGTTCCTTCATTTGCTGTATGAGACCGAAGCGTGCCAGCAGCAGATCACAATACATTTCGACTATTTCCATGGCCTCCACTAGGTAATCCTCACTGGAAACAAAAGCAGCGTAAGTAAGTCTTAACTGGGTTTTAATATGAGGATGTCTACCGTATGATATGCTCCACACGTATGCGAGCCCGCTCCGTTTTGCCTGTGGCAAGATAATCGGCAATTTCCTTGCGAGATTTTTGCGTCAACTCTGATTTCTTTTTTTCAAGCAGTTTGAGACGATTTTGAGCTAGGCGCAGATTTGTCTTAAGCTTGTTGTAGTTGGGGCCACTGGAGAACATCTTGGCACCTGTAGCTAATTTTTATATTTAACTAATCTAAAAGATTTATTTAATACTTTTTTGTCTTTGATGATTCACTGATTGGGGAAAACAAACTGTTTGTGACGTCATGAACTAGCGATGCCAACTGTTGCCGAACAAAAGGCATTAAAAATAGTTTTAATGGAAATCATTTGTCAACAAATAACTTGATTCTTATGCCAAAAAGACATTAATTTTTGTTATAAAATATTTAAAAAATTGACTGACTTTTGAGTAACTCATAATTTATATAGATTTTTGTTATTTTCACTTATTTCGTGTCAATATTGTGCTCAAAAAGATTTAACACCAGCAATAATTTTAAACATCAAATAAACTAAAGGTTTAACTACTTTACACTTATTAATTTAATATATTTTAAGTAACAGTTTAAAAATCTTGCTACCAATTCGCTATTCAAGCAGAAATTTTAATCTATTAGCCCTGCCAACTTGATGAACACTTATTTACGCTGATTTTTCCCTTACTACTTCGTTTTGTGTTGTTGCTTCATCTTCCTCTTCCAAATAATTCGCAAGAGCTGCGCGCTCCTTTCGCGCTGCACAAGACATCGTTCAAAAAGGCTTAAATCGTATTTTAAAAAAACAAAGAAAGTGTGCATTAGAAGAAGCAAATAATTCTGATCATGGGTCTTGTTAAGGCAAAAGTGTCGCGCTCGCGATTTGTCAGGAAAAGTGTGAAAATTGTGAAAACTCCAGTGATAAGTGGCTTTCGGGCCTTTAGTGGTACCACAAAATTTATTCAGTGCTCTACATGGCAAACAGAGGTACCACTACACATTAGACGTAAACGCACCAGAAGCAGACGTCGATAAAGTGCAAAACAAAACGCAACACTGAAAATGTTTGTAAACAGCTGACAACCAAACGGCCGATAGATGGCGATGTCCGCCTCGCTTGTTGGCATTGCCAGCAGCAAGCAAACGCCATATTTGATTCCTCCTCGTCGCTGTGGTGTTTGTTAAAGAAAGCGAATTTTCATACAAACTGCGATTATAATTAGATGCTTAGGCATATTTTGACTGAAATCGCAAAAGAATTGAAAATGCTTTGAAAATATTGTGTGAATACGCCGCGTGTGTGTTTCAAATCGTGTGTTGTAACGCATAACAGCAGCAACAACAACAACTAGCCAAGGCCCACAAAGGTAAAAAGATGATGCGAAAAGGAAAAATTACGCTGCTGCCTTAAGAGGCATGTGACGTCACAGACAAACACGCCTGCATGGCGTACGAAAAAAAATGCACGACGCTTAAGTACAACATATTTAATTTCGTTTTAGTGTGCCGCACCATGGAAGGGTACATAGTGCACAGCAACAGCGACGATATGGAAATGAAGCCAGTTTACTCAGACCTGCAGGTGGTGCAAGTGCCGCACGACGACGTGAGCGTAAGTAGTGCAACATCGAAACAGCGAAAATCAGTTGTAAAGCGTAATGTTTTCTTGCAGAATCTAGTGCTACAGGAGGATCAGCAATTAGTGTTCAGTGATCAGCAGCAAGTAGTTTATCAGACAACAGCACCCGCGCAATATCAACCGCAGCAGCAAGCGGCAACAGCAAGCCACTATATAATAGGTGCTGAGCAACTGCAGCAGCAACAACAACAACAACAACAGCAGCAGCAGCAACAGGAGGTTCAGCAGCAACAACAACAGCAGGTGGTAATGCATCATCAGCAAGTGCACTATCAGCAGCAGCAGCAGCAACAAGAGGTACAACAGCAGCAGCAGCATTTGCGTCTAGAGCAACAGCAGCAATATGTGCAACAACAACAACAGCCCGCCATTCAGCATACTCAACAAATCTACTACACATCAGACCAAGTGCTGCAGCCCAGCACAATAGTGCAACACGCTTCCATGCAACAATTGCAACAGCAGCAGCAACAACAACAAAAGAAGCAGCAACAGCAAGTGCTGCAGCAACAACACCAGCAACAGTATCAACAACAGCAGCAGCACACAGCCTATGCACAGCAACCAACGCCACTGGTGCAGGGCAGTCCACAGCAGCAACAACAACAATTGCTGCAGAGTCCACAACATCAACAGCAAACGTTGCAGCTGCAAACCTCACCCGCCCAACAGCAGCAGCCACAGCAGCATCCACAAATTGTCTACCGCATGACAACAACTCAACAACAACAGAGACAGATAAGCGTAAGTATCGAAAAAAACGAAATTTACAAATACAAATCTGTTGCTTGCCTACTTGTCTGTTTTTGTTTTATACTATTTACTGCTGACAATAATTAACAAAATCAAAATGTCATTTCAACGTAGATGCTCAACAATACGCACGTGATTGTACAACAGCCGACGGGACAGCAGGTGCTGATTCAAGCTCCACAGCATCAGGAGCTAATTATGCGACAGGCGACAGGTATACCGCAGCAAGGCATCAATATACACGCATACAACAATCGTGTGGTGTACACCACCTCGCCACAGCAGCAACAGCAACAACACGTCCTACAACAACACGTGCAGCAGCAGCAACAACAACAGCAGCAGCTGCATCTCCAGGCTCAAACCACACATCTTGTACAGACTCGCGTGGTACCTCAGCCAACGGGTAACGTTGTCTATCAGCAAGTTCAATTACCCAAGCCACCACTGCAACAGCAACAACAACAACAGCAACAGCAACCCGTACAACAACAGCAGCAGCCACAGGCGCAGGTACAAGTGCAGCAGCAACCACAACTGGTGACTGCCACTGGCACACAACTGGTGCGTTCACCATTTCGTGGCAAGGCAACGCGTGGAGGAGCCGTTATTGCTAGACAACCAGCAGGCACTGTGATTGCAACACGCCCAACTCTTACGCCAACAATTGTGCGGCATATGCGACCGCGTGGCGGAGGTGTACAAACCGTAGCGGGTGGCATTGTAAGAACTGTGCGTCATCAGGGCGTGCGACCAGCACGTGCCCAGGTGCTTGTACAGACAAGCGCAGCCGGCGAAGTCAGTCAGACCATGCAAATTGTGACCCAGCCACAGATGACCAAACAGATAACTATAACAAACCTGGGCCAGCCAACAGTGCCGGGACAACAGCTCCAACCGCGTCATATCTATCGCCATGTCGTGAGCGAAGCAAGCGGCAATACACCACAGCAACAGCAGCCACACCAACAGATGATACTTATGCGTCAACCCGTGCGTTATCGACCTGCAGCACCAGCATCTGCAGCAGCAACAACTACCGGCACGATGGGACTAGATCTGGAGGAGAGTATACAGGCAGTGGTGGTGAAGAAGCAAGAGCAACAGCAACAAAAGCCAACGGGCATTGTGCCCATGCAGCTGCCCACAGCTGGCAACACCACGCTGACAACCTACTACCAGCAAACGTCGGCGACAAACAGCAGCAGCGAAGAGGATCAACAACAGCAGCAACAGCCCCAACAACAACAGCAGCAGCAGCAGCCAGGATTGCGCGCTGCCAGCGGTGCCAGCATGTCGCTGGCGGAGTACAAAAAGCGTCAAACAATGGCGAGCTCACCAGCTCCAACTGGTCCGGCTGGTTTGACGCCCATGCGTCAGGCAACGCCTGGCACATTGGTGCGAACTGTTCCTAAACTGACGCAAGCTCTGCCCCAGCCCCAAGTAGTTCAACAGCAACAACAGCAGCAGCAGCAGCAACACCATCAGCCCCAACAGCAACAACAGCAGCAGCCGCAACAGCAACAACAACAACAGCAGCAGCAGCAGTCAAATGCAGGTGCCACGCGCATTTTCCAACCACAACAGCGCGTTCTTACTGCAGCTGCAGCAGCTGCGCCACCGCCACAGCTTTCATCCGTGCAGCAAACATCGCACAACAACTACGAGATTCATTCACAACATGTGCTTAACAATCGTGCCGGTCAAATGATAGCAGATCGCGATCGAAACAGCGCCAAAATGTTGGTCATACTTGCCTCCGGGGAGCAGCGTCTGATAACGTTTACACTGCCACGAGAGTCGTGCACCGTTCAGGATCTGCTTGAGCAGGTGTGTGTTCCTTTTGACAATACCACCACCATTCAGTGTGTAGAGCATCGTGCTGCCAACGTTGACTTTATTGTCACCGTTGGCTTCTCTGTCAACGAGTCGGCCAGTGAGCTGATATCACGTGCCGAGGAGAGCCTGCAAATGAATAGACAGCAGGAGAATGCCGCTGCGGCAGCAGCAGCAGCTGCTACTGCTACTGCTTCGGCAGCGAACACAACATCACCATCCACAACCACGCCAGCCTTTAACAACAACAATAATCAACAGTCTACCACAGCCAGTGCAGCAGTAGCTGCGGATCAGGTCAAACGGGAAGCAGCCGGAACCGCCGCTGCCGCCACCGTAACCGCTTCCCCTGCTGTTATTGCGCCAGCGGATGGACCCAAGTTAATCGACGGCTTCTATGCCGTTTGCCAGCTGTGCGGCTTCACAGGCATGGATCATGCCAAATGCGAGCGTTGCAAGCGCGTCTTTCAGGAGCCACCCAAACGCAAATCCTATGTAACCAAGCCGACTGCCTCAGCATCGTCCCTAACGGGCGCGTCAACACTACCGGAGACAGCAACAGCGGCGGACAAAAAACGCGAACTGGTGCGCCTTAAACAGGTTGGCGTTGGTGCTACCTTTGTGCACGGCACGGCCAATGTGCGTGGAAGGGGCATGGCTATAAGGGGTGGCCGTACACGCAGCGGCAGACGCATGGCGGAGGCGGATCCTGTCGTTCTGCTTAGCAGCGAGGACGAAGCTGAACAGGATGAGGCCAACGGCGATACAAATAATGTAAGTAAAACTATTCCACTAGTAATTATTTATTTATATGAAATATGATTTTATCTTGTTTTACAGCTCACTGCCAACAATGTTAATCGCAATACGAATGGAAGCATTAATCAGCTACCACCAACTGCATTTGCCTGTGATCCAATGCTACCCGATGTGGATGAGGAAGCGCTTTATAAAGGTATGAATATAAAAATAATAATGCTTTTATTCTCATAACATCACTGTTAGGTAAATTGCCATATGGCTAATAGTTCAATTGAATGATAAATTGTGAAAATATTACAAATAACTTTTTTTTTGATTAATATCGTGACTTTTGCTCACACACACTTTAAATCACGTTTGCTACTTATATTGTTTTTGCATCCCTGGTACATAGTAAATTGCTTTGTACGTGCGTGTGCCGTCATTTGACGCTGGCAACAATCTGCTGTAGTTACCCCCATTAGACGCCAGAGAGCGCCTCAACACCACGCCATTTTTCACTAAAAAGTATATGAAGAAGAAGAATGCTAAGCAAAACGAACGCGTATTGACAAGTTTTTTTTTGGCATTATAACTTATTTTTAGTTGCTGTTGAATTTTAACTAGATTTTAGTGTGATATGTCTGTGAAAAAATAGATTTGAACAATAACCTTAACAATGGGTGACGAAGGTAAGCGGCAAATGACTGTTCAGAACAATAATATGAGTGAAAAAATGTGATTACTTGCGCAAGGGCGCAAGCGAGAGCCGCCACATGTATTACAAATGGATTATTTAAACAGAATCGAGTGTGAATTAACAAATATTGGCGATATTTGCAATTGCAGACTTTGTCCGTGGAGATGTTACCGATCTGTCCGATGTGACCGGTGGCAATGCGTTTACCACCGAACTAACTTGCAAATGTCTGCGCCTTATGCCATATCGTTTCCAGATAACAGAGCCGGTAAGTAACACATCTCCAAGGCCACCTCCACCTTTGTGTTGTTGTTCATAGCTAATGAGTTACTTTCACAGGTGGCCTTTACTTCCAAGGGCGTGCGCATCGCTGGCATTTTACAAGATAAAGACGAGAAGTTTGTTCTACATATACACAGGCATGAGGTGATCAAGGTTGTTGCACACTTTGCCAGCTACGAGCAGGCACAACCGCTTGTCACTCTTTACTTGCTGAAAGCATGCGCTCAGTATGTGAAGGCGCAACTTCAGCTGCCCGATGATACGCCCAATGAACGTAAGTAGCAGTATGAATATTAAAAGTTGTTCTACAATTCTTATTAACAATATATTTCTGCCATTCACACAGCATTTGGCTTTAAGCAGGGCAGCTTTCAGCGTCGCTTAATACTGCTCTTTGATGCGATTAGTTATCCGGCACGCGAAACACTTAAGTCAATGTTCAATTGTATGGATGAGATATCGTCGCGTGATGCGGCTGAGATCTTTGAGCGTATAGCCGACTCGGATCGCAAGGCGCTGGACAAGCCAACACAGATGGCGCCACGGCAGCTGCGTCCCGATGAACAAGTCAGTTTGCTTATGTATCCGCCCAAAGGCACCGGCGGACTATGCATACGCATGGAGGACTATGTTTGTCTGACCAAGGAGTCCTATTTGAATGACATCATCATTGATTTTTATCTGCTCTGGCTGCGCAACACGCTTATCCCAGAAGCGTTACGCGAACGCACACACATTTTTAGCACCTTCTTTTACAAGCGCCTGACAACGTTGACGCGACCAACGGATGTTAAGCAAACGGCCGCACAGAAGCGACATGCTCGCGTCCAAAAGTGGACAAAACTGGTGGATATCTTTGACAAGGATTTCATTATTGTGCCCATTAATGAGCAATCGCATTGGTTCCTTGCTATCATCTGTTTTCCCTGCCTCAAGGGTCCCGTCACCTTCGACACGAATCAGCCCGTGGAGCCACAACAACTGAAGCGACCACGCGGCAAAAAAGTATCTCTACAGATTGGCAACACAACCATAACGCCGCTGTCCAAGCGCGAATCACTGCCAGCAATACCCAGCGAAATCTGTCGCATAGCCGACGATGAGAGCGAGCGGGACGAGGCCGAGGGCGATGATAGTGATATGGCATCGGAGACTAGCGAAAACTCGAATCCACCAATTGCCAGCAAGGAAACGACAGCGTCGCCAGCATCAGCACCAGCGCCAACACCTACTTCAACGCCCGCGTCTGGGCCCGCACGAGTCTCAAACGAAAATGTGCCGGCTGTTAAGCAGCCGTTGATTTTAATCTTTGATTCGCTGGCTGGAGCTTCGCGCAGTCGAGTGGTAGCCACGCTGCGGGATTATCTCACATGCGAATACAAGATCAAGAAGCCGGATGCGCAGGCGCACATATTCAACAAAGATAATATGCCGGGACATTGTGTTAAGGTGCCGCAACAGAACAACTTTACCGACTGTGGCCTGTATCTGTTGCAGTATGTGGAGCACTTTTTCAAGGATCCCATCAAGGATTACAGATTGCCTATCAAACAGCTGACCAATTGGTTTGATTATCTCACTGTCACCAAGAAGCGCGAGGATATCGCTCAGCTGATACAACAGCTGATGGACGACAATAATACGCAGCAACCGCGTCAGATCTTGCCAGTCATTGAATTTCCCACGCTCAATGGCCAGCTGGTCGAGTATCCAGAAGATGCGGAAAGCGCCGAATTTGAAGAAGAAGAGGGCCATGAAGACGATGAGCACACCAGCGATTTGGTAAGCTAAAGGCAGCTTCTGCTTGCGTCAGCCTATTTAATATTCTTTTATTGTTGCCCATAGCATGAGGATAGCACGGCTAATGAAATGGAAGTTGATTCCACGCCTGAGGAACAATTGCAGCAGTCACAAGCGCCCAAGACGACGACAACACAACAAATTGTGGCGGCAACAACAACAACGACTGCAACAACTACAACAACAGCGACAACACCAAGCGGTTCTGCTGTGATGACGGGACCAAACGCACGTCGCTTTGTTTTGAAACGTCGCCTGCAAAACGGTGTCGTCGCCAGTGCAAACAATAACAACAATGGCGTCGACAATAACAGCACTGGCAATCAGCTGATACCCCAGCTGGTTAGCCCGTCCGCCCTTAGTAATAACAGTTCGCCCGCAGCCCTTATATCGAATCGGGTGGCAAGTGTCGGCGCTGGACTGAAAATACGCAAGATCGAACCATAACATTCGGGATCAGGCGGCACAATTGTGGAAATGCCTCCGTTGCAGATGCTCCAAATGTTGCGCCCATTGTAAATAAAAGAACAATCATGAAAACAAGAAAAACACCATTATTGTAAGACCATTTCATAATTAAATATAATATTTTAAAATAAAACACACGTCAAATACAATGAATTATGAAAAATATCAACAAAAAACAATCGCTTTGAAATTAATTGCTATTGATTTTTATCTCTTTCTGTTTTGATAGATTACATGCCATCGGCTGTGTAAGGTTGCAATTTTTTTTTCGTTTTTTGGTTAGTGGAGGGGGCGGCTTTCTATTTCCCAACCCTCTCTTGCGCCCCTGCCCAAGAACCAGTTTTTGTTTGCCATGTATGCTAGAATGGCTGCCATGTATACGCTACATGGTGAGACTCCCATAGGCAAAGCAAAAAAGACAACACAAGCCGAAAACAATCACGCTTTTTATGCCCCGAGAACGCATTAATGTTTTTTTTATTATTAACTAATATCGAGTGCAATCTTTTATTTAAATAGTTGTAGTTTTCTTTACGTTTAACCTGCGGGCTTCTGCCATGTACATAGCTGCTCAGGCATACATGGCAAACTACATGCCATACGCTTTAACGCATACATACACGAACACAGAAACACACACACACACACATATACACACTTGAATGCATGCGTCATGTATTGTTTGGCCTCGAAAGTTGGGTTATGTTAACAGCAGCAGCAACAACAACGGCAGATGGTCGAGGGCTGAATGACGAATGACGTGCACAAAGCAAACTAAAGAAGAATGCGCCAAACGAACTTATTTGAAATGTAAATCATGTAAATGTCACAAAAGAAATAAAACTATCGATTAAAAAGGTTTTTTTTTAGATTTTTTCGTGCGCATTAGAAAAATAAAAATGATGAAAATATATTTTTAAGTAAAATCTTATTTGTTTGTAGATATTTGCCAAAGCCCATTACCCAGTTAATCAAAGAAGCTTTTCAAATTTCGAACGATATGTTAAACACGTAAACATTTATTAAAATTTCCAATAGGAATGTGCTTTTAGGCAAGCTGTTAGAACATCCAAAACATCCTTGGCTTAGAGGTAACAACAAACTAAATATTATACTTGTAGACATCGATTATTGAAGATAATTCCAGTTTCGGATTGCAATTGAGTCTTTGGTTTTTTTTTGGCCATTGTTCAATCGGTTCCAGGAGCCTCTGGTCAAAACTTTAGCCAGGATCTGTAACAAAACAAAAAAAAGAGCAAAACAAAAGAAAAAAAACTAAATGGAACAAAAAAAAATAACGTTCCTAATACTGTCCAAAATGTCTCTTTCCAGTCTCTTGGCCTTTTACGTTTGGCTCCACACAATGGAACTGAAGCAGTCTTGAAAGTCTTGCAGTTTATATAGTATATGGAACAACTTTAGTTGAAATTCGTTGGGAGCAGCTGTATATATATATATTAGTTTTGTGTGAGCAAAACAGGTGCTCAAAAAATATCACATAATCAAATTTTAGCACTTACCCAAAGCATATAGTATATAGTTAACATACATACATACATATATATCTTTGGAAATAGTTTTCACCTTCCACGAGAAATTGTGGATTGTTCTCTCTGTCTGCTGAAAGCCAGAGACAGAGATTGTACAAGATTGCAGTCCGGTTGTTAGATATGATTTTTTTTTTTCAAATTACTAATCGTTAAACGATTAAAAAGTTTATGCATTGTTGTTGTTGCAGTAGTAGTAGTAATAGTAGTAGTAGATTGTAGCATGAGTGCTGTCTGCTTTTTTTTTAAATACTTTTTTCAATGTCCAACTCTCGTGCACAGGGGGGGCGGGGGAATGGGTTTGCCGTTTTATATAAAAAGCACACATACACAGATTTACACATACACAGATATCACTGCTTTGATTTAACGGTACGTTCTTGTTGTTGTTGTTGTGCTGTTTTGTTGTAGTTTGTTTTGTAGCGTCTCTTTTTTTTTTGGTTTTATCAAAAATAAAGTTCTCATTTTGTGCTTATTTTTTTCTCTCTTTTTTTGTATTTTTTTTTTCTTTCAATATTATTAAGATGATTTTTTGTTGTTGTTGTGTAATTTGCTTATTTTGTAAGTTTGTTAAAATCATATAGAACTTTCGCATGACAAATAGGCTAAGCAAAAAGAGAGATAAAAAGGGTGGGAAAAAAAACAGATAGAGAGAGAGAGAGAGAGAGAGAGAGTTGGAGTGTTGTTGTTGTATAAGGGACGAAATAGTTTTTATGTTTTTCGTTCATACGAATTGAATTATCTGATTAACGCTGTTGGGGCTGCTGCTCACTTAGATTACGTTTACGTTTACGTTTGCTTTTTCTTATACTTTTTGCATTGCATTTTTGAAGGACATCTTCTTAGATTCACACACGCGACACTTTTTGCTCTGTGCATCAGTAGGGAGAATGGTCGTATTTGTTTGGGGGGGGCTGGAAGGGGGAATACTTTCGCGCACTTTTCATTTGTTTAATTGAAATTTGTCCGATTCAACGCCTGCCATCCCGATAGCTGCTGCGACCACCACCGCGATCGCCACGAAATTGTCGCGAAGAGCCGCCGCCGCCGCCACCGCTGCGATTGCCACCGCCATATTCGCGACGACGACCGCCCATCCCGGAGCTGTTATTGCTATCCCGATTGCCGGAACTCATGCTGGGTAGTGTTACGCCGCCAACGGCGCCACCGGATGCAATGCTGCCACCGCCACCATTGGCGGCATAGGCATTTGGAAAACCGGGTGGTGCCGCCACAGTTGGCAAGCCGGCATTCTTCCAGGCCGCAAAATCCTCATAGCTTGGCGCCTTGTCGAAACCCGGCGGAGGTGGCCGCATTGGCTGTGGCGGCGGATAGTCCGGCAACGGTGGTGCTCCCGGTCCATCGTAATAACGCACCGGTGGCGGCAGTTGCTCGTACATTGATGCTGGTGCTCCTGGTGGCAGTGCGCCAGCAGCGCCGGCCGACGAGGGCATTGGCATTTGTCCAAAGGGCGGCACGAAGGGCAGCGGAGGCAGCTGACCGTGCATATTGCGTATATAGTCCGCTACATAGGCCTCGGCTGCAGCAGCCGAGGACATGTAACGCTCCCAAGCAGGTGAGGGCATCTCAGCAGAGCTGGAGCCCCCACCGCTGCCCATTTGGCGATAGGGTGAACCACTGCGCTTGAATCCACCGCTGCCTCCACCTCCTCCATTGCCTTGCATGCCCATGCCATGATGATGGTGATGATGATGCCGATGATAGGGTCGCTGCTGATGCTGATGATGATGTGATGCATTGTGGCCATAGCTGCGCTTATGTCGCATCGGTCCAAGCTGACTGTTTCCGCGTCCACCGCCATGTCCACGTGTGGAGAGACTGCGTGGCGCCTTATAGATAACATGTATGCCCTTTTCGCGCATCACACGTGCTGTCTCCTTGGACTTGCGTAGTATGGGCGTCAATTCGATCTGATCGTCTTCGGGAAATAGACGACACAGCTCAGCGCCAATTTTCGGCTCAATCTCTTGACCATCGCGTCCAATCTTAACTGGTTTGCCTTCGTTCCACGTGTTGTGCAAATGCAATGTGGAATTAAACGACAGCTCCTTGCGGCAAATCCAATCCAGCTCGATGACGCCACTCAGTGCCTTGGGCGATATACTTGGCGGCAATACCCAAGCTACCTGTGGTATATCCCGACGCGATGGCGCCGCCATTCGTGCAAATCCTGCGAATTTCCCTGTTACCAAAGATATTAGTAAAATATTGGCTTAAATATAACACACTGACATATAACTGCAGTTGGTAAATGCATGGCTTTGGCTTACCGCTCTCATTAACGGAGAAGATTAGCAGGACATTGCGTGCTTCCTTGAAGGCCTGCGTCAGATTGGCATCGTTTTGCGGTAGTGTGGCCCAGACGCTCTTGCTCTTGGATAGCTGCACATTGTCGCTATTGTTGGACTTAATAAGAAAGAAACGCGTGTCGCGAAACAGATAGTTAATCTTAGTCACATAGTCATAGGATCTCTGAGCCTCTCTCTCTGGCGAAGAGTCTTTTGAGTTTGAGTTTTGCGATAGAGCCGCCTTTCCGCGAGTGCCACCATTACGCTTGTGCTGTGTGCCCGAATCCGAATCGGAGGACTCACTGTCTGACTCCAAAGCGGGCAGCAGCTTTGGCTTGACATCCTCCGTATCGCTTAGATCGCTTTTGTTGCCCGCATCGGTCAGAGAAGCAGCAACAGTTACTGTAGAAGCGATAGAGATGCTGTTGCTCTTTTTGTTTCTTTCCCTTGACTTTTTGCTGTTCGTTTCGCGCTCTTCGCTGTCTTGCGACTTGGAGTTGGACTTGTCGTCTGTCTCGAGCGGCTTCAACTTTGATTTCGATGACTCGCTGCCGCTGCTGCTGTGGCTGGACTTTTTCTTTTTGCCATTGAGATCGCTGGGCGAAGCTGAACGTTTCGAAGATTTCTTTGAGGATTTACCCTTACTTGAGCTGGCTGTTGCTACTGTTGATGACGTTGTGGACGCTGTATTTGCACTTTTGGATTTAGTAGAAGATGACTCCTTACTTGCTTTGTTGTTGCTTTTGGATTTGGACTTGCTGAGACGTTTGCTACTACTCCTGGTTGACGATGGAGCGGTACTGACAGAACTTATGCTAGGCTCCGAATCGGAAGCCATGGAACCAGCCCGTGATTTAGACGCCTCACTGCGCGTGTCAAAGGAATCAAAATCCTGCAGCTCCTCGGCAATATCCGCCTCGTTCTCGTCCAGGCCGAGATGTACTGCATCTAGATCAGCCATGTCGCGCATTAGCAATTGCGCTTCGCCTTTTGTTTATTGCAAATAAGTTGGCTCTGTTTGTTTACCCTGCCGCTGCTGCTGTTCTTGTTGTTGTTTTTGTAGTACTACAGGCTGCTGCTTGTCGGCGGCGGCTTTGCTATTCCCTCTTCTGTATAGTGTTCGTTCATTCAAGCGCGCATGAATGAGACAGCCAGCGGAGCAACGGAAATAGACATAGAGAAAAAATGCCAATCGATTTAGCAAACCGAATGTGCAAAACAAAACTTGCAAAATACATAGTACAAAACACTCACTACCAGCATGCTTTGTGCTGAGTCCATGCAAAGGTATTGTTTACACTCTTTTAACACATTTTGTGCATTTTTCACCTTATATATTTTTTAATTTTATCTAACAAACCTTTTACACCGATTTTGCGTCGACAGATACAAGAAACCAATGGCGGTAGAGGAGTGCGGCTATATATATGTTAATATGCGCGATGCAGCTCTGCTTTGTGCAATTAATCGAAATCGTGAGTATTTGGTCATTTGCATTTATCGAATATTTCGGCGGTTGATGGGATAGATGGGACCTTATTAAATTATTATTATTAAACAAGCAAAATTATTTTTTAAAGGATGCAAGTGAGCCAAAAATAATACGTAATCGGCAGAGCTATAGTTGTGTATGGTTTTTTTTTTGCGAATTTAGATATAATTTCACTTATGAGAGCTTTTGATATGTTTTCCACGGTTAAAAAAGAAAACAAATTACACTATTAACCTCGCGGCAAAAAAAACTGTAACCGATGTTTCGAACCGCTTCTATATACAAAATGCTGTCGTTACTTTTAAAAATTTATCGCGCTCTTCATCGCGCTTTCGCCCATTCGATAACAGAGCATCAGCTGATTACGCACCGATAGACCAAAACACGCAATACAAACAAAGAACAAGCACAAGCTGACACAATAAAAACATCACAACAACAATAACTAATTATAAACCCTGCATATTGAACGCAGTGACTAATTAAGTAAATCGTTAAAAGCTTTCTATTGTTGTTGTTGTTGATTTTACCGACATGTCCGCGCAAACAGCAAAAGAAGCCGAACCGCCCAGCTACGAAGAAGTCATGAGAGCCACAGCACCCCCAATGCCAGGTAAGTGTTCTTATTGCTAGCAAACATGCCAGTAAACAGTATTATTCTTAGCTGCAGATGGGCGACTAATTGGTGGCATGTATCATGGCGAACCGATGCCACCACCCAATATGGCCAGCTATGGAGCATTTGGAACAACCCCAGTTAGCATTGTCGTACAACCAGCGCGTCCGTCCGAGATAATTGTGATTGGTGCATGTCCATCGTGTCGCATTGGCTATCTGGAAGACACATTCTCACCGCTGGGCCTATGCTGTGCAATATTCTTCTTTCCTCTGGGCATCCTCTGTTGCCTGGCGATGCGAGAGAAGCGTTGCAGCAATTGCGGAGCAACATTTTAAACTGGTTAAGATCTAAAAGATCTGTGACATAATTCCCTCACAACACATTGGACTGTTAAACATTTTGTAAAAATCACAAAACAAATTTATGCTAGCTATTAGCTTGTTAATCATTAAAATTATATATATGTACGTCAATGTAAATTCGAATATCTTAAGGCCTGTATGACGCTAGACAGGCTGCACATGCCGCAAAACACTCATCATTACATTCCATTCCAGCATTGTTGCCCTTGTTTGTGTTGTTGTTGTTGTGTTTTTTTTCGTTCTTGTTGTTGCCCGCTTCCGTTAAATTTTATTGAAATATAATGGGGGCGGTTTTGAATTACGCCGCTTGTTCTGTTTGTTTGGCTGCCTCTTTTTTTTTATATATGTATATTATTTTGCTCTTTGTGAAACGTAAACAAGTGACAAAACACAATTGAACTAAACTGAACGACTAACACATGCCCTGTAAATAAATAAAGTTTAAGTTTTTCTGCACAATTTACTAAAAGCTTTTGTTTTAATAACCATGGTTGGGATTCCAATAAGCCTGTTTCAGATAAATTTGTTCCACGGGATTATCTTTTGATCTTGTAGAATTGCTGGAACAGCTGGACAAGCAGCTTATATGCCCGCTTATATGGATTATTGACGTCAAAGTCGCCGGCATCTTACATCCGCCGTAGTGTCATCTTCTCAGACTGCAGTCGCAAAAGTCGCTCGCTTTGAAATGTCCCATATCTCAGCAGTGCTTTTGCTGCTGCTGTGGATTGGATGCGCTTCTGCTAATGCCCCCTACAACGTGGTGCTGGTCATCTTTGATGATCTGCGACCGGTGCTAGGTGCCTATGGCGATAGCCGAGCGCGAACGCCGCATCTGGATCAGTTTGCCCAAGGCAGCAGCATCTTTACGCATGCCTACAGTCAGGTAAGTTAGTGAGAAAGGCAGCCAAGATATAATTATCGGTTCCCCTTCCCTTAGCAAGCACTGTGCGCGCCCAGTCGAAACTCTTTGTTGACCGGAAGACGGCCGGATACACTGCATCTGTACGATTTCTATAGCTACTGGCGTAGTTTTGTGGGTAACTTTACTACTTTACCGCAATACTTTAAGCAGCAGGGTTACTATACCTATAGCTGTGGCAAGGTCTTTCATCCGGGCCTCTCCTCCAACAACACGGATGACTATCCGCTGAGCTGGTCGGCGCCGGCGTTTCATCCTCGCACGGAGCAATATATGAACTCACCCGTCTGTCCGGATCACAATGGATCTGTGCTGCGCAAGAACTATCTCATCTGTCCGGTGCACTTGCAGACGCAACCGTTCAAAACATTGCCGGACATTGAATCCGTGACGGAGGCATTGCGGTTTGTGGACTCACGAAAGAGAAATCGTCAGCCCTATTTCCTGGCATTGGGTTTCCACAAGCCACATATAAACCTTCGTTTTCCCAGACAGTTTCTCGAACGTTTTCCACTCGCAGCATTCTACAACTATACGTCGGATGCAGTGAAGCCAGCGGGCATGCCAGATGTCGCCTGGAATCCGTACACAGACATACGCTCTCGAGATGACTTCAAGCACAGGAACATATCATTTCCCTATGGACCCATTTCTGGCCACCAGGCGGCACAGATACGACAGGCTTATTATGCATCAGTGGCCTATGTGGATGATCTCTTTGGCAAGCTGATGGCCCACTTGGATCTGGAGCGTACCGTAGTAGTGGTGTTGGGCGATCATGGCTGGTCGCTAGGCGAGCACGCCGAGTGGGCCAAGTACAGCAACTTTGAGGTGGCTCTACGTGTGCCACTCATCATACGTAGTCCGGAGTTTCCACTAACGCAGCCAAGGCAGATTCATGGCATTACCGAGCTGCTCGATGTGTTTCCCACGCTTGTGGATTTGGCCCATTTGCCAGCGATCCCAGTGTGCAATGGTAGCCATAGCATGCAGGAACAGTTGACCTGCTCGGAGGGCAAAAGTCTGTATGCCCAGCTGCAGGGCTTGGATTCGGGTGAGTCTTAATCATAAAGCTTCTTTGGTCTAATCCTTTTTGTGCTGCAGATGAGGATTACGTTGCACTAAGTCAATATCCACGACCAGGAATGCTGCCCACAAAGCATCCAAACAGCGACAAGCCCAAACTGAGAAACATTAAAATCATGGGCTATAGTCTACGCACGAATCTCTATCGATATACGCTTTGGGTGCGTTTCCACGCCCACAACTTTAGTCGAGGTGTGAAAAACAATCCTTAGGACATTCCTTTAACTAATAGTTTTTTTTCTTAAGATTGGGACAACATTTATGGCGAGGAGCTTTATGATCATCGTTTGGATTCCGCTGAAGAGCTTAATCTGGCGGCTTTGCCAGAGTTTAATAATATTCGCCAGCAGTTGCGTCAACAACTGATTAAAGCAGTGGGTTAAGCTAAAGTAAAGCCTAACTAATCATTAATGCTTAAAAAAAAGAAATAAGAATAAATATTAATGATAAAAATGGTCCTGGAAGCACTTCTTTCATGCATTACCCAAGTAAATCAAGCGAGTTGAAGTGTTTTTGGAATAGAAAATTTTACTTAAAACTTAACTTAAAAAAGTTTCAAAGAACTAACTGGTTAGAATGTATTTTTATTAATATTTGATTGTAGCTGAAAGTAAATTTAAATTTTACCAGTTTATTATCACAGTTCGTGCCGCGCATGCGTGACTTTTGTGTCCGTTGCCTTTTTCGTAGCTCGTTTTTTGTGAATTTTTGTGAATGAAATTTTATTTAACGTTGGCGTCTCTGCTGCTGTCTCCATTTGGCGTCCATGACGCCCATGCTTGACTCAAAGTTGAAGTCGAAAAAAAAAACCAAAGCGAAAATCATATTCAAAGCTGGTGAGTTTTAAATTTCACTGTCTGCGTCTCTGTGTTGCATGCAGCAGCTGTTGTGTTGCCAGGCGGGTGAAAATATATTATCGTTACTCGTTTCCCCAGCTCTGCTCTGTTTGGTAATTAAATCTGCAGTCGACGCATCGCTTGATCAATCTGTGTTGCCTGCCAACTCTGCCTCGCTCAGCTCACCATTCAGTTTTACTCTCTAATTGTGCATATACTCGTTCATACATACATACATATGTCTACACTTTGGCGTGGGCTATGTGTGTTGGTGTTGGTGTTGGCTCCGCTTGTCATGTGTGGCCATATGGGCCGTGTCTTGAGGTGATTAAACTGAATTTTGGCAGCGCTTTTACTCAACGCTCGTACTCTAGTCGTGCCTAGGCGTTTGTGAACCACATTTTCCGCTCGCAATGCAGCTGCTTATGTTGGGTGGGTGTGGCAGATGTCATAAATTGTGTGTGCATGTATTTTAAAGCTATACTTGTATGACGTTTTCCAGATATATACTGATCTTCATACTCAATTGCGGCTCACGGCCACCCCATTTCCGGCGTATCTGTACAACTATAATGGAATCGTTCTTTCTCGCAATTTGCTGGGTTAGGGTATCGCCTTTTAGTGCTATGATGTTTAATCGTTGACATTTTGAAAAAAAAAATAGTAAATGTTAAGTATACGACTAGTTGTTAAGCTTGACAAACAAAAATAGCGAGACTTTATTGTATGTTAGAGCAAATAATGTGAATAAACAACAGCTATAATATGAGTTTTGTTATTTATTTCTAAGCTAATTCAAATGCGTGGGCGTCACAAACGAAATTGCAAAATATGCGTAGGCTGCTCCGAATACGTATATATGAGTGTGTAGGTGTATCTGAGTGTGTCTGTGTGTGTGTGTGTGTGGTTCTTCAACAACAAATCGGCGTTCTTACCTACGCACAGTTTGACAAGCAACTGAACTGAACGTAAAACGTGTTGTTTAATGCTGCTTTTGGCTTTAACTGTGCTTCCAATTTTTTAGACAACTCGTCTACGCCGTCATCGTCTTCGTCTTCGTCTTGGTTGTCGTTGGCCCAACACACACCACACACCACACACACACACACACACACACACACAGAGAGTAGAAAAAATGCTAATTTTGGTTGACATGCCATAGTTTGGCTAAGGCTAATGACGAAGGTTGTTTGTTAGCTTTGTCAGTTTGCTTTAATTTTTTCGTCTTCTTCTACTTCGCTTTGTGTTAGTTGGCTAGTAAACTACTACTACGACTACACCAAAAACAACAATTCTTGCCTATAACTGGTTGCCAAGTGACAGTGATACAGAGAGCGAGAGAGTTAAGCTTTAAATTTCTTTATGAATTAATTCTACATCATGCTTAGGCATTTGTATAATCATAAATTGTGCCTATAACAGATGTCAAGCTGTGTTTCAAGCTGGAAATTTTGGGTGATTACTTATGCTGATGAGAGCTGCAAACTGTCAACGCAAAATGCTCAACTAGTTGGGCTCAAATGATGATCGGAAGAAGTGTTAGACGAACAATTTGGTTCTGCTTCAAGTTCTGTTTGAATATTTCAACGCTTCACTCAATGTCAAGGCCTGATCGCTTCATCTAGCCACAAGTTGACAGCCTTGGCCAACAATGGCCTTAACAATAATAATGATAATAAAAACAACAACAAAAAAACGAAACCAAGACAACAATGCCAAAAAGAAATTGGTCGAGAAAAAAATTGAATGAAATTCCAGCGATGCCAAGGCTAGACTCGTATGAACTTGCAGATACCCTATACCTGTCTGCAACCCTAAACTCTAAAGCTCTTTATTGTTGTTTGTTGACGATATATACCCTTTGTTTTGGGCAGCTTAAACAGGGTATTTCGCATACGTTAGCCATTCAAGAATAATGTGAAGAGGATTCCATAACCAATGCTCCTGTCTTGAAGCAACAAAATAATTTATTGAAATTCAAATTTATTATCTGCTCTTCGGGCTTGGCCACAGCTTTAGAGCCACAGACTCTTCCCAGTTGTTGGCTTGACTTTTTCCCGTTTTTGGTTATATTTATTTTTCGGTGTTTTATTTTTTTTCTCCTCTTCTGGCTCTGCACCTCGCTCGTTGAAGCGAACCCAATTCGGATGGAATGCAACACATATGGCCCAGAGCGTTAAACATAACTAAACGAAACAATCAAGAATGAGTGTAGAAATTCCAGAATGAGCCCACGCAGCGAACACTCTTTGCAGCTAAAAGGGCATTGAAAAAGACAGAGAGAGAGAGAGAGAGAGAGAGAGAGGGGGGATAGAGGGACAGATCAACGTTTAGCTGAAACGGATTACGAGTAAAACGAGAAACATGTCTTTGGCCTTTTTACATGTGGCATAAACAAATACAAAGTGCGCTAAAAGCAAGTGGGCGTTGCAAAGAGAGAGGCTGGGTTGGGGGGTGGTTGGGGGGTTAAGAGTGACCGAAGGCAAATAATTTGAAAACCAAACACAGGCAGCCGCTGTAACGCGTGCTAAACAAGTTTCTCGATCGTCTTTTGTCTCATATCTTTTTTTTTTTGTTGTCTTCAATGTTGTCCTCAACAGTTGGAGTTCTTTTCGGTAAGGGGTTGGAGTTTTTTTTTTTTTTTCTGTTAAAACGAGGGCTCGGACTGTCCACATATACACATATATATAGTACGTATAAAAGACATTGAGAAATCGTTTACCTTTAACTGCTGCTGCTGCTGCTCCTTTCAGCCAATGTTTTTTTCTTCTTGTTTTCTTCTTATGATTATAAATATTTATGCCTTTTTCTTGGTCTCAGGCCAGGGACCCAGCGCTGCCTCAATTCAAATCGACAAGAACGAAGACGCTGAAATAAAAATCTCATTTTTACAGACAACAGCAAGATCGTACACCGCTTCCTTCTGCCTGTATCCATCCTATTGTGCATTATTTACGGCCAAATAATTCAAATTAAAAAGCGCTGCGCATGCTCAAGCTGCCACAAAAATCGTTTGTTTGTTTGTTTGTTTGTAGTGTGTATCGGCTGCTAGATATATCTTAACACCACTCATTGTGGTAGATTGGTAGATTGAGCTCCCTTTCAGCGGAACAATGGAGCCGCGTGCCAAAAAAAAACCAATTCTGATGAACTACTTTGAGCAATCTTTGAAAGCAATACTGTTAAGCTTGGCGGGGAATTACACTTGGCAAAAAAGGTTGCTTGATATACAAATCTATTGGATCTTGATAATCTTAACCCAACTAATCTTGACAGCAACTGCTTTGTTTGCAACTTACTCAATTATTTTGCACAGTGTAGTTAGAGCTAAAACTTTGATTTGACTATCTGCGAATGCCTCGTGCTGCTGACGCTGCAAAATGAGTAAAAAGTTTACAATTAAATGATTTAAACAATGTTTTGGCCATTTTACGGCTTACACCTGTTTGAGTTCAAAACCTATAAATAGCCATGACGTTTAGATATGTCTGTATAAATGTATATATTGCGATCAGATCACAACACAAATCACACAACAATCCCTATGCCTCCCGCTCGATTTGTATATATATAGATTGTAGCGATGTGTTAGAATGTATCCACTTGGCTGGCGCTCTCACTGTCTGTCATTTTCCATTTCGAATGGTTTTTACCAAAAATGTTCACGCTTCAAAATTAATGAGCAAATTTTCAATTTCAGGTAGCCAGGCAAGGCAATTGCCTGGCGCCAGTTTTTCGCTTAAATGTTATTTCAAATATTTTTCTGTTGATGGCCATATTGTTGTTGTTTTCTATTTTATTTGCGGAAAATTTCACTGAGTTGTGTTTCAAATATTGTGAACAATTTGTTGAAAATAGTTTTGCATCATATAATATGCAAGGGGATATCCGTTTATAAATACTGACTGAGGACTGAAACAGCTAACCGGATAAAACGGATGTGGTTTAAGAGAGATAAAAATATTACAGAGTAGGCCTTAGACTAACTAACTTAACTAAATATATTCATTATATACATACATACATACAAGCATATTCATATCTGAGTTCTTTCATAAAAATCACACACACACACACATCGCATCGCATTGCATTTTCAATGAGCAACTGCGGATGGAGGCGGTTCCTCAAGCGATAACAAACAACACTAAACATGTTTAGTAAGCACAATCAGGCACATTTATGTATGTTAAAACATGTATGTATGTTTCGGCAGCTGGTCGCCACTGTTGCACTTTCGAGTGTGTGTGTGTTTTTTTTGTTTTAGTGGCCCGGGCACGGGCCAGGCCACCATAGGGCAGCCATTTAGCATGCGTATATAGATACTGAGTATGTAAATCAACACACACATACACACACACGTGCAACAAGAACTGAGGACAGCATGGGGCTGAGTAGTTGTTGTCTATCTTTCTGCGGGTGCCGGGATTGATGGCAAAGCACAGCACAGAATGAGAGGAAGTGCTCTTCCGGTCTTACAAATGAAAATATTTATTTCTCTTTTGTTTTTTGTTGTTGGTTGATTTTTATTTTATTTAATTTTATTTTATGAATAGATTGCGTTACGCATACAGATTCGGAATTATAGAATGTGCAAAGTGTAGTAGCAACCGACTGAATAAATACCCTGTAAAATCAAGTCAAGAGATGTGTTAGTTGCATTAAGTATACGCAAGATATTCTTGTTTTATCAAATAAGTATCTAAAGATCAACCTTATATGGTTAGCTGGAAAAGCACAAGCATATTGAGATAGCTCAACAAACTGTAGCGTTGTAGATGCGATTTATTTATTAGCACCCCAAAACAGCAAAAGCGCACCAAAAGCAGTTGCAACAACAACAACGATCGCAACTATTACTTTTTTTTCTAAATGCCGCAACCTATTTGGATAAACATAAATTCAAGCGACACACACAAACACACACACTGTATCCCACACACTCGATCCAAAAACCAAGCCGAGTGTGTTATTTGATATTCAGTGAGCATCTGCGTAAAACACAACAACAACAACAACATTTACATTCCCATTTGCATGGATTGTGCATGAATCTAAGTACATAGCAATTGTATGTAATTTTAGTCACATACAACTTTAGTGGAGTTCCTGTTACCATACCATAACTACTTATTAATCCTATCAACCTGCCTCTTTGAACCCATTCCCCTGTATGACTGTGCGTATACGCTATCATTTCCGTTCCACAGTTGGGGGGCTCTTTTTGTTGTTCTTTAGCATATTTACAGTTACAGCAGTTAAACAGTTAATTAAGTTGATATTCATGAACAAATTCGACTTTCAAATTGACCCCCTTGATCCAGTCCGCACTCAGACTGTATCCCAAGAATGCTACCAGACTATCAATGACTCAACGATCTTTTTTTTGTGTATTGGTGAATTCCTTTCCTGAGCGTTTTGATTAATTAATTAAAGCGCAACCCTTTTGTGTCACGCTTAAATCGACACAGATCGAAGTGTCGGCATTTGCCACTTTCGAAAAAAACAACACATTTTTTTAAGAACGATCTTTCTGTTGACCTTTTTTGCGTTCTGAACTTGAGCATGATGCAAGCTGGAAATAAAATGAGTCAGTTTATTTGAACTTGTGTAATAATTACTTAATGCACAAAGTATTCAACGAACTAAGCTTATGACCAAAACCTTTTTCAATGACCTTTAAGGACGTAAACGCAAAGTGTTTATTTTTCTGATTTTTCTAGAAGAACTTTAAGAAAGACGACAAAGACAGAGAGAGAGAAGCGCAAACAGAAGCAAATGCAAGAAAAAAAAGAAGCAGAATAATAATAAGTGCAGCCCTCCAAAAGCAAAGCTGCCACACTCCGCACAGCAACAACAACAACAGCAAGAAGAACAAGCAATTTTTATCCAAATGTGCTGGCTGCTGCTGCTGCAGACTACGTCTCGTCTTTTGGCTGATGGACCGAGACTGGAGTTTCGAGCCTTTGCTTCTCTCAGTTCAGTCGGATTGAGCAGCGTAAGAGAGAGCGACAGAGAGAGACAGATCAGGTTGTTGTTGTTGTTGGTGTTTGCTTGCTGTCAATGCCTGAGACTCCCTCTCCCTCTCTCTACCCCTCGATCCGGCTGTCTGCATCGCCCATTTCCTCCCATTCTCGGACCAGTTTCAGCTCTTGCTGCTGCAGCTAAGCCGCACGCACTAAAAGACGATGACGAAGCTTTGTGTTTGGTTTTTTTTTTTGTATGGTACAGGTTTTATTTGTGTTTTTTATTATTTATCATTATTTTTCTTCTTTTTTTTACCTCTTTTTACCAGCGTCATCGTACACACACACACACACACACAGTCAAACAAACTGGGCTACCGTGCTACGCTTTGCCGTTGAGCTGCCATACACTGTGCAAAAAGCTCTTGCCTTTTTTCTACGTTTAATAAATCTGTGAACATTTTCAATTGTCACAAATGGAGTTTACTTTATTTTTAGCGTAATGCTGCTTGTTTGCCTTAAGCTGCTGTCTTAAAATAAACTGTCTTCAAGATACATTGTAATATCTTACATTTGGCTGTTGCACTTATCAAGTTTGCCATGCAACTGTTTGCCCACATACTTATTTGATAACTTATTAACACACACACACACAGCACAAGCCGGGCAGAAGGCAGCTGATATGCAGCCAATCAGCACCTACAAGGTTTAACACGTGTAGGTTGGCAATGATGTCGCTGATGTTGACACAACACAAGCGACAAGAGAGGGAAGGGGAAAGAGCATATTCGGCACATCTAATTCGAACTCGAATGCAATACCAAATGCTGCAAAGCAAAGCTTACGGCAACAAAGTTAAAAATGTATAAAAAAAACGAGACAACAAGCAAAACAAACTGTATTTCTGTGGCAGTCGCTAACAATTTGTGCTAACATCAAGCAGCAGCAGCAGCGGCAGCGGTAACAATGGGAGAGAGGGAGACAGAGAAGCGAAGAGCTGCGAGCCAGCGTGTTTTGAGTGAGGCCAGTCAAACAGAAACGGCATACCAACTACAATTATTTGTTTTAAGATTACTTGGCTTAAATATGAGTAAATACATGTCTACTACCTATGATAGTGTGTGTCTGTGTGTGCACACACATGACCTTGTGAAGGATGTAACTAAGAATGTGCGACAGTGCAAAAAAAAAAACTAACCAAATAAAGCAAAGCCAATAAACACAATAACAACTTTGAGAAGCAGTCATAAAAAAAAAATAGTTTGGAGAAGCAGACGAAGAAGTGGCAGAAACGAATGCGACCGAGTTAAAGTCCAAATTGGAGTTGGAACCTCTTAAGAATGGGCGAAACAGCATTGAGAAAGAAAGCCAGCCAAGACAACAAAACACGGCTTAAAAGCAGCTTCAAGTCAAGAGATGTCTTGTGAGTGCGTTTCCGCTACTGCTCATAATGATGTTCGTAATGATCATTGGCAGAGAGCATACGGCAGCAACATAAACTGCCAACGCCATTTAAGTCATAATTTAAGCCACATTCCAGACGTGATCCTTCACAGATTGCAGCCTGATCGCGTGTTCGTTCGTTCATTCGATTCTCGATTCCCTTTGCGCTCTTCTCTCTTGTGAAAGAATGAAACACACATTCATAAATTCACAACGTTTTGCGTGCTTGCCTCGCTGCAAAAAAATTCCCTACAAAGAAGCAACCTGAATGCGTTATTGTGATTGAATTCATCAAGTTAGTATCAGAGTTTTAGGCACTGTCGCCGCATATATAATTTGGCACATTAACAAGTCTCATATTTCGCTGCTGCGGCATTGCAACCACTTCGATCCCATTCCATCTCCCCATAGTACTTGCTATACCACATCATTCCCACGCATCTGGGCACGTAGTTGCTAAGGCTGTAGGAAACGAATGTCAGGGCGTTTATGTTACAAGTGCCCCTTTGAAGAGCATTGAAACATCCGTTAAGCGGTCTTCTTCTTCTTCTTCTTCTTGTTTTTCCCCTAAGTGCCGCGCATGCGTTGCAGCGTTGCATTGTTTTCGATTCCATGAACATGCCAAGGACCTTGTTGTCTGGTACTTCGTCTTCTAGCACATCCTCTCAACGCTTCACAACAAGTATTAGTATAAATTCTAAGTGGGCGTCAAGCGGAAAACTCTCTCTCTCTCTTTCTCTCAGTGTGTAATTAATTAAAGAGTCGCTTTGTAGGCGTTGTTTTTTTTTGGTATGCCCCCTGCAACCCCTGCCACATGTGTAGGCTAAAGAGCTTAATTAAAACAAATTAAAGTGATTGCCATTTAGTTTGAGGTTAATTGCATTAAATGCGCAAAATAAAAGCAGCGCCAGCATTAACTTACTTCAGGGAATATTATCTGGAACAATTTTTCACTACCCCAGATCCCAGCAGTTGTCCCATTACGCATACGTTCACTTGGTAAATTGTGTCGTGAGACTTGTGGCAACTTTGACCTTACCACAATGTGCATGTGATTCACAATTGTGTGCCACATGTTGCAGTACACCAAACTAGTCAGCTAGCAACAAAAAACCCAAACCTAACCTAGCTTTAACTTTGTTGTCTAGTGTAAATTGCAAGTTTGCATGTTCTATTGCATTGGTGTCAGCACATAAATTCTCATTATAAGCTTTTAAGGGGAGGGTAAACGTCTCAAGATGGCACTGAACTTTTGTGCTTAATTTGTTCGATATACGATTCGATGCAATAAATTGTGCAGGCCAATATACAGAATAGTTACATGTGACCTGGCAACCCTGGCAACCCTGGCAACAAATGCATGCTAATTGTATAACAGCCCTGTCTTTCGATCTGCTTTAGCTTTGGCCGGATGAGCATTAATTGCGTTGATTTTGACTGTCGATGTTGAGTTTTGTCGCTTTTGTTGCTGCTCAGTTTGTGCTCGACGCGTGCTTTTGTTGTTGTTGTTGCTGTTGCAATCGCAGCTCTGGCAAAAGCTGCGGGCTGCAAATGCGTGGCTGGTTCATTGGACTGCATGCAACAACAACTGTTGCTGCCGCTGCTGCTGAATAGGTAAAAGTTTTATACTAAAGTCGTCAATGTGATGCTGTTGTTGTTGTTGCCTTTGCTTTAGCTGTTGCTGTTGCTGTTGCCTGGCTGCGTGACTGTTGCTTCTGCCGCTGTTGCTGTTGTTGTTGTTGCTTTTTAAGACACAATTTCCGGGTCATTGACTTGGACTTGGAGCATTTCTTCATTGAATTGCGTATGTAACTGCAACTGTGCATGTGTGTGTGTGTGTTACGTATGTGTGTGTGTGTGCACAGCAACACGATCAATAAACGAGCCAAGGCAACAACAACAAGCCACACACAACGACGATGGGCTAGAAGAAATACGATAAAAACCAAACACAACAAGTAGAAAAATATTTTATTGGTTTTTTCTTCTTTTTTTTCTGTAAAAGTAGTTGAGATACCCTGTAAGTGCAATAAGCATAAGTTAATCAACTAGCTTCATTAACTTTATTATATCAATATTTCATTAAGATAGTTGGCAAACCTTTGCAGGTAAAGGGTTAAAAGATATTCACCAAATAGCTCAATGGAGGCATCAATATTAACGAGAACAACAACAACAACGAGAAAGAAAAATCCCGAAAATTGACTAAAGGTAGGCGTTTGTTGCCGTTGATGGGCGTGGCAAACAGTTTGTTGTTTTTTTTTTTGCTGTTGGAGGACGAATGCCAATGCGCAGCGTAATGCGAGAGAAAAAAACAAAAGAGGAATACAGAAAGAGAAGAAGAAGAAGACGCTGCAGATAAAACCATGCTGCAACTAGCGTGGCATGGCATGGCGTGGCAGCAACAGCAACAGCAACAAACCAAAAGAACTCCGCTGCCCACCTGAACAAAACCGCGCGCCCAAAAGAGAACCTGATCCCTAATGGCCAGTATCAGAAGAAGTTGCACTCTCTCTCTCTCTCTCTCTCTCTTTCATTCTTAGCTTCTGAGTGTGTGTGTGTGTGTGTGTGTGTGGAAATCAAGTGTAGCAAAGTAATGTGAAGGCAAGAGAATAAGAGCATCGTGCTTGAAGAAGAAAGAAGGAGAAGCAGAAAACACAAACAAAAAAACATCATAAAGAAAACAAGAAAGAAAAGCTAGTTGAGATCAAGTCGAAAGCGAAATACCCTTACCTATTTCACACATGAAACAGCTAGAGCAGCTAATGGGCAAGTGTATGAAAATGAACTGAACGCGTCACGGAAAACTCGTTAATGCAGGCGAAGATTTCACTTGGAGGTCGGTCTGGCTGCCGCTGCCAGAGTCAGAGCCGGGACCAGACCCACCTAAGTCCCAGGCATTTTAATCAGCGTGTCGCATAATTACCGGATGCTGTTGAACGATGCTGTCGGGATCGGGTACCCAACATGCTCATGCCAAGCGTAGAAAGACAAAGACAGAAAGAGCGAAAGAGAGCGAGATGAAGCGATATATCCAAAATCATAACAAAATATGATGGATGAATTGTCGCGCTGCTTGACTCCAATAAAAATAACTGTAAATGCCGCTAGGCTCACTCTAGATTTTTAGGGGGAGATCAACGGCAACGGCAACCAAATTAAAATTATGTATATATATATATATATATATATTCATTCTAGTTATCTTTGCGAAGAGTCTGTGTGTGCAGTGAAAGTTGCCGCGACTCTGTCTGAATTCGAAGTATTGAAAATATTAATAGAACAAACTTGTTTTGACGGAAATGCACTTTACTTTATTTATCATAGTCCGGCAGCTGCTGTGCATTCAGTTTGGGTTGCAATGAATGAAGCAACATGTGGAGCGAGACACACAGCACGAAAGAGAGAGAGAGAGAGAGGTAGAGAGGGTGCAGCAGCAAGAGCAACAGCTCCTATGTCGATGATTCTCATTCTGCTGATTCTGATGATCGTGACGGTGTCTCTATGTGTGTGTGTGTGTGAGTGTGTTTTTCTTCGTGCTCGTATATTTATGCAGATAGATGGCCGGAAAAGATAAATTTTTTTTTTTTGCTTTCAGCTAGAAGTGCAAATATATATCCATATATGAATCAAAGCCAACGCTTCTTTCTTTAACCTTTTTTTTAAACTAGTTTTAATCCCAAGCCAACTTGCTTTCCTTTCAAGTGTATTACGTCAGTTTTTTTTGTCTTAGATTATGTGATTGTCAGATGTCTTTGTCAGAGACACTTGACATCATCAACAACAATGCTCATCAGTTGCCCCGCGGCCGGCTCCATCGATTTTTGTCAAGGTTTATTACAATGTAACCACAAAAGCTTTTGGCTTCAAGCGGCTGTCATGAAATATTAGAAACGCCAAACGGCAAAAGTGCTTAAAACAACAACAACAACATGTGCAACATGAATAACTTTCCTGTTGTTGTTGTTGTTGTTGCTGTCGAGTATGGCCCATAGCCAAAGTTCAAGTAAGGTTGAAACCATTTGTCGGATTAAATACGCGCCGCGGTAATTATGTGCTTCGACTTGAGGCAACAACAACAACACAAAACAACAGCAACCGCAAATATACTCGTAGCAACAACGACAAGATCCGACCTATGTCTCCCCCTCCCCCCCAACCCCTCGGCGACATGCAGCCCCAAGCAAGTCCGAAACTAGTTTCCACAGCTTGGAAAAGTGTATGGAACGCGCAGCGATAAGGCAAACCGCACAAAAGTGTCAAATGAATTTGTCGCACTCGGACTTGGGGCAAACCAAAATGACGAAACAACAACAAACATGTGAGATTCTCTCACCTATTACCGAAAAAATTACATACCTATGTGTGTGTGTGTGCTTCCGTTGCAGGGCGGATGTGCGTATATGTTGTTGAATTTCGTTTTACACCTGTTGCACATGACAAAAATAAAACAGAGAACATTGCAAGAGGGACAAAACAACAAGCAATGCATACAAAACCACAAGCGACTTCCGCTGCCGCTGTCCACACACACACACACACAGGATCAATCAGAGTGCCTCGAGAATTGTGAATCGAGAATTTCCAGTTTCCAGTGAGTTGGCGATTTTGCTTTTGCTTCACTTTTGCCAATGGATAAGATCGTATGACAACGCACACAAACACAAACAAACAGAGAGCGAGAGAAAGAGAGAGAGACAGGTTCGAATTCGAATTCGAATTCATTATGATTTCATTGATCTGTCGTTGTGGATTACGCATACGAGTTTTTGGACTGTATACGAAGACTGATAACGCTTTGCGGTTCAGCTTCGAGCAGCAAACGGAGACAGAGCAGCGTCAGCGGTTAATTGAGAATGCAATAATAGCAAATGTAGATATATATATATAAAAGCTACTGCAATGACTTGCCGGAAATGATCAAAAGATGAATGACAGCAGCCATGATAATAATAATGATATATGTGTGTGTGTGTGTGTTCATTTATCAAAGATGCATATCTTTAGCTTGAAAATTGCATGTGTCAAGATTGTTAGATGAGATACATACTGAGCAAAATGTTTGCATAGATAAATCGAATTTCTCAATTGACTTTGCCTATTCGCCGTATAATTTCAAGCTGATCGAATGCAACAACAATGGCACTTGGCAACCGTTTGCTGCAACGGTCAGTAGTTGTTTTAGTTTGGTCTGTCTTATCAACTTCATTCACTAGAGCTGCTCGTCTGTGAGTGCAGCCGCCATACACACACACACAGACACACACACTCGATTGAGAGAGACCCGCAATGGCAATACAGTTACTCAAATGGCAATACTTGCATGCCAGATACTTGCTTCGTTATATATAGCACACTTCAATAAAACAAAATCAAATCAAATAAAATAAAATAAAGATGCCGTGCCAAGCGTTTCAGTTCAGTTCGGTTTCCATTCATCAATATAAGAAAGCGACCCAAACTGTGTCAATCAGCGGCAGCGACAACAACAACAACATCGACTGTGATGAGCAAAATACCAGTTTGGAGCGAATTGGCAGGTCTCGTACGCTTATCAGAGACCCGTTCGCCATCTCTCATTTTATGTTTGTTGGCTGTATGTAGTGTAGTGTAGTGTGTGTGTGTGTGTGTGTGCCGCAAAGTCGCCGCTGATTACAGTTGAATTTGTTTTCTTTTTTTTGTCGTCTTCTTCTGTGCTCTGGCTTTTATATATATATATTTATTTATTTTGTTTTTTTGCATAGGCAAAGGTGACCCGGCGAACTGTGGGGCTATCAGCGGCGACAAACATGCACGCACACCAACATAAGCAAACACACGCACACACATACGAAAAGAGGCTGAAGTGAAGAGCGTTTGAAAATTTGCGTTGGGTTTGTTGTTTGCGACGACTGCCCGCGCGAATTATGATTGAATAATGTGTCCACAATCCACAATGAGGGTCGTAGTCGTTGTCGGCTTGCCCAGTCAATTATGCAAAACGGTTACTGCACTTTGCATTAATTAACATGAACAAGAGGAAGATTAGAGCAACAGCAACAGCAACAGCAACAGCAACAGCAACGAGACAATAACAAAACTAATAAGCAAAAAGTCTTTGCTTTGCTGTTAAATTTGCACGTGTCTAAGCTTAGCTTCCACGCCAAACAGCTGTTCCAATTGATAGAGAGAGACAAAGAGAGAGAGCAAGCGTAAGAGAGCGTAAAAAAGTGAAGCCAAATGGCAATGCTAGAAAATACTGATCTTGTTGTTGTTGCTAGTGTATGCCTCCCTTCCAGTGTGAGTGAAATATTTTGCAGTTAAATTTAAATTGAATGCGTGTGCCAGTGTGTGTGTGTGTTTATGTTTGTGTGCTTGCAACATTTTCAGTAATTTAAAAATAAGTGCGCCGACGACCAGCGGCCCCAAATAGCATCCGCGAAATGCAGCAGTCGTAGCCGTTGTTGCCTCTGGATGCGTGCAGCACCAGCAGCATTACCAACATCAGCAGCAGCATAAGTTAGAGAGCGAAAGAGATAGCAAGCGAGTACAAAAAAAAATCAAAAAAAAACAGGGTTGGGGGCTATGGCTGCGACTGGGGCTATGGCTGGAACAGCAGCAACAGCAGCAGGCGGGTCTCCGGTCTCTCGGTCCGTGTGCGCGAGATAAACAAACTGCCAGTTCACTATCAATCAAATACCGGAAACAGCTGCTTTAGTTTTATTTTGCCATAGCCATTTGGCACAGCAACATACACACACACACAGAGAGAGACTGAGAGAACTCAAAGGCAGACAGACAGCGGCAGCGAGTTAGGCGACGGCTGCATCCACATCCACATCAACATCCACATCCACGTCATCGTTCATTTCAACGTGGCATACATACAAACACACATAGATACGTTTCTCACAACGTTTAGAAATAAGAACAAGTGTGGTTAATATTTAGTATTATATGGTTTTTTTTTTTATTTTGTAGTTTTTAACGGAACATACATTCTAAAAACATTACATAAAGTTCTTCTGCTCTCTGGGTCTTTACAATTATCATCATCATCATTATAATTTTCATCATCATACCCAACATCATCATAATCATCATCATCTTTATCATTATCATCGACTACTCTGTTTATTTAATTATAGTAAAATGTACAAATAAAATAAATATTCATTATGTAGAGCTTGTATGTATGTATAGTGCCTTAAATATTAATCCTTTACTTAATAATTTTTTATTATATTTTTTTTTTGTTTTCACTATCTTTAGGGAGTTTTTTCTCATTTAGTTTGTTTTTTGTATGTTTTTTGTTTTCTCTTTTGTTTTGTTGGTTGTTTAATAGTTAGGATTTAAGCATAGTATATGTTTAATTTACTTTTTTTCCATTTAATTTGTTTCTGTATTACTAAGCTATTAGCTTATATATTACATATACATTTATAACGTATGGTAAATTTTTTTTTGTTTGTTTGTTTGTCGCGGTTTATTTTTCAGTAGTTTTTGCATATAGAAAAAAATGTTTTGTTGTATTTTGCTGCATATAGTTATGGATTTATTAGACTTAAGAATTTGTTTGGCTTATGTTTTGTTATTATTTGTTATGATTTTGTTTCGATTTCTTGTATATATTTTGTTATTTGGAATATTCTTGCATTTGTATTTGTTTATATTAATTTGCTGCTTTTTTTACCACAAAAAAAAAGAGTACATTTTAATTTAAAAACAAAACAAAGACCTAACAATTTTCATATAAAATACATTAATAAGAAATAAATTTCCTAACTCGTTTTTAGTTTGTTTGTTTTTTTATAAAAGTATGTTATCAGTTTTTGTTTAGTTGTGTTTTGTTTTGTTTTTTGTTTTCCTGTAGTAAAGTAAACTGTTTATGGCCAACAGACTTTAGATTTAATACATATATATACACACACACACACACGCACACATTAACATAGACACACACACACACAGATATATATACATATACAAATAAGCACATTTAGACTGTTAGCTGGACTAATTAATAGTTTATCAAAAGAATTTTAGCCATTAAATTCGTACTGTGTTTTTTTTTTTGTTTTTCTGCTACTGTTCATACATATATATATACATATATATATATATTGTGCATATTTGTTTAATATGTTTTTTATTTACTTTTTCTACAACATCAAAAATGGACTGGTTGGTAATTTTTCTTACACAAAAATTGTTTCTCTAGATTTTGGTGTCTCGTGTACATATGTGTATATATATATATATATATATATATATAAATATTCTATATAAGTTTTTCACACAAATATTTTTCTAAAAGTTTTCGTTAGGTTTTTTTCATTTCTAAGTTTAAGAAAAAAATTTTTACGCTTTACTTTACAATTTGTATTTTATTGGTGTTTTCCTTTCTTTTTTCATTCATTTTTATTTGTTGGCGAAATTTCATTGGAATTATTTATGTATTTGCATCAAGAGAAGTTGAATTTAAAGAGAATATTTTATAAAAATATAATGCAAAACAAAAAATATAATAATTTGTTTTTGGAAATCATACTTTTTTTTTGTAATGCTCGGTATTTTGTTTTTAGTGTTAAGTGTTTGTTTTGTTTGTTTAGTAAATTGTTTAAATTAAGCGAACATTATTTTTTAAATAACATTTCTAATAATTAATAATTATCTGTTTGCAGTCTTTGGTTATTTATTTTTTTCTTTTCTTACTTTTCTCTTTTCCATTTTTTTTTTATGTTTTGTTTTGTTTTTCGTTTTATTTTGCTTTAAATCATAAATTAAACATTTCTTTTTGTTTTGTTAATTATACATTCTCAATATTTTTGTTTTGTATATAGGCATATATGTTTAAGTCATACATTTAATATTTGTATATATATATTTAAATATATATGGGCGTTTATATATTTTTGTATGTATAAATTTTGCCACCTACCAAGCGACTTTCATATTGTGCGTTGCGTTTTTTACGCGCGGCAAAAAACGCGCACAAAACGCGTGCGACGCTTTTTGTTGTGTGTTTCTTTGTTCTTCTTCTCCTCTTCTTCTTCTGCCTAGTAGTCCGGACTGGAGTCAAGCAAACGTTTCTCCGGCGTTAGATCACCCTTACGCAATATTCGGCTAGCCGCACTGCAGCCATGCTCAAAACTTTTGCCATTCACCGGAATGCCAGCATTTTGATTGCCATTCACCGCGGTGAGGCCACCAAGCGGCACAATGGGCATCATGCTGCTGCTGGAGTTAATGCCACCGTTGTTGCCGTTGCCGCCAGTGTTGCCGGCGTTGCTGTTGCCATTGTTGTTGCCCGAGCCGATAATGTTGCCCTGGCAGCGGCAGCCACGACCCGCAAACCTGGCATAGCATTTCTCGCAGAGCTTAATGCAGCCACGCATGGGCCAATAACACCATAGGCAGGGCAGCACAATGGACAGGGCGCCCAGCCAGCCCCAGCGTTGGGTGCGCTTGTAGGGGCCACAGGAACAGGGATTATCGACGCAGGGTGTGCCAGTGCCATCATCACAATCCATATCATTGTCCCGGGCGCAGTGATAGAACAAGGCTTTGGCACAGCACAGGCACGATGCATAATCAATGATAGACTCGGCGCTGCACAGGCACGTCTTGTTGCACACCCAGGTCTGGGGCAACGGTCGTGGACTCTGGCACTGTTCGCAACGGCACTTGCCACAGCGTGGACACACAATCGGATTGAGCAGCGATGGATCGCCGCCAAGGACAATTGAGGCGCCCAGCTGACCGCTGGCTTGTTGATGCGGCTGCTGTTGTTGCAACAGCTCCTCTAGCGCATGCATATGCTCCTTGCCCGACGATGGCTGCTTGGTAATGGGTGCTGCTAGCGGTTGTACACTGGCCGCTGCCGCAAAACCTAATCCAAGACGAGGTGGCGCTGGCGGCGGCCCAAACTTTGAGGCGGGTGCTTTGGTTTGACCATTTAACTGATGCGGTTGTAGTTGTTGCGCGGGAATTGTTGTTGCTGCTGCTGCTGCTGTTGCAGCTGCTGTTGCTGTTGTTGTTGTTGTTGTGTTGATGCTATGATGCTGCAAATGCGAATGTAATAAGCCATCGGTGCCATCGATGCCTGCTGACGCTAACGTCGCCGTCGCCGTCGATGTTGCCAATCGATGATGAGGTGTTGTTGCTGTTTGATGCTGCTGCTGCTGCTGCTGATGATGATGATGATGTTGCTGGTGTTGATGGTGTTGCTGATGTTGCTGATGCCGTTGGGGCAACAGCAGCAAATGGTGCGTCGTCGTCTGGCCATTGTCCTGCTGGCCGGCGGGATGTTGCGACCGTGTTGCATGCTGCAACGGTGTATCCACATACTCATTGGTGAGCCTTTCCGATTCGGGTCGCGGTTGCGCCAGCGTGACGGGGGAGGCGGGCGGCTGACCCAGTGACGTTGTTAACAGTGACGCCGCTGGTTCAGCGCTTTGGAAATGACTAAGGAAGTTGTTGTTGTTGTTGTTGTTGTTGCCGCCGCTGCTGCTGCTGCTGCTGCTGCTGCCGTTGATGGTCAAAAGCGGTGCGGGCGGACGGCGACGCGTAAAACTTGATGTGGAACCCGCGCTGCTGTTTGCCGTTGCCGTCGATGAGGATGCGTTGCTGCTGTTGCGACTCAAGCTGCTTGGACGCTGTGGCAGAAACGTCAGATGATGTATCTGATAATCGTCGAAATCGGCCGTTGTTGGTATTATCGATATTATGTTGTTGTTGTTGTTGTTGGTTGTTGTCGCTGTTGTAATACTCGAAAGTTGCTGATGATTGTTGTTGCTGTTGCTGTTGCTGCTGCTGCTGTTGCCACTTAACGCTGTTGGCTCCGGCGCCCTTGGTCGATGCACGCGCGGTAGGAGCTTTGGGGGCCGGGGTGGCGCCAAGGGATCGCCGCCATTTCTGCGATCCATGTAGTGTTGCAACCAATGCCCAAAAGCACCAGTTCTTGCCACACTCACACTGCCACCACACAAAAACTAGATATTTATCGCCTCGATTCGCCGGCGTTGAGGGTTTTTACGTTGAAGGGGGAGTGGCTGCCTGCCCGCCTTAATATGGCCCTCGGTAATTGCTGTGCCCGAAATCGTTTCGATTTGCCTTCATCCTAGCCACGTTCTCTCGTTTGCACACAGAACGTCGATTGCTTTCTGCAAGAAATAAAATAAAACAAACGTTAATTAGTACTTTATATTAAAGTTTCACTGTATCTATTTGCAATTGCTTTTGAATTGGCATTCGAGATTCGAGATTCAAGAGCCAGAGCCAGGGAACAGCGGTGGCAAGCACCAGCACAAAGGCGCCGTGCAACATGGCAAGATCTGTTGTTTATATATATATATATATATATATAACTTTTCCTCATATGCCAACTAGATTTCATTGTTTGTAATTAATTTCAGCTAACAAAACTACAACAACAACAACAGCTCAACAACACAACGCCCCAGAACAAAAAAAAAAAAAGGTCAAAATCTTTGGCGTGACTTTTGTGTAAACAAAGCTTGCGATACCCTGCAACTAACAAAGCGGGTATGATGTAAAACATATAAGGGAAATCCCAACATATCCTAAACAGTTAAGAAAAAGTATTTTTCTATACAGCAAGTTTTAATCGCTTTCGCATTTGGCACTAAGCATTAAAATTCACTTGAATTTGCTGCCTGGACACATGATGATGCTTCTTCTTCTTTATGTTTTTTGAAGATTATGGCTCCCTAATTGTGAGCTTGTTATTAACGGGAATCCATGCTTAATGGCAATTCTGTAGAAATGTGCTATTATTATTATTATTATTACTTAACTCTGTGTATATATATATATATGTATGCTTGTTAGCTGAAGCATTGTTCTGTCTATATATAAAATGGACAAATTAGATTTTTAGTGTTATTATCACCTTCAGAGCAATTTGAACTGTTTAACCTAGATTATCATTTAATGCCCAATAAAAGTAATAATCTCTCTTTGCCTTCCATATGTTATTAAATATAAAAATATTCTAAATTCGTTATTGAAAGCATTGGCACGAGTCAGAGGAAAAACTAAACAGGAAATTATTAAAGACTCTAATAAATACTATATTTATTTATTGGCCATAAAAAGCATCAAGTATTTATATTATTATTATTATTATATGTATTTTCTATTACACAAAACTCTCGGCTAGCAAAATGTATTTTTCGAAATGAGCTTTTATAGATTCACCTTTACATAAGTATATACACGATATATATATATATGTATGTATATGTTGTGTGTTGGTATAAAAATTAACACAAACGCCCACTTATTGACGTCATGTCCGGTACTCAAAAACAATTTTCGAGAATGACCACAATTGAGAAAAACAAAATCGAAATAAACAGCCAACAGATGAGGAATGGGCTTTCAACCAGCTAAAACATATAGAAGCGGGCCAAAGGCGGGTTGGGCAAGAGTGCCAGATCGTTGCTGATTGCCAATAAGAATGAACAAATGGCAAGAAGAAGAACAACGTATGTGTTTGTGTTTGTTGGCTAGTAAACGTGATTTGGATTTGGATGATTTTCTTTTGATTTTTTCGTGCTTTTTACAATTTGATTTCATGTTATTGTCAGAGGATTATCAAAAAAACAAAACAAAAAAAAAAAGGAAAATTATTTGCTTAATTTATGAACATTGAGCTTGTTTAAAAACGAAAAAACAAGACAGCCAAATGATACATAAATTCTAACTTAATATGCATAGAATCTAATTAGTTTATATATATGTGTGTGTGTGTGTATATAATGATAAACATTTTATGCGCACCACGCCCAACTTCAAACTGTTTTCCCAGCAGCAGCAAACAAAAAAGAAAAAAAAACAATACGAATAAAAAAGAAATCACGCAATGCCAAGATTTTCGATTTCATTCTTAAATTAATTGGCACAACAACAGCAACAACAACAACAACAACAATGCTTATTTTTAATTGCGTTAGATTTTTGCTTTTGTGCCGCCAAACAGCACGAAAAGCAGGCAAACTTTGACCTTGGCAAGAGGTGTTGAAAAAGTGCTGCCAATAATTTTTTTTTCTTTTCTTAACATATTTATTTTTAACATTGTTGTCACTGTTAATGCTGTCGCTGTCGCTGTTGTTGTTGTTGCTGTTAATGTTGCTGTTGTTTATTGAATGGCGCACAAAAACGAAAATTGTTGCCATTTGATTTTGAAACGTTTTCATTAATAATAAGTGAACTTGACGTTTTGCGAGCGCCACTGAAAAAACAAGTCACAAGTCGTTGCTGCTGCTGTCGTCGACGTCGACGTTGACGTTGACGTCGCAGTCAGCATCGTTAGTGACGTTTTTCTTGTTGTCTTTCATTCAAACGATTTCGACGGGTTTTTTGTTTTGTTTTGTTTTGTTTGAGTTGTTGCTTTGTTTGTTAGCATCAGAAACAAGTGTCACTGTGCCTGTTGCAATTCAAATACAATTATTTAAGGCAGACAACAACAACAACAACAATGCACTAATATAAAAATAAACTCAGAGCAAACAGGTTTTGTTTTGACGGTTTTTTTTTTGCCTCGATTCTGTGTTCTGTGGCTTAAAAGCCGCTGAAGCTTTTGAGGGCCGTGCGGTGGGCGCAGGTGACATTGAAGTTATATTAAAGTTATATTACACTCGACAGGGCGGAAGGGGCAGGTGTGTGGGGTGTGTGTGTGTGTGTAAGGTGCGTCCCGCTGCCATTTGTACAATATATATATATATACTAAATTAATTGCCGCTAAAGAATGTCAGCATGACCCAATTATCATAAATAAACGAACAGCAAAAGCAAAAACTAAACATAAAAAGCATTTTTATTAACTAATCGTAAGCGTTTTTATGCATCATTTAGCCAAAAATAATCAAATAATATGGCCAAATGACTAGGCCATAAAATATTAACGAAACACTTTAATAAACAAACAATTACGATCTTAAGACGTTCATATATTTTTTTATTAATTAATACTTTATGGATTTTTACTTTTTCGTATAAGTTTTTACTTATTTTTTTATTAAGATTTGTTCAAGGTCTAGTAATTAAATGTATTTGTTAAATATTAAAAGAGTTTGATGTTTTTTTTATTTAATTTTTCTTCACGTGGCTTTAAGAGGCGTTAAAATTTTTTACTTTAATATTTTTTTTTCTCTCAGCAAAATTCGCTGATCCATGGAAACTTATAAAATTCACTTTTTGAGTCAGTCAGCAATGATTTTTTTTATATTTATTTGTATATATATATTGTATAGAATTAAGCCATAGCTAGGCAAAAGATTATTGGCTCGTGTGCTTTAAATATGATTAACATGAGTGAGGAGTGAGGGAGACGCAGGCCGAAGGGGTATTTTCAGCTGTTGGGAATATGCTGCGAATAGCAAGCGATGCTTGCTAAAAATATATATATATATATTCGCCTTAAGGGCGCAAATGACAGGCAGGGAGAAGTAGAAAGAAGAAGACGACAAGAGCGACAAATGAAAAACTTACACAGGAAACACTAATGACTCCAAGCAAAGAACTCAATTCCCGCTGCATTCCCCTCTGCAGCCCGTTGGCAGTAAATCGGTAACGGAAAAGACTTGGCAGGGTGAAAATGGGAATGGCAATGGGCAAGGGAACAGGGGAAATCAATCGGCATGCAAGAGCAAACAGCGGCTGCTGCTGCTGCTGCTGCCTGCTGCTGCCACAGATCATTAAACTATTTAAATGCTCAAGCAGCGAGAGAGAGAGAGAGAGCGAAAGACAGAGAGAGAGAGAGAGAGCCAGTGACAAACAGAGACAGCTCAAGCCAGAGCCCAAAGAAGTAAAAACTTCAAAACCAGACACGAGCAGTCAGTCGTCTACAAAAGGCCATATGTTGTTGCTGTGTGGATGCTGCAACAGCAACAGCAGCAACAACAGCAACAACAACAGCAACAGCAGCAAAAAGGGCAGCTAATAGTTTTCAAAACAAATGAGCAGCACATGTGGCAAACACTCACACACACACACACACACACACAAACGCATACAAAAAGATCGTAAAGTGTATGCAGAGCAAGAAAAAAACTTGGCTTAATTAAGTTTAATACAGAGCAAGTAAAGTTTAACTTAACTTAAGTGTTTTTGATTCAAATGTTAACAAGATTTTCTCAAAACAAGTTAAGATTCTAAAGCTTCTCTTTATGTTAAGACGCAGCAAAAGTTTGGAGCTTAGCTTAAGAAGATTTTTACTCAATTCAAGAGTATTTCGACTTGATCAAAGTATTTAATAGAACTCCAACTTCAATCAGCATAGGTATATTTCTCTCAGTGTATGTTTGCTTGTACTTAGTAGGGCCTAGACCACGTCTATGCTTTTGATAATGATGCTGATGATTATGTTGGCTGCTTTTGTTCATTTTGTTGTTGTTGTTGTTTTGTAGTAATCATTGAACCTAACTGGCTGACTGAACGATTCAAGTTAACAGAGAGGGAAAGAGAGAGAGAGAACATAGGATGAACGAACGCACAGCAAAAGATCAAATCACCAACAAATGAAGCAGAGTTGGGCAACAACAACAACAAAAATAACTGAGAAAAACTGGAAACGTTCGACGGTTAGTTTTTAGTTGTTGTTGTTGTGCGAGTGTGCGTGTGTGTGTGTAAGAAAGAAGCCCATAAACTACAGATGATCGACCTCAAGATTTTCCTGCACTGATTGTCGACTGACGCAGTCCGAAGAGGCTCTTAACAATTTTCTACGCAGCTGTATCTATACACATACTTCTAGGTGTGTGTGCGTGTGTGTGCTGTGTCAGCTGGTGCATAGGTTGTGTAGGTAAGTTAGTTGTCTAGGTAGAATTTTCAGTTGTGCGCTTCTTCTTCCTCTTTATAATGGCCAAAGTGAGTTACAGTTAAGTGGCAGCCAAAAAGGAAGCTGCAACATTTGCTTCTTCTTAGTGTTGTTGTTGTTGTTGTTGTGCGTAAGTGCTGTTTCATTGTAGTTGTTGTTGCTACACACACCTTTTGACTGACAACAACAACAACACAGCTGCTGCTTGTTGCCCTTTGCCTTATAAATAGAATACCTTCAACAGATGTTTTACCAAACCAAACCAAAAAAAAACTATTCATTGAAAATGTTTTAGAGATGCATTTTCTGTACAATAAACACACAGTCACAAGTGTGTGTGTGTGTGTGTTTTAAAGGTTTTGGGTGACCTGATTGAAATATTCAATGGGTTTTTTTAGAGACTTGCTTAGATAACTGAGGTTGATTATAATCCAAATAGATCGATTGGCTTTAGGAAACCGTTTAAAAATGGTTACTTAAGAACGATTAACTTGTTTTAAACATTATTTATAGCTTGACTTCTACTGAATGTAAGTTTAACTCGATTCAAGAAGAGTTTTACTTCATAAAGGTAGAGTTTAAGAAGATTCCCAATTCAAAAAGAGACTTTTTTTTATAGATTCAAGTTTATGTCACTGGTTTCAAGTTCATTTTCGTACTTAATTTAAGTATTTGAAACCTTTTTTTAGGTTAACGATGCATTAAATACTTGAAATGTTTAACTTAAAAACGTTTGTAGTTAATTTTTAAAAGACTTTTCGTTTTGTCTGGATAAGATTGATATAAAAAATACTATTTCAAACTATTCTAAGCACTTACTAACTTATAGATAGTTAATAGAACCAATTTGCCTTATCCCTTTTCATTTTGTATTAGTATTTAATATTTATTTTCTTACAGCAACTTTTACCACGCAGTAACGCCCACAATTATGCTTGGGACAATCGCCTTCTACACAGTTAAGAATGGAAATAGAAGAAGAAGAAGAAGCATACTAATAGAGCCATTCACACACACACACATATATAAAAATATAAATTTCTATATCAAATTTTCGTGTGCTGCTCAAAAATTTCGGTCACATCCTTACACGCGCAACGCCCACGCAGCAGCGAGCAGAAAGCAGCGACGCCAGCAGCTGGCAGCGACGTCTGCGTCGGCGTTGACTGCACAGGCGACAGCTGCTGCCTACATACAAGCAAACATCTATCCATCTAACTAACTGACAACGTGCTGCAAACACACACACACACACACACACACACGCAGCACAATTGCAAAGAATGTTCATTGGCTGGCGGAAAAGAGAAGAGGCGAAAAAAAAAAGAAATAGAAATGCCAAAATAATATAAGCGACATTCATGACATGCTGTTGATGACGTCAATGAAACACACACACACACACACAGCTAAAGAGAAACGCCATCACGTCTGTTGTCTGCGTATTCTCATACCTACGATTTATTTTAACACTTATTGAGAGAGAGATTGAGAGAGAGAGAGAGAGAGATGCTACCAAAATAGCAGCAAGAAATGACAATCTTTTGTGGCCCAAAGAGCGGAAAGGCAACCACCCAAAAAATGTATCAACCTGACCCGCCTTAACTTGCCCTCAAGTACACACAAACACACACACACACACAGATATAAACAGCTGAGCTGGCAAAAGTTTATCAAAGCATAGAAACAGGCGCGTGATTCGGGGGCAAAGAGAGAGAGAAAGAGAGAGAGCGTCGCAAACACTTGACTGTCTGCGCTTTGCTATTTTTAGCCACATTTTGGCCAACAAAAACCTACCCACAACCGCCCCCCTTTTTGTTATACTTCTCTGTGGGTGTGTGTGTGTGTGTGTGTGTATCTGTGAGATACAAAACGAGCACGAGAAAAGAAAAAAAGAGGTGAGTGACGCCTAAAGTGTCTGCAGCGCAATGAATTCTAAGATACTTAAATTTAGCCCAGGATAACAAACAACAAAAACAAAAACAACAACAACAAAGGAAGAGTATAGCGTGGGCTCGTCTCAGGCCAACAGAAGCTCTATGGCAACAAGATACAAAGACTGGTCACCTACGCAAAAAACACAAAACTCCAAAACGAAGCTTTGCCTTTGCTTACACGGCAAGAAAGAAGGTAATTACATAATGCATTACATGGAGTTAGCTCAAGTAATCATTTTTTCACAGTGCATGGAAAAAGGATGTGGGCTGGCAAACTGTGGAATCATCTTCAATGCCTGTCACCTACAGGTGGCAAAGCTAGCGCCCAGCCACTGTGTGTGTGTGTGTGTGTTTATTATAATGAAAAAAACAAATAACGACAAACGACGACATCAAAGGCCACCTCTCATTCATTCCTGTGACAGTTTTGGGCGTCATGTTTTGGTATTTATTTAGCCATTTCTATCATTTCATTGACGACATTCGCTGTATGCCGTACAAAATAGATATTATATATATATATCTAGATATAGACAATCAAGCATTGGCTAGCTTAATAAGCAGTTTGTATGCATTGCTCAATATCTGCGATTTGGGTGGGCCACCCTAATAGAAAAAACAACAACAACAACTATGAAAGCAGCTTAAGCAAAAAAAATACTAACAACTAAAAACGATTGAGTAAGGTTTTAACTAATGAATTGCTTGTTTTTAGTGGGAAAGTGTGGAGTAGAAAAAGTTAAAGGAAGAGTTCTGCGATTAAATAGTTTCATTATAATCTTTACTCAAAAACCTCAAAAACAATACGCAGAAAAACTTTAAAAACTATCTGAATCTATGTGAAACTTGCAGATACTTTTTTGCCTTAGCAAGTGTGCCACCCATTTAATTATCATCATCATCATTATTATGTTTTCAGCTACAGTGTTGTTGTTGCTGTTGTTGTTGTTGTCTGCTTTGAGGGGGTTTATTTTTAAAAATTATAATTTTCAAAAATAACAATTTTTGCGACGACAAAAATAATTAAAATCACATGTTTGCTTGCGGCATAAAATGTTTTCAGACTTTTTGGTTTTTCTTTTTCCTTCTCTTGTGTCTACGCGATATATTATTTTGTTTCTTGATTCGTTTGGATTGTTTTTTTTTTGTGGCTTTTCACTTTGCTGACAGGGCAAAAAAAAACCGCAGAATTTGTATTATTAATTTTTTGCCTTTTGGTGTAAGCTTTAATCTTATGTTTAGTTTGTAGCTAAAACTGATAGTGGCTTAAATGTTTATATACATAATTATTGATTAGGCTTGTTGCAAAATCAAACTATTTTTGGAATCAAATACGATTAGAAACTAGTCAAGTTTAGTATATAGTAACAGTCTAGTTTTTCTTTTTGTTTTTGGCTATGCTTTTTGAATTTGCGTATTTTCTAGTTGAAGAATTTTCTCACGTTCTCAGGACTGCGTCATCAACGACATTGTACATTTTGGCTAATACTTTGCTATTTGTTTAATCAAATTTATTTATTTATATATGTACGCTCTTTGCCTGAATCTTTGGCTCAATGTTCATGAATGAATTTTTCTCTCTCTCTCTTTACTATATTTTTGGCTATGACATAAATAGCTAAGAACAAAGACGTCTTTGTGTGTGTGAATTTAAATAAAATCAAATGCCAAGTGCAAAGTAGAAAAAAAAGCTATTGCAAATCATAATTCCATTGAACGAAGAAAGCAGGAAATTTTAAAGGAAAGTAGAAGAAGTTAGTTGGGGAAAAGCTCATGCTATCTAGAACATGAAAGAAAACAAATAGAGCCAAAACAACATATCAGATTGAAATCGAAAACAAGTCACGAGCCAACAAAACTATATATATATATAGTATGTGGAGCGTCGAGACCATCGATCAAAAAAAAAACGTTTACCAAACAAAAAAAAGGGGAACAGAAACAAACTTATCTTTGTGTTATTTTTGTCGTCGGTTCTTAAAACACTCAAAAAAAAATAACTTTAATATTTTAAGCTTATAACACACAAAAAAAAAAGAAAGTAAAAGCAAAAGGCAACTTTTAACTGAGCTTATCGAGCAGATGCAATGAGAATGAAAAGAATAATAGTATCAATGACGAAATCGTGCCATAAATAGAACTATTTTTTTATAGTTTTTTTTTTAGTTTATTGGGCTAGCACGTGATTTTGGGTTTTCAGTTGGTTAAGATTAGAGGGCCGAGGTCTGAACAGCAAGAGTTTTGGTAAGACTTGTTTTTGTTAGTTTTTTTTTTGTCAGTTCAGGTGTGTTTGCAACAACAACAACATTAACTGATTACAGACAGATTTAGTGAATGGGAAGTTAAAAAAAAAAAAACATTTTCTTATCAACTGGCGACGAGGCAACAATGAAGCAAAAAAAATAAAAAAAGAAAATAAATGAAAAAATGACTTTGAATCGGCTTTAAAATCAAATAAAATTCGATCGTTATAGTTGTTTGTATGTATATATAATGTCAACATCTTTTATACACATTCTAATCTTTATTATGCGGCCAGAGAGCGTATTATCTGTCTGGCAGATCGGTAAATAGTTACGCGACGAGACAAACAAACAACGAAAAAGTCTGTTAAACATTTGATAATAATTTCGTATACGGATTCAAACCCTTTTTTTCGGTTGGTTATTGCTGTTCAAGTTTTTGGGTATTTTTTTTTATATTTAAAAATGATTTTTTGTGCAACTTTTTTAGATTTTTCAATTGTTTTTTGAGGAATAAAAACATAGAAAAAATATTTTTTTTTCTGTTCTAGTTAAATTCCAATTCAAATGCTTTGTTTTTATTGATTTTAAATACAAAATTGACTAATATATATAATAAAAAATAACTTTGTAAATATCCTTCAAAGCTACTTTAATAGAAAAGTATTTAAAAACGATCCGAAAACCACTTCTTTGTTGTTTAACAACAACACTATATAATATCATTACTATATAATCGCACAACATGTTCATGTTTGTATATAATAGACGTAAATTAACATTTGCATTTGTCACGACCCTGCCACAAATCAGTAGTAAAAAAAAAAAATGAAAATTGTTCATTTCCTGATACATTTTGATAGAATTCCACAAACTGACAAAAGGGGTTTGGTGTATGGTGGGTGTGAGGGGGAGGGCGAGGCAAAGGCAGAGGCGTCAAACTTACATTGATTTTCAAAAGCAATCCGTTAGTTAAATCCAAAAGGGATAATAATCCGTAAAAGTGTTATTTAATTCGATATATATATATCCAATTGTAGTGATAATCCAAAGTTTTGAGGCACTGGAACCGTACGGTTGAATTTTATATATTGTAGATATATCTTCTACTCGCGATCGCGGCATTCAATACATACAGACACGATATATATATATATATATATATATATATATATGTATATGAGTAGGTGCTCTTTTCTCTTGCTTTGGTGTGTGTATGTGTGTGTGTGTTATTTATTTAGCATTTATGTACATATTAAAAAATATTTTTTATTCGCTTTGCTGGTTTTTTTCGCATTTCATTCACAAAAGTAAATTTAATTAACACAAAACGCGGCGCTGACAGCGACGTTGGCAGAGCCACAGACACACAGAGAATGAACGCGCGCGCGAGAGAGAGAGGGAAAGAGAGAGACAGCGACGCTCGACGACTGTTACAGGTTTGCGTGCCAAATATATTATTATATTAACAATAATATTATTAATAATAATAATAATAATGAACGTTTGCGGCAAAAAACGGCGACGCTGATGTTGACGGCGACGTTTACGTTGACAGCGACAGCGGGCGTACACACACACTAGCACACATACACTCTCCTGCAGTCATGCACACGCACACACAGTTATGCTCACACGGACGCACACTTTGACGGGGGCCACGTCGACGTCGTCGACGGCTATCGTTGTGTGTGTGTGTTGTTGTTGCTGTATCTGTGCGCTACGACAAACACACTACAGTAAAAAATATTTTTATGCAATTTTATATAGACAAAATTTCGTGTGTCGTTGTTGTTGTTGCTGTTGTTTTATTTTTCGCTTAACACGTTTTGTATTTGAATTGAATTTTTGTTGTTTAGTATGTGTTTTTGTTGTTGCTGTTGTTGTTTTCGCTAGATATTTTTGCCGTGCTCGTTGGTGTTGTTGTTGTGTTGGACTTTTAAATAGACGTCGATTTTTCTTTGCGCAATTTACATTTTTAGGCACATGATTTCCATTGGAAGCAATTTGTAATTCCAAAATAGATTTTCAATTGCGATTGCACTTCCATTTATATTAACAAACAAACAAACATTTCTCATTTATTTGTAAAACTCACACACATGTATATGTATATGTATAATACATATACTTTATTTTTTTTTTATTTGTTGTATATATCTTTTGCACACAATTAATTAAATAATATTTGAATTAGAATTATTGCTCTTGTTACTTGGTCGTCGTTCGTTTTGGTGCGATGAATTGTATTTATGTTAAAATTGTTTAAAGTGAATGTTTAATAAAATGCCAGGCTACAAAAAAAATTTTACTCTTCGCGGCAGCCGCTCTGCTCAGCTCCGTTCACGTTGCACTGTGTACACGCTCAAAGTTTTTGAAGCGAAATGAATGCCGAGTTCGTAGCGACGTACTGGCAACCGTTTGATTTTTTCAACGGCGAATTCATTTCATTCTGAAATTGTGTGTGCGGCGAAAAGAGCGCGCTGAGCGTGCAGCTGTATGAGTGCTCTCAAAAGCCAGTTGGACGTGGTGGGCATGATAGAAGTGCTTACTTCTCATGACTTTTTCATGCTTCCGACCTGATAGTGCTTGAGTGCAATATAATGTTGCTTTGTCAGAGATGGTTTTCAAAATACTTAAGCAAAGAAGTATAATAATAACATAAATTCGATAGCATCTGTACGGCATTTGAGCGCTGTTGTAGCCAAATGCATATGTTCAAGAAACAAGTTTCACTGTAAGCGACTGGGTACTGATATCTGCAATACATATATATTTATGTATGTTTGTGTTTGCTACGTTCATCGGTATGCGGTTGATCATTTACGAGAGCGCAAGCGAATTCGCTCTTTGACTCAATGTGAATTCGCTGCACTCTGCGAGGTTCGAGTGTGACTACAAAACAAATTTTTGAACTACACAGCATTTGTAAGGCGACGACAACACATGGTCGGCCTTTCTTAACCCCCTGCACACCCGACATTTGACAGCGCCCTTGTCCCACATGCAGCGACTACACAGGCCTCAAAAGCGCACGAAGCCTATGCTATAAGCGACAACGACAGCAACGGCGACGACGAATTTTCGTACTAAAAACCAACCGGACGTTGCCGCCACCGCCGTTGCCCGCTCTCCCGTTTGCCCGTTCTCCCGTTCGCCGTTCGACGTTCGCCCGACGCCAACATAAGCTATGGGGCTGCGCAGCTTTGTATGTCTGCAACTCTGTGTGTTAGTGTGTGTGTGTGCGTGCGTTTCTGTCTGTATGTTTGAGTGTTGGGGGCTTTGCTATGTGTTTTGCTGTTGTTGTTTTTTCAGAAAGACAAAAAAACGGAAATTGAAAATATGCCAACTTGTAGGCGCGCTCGTTCGTTCGCTCGCTTGCTTGCTTGCTCGCTGTTGCGTGGGGAACACCGAGGGAGGTGTGGGAAGGGGAGGGGAGCGGGTATGGCGGGGTGCTTGCGACAAATTCATGCCAGTTTGTGTTTTTTCTTTTTTGTTTTTTTCCTTTTCATTCATTTAAATTTAAAAGCAAACAGCAGCAGCAACAACAACTAGCCGCCACCCCCTGCAGTGTATCCACCATTTCTCTTACCCTTCTCCTTCCACTGTTTTAGGCTCAATGCCTACGCAAAGAATCCAAATTCAAACACTCAATTCATTTTTTTTTGCCTCGAGTTACAATTTCAGCTCGAGTATTTTTGCTAGTTGCATATTTTCACCAAATTTGATTTTGCTTTTGGTTTTGCGCTGGGCCAACAGAAAAAAAATATATAATAGTATCTGGCTCAATGAGTGTTGTCTGTGTGTGTGTTTTTTTTTGTATCGCGTTGGCTGCCAATATGAATGAAAAATACGCACACAGCAAGGCGAAAGTCGCTACAGAGGCAAAAATAAAACAACAACATCAACAACAACGGCAAAATCAAACCACGGCAATGTTGTTGTTATTGTTGTCTATGCATGAATAGCTGCAGCTGCCAAGTAAGTGTGTGAGTGATTTTGTGTTTTGTCTGTTTAGGTGTGTGTGTGTGTGTTAGTATATGTAGCTGAATGTTGCATGAGGTAAGCATACGCTCTTGTTGTTGCTGTCTTGACAGTGTGGTGTGAGTAGAAAAGTTAACATTGAGCGGAACGATTCTTAAAATCATTTACTCCTGCAAGATCGTTTTGAGTTCTTATAACTGACAACAAAGAAGTATTTAAATCAATTCTATATAATTCCTAACGCTTTGCTCAACTCACTTATTTCAAATAATATTTCACATTGTTATCTAAGCTAGTTTAAAAGTTCAACAGTGAAACGAACGCAAGTGTAAATGATATTGAAAGGCAAACACATCAACGACTGGTTCAACGTTGTCTGGCTGGCTCTGGTCTCTGTCTCTCTGCTCGGGCTGCTGGCAATGCTGTTGTTGTTGATGTTCGGGCAGAGTTGCCGAGTGCTTTGCGCAGGCAGTGTCTAAAGAAAAATACACGACTCTGCGGCGCGTTGGCAACAACAACAACAGCAACGGCAAACTGTGCGCAGGCAGAGCGACTTTAAAATAAAATCTCAAAACCAGTAGCACTTTTCTTGGGCTTCAACATAAAAAAGTGCGCGGCCACAGCAACAGCAGCAGCAGCAGCAACAACAACAACAGCAACGTCGACAACGACGTGCGTTGAAAACAGCGAAAAGCAACAACAACAACAGAGACTGAAAAGACGACGACGACAAGAAAAAAAAAAGTTAAAGCGAGCGTGAAGAGTTGTTTGTTGTCTAATAAGCCAAGCCTCAAAACCGGGGTAGAGATAGCAGGCAGGCAAATCGGATCGACTGTAGATAACAACTAGTAAAAAACATATATATGTATATACATATATATTTATATGTAAATGCATACATACATACATATGTACATGCTTGCTAGTTTGGAACACAGACTATTGGGTGCCATGGCAGAGATTAGCATGAACTTTCCAGGGCAGAAGGAAGCGAATAAAGCATACATTACTACATTTGTATGTATGTATTGTGTGCATGGCATAGTATCAAAATGGCTTGCTAAACATATAAATGCATATATAAATATGTATGTAGTTCTGTATGTACACACACACACACACACACTGAACAGACGGTCGACACTCGAAACTTCCTCTCCAATGCCACAAGACTCAACTCGTTTTAGCGCGAGCGAAAAATCACAGTGCGACAGCAACAGCGACAGCGAATTTGTAACGAGTCGAGCGAATTAGAAAAACGAGTCAAAGAGCGCGCATACGCGGCGAATTTAAATTCATCCCGCTCTCACTCACTCCGCACAAGAGTCGTTTTTATGAATGAAACCGTTTATAATGAATGGAGGCCTGCGCTGCCAGCGACGCTGCCCCGCTGCTGGCGTTGCTGTCATCGTCGTGTGCGCTGGCAAAGCACAAAAACACATAAAACCAAAATACAAAACTTTGTCTTTTTATTTTGCCTTTGCTATTATATCAAAATTGTTTTTGATGTGTTTTTTTTTCCTAACTATTTTATTTAATGATACATATTTTTTTCTATAAATTGTTTACATTTTATACGTTTCCCTCAACTCTGAATTTTTGACAGACTCGCCGTCGCCATATAATAATTATAATATAAAAAAATACTTACTACATCACGTATTGTAAACCCAGTTTTTATTATGGCTATTCATTTTGAAATCTACTCACATTTTTGGTCATAATGAAACTGCGTTAGTTTTTCGTCCATAACAGTTGCCCACATTTTGATTTTGCTAAAAACGTGGGTGTATCCTAACTATCCAGTATCTATCAATTGACAGACTTAACCAAAACATATATGTATGGGTTTTGTGTATCTACCCCAAGCTTCAGACTTGTGATATATTAAAATACTTAACAACTTGGTTGCATTTTTTAGAGGCAAACATTTTTGCTAAAATTCTTAGATTCAGTTTTTATAATAATTTTTTGAGTGTTATTTTTTCATGTTTGCTTTGGGTTTAGTGCTCTTTAATCGGAATTTTGGTTATTTTCATAACGTTTTGCATATGAATTATATTTAGCACGAAATAAATATGCACAAAATTCTGCCAAAAAATAGTTAGAACCTTGAAATTTTTTAATGAAAATTCCTTCACCCTTAAAATTCACTAAAATCCAAAAACAAATCATTTCACAATGCTGGAGTTAATTAAAGGTGTTAAATAAAGAGTTTTTATATAAAAGGAAATTCATGTTAAAGCACACAATATGTTGACTTACTTTAAAATTAATTAAATATTCGTCAAGTAATAAACATAAGATAAAGAATAACAAGACATAAAATAAATTTGTGTGTGTTTTTTTTTATGACCCTCAAACGCATTAAATGCAATTTTCTTAGCTTAAAATGCAATTTTACAGCCCACACCAAGCGAGTAAAGATAATTGAAATATTAAAAACAGAAAAAAAAAAACAGTTAAGCATAAAACTGTGCCACGTTCATTTAGCGACGCATAACAAATGCATATTTAAATTACAGCCAAATTTGGTCTTGCCGTAGGTTAAATATATATATTTATACATATATCTTTTGTCAAGTCAGCCAAAATATGGTTAAATGTGAAGCATTTTTGGCTTTCAGCTATGCTTTCGATGTGGGCTTTGTCTGCTTTGCATATACTCAAGTATATTTAGCTTGGAAAGTGCCCGAACAAAAAAACCAAAAAAAACCGTCGGCGTTGGTGGGTCGCCCAGAAAGCTAAACACACACATATATATACAACCACACACATATGAAAAGCGTTTTGAAGTTTAATAATATTTAAGCTACACAAATGTTATTAACAATGACAACGCCAACCCGCTTCCGTTTCATTCAAATAACCCACAAACTTAAAGAATGCAATCAAATAAGAAAGTTTGGGCATGATTTTTATTGTTAATGATTATTTTTCTTAAAGAATTAATGCAAAATGATTTTTAAATTGTTTTTGTAGGCGATTTTCTCGCATGATTTGATCTACAAATTAAGACTGATTAAATATCATAGCTCCTTAAAATTTATTAAAATAAATATGACCAGCGAATATAACTTTTATAATTATTGTTGTTTTATTAAAGGCATTTTTGTACATTTTGTGGCTTTAAAATTTGTCTTAACTAAATATTTCTATGTATAACAAGTCTTAAAATATTTGAAGCTATCTGGACAACTTTTGTGAAAAATACGGCCAAAATGAGCTAAGGTTTTCGAATAAGTCCTATACGAACTTTTAGATAAAAGACTTTCAAATAATAGTCTAGTTTTTGATGTAGATACAACCCTTCTAAAAAAATCTTAAAGGAAGTTATATTGATTCTAGAAATAAGTGATTTTAAAAATTATAATTTTCTTGAAGAAGATTTAGTTTAAGAACTTTATTTAATATGCAAAGCATTGATAGATAACTTAAAGTAAGCTCAAAACGCATAAATCTAGTCATAAATAAGTAACTTCATGCGTTTTCCAACTGCATGAGTAACCCTCGCATATTTTGAACAGCTGAACTGATAAAAATTTTTGCGCGGGTGTTGGCAAACAAACAAACGATCTTTTAGTGGGTCTTTGAGTCATGAGATGGTGGCTTATACAGTTCAGGCTTAAACGTGGCATTGTGGCCATAAATGTCGCTCAGCATGCAGCTAGCGATCAGGTCGAAAATAAAGACAGTTGACACACCCGCGGAATGCCAAACATTGTTGCATGCCGCATGCCACAATACGATCGCTGAATAGGCAGCCCAAAGCCGAAAGTCCAGAGCCTGGAATGCCATGCAACAGTAGCCACATCCGCTGTCAACTTGGCACATAAACGTTGTTATTCACGCATTTCACTGAGCCCTAAAGACCAAACCCAAAAAAAACCTCTTGAATTGAGTTTTGAGGTTTGAGATGTTTGAGCTTAAAGGCAACGCCCCAAAGTTTTAACTCTGCGTCTACCTAAGCGATTGCCTGGCTGCTCTTTTAAGCCCAAAATCTCTAAAGCAAAAATAAAAAAAAATATAAACAAATTCGTTCAGCTGTTGGAATTTGTCGACTACTGTTTGGCATTTTTTATTTATATTTTATTTTTTGCCAATTGCCAAATATTTGAAAGCATCTTTAAGCCTATGGCCTTAACGGGTGCCAACAGCTACTGTTTTTTGTTTGTTTTTGCCCAACTTAAAAAGGTAATACATTAATTTACCTTTTATAAAAAGGTTAATCATTTAAGGCTAATAATATGAGCTAAAAGGATTTTTAAAATGTACCGTTTTGATGGCTTTAGTAAATTATCAAACTAATTAATGGTCTATAATAAATTGTCTTAATACACTGCAAAGTTTTTTACAATTTTTTGTTTAATATGTTTTGTAAGGAATTTTAAAAATATAATTAAAAATTATAAAAAAAAAAATAAATGACAGTTATTTTAGCATTTAAAGGAAAAGTTTTTTTTTTCGAAGCTTTGGTTGATTAATTAATTCAAATAGCCTGGAAGATCCATTTTATTTAAGCATTTTAAGCAACAATTTACTTAAAACTTTCAATAAAAAACATATGAAATAAATAAAAGAGTTAATTACAATGATATAAAATAAGCTTGGTTTAAGAACTATAATACTTTTTCATTAAAAGCAACAGTTAGTTTAAAGCTTTTAGATATCAAAACAGTTGGTAAAAGTATAGTTTTTTTTTCAACAAAACTGTTTTTAAAATTTGAAAGCAGCTGTTTTAAACCCATCTAATGTATAATAATAAAGTTATAACGACTGTTGAAATATTAAAAATGTTCGAAATTTGCGATATCTTTTCCTATCCTAATAAACTTTCCTTTTGCCTATAGGTGTTGATTTGATAGAGACAATAAAATTTTTACTACAATTTTACTTATTTATTATTTAAGCAACATATTCAACTAAGATATTTACCTAGCTTCTATAAAAGTCGATTTGAATATAGTTCTATAGATTGCTGGTTTTAATAAAAAGGTTTTAGTATGATATGGAAAACTATAATGTATTGCAATTGGATCGAGCAATCGCTTTAAAGCTAAGGCAAAGTTTTTTTTTTTTTAACAATTTTAACTAAAGAAGTTCAAGTAAAGACTTGAACTAAGCCTACATAAAACTCTAGGTTTCTCCTGTTAGTCGTTGTATAGAAAGGGTAAACTAAGGTTAAAATCTTTTCAATTGAAAAGACTTAAACTTGATAAGAAAGCTAAAAACAATTGACTTACCGGTTAATTGATTCTCGCTGCAGATGAATTAAATATGTGGAAAATATTTAATATTTATATTGTAGAATATTTATTTAGCACTTTTTCTAACTATTATTCAATTGTTTTGCATCTTTTGCTTATTTGGTAGATTTTTTTTATTGTTTTTTTGGTAAGTTGTTTTTGTCAAAACTGTACTTGCAGTTAAATGTCATTTGCTTAAAACGCTATTTGAATAAATACTTTTAACACACAGAAACACTTATAAATAGTGATTATTAGTAATACTATATTATTAATTAGTTTGTGCACTTTGATTAACTATATTGTAGAGAAACACTTTGTTTTTTCGCTAATGCATTAAATTAAATAAAACATTACACATACGCAGCGTTGTATCTATGGAAAGTTTATATCTGTTGAAGAAACTTGTCGTCTTATCTTATTGCGTTTCTATATTTCGCATTTAATTGCGTGCTGAGCCTGGGTAATTTCCTTTTTTTGCTTTTTTTTTTGTAGCTCTCTTCACTTTCTGTGTGATAGCAGTGAAAGGAGTATAGAGAGAATGTAGAATCCTTTGGACAGTAACAATTGCACACGGATAACTATTTATCTATGTTGAATGCAGGCTGACGTTCGTCGAGTGACTGGCACGATGCTGCAGCTCGATTTGCATCGAGAAAGTGCCACCCAAAGAAGCGTGCCTGGGCTGCAGTTGTCATCGGTTAACGCACACGAGTCCAGCAGCTCGGCAGCATGGCCGACAGGATGTTGGCTGGACGACGAGCTGGCGACGGAATACGAGCGCGTTCGCTGCGCACGAAGCGCTGTTTGGATGCGTTGCGTGGGCTTTCGTGTATTGAGGTTTGATGTTGCAGCTCCAACTCGTGTTATCTGCCTGCTCTTCTCCCCCCCACCCTCTGGACTTGTCTCTAATCTAACGCTTTCATTCAAATGGACATGCATTATACATGCAAAAAGCTAATGTTGGATTAGTGAGCTCTTAATTGGGTTTCTATTTGCGGGATAACTAAAAAAATTTTTGGGGTTTTTGGTCAACTCTTATTTGGTTCACCCTAGGCGACCTACCAACTCCCTGCCCCCGCCACTCTACCCCAGTGTAGCTGCGTTTTCGTGCCTTGCCTTGCTGCACAGCCAATGGATGGCCTTCATTCAAGGTCATTCGTTTTGACGGCCATTTTGAATGCTGCTGTTAACGTTCAATGGCCGCCCAAACGTGTGCGTGTGCGTGTGTGTGCGTGTGTGTGAGTCGCTTGCAGGCTGCATTTCCTGCCCAATGAGCTAGGCCCTGAAATCGAGTACGCCTGCTTTGCCTGCGTTGGCGTCGCGTTGCCTTGGCATCGTCCTTCGATAGGCGTAACCATGACATTGGCTCTGAGTTCCGGATCTTTGCTTTGGGGGTTGCTTCCGCTGCAGCAGCATACAAGGTCAAAGCATCAGCCATTAGTATTGTGTATGTATGCGCCACAACAGCTGATTGACCAGAGTTGCCACCTTTTATTCGTCTATCTAACTTTAACGCATTAACTAAAACAAGGCGCGTTACTTGAACTATTTGGCTTTTAAGTTATAAAATTAATACCAATGAGCGCAAAAATTATCAGCCAGAAAACCGACTTTTTGTGTAGAAAAAGAATAGAAAAAAACTTGGATTTGTTATCTTACTTTTAGTCACAAAGTTTCTAGCCCTTGAGTTAAACCCACCAGAAACAAACAAAAAGTTAGTTTGAACAAAGAAAAAACACCCAAGAAAAATGCCAAAGATTAAAAGGGTAATCAAGTGAAATCAATTTGAAAAGGCCAAACACTTTGACATTCAATAAAGGCATACAAATAAATCGAGCTAATCGTTTCATTCATACAGTAGAAGGGTAATCAAATATTTATAAAAATAAATGAGTATTTTAAGTACGATTTTTAATTACATTCAACAAACAGTTTTCGCTAGATTTTGTGTAAAAAAGATATATATGTATGTACGTTTAAATTGGCCATCCAATTTCTGTGGCTGAGTGGCTTTGAGTCTGCTTCTGGCTGCTTTTTGTGGGTATTTACAATAAATTTTCTACTCTGCCTGACGTCACAAGTGTCCTAGATAATCAACAACAAACGTCGAGGTGAAATCTATAAACATAAAATCATGGCAAACAACAACAACAGAAACACAAATACAAAACTGTACAATTTACCAATTTTCTATGTATATATACCTGAAGCCCATTGAAAGTGGCTTAAAAAGGGTTTGTCAAAAGTTTTATAAAGGTCTCTCTGTAGCAGAGGGAAGTAAACTAAACCCTTAGAGTATAAATAATTGGGGTCTGAGTAAAGATTCCAAACTTTTTTCATATTTTTTTGGCTTTAGGCACATTTTCGTTCCAGATCAGGTTGTTAATGAGTTTTTACTTAACATTACTTTAATATACTTGAATAAATCTAAATAGAATTTATGGATTTAAAGCTAGGATTATAGTTAACTTTTCATTATTTTCTATAGTCTTTTATTAATTTTATATTAAAAGTGATTGCTTTTGCGTTTGACATTGATTTGATTTTCGTTTAGCTGCAAAATTTTCTTTATTCTATTTGCAATTTGACTTTTATTTCTCCTTTCATTCATTAGATTCACAAGCAAATAAACACACACATACACACACACACACACACAATGTCAGACTAAGCATTTAAGCTGACTCGTTCAAGTGGCCCCGAATCCTTTAGCATTCGTTTTTCTCAATGAAAATGCCACCCACACGAGCGAGTTTCGCTGAAAAGTCAACAACAACAACAACAGCAACAACAACAATCGCATTGAGGAGGTTGCGCCCCAAAGCCGCAACGCCGCCTGTTGCCCTAGTTCCACATTCCACACACATATGACGCAGCCAAAAGAGCGGCCTTTATGTGGATGCCATTCGTATGAGCCTTGTGAATGAATTTCTCTCTCTGTTCCCCGTGTCTTTTGGCTCTCAATGTATATAGTTTTAACTCTGCCTTTTTTTCAATGGGACAGCTCAATTTTGTGGCGTCATTGAATACGCCTTGACAAAGAGAGAGAGAGAGGGAGAGTTCATCCTTTTTTTTGCGTGCCTGTCAACCACCCAGCTGGAGTACAATTTTAATATTATTCCTGTTGGCATCTACTATATATGTATATACTTACTTGTATTTAGAGACTTTTCATTTCTTAAACGCATTCTATATTGAAATCCCAACTTAAATCAAAACTTCTGTCCATTTATCCTTGAGTTTTTTAATACGATTGCAATAACCAATCTACTGGCGGGAATGAAACTTTATTCAATAGTTGTATGGATTTGTATAATCAAGATAAGCTTCATCCAACTATGGTTTATCGCTACTTTCTATAAGCTTTCATTTACACCTACCACACACCAAGTATATGAAATAAACTCAAATACTTTTATTTTCTTTTGACAGTATTACAATTTATTCAAAAGTATCATAAGCAAACAGCTTAAGAAGAAATAAACTACTTTAATGGACTTCAAGTGCAATAGAAGTGACGCACTTGCAGGACATAAACCCAGATTATGTATGTTGTGTGTGTGTGAGTGCTGTGTGTTGTGCGACACAATTGTCCTTCCACATCGTCACTGGTACAGGTTGAACGAACCCCAGCGCCAGGCTGACCCAGTTTTCTGCAACGTTTTGCGTTACCGTCAGCCAGCCGTCTCCATTCACAACAGCAGCGGAGGCATCATATACATCTCTGCATCCTTGGCGCATTCAATGACAGGCCATGAATGAAAAGGAGCTGCTGCTGCTGCTGCTGCTAGCTGGTTGCATGCCACTGCGCATGCCAGCTAGGTCAATACACTGCATGAAGGTTACACGCCCCAAAAACTTGGGGCGCTGTGACGTCATTGCTGACACAGTTAAGTGAAAAGACGATTTTCTGTTTTCTTTGTTTTACAACTTTTTAATTTTGCTCTTATTTTCTCAGGCATAACATAAAAAAAGCGCAGTTTTTTTTGTGTTTTCTTTTGTGCAAAAAGCATTTTAAAAATTCTTTGTTTTTATTTTTTTTTTAACACAGTTTTGTGTGATGACTATGACGACAACCGACTGTATAAACCATAAAAAAATATATATAATAACTAAGCTACATGAAACTAACACATAATTATTACTTTTCTTTTCGTATTCTTTTCGTTTTCTTTTGTATCGCGCATAATGTAAGTAAAGTCGGCCCGAGGCAACGAGCTCAAAGCAGTCTGTGGTTTAACGAGTTGAGAGTTAGTTACAAGTACTTAATTCTGTTGTTGTTTTTGTTATGGTTTGTGGTTTATATATATATATATGCTAGTTTGGCAAATGTTTAGAGAATCTCAAACAGTTTTTTCAGTTCAACCATAAGCGCCCAATCGGTCTTGATTAGATCATCACGGAAATAGTCCTTGCAGGCATCAATACTTTGGCGTGAAATCTGCAAAGTAACAATAACACATTAGTTGGGGAATGCAAAAACAACAAAAAAAATGGCGTCAATCTTAACATCCGGTTGTTTATGCAGCTGCTTTGTGCGCATTTCTTAGCTTTCCATTTCCATTTAATTATACATATATTTTGCCAGTTGCATATTAATTAGCAAATGGCAACAATATACCGCCAGAGCTGCATACATAATAATATTAACTGATAAAAAGATCCGTCTATAGGCCGTATCGCAACAATAACTGGCCAATGGCTGTGCATATTAAAGTGTTAAGCAAAAGCCGCATTCATATCTAGCTATACTTTATTTAATAGGCTTTGCCTTGTTCTTGTTGTGGTTCTGTCTGTGTGTTTGTATTGTTTTTTTGGTTCTTGTTGTGAACCAAAAACCAAACCAAAGGCGAGGGCATATTGGGTTTTGTTGCAGCGCCTAAAACCGGGTCGCCAAATGCGTCAGAATCTGTGTTAAAAGCCGCATTGCATGTAGCAACTGGGTCAAGTGAGTGCCCAAAAACAAGGCGACAAAAAAAAAAAACAACCTAAAAACTAGGTCGACGCTGAGAACGTCAGAAGTCAATGAACGTTGGGGGCAGCAAGTGCATTGCCGTGGAAGGTGAAACGTGACGTCAGCACAAGCTGTGTATGGGGGGGGGCAAGGTTGTTAGCAGTAGGGTTGTTGGTTTGTTGGGTGTTGCCGCCCTGCCCCTCAGTCCGGATCAGGTCAGCCATGACATAATACCCCTTTTGATAGCATAAAAAGGCATTGAGGCGCTATAAATAGCAAAAGCTGTTCTGTAAATAGATACAAGTGTATGGCAAGCATGTCCTTGACAGCGTGCGTTTGATGTATTTACATGTTGTGGTCTGCAATTTGATTACCCAACTTGGCCAACAAACAGCAAATCAATTGTTGTTGTTGTTCGTTTTTTAATTGAATCAAATTCAGTGCAGAATGAAGCTCAATGAGCAATTAGCCAAAACGACCAAAACCCCATCGAAATCATATTATGCCATACTCCAATCAACTTTAGTTCAGCTCTGTGCTGACGTCATTGATAAAAGCGACACTGAATTAGCGCGAAAATTAAGTTCATTATCGAATGTAAAAGCACAAAAATAACTAAAAATGTCCTTCGATTGACGTCAGCTCGTTTTCTGTGCTATTTCAATAGTAATTAATCAAATAATCTCTGTGGCCGGAAGTTGCAAAGACCCTTTAAACAACCCTCTCCCCTCCTCTGGCCATGTAAGTGTGATAAGCCAATGTGAAAAAAAAGTATTACTTACCTTGCTCACAAGCATATCATCGGCCTCAAAGTGTCGTCCAAACATTTTGGGCGATTCGCCGGGTATGGGCTCGATTTTAATGCAAATCTCCTGACCTTTGCGTGCAAATTCAATATTCTTGTGATTCGATTCAATCGACGTGACAATGCCAATGTCCACAAACTGCAACGAAACCAAAAAAAACAAAACCAAATTAATATAATTGCAGTGCTTGGCCAAAACGATAAAGTCTTATCAATATTTTTTAAGGCCATTTCCTTCAAATAATGCTGATAAATTTGTGGGTTTTTTTTTTTTGGCTAAATGGGTGTTTACCAGTGGGTTAGATAACGCCCCCGAAAACCAAAAGCAAACTAGTCGCCACTCTCTAATCGCTGGGCAAAGTCATTGAACCAAATTGTAATATGTTTGTTGTCGTAACTCGTTTGCACTCAACAGCAACAGCAACAACAACAACAACAACAACCGAAACAACAACAACAAATTAAACACAGGAAACTGTTGCCAACCCAACAGAGCCGCTGCTCTGCCAGCGTCAACGTTTCCTGTGGGCGCCCCAATGGCGGCCACGTCGCCCGTTGCTGCTGCTCGTTCGTATTTCATTCAAACCAAATAAATTATTGAAATTTTTTCACTTTTTTTCTTGTTTTTTTTTCGTCGTTTTTGGCTTGTTGCTATCGGTGCAAATAGCTACAACACATTTACATATATAGAGAGATACACACACACACACACACACACACACTAGACTAGAGGTGTGGCGGTGTTGTTGGGGGTTGGCGCATTTGTCACCATTTCCTGTCGTTGATTACTCATACGCTCCGTGTTTCAGTTCTGTTCGACGCTTGTCGAATTTTCATTAAATGTTTTCATTTCAATTTCAATTTTCACACACAAAAACTGCTGCTGGTTATCGTTATCGATTCTTTTACGTCTGACGTCATATTGATTCATTTTATTATCGACGTCATTAAACAATCGTTAGTGCAGCTTTAAGAGTTCTGAATTTAAGCTTAAGTTTAAGTGCATTTCAATCAATTTGAGATTAATAATGACAAAAGAGCAACTCAATCATGCAACGCACTGTTTGTGCTGTATACAAATACACACACACAGGCAGTATGTGTATCAACGTTTATCTAAAAATATGATTTATATTTATTTTGTTTTTGTACAGACCGGATGTCGTCTATTTTCAAACAACAGCAACAACAACAACAACAACAAGAGCAAACAGTCGCTGCTCTGCTTGTTTTTCTACAATGTTTGCACAAAATCACAATTTATAGCACAATTTATCAGAGAGAGAGAGAGCGAGAGAAAGAGAGAGAGAAATATATTTGATATTGCCACAACTAAATGGATCTTTTCATAGTATTTTGCGATGCGTACTTGTTGTAATTAACTTTTGTGCTCTCTTCGCTCTCTCTTTTCGCTCTCTTTGTCTCTGTTTTGTGCGCTTTCTTTATCATGTCATGGTTTTTGCTTTTGTCTTTGAAGCTTAAACTGCAGTTGTCAGCAGGAAACACTAAATTAGCTGCCGGCTGAGAGAATTACGCGATTTCGACACGAACAGTATAGTTGTGTGTGTGTGTGTGTGTGTGTGTTTGTCATGCACAAACAAATCTGAGTGCCAAAAAAAAAATTTGCAACATCCGTCACAAAGATAGAAAGAGATAGATACAACAGCTGTGAAATGCGCTTAGTTTTTTTTTTGTGTTTTGTGTTTTGTTTTTTTTAGCTTTAATCACAAGAAATGCTGACAAACTTTTGGCAACGTCATCAACAATGCTTGCCACTTCACTTTGCGCAGCTGCAAACAGTAGCCCAACAACAACAACAACAACAAGAACTTGAGATCTTCTAGCACTTGAGTTATTCAATTATTGAGTGCTTGAGTGCTGCCGGTCTTTGGACTTTAACTGTTTTCAAATGAAACTGCGCTTCTTGCCAACAATAATAATAATAATAACAAGAAAGCTGCCTACGTCATTTGTATTAGGCCAAAGGGCGTAGCTGCAGCAGCAGCAGTTGCAACAACACTTGCCACTGATTCGAGTGTTTGTCTGCATTGCCCACAACATAAGCATTGAACGGGAAGTTCTCTCTCTCTCTCGCTCTCTCTTTTGCTGTTGCACATGCCCACATGTGAGACTTCCTGGCCTGTCAGAAGAAACGGCAGAGAGAGATGTGTTGGATTGGGCCAAGAGCAGCTTGCAACGCCTCGGCAATTGTGATGCAGCAGGGCTGTCAACAGCAACAACAACAACAGCAACAACAACACCTATTGAATAAACGGACAGCGTTTCTCAGCAATCAGCCATAAGTCTAGTCATGCTCATTAGCATCCGCTGTGAATGCAACAACGCCCACATATATTGACTACACAAGCACTAACACAAGCAACAACAACGTAGGAGTTGAGGGCGGGGGGAAGGGCAAGGGTGCCCCCTTCTTTCTTTCAGTCACAGGAAGTCTGTGGGCTTGAAAATTGAAGTATCAACTCAGGTGGGTGCTGCAAAGTGCCAACTTGGCCAAGACAACAAGCCGGCAAGAAACTTGTCAGCAGGAAAAAACAAAAAAAGGGTCATTGAAGTATTTTTTGTTCGTTATCGCATCGGAAACACTTATAGATACAATCAATCAAGTGCAAAACAATGAATGAATGAAAATAAACGCACATCAAGTAATTATTATTATAGAGCATTGTTTTTTTTTCATTGCATACACAAAAAGCAACACTTGACACTGATAAGCGACAATTGCTGATAACAACAATTGCATTATTGATTGACCATCTGGCTCGACCGACTGACTGATTGACAATGGACAAGGAAGTGTATAAGCACAAAGCTGACCAGCTGTTTCAGTCAATGCCAATCTGCATTTTGGTACAAGGTTCTCTTTAGCCCAATATTAAAGTAAGCTTTTTTTTTGCTCTTACACTTGGCTTTGGTTTGGAATTTGTATGAAAGAGCTTAATAAAAAAACCAATCAAATGACACTAAACACCCAAAAAAAACCAGACAAACTGTCAGCCCTTTTTTTTTGTTGGTTTTATTGTTCTACTTTGCCAAACTTTGCTGCTGGGCGACGACGTCAGAAACGAACAAGTCTGTTGTATATATATATATGCAGAATGCCAGACCAGACCAGACCAGACACACCCCCCCGCCCGTCCAGCACGGCCCACATCATCTTTCGTTGCGATTAACAAACGTCAATTAAGTATATTTATTTTGGGAACGCGTGTAAGAGAAAAAGATACAAACAGAGCGAATAAGTATTTATGCGATTTTTCCGACTTTAGTGCAAATTCAGCATATCCGGCCCAAGAAACTGAAATGCGATGATGTCGATGAAGGCGACCGACTGACCGACAGACCGACAAAGCGTCAAACGACGTCAATTTCAAGCCAAGAGGGGGCTGGGGAGGGGCTAATTTGCTAATTACGCTAATTTCTTTTGTTGTTGCTATTCGTTTTGTGTGTGTGTGTGTGTATACAAGTGGAGGAAAACGAAGCGCAAAATAAAAGCGCGTATCTAAGCGGATTTTATTATCTTATCGCTAGCCTCAATGACTTTCAGTGTGTGTGTGTGTTTGTGTTTTTTTTATGACTGTGCAAACTACACTCGAAACATGAAGCGCTCTAGGCGCTCGCCTAGCCGCTCAACAGGAAATAAGCATTTTTATGAATGAAACGTTGGCAAGCAAAACAGACACAGAGAGAGAGAAAGAGAGAGAGAGAGCAATAGATACAGATACATTTACAGATACAGATACACAGCGACAGCTCCACTTACACATTGACGTGCAAAATGTTTAACTTAAGTGAAAAGCAAGCCAAAAACAACAAAAAAAAAGTTTTTATTGTAGTTTCTATTAGCGTGATTTTCATTCATGGGCCTCTTCTCTTTGGGCTTTTAGCATTTTTATGCTCTGTTTGCTCCAATTTATTATTATACGTATCTATATATATATATGTATATATACATTTTAGATACACACAACTTTGCTGTTTGCTTTGGACGCCGCCCACACACACACACAAACAAACACACACGAATTTCACCATTAACTAACAGAGAGAGAGAAAGAGATTCTATGATATATCTATGTATACTCAAAAAAGAAACAAAAACGTTGCGTTTCTCATTGATAAAATCATGCCTCATGGATATTTGTACTTTTACTTCCGGCTAAGCAAGCTGGCTGTTAGCACACCTGCCCCCCCCGAAGGCTTTCCACATACTTCCTCTTTCTTTCTTCATTCACTTCCGACTTTGTGCAGCAAACGCCCAACAACAACAAGAACAACAACCAACTGTCGACGTCAGCACATAAGCACTCAAGTGTTTGCTTCATTTTGCCTTGCCTTCATTCACTCATTTATTCATTCATTCTTTCAATACACACATACAAACTACGTGCGGAAGTATTCACATCCGTTTTTGTCGCTTTACTGCTTCCGTTCTAAGGCAGTTTGCTGCTTGCTGCATCGAATTGCAAGCCCGCATCTGCCTCTGCCCCTGCCACAGCCAGCTGTAATCCGCTTCCGCAGCTGCACAAAACTTATTCTTCTTTGCATTTAATTACTTGTTCCGACTCTTAGCGCTCTTTCTATCGCTTTTGTTGTTGTTGTTGTTGTTTTTGTTGTCACTTCCATTGTTGCTGGTTATGTTCAAAGTACTCCTTTGTCGCACACGTACTCTTACACCCTGCTTTCCCTATGACGCAGTTGCTCATTGATAGGCTCGTTGACTGATAGCCGAAGCGTGATACTCTTTCGTTGTCGTATTTAATGTCGTTTTCATAGGTATTATTTGTGGCCTTTTGAGGGTGAATAACTTATCGAACCCAACGACCTTGCATTACCCTAACCATTTGGCAAAGGCGACAAACAATTTCTTAAATCTTTAACTGAAATGCAAAGGCACACACACACATATGAAGCACTATTATTTCCGCTATAAACGAAGCGACTTGTTGTTGTTTTTTTTTTACCAATAGAAGCTAACCTTATAGCCATTGAATAGGTGCTTAAAAAGGGATAACGATTACCAAATACAACAAGAAAGTAATCATCAAGCCAACGCCCAAAAAAAACAAACTACAAGACCTCGAGGCATTTAATTAACAAGAAACACAAAAAAAAAACACCAGCAGCAGTAGCAGCAACAACAACAGCAACATGTTGAATAAGCTTTCATTTCCGGTCGAAGACAAACAGCACTTGTTCATATCAGCAGCGCCCAAGCGCCGAGGCATGAATGAAATTATTATTCAAGATATCGATCGCTTGTGTTCGATCTCTCACTTGAGAAACTACTGGCAACAAAAACGGGTAGCAAAAGCCGCCAAAACGATATTAAATAAGTGGCCAAAAACAAGTTTCAATGCTGCCGCCAATACCCTGCAAATGCAAGTTAAAGCTAAGGTTCTTCAACTCGACACTAAAATACCCAACTCAAAGGCCTCAAACACAGGGTATTTTGAATGCAAAAAAACAAGTAACTGCAGCATTACATGCAACATGTAGATTGCTGGCCAACTTGCAACACGTCTTAATTTTGAACACAGAAACATTTCGCTTTCTTCGGGCTACGCTTTGTTGCGCTTTTAATAGCCATGGCTAGGAGAGCAACAAGACTATTTAGCTTGTTTAATACAGACAGCTAGGCAGCACACACACACACACACACACACACACACACACACGGAGAGAAAGACAGACCATATGTGGATTGATTGTCGGTTTTGGCGTTGGGGTAACGCCTCCAACTTCCGTTGGCAGTTTTTGGTTTGGGCTCTTTAAATGCAAAGCAAAACAAATGAGCGAAAAAACCTAGCAAGAATGTGAGCAAAGCTTTGAGTTAAGAGCGTTTTTATGATCTTGGTCGTAAATTGTGGTTGGAACAACTTAATTAGTGCGTTCACAAACAAGGGTTTATGTGTAATCAATCAGCTGCACCTTTACACCCTTAGTTCAAGCCAAGGAACCTTTTTAATTATGCACAAGTTTTAACCTCGTTAGCATATGCAAATCCAAAAAAAAGCAAGAAGGAAGGAAAAGTGACTCAAATTACTTGCTGCACACTTTCGACACTTTGTTTTTTTAGCACAATTGACCTAAGGTTAAGGGTTGATCGACCACTGACCCAACCAATCAATGACCAAAAAAAAAACGGGAAGTGGAAGTGGTTTGGTTTTGGTAGGAATTCGGGTGTGAGAACGGAAGTTTATTGTGCAGCAATTACGCGGCTTGCTGAGACAAAGGGTTAGGTTTTTTCTTTTGAGGCTGTCGGGCAAGTGGTTAAGTTTAAGACTCAGCCATTACAGATTTAATTAGATAATTAATAAAGGCAATCAATGGCAACAGAGTCGAAAAGTGACCATCTGGCAGCCAGTTGGGGCAGGCACAACACGCACGCGCAAAAGGCAACATCAGCAGCAGCAGCAGCAGCAGCAGCAGCCGCTCCAAAGGAAGTTGAACAATCCAACAAACAGAGCGCAGTTGGCGGAAATCGCGAGGCAAAGGAAAGACAAAACGAAAAAGAACGACAACAACATTGGCGACAATAACAACAAAACACACTCGCTTTTCTTGGGAGCTCCACTTGGAGTAGGTCTCTTGGTCTAGATACTATATCGACTAGTTTAATGAGCTTTAAATTCTTAGGTTAAATGAAATCAAAACCTTGAACCTTATAATCAAAGACTTTAATAGCTTTTTTGTAGGGTATTGAAACGTCACGATCAGAAACGAAAAATCTGTAGAAGATAAAAAAAATATATACAGAAGGAAAAATGTTAAAAAGAATGACGATGAATGACGGGAAGCGCAGAGCTTAGCTGCGCTCTGCTGGATAATTGAGGAAGTTATAATTGCCAATGAAGCCAACCAGCTCAGACTAAGAGATTGGGGGATTGTGGGGAGAGAGAGAGAGGAGCGGCGACTCTAACCCCTGCTGCCTATACGCTATGTGCAAAAGTCAAGCGAAACGGGGCGAACCCTTTGCAAAAAGATACAAAAAAAAAAAACGAAGGAAAGAACGAAACCGATCGTTGCCGCAGTAGCCAATTCAAGTTGTTGTCGTCGTTGTCGTTGTTGTTGTTTTAGTGTGGCAAGAGGAAACAGTTATTGTTGGCTCTTCTGGCTGACGACGGGAAACAGGACATGTCTTCGCATAAATTGAACAACGCCAAATGCAGCAGGAAGGACAAAAAAAAGAATGCTTTATCAATTGTTAGAATCAGCACTTACCAGTCAGTTGCTAGAAATATTCGTTTAAAGTTTTAAAGGCGCAATTTGCAGCACGAGAGCATTAGGCAAATAAACAATAATAATACAGAAAGCAGAAGAAAAAAAAACAAACCCTAGCGAGCACCTGTGTCAACAATGAAGAAGCAGGCAGAGAGACCGAATATATAAACCATAATAAGCATAAGCAATGACGCAGTTTGCTTACAAGCGATACGCACATTTTGTATCTAGATACTTGACACGATTTATCAAGACAAGGATTTTCATTGTGCGCCAACAAGTCGCAATAGTTTGAGAACAACCACCATCAACGTTCAACGATCTACAATGCCAGCTTTTGTCTCTTCTTTATTTACTTCTAAATATTTGCGTTTCTATTCCTGTTTTTTCAACATTTTGCTTACCTCTTTGCTTGGCACACAGATTGGCGTTCCCACTTTAACTATGCCATTCTCGACCATAACGCCCATCACGATCGGATCGCGACTATTGAATATGAATTGTGGCAGTATCTGTGTGTGTGTGGAATAGAAGAAAATATAAAGCATATTAGTTCTAAACAGTTTCATACGTAAGTTCTTTCTTTCTTTCTAACTGTGTGCTACAGACGCTGCAACTTGGCCAAGTTAGTTGGGCACAGTTGTGGCTACAACGCCAACTCGATTTGGTTTCTCTAGTCTAGGTTCGATTGACTATAACCTAATGATTAGCTATAAATCAAATATGCTATTTAAACATTATTTGAGCAGGAAGTGTGGACGTGATGCAAGGCCTTAATCGCTGCTCTCGGCCAGCATGCATCATTAGCCAAGAGAGAGGGTTAAAGAGATCTGGCCACAAAGCAAGCTGATTGCATTTTACACCTGTAGCTTTCGATTGAGAGTTGAACGGGGCACAAGCTGCGCCGAATACTAAATACCCTATCGTTAGCTTACCTTTAGTTTGCATGGAAAGACGGCTATGGAACGAAACTCTTCGCGTTTCTTTTGCTTCAACTCCTCACGATAGGCGGTAAACTTATCGAACAGATGATAGATAATGTCCGCTTGGAATATCTTGACACCCAGCGATTCAGCCATTTCCTGCGCCTCGCGTTCTATTTTCACATCGAATGCCAAGATTGTTGCATATCTGACGGCGTCATAGAAATAAAAGAAGAAGAAGCAGAAAATGGATTAGTGGACACGCCAAGGCAATTATAATTATGGCTAGAATTAATGCATGCACATCATAATAACAAACAAGAACAAGTGCTATTGTATTTGGGCAGTTTCCTGTGTGTGAGTCAAGTTAGCCTCTAATGATTGCTATTGCTTGCCACATGTGGCAAGCTAACCCGTTCTTCTTTGTGCATGGCCGGAAACAGTTGGCATTAAGTCGATACGTGCAAGCGTTTGAACGTCAGCCGACGCGTCAAACTGGCGACGAAGGAAGGGTTCTATTCGTCTTCGTTTTTGGCAAGCTACCAAGAAAACCCAATAAAGCTGCTTACGATCTGTTACAACCTGACAAAAAGATTGTTTAATCAATCGCATTGGGTGGTTAAAAGTTCTTTGGGTTAGTCTAAACAAGATTCAAGATTTGTATGCATATGAAAAGATAAATGTGAACCATCAAGGACGGAATCGTCATCATTATCATGACGAGCATTATTATTGTCAAGCCTGAGGGCACTTAAAGAAAGAAAGAATTGCTTTTTGTGATCACCTGCAGCGTAAAAAGCATAAAATTTTATGGTTACAAATTCTGGGCGCGTAAAAAACATCAATAAATAAACGGCAACACATAGTAAAAATGTAATACTCAGTTTATGGCTCTTTAAAAAGAGAGATGGACAGAGAGGGGGAGTGTTGAAAGGCTGCGCATGCGCAAAAGGAGCGGATATGTTTGGCAGCGGAAACGGCACGTCGTATTACATGGGCGTAGATATGCAGATACAAATAGTATCTGAGTGCCGCACATTTCTATTGTAATGTCTATGTGGGCTGTAAATGTATCTGCAAACTGCAACTGTATTTGCATCTGTATCTGTATCTTCTTTGTTTGCTGCTGCCAAGCAGAGCACAAATTGGAAAGATATCTCATTACGACAGGCGAGAAGGCAGGCGCAGCCCCAGCTATTTGGCATTTCATTTACGCCACTTAACAGCCAAAGAGAGAGAGAGGGAAAGAGGTTAAGGCAGAAACAAAGCGACTCTAATGAGATAAAGAGCGCCGTCAAGGCATTGCTAATAAATCATGAGGATCTGGTGGCTTGGAAAGTGCCTTTTTCTGATTGCCGCTAAATGAATCACTTAACCCAAAAACAAAAAAAAACACAAAACACACTTCGCTTCAAAGAGTTCCGCAGCAGCAGCCGTTAATAAAGTTAAGGATGTAATAAAATTGAATTGTTCGCTCTTCGAGGGTCTTTAATATCTCTTGCAGCTAGAGCTTAAGGTTTAAATCAACTTACTGTGCCTCATGTTCCAACATTGTGGAAGCCTTCATCACATCACGCTTGACCACGGGTCCAATACGTATGGCAGAGTACTGTAAGAAAAAGAAAGATAAAAACAAGAACAATAAGGCTTTGCATTAACAATCTATAGACTCTAATAAAACTATACTACACACAACACACAATACACACAACACACACTATTAAAAGTCATCATGATAAAGACAAAAAACCAGAAAAACAAGAAAACGCGTCGCAATCAGGATACAGGTAATCCCTGTAAGAGACTTGTGGCATTGCGCTACCAGGAGATACTATTGCGTCCCGCAGACGTGCAACTGTTGCAGGGACCGCATGAGCTGAACGAACGTCTGATTAGCTTCTATTATGCCTACTTGCAGAGCAGACGTTATAGAATGCATCAGGAGCTGTGCTTCCTGATGCCGGCCATAACGCAAGGCTTGCGTCTCCTGTCGCACAGGGAGCAGCTTAAGCTAGTGCAGGACTTGAAGCTGGACACCAAGCAGTTTATCTTTCTGCCACTGTTCGAGGACATGCATTGGTCCCTGATGCTGGTGGCACGACCCGATCGCCGCATCTACTACTATGATTCGGAGGACTATCGTCATGTGAATCTGGCGCGTTTGCTTGACGAGAAGCTGCGCCTGCCGCTCAATGCCGCAGGCTATGTGTTTACCCTGGGACGTTGCCTGCAACAGGGGGCGGGGCAAGCACATGAATCTGGTGTCCATCTCATGTGCATGACCGACAACATGGCCGACTATGTGTGGCGTTGTGGTTATGCCACGAGCACACTGCTCGTCTCCATTCAGGAGGTATGCGAGAAGCGTGCCAATCAGCTGCAGCTTATACGGACACTTGGTGGCAATTTGGCTAACAAGTCCTCGGATTCCTACTTGTCAACGTCCTCGGTTCCGGGAAGTTCATCATTTTCCTCCACTTAAGCTGTCCATTAATAAAAACTAATTAGTTCGGGGTACATTATAAATAGATATACGGCTAGATACGAAAGTTTTATTAGTTCTCTTTCTTGGAATCTTATTTGTGCTCTACTATAAGCTTTGGTTGGTTTTGCAGAAAGACTCAATCCAGTGATAACTGCCACATGCCACAAGCAAGAACAAAAAAAGAACGAAAGTGCGTAAGAGCAGATGCAAAAAGCTAATTAGATAAAACGCACAACGCCCTCGATACGACACACACACACACACACACACGCACGGCAAAGGTGAAAGGTCAAACCGGCTGTTAACAACACCTGCAACGCACTGTCGCTGACGTCAGCAGCAGCAGTTTCTTTGTGGCATGGGTTAAGCAAGTCAAAACGGTTGCTCTTGTTCTTGTTGCTCGAATGTGTGTGTGTGTGTGTGTGTGTGTGTGTGTGTAGGCCACAAGATGCACGATCAGTTGAATGAGTTCGTGTCTAAATAGCTATAAAGTGGCTAAAACCAAATCCGATTCGTGTTGATTTCCTTCACAGTTCTGCACGTTCCGGTCAACTTCCGTTCCTTATACACACATCCACACATACATATATTTATTATCTACATTTCGGGCTAACTTCCTTGCCTTTGCTGCCTTCGCTGTTGTTGTTGATTTCATTTAAAAATGCGGTCGCAACGTGTTTATGAATGAAAATTAAGCAATAAGCTCTTCAAACTGCCATTTGTGTGTGTATGCGTGTGTGTGTGTATGCGATGCAGGAAGAATTACTTCCGTTGTTTTCATTGTTGTTGTTTTACCCATTTGGACTCGTGAACATTTACTCATTCATTCATTCGCTCATTCACTCGCTTAGTTTCATTTTATTTCTTTCTCTACTCTACTATACTTTTGTTTTGTATACCCTTTCTTTTAGTAAAGGTTTGTGTTATGGAGCAACGAATTAAACTTTTTGAAAATTCACCAGATTTTTGTTAGTAAAATTGAGTTTCCATATATCATGGCCTATTGAAAGTTGCTTTTTAATGGGAGAAAACATTTTCATATCAGTTATTTTTAAGTTTGTTGGAAAAACCTTAACTCGAAAGTGCATTTAAGCTTCGGCAATGCCTCAAAAACTAAACATTTCTTTTTTGTTTTATATTGAGGCTCTTGGATATTGTTTTTTTTGTGTTCTTGGCAACGTAACTACGTCGCATTAATGAAAACATTGGCATTGTCTGCTTCTTAGCTCACTTCCTTCCTTTCAATCTTTTAGTGCCTACATACAGACACACATACACACATACATATATACATGGCCGCAAAAACATGAGAAAAAAGCGAATAAAATTAAATTCATTCACTAAATCAAGCAATACGTTGAACAGCGCGTCATGGAGAGTACCAAAAGTGGTATAATCAGAGAGTGAGAAAGATGGAGAGAGATGAGAATAGAATAAGACAGCTGATTGATTTGTAGTATATACTACATTTGCATCTGTTCTTGTTGTTGTTATTTTATTGGCGTAAGAAGAAAAACAACAACAACAACAGCAAAAAAAATCTACGAAAATTGCCAACTTTTTTTTGCGGCAATTATTTGAAGTGCGAGAAGGCCAATTAATTTTGCTGCTTCAGCTGGCTTCATTTGTTGTTGTTGTTGTTTTTTGTATACGCTTCTTCTTCTACATCTTCTATTACATATTTGTCGTTGTTGTCGCTTTTCATATTCTCGTGATTTGACTTTATTGTTGTGGGCGTTGCGCATTTGCCATTATTACATTCGCATATTTGCATGCAACTACGTCTCGATTACAAATTGTTGCCAACGCTTCGCGCAAAAAGCTTGCGAAACTCTTCAAGTGTGTGTGTGTGTGTTTTTGAGTTGTTGACTTTTAATTAAAATGCATAGGGGAATCAAATTACCTTCACACAACCAACCATATCAATGTACGCATATACAGTGATGGCAAGCATAATAGTTACACTTACTTGAAGCATTATAACTATCATATTTAATAGTTATATTAGCTAAAACAGAGTGTAAAGTCATCTAGAACCAAGTAAAACTATCTTTTCTTTGAGTTTTACACTTTTGGCCCTCGTTAAGGCCTCCGTCACTCTATAAAGCGTTTGATTGGTGTACCAACTAATTTACCCACAAGTGTATTTTAGCAATAGCACAAACTGATATTCAATGACGTCGACGCCCGCAGAGGGGGCATCTAGCAACAGCATAGCGGCACACAATTATGGCCAAAGTAACCGCAAAAGTAGCAAAAGCCAACTGCAATAGCAACAACAATGGCTTAGCAATGCATAATTGTTGATTGCTGCATAATTACAACTACAGCCAAAATACCTGCATTAAAGCAAACACAGCTTCTTCGCTTTAGCTTTTTTTTCTCTTCTACACTCTCTCTCTCTCTCTCTCTTTGTAAAAACTTAGCTTATACAATATAAGAGTAGAAAGTTTGTTATAAAGTATTCCAGACTATATAAGACCTCTTATATCATATTACAAAAGTGCATTTCAAAGTCTATCAACTTATTTAAGTTTCTGTTTTTGGCAAGCTCTTTTTTTTTTGGTGTGTGTTTGACTTGTTTTGAATTGCTGTGTGGCTTTTGGCTGCGCAATACTTGTATATATATGTGTGTGTATATATTTCATTCATGAAAGAAAAGAAAAAAACGTCATGGACGGACTAACAGACTCCCGAGTTGCTTGTTACGTATATGTACATATGTATTTTCATTCATAAAAGAAGAAATAAGTAACAACAACAAAAATGTGCGCTTTGGCATGAATGGAAACCAAACAGCGTTTTTGTTGCGGGTGTTGCTTATGTGGGTACAAATACCAAACAGTAACAACAACAACAACATGGCCAAGAGTTGTTTTATAAGCGCAGAATGCTGGCAAAAGAGGCGACGAGGCGCACACAGCGCATTGTTTTTGCTGTTTTAATTTTTTTTTTTTTTTACTTTTATGAATGGCAGCCGCATCAGGTTGGCCGACAACGACTACGCTATATTTGGCCGGCTAACGACAACGAGAAGCAAATGTTAATGAAGCCGCAGCGTTGGCTGTTCACTGTTGGTAACAACAAACGTACAAACGGAATTTAAACAGAGATTGCAGGCCAATTGCATAACGGTGCTTGACTTGCAACAGACAAACACACACACACACAGAGTGAGAAGCTTTGCTGTGGTTATTCCATGTTGTCTTCTTTGCCGTCTGTTTTTGGTTTTCCGCCTGCGCCTTAAACACACATAGGCACATAACGAACCATAAATCTAAGCCAAGTCGGTGGCGTAATGTGTAAATGTGCGCGTTACCCAAATTCAAATAGCTGCACACTAAGGTTAATTGGTAGCAGGCCACACTGTACTGTACAGCAAATCGCTGCGAAAGCTTCATTAACCTTACCGTTCATAACTAGGAAAGTGCATGAGAGAGTTTACAGTTAAAGCTCAACTGCAGCAAAAAGAATAGATGTCACAATCCACAAGATCACACACACACACACATACGTCTAAGTGTGGTTATTGCTGTTTTAGCTATCTGGCTTTGTTGTTTGTGTTTTGGAATGCAAAAACTGTAAATAGCCTTTGATATGGTGTGTTAATTCGCAAAAGCCATTAAATTTGAGGGGCTGCTAATGAATTATTGTTATTTGTATAAATATTGTGCGTATTGCTTTTATAAGTGAATTATGTTAATTTGTGGCCTGCGTGTGTGTGTGTGACGCACGCCCACGCCCAATAAAAACACATGGCCCGAGAGGATAAAGATACACACATTGAGATGAAAACAGGCAGACAGGCAGAAAAAAAATAAAACAAAAAAAGCTGGCAAGCAGACAGCAACAAGTGCAATTAATTTTTATGAATAGAAAGCGCGGCATTGATCTGCTGCTGCTGCGGCTGCTGCTGCCGTTACGCCCTGCCGCGTCGTGTTTAATTTAGAGAATTGTATAGCAAATGTTTATTTGATCAATAAAATGAATTATATCGTACGAGAGCAGCTGTGTGTGTATGTGTTTGTGTGTGTGTGTGTGTGTAAGGGAGAGTGCCTGCACAGTGTATAACAAACAAGCAAACTGTCTGCTATAATGAATGAAACAACAGAAATAACAAAATTTCAACACGCTGCAGCATCGTGGGTCGCAATTAACAAAAAGCTCCAAGAGAGCAATTGAAAGGAGAGCGCATGTTTACATACATATATAATTGTAATTGATTTGTTTTCCATACAACTCAATGCCTGTCCCCCGCCCATTTCAACTGTGATGTTTTTTTTTTGTGTTTTTGTTATTTTTTTTTTTTTGGTGAATCGTGTTTTATTTATTTTGGAGACACTTGCCGATCTGGTTATTGTTGCCATATTGTGAATCAATGAAACGAGCTCAATAATAGAAAGAAAAAAAAAACGTTGTGCTTTTTGCTGCATTTACGGCAGACAGAGACAGCAGTCAATCAATTGAAGCAGAGTTCATCAAGCAAGTGAGAGAGAGAGCTTTACTCTCTTTTAGCTAACAGCTTTGGCATGATGTGCAATAAATAAAACCTAAACGACTTTTTAACGCGACTGGCAACGTGTCTGAAATCAATGGAAAAACGTATTTTTTTATTTTTATTTTAGTTTTTTTTGGCTGCCAACAACAATTCACTTAAATAACAATTTCCGGTCGGTATGTTCCGAGCCAATATAAATTGGAATCCCTGTGTTCGTATTTCACAGCGTGGGTGCCACAAATAATTACTCAAGCTGAATGAAACGCACTCACACACACGCACACAGACACACACACAGATGCATAGCTCTTCACATAGATCATGATTTAATATGTCCATCAACATACAATCAACGCTGATCTTATTTGTGTTACATAACCTGCAAAGAATTATACACATATGTATGTATGTATTATTAGTATGTTGACAAGCGAACGCATGGTGTTTTGGTATGTGCGTTGGCGCTAGTTACTTACTAAATTTGGCTTAAACGAAGGCGGAACTTGTTACATAGCCAGCCGGCCGGCCAGCTACCCACATAGCCCACTCAAATCATGAATGAATGGCAATCAAGCAGACTCTGTCAGTTTGTCAGCTACATACACTACATATGTATTTAGTCTATTTTGTCAGGTCGACATTTTGCCATAATTGAGTTTTGACGGCGACAAATTGAAATGCTTAAAGAGAGAGCTAAAGAGTTTAGACTCCTTTCGGCTGTGTTAATAACTAACATTATATAAGTTAGTATAGGCCAATTTGCATAGCTGTTTTTTTTTGATTGCGTTGGCGTCTTGATTTTGGTTACATTGGCTATGGGAAAACTGCTGCTGCTGCTGCTGCTGATTATGATGGCAGATGAGCGTGAATTGAGACTGTGGGAAACCCTAGAAAATGTGGGTTTGCCTCTTAATGAGCTTGTAGTGCTTGTGTTAGACTTAACTAGTTTAATACTAGTCGGTCTATTTATAGGAATAGATTTGTAACGACAAAGTATTTAAAAACAATTTCTTATTATTGCAATCGTTGCCTGCCATTTAATTGTTAAGCAATTTTGTCTTTGGATTATAAAAAGTCCCATTATATATAAATATGGCGTGTCAAATGGCGAGCATCAAATGGCCATGACTAAAAATTCATTCATGAAATGCGTTTATAATACAAATAATTTTGAAATACATTCAATGAAATGATTTGCGAATTGCAATTTGAGTTGCCATATCCGTTCAGGTACATGTACATATAAGCTGAAACAGATATACAATGTATGTATATATATATATATGTGGATCGTATGATATTTTTAGATTGGGTGTTCAATCTTTTCGTGATTGGGGGGCAGGCAGACTGAGCAGATTTGGATGGATAGGGGCAGTGCGTGTTGTTGGCTACGCGCCCGCCGCATGGCTGCCTGTGGCATGAATCATTCGCTCTGGCCGGGTTTGTAAGTTGTTGTTGTTGCAACTATTTGCACAGCATTTATAAAAATACATTTTATGTTTACGCCGTTTCTCGCGACGTGGTCGCAATGTTGTCTGCTGCCGCACTGGCTGCGACAACGCCACAAGGAGACGGAAACGCAGGTGGCGACTGTAGCCACATGCAACATGCAGACGAAAACGCCAACGCCGCCGCACTCATAATATTCCAAAAATATACTTTCTTGTTCGACAATTTGCAACTTTTTTTTTTCTGCTTTGTTGTTGCCATAAATCGCCAGCGAGTTAAATTTATTTCTATTAACGTTTTCTAACTTACCGGAATCTTTGAAGTGCGCAGAAATTCGAGCAATGCTTCCAATGAGCCTAATGTCGAGGCCTGCACATAGACGCCCGATTGGGCCAATTTAATGTGGCTAAGAGCGCTCTTTAGTTCGCGAGCAACTTCCTCTCTACAATGGATTAGAAATATTTAACATCAAATTCATAGCAAATATTAAGTTCTACGCACTTGCAAATGTCAACCTCATCGGGTTTGTGTGCTATAAGCAAATTGATGCCTGCAATGGCCTTCTCCAGATCCTTGGCAGCAATCTTAACACCCTGTGCAGCCTTCACCTCCTTGTACTCCACATAGGCATTCTTTACACGCAACTCCTTCATGGGCTGTGGCATGAGAAGCGAACGTATCTGTGTTACAATTGGTCCATCTGTGCCGGCCAAGATCATGGTCTGACCCTCGCGCAGTCGACCATTGATGAGAATGGCATCGATGGTGGTGCCCAAGCCGGGTATGGCCTTCACTTCCAGCACAGTGGCCTGCAGCTCCTCGGAGAACATCAGCCGCTTGGCCAACATATTCTGACAGAAATCGGTAATCATGAACAACAGATTGCCCATGCCCTCGCCAGTGATGGCGCTGGTTGGCACCAATGAGATGTAGGTCTTGGGATCAGTGTTCTCATAGAAAAGCGCTGCATTCAAGCCCTGTTCGGCAAACTGCAAGATGACCTCCTTGGTGCGTTGCTGGAACTCGAGCTGGGTATTGGCCTGCTGCTCCTTGATCACATCACGGACATCGCGACGTGCCAGCACTTGCCAATCGTACAAGCGATCAATCTTGTTAAGTGCCACAATAAAGGGGCATCGCTTCTTCTTAAGCAGCTGTATGGATTCAATGGTTTGCGGCTCCAGGCCGTGCATAATGTCAACAACCAGAATGGCAATATCACAGAGGGAGGAGCCGCGATTGCGCAGATTACTGAACGACTCGTGGCCAGGTGTATCGATGATTAGCAAGCCAGGCAAACGATGCTCAAAGCTGGCACCGTTCTTAACAAACTTTGTTTGCTCCTTGATCGCTTCGATGGGCACATTGGTGGCGCCAATTTGTTGTGTTATGCCACCAGCCTCGGAATCTTGAACGTTCGTTCGTCGTAACTTATCCAGAATCTTTGTTTTGCCCGTGTCCACATGACCGAGCACACAAACAACTCCGGCACGTAGCTCATCCGTTGTGCGTTTCTTTTCCGCTTCGGATTGACGCTTGAGGATGCGCGCTTCGGCACGCAGACGACGCGATTCGGGATCATTTGCCAGATTAGCTGTATCCTCCTTCTCGGACCCATCGCTTTGATCGTCCGAGTCATCGCTGTCATCATTGGAATCGCTATCATTGTCGGTTTCTTCATCATCGGCTTGTTCGGTTTTGCCATTGTTATTGGTCGTTGTTGTTGCCTGTGAGGATTCCTCTTCGGGTTCAGCTTCACTATCGGTAGCATCCCAGCTGTCCTTAATCACCTCCTCCTTGGCGGTTTGCTCAGCCGCCGCGGCAGCGGCAGCTGCCTCAGCTGCTTGTTGTGCCTCATCCTTGGGCTCAGCCTCGTTGGTGCCATCCTTGGGACCCTTTTTCTTGTTTGGACGAATGCGAGTGCCTAGTAAAGATTTAATTATTAACAACTCACTAAAAATTGCAAATTAACTTGTCACCTGGCCGCGTTGAACGCTTTTCATTGGGATCAGGTAGTTCCAGACCCTGTGCCTTTAACGAATCTAGCAGAGCCTGGGCACGAGCACGATCCTCCTTTTGTTTTTTAGTTAGCAGTTTGCCTTCGGCTTTGAGGCGTGCCTTGCGTTCAGCCTCCTTTTGTTTTTTCTTCTCTTTGCGTTCGGCTTCTAGACGCACTGCTTCGAGGCGTGCCTCTTCGCGCTCATCCTCTAGACGGATGCGCTCCTCTTCCAGCTTTTGTAGACGTTCCTCTTCCTCCTTGCGCTTCTTGAGCTGCTCCTGCATGGCGGCCACCATGGCGGCAGAGACTCCACCCTTCTTTTTGCTATCCTTTTTCTCCTCCTCAGCCTCAGCCTTCTTATCCTTTTTGCCCTTTTTCTTGTTCTTGCCGCCCTTGGTGTCAGCATCAGCATCTTCAGCATCTGCTTCTGGAGTAGTTGCTTCTGGAGCAGCTGCTGCTTCAGGAACTTCTTCTGGCTCTGCAACAGGTTCAGCAGCTGGAGCTGGAGCAGGAGCTGCTGGCTTTTGTTTTGGTTCTAACGCCGCACGCTGCTTGGCCAGGGCTGCCTCCCGTTTCTGTCGCTCTTTCTTTTCCTTTTTCTTTTGCGCTGCCGTTTTCATACCACCAGCATCTTCATCCTCATTGTCCTCATCGTCTTCTGCTTTAACAACTTGGGATTGCTGTTTCTTATTCTTCTTGCTTAGCTCGAAGTCAGTGGTTGCTGCTACGGCTGGTGGAGGCGCTTCGCCAGCATATTCTGCCTGCAGTTCAGCCAGCATCTTGTCCAAGTCTTCATCCTCATCATCTTTGCCCTTGCGCTTGTTCTTTTTGCCCTTCTTCTCGTTCTTTTTCTGTGGCTTTACAGCAACCTCCTGCTCCTCATCCGAGGCACTTTGGGCCGCTGGTGCCTCTTCTTGTTGGTCGTCATCGTCATCAACGAGCAGATCAAAGGCTGACTTCTTGGTTGATTTTACTACAGTTGGTTCATCGTCGGAGGCATCATCAGCGTTCTTTGCGTTCTTGGCTTTGCCTTTGCCCTTGACGTTTAGCTTTTTGACTCCCTTTGTAATGGTCTCCGTTTCGCTGGCCTCATCTGAATCGGCATTTTTCTTATTCTTCTTCTTGCCTTTTGGTGGATTCTTCTTGTTGGTCAATTGATCGTTGTCCGAGTCCACAACAGCTTTAGTTTCCCTACACACAACAATGTACAGAAATATTTAATAAACATTTTGTAGAAAGTTGCCAACATGGCATAAACAGTCGCATAAATATAAAATAACAACAACACCAGCACTGTGCTGTGTTGTTGTACTCACATTTCGTCCGCCGATGAGCCCCCTTCGACGGTGGTCAGTATCTCTTTCTTGCCCTTTTTAGCTTTAACCATCTTTCCTGGCGCAGTCTCAACACGCTTCTTCTCGCAACACCCACAAAAAGCCGAAAGTTATTCACTGCTGAAAATCTACACGAGACACACAGGCAACGAGGACGACGACAGTACTGTGTAGGGAATGCAGTAGCTGATGGATCTTCTAGATGTGGCAACAAGTTGGCAAACCGAATAAACAACTCGTCTGCTGGTGGCAAGTTGGCGGATTACAGTCGCCTTTAATTTATATGGATAAATTTTCTTTTGCACGCCGATTCGGTTAGCAAATACGATGCACCTGTGATAGCGATGTGACTCTAGATAGATAACTATATCGATAGCTCACGTTTTGAGCTATCTTCGATTGTTTTTTTCAACAATCTTGTAATACCTTTGTGCAGTTCACTTAAGTCCCTGCATTTTTCTTTAATTATATTTCAATTGTTTTGAGGTTAATATATCAATGCTTACTTAAATCATACAAAAACAAGCAAAGTAGGGAATACCGCAAATGTATATGCAACAGAGGGTTTCGTTCTATCGATATAGCGATAGCTGTGGAACGTGTGTATGCCAATACGCTGTTATTGCTCTGAAATAATAATTTTGTTTTTTGTTAAGCTTAATACTTATTGCCTGTACGATTTATTAAATATTCTATGGTAATAAAGTGTTGTCCTATATACAACTTAATAAAAAAGACTTGCTTAGCTAATAGCTGAATGATTTTAAATTTAAATTATATCTTAACATTATGTTAAGTGGCGCGGCGCCAAATCTATGGTGTGGATCGTATTCTGTGTCATATCTAGCAAACTCTCTTCCTTTGCCAACTTAAAACCAGTGCGGTCGTCATATTGTTATTTCATTAAGTTTACGCATAAAAAAAAAGGATTTTGTTGCCGAGTAAGGTAAGTTTTTTAAACAACTCTGTGGCTATATATTTGTCCACAAAAAGAAGTCGATATAATTGTTGTTATTCTGTTCTTTCGCATTATTTGCAGTATAAGCATTTTGCTTTCTAGCCGGGCTAAAGGAACATGTCGATTATATCCAGTGAGACAACCGGCATCAATACTGAGAGCAACAACACACCAAGCATTCCCGAAAGCAACAGCAACAGTGCTGCTGAGGTTTGTTAAATGCTGCCATTTTTGTTCATAAATATGCATAAATGATTGGCTTGTACATATTTTATAATGCATTTTGGTACTCGCATGTAATTTGAATACCAGAAACTTAAGTTCTTCATGTTGCAAATGTTTTTAATTTTATTTCTGGTTTTTTGTTTCCGTTTGTGTTGAAACCATGCACTTCAGATCAAGAAACTCGATACTCAAACCACAAGCAAAGTCATTTCACTAATAACAAGCGAGACGGGCATTAAGGCGGAGGCTAGCGATACACACTTGAATCGTCTACAAACTCTGCGCAACGAACTCATTTACATAAGTGAGACGGATTGGATGTACGAGAGTCTGGAGAAAAAGCCACAGCAATAAAAGTAAACAACGCCAATAACACTATGTCGATCATATGGAATGCAATAGGCAAGCTGTTTGCGAACGAGGACAAGGAGCGCGCACAAAAGCTTGATTTGCTGGAATTGGAGAACAACTTTCTTGACTTGGAAACAAAAGATGACAGTGATGAGTGCGAGGATAACTTTGTTGTTGCTTCTTCTTCGGACGGTTCTAGTATGAAAGCGCTTGGAACTGTTTGTTCTTTACGAAAGGGCATTGTGACACAATTGAGTTATGGCAATGGTGTTATTGACCACATCATACCTTTTGATCAGCATGCTGCTGATACGCTTTATCAAGATCTAACTCTTGGATGTGTTGTTGAGTATTTGGTGTTTAAACAGGACAATGGCATTTTTAAAATTGTCAAGATACAAAAGATTCTTGAGCAATGTTGGGAAGAGCCAGCTGTTGCCAAGGTAACTCTATCTATTATTTTGTAAACACCTACAACAGTAATTTAATAGGAGTTTTAACCAATTCAAGGTGCAAGAGATCTTGAGCACAATGAAGCTGGATCAGCCCACATACTTTAGTACGCAACAGCGAAACATTTTAGGCGTCATAACAGAGCGTCTGCCCACATCCATCGAAGTGGAGACTGACTATGGCGATCGGACCGTTGAATTAGACAATGTTGAGATCACTTTTATACCCAAAAAAGGCGATGAAGTGACCCTTGAGTGCACCGTTCAGCTGGACGATAGTTATGTTGACAAACAGGGCGAGATTCTGCTGGTTAAGAAAGTGTTTCCGACGCGCATTGAACCAGACCAGAAGTGCACCGTTGAGCGTGTCTTTGAAGAATTGGCGGTTCTCTCCAGGAATGCCTATGTGCTCATCGAGGATGTGCCTAAAGGTAGCGAACTGCATCTGGGCGATATTGTGCGAGTTAATCTAATCGATTGCAAACATGTAAGCCTACTATATATATAAAGATCACATATATATTTAATAACAGCTGTCTTTTAGTCATCATTCACGCGGCGTGCCATCAAATTAACGCTCTTGGAGAAGAACTTTGGCCAAATCAAAGAAAATGTAGCGGCATTGCCATTACATGGGAGACGAGGCGCTATTTCGATAGAAGGCCTGGAACGTTTTGTATTTGTCGGCCAATGGCAGAAGCATACACTTAAGCTCAAGATAAAAAATGTCGGAAAACGCACATTTCAACTGAAGAATGTTGAAATACCAAGCACTGCAGATTCACAGATCACTGTACTGGAGCCGGTTAGCTCGCGCAACATTGAAGTGGGCAACGAAATATCGCTCATCTTTGAAGTACAAACCAAGTTTATTGGTGAGGCAAAAGAAACCTACATACTACAGTTTGATAGTTTTAAAATTGTGCGCTTTTTAATGATCATCGTTGCTGAAACCGAGGAAGAGGCACGCGATGCCAATCGTCGTTTGATTGCCTCACAGCAGCTAATGGTTAGCGGCAACACGGCGGCACAACGCAGCCGAGAATATGCCTATCAGGTGTACACCAAGAAATGTACATTGGTCAAGGGCGAATCGATATCCACAAAGCGTCGTTTTGTTTCAGGCCGCTTAAAGTCAATTGAAGTGCCAGAAAAGCTTTGCGAGATTGTTCTTAGATCGAAAAATCGAAACGAAGTGCGTGAACTTTTTGCCCAAAAATACCCAGCGGTTAGTGAGCCGCTTAACTATGAGAATTATGTGCAGCGTTTCCTTGCACTACTTTTTCTGGAGGAGATCGAGTATATGGTTAATTTTCGGAATTTTGATCGCGAACGTGCGCATTTTCAGCGCGATGGCGATTATCTTTCATTGCAAGTTGAGAATCTGGCGGAACGTCGTCCATCTCTAGTCCTGGGCGATACTGTTAATGCCATTAATCCTTGGATCGAAGCCGATTGCAATGAGCCAAAAGTATTTCAAGGCGTCATTCACAAGGTGCTCTTCAATCGCGTCCTGCTTAAGTTTAACGCCAACTTTCAGCAGCAATACAAAAACGAAGATTATCGTTTGGAGTTTCACTTTTCCAGATTCTCGTTTTGCAAGCAACAGCATGCAATTAACACTATAACCAAACATTTGGGACAGCAATTCCTGTTTCCCAGCAAGGTGACCAAACGGGAAAATCCACAGCTAGATGTTCAATTCAATGATGAAACAATGACTCTGTATGATGACAAGCTATCATGGTATAATTCGAAACTAAACTGCATCCAAAAGCGCGCCATTTACAATATTCTGCGTGGTGAATCTGAAAATATGCCATATGTTATCTTTGGCCCACCGGGCACGGGCAAAACTGTTACACTGGTGGAGACTATATTGCACCTGGTGCGCAATTTACCAGGTTCTCGCATTCTGGTTGGCACACCATCAAACAGTTCGGCAGATTTGATTACCAAACGCATTATCGACAGCAATGTGCTGAAGCATGGCGAATTTATTCGTCTCGTCTCCCAAAACCAGGTGGAAAAGGATATCGTACCGCCGGAGCTGGTGAGCTTCTGTGCAACCGTCGACATTGGCATCGTTGATGAAAGCCATGAAAGTGTAAGTTGCCTTAATTCCTTAAACTTTCTACAACTTCTTAACTCTCTTTTTTGTTTTTTGTTTGTCACAGATGATTATCACCGAGTCAGGGCTTAAATTACGCTGCCAGGCCAAGTTTCTGGGCAAACATCGTGTGACGATTAGCACCTGCACCACACTGGGTAATTTTATACAAATGAATTTCGGTGCTGGGCACTTTACGCACGTGCTAATCGATGAAGCGGGTCAGTGCACCGAGCCGGAGACAATGGTGCCCATTATACTCGTGTCGCAACAGCGCAGTCAGGTTGTACTTACTGGAGATCCGCATCAGTTACAGGCAATTGTGAGCAGTTACCTGGCAATGAACTATGGCCTTGGTTTGTCGTTTCTGGAGCGTCTGTTGGAGACTGCACCGTATCGCCGGGATATGCAACGTTATCCCAACAGTTCCGGCTATAATCCGGCAGTACTAACCAAACTGCTATACAACTACCGCGCATTGCCCTCCATAATGAATGTGTACAGCAAACTTTTTTATGATGACGAGCTCATCGCGCAGGTGTCAGAGAAAGATTCACGGGAAGCTAAACTTCTTGCCAAGATTCAATCGGTATTTGATCATAAAGATATGCCCGTCACCCAAGGCACTTTTTTCCATGGCATTATGGGTGAAAATATGCAGGAAGTGGACTCGCCCTCGTGGTATAATCCCGCCGAGGCACGTGAAGTTTTTCTATTCACCATTCTATTGTATCGTAATAAAATACATCCAGATAACATTGGCATATTGACGCCGTACGCAAAGCAGATAAAGACCCTGCGAAATATGTTCATCGGTGCGGATGTGGCTATGCCCAAGATTGGAACCGTTGAGGAGTTTCAGGGTCAAGTAAGTTAATTAGCTCACTTAAAGATTTCTGTTTGTAATATAGTCATCTTTATAACAGGAACGCGACATAATGCTTATCTCAACGGTGCGCTCCGCCCAGGCCAAACTCGTGTCGGATGCGCGTCTTAGTTTGGGATTTGTGTGCAGCAGCAAGCGAATGAATGTGGCCATCTCTCGTGCCCGCTACTTAATGGTCATCTTTGGTAATCCCCATCTGTTGGCCGTTGATGAATGCTGGCGTCATCTCATACTCTATTGTGCCAACAACAATGCGTACTTTGGATGCGAGCTACCATCCAATATTCAAGAACTGGACGAAGACCAGGAGTCCGATGGCAATCAGTCCGATGACTCTGATTTATTGCACTAAGGTCAATTTGGACGATGGAGTATATAAGATAAGACTAAAGTTCCTGGCATTGCTAGATGAATCCAAAAATCGAATAACAATCAAACAAGACAGAAACTGTCGCACAAACGAATTTACTTAAGGGAAACACATTCCTTAATATTTTTTTCTCTTTTTTTGTATTATTTACATAAATAAAAACAATGCTCTTACTTAAATAGTCTTAGTATAAACAAAATGTTTTATAAATTCAAAATTTTAATTTGGAAAAGGGCGGAATTACTGTGAAAGTAAGATTTTCCGTTAAATTCAATTAGTTATGATCACTTAATACACAGTTAAACACCAACAATGTGTTCACTGACACTTGCCGGGCTGCCAGAGTTTTAAATTTTGTATTTACGTATATTATGCAGTGTGCACACACTGGAATTTAACCGTTAATGTCCGCCATATTTCTAACGCTGCTTGCCGCTCGCTATCGTGTGATATTGGCAATGAGTTTAATTGCAAACAAAATCAATTGGGCACTTGAAAGGCCAACGCGTTAAAATGACAAATTCTGCGCTAGAAAACAACATCTTCATGCTCAGTGAAAAAAATGAGCATGAGAGAACTAAAATCAAGGTAAGTATGCACTCCTATATGGATTTTTTTATGTTATTCCTTAATGTTTATGTGCAGCGCATTTTAAAATCACAATGGCTAAGCAACTACGCACCTGACATTTTCAAAACAATGAAGGAATCAGAGTTGCGACGCAAACCCGTGTATTTCATATCAACGCAATTAAATAAAAGACCGATGCTCATCCAGCTTTGTCATCTTATATCGCGCACCTACAAGCTAGGTCACTGCGCACAGCATTTGGGTAGGTGCAAAACATGAATATAATATCCAGTAATCTACTGAATCTACTAATTTACAGCTGTTTACTATTTGGATCGTTTCCTGGATTACTACACTATACGCTCGGACAAATTGCAGCTAATTGCGTTGACCTGTATGCATATTGCGGCACAAATTGAACACACAGATGCAAATGTGCCACGTTACAGCGAAATGGATCGTTTGATCAAAAGTGGCTATACGTCCTTTGAGTTTAAGGCTGTCGAACGCAAATTGCTCATATTCTTTGACTTTAAACTAATTCATCCCACGGTGGCCAGCTTTGTCGAGATGTTTGCTTGGAATTTTATTACCAACGACGATTATGTCTCGTACTGCAATGCACTTGATGAGCTCGACAAAGCGACGGCTGAAGCAAATGCCAACAACTATCCGCGCTACAGTAGCTTTGAGCAAATGCTGGCCAAGCTTGCGTTAGTACTAATGCGCATGTCTGACTACACACTGAGCAGTAAGATAATATATTTCCATATGACTTCATTTTAAACTAGATTATCTCTTAGTCAACAGATTCATCAATGAGCCGCCTTCTTTACTGGCTGCTAGCTGTATTGCAGCCACGCGTAAAGTGAGTGGTTTGCCAAAGCGCTGGACGCCTCTGCTAACTGAACTTACTTCGTACAATGAGCAAATGGTGGAGCCATATGTGAATGTCATTACGCAATGTCATTACATGCACGAGCTGTCCAATCTTAAGGCACAGGAGCAGCTGCAACAGCAGCAGCAGCGGCAACCGGAGACCAATTGGCCTAGTCCAGACTCTGGTTTTGGGGAGAATTTGTCTACCTCACAAATGGAAGTTATGTCTCTTGAACTTGAATCATCTGCCTCACAAATGGAAGTTGTTTCTGTTGAAGTCGAAACATTTAATGTTATAACCGTTAAGCTTCAAGCACCTCGTACACAAACATCGGTAACAGTCAAGCGACATCACGATAATAACTACAACGAGGAGCATCAAACTAAGCGCTTGAAGTTGGACCCGGAGCAGTAGGAGAACGAGTTCACTTAACTTACTATATTTAAGATGCTTTTGAAAAGCCAAAACCTAATTTTTTCATACCTAAATAAGTAATCGCTAAAAAATGAATCAAGTTTTGGTGTTACCATTGGATTAAGGACTTCTGTTTCGTTTATACATGACTACAAAATGTATAAGTAACTAATGTATTATAAATATATATATATTTGTATCTTTGATACTCAAACTAAACTATTTTCAAGGCTTTAGTCGCATATTTTTAGCCAGCTGTAAAAAAAAGATTTGGAACGTAAGAAAATCCACCCTTTCAAATAAAAAGACACGGTTGTTCTGTTTTCCATGAGAAGGCTTTTCGGTGTTTGTTGTTTCTTTAATATTGCTGTTGTAAATGTTAATTGTTTGCTTTTCTTTTCATTTTGTTAACTTGTGTTTATATGTATTTTGATTTGTCGGCATGTTTTTTGTGTTTGTTGCGTTTAAAATTAATTTTTTACATTTGGACCGAAAATAGATTGTTCGTTTTTTTTTGATTTTGTTTTTATCAATTTACAATTTTAAAGCAGTTATCAAAATCTGTGTTTTGTTGTTCCTTGTTACCTTCTCAACCACATCCACAACTTCCTGTCAACTTCTCTACTCCTAACTCAAAACAGTCTCATTGCTTTTCCATCACGGAAAGCTCATAAAACTGAAGATTTCTTTTTGTTTTTGTTGTTTTTTTTTTGTTGTTTGGGGTTTTTCTTTTAAAGTATGTGAAACAAATAAATTGCAAATTCAAATTCGCACACTGATCATCAACAATTGAAATTTAGAGTCTACATTATAATATTTTTACAACAATTAGTTAAAGTTTTTGGTTGCGATATTAAGTTTGCAACAGCTAACATTTTCACTATTAGATTGAATTTTGATATAGTACTTGATCAATATGGTTTTATAAAACTCATCGAAATTCATATTGTGTTTTCTATTCCCGTTCCGTAATCTATGGGAGTACAAAATAGGGTATTTGTTTTTTGTTTTGACGTCTTAAAATTTGTCTTACATTACTAAATTCTAAATACAAATTAAAGTTTTGCTTTTGTTATTTAAATGTTAATATTTTTCTTGTTTGTTTAACACTTTAAGCCTACGAAACTAACTTATCAATCTGATTTGTAATTTGTATTGTATTGTTAATGTTTATTTATTATATAATAGTTGTTGATTTTATGCTTAAAAATTAGACATTTAATTTGGCATGTATTGCGCTTACTTCACTCAATCTCACTATTTCAATTTAATTGAGTCATTCCCATTATACATAATACAAACAATTATGCAAATATATAATTATTTACAATTGTTTGTTTATCAAATTTGAAAGTGTTGCTCTGAAGACCATTTATATTGGGTGGTGGAATGGTCCATTGTGTTTGTTGTCCAGTGCATATATAAAATTTAAAGCTATAGACTTGTTTATGGGAAAGTTGCTGGGTGGGAGCATCAAATATAGAAGAATGTGTTTTTAAAATAGTACAATTTGGAAATGCAAACAAAATAGACATTTCTCAAGCGAGCGTCAAAACAGTAATTGTTAATGCCTCGACTAGCATTGAGGGTCTGTACAATGAAAAAAATAAAATAAAAATAATAATAAAGGAGTTTTAAAATATAAACGTACGATTATAAATGTATCTCGGCATTATACTAGGGCAGCTTTTCAATTTAAAATTTTTGTTTGAATAATCTAAGTGCTTAAACTAAATGTATATACTAAATATGCGCCGTAGATAAAAACTAATGTGAGTTATGTATGAGAGAGTTTTAAGAACTAGCTAGATTCACAGGAAACTGGACTTTGATGATCATCACATGTGTGTTGTTGTTTTGAGTGTTACTTAAATTGTTGCTGCTAATGATTGGTTTATTTTATGTATTCTTCTGCTCCTCCTTTTACGTAATCTTCTTTTTTTTGATTTGCTGATGATTGTTGATGCTGTTATTGCTGCTGTTTTGTGTGTGCTGTTGTTGTCGTTGTTTCAGTCCTTTGAGTGAATCGGTATCACATAATTATGTCCATATGGACTTTTGTACTTAATGCCACAATCACGATAAAATTTATCTGGTATACCTAAATTACATAAATACAGTTTGCCACAATTGTTCGTTGATGTTTTTGTTGGTGTTGCTTCCGCAGAGGATGCGGCGGCCGTAATGCTCGTATCTTGGATCATTGGTAATATGGGTAATATTGAGTATTTAATAGCAACATCCCTAATGCCACACGGTGGCGGATCAATGGCAAGCACCGATGCACTACAACAAATATAAACAATTAAAATAAAACAATTTGAAGATTGTCAATGTAAAACTAACCGATTAACGCTGAGCCATTTCTTAATTGCATCCGAAAGATTAGCGGTATTTGTCGAAACTATCACAAGATCTGGCGTAGGCAAAGCTGCAATAACATTTTGTTATTGCGTTTTATATAAATGTATATACTGGATTTAAAAGCATTACGTACCGTCTACCGAATGCACAATGGTATTCTCGGTAGCCTTAAACAAAGCTACTTCTGAGCTGCTGTTTTGTTCAATAAGCTGCGCCTGTTCCACATACAGTAACACGGTTAGTCCATGGGAAGCCAAAAGGCGACCCGTTGCGCATGCAATATTAAGTGTTCTATAAATAAACACAAAATGGGTATCAATATGGAATAATCAATTCAGTCTTATCGCTTTCAACTAAGTGACTTAATGACGTTTGTTTTTTTTTTTTCAAGCCAAACCTACCTCATCGTATTGACGCCATCACAAATGATAGCAATCTTGGGCCACTGGTGATTATTCGCTGGCGTCAAACGGCGAGCACCACCAAGCAATGTTATGGCCAAATCAGTAGCGCCGCGAGCTAATATATCAATTTGTCGCTGCAGCGAGAACCCGGCTCTTTCGGCACTTAGTTCTATGCGATTACGTACATAGGCCGGTATGGTGGGTATAATGAGTCCATCATCAGTAACGAAATCCTTGCTGCCATCGAAAATGCTCTCAATCTGTCGCAACTGCAGCGGCTGACTGGCCAAAATGTTCTCATCGTGTCGATACTTTTTCTCCTGCCTCTTCGGTTGCTTCGTCTTCTTCTTCTCAATGTCATCCCAAATGGCCCGCTTATCAAACAGCGCGAGATTGCCTTCAAAGTCAAATTCCTCGTGCAGAAGTGGATCATCCGCCTCACTGCCAAATGTCTGCTGCTGCTGTTGCCGCAGGCAGCTCTCACGTCGCACACGATTCCCACCACGCTTGCCATTCTTTCCATTGCCATTGGCGTTACCATTACCATTGCCATTTCCATTCCCATTAGCCGTATACGAGTTCGAGTTAAAGCTGCCAACATGGCTGTTTCCGTTACGTTTTCCGTTGCCATAGCTGGTTGACGCTTGATTGCCAAAACCGCCGTTCATGTTGCCATTTCTGTTCCCTATGATATCGATTGGTTGGCTACTGTTGCTTCCACCAGCTGCTTCTCCGCTGCCACAGCTGCCATCAGCGCTGCTGCTACAGTTGCTCTCCAAGTGATTGTTGGCTCCGCCTGCATTGTAAACGGAGCTGCCCAGCTTTACCTCCACCTTGGCCGGAATCATATTACCAAAAAAGGCAGCCACACTATTCGGCGTAGTTGACATCTGCTGCTGCTGCTGTGCACTGGGTGCACGTGAGCTTTGCGGTGTCCTAAAACACAAACATTTGATTAATCGATATGCTCAAACTATATGGCTATTAGCTAAGCTTTGCTTTTTGTTTAATATTATTTAAAATTACCTGCGCATTCCATTTGATCCATTGGGAATTGTACTAAGCATTAGTTGGTGCATTTTATCACTCAACGCCGAGTTGCTACTACCTCCTGCTCCTCCTCCACCATTTTTGCCATAATTGTCATTGACTTTTGATTGGGGTGTCACAGGAAGCTCCTGATCGGACTCCTGTAGCTGTTGTAGCTGTTGCTGCTGTTGTTGGAGTTGCTGCTGCTGTTGTTGAAGCTGCTGCTGCTTGCCGAGAATGTTTGAGAAATGCGGCAATTTAACTGGCGTCGGCTTGTTAATCACCGTTGGTGTCGTCGTCTCTGCATCCTTTACTGGCTCAATCAAATTAATTGCTTTTATATCGGCACAGCGGAGCACCACTTCCGCATTTTGTTTGCGCAAGGGGACGCCGTTGCGAAAGGCGCGCACAATTGTTATCTCGTCAGCGGAGATCTTTTTAATCAGGCCCTGAAACACACCTAACTCTTCGTCGCAGGTCAAACTGACCGCGCTGCCAATCCAATCTTGATCTGTCAGATCCATATATATAAATATTTGCTAATCGTATAGAATTGCAGAAATGTTTATTTTTGTTCGTTTTTTTCCTTTTATTTTATTTTTTTGGTTATTTTCTTATTGCTTTAGTTTTCAGCGTTTTTGCCAGCGTTTGCAGTTTTGTTTTCGAGCTGCTCTGTTGCTGTTGTTGTTTAATACGCAATTACCACGCACCAAAAACTCGCACGCATGCAAATTCTTTATTGTAAAACAGTTGGACTTTGTTACAAACACAAAATGTGGTATGATTATTTGGATTTGCTTGTTTAACATAAATATAACTCCCAATATTGATACTCCATTGAATTTAAAGGAATTTTTTGCGTTTCGTTTAAATTTTCACTGCCTTTCGCATTTACGTTTTCGTTAGAGACGCACGCTAATCGTATGCAAATTATACACAGGGCGATATGGCGAAACCTTGCTATGCGATATCACGGTAACTGCTACTTAAGCTCACGGCTGAGTTTTCATAACTAGCAGTAAATAAAAATTTAACTGTATAGTGCAGTGTAGTTCTTAAATTTTATTGTTATTAAGGTATACATTTGCGAAATTCATAAAAACAAAACAAAATTCAAGAATCTCGATAATTATTAAATACGATTACTCTTCTCTGGTTTCAGAGTTGCGTACGAAAGCTATCGTCTAGAATATCGGAATTAGTTAGTTGTCGGACTCTGTCGGGCGTGTTTTGCTGTGAAAGTTCAAAAGATTGTTGTACGACTTGATAAAAAAAAAATAAACATTTAATTTGCATGCATGTAAATCGAAACATGTAAGCGCGATTTAAAGCTGACACGATAACACAAAGAAACCGAAGCGTATCCTGCGGTGTGCGGTACGAAAGATGTATGTGATAAGTTTTTCACAAGTATATTAGCACAAATACAAACAAGTGTATTTATGCATGCGTAAATTGCACACATACACTTGCAAATTTATAGTAGAACAATTTAGTTAAAAATACAACATAAATCAAGCGAAATTATTGTACCAGTAATCACGACAGTCAGTCTGTCTTGCACATGTTGTTTGTGTGTGTGTGTGTCTGTGTATGTTTATAAGACCTTAAGATAAAAATCAAATAGATTAAAGTTAGGACTTGGTGGCATGACGAAAGCCGGCCAGGTCGAAACGCCGTTGAACCTTTCGCGCTTGGATAATTACTGGGCTTTATGCTTTGCTGGTCACATAAATGTTCTACGCTACAAATGTACATTCATACAAATTTATATATACACCTGCGTATATTACATACATACATACATACTTTGTGAGTGCCTTTGTTGTCTGGCGCTCTCTGTTGGCCTTGCCGTGCAGCCAGCTTCCAGTTTTATTGCCACCTCTTGTGTTTGTTGCTGCCATAGCTCTTTCGTGTTATATTAATTGAAGATGCACTTCCGGTTCTTTCTCTCTTTCTTAACACGCTTTGTTGCTGGATCTTTTCATTAATTTGTTGACTTTTTTGTTGTTTTTTGCAGCACAATGTCGTCACGCAACAGCAATAGCAGCGGCAGCATTGTTGTCGCCGCATCCTCGTCCACAGCTGATGTGCCACGCCCACCACCACGTCGACGTGCCGCCTCTGTGGCTGGACAACAACAAGGGCAACAACGCCTGGATTACAATAACGGACACACGCCACGTAGATCGTTGGCCGCCGTGGTTAGTATTTCAAGGGGGGTAGAGGAATCTAGAACTGTTTGGTGGGGATTTTTTTTTTTTTGGGTGTGGGTGACTCTGCAACGGTACTTATCAGTGTGTCTGCTTTGTGTGGTGGTATAAAAAGAGTATTTGTTTTTCTTTTTATGGTATTTCCACACTCAATCTAATCTTGACAAATCAGCTCTAACAACCAGCTGTGAATCGCGCTAAATTCTTAAAGAGACATAATTTTCTTTCCATATTAAAACGCTTTAACTTGAAAAATATTTTTAATAGGTAATGAAAACCACATCTGGATTTTAAACGTTCTAAATTTCGTACGTGCTTACTTTTTTTTGCCAATGTTTGGTATATGTTTATATATCTACGAAGAGCACTTTTTTCATGAGTATAAACAATTTGACTTTTTACGACTTGGCTAGCAGTTTAATGTTTTTCATTTAAAACAGCTTTTAACCGCTTCGTTATTTATTTATTTATTTTTTTGCGGGGTTTTTTAAGATAAGCAAGGTGCGCGTGATAAGCGTAATTATCAAATTGCAGATCTTAGAAAAAAGGCACGTTTCGCTAGTGTTCGAAACGGATTTAATGTACACTCGTATCTATTTAAACATTGGGTGAATACAAATAATATAAACATTCAGCAAGAGGAAAATCACTTAAAGAAGAAGCATTCTTAAGTTTGTTTATCTTATTTTGTCAAATTACGCAAACATTTATTTAATAATTGAATTTATTAACATCAATTGTCTGTCTGTTCTTGGCCTCTCTCTTTCTATCTCACTTTTTGTTGAATGTGCGTAATTTGAGGCCTCAATGAATTGAGCGTTTTCAAGTTATTTGCTTAACTCATTTAGTAGGCTACCAGTCGAGGCGAGGCAGCTGCTTTTTATCTTCATTAGTGCGCTTGTGTTAACGCCAGACCCCTGTACACACTCTGTCCTGCTCTGACCTGCCCTACCCCTACCCCTAAACAATGCCTTGAAATCTTAACTAGCTGCATTTTACGCGTTTTAATGAACAAGCTCTTGCAGTTGTTATAGTTGAGTTTAGTTGCGTCACAATTAATGTCACAAGTGACGTCATTAATTATTTACATACCCATGTGTACCCTTACTAATTACGCTTATCATGCGTTTACGTATGCCGGTGGCAAATATGCGATTACTATAACGGCGTGACGCATATTTGGCATTTGATTTGATCAAACATTTAGTCAAGCTCTTTATTCACATTACAGCTACACAACACACACACACACAAGAGTTCATTAATATGCATGTATTTACATGTTAACTTCATATCATCTGTTTTTGTTTTGTTTGCTTTGCCACTTGTTCGTCGAGCAGCTGCGTTGCCAGTTTTGAAAAACTTGCGGGCAAGATAAAAAAGCTTTAGCTTTCAGTGTTAAAAATACTGTATTAATTTTGACCTTAACATAATATGTACACACTGCTCCAACAACATTTTTGAATTATTAAGGAGAATAGTATTTGACATCACAAAGTCAATGTATACACTATATTAAAACACAAATTTATGCTCTATTATAGCTTATTATTGGGTGCTTAATGAACACATGAAAAAGCTTTTGTTTTGCTTTGTTGCGCTTTTGTGCCCTTTTAGCAATTGGTCACACTGCATTGGAGCACAATTTTCAGTTTAGCTTAGAACGCGAGAGCTCCCATTGCAGGCACAGCGGCAGCCGCAGTGTTTGTTTATTAACTGTTGTTGTTGTTGTTATTGTAGAAGTACTACAACCACACAAGAAAGTGGGAGAAGACTGACGTCGAACATGTTTCTGCAATAGTGTTGGTGTGTTGTTGTTATTATTTCTAACGTTGGTGCTTTTGCGCTTTGCGCCTGTTAATGAGAGATAAATAAATGAATAATTGAATTATGTACACACATATATAACAAAAATATAAATGCCGCGTGCGTTTTTTTTTTGTTGCTCTTTCAAAATATCTATTGTACACAATTCTGTGAAAATGTGTTAATTATATAAAACACCCGTACGGTCATATGGATGTATGCGCGCGCGTGTGTTGCAGTGTGTGTGTGCGTTTTCTTATGTGTATGTGTGTACATAAAAGCAACAGTCAGGCAAGCAAAGCAGCAGGCATTCCAGCCTTTTGCTGCCGTTGCCGTAGCTGCTGCTGCTGTTGTTGTTGTTGTTACTCTTGTTGTGAGCTAAGAATCAACGTCGCAATGTGAAAACAAGATTCGCCATCGCGCATTATTACTGTGTGTCCCGTTTTTCTGCGGTGGATTTGAATTCGTTAGCTCTTTTTGGGGCTTTTCATTAGTCATACAAATATGCCAAAAAAATGAAGAAGAAGAAGATTAGTGATGCGGTTTTGCAGACCCAATTTAACCGAACAAAAATAAATTTTGGCATTGTGTTATAAATACATCGAACTGCGACGCCCCTTACAATGTTCGCGTATAAACCTGTTCCGTTCTCAAGAATTTCGGTCACATAAATCGTAAACAAAAAATAAAAATAAATAGAAAATATATATAAAAGGCACGCGCTGAGCACTACTGTATTTAAATGAACATATTTGCGCCAAAATCAACTGGCCAACTCGTTAAATGCAGTTAAAACCACAACAAACTGTTTAATTCCTAAAATGTTTATTGCTTTTTAGTTGAAAGGCGTGCAATAATTAACACTTACCACAAAGCTAATCAAAGTAAACAACGTCAACTAAATACAATTTGATATAAATATCATATATATATATTAATAAAAACCAAAAAAAAAAAAAAAAAACATGGCTGAATCAACAACAACGACTACCAATTCAGATGATGGTCAAATACATGGCTACAACAATAGTGATGTAAGTGATAGAGAAAGCTGTGCGCTGTCTCTCTCTCTCTCCCTTCTCTATCTCAACTCTGTTGAGATATTGTAATTCTGTCACGTATGTAGGGGTTTCCCCAAGTAGGAATTCAACTTGTTTATAAAGTTAGAATTGTTTAGAATTCATAATTCGATAAGATCGTCTTGATTTGTTATTCGAATTCAAACGAATATTAAAAGCTAAATGTTGGCTTAGAAAAAGATATTTATAGTATAGCCCAGTTAAGTAATTGTTGAAAATAAAATACATTAGCAAGTACTTGTTTATTTCGACTAAAAAAACATCAGAGAGAAAAAGAGTTTAGCAAATATTTCTTCACGTCTTGTTTGATGATTAAATGATTATAAACTCTGCCCTGTATTATTCATTGATCATTTGATGGTGTATAACATTGAACTTAATTTGTGTAATGCATTTTTGCAGTAACGCCTTTCAGATGAGCGTCAAAAATCAATTAAATCAATTTGCTTAATGGTATTGAGTTTAGCTCATTGCATTGACCATCCATATTCATATATACTGACAAAATCACACTGCCGTTGGGGTCTTTAGCATTTTAAACTATTCCATTTTAACCACCCAGCAATCGTTACTTTATCAGCCAATCATGTGTGCTATTCATACGTATATTTCGGTATGCCATTATTCAGCAAAAAACAAAAGAAAAGCAACAAAAAAAAGCTGCGCATTTTTGGGTCACATGCTTAAGTGAAGAAACATTAAAATTTCAGCAATTTTTATTATAGCTTTAATCGCATTGGGATAGGCACTAGGCATTCTACACTTGCTGCCTATCTGTACATATATCTTTCTGGCAATTAAGATTTAGTCGTATATTGTTAGTCATCGTGATAAACACGTGTCAATATTTGAACCTTTTCAAATACAAATTTCCCTGTCAGTATTAACAATATTGAACATTTTGGCATTGCAAGACATTGAGACGCAGATTCAATAGCTAAAAATCCATTTAAGTTAGTCGATTCGCCTGTGCAACGTCGAGCTTAGTGTCACAGTGGGGTCAAAAAGTGGGCAGCTTTGTTGTACATGTCAAGGTTTGGGGGATGTTCTTAAGCAATACAATTGTTGCTGTTGTCGTTGATTGATTGACCGCTTGACTGTTTTAATCGTGATTAGCCCCAAACGCGCCCCAAAACTGATGCATATTTCAGTTGTCTTTGTGACTTTCGCTTCAGCAGAACGACATTGACATGCTTATTGAGCAGACCAGACCTAGAATAACCTGTAATTAAAAGTAATATACTTTTGGCTATTCTACAGATAGTACACATACATCCAACGATGGACTCATGTATATTGCAGCTGGCAGTTAGCTAGTTGAGTGCCACAAAGCGACTAAAAACCACACAACATTCCAAGATGGAAAAACCGCTGAAAATCAATATAACAAGTTCATGGAAAACGTGCCAATGTTTTGTCACAAAAATTGCATAGGGAAAAACTGCAGGCACACAACTAAGTGTGTGCGTGTGAATTAATTATTGACAGCTAAAAGAATATATTGAAAAGCTGCACTAATATGTCTGAGCAAGTCGTATATCTTGACTAATTGCATGCCATTAAATGGCTCTAATTTGTAATTATCATTTCGTTGGCAGACTCCTTTAATTGCTTGTAGCTTGGGTCAAGGATATTAAATACATGATTAAATACATATATTATATGTCAATACACACACATACAAACATCTTGTATTTCCACATTGCGTATGTGTAATGACTGACATTCAGCATACGCAGCTTATGGCATGGCCAGCAGCTTGTTGTTGTTGTCTGCTCTTTGGCTGGTCTATATGGCTTTGGTAGCATCTTTTTGTACGCTGCTATTTGTTGACATTTAATGGAGATTTTGTTGTTTTTTTTTGCTTCTCTTTGATATTCGCTGCAAGCACAGCGAGATGCTTGCATATGATAACTTTTTAGTTATTGAACTTTGACACTTTTACTTGCCACAGTGTTCTTTCCAACGAGCGCAGACTGTATGTGTGTGTGTGTGTGTTTGGTTTTTTTTCAACAAGCTGCACGCACAAGTGCCTCATTTGTTGCCTGTGCACTTAGGTGTTAGGTGTTATCTTAAGTTTTCTTACACGTTTTCTTTTAGATATGTAAATTTGTGATATATAAATATATTCTTGCTTGCAGAACGACACTGGGGATTCGTGTCATCTGCGCATTGTTGTGCTCAGCGGCAAATCCTTGGCCAAAAAGGACATCTTTGGAGCCAGGTAAGTGAGCTTAATCTAACTTGCATAGAGGAAATATTTATAACTTGCTATATTTCAGTGATCCATATGTCCGAATTGATTTGAATACAATCAACGGTGATATAAATATTGACTCAGTTTTAACCAAAACTAAAAAGAAGGTAACTACAACCAAAAATTAAAATAAATATATGCGCTCGTCGCGATTATGTGCGTATCTTATCAGCAAATATATAATTGTTGTTGTAGCCATGCACATCCATTATTAGCTACAGTAGTTTTCTAGTCAAAGTCCATTGTAAATATGAGTGAAAATTGTGGAAATGAGTAATAATAGCTTAAGACGATTGCGTAAACTGTATTTCACAACAAACTGAAATTCTTAATTCTTTTTAGACATTAAATCCATCCTGGAACGAGGAGTTTATATTCAGAGTAAGTTAAACACATTATTTTTAAAGTTAAACATATCATAACATTAACTATTCGATTTTGTTTAATCTTAGGTTAAACCGTCTGAGCACAAGTTGGTGTTTCAAGTATTTGATGAGAATCGCTTGACACGCGATGATTTCCTGGGCATGGTGGAGCTAACATTGGTTAATCTGCCCACGGAGCAGGAGGGACGCACGATTGGCTCCCAAAGTTATACGCTGCGTCCGCGCAGGTCAGTAGGGTATGTTTATTTCAGTTGCTGTTTGATTTTCTTTATTTAATTTCAGTTCATTTAGACAACAACCTAACTTTACTATACTAGAAACTTGTCAAAGTAAAAGAGAAAACAAAATTAAAACTACTAAACTAATAATTAGCTAAAAAACAAACAAAAATCCAACAAGGCAAAAGTAGTTATAATATTTGTTGCTTGTCCTACGTACTATTTCGCAGTAGAATATTCCCAAATGCTCTGCCTCTGTTTCTGTTTTTGTTGTTGTTTCTTATGTTTGTTTAGTAAACGCTTTGTGTATTTGTTTATGGTTTTGAAATGATTATTTGTAGTTATTAGTGCTTGGTATTTAATATTGTTGGTCGTGGGTGTATCTGGTATCTGTATCGTGTGTCGTGTATCGTGTATTTGTTGGCCTTGAAAAACGGCTCTGTATTCATTCACATTCATATTTTACTATAAATATATATCTCTCTTTTTTTGTGTGTGTATGCAAATATAGCGCTAAATCACGCATCAAGGGTACCCTGGAGATATATCATGCCTTCATACGGGAAACACGCGAACAGAGCGAACCATCAAGCAACAACAGCGATGGCGAATGGGAGCATGTGGAGGCTACAAATGCTGGCGAGCAATCAACACAGCCGGTAAGTTGCAACTTAACTATAGCATGTTGCAAGGTTAACTAATTACTTTGCATTCTTAGCATCCGTTTCCTAGCGGCGGTTCTGAATCCTTGCCCGCTGGCTGGGAGGAGCGACAGGATGCAAATGGACGCACATACTATGTGAATCATACGGCGCGCACGACACAATGGGAGAGGCCAACGATGTACGTTTTTGGGTTTTTGCTTAACTATAAGAATCACAACTAATGGCTGTTTTATTCACTTGCAGCTTGAATAGCAACAATAGCCAAAATGTTGATCAACTGGCCTCAGATTTCCAAAGACGTTTTCACATTAGTGTGGATGACACGGAGTCGGTACGTGGTCAGGTGAGTGCTACAAGCCTTTCTTTAACTTACACCAACAAACTGCAGTGATAGCTCGAAGATTAGTTGCAGTTCTTCTAATAATACTTCAAACTGTCGCTAACTAATTGACAAGAGATCACTGTAACGCAATTCTAACTACTACTATTATGTTGTATTATAATGCATGTGTGGCAAACAACTGACTTAATTGTTATGCATGATCTTTATATACACACACACACACACACACACCCATACAATTCACCACAAATATCACCTGTACAATTAACGTTGCGAGCCTTGTCATACACACTATCAAAAACAAACAAACACAAAAACACAGCGCTCAAAGGCGACAGCGTCTAAAGTGCATCTAAGTGCCGCCAATGAGAGCAGCACTGACAGCAACGAGGATGAGGAGGAAGAGCATGAAATGGTTGAAGAGCAGGAGCAAAATAATTGTCTGCACGTAGAGAACGAAGCGGCACCGATGGAGATCGAAGTGGAGAATGAGTTCAGCGATCATGAGACAGATCAGCAATTAACACAATCCGACAATGCTCAAAGCTGTGATATACTCGACCACAACTTGTACCTGGGTCGCATGTTTGTAATGCCAAACAGTTAACTCTTAGATATTATACAAATATGTGGATTAAGCAGCTAGAAATGCCAGAGCCTCTCTAATCAGCTAGTCGTATGCTCATTCATTTTAAAAATCATTAAACATACTAGTCTCATTATCTATATGCTATTCTTACAATGTACACATGTCATATACATATAGGGTGCCAACAATAATAATGCAACGCCAGCATATAGTCCAACAGCGTCAACAACGCCAACAATAATCTCACGCTCACAGTCACAATCATCAGTTAACAACAACAACAACAACAACAACAGCAGCAGCAGCAACGAAAACAGCAACAGTGATACTATTATTGATCAAACTGAGATAGAATCCAATCAAATGGTGGATCATGCCAGGTTAATATGACCATTTCTCTGTGTGTGTTAGCATCCCATCCTAGTTATCCCCCCCCCTAAAATAAAAAAAACAAAATTGTTTTAGCCCTTCTGTTTGTCTTATGTCCACATCCTAGAGTCTAGCGTCATTCCGCCTGCCCATTTAAAGGGTACTTCCATTTGCCGTGGCTGTCACCTAACCTTGTTTTGATTCAACTTTTCTCCACTCAGTTTTGTTTATAATTCACTGCAACATCGCGACACGGGTAGACAGCCAGAGATCTCAGCGAGCAGTTTGCAAATTGATTTGCGACCAGTGCGTGAGGCGCCCGAAAATAATCTTGTCAATATGACAATCACAAATTTATTGACGCGCCGGGCCAACGACAACAGTTTGGGTCGCCAGCAATTGGATCACAGGCAGCAAAGACGACGACGGCTGCAACAGCAGCAGCAAACTAGACAATTGGTTAGCATTCCACACACACACCACACACAAACGCACACCCACCCTCACAGTCATAAGTATTATTTATCGGTCGTATGTTGTTCTGTCTCTTAGTTTGTCACATTGTCGTTGCTTTTAGTATCAAATACAAATTCGCTGCTAAAAAACATCTTATGCTAATTGAAACTCAACACAATCGCGTTAAAAACCGATACATATATATATAGTATCGTGACCCCAACTAATACTCAAAACCTAATTGAATGAAAACTCACCTTTCCACAGTCTCTGATTTAGTTTAGATTTCAAAATTTCATGTTTATATATGTACATATATAGAAAAATTTGTAACGAAGCTTTCAAGTTTGCTTAATTCTATGGGCTTATGTTCGTCTCGTGTTGAGGAAGCGGTGAGCAAATTAAATCCAAATCTTATCTGTCCAATAAAACTAATAATTAAGGACAGAAATCTCGAAAACAACTTGTTTACGTATAATTAATTAGTTCAATATAGTTAGTACAAAACAATATGCATGTTGGTTAATATTGTGTATGTGTTGTAAGTGCTCCAAGGTTTTGTATTAATCAATCTCATCGGACATCAAGAAGTACACACACACAAAACATTAAACACTCTAACTATCTGTCTTGTTTTTGTTTTTAACAGCTTTTTAGTAGATATTGCATTATGTTTTTAATGTTATTGGCTTCTAATTTGTCTTCATTATGTTTTCTGTTTAAGCTTTTGTATCGGGTAAATAATTATCATTTTTGAAATCTTTTGTTTTCTGTTTCTTCCAATTGCTAAAAAAACAACTACAAAAAACATTTACGCAACAAATTGCATCCATATCAAAATTAGAGTGAAGACACCGATCACACTGACAGCCACAATCCCTCAGAGATCTCATCTCCGTCCACACGACGCAATTCCGAGGAAGACAACGCGGCTGTATCCACAGATCAAGTAAAGTTACTTTCATTGATAAATACTATGCACATGAATTATGCTATATGATAATGCATGTGTGTTTTCCGAATGACAACATTGAAATACTTTGTTTTCAGCATGCAGTTGTTTTAAATATGCCAAAAACCAACTAAATATCGCTTGTTTATTTTGCTTGCAGGCCGCAGCTAGTGAGGAGGAAGCCCTACCGCCGCGTTGGTCAATGCAGGTGGCGCCCAATGGACGCACCTTCTTTATCGATCATGAATCACGTCGCACCACCTGGATTGATCCGCGCAATGGACGCGCCAGTCCCATGCCAAATCAGACACGACGTGTCGAAGACGATCTGGGACCATTGCCTGAGGGCTGGGAGGAACGTGTGCACACGGATGGTCGTGTCTTTTACATAGATCACAGTAAGCACTGATCGAACACACATTGAAATAACGTTACTCACTATTTATTTTCATTCAGATACGCGCACCACACAGTGGGAGGATCCACGTTTGTCAAATCCCAATATCGCTGGTCAAGCGGTGCCCTATTCGCGAGATTACAAACAGAAATATGAATATTTCAAAAGTCATATTAGAAAGCCAGTAAGTTTAACACTAATAGCGCAATTCAAAACTCTTCTGATGGTTAATAATTGACACAGACAAATGTACCAAATAAATTTGAAATACGCATTCGCCGTACATCGATATTGGAGGATTCGTATAGAATTATTAGTTCGGTGACTAAAACCGATTTACTAAAGACTAAATTGTGGGTGGAGTTCGAAGGAGAGACGGGCCTGGGTAAGCTTTTTAAAACCGATAAAAAGTAATTTAATACCTAACATTTGATATAATAATTGCAGATTATGGAGGGCTCGCCAGAGAATGGTTCTATTTACTATCCAAAGAAATGTTTAATCCATATTATGGACTCTTTGAGTACTCCGCCATGGATAATTACACGTTGCAAATTAATAACGGCAGCGGTTTATGCAATGAGGAGCATTTAAGTTATTTCAAGTATGCTTCGTTATTATTGATGTAAAAATTCTTTTAATGTTACTTATACAAACAATTTTTATTGCAGATTTATCGGTCGCATTGCCGGCATGGCTGTGTATCATGGCAAGCTTTTGGATGCCTTCTTTATACGTCCATTCTATAAGATGATGCTGCAAAAGCCCATAGACCTAAAGGATATGGAATCAGTCGATACGGAATACTATAATTCGTTAATGTGGATTAAGGAGAATGATCCACGCATATTGGAGTTGACATTCTGCTTGGATGAGGATGTGTTTGGTCAAAAGAGTCAGCATGAACTCAAACCAGGCGGCGCAAATATTGATGTCACCAACGAAAACAAAGATGAATACATAAAGTGAGTGTCCAATTACAGAAATACATATTTCGTTATACATTTCTTCCTTTACTTAGACTTGTCATCGAGTGGCGTTTTGTGGCGCGAGTAAAGGATCAAATGTCCTCGTTCTTGGACGGTTTTGGTTCCATAATACCGCTTAATCTTATCAAAATCTTTGACGAGCATGAACTGGAGCTGCTTATGTGCGGCATACAAAACATAGATGTGAAGGATTGGCGTGAAAATACGCTGTACAAGGGCGACTATCATATGAATCACATTATTATCCAATGGTTCTGGCGTGCCGTTTTATCCTTCTCCAATGAAATGCGTTCACGTCTTTTGCAATTCGTCACCGGCACATCACGAGTGCCAATGAATGGTTTCAAGGAGTTGTACGGTTCAAACGGGCCACAAATGTTCACAATTGAAAAGTGGGGCACACCAAATAACTTTCCACGTGCACATACCTGGTAAGATTTTGTTTATGGCCTTGGCCTGCATTTGAATTGGAATTGATTTCATACTCTCGACAGCTTCAATCGATTGGACCTGCCACCCTATGAGGGCTATCTGCAGTTGAAGGATAAGTTGATCAAGGCCATTGAGGGCAGCCAAGGATTTGCTGGTGTTGATTAATAACACTGGCCCTGTGTGCGACAGCGTTGGCAATGTGGGTGACAGTCTTTCGCTGTGGCAAGCAGTTCGACACTTATATCGGATGCAGCAGCAGCATCGCGAACGACAACAACAACGACGACGAGACACTACATCACAACTTGGACAACAACGACAACGACAACGACAACTACAACTACAACAACTGCAACAGCAACAGGGCAACCGTATTGCAACCAATACTTGGAACACCACCGCCACTCAATCTTGTACTTATTTGTTCGTTTGCTTTTGTATTATAATCATTTTTGCTAGTTTAGTGCTGTTTCGTATGTATTTTTAAACTAGGCGAAAGCATACACACATGCGCTCCAATTGCAAGGCCACCAAGCTATTGAAAATTTGGGGCTAAATTTATACGCCCCAATAGCATAACATATGGAAAGGGGTGTACATACTTTGTGTTTTGCGTTTGCCGCCACTTGTAAAAAGTATAAATGAAAAACCTTTATAAACTACAAATCAACAAATTTAACATGCATTGCCTGCATTCAACAAACATTAACACACACACCCACACTCTCACATATACATGCATACATAGGACGAAAAAAACTAACAAATATATATATATAAAAAAGAAAAAAATGGAAAAAAATCTTATATAGAGGTTTTTTTATAATTGTTATTTTTATGCGATTATCGTCTGTAACAAATTCATATGAAAAAGAAGTTATGCCTAACTGACATCTGATAAAGACCATTAAAATGTAACTTTTTTATTCTGTATAACTACTGTATGTGTATTTAAAAAATGATAATGATAATGTTAATTGTGCATAAGTCTCCAATTTTAAATGATAGAAAACCAACAACAACAAGATATGCCACTAAATCGCAAATTAAATATATGTACATTGTTAAATTTAAATTATATAATGCATTCCAAATGTTTATTAATGAAACAAAAAACGAAATAACAAAAACAATTGATGATATGTATATCTAAAGCCTATATAAAACTAAACTTTAAAGTCAAATTATGATATAAAATGCAAAAAAAAAAAATATATATAATTGTTTCAATGAGACAAATAAAAAAAGTAAAAAATCTAAATAAAAAACAATAAAAACATTTAAAGCAAAGAATTGTATTTAAAAGCAATCAGTGTGGTTAGAAAAAAAAATACTGCTATTTAATAATTAATATCAAATTTCTTTATAGGACTTAATGGCCAATGCCAGTGTGGGACTTGATCCAGTCGAGGTAGCTGGTCACACGGGTGAAAGCAGCTGGGTACTGCTTCTCGCAACCGGCAGCGGAACCGAAAGAGGTCAGACCAACCTGGACCTTGCTGGAAGACAGCACCAGAGGGCCGCCAGAGTCGCCGTTGCAGGTGGAAACGGCAGCATTAGTGGACACACAGATGTTGGTAGAACGGATGGTCAGACCATAGGTCCTCTGGCACGATTTATTGGTGATGACCTTCATGTAAGCGTACTGCAGATAGGCAGCAACACCGCTGGCTGCATCGGAGGTGCGGCCCCAGCCGGAAGCAATAACTTCATCATCAACATAGGTGGAGTAGTGAGACTCCAGGCGGGGCAGTTCAACGGCACGAATGGAGCTAGTGTACTCCACAGATGGGATGCGGATCAGAGAGATATCGTTCAACAGAGTCTTGGGATTCCAGCCCTCATGGATCAGAATGTGAGACTTGTCGACGGTGTGCTTAACCTTGGGGGTGGAGCGAACAGTGCTGCCCAAATGGACAGTGACGGAGTCAACACTAAGTAATAGAAAAGACAAAAGGATTAGCACCATTCTCATTGAACAATTCATTAGGGTTGCAGCGTACCCTTCTGTGCAGTGAGCAGCGGTCAGGATCCACTCATGTCCGATCAGAGAGCCACCGCACCAGGCGGAGCTCTTGCCAATTTTTAGAGAAAGACCAGCCTGGTAGGGGAACTGGTCAGCTGAGGCATCGTGTCCGTTGGTAATGCGTCCATCTGGTCCATCCTGAACGGGCATGTACACGTTACGGAGTTCGGGACCCTGTTCGGCACGGAGAGCCGATCCGGAGGCATAGGCCAAAGCCAAAGCAAATACAACGAGTACCTTCATGACGAATTCAATAAGAGACTATAAGCTTGGTCAATCAAACGAACCCCTTTTATACTTATGTATCTGTCTAATCAACTGTTTTCGAGGAGGATGACGTCTTAGAAATAAGTTCTTTTTTTTGTTTTCATTTGATAGGACACCTGCTGAAGTGGTTTGGGGCTGCTCCGTGTAACTCTCATGCTCTTATCAACTTAATGAAAAAAAATTAATCTTTGCTTTTGTTTAGGTTTTGCGGCTAACCATATAGTTTAGATTTGTCACATGTTCGTAAAGTTCATAGTTTCTACTTAAATATTCTCCAAACTTAGTAGTTGTAATCTTATTTAGTAGATGTACTATCTTTCACTTTGATAAGTTTTGAGAAATCTTACATAACTAAGATTTATGCAACGTCATTATTCATCATTACCGATTAGATCGAATAATGTACATGATGCGGAAAGAAACTTTTAGCTTTAAAGCTGAATGATTAAAAATAAAGTTGACGTTTTTGGAAAGCCATTAAACCAGTTAAATTCAGTTATTAAAGTAGACATAATTTGGACATATTTAATCATGTTTTTGCAGTTAATCTCTTTAAACCGTATAACATCAAATGTGCTTAAAGAACTTGAAGTGGGATTTTCTGAATGGGTTTTTTTAAGCACTTCAAACTTATACTTGGGTACGGAAAAACTTTTAGTTAAGCACTTTTGACTGAAACAAGAATTGTTCACATTGTCCGATCACACAAAAGTTTCGAGACACGAGTTCGAGAACTTGCTGCTAATTATTTCTTCAAAAATATATTTGTTTTTGATTTTCTAGCGGAAAAATGAAATCTTATCATTTATTCAATTTAATTGCTTAGAACTTAGTATAAAAATTTTAGAGTATTTAATATTGGATCGTAGAGCACGCGCCTTTTATCTTGGTTTTTAAGGGGTTCGTCTCAAGAGAGATACTTTGATAAGATATGTATATTTGTAGATTAGAGGTGCCTATATATATGATTGATTTTCTACTGGCCAATTCAGAAGTTTCATTCGATACGGATCATGAAATTGTTTGTTGCATTTGCTGCTCTTTTGGCCACGGCCGTGGCTGCACCCATGGATGGTCGCATCACCAACGGTGAGGTGGCTCATGTGGGTCAGTTTCCCTACCAGGTCGGATTGAGCATTCAGATCGGTAACTCCGGAGCATGGTGCGGTGGTTCCTTGATCACAGATCGTTGGATCGTTACTGCTGCCCATTGCACGGAAAATGCTGATTCCGTCACTGTCTTCGTGGGTGCTACTAAGATCAAGGAGGAGGAGCCCGGACAGCAGCGCATCCATGTGGAGAAGAAGCACATCATTGTGCACGAACATTGGGATCCTTCCAAGGTCGTCAATGACATCTCTCTGATCAAGCTGCCCGCTCCACTGGAATTCAACGATCGCGTCCATGCCGCTTCTCTGCCCAAGAAGGAGAGCTGTCACTACTCTACCTATGAGGATAAGCAGGCCTTTGCCTCCGGCTGGGGTCTTGATAGCGATAAGGCTAATGCCGTCTCTCCCGTCCTCCGTTACGTCGAGATGCCCATCATGAAGGCATCCACCTGCAAGCGTTACTGGGCCAGTATGATTACCGACAAGACCATCTGCATGAGCACCAAGGGCGGCAAGTCTGTCTGCAGCGGTGACTCTGGTGGCCCATTGGTATACAAGGATGGCAATGTCAACACTCTGATTGGTGCCACCTCCTTCGGTCTGGGGTTGGGCTGCGAGAAGGGCTTCCCAGCTGTCTTCACCAGAGTCAGTGCCTATCTGGACTGGATCGAGGAGCATACCCGCAACTAAAGTCTAACTCTTGATATTGAAAAAATATAAAAGTATACTCGATTTATATGGAATTCGTAATGTTGTTTGTATTTAATCCAATCCTTTTTAGATACTCGCACACTTGCAGAAATTTCGCGTGTGACCAGCTATTTGGATACGAAAAATAATCAACACATTTGTACTTTATGTTTTTCCAATTTTTTTTTTTATTGTTGTTTTGTTGTAGGTTTTTAAATTTTTATTCGGACCTCTCGAAAAGTGCACTCAAATGTGCCTCTCAAGTGTTCATTTTCGAAACAAAACATCAAGAATGCCTCCAATGAAACCCAAGATACAATTCGTGCAGTTTTCAAATGCCATTTTTGCTTTTGATCTATGTACAAAACTTAAAAGTTAAGGGGGAAACAAATTAATTGATAGAAATTTCGCATACGATTATGTTATATAATTATTATTTTGCATTTTGTTATACCTTTTTGCTGCCGTTGTTTTTGTTGTTGTTTAGCAACTAGCAAGGTTGGAAAGTATTTTTCTTTATTTTGTCATCATTTTGTTTTTCGCAACGAAAATAACATTTTTGTTTTTCTCCGAAATATGAATATGCATTATGTATAATTGTATGTGTGTAGTTTAGTATATAGCTTGTTTATTTTTCTTCATCGATAGCTTAATGCAATTATTTAGAAATCGAATAGTGGATGTGAAAAACGCGCAACGTTTGATTAAATTTGTTTGTTTTTGCTCTAGTCGAAAATTACATAAGATTTATTCCCTTTTGATATAGGTATTTGTCGCTTTATTTCGTAAAATTTTTATAGCTCTAAGTATTTTTTTGGATTTTCTTTTTTTACTTATGCTGGAAAAGTCGCTTAATTTTGCAAACGTTTTGTGTTTTGTTTTGGATTTTTTTATTATGTTTATTTTTTATCATTTACTTTTGTTTTTCAGTGTTGCACAACAATTTATTATTCATATTTGCTTTAATGTTATTCACTAAACAAACGAAAAAAATTAAAAACAACTCAAAGCTACGCTGTAGTTTAAGCAACGCCTCGATCTTTGTAGCTTAAACATAATTGCTTTACTAAAACATTTATTTGTTTGTTGCTGTTGTTTTTGTGTTTTTTCTTTTCTTGTTGCATACGTTAAAAACTAAAAATTAATAGATACGAATTTATTAATAATATTAAAAATTAATGAAAAATGTAAAACTTTGCTAACTAAAAATAAATTTCGTACATTTATGGGGGGGTGTGTTTTTATTTTCAACCATTATTTAGTTTAAATAATTTATGTGTTGGTTTTATATTAATTCTTGTGGTTTTGGATTGTTTTATTTGTTTCTTTATTTTTTGCAAGAGCGTATTTAATTTAGAATCAAATCGCTTGCTTTCTCTCCACTCTCTTTCTCTCTTGTTTTGTTGCTATATTTGCGTAGATTGGTTTTCCAAAAATTGAGTACATTATTTGCATTTAGTTAGGGCCGTATTTGTTATCTAAGCGGAAATTGTATCTCTTGTGGCTATGTACAAACAGTTCGATGAGCCTGTATCTCCATTTCCATGTGATTGTGTGTGTGTGTGGCTGTGTAAAGTGTATTTATTCATTTGTATAAGGTATTTGATTTACTAACTTATATTCTAAACGGCCGTGCTGCGCAGTTTTGTAATAAAAACTTTCTCGCGCAATCGAAAAGGAAAGTTCACGTTTACATTGTATTCCATTTACAAATATTTCGTGTATGTGTGTGTGTATAAGTGTTAGTGTTTATATGTTTATAGTTACAAATTAATTAATGCTGTACAGATGTTTTGCGAAGATTTTATTTGCCTTCGAGTTTACTTGATTATCATAATAATATATGTACGCGTTTTTTTGTTTCTTTGTTGTTGCTTTTGCACTAAACTAAAATGGATCCGTTATTACTTAGCCAACTAATGCATCTCACCAACAATTAGGACTATTGTAGGCTTACTAGGTGTTTGTTTATACATACAAAAAACTATATCAAGAGGGTATAAAGTTGTGAAAGGTGAAAAGATGTTTTGTTATAAAAGAGACGGACAAGGATTAGGGCTATTACTATGTTGATGATAACAACAACCACTACTTTTTGTTGTAGATGGGAAGCGCAGCGGGCGGCGGAGCAATGCCACTAGCAGCACCGGCAGATGGAATACCCGTTGGCGCCATCGTTAGTGGATTGGACGATGCGGACGACGCTGTCGTCATGTTGGCAGGCATACCCAGGAGATTGGAAACGGGCGCCGTTAGAGATTGGGGCGCGGCGCCTGCACCGCTCAGTGGTGCATAGGCGCCACCGACTCCATTGTACTTGGCGTAATCTTGTGTTTTTATCTTTTTGCCATCCTTGTCGCGATCCCGATCGCTGTGCTTCTTCTTGCCGCTAGTACTGTGACTACTACTGCTATTGCTGTTGGATGTGCTAAATGGAACGGCGCCAGCATATTGTGCTGACGACAGCCCACCGGGCTGTGTTGTTGTTGTTGTTGTCGTTGTTGGCGGTGCCATGTCGAAGCCGGTGGTAGCTGGCGCTGTTGGCATCGCTAAGAGTCCAGTGGGCTCCACCTTATTCTTGCTGATCTTCAGTTTGAGGGGAACTGCAGCACCATTGGGATTTGCTGTCGCTGTATTCGTCTTAATGACCAGCTTGAGTGAATCCATTGAGGTATCCTTGCTGCTGCGCTCCTTTTGCTTATCCTTTTTGTGTTTCTTGCGCTCTTCCTTGTCCGGTTTGTCCTTGGACTTGTCCTTCTCCTTGTGTTTATGCTTGTCCTTCTTCTTTTTCTTCTCCGACTTGCCAACACCATCTAATTCCTTGCTGCCATCTGCACCCTCCAGTTTGGTAAGCGCATTTATCTCCATGGAGGTCGGCGCTGACATATTGCTAGCAACTAAATTAGTGGGCGTGCCAAGTGAATCTCTCTTAATTTGCAATGGCGGTGTTGGTGGCATTGGTTCCAGCAGCTCAATAGGCGGCTTGAGGTCGGGTTTCAGCAACGAAGCGTTCGTTGTGCACAGGCTCTCCTTGAGAAGACTACGTACTAGATCTGGTGTTGTCTCAATGCCGCCATTTGTCATTGACAACGGCACATGCTTTTCCTCATAGCTAGGATACCCGGGCAGACTAACGCCCGTGTCCAATTTACGCACCTTGTCGCGTGGGCCACTGCCGTCGTGCTCGTCCAGCTTGTTGAGTCCATATTGACTGCTCGGCATGTCGTTGACGCGCTTCAGGTTGCTGTTTCCCAGCTCCATTTCTCCGTGATTTTTTTTGTGTGGTGGTGGTGGCAGCATGGGCTTGGGAGCATTACCAGACAAGCTAGTAGTAGAAGTTATGCTAGTGCTACCACTACTACTACTACTGCTGCTGCTGTGGGGCAATGTGGTGCGATGCTTTTCCTTTTTGGTGGGCGTAAGACGATCCTTTTTGGGACTATCCCGATCCCGTGTATGACTGTTTAGCTTATAACCCAAACTATCGTGGCCCGGACCGGGTGGCGGCGGAGGCAGTAATCCATTAAATTGTGGTTCTTTCTTAATATCACTCCACTCTGGACTAAACAACGAGTTGTTTTTGTTGAGCTGCGGCTGTGTGGCAGCTTCAGGTGGCGGCATTTGTTGCTGCTGCTGCTGTTGCATGTGCTGATTGTAGCCAGAGATACCGCCATAGTGCGGTGGCGGCTGATCGTAACTCGCCATGCCGTGGACGGATGAAGATGACGACGAGTTGGACGATCCGGAGGATTTACTACGATGCGAGGAGCCATGGCTACTATAACCACTGGACGGTGGCAGCGGCGTACCATTACCACTACTGCCAGTACCAGCAGAGCCACTGTTCTGGTAACCACCACGTGACATGAGCTGATTTGGAGTACCACTATTGCTGTAGGACGGCGGCGCATTAGGATACATTTTGCTGCTACTGTTCGATTTGTTAGCATCTTTCGATGGAACGCCCGTTGCGGCTACTAAATTGCTGGCGGATGAGCTGCTGCTGCGACCGTCTATTAATGGTGGCGGTGGCTGCTGCGGCTTGGAACTTGCTGAAGTCTTGTGGCCTCCATGCGCTTGCATGCCCACAGGCGGTTGCATTCCACGTGACGATTTATGATAGTCCATGGGCATGGGCGGCCGAATGCCCGGATGAGCTGACGAACTGCGTTGACTGTTGCCTGAGGAGGCGGAGGAACCACTTACGCCGCTGTTACGCTGAGACATTGAGGAGGGTGGACGATAACCTGGTTGTTTTGATTTGTGATCTATAAAATAATTAAATATTCATTACATATGCAAGAGGAAAAACTTGTTATATACTCACCTCCATGTGCCTCGGGCGGCAGAGCACCTGGATAGTTTGGCAACTTGTGATTCATTGATGATGAGGAGGTAGAAGAGGAAGAATTACCTGGAGCACCACCACCGCGTCGCTGCTGTGACGGCACCATTGTTGGCGGCGGCAACAGCGGCCCCTGTGAGGATGATGAATCTCGGCTACTATCGCCGCCATTCATTAGCTCCGGCGGCGCTGTTATATTGGAGTGATAACCCTTCATCATCTCGCTCATTTTCCAGTCTTCTTTCGGCTTGTTGTCCTTGCTGTTGGCCGCAGTTCGATTGCTCGCACCCTGAGCGATTGCCTTGATCGAGTTTAGCTTAGACTTGAGCCGGGCTGGACTCTTTTCGTAAATGGCAATGAACTCGTCCGTCAACTGCTTGAGCAGATCCAGAGACACGCTCTTGTCCACATAGTAAAACCAGTGTTTGCCTTCGGTCGATTGAGGTATCTCCCAACGCGACCATTTGCAGGCCAAATAAATGCAGAAGCAGGCAACCACAGTGGGTCGATATTGCAGGCACATCGAGGTCAAATGTAGGCTGGGCATTTCGAATGGCAGCAAACGAGGACAAATTGAACATTTAATATTGGTTTTTAAGAACAAATTATATTGTAGCTATAATGCCAATATGTGTATATAACTTATTGAACTTATTCACTTTACAGACTATTAAATGATAATAAAATAAAATTAAATAAGCCATTATGAAATTTCATTAGCTTTTTGTAAGGTAAAGTTTACCCCAAATTTTGCCATTTATTAAACCCTGTTTGAGTCAAGTTTTTTTTAACCCATCTCCCAACCGAAAGTGACAAAAATAATTCAATTGCAAATTTTATTTTAAATTTAATGATTATTTTTTATTTCGGGACATGTTTTTTTTTTAAATATATTTGGTATCTCAAAACAATATAAACAATAAAGAGATCAGTCGAGTTTTTTTGTGATGGACATTGTTTTATTATTGCTTTCATTGAATATAAATTTTTTCTTTTCGTTTAAAATTGTGATATTGATTTGGGATAAAACAAAAACCATGCTTGGCATACATACAAACAAGATCATTTTCTGATAAGGTACAGATTGCTTGTCAGACAGCATCATTGGAAATGGCTATACAGACACATGGGCTTTGTAATTGGTTTTAGACCATCTCTACATGCGTTCAAACACAAAATTCGCACACATGTTAGGTTACATGAAGTCATAAAGGGTCCGATGCTGAACACCTAAACGCAGGTAAGCTGCTAAAAGGTTTGTCTTTAGGGTAAGCTGTATGACTCTTCTTGTTTTTTTGTGTGGGTGCTGTACTATTGTCAGATTACAGTGTCATTTTTGGTCAATTTTAACAGACATACGCACACACACACACACACACACACTTATGCCGTAACCGCTTATATCGTAGACATGTTGTTGTTTTGTTTTTATTGTTAACTGGTGTATGTATTTTAACCATACCTGTTTGAGGCCAAGAAGTAGGACGTTTGCGCCAGATCCTTGCATGCTAAAATTGATATTTACTGTAATCAGTAATTGATTTACAATTGCTCTTAGCTAGCAATAAGCATTTTATAGAGCATTGGTATAGACTTTAGAGGATCGTGGTGATGTTGCCTACCTTTGACCAGCTGGCAGGTGCGTACGACATGTGTGTGCGGGTGATCGATGGCCACATCAAATCCTAGCGTCTGCAGCAGGACATTCTCATTGAAGACAAGCTCCTGTGCCAGATCTGCATACGTTTGGTCGCTAGTTTGTGGCAGGCACTTGTTTGCCGCTCTTATCACATGCTCTAGCTTGCGGGGCTGCTCCTCGACCTTGGCGGCCAGAAAGAGACTGGCTGATGCCATCGAATTGCGATGGAAATGTGTGAACGAATGAAATGCATAGAAGCGATGCATATAAACAATCGCGGTATTTATGCATAGTTGCGATACTTGCAGTCGTTGGCCCATCTCCTGTATTAGATACGCTGTCATTTGTCGATAGTGAAGCTCATCATCGCATTTAATGCCGCAACGGCGACTCGGTGAGTTCGTCAGCTGCTCTGTGCTAAAATACCAAACCTTATCCTTTTCAAATGGCAGGTTATTGTTGTTGCTGCTGCTACTGCTATTGCTGCTGTTGCTCCCACTGGCCACTGTTGAAAGCGCGGCTGAGGGAGGAACGCCCGCGGGTGGTGGCAAAAGACTCATTGCTCACACTTACGGGACACCAAAAAATAAAATAAACACACCTAAACAACCTTCTTCTGAACAATTTGATAATTTCACATGCAAGAAGCAGAAAAAGCACACGCACAGTTTTGATGATTTCTCTTAATGATGTTTTGGCTTGGCAGCTGAGTCAAAGGTTGTTGTTGTTGTCGTCGTAGTAGGAACTGTACAAAATCGAAGAAGAAGAGTTTGTCGTTTTTCTTTGTCGGCTGTGACAGCAGATGCGTTAGTATTGGTGTTGGTTGTGGCGTGGAGTAGGGAAAGGTAGCTGACGCTGGCTGAGCTGCTGCTACTGCTGCGCATCGACTGCGACAACGATTGTCACAACACATTTGCTATAAAATAAAGCAAAATGCACACTCGATTGCGATGTTTTCTTTGCTTTTTTCGTTAATTTCACACTTTTTACGCCATTCAAAAGTATGCTTTTGCTGCTGTTTTGATGGCATTCGAGTGTGCGTGAGTGTGTGTGTGTGTGGTTTTCTGGAAATTGCGACTGCTCAACGGCGGACATACATAGACGCGAGCCCGACGACGACGTTTGTTATGCAACTTTTACATCAATTCATTGTTATCATGGCTGTTATTTGGTTTTCTCCACACAAAAACACCTCATTTTTGTTCTATAATTTGCAATGCAAATGCATCGCAAAAATGTGATTTTGGTTTTGGAACGCACAATGACACAAAAAGAAAAAAATGTATGTATGTATATGTATTTACAGTATGGCCGTCGCAGTCATCTTCGCGGTATCGATACCACACATCGGTATAAAAAAGTATCGGCATTACCACATGACCGTACGATACTGCTGATGAATTGCCGCCTATCGATATCGTGTGTGAAATGCAGCCCTTGAATTCCCCTTAAAACAACAGCACAGAAAACGTGACGTAGCATTTAGCTTTACGAACGATTGCTACTGTAAGTGTTTCTCTAAACGCGCCAAAATTCAATATTTAAAACCAAATGGCATAAGAAACTTAAAGCTGAAGAAAATTTCGCCAAGTCAAACTATTAAACAGATCTTGTTTTTAGTCTCTTTTATTAATGTTATTTATAAAACAAAGATAATATATAAGTATTGTATATATATATATTCTTTTTTTTTTGTAGCAATCTGTAGATTAAAACATACAAAATTTAGCTAAAAATCTTAAAACTCTAACGGTTCCATAACAGTAAATAATTATGCTATTTCTTTTCTTGTTGTTGTTTTTGTATCCATGTTATAATTAAGCCATTATCAACCTAATTTTCGACCTATTTAGTCACCTACATTCGTTCCGTTTCCAATCTAATAACTAATTTGTGGCTCGCATTTGCTGATTTTAATGCAGACGTTTCAGAATTCGCCTGTTTCAATATACATACATAAAAATTGAACTTAAACCTCCTTGCATAGTGCTTAAATACAGTTGCACATACAAATACATATATAAACTATATAAACTACACATTATCCTTTCAACAGATTCACTTTCCAACTTTCCATTTCAACTAGCTAATAGAGTCCATTCGTGAATAATATCCAAACTGGATTGAATTCAACATCAAACATCAAAAACTTCCACCACACGCCTCACACTTTCTTAAAAACTAATTCCATTCATATTTTTCTTGTTCTTGTTGTAGTAGTACCAATAAAGTAAGTATTTGCCTTAAATTTTCTAGAGATCTTGCCTTGTTGCATTTGCGATCTAATTGTGTTTAATTTAGTTGGTCTTATCCAGCGTATGTGTTTTGCTATCTTAGTTTGGTTGCAAACCAATTTAACAAATACACATAAATATATAAATATAATTATTGTATATAATACGTAATTACTTAGTATATCTGTAGCTATAACTACCGACTAATAAGTGAAACATGAGGTCCAGAAGTTGTTTATATACATTTAAAGTGCATAAATAGCTTGGCGGTTCCAAAAATTGTATTCTCCTTTTTTTTTTTTTACAAAAACTGAATAATTCGATGCAAATTGTTTGGTGTGTTGAGCGTTGCTTAAAGTTATGTGTGTTCTAAAGTGTTTTTGAATTATTAAAACTTTGCTCAAGTTGCTTTCTTTGTTGTTGTTTTTTTTTTAAGTTTTCGTTGCTTGCTTATTTGTGTGTGTGTGTTCAATTGTTCTATATAAAATTGTTTAAATATAATAATGCAAATATTCCTTAAAATCTATTTTATATATATAAGATAGACATATAAACGCACTTGATGCTCCCATTTCTCACGTTTCGTGAAACCTCAAAAACTGAGTCCTCATCTACACTACATAGTATATGTATGTATGTATGTATGCGTGTATATTGATGTATGTATGTGTATATATATGTAAGTACATAATATAATGTCTGCCTTAAGCCTACAAAATGCATCATCTAAATTTATCTAAAATATTTTATCTGCTCATACAATAAATATTTGTTATATAGACTTTGAATATTTGTAACTTATGTTAATGTTAATGAATGGGAGGTATATGTAGATTTCAAATTTGTAACGGGTTGCAAATATTTGTATGTTTGTTGGATCGTAGATCCTTTGGTTTTTGTCTTCTTCTTTTTTTTTCTTTGTTTTTGTCTCAATATCGTTGTCAAAATAAAACGCATGCATATTGAAATAATAATTTTATTTTAATAATAAAAAATAAAAAATAAGCATAAAAAATGTATACAATAAACAGAGTTAAACTCAAAACTCACTTTCATTTATTATCATATCATATCATCATATTATATCATTATCATTCTCAATCATTTCAATCATTTTACAAAAAGTTAATAAAACACTTTCGCTCTTTGTTGACATTTAGCTTGTTTTGGACATGAACATAATATAATTCGATAATGATAAAGGTACTTAGAGAACGCAACTATATAAAAAGGTTAAAAATGAAAAAATTATTGAATAGAATAGAGCTAGGAGTTTTTGTTGTTGTAGTATCTTTTCTCTTGTCTCGTTTAACTTTAGTTTAGTTTATGCATTTAAGAGATTGCACATTTTTCTTTTCTTCCTTTTTTTTTTTGGGCAGTGTTTGGAAATTGTTGTTGTTGTTGGTGTTTGTCTAAACATATTGGTAGTGTGTGCTGTGTGTGTATTTGTGTGTTGTGGCAGTGTGACGTAACAAAAAGCGTTTACAAAACTATTTCAGACCAAAAGTAGATTGCGGTTTCAATTGTTTCTTTCATTTTTTGTAACTCCTTAGTTTGCGAGTTGTGGTTCATTTATGTGAAGTTGTACAGTGTGTGTCTGCGTGTGTGTGTGTACAGTGCAGCTTCATTAAAATGCACCACATAGAATTAAAGTTGCTCTTCTGTTCTTGTGGTTTTTTTTCTTTTTTTTTCTGTTTGTTTTTGTTTTACATATACAAAACTTACTAGTTAATAATTACAAAGAAAGTATTTTTTTTTCATAGACCAACAGCTAGAACATTTTGCTTTTTAGGGGTTTTGAACGGGTGTGTGTGTACTGTGGCTATTATTATTAATATTATTTGTTTTCAGTTAAAGTTTTTAGGTTTAGCTTTAGGCAGGTTGTAAGAAGAAACACTTAAATAAATAAACTATCAATAATCATGTTAAAACTAATTAAAACTATGAAATATTTCTCTTCACTTCTTTACACATCACTTCCATCTATTCTCTTACTTCTCGTCATCCTTCTCTCTCTTTCATTTATAAAATAAGCAACAAAAACAATGAGCCCAAAAACCGCACACGAATACAGTTAAACGATTTAACTAACTATCTATCTGCTATAGATCTCGTGCTACGTATTTTTGAAGTCTGTGTGTGTGTGTGTGTGTGTGTGAGAGTGTGTGTGTAATCGTAGTAGGGTGCTTTGGGCTAAATTGAGGGGGGGTATTTGGGGGGAGATTGTAGTTAGGGGCAGTAGATAATATTAGGCTAGGTATACAGTAATTCGTAGCTATAAGTTGGATGTTTTTTTTTTCTTCTGTTTTCATTTTCTTTTCACATACACATATCGAATATCAATAAGAATTTCTTCATCGATCATATCAATAATAATATTAATAATAGAATAATAATAATCAATAATAATAACAATAATTAATTAATTAAATGTTACAATTAAAACACTAAAGCCAATGAATAGATCATTAATTACTAAATAAATTTTCTGTTTAGCATTATTCTTCTTCAACTTTTTTCTCATCTTTTTTTGTTGTGTATACATAATATTTATATACTAAACATATGTTTGTTTGTATGTATATATATATGTACGCCTAGCAACTATGTAATTTATACTCTTCATCTGATTAATTCTTAAAGTCTAACCAAAAAAACTCAACATGTACAAAAAAAACCGCCTCTCGAAACAAATTTGTTATAAATGTAGCTTACCATACATACATATGTAAATGTGTATGTATGTATGTATATGTGTATGTAGTTTGGATGCTTCTTCTTTTACTATATATGTATGCATATATATATATATATTTCTACTATTGCCGCTAGCCGGATTTCAGCTCCCAATTCTATTGCCACCGATTCCGATTCCGTTCCGTTTCGTTTCGTTCCGATACCGTAAGGTTATGTCTATTTACATGATCGTTCTCTCTCTCGCTCTTACATTCTCTTTCACTCATACGCCATTACAATCGATCTCAACAATATCCTTGGGCACATCGACAAACTGATAGACGAGCCGCTGACCATCCACCTTGGCCAATATGCCACGCTGATAATAATATCGCAGAGCACGGCCCATTGTCTCATAGTTCATATCCGGCTTATTCTTGTGCATGCCCCACAGGCGAGAGACCGCCTTGGAGTCGACCAGCTTGAAGACACCCTTCTCACGGTTCGTCCACTTGATGAAGCGCGGACAGTATTCGCGATCCTGCAGCAGCTTCAGCAGGAACTCCCACAGATATGTGGTGGAGCCCTCTCGACTGCGCCGCTTTACGCCCATCTCCAGTTTGGGTTTGCGCGGCTTTTTCGCCTTGCGCTGCTGAAAGCCGCCCAGCTCCAGCATATAAGAGAGATCATAGTTAACGCTCGATGTGGCCGGCTGTTGTATAACGCTCTGCGAGCCATTGCCGGAGCTGAGCATTGCTGCTGCTGCCACAGCGCTGCTGCTGCTGACAACAGATGCCGCTGCTGCTGCTGCTGCTGCCGCTGCAGCTGCCGCATTGGCGATTGTGGAATGCGTGTGCTGTCCTGTGCCGTGCAATTGATGTGGCAACTGTGACTGTGGATGCTGTTGTTGTTGCTGCTGTTGTTGCTGCTGGCTGTTGCTGCTGCTGCTGTTGCTGTTGCAGATGCAACTGTTGCTGGTGATGTGACATTTGTTGCTGCTGCGGCGCATGTTGCTGTTGCTGCTGTTGCTGCTGCTGCTGCTGCTGATGTTGCAGGGAATGATGCTGATGTGTGCCAAAGCCATTGTTGGCACCTGAATTGCGCTGTGACGAAGCCGCTGTTGGCGCATTGAAGTAGGACGTTGTCAGATAGCTGGGAGCGCCGGGTGTGACAGGATTAACGCCAGCAACACCGCCACCGCCAGACCCGCTGTTGCCATAGTAATTGTCGGGCACTGCAAAGATTAAAGAGAATTGAAGAGAGTAAAGAAGATGAAGTCGATAGAATTTTGTATGAATTTTACATATTGCTTGTTCCACTGTGCGCCACACTGTTCACACTCGCTGCGTGACTATTTTACAGTGAAACAAACAAACATCCACATATGTATGTAATTTTATATGCTATTTAGTAAGTTTTGTTTTACATCCGGCGTCAACGGCGCTGCCATTGCCCAATTCAACAGTCAGTTGGTTGCCCGCGAGAGCGAACAACAAAAAAAAGAGATAGGTGCACGCAGGGGGCGGGCAAGAGGTGGCTAAAAGCGAATAAAATCAAAAGTATTCGCTCTCCAACAACAACAACAACAACAAGAGCAATACCAGTAGCAGCAGCCAGTTCTGCCCACCGCAGCAGCGGAGAGCGACAGAGTGAGAGAGAGTAAAAGAGAGCAAGGCAAGCTTTCGCTCGTTGTATTCACATCGCATCGCACTGTTGCATTGGCGACAGACAGTAAGAGAGAAAGAGAGAGCAGCAGCAGCGCATACATTGAAAAACGGGAGACGCTCGCAGAGCCAAAGCATTGCCACACATTGAAGCTGAATGCTTTTGCTGTTGCTTTTGCTGCTGCTGTTGCTGTTGTCGTTGTCGTTGTGACCTTCACAATTTGCGCAAAGGCAATGTGTCGATGACCACAGATTTTACACAGCGAACGACGACTCACACACACACACACACACACATATATAAGCGAGTCAAAAGCATAAAAGCAAACGCGAGTGCAACACACATTCTTATTGCAATTGATTGTGTTTGCACATACATATGTTTAAATACATACACACACACACACACATACATACGCTTGCCAGGCTGCCTTTGACTTTTGCTAAATACTAAAATACATATGTACTATGCTTGTTTTGTATGAATAGTTGAGATACTAACCGCCAACACTGCGATTCCATATGTTCCGCAACGAATTCGCCGCATTGTTCTGATATAAATTCGGATGCAGAAATGTGCCTGTGTGCAGGTGTGCCGCTGCCGCTGCCGCCGCTGCTGCAGCAGCTGCTGAGTGGGTGGCTGCTGCGGCAGCAGCCGCAACCGATGCTGACGATGATCCTGTGCCCGCACCGCCAACAACTGCACCAGCTGCCGCTGTCGCCGTGCTGGGCATGCCCAAACGTGCCTTCAACTCGTCAGCACATGGCTGGCCGCCAGAACTGGAGCTGTCTACGTCGGATACACCGCTATCCGCCGGACTGGGCGGAAATGAACCTGCAAGCAACAAGACACAGAACAGATTATTAAGTGTGTGTGAAGTGGCAGGGAATAAAATCGTTAAGGTGGGCGTGTGCAGCGGTTCACCTTGTATATGGTATCTGTTTCCACTTGATCTTTTAACCCAACCAACTGATAGCTCATCTTCTTGTTTGTTTTGCACTCACCTGTTGTGGCCGTGGTGTAGTTTCTGTGATGTGGATTGTGAATTGCGCCGCCGCTAAGCAAATTATGCAGCAATGGCCGATGTGGTATGGCCAAAGGTTGTTGCTGCTGCTGCTGATGCACATTGTTGCTGTGTTGTTGTTGCTGCTGCTGTTGTTGCTGCTGCTGTTGCAGTGGCGTTAAGAGCGCATTCTGTTCGGTCTTGATATGCAGCAATGTTGTTGCACTGCCAAAAGCTTGCTGTTGTTGTTGCTGTTGCTGTTGCTGTTGTTGCTGATTCTGTTGCAGGTGCTGTTGTAGTTGTTGATGCTGCTGTTGCTGATGAGGTGACGGACTGGTTGATTGTTTGACAATAGGAATTTCAGTATCTAAAATGAATAAAAAAAAACAAAAAACAAGTGTGAGAAATTATTGTGTAATTATGCAAATATTTGCGTCTTTATTCGAATTAAAAAATATACTCATTGCACTTGATACAGTTAACGAGCAACACTTGAACTACTTTGCAATGTCTGGCAACTCTAGCGACCCAATTCAATAAGAAAACAACAAGTTTATCAACAACAAAAGTTGCCATTTCAAGTGCCAAAACCTCTCGGGCAAGAAACAGAGATGTGTCAAAACGTCTAAAACTGAACTGGGCATGAAATGTAAGGCTAATAATACTTAAATAAATCGCAACAGACATAATTGCAAAATGAAAAGCAAAAAAAGCAAAAAAAGCAAAAAAAGAGGCAACAACAACAGCAACAACAAAAAGTGTGAACAAAACAGAAACAGCAACAAAATTGAAATGCCCCAATTTGGCGAGCCATGAACTCAAAGCAGCAACAAAAAACAACAACAGCAACAACCGTTGAAAGCAATGACAAAAGAAATGCAAAGTGAGAGAAGCAACAAAAAACAAAATTGCATCTCACTTTCTTTAGTTGCTGTTGTTATTGTTAAGCATTGAGGCGCAACGCAAGAAAAATGCACAAGTTGTTTCTGTTGCTGTTGTTGTTGTTGTTGTTGTTATTGTTGAAAAGTAAAAGTGCATTTTCACTTATTTTATGCGAAAACGCCGCAACGGCTGCTGCTGCTGCTGCTGCATGTGAATGACGAACACGAAGAAGAAGCAGCAGCAAAATAAATGCATTGAATGTCAGGCTGTTCACACACACAAACACACACACGCACTCGCACTCACACTAATGTGCTTTTGGCATACACACAGTTGTCTCGCTCGCACGCCAGTGCAATGTGCAGGCAAAACTAAAAACAAAAAACAACAACAGCAATAAAGCTTGCATGCAAACACACACACACACACAGAAAGAGACTCTTGGCAGCAAGAGAGGAAGAGAAATCAGGTCAAGGCTTGTCGGTGTTGTTGTTGCTCTGTGTTGTTGTTATTGTTGCTGCTGCTGCTGCTTGGCAAAGCGGCGACGAGTTTACAATTTATGCTTTGCTGGCTGCATTATTGCATGTTGTACGCGCGCCGAAGTTTTACTGTATGTGTATGTGTGTGTGTTTGTGTGCTTTTTACAGCTTTTTAAATGCCCACACACACACACACACACACAAACACTACAGCTTACAGGCAATTCGCCTCGTCTCATTTTAATTGCCGCTCGTTTCATTTCGTTCATATTTGCTCGCTCATTCGTTTTGTTGTGGGTGAATGAGAAGCATGTAAAAATACATATATATAAATATATAAAAACATACATATTTATGCATACATTATTCACATGTGTGTGTATTAAAAAAAAAAAACATTCAAAAGTTGCTGTAAAAATATGGCACAAACAATTTTTTACATTTGTATTTATTTACCCACAAAATATAAAACCAGACATTGTCTGTTTATATGTATGTATGTAAGTGTGTGTGTGTGTGTGTGTGGCCTCTAGCAAGTCGTGACGGAAATTGCGGGCAGGCAGCTAAATCAGCTGTAGCCTGCAATACCTTTAGCCCCAACCCCCCTCCCCCACACAGCGCTTCCCTTCACCTGACGCTGCAGCCTGTTCGATACTTTGTTTGCAGTTGAAAATCGACTTTTATTACTTTGGCGGAAACTCTAGACATTAGACGAAACGAATAGTTTTCGGTTATTTCTATGTTTTTTTAAGAGAATATTTTTTGCGGAAAACCTGAAAATGGTTGAGCGGAAATGCTTGTCAACTGTTTGTTTTTTTCTTTTTTTGGCTATTTGCTGCGGAAACTACTTTTTTTTTGTGTGTGTGTTGCTGTTAAGCTCACGTGGCCCAGGCTAACAAGGCGTATGCGTAACATGGCGCAGCTGTGATTGGCACACAAGACGTATACGTAATTGGCAACTTATGCACACTGAAGAATCGTTATAATTGCTAGGTGTTGCAATTTATTTTCGAATTTTTTTATGCAAACAGCAAAAACACACCTGACGTATGTGCAATATGCAATAGAACAAATTGCGCATACGCACCAAATGCATAGGGGAATTTATTGCCATGACGTTGGCCAAAATAAATCGAATTGACACTTTAAAGCGGATACACCCATTTTGATCCACATTCACAAATTTTTATGCATTGCAATGTTGAGCCAAATGTTCGCTGACCTCTAAAAATGCGGTCTATTAAAAAAATGTGTAAAAAAAAAGCCAAAACAATTTAATATATTATGTGTATGAGACAGACAAATTGGCCAACAACAGCGAGAGTACATAGGTGTGTGTGTGTGTGTGTGTGTGTGTGTGCAATTAACGGTAGAGTCATGTGCAGAGTTGCTTTTTAGTGTGTTATTTTGTTTTTAGTTGTATTTTGCTTTTTACCTATTGGTATCATATGTATTTCCCTGCCCGAATATGGACTTGAACCGCCTCGTTGATATGTGCGCGGCGTTTTGGGACAGTTACATCACAATTCACAATGCACAGTCACAATGGAGTCAGGCAGGCATTTGCGAATAGTAGGTCAATGTAGGTAAAACATATTGTTGTTGTTGTTGTTATGATTAGGTTTGCCTTTAATGCAATCATAAAGCGTACGTAAGGTTTGCCCAACTCATTTAATGTTCGTTATCATCATTATGATAGAGGGTATTTTATAGTTCACCACTTTTAATTAATTGTGTGTGTATCAAAAGTGTTTTGTTTACATTTGTGTTGGCCATTTCCGTGGAAGCCGCTTGTTGTTTGTCTCACAATTGCTGCAACAACAACAACAACACTTTGCTATTGCTAATGTGTCATTTTGTTATTGGCCTATTTAATGTTCGACTCAGTTTGTTAAGGTAGGTGTTTGAAAATAGGTGGGTGGCTTTTTGGCTAAGCTGTTAAGTATTGACAGCTAAACGAAATGCTTATTGTTTAGGATTAGCTGTGGGAAATATCAGTAAGCTTCAGTTATGAGCACACTTGAACAACCTAAGGCTAAGAATCAAGCAAAGGGCAGGTTTTAATTAAAAGCTGTGCTAAAAATCAAACAATTACTAATAATTTGTGGCTCAAACGAGACAACTCTACAGCAGTTTGTATGTAAATAATTATCAAAAAAATATATATGTGAAATACATATATCATTATATTTTATTGCACTGCCAAAAAATGAAGCTAACGATCATAAAAAATACTAAAAAAAAGAAAGATGTACATATATGTATGAATTTGCATTCCTTTGTGTGTGATGAGTGTTTAACAGCAGCGCGAAAGCAATTTCAATTTTGACAATAACAATGCGAGAGTAAAAACAAAAACAACAACAACAACGACAACTGTCGACCGATTAACCAAAAGTAATATGCGAATAACAACAACAACAACAACAGACAAAAGAAAGCAACAGCCGAACACAGCGACAGCGAAAGAGCGAGAGAGAAGAACTGAAAAGTTCTATATTTAAATATTATAATTTATGTGTTTGTTTGGCTATTGTACATGTAGAAGTTGCTGCTGCTCCCCAGTTGAGTACACACACAAACACACACACATACACACACTCTATACCGCTCTCTTTACCGCAAGCATTACCCTTATGCCTATCATGGGACTGCTTCCGTCAGCGAACTCAGTTCCCAGTTCATTCCCACTTTTTTTCTCTCTCCCTCTTTCTCTCTATCTGTGTTGCGCTCCCTCTTTCTCTCTCTCTCTCTCTCTGTCTCTGTCTGCCGCTTTCGTTCTGTCTAAATTCCTGTTCTGCTTATTTTGGCTTTTATGCCTCTGCTGCGCCGCTGTCTTTCACACTGTCTCTGTATGGGTGCCGCTGTCGACGTTGTTGTTGTTTCTTTTGTTCTTGTGTGTTTGTGTATCGACGTCGCTGGGCGCAGTTGTCGTTGTGTGTGTGTGTTTATGTGTGTGTTCGGTGCTTGTGCTTTTTGGAAATTCAGTCTCAAGTTCAAGGTCTCGCGGATAACGAACACACACATACACACACACACATACGCGGGCAAGTGCGAGACGCACACACATGTATAATTCTTATTGCTTGTTTAAGCTACATACATACTGTACAGTGTATATATATAATTCGCATATCTGCATGTTTGTCGATTCTTTGAAGCAAATTTCTCATTGTGTCTTCTCTTTTTACTGTGTTTACTTTTTGTGGCTGTTCTTCTCTTTCTATCTATCTTTCTTTTGTCTTTGTTTTATTATCTTCTTTTTTATATTTGGCTTATTTATTTGCACATATTTCAAAACAAAAGAATAATAATGAAAGTAAAACAAAAAAAAGCGCAGCAAATACAAAAATTTTATTTCTCAATATTTCCGCATCAAGAATTGATACGGGCTGTATTTTGTTGTAGAGTTTTTGCTTGTTGTTGTTGTTGTTGATACAAAAATATCTTGTTTTTTAAGCACAAAAGGAAATGCATAGTATATATATATATATGCATATTTGTATATATTTATATGCATATATATACGAATTGTAATTTTTGTGTGTGGTTTTGTTTTTTTGGCTGATAAATTATTTTTTAAAATTGTTATATATATTGAATTTACGACTTTTATGCATATTAATGATTGTTATATTTGTTTAGTATGTTTTTTATATATGCACATAAAGATTGACGCATTTGTTTTGATAGCTTAACGAATTTTGTAACAAATTTTTATTTTTTTTTTGGGTATACAATTTTTGCATTAAGTATACGTAAGCAACAAGTACTATCTGGAGTCTAGTTATCAAGTAAAATCGGTTTTTGTTAGTATGATCTATAGTATTTCTCTTCTTTATGTTCATGTTTGTAGTATACTAGAATTTACTTTATTCTTTAACGGATATTACATAATTCTGTTGAGTTTTTATTGCTTTCGCACAACTGCTTCAATTAGCACCTTTCGCTGCAGGGTTCTTCAACATGAATGTAGCTACAAATACTGAGTTTCCTATCAATAATACTTGACTACACTATTTTCAAGCTTACCTAACAAAATGTGCAACTATTTGATTAGCTAATGTCGTTCAATCAGATTTTGTAATAAGTATTTATACAGTTAGTGCAGTGTCTAGTGACATAATCTCGGTTCTCTCTATCGCCAACACACACACACACACACACACACACACACACACGCACGCACTCTCGCTTCACTCTCTCTTTCATGCTTATTATCAATTATCGTCTAGCAATCAATGGACAGATAAGGAGAACTCAACAAATAGAGAACTGCGTCTGGCAAATAAAAATGCGCTTACAAAACTTAAACACGCACACACACGCACACACACACACGCAGACATGTTGGCTTACATAATTCTAAGGAAAAAAATAAAGAGTCAACCGTATTTGGGTTAAGCTAAAGAAAATGATTTGCTAATTTCTTACGCTGAAACGTGAAATTTAAGTTTTTCCGCGAGCGTTACACTCTATCTCTCTCTCTCTCTCTCTCTCTCTCTCTCTCTTTCTCTATTTGTGTGCACATGTGCTTGTGTGTACTCAGTTGTTGCCAATCTATTCCCAACCTACCTCAAAATGTTTTGCGTTAGGCCTCAAAGCAAAGCAGACCAATGCTCTGCATTGCGGGGCGGGTGTTGAGGGGGGGACGAGGAAACGAGCAAACTGACGACAGCTTCGCTCTTTTCCACTATTTCCCAAAGAGACTCACACACACACACACTGACGCACACACGGCAAGTTTTACAAACGCAAGCTTACAGAAGCTGAAACTGAAGCTGGGCTGGTTACCCATGTAAAGGGAGCATGAAACAGAGCGAGAGCAAAAGAGCGTTAAAAGCAGAGAGAAAGAGAAAAATAATAAGCTCGTTGCGCTCTCCAACTCATGTCGCAATTGAAAGTCGTTTGCCTATAGTGTGTGTGTGTGTGTGTGTGTGTGGGCGGTGGGTTTTTGGGAACGGGAGCAGAGTGACTGTGCGGTTGAAACCCCAAAAGGTTGAAGGTAAAACACAAATCAACAACAAAAAAACAAAACAAAACCAAATAAAAAGGGAAAAAAAGAGGTTACCAATAAAACAAAACGTTTGCATGTTTGGCTGAGGGAATTTTTGTAGCTCAAATGTTAAAAATATATATAAAAACACACACACAAATAAAAAAGTTTGTCAAAAAGAGTTTTACGTCAACGCACTGAAAGGAAGTAGAAATACAAACATTTTTGTTTGAATGTTTTTTTTGGTAGCTGTTTTTAAAGATGTGAATCATAATGTTGATAGGATTGGGTAGGCGTGGCACAAGCGCCCACTTTAAAGCCACTTTGGCGGAACCAGCATTTCTTTCATTTAGAATATTCTGCGGGTTTCTGTTTTATTTTTAACATTGGACTTGATTTTTGCAACGAGAGCAGCAGAAGAAAGAAAAGTATGCCAGAAAAAAAAGCCGGGTATTATCTTAATATTTTAATGGAAGTTTTTTTTTTACTTTACGCTTTTGCTAAGTTATGAAGTCATTCAAAGAAGAACACAAAGAGTTGACTTAAGCTAAAGTTTCTTTCAGATTTAGAAGCCATCCAGCTGTTAGGCAGTTGGCAAAAATTGCATAAATCCGTCATTGCCACAATCTATATCAGCCCATTCCACAACTGCGACACCCACTTAGCCAAGCTGCGAGCGAAGCGCATTTCCGCTAATACAAAAAAAAAACTTAAACGACAACGAAAAGAAAACGAATCGAAAAGAGATTCAAGTACCTGACGCCCTTTTCAGTTATTTGTTGTTGTAAAGAAGCAAGCACAAACTGTATATGGTACTATATCTGTGTGTTTGTACATAGATTGTTCTCTGATTGTATTTGTTGTTTACATAAACACACACATACAATTTATCTTAAGATTCCCTTGCAGCAAGCAAATCGGAGCAAAAGGCAACAAAATCGCTTGCGAAAAGTCAAAAGAGACGCCCGTGTCAAATAGAGGAAACAAGTTGTTGGCTGAAGGGTTACCAGCCAGCGCCAGTTACACACACACACACACACACACACACGTAACAAGTGTATATATATGTACATATTTATAAAAGTCCCCCAGTTGCCAGTTGGCGCCTTGGCTGTTCGCAAACTGAGAAACTATTTCACACAGCAACTAACTAACTAACACACACATACAAACATAAAATTACAATTTACACACACACACACAGTCAAACAGCGAATGCAGCCAAAGCAAAGTCGAGAGCATTTGATAGTTCAGCTCTCAGTGCTCTTGCTCTCTCGCTCTCGCATGGTTTGCTTTGGTGTTGTTGTTGTAGTAGTTGTTGCTGTGCGTTTGCCGCCTAAAGTAATCAATAAAATTGTTGAGGTGGGTTAGGAAACTGTTACGAAGCTTTGCCGCCGTCGCCGCTCTTTTTTTTTTTTTGTTTTTTGCTCAGACAGCGTCAGCAGCGACGCCAGCAGCGACGTCTTCACCGTAGTCGTCGTCGTCGTCGTCAGCGGAAATTGCGCTATTTTAAATAATGTTTATTTTGTTTTGGGCTGTCTTCTGTTGTTGGCGGAGCGGATTTTGTTTCTTCTGCTTTTTTTTTTTTGTTTTTTCTATTTCGTTATAAATTTTGCCCGCTATTGTTGTTGCCAAATTGACATTTCACAATTTTTTCTCTACGTATTACAAAGAAAACTCTAAAATGGCTTTTTAAAGTTGCAACAAAATTCAGCTCAATTTCATTCAATATTGCAACAGACACAGCAGATAACATCTTTACTATGCCAGCAAACAAACATATGTGTATATTTCAAATAAGAATTATGTCTTTGGCTAAGCTATTCATCATCAATATGTTGCTAACACTTCTTGCAGTATACTTAATGGATACGTATACGCAATTCAATAAATATTCAGTTATTATAAATATTTTAAGTCAACGTTTTCAATCCTTTTGCCCACTTTATTATTCTATTCACCCTTTTCTTTTTGTTTTAAAGCTACTTACAGTAGCGCTTCATTAAGCTCTTCTTGTAGGCTGCGGAGCGTTCCGCTGGCTTCAGTCGCATCCTTGTGCGTTCGCATTGCGTTGCCGAATCTTCGTCCGATTCTGTGCCAGAGTAGGAGCTGTGTCCACGTCGCCGACTGCTGCTGCTGCTGCTGTTGCTGCCAGCAGCAACTCCTGTTGCTCCTTTTGAGGCCGTGGCACCAGCATTGGCTGCTGTTGCATTGCTATTTAGCGAGAGATCGAGTGGAGAATCATAACCGTTTTGATATTGCAACTCGAGCAGTTCCTCATCATCGGCATCCGGCTCGATATCCGCATCCACATCTTCCTCGAGCGTTTCCTCATCCTCAATATCGCTCATTGGATGTTGTTGCTGTTGCAGTTGCAATTGCTGCTGTTGCACTTGCAACTCGTTGCTGCTGGTTATGACGCTGCTGCGTTGCAATTGCTGTTTGCGTTCCCAAAGTATCTTGGAGACATCATCTAAAGTGCTGCGGGTTTTGTCTGGCTCGGATTGTTGCTGCTGTTGCTGGTGTTGCTGCTGCTGTCTCAGATGATTGTAGAGCACTTTAAACTCGCGGCAATCGTTTGCAATGCTTTCGGTATCCTCCTCCAGCTCCACCTCCACCTTGTTCTCCTCCACCTTAAGCTTAACTTTTTCTTCCTTCTCATCCTGAACTAACATTTCACACTCTGTTGCTGGCTCGTTACCGGGACTTATGCAGGGTGCCGGCCTGGGACTTTGTTGTGGCTGCTGCAGCTCCTCTGACTTGATTTCATCTGCTATGGCACCTTCGATTGCTGTTGTTGGTTTTGTTGTTGTGGCATCCTCGGCATCCTTGCCGGGCGCTGGTGATGTGGGCGAGTCAACGGGCGTGGGCGTTGATGTTGGCGTCGGCGTCGGCGTGGGCGTGGCACAGGCAGCAGCTGTTGGCGATGCTGCTGGTGAGGCTGAGGCCGAGGCCGAGGATGTGGAGCAGGCGGATGACAGCGACAGCAGCGAGGATGTTGATGATGATGACGATGATGATGTTGACGATGAGCTGGAGATGGAACTGGAACTGGAGCTGGAGATTGACGATGATGATGAGGAGGAGATCGCCGCCGTCGCAAAATTATGCGCCGTGGCGGCCACCAAATGTTGCACCATTATCATTTTAACAGTTTTTGTTCTATATTGTATATACGCGTCTTAACACACGATTCAACTACACGTTGCACATATGGATATATTTATATATATATTTTTTAAATTGATTTATTTAGATTTGTAGTATTGGATATTATGTTACAATTTTGAGGTATTTCTTAACACAAACTTTGCAGACTTTTTGTTGTTGTTGCTGTTGTTGTTGGGTTGGCCGGTGCCGCCTGCAGTTAAACACATTTTTGAGTGGCAAAATCGCGCAACGCGCAACGCGAATGCGGAAACGTCCACAAAATGGGCAACAAACAAATTCTGCTCACTTTTGCTGGTTTGCTTATTTCTTTATAGCTTTAGTTGTGTGCTGTTTGTGTGTGCGAGTGTGTGTATGTTTGTTTGTTGTTTGAGTGTGTGTGTGTTTTGGGTTTGCTGTTTAGCCGCGGCACGTCATTTATCTCTTACGGTATCAGCGAAACTAAAATCTAAAGTCAGCACAAAAAGCACTGCCCGAGTGTTTATTAGGCGCAAACAAACGTTGCAGGCGGCGACTGCGACGCGACTGCAGCAGCGTGCGTTCGTAGACGTCGACGTTTCTGGCAAAGGCGCGCGCGCGCCCCACTCACAAGCACAGCACAGCACAGTCAGAGAGAGAAACGATGCCGACGATGACGACGACGACGACACAGCAGCACGACAGAGAGAGTGCGAACGAATGAGCGAGCGAACGCAGGTGGGTAGGTAAAAGGCGAACAAGATAAAATACAAATGAGCAAGCGACTGAGACGGTGACAGCGACTGAATGGGGCTCGCTTGCTCGGCTCGCGCCAACTGATAGAGTGAGCGCACGCGGCTGGCTACAAACTGTTGTTGCTGGCTAGCTGCGCTATTGCGAAAACGATGTCGGCATCGCTGCTGCAGTCGCTGCCGCTGCCGCTGCCACTGTCGCAGTCGGGAGCGCGCCAAAATGGTAAGCAAACGTAACAGTTTTGCGTTTCGAGAGCAAATGTTTGACGCGCGCTCTTTGCTACTGTTGTAAATACGTAAGTAAGTATTTTTCTACATATGTTTGTTTGTTTGTGTGCCTTGCTGTTGCAGCTAAGTCTATGTGTGTGTGTGTGTGTGTGTGTTGGTTTGTTTGCGATGGGTGGTTTTGTGTGCCACATGCGCATTTAAATTGCATTTCTTCTCTAGGGACATTGAGTGCCAAACATAGGCAACGCATACGCACAGTGGTACAAAAACAATAATATTTACCATATTTGGTTGTTGTTTATATATAAAGCTTGTTATCCTTAACTAACCGTAGTATATATCAAATCTCATAAATAGTTCCAGCATTCCCTTGTTAGCCTGATCCAAAGACAAGATCTTTACACACACTTGCACACACGTAACACACAAGCAACAACAACATATAGATATGGCAACGCTTGTGTTGCGACCCAGACCCAGTGCGTTCGCTTGAGTGGAGCAAGTGGAGCGAGTGGCAATTGCAACAACGACTATCTGCGCCCCCCAAATGGGTCAGGCCAAGTCAAAAGGGCTGCGCGATCAGCGAGGGAGAACACGCGGTATACATATATTTTTTCTGCATGTGTATTGGTGAGAGTACGGCCAAGTGAGCAGAAGGAGATGGTGGAGCTGTGGATGATGTCGACGTCGCTGCTGCTGCTGCAATCGTCCAAGACTATGACTCAATGCAAGTGTATGCGAGAGAGAGCGAGTGATAGTGATAGAGAGAGAGAGCTCGAAAGAGAGAGAGAGAGGAGCCGAAGAGTGCACACTCTCTTTCTCTCTCGCTTGCAGCATTTTACGATGGCAGTAGAGCAAATTTTCACTTTCCGTTTGTTTTTAGTTGTTGTTGCTGTTGTTGCTGGCCTTTCCATTTGCTTGCCTCTCTCTCTATCTCTCTCTCTCTTTCTGTGTGTGTGTGTGTGTAAGAGACTCTCTTGAAACTCAACATGTGTGTGCTTGAAAATATTGCAAATAAAGGAAGCAGAACAAGAGCAAACAGCAGAAGAAGATGAAAACAGAAGGAAGAGTTTGGTATTTTCGGTTGCTTTGCGTTGCGTTGCGTTGCGGGGGGTGGAGGAGGAGGTTGGGAGAACTTTAATGAGGCGACGTCGCTGGCGACACAGACATACTTTCAGCTACCACTGTGTGTGTGCAAAATGAGTCCAATGTACCGACAACTGGGTAGCCGGTCAGGTCAGGAGGAAGGTGGCAAAGACGAAGAGGCAGCCAGGGAAGGGGCACACAGACGGCTCCTCTAGGCAACACCAACACAAGAGAGAGAGCAAGAGAGAGTATAGGGAAGAGTGGAGAAGACACAGAGTTGTAAAAGAATGTTTTTTGCTTTTTGTTCGTGAAGAGGAAGCGCATTAGGTGGCTTTGGTTAGGTTTGGGTTTTGGGGCGCCTTGACTTGGAACTGGTACTAAGACTTGAAATAAGTCTGGGATTTTGTGAGTACTCAGAGTAGGGGCCGTATGGCTTGTGTAGTCGATTCATGTTTCATGTTTCACACAAAAGTCATTGAACAGACGCCGTCAACGACGACGACGACGACGACGACGACAACGATGACTGCAAATCCTCGAGTTCTGCTTTTGCTCCCACTCCTGCCGCATTGAGTCTCAGCAAGAACCAGACGCCACGTCGATGGTTAGGAAGTGTCGGAAATGTATCGCTTTACTTGCTTTGCCTTGCTTTGATAGCTCGGGCCCTCCCTCAAAGCTTCACAACCGCACCCAACCCTCCCTTTCTCCTCGCGTTCCTACTCAACCAAACAAAAAAATGATGCGAATCGGCGCGTCATCGGCCAACAACGACGACGACAACGACAACGACAACGATGGCAATGGCGAGACAACATTTTCGGAGTAAACAGCAGTGAATGACCTCATATCATCTAATACACGCGCCAAGTGCCCAAACCCTGCCTGCCTACCTTCCCCAAAATCCCGACAGACCCGACGACTGACTGACTAACCTGCAGACTGTTGTGGAGAACCGAATCTTACTCAGTCACTCGATTACGATGGCAACAACAATGACGACGGCGACGTTTGTCAAACTTATTGACGCAAAAAAAAAAAAATAAAAAAAATATCATCAGACTTGTAATTGTTACGGTTTCCACTGCTTGTTTAACTAAGAAGGAGGAGGCGAAGGCACTTGCTTGGATTGAATTGGGTCTGGGTTGGGTTGACTTGCTGGATATATATCTCTTTGTTTAGCGGTCGGTAATCTGGTCAATGATGTTAGAGCCCTTTGTCCCGCACTGCAGGACGCAGTGGCTAGGGTAATGGAACGGGTGCAGGGTTAAACGGGGTCATTTGTAGGTTAAACGAACGTATACATTTTGATTTTGATTTGCTAGATAATGCAGCTTGTTAGTCTAATGCGCAACCCTTGTATAATCGAAACATTTGTAATGAAAGCGAAAGTGGAAATTGAAAGTGATAACAATAAATTCTTTCTTGATACTCTTTAGACTCTTGAGAAAGCCATAAAACATATACTACCCTTAAACACAATCTTCAGGAAATTTCCAGTCAAGTTGGCAACATTGCTTTGCATTGTTTTAAATGTTTTTTGTGTTGGCATTCACCTAGCTCAGCGGTTTTGGTTGCCCAACAGCCAGCAACCTTCAGCGCAACTGTTTCCCCATTTCTTAACAACAACAATAAAACAAAGAAATGATTACGAGCCGAGAAGTTCAGCTAAAAAAGAAAAAAACTATGCAACGCACTTGACCGTCAGCAAAAGACATTATTAACATTGTTATAATTAACATTGGATTCAGAAAGAAACCAAAACCAACAAAACAAAAATGTTGTCAACTCTTTGGGCCCACCAGGCGTATAAGTAACAATGTAATGAGTTATCAATGTGTGTAAGTGAGTTGCGATTGCCACCAGAAACCGTTAAAAACCCATTTAGCCCTGACTTTTGGTCAATTTTTTTGTTATGTCTGTCTGACAGTTCTTGCACTTGTTATTGAAGCAAAAACTGCAGAACAAAACGAAGAACTAGAAGTTGCAAAAGTAGTAAAAGCCGCAATAACAATTTGCATATTGCAAGAAAATTATGTATTCAATTTGTTTTTCGCATTACGCTTTTGCGCTCTTTGTTCAATGTCAATGTTGGTAGTACACAAGAGACAAGAGTTAAAGAAGTAGTTAACAAGCCAAGCTAATATATATACATGTATAAAGGATTGTTGGCCAACAGACAATTCCAGTTAATGGGCAAGCTTTTGTCTGGCTCTAGCTAGTTTTAATGCGTTTTAATTAAGCTTGAACGAAATCGAAAGCCAACAGACCAGCGGGCTATTAAATGTTCGTTGTCCAAAGGAAATAGCTGATGTTGCAGCAAACTTTTCTTGTTGTTGTTGTTGTTGCTTTACTGCTCATTTGAGCGTCACTTTTCCACTTGCACTTGACAACGAAAAAATAAATGAAAAAATAAACTCGTCAGCAAAACCACAAACAATGGCATCCTACTTTTGGCCACAACAAGTCGCTCATACGCCCCGTTGGCCCGTTAGCCCGTTGGCATTGTTTGCCGTCTGCAACTGCTCCTCCAACTGCCTCTCGACACTTCCCCTCGTTATGCTCTCTCAATGCTTTTTACTATTTGATTTTCCTTTCTTTGGCCGCATGTTGCACTTGCACTTTCTTTTTGCATTATGGCGTGTGGAAAAACTTTCGATTTTCTCGCAAACCGAAAAGCAAATTATTTTTACTTTTTTTTTCTTGCAGCAGCAAAGAAAATGAAAGCGAGAAGTGCAACAACACAGTGCGACAGACAAACGAGACTCACTCCTAACCAAGTTAATAAGTATGTGGAGGAGATTCGTGGACATGGCGAAAAGTGTAATCGGGTTTTTCATTACATTTTCGAGAGCAGCGTCCTAAATTTAGAGGTTGTCTCTAGGGAAACGAGCGCCTTGAGCTGATGTTATCATAATTGTTAGTTTGATTTTTATTATCAACACTTGAAAGCGTTTCGCTGAAGGCGGCAAATGCTTGCTTGAAGGCAAACCAATTGAGAGATTGCAACAAAAGAAAAGCTAACAGATGGGATTTGACCAAAAGCGAGGAGAGAATTTCTAGAACTCTTTGGATTAAATAGTTAAAGAAATACTCTAAAAGTATTTATTTATTATATTTACAAAGCATTTGGAAGAAGAAAGTTTAAAGAGGCTTTTACTAAAGTTAAACAGATAATGTTTTAAGCCTGATTGAAACTAATTTTAATAACCTGCAAACACAAACACAAGCTGCAAGTGGCAAGCTGGTCAAAATAGCCGCTTGAGCAGAGTGCGTATAATCATGATTTTGCTAACCGACTTGGCCAGGTTGGATGACTTCAGAGCTTGCCTTGTTGCATTTGTATGCATCGTCGGTCATTCATAATGAAAGTGAATTTCGCATAGTTTTTTTTCTTTCTTTTTTGTCTTTGCTTTTGGAGCGTTTGCCAACATTTATCCGTGGTATGTTCATGTACGAGTATCTGGCTAATTTCTAATGCTGCCTCTCTACTTTTCTTGCTCTCGATGTCTGGGCTGAAGCGACGATGAAAAAATAATATAAAAAGTAAAACCAGTTAAAGTCAACTTGTTGGCCAACTCGCTGTTTAGCGTCTGTTCGCTTTTGGCATCGTCATCGTCATCATCAGCAGCAACAACAACGATAACAACAACAAGTTGGCAAAGCATGCGGCCCTGGTAACACTGACTGACTAACTGACTTCTTGGCCATGCGGCGAAACCAAACCAAAGGAAATCGCTTGGCAAGAAAAAGAAAACGTTGTTGTCGCAAGTTTTTCAGTTTGCAGTTTTGCAGTTTGCAACTCACATCTGGCTGGGGCCACATGTGGCCAGTTTCACATTCGATGGTATCGATACTTGGCTGTTGATTTTCCCAACATTATTTTGGCCAGTTTCTTGGCTAGCAAAGCTGACAGGCTGCTTTGGCTCCCAAGCCGGAAAGTATTTATTTTAATTAACGAATAGCGTTGGAGTATCTATTGATTGTATTGAATGAATGGAGAGGAGCGTGTGTTCGATTGTTGTTTTTCATTTCAGATTTTCTATGATTTCCGAAAGCTTTCAATTTGATTTGTGTGTATATGTAAACTTTCGCTTTAAGCCCCAAAGGATTCACTTACAAACCCTAAGAGCCCAAGGTGTTTGGCATATTGCAATAAATATCGAACTTATGCAAAGAAGCCTTGTTTTCTATTTCAATTATATGCAATTTGCAGTGTTATTCATTAACTACGTGCAGTTTTGCATCCCCATCGTTCAACCTTAAGAGCGAACAATGCATTATTGCATCTAATCCCATATCGAAATGCATTGAAACGTTTCTCGAACTTGCCAACTAAAAGTTGATTAAACTGCACAATAACAAACGGCAACAACAACGTTTTTTCAAGTTCAACACAATGAATATAAATTTGAAAGAGCATTTTTTTGTTGGAAATTTTCCAATGTATTTTTGTGTTTGTTGTGTGTTTGTGTGTGTGTGTGTATCTGCAGCTGCAGAGCCTTAATCAACATAATTCTCACACATTATCAAGCCGCTGATTAGTACCAAATGTATATGAGACATCTCTAAATAATACAGACACTGAGAAACTATCAAACGAAAAGTTCAAATCCAATGCAGTCCAACTGCAAATTGCTATTGCTATTGTTATTGCTTTGGCTATGTTTGTAGGTAATATACATATGTGTGTGTTTAAATTGCCGTGTGCGTTTCATTTTCATTTCATTTATACCCTGTATGTCATTGAGTTAAATGAGCTTGTTTCGCTCTTAGTTGTTCTTATGCTAAACACAATTTTTACTATAACTTAGGCAACTTGAACACTTTGTGCTCTATTTACAGCGTATCTGTTAGTCAGCCTTTAGCAAACATAAGCTAGTTATACTTGTTTTGGTTTTTGTTTTTGTTGTTTGTTTACGTGTTTTATTGAAAAAGATTTTCAATGCCATTATTGTGCATGTCTGTCTATCTAAGTGTGTTCGTGTAAGTGCATAAGTCTATGTGTGTGTGTAAGTTGTAAATGCAAGCAAAGCAAACGTCCGTCTAACTGTACGACCGTCAACCGCAGACATTGGGACAGAGAAGACAGGCATTAGAGGCGTCGGCAGACGGCGGGCAGTGACGCTGACGCTGACGTTGACGTTGACGCTGACGCAGCTCATCCGACATTCGTTTTCGTTAGCTAGTGACTGCGTCTAATATCTGCTGTAAAAGAGCTTAGCTTAAAGTTTTCTATGTGAACTTAACATTGGCTAGCATATGGCCTATCGTGATTTGCTTTCCTTCCTAGTTTTATATATAATATATAGGCAAACATCCTTCATTAATGTCCTTACACTATAGCGTAACATTTAAACGTTTTGTGGTTGAAATAATAAAGGGTTTTCCTTAAGAAAGTTTTAGCTTTACTTGAGCTAACAGCAAAAGCTTTAAATTTGCCCTCGCTATTTGTTATCTGTTGGCCTAGGCTGTATAATATAATTACCAGCTATATGTACAATAGAAAAACATGTGCTTGAAGAAAGTTTTTCACCGACATGGATGGCCGGCAGCCGGCAAATTGATCGTGCAATAATTACTGCATAGCTGCAAGTTTGCAAGTGCCAAGTGGCAAGATGATGAAGTTGTTGCCTGCTGCTGCTGTTGCTGCAAATGGAAAGCAATGAGAGGGAAAGTGTTTTGCCACTGCATATACTGCATATGTATTGGCAGTTTTAGTTTTCCATGGCATGCTGCTAATAATTCCAATTCGTAATAATACACACACACACACGCAAACACACACATAGACATAGATAATAGTGCATATATAGTGACAGAGACATACATCCATTCATTGGCATTGAAACGAGTCAAACGTCGCCGAGCCGAGTTGAAGGCAAGACAGCGAGAGGGGCGTACAAAGTGGGGAGAGGGGGCAGGCGGGCGGGCGGTCTGACTGGCTGGTACCCTAAGTGAGATCGATCTACAGCTACAACAACGACAAGCATCAAATTTGCACAAACTGCAACAGCAACAAAAGCAACAACAACAACAACAACTAAAAAACTGCAAACGACATTCAACCAATAGAAGTCAAAGTTCTGAGAGAAGGCGACAGATAACACGTCACTTGACTCGAATGGGGACATGGACAACATGCGTGCCACCAACCCCCCCGTGCCACTATACCTCTCTCTCTCTCTGCTAGTCTTGCTATCTCTCTCCGACTCGCACGACAGTTGGCGACGTGAATCGGAATCGGAATCGTTGCGTTGTTAGCGTCGTTTCCCCACGGGCAGAATAGAACATTGCGACAAACAAACAGCCACTGGCATAGACACTGCAACCACCAACCCTCCCCCCCCCCCTTCATACCGCCCCCTTTTTGAGTCATAGACTAACATTCTCAGTTCTCGGGCAAAGCGTTTTACTTTTTCGGTACGTTTGTTTTTTGCGAATACCCTGTAGCTGTTGCTTGGGAAAGGTTAGTTTGGTTTTTTGGTTTTACAACAAAGAACTAAGAGCTGCAAACTAATCACAGGATATCTGTTAGTCCGCTATTCCATCGAATTGTTTCAGCACTCTCGTTTGTTTATTTGTTCTAACTAGTTATTTATGCATTTCAAATAGAATTTGCGCGTTGCTGCTGTTCTTGTTGGGTTGGCCCAAAACAGGGCCAAAACTAGGCGGTTGGTTTGCGGGGGGAGTCGCACTTGTTAGCTAGTTTATGATCGTGGCTGCCTTTCGGTAGCAGAACAAACACAACAACAACAATCGAGAACATTTTTCAATTAAATTTGTCGTTGTTTGCGGCACTTGTTGTTGTTGTCTATGTTGCAGCATGCAACGTCAATGTTTTGGTATCAATTATTGCTAAAAGTGGGTGTTCCAATTGGCTGGCAAAAGAATGTTACAGTCATTCAAGAACCCGAGAATAGTTGAACTATAAATATTACGTATACGTAATTAAATTTAGCCTAGCTATTTATGCTAAATGTGTTAGACAAATAAATTAATTGCCACTAGCGACATATTAGAGCATTGTTTAAGAAGACAATTAAACAATAAATAAACATCTAAGTCTCTTATATAAATGCATTACGTATACGCTATGAGACACCTTCTAGCTTGCTTTCAAACACCCTGTAACGGCAAATACAAGCACAAATATCAACTTAAACACACACACACCAGTGCATGAATGCATTTTATTTGCTTAGGCATATACATATTGCATTTGCGAGGAAGGAGAACAAATAATCAGCGATACTTGCATACAAATACATATACAAAAACTGCATTCATGCAACAAACAGCAACAACAACAACGAATTGAAACTCATTCACACTGTAAATTGTTGTTCTTGTGAAAATGAAACGACTAAAGCCGAGGCGCTAAACGAACCAAACCGAAACCGAACCGCAAACGTACCAAAACCGAACGAAACGAAATAGTATAAATAATAATAGCAACAAAATTTCCTTTTCTAGGTCTAGGCCAGTTGCACAATTACATTCTAAAATATGCACACACAATAATACACACAAGCACACACATATATATATATATATCTATTAGTTACGCGATTCTTGATTCTTTCATCTCCCGATTCTTGACTGTGTCGCACTTGCACTTGATTTAGTTTGTCATTAATATCTATAGTTATAGGGCATTCGATAGAAACAGTTCTCATTATAATTGTTGCATCTATAATTCAACCGTGTGTGTGTGTGTGTGCGGTTTTGGCCGCGTTCTAGGCCTATAAATATTAATATAACCAATGCATAAACACATGTTTATATATAGATATAGACATTCGCAGCCGGATTATAGATGCACACGTTGTCGTTGTTGTCACCACAGACATCCGCCTAATATTTTGCAGCTTGTTGTTGCTGTTGCTGTTGTTGTTGTTGTTGTTGTTGCAGTTGTTCTTGTGCCTCTTACGCATGCAATATTTTCGCTTTCGATTTTGCGTGCACTGTGTGTGTGTGTGTGTGTGTGCGTTTATACATTTTGAAGGACAGACAGTCTCTCTGTGTCTCTGTCTCGCTGTCTTTATGTATCTATGTCGTCTGTCGTATGTGTCGTTGTGCCTGGGTGTCGATCTGAATACCGACCAACGCCTGGTTTGATGTATTTCTTTTTCATTTTGTTGCCATAGTCCCCAGCATTATATTTAGATAGATATACATATACATATATATATATAACATTAATTAGACTTATTAAATGTTGCACATTCTAGCCTTAGGCATACGTACTACGCATTAAACGACACTTGACATTAGGTAATCCTTAATGTAATGCATTATTCAAAAAAAAAAGATTCTTATTGTGCGTTGCGTAAAGTTCAAGGGAGTTTTCAAAGCAAGCTTTATCGTATCTTATGAGCCAAATCCTGATTGAATGATGGTTTATACGAAAAGTTGCCGAACTATTATAATAATATAGTCTGACAGGATCCTTAACCCCAGTACAAAAAGTTATATAGTAAAGTTTTAAGTCGATTTCAGTGCTTTAAACCTAAAACAAGTATGATAATGACATTTCGTATTATAAAGCTCAAAAGATTCTGCACTTTTCTTTGTTAAAAATTTGTTCCTGATATGCTTATACGATTTCCAATTGGTTCAATGCGTAACCGTAATACACATAAAATCTTTTGTACATCCAATTAGTCGTTCACAGATGACACAGATACGTTTGCAAAATACTTTTCCGCTCATTTTCCTCAATTTGCTAAACGTCATTTTCTTACAATTTGCACACACACACAAAAAAATACACTCAAAAGCATGCATATCCGTTTACACAAATACACTGCAAGATGTGTGTGTGTGTGTGTGTGTGTGTGTGTGTGTGTTTAAAAGACGGCACGATCAGTAAAACAACGACTATAAGCCTAAACAGATATAGTCACAGTAGATGAGTGATTATTAGAGAGAAGCTGTGGGTTGCGAAATATACAAAAGAAGGTGGGTGGTGATCGACTGACTGACGATAATTAGGGGCAAACGCTTATTGTTTTAGAATTTAGTTGCATCGCTTATTTAATGTTTGCCAATGGGTCAAACAAAGAGAGGTACTAGAACTAGAACCCCATGAACTGCATACCAAAAAAAAAAATATGTTTGCTCAATGACGGAAAATGGATATGCAAACAAGAAGCAAAACGCAAAGTAGAAGAAAACAACAACAAAAAAAACTAGCAAGAGCAGTTTATATTTTGTATAATGAAGCGCCTCGCGCCAATGAAAGCAAAACGACTGCGACGCCGGCAGAGACTGAGACTGAGGCTGACGCTGGCAGCGTCGTTGACGATGCGCATCTAAGTTTTTATTTGCTGCTGTGTTCGACAGTGAGAGAGAGATAGGGGGAGTGAGGTTAAGGAGAGCTTTCGCAGACTCTCGCGAGCGAAGCCGACTGTTCGTGTGCGTGTGTGTGTTTGTGTGTTTGCCTTGCGTTTGCTATACACAATTATGCACAGACCAACAGTGTGTGTGTGTGTGTGTATGTGCGAGCGCATACATAAAATACATCGTCACGCGAGTGCAGCGAACTAATTCAAGGCTGCATACCACACGCTATACGCCAAAGCAAAAATAAAGCTATCGCTGTATTAGTCTGTGTGTGTTGTTGTTGCTTGCTTGCTCTCCGCTTCGTTGAGTTCAACTGCTCTCTCTCTCTTTTGCGCGCTCACACACAAGTGCACATTTGGTTTTTTTTTTGCTTTTGTGTGTGCAGTCAAGACAAGTTCAGCACCTAAACACTCAAAAGCCGACCAAAGCCTAAGCGAACAAAAACATTGAAACGTAAAGACATAGAGGAAGATTGCGATTGTAACTGCGACGGCGACGGCGACTGCGACGTAGATCTCTGAGAGAGAATTTTGTAAGCTTGTATCATCATTATTATTGTAATGATGATTAACGTTTGGCGCTGTCTTTTTTTTTGTTTTCATTTTCTGTCATTTCGTTAAACGAGATGCGAACTCGACGGCACACGCTCTAAGCAAACTGGAACTGGAACCGCAGCACACACACACACACACACACAGAGCCCCTCTTCATTCTTTCCTTCCTGCAATTCTTTGTTGTTTCTTCTTGTTGTTGTTGTTTGTTAGTTGCTCGAATGGGAACACAGCGAAATGTTTTGTTATTGCATATGGAAAAGCGTTTTATTTTCATTTTCATTTTCATTGGCTGTCATCGGCACAGTGAGAGAGAAAATGCATTTCCATCTCTAATGCAACCATTGCCACCCCACTAAACCAAAACACAAACAAAACACAAGTTGTTTGTTGTTTTTCTCTGTTTGTTTGTGTGTGTGTGTGGGGTGAAGGTGAAAATTTCCACCGCAACGAAGGCAAACCGAAACAGATCGTCGATCGTTTGTTGCTTTTTTTTCTCCACTTTTGCTTGCTGTGTTAATGGGTTACAATGCAATTAGGCCTTTAGTGTATTTGGGTTTTTCCTTTAGAATCTAGTCTTAAGCTTCTTTAAGCGAATGCAATTGTCTGCAACTAATTAAAGATCTATTCATAGTTTGATGGAGTTGTCATTAATCAATCAAATATCAACTGAAAATGGCTAACAAAAAACATGACATCATAAAGATACAGAGCCATCTGGGTGAGGCTCTTGCAACAGTTAAGAATACAAGAATACGAGAATACCCTGTAAACAACTGTTAACTAAAGCTTAGTAAACAACTAACAGGGTATCTAAATGACATCCGTTAAGACTTGAACCCAGCGTTCACCTGCGTTCTGCGTGCAACAAAACATAAAAATCTAACAAGCTGAACAATTTTCGACAAGTCGACAACAAAATGCAATGAAAATTAAAACGAAATAAATAAATGGGGGGAACACAAACAAAACAAAATAGAAAATGTGTGTGTGTGTGTGTGTGTGTGAGACAACAATTGCCAATCCACCAATCAACAAAATTGCAAAGTGCATTTTGAGCAGTGGCAACGTTTTGCACTTGAGTCAAATGCCATGGGAGGAGGTGTATTTGGGGTGTAGGCGCTCTAAAAGGGGGGGGGGGAGGGTAAGGGGTAGGTTGGGTTTAGTTGCTTTGACGCTTAGACGGCGCTGGTGACAGTGACGTGCTCGGGGCCCGGTTCGCTGCCTGGCAATGGACAGAAATGAACGCCCCTGACATCGTTTGTTGTTGTTGTTGCTGTTGTTGTTACTTTTGTTGTAATGTTAATTGTCGTTTGGTGAATTTAAAACTGGCCGGCTGTACACGCAGAAATCCTGATTTGGCTATAACAACGCACATTTGAAAATATTTATACAATAAAAAACAAAAAAAAAAAAGCGCGACACGATTTAAAATTCAAATTGCAGTCAAGAAAATGCGTGCAACATTGTTGTTGTTGTTGTTGTAGCCATGAGCTATGGCCAAAAGGCATAAATGCACTTAAGCTTCGGCACAACCAATAGAATATATATACAAAATGTCAGTTAACCAATCAACCAACAAATCAAAACAAAACCAGGGATGGCTCAATAAGTTCGAATTCGAGTAAACTAAAGAACTTGTAAAAAGAAAGGTTGCAGCAGAAAGTAAGTAAAAGTAATCTTCTTTTGATAAAGTTCTGCACAACCCAAAAAAATCGCAAACTTACAAGTTTTACCCAACACTTTATGCGTTTGCCCATCCCTGAAGTGAGCGGAACAACAACAACAACAACAACGAACGCAGAAAACTAACGCACTGTTGGTTTGGTCGTGTGTGGAACCCCTTGACATTAATAACGTGGCCAAGTCGCTGCTGTTTAAGCCACGTTGGCTGGGGAGGTTGCACTGTGGCTAATGGCAGTTTGGCCGCATTAGAACCTTGGACTAAGACTGAGACGAATGCTGCTGCTGCTTAAAACCCTCCGCCGAAAAGCCAATCTTGTTGTTGTTGCAGCAATGTCAACGGCTTGTTAAGAGACTGTCGCTGTTGCCAACATCTTTGATTGGGCAAATAACGTAAAAGTTGCCCAGTCATTGACAGCAGATGAACAAGATGGAGGCGTATCCTTGAAACTGAAAATTAAAGTTCAATGTTTGAGCGGCGCTTGAACCCAATACAAGCGACAGGACACGAACCAGCCAGGGCAGAAAAACGCAGAAAAAAAACGCCCTGCCACAAAGTCTAGAAAGCTTACCACAAACCCTCCCCAAAAAAGTAAAAGAAAATTGTTGATTGCGCCCATTTTTATGTCTGTTTCGTTTTTACGACTGAACTCGCAGGAAAATTTCAAGTTCAAGGTTGCCGGAAAGCAGCCGCCCCAAAGGCAACAACAACAACAACAACAACAAAAGCCACAACTCATCCAGTGCCAGACTTGAGTCTGAGGCCGTCGTCTTTGTCTGCCTCACAAAATGTTCGAGTGGGCCGCCATTTTGTCGTTGTGTGTGCGTGTGTGTGTGTGTGTTCACAGGCATACAAACCGTTTCCTACAACAGCAATGCGAACGCTGGCAACGTGGCAATATCCTTTTGACCTTGAGCGCACAATTTCCACACGCAAAATTTATTGACCTAGCCTCTCTCCCCACAGCCGCAGGGCGGCATTTTGTACAAAGCTTGCTCTATCCCTCTCTCTCTCTTTGTCTGTCTCGGTCTTGGGCACGGCAACAGCGTGTGCAGGAAACATAAAAAAGCTAAACAAGTAGCAACAACTGTAAAATACTCTAATATACAGTTGCTGCAAAACTGTTTTACGCTCAGGGATTGTAAAACTGCATTGGATTAGAGCTTGAAGCGAACCCAATCACCTTCAAACCTCAACTTAGTAGTGATAATTGTTGCCAACTAATATACTCCATTTGACTACAGAGAAAGTGTATTTCAAACGAAGGCAAAGTCCCGACAAACAAGACACCCCGCAGACCGCGCTGTGCCCTGTCTGGGCTTTAGGACCGTTAGAAAAGGAAGTAGGTGCTTTCACATCTGTGTTTATGTTTGTTTGTGTGTGCTCTGTCTGCTATTTAAGGGTAGCATTGGTAAATATCTTAGAAACCGACTTATTTGCGTTTAGTGTCAATAGACCCTAAACACAGGCCGGGGGATTTTGATACGTTTCATTGCCAATGCAGCTAAAACTTTGTTGAAATAACTTTAGCATATTTCGTAAACGATATTCAAAAGTCTCCAGTTCGTTACGATACATAAAAATCAATATCTACACCATGTAGCTAAGTTTCACACCAACGATATATGCAAACATTCGTTAAGCTTATGTAGCGAATACAACAACCGTAGTGAAAGTATGCTGCTTAGCGCAGACACTTAACCAATGGCCATACAACTGTAATGCTAGCTTTAAGCTGCAGTCAACTGCTTGTGAGCAAAACTTTGCGTTAACGCACAACTGAGCGCAGCCAACTTAGCGCTTTTGACACAAGTGCAGCCAACTTCATTGCGTTGTTTTCCGACTACGCGCCATATTTAAAAATGTGATTCAAGACTTACCATCTAGTTTATCCAGCCGCTTATCGATATTAAGACATTTCGACATCAGCTTTTCCACTAGCAGCGGATTCGCTGAGGCGCTGGTTGCCGTCACAAAACGCGACTCCTCCTGCGTACAGTCACCATTGCTGTTGTTGTTATTGTTGTTGTTGTTAAGCAAATCGCAAGGCAGCAAAAAACCTACACACAAATTATAAACCACAAAAAAAACCACACCATTAACTTTCGAATGTAAACGTACTGACAAGCTTACCCGTTCGCTTGGCAGACGCTGCTGTCGCTGAGTTGGCTCCAAATCCAAGCAGCTGTTGACCATGTCCATTGGGATTGCCGCTATCCGCCAAACTGGCTCCAACTGAATCAACTAGACCCTGAACGCTCAGTTGGGCATTATCCTTTGAGAGGAGATCATCGCCGGCGACAACGGCGGCGGCAACGCTGGCAAAATCATTATCACTGATAACATTGTTGTTGTTCTCCTCCTAGGAAAGAGATAGCAATAGAAGAAGAAAAAGGCAAAAGCAGAAGTTTTGTTGTTTTTTGTTGTTGTTGTTGTTGTTGTTGTTGTTTGGGGAAGAAAAGAGCAAAGGAAATAAAATCATAAATGGTAAAAAGTTTCAATACGTTAAATTTTCATTCAATTAAAAGCAAATGGGGAAATTCTGCGCAAAAAGGATGTGTGTATGGATATGGATACAAACATATAAAGTATGAATATATGTTAGTATATATGTGTATGTGTGTGTGTGTGTGTGTGTAAGTAAACTTGTCTCTTATATCTTGGCGGATGTACATTTTCGACTTTGACCTCAACGGTCGCCAAATCGGACAGCAGGCTCTCGATCTCAAAGCTGCTCTCGGAGAACGTGCGAAAAAGCTCATCGGAGGAGTCGCTGCCACACAGTGGCTCCACCACAACATTCACATTGCGCGCCGCCGAGCCGCACAGCTCCTGATTGCCAGCGGATTGATGTTGCTGTTGCTGTTGTAGTTGATGTAGTTGCTGTTGCTGGTGTTGCTGATGTTGCTGCTGCAACTGTTGCTGTAACGTGCTGTTGTTTGTGCCAACTGTTGGATTAATATTCTCAGCATTAACCGTAGAATCGTCCTGCACGAAAATTAGATTCAGTTAAAGCCAAGTTAAAGCTTTAAATAGTTACCGCAATGCATGTTGCCAAATCTAGACCACCAACAAGACGACCATCGTTATCCGGACACCAGAGCAATGCGTCATCGATAAAGGGCATCGCTGAGAGGGCAAAGCCTGCACTGCAAATACTGTTAACTGCCAGCGTTAGGCCGTTTCCTTTAGCCCGCTTCACTTGAAAATTGTTTTTTTTCCGATTGAAACCCAACGGATGGGATTCGATTAATACGTATATGTTTAGTTCAACTAATCAAATGTTTTGTAAATTTAAAAAACTTTTATCACACGTTTTTTACTTTTCATCAATTTATTGAGTTTTTATTCGATTTTCGTTTAGGCACTTTTTTAAAGACGGTTTTGGTTTGGTTTCCCTTTTATTTTTTTGAATTGTTTAAGTCTTTTAAAATCGTTTTCGGACGTTGGTTTCTCGAACCGAAAAAAATTTACAAAAAAAAATCTTAGAACACTTTAATTTTCAATTATATTTATATATATATATGTTTATATCAGTTCCACGTTGTATATAGATATAATTATTTTGGCTTAAGTTTGTTAATAGATTTTTCTTTTTTTTGTTTTTGCTTGTTTTTTGGATTATATTTCCGCTTAGCTCTGTTTTACGTGTAAAAATCTGTAATTATAAAGAAGAAAATAATTAAGTAATTTTATTGGTTAGCCAAGCAGAGAAACTGTCTTAAACTAAGAGAGTTTTTATATATTTTCTTGCGGAAAGGGTTCCAAGTTTTAGATCTTGATTAGAAGCTAAAGACATTTTGGTTTTTGTGTGTTTTTCTAATGCAACTTTTAAAAGCCTTGATTATTTAAAATTGTTCCTATAAGCTGCAAAAATAATTATGCATAAAATTGCATTCGGCCGAATAGAAATTATTAGCTCAAAAACTGCATAAAACTCGAAAGCCAAAAGATGAGGGAATGAGCAATGAGCAATTTCAAATTAAGACTTGATGGAAAGTCGCCGTCATCAGAAAGAAAAAGAAAACTTAATGTGTGTTGCTTTGGCTTCCGGTTTTTGGTAAATTTTGCTTTTGTATTAAACATTAATTTTTGTATAAAGTTCAATAACATTTCAGATTTGAAATAGCGAATTACGACAGCGCCCTCTTAAATTATAACGTCTAAAGAGTGGGTGGGTGAAGGGGGTGGGTGAAGGGGGGGAAGCGGCGGCATTGCTTGAATGCTGCAACAGCTGCAAGAAAAACTCAAAACTCAAAGAAAAACACAAAGAAAAACCCAAAATATACAAAAAAAAAACAGCAAAAAAAAGCAACTTTGCTTTTTACATAACATGTTATTGAACTGCATGCAACAGCAACAACAACAACAACAAGTTTAACTGCTGCCGCCGTTGTTGAATGCAATTCGCTCTCTCTAAGCTGCCAAAACCATTGCAAGTGAAAGTCTAACAACAACAACAACAACAGCAACAACTGCAACTTTAGCGCAAAAAGTTCGTTAACATTGAACTACGAACAACGAACAAATGGCTATGGCAAAAACTGCTGCAACAACAACAACAACAGCAGCAGCGAAAGAGAAAGAGAACAACAACAACAATAATTGACATTACAGCATTGCGCTGCCTGGCACTGATGCTGCGTCGCTGCTGACGCTGACTGCGCTGCTAGCGTTGACTGCGCCTGCGCTTGGTTTTTCCCATTGCATGCCAGTTTGCAATAGTTGCTGTTGTTGTTGCTGTTGTTGTTGTTTGGTGATGCGCATGCGGCGCGGAAAACTCGTTTTCCATTATTCAATACAAGCAGCAGCAGCAGCTGGCGGCAACGGCTATTCACTTTTCAGACACAGCAAGTTCATAGAAGAAAACTTGAAAGAAAATGCCAAAGAGAGCCCAAACAAGAACAACAACAACAACAACAACACATACAGTTTTTCTCAGTGCACCTTTCGCTTGCATTAGAAATTGTTGTTGTTGTTGTTAAATGGCGCCATCTTCTGCTGCTTGAGCTGCTAGCTAATGCACATTGATTACAAGATGTTCGACGTTTATGCAAAATATTAGCTTTGGCCCCATGTCTAATAACAGAGCACAACGGTGCGTATACACAATCTTTGATTAGACACCACCCAACAGCAGCAACAACAACAACAACGCTTGAAGCATTTCCTGGTGCTGTTGCTGCTGCTGATCTTGAGTAATATTCTTGAAAATGGGTGCGGTTCGAAGGTTTAATTGAAGAGAATGCGAATCAAAGTAAAAGTGCAACAAGCATAAATAAACTTAGCTTATAGATATATATATTTATTGAACTTACCTCCGATTTATGTATATATGTTTCTTGTATTCGGTTTTTGGCCGCAAAAATCGTGGCTTAAACGCTGCTTACAAAGGTAACTATAAGTGTTGTATAAACTACAAGGCAGTGTTGTAAAGTTGTCCAAAAAAGTAACAACAAATGTTTGTTTGTTTTATTAGCGTTGCTTGTTGCTGCCAATTGTAGCAGGTGTTGTTGTTGCCTCACGGGTTCACAGACGTAGAAAAAGAGGCAGTTGCTGTTGCTGTTGTTGGTTTTATTTTACAACGTATGCTATAGATGTACAAGTATAAAGTTTTATTGTCATTAGCAACATGGCTGACATTGACCAAATTTGCATGTGTTCCCAGTTTTTTGCTTTGGGCACGCATTTATGGTGTTTAAACGTGCGCTGAGGCATTTAATCAGCCCAAATGTGTTGTAGGTTGTGGGGTGGTTGGGAAGGGGGAAATGGATATGCAATTTATATCCCCCTCTCTCTCGCGCACTCTCTCTTTCTCGCTCTCTCTTTATCTGTGATTGCTGTGTGGCGGTATCTGCAAGTGAAACAAAAGAATTGGTTAACAATCAAAAAAAATTAGCTAAGCAAATAAATATGTTTAAGTTATTCAATAAAAAATCGTTCAAAAGAACCGGTTCAAAACGTGCCAAACTGTTTAATTACATAAGTATATGTGTATATGTGTGCTGCTGCTGCTGTTAGCTTGGGACATTAAGAAGGACATTTTAAGCGTACTTGCAGTAAAATTTCCCATGCAATGCATTGGTACTTTTTGTTAAATTTCCCCTACTGCTCTTCGCATTAAAAACTTTAGACAAGCTACTTATGCATAGAACAAAGCGCAAAACAAATGCTTATAGTATTTATGTATTTAGTGTGTATTAATATATGCTTAGCAAAGCTTTTTGTTTTCGCCTGCAATCGCCGACACTCGAGAATGAGCTTTTATAGCTAGTCTAGTGAACAGCAACAATAGCAACAGCAGATAGTATAGTTTGAAAAATGCGTTTGACTTGCGCTCTTTGAGGCTTTGGCAAAAACAACAACAACAAGAAAAGCTTTGTCATCGCTCGAGACAAGGTGCAAAGAGTTGATCGCAGCAGGCGTCGTTGCGTGGGGTAGGGTGTAGCGAGGTGTGGTGTGTGACAATGCGGTAGGGTGTGCTAAAGCGCCGGCGTCTTTGGCTTTGTCTACAATTACGACAACAACAACAATATTGTTGCTAGCCTGCTCATTTACTGCGTAAATATGTTTCGCTCTTACTTTTGCTCTTGCCAGCGCTGTTGTTGTTCTTGTTGTTGTATTTTGTTATTGTAGCTTTTTGTGCATGGTATTAGTAGTTGTTGTTTACATACATACATACATACAGCGCTGTGTGTGTATGCATTGTGACCTTCTCACACTGTCATGGCTACGTATAAAACGTTGTATATAAAAATAAAAGCTTTCGTTTTATAATTTGTATGCAGCTCCAATGCGAGTGAGTGTGTGCGTGTGTGTGTGTGTGTGTGTGCGTGAAGAACATAGACGACTCGTGCCTTTGCGACAACAACAATAACAATTTGTGTTTGTATATCATTGAACAAAATATATTATTATTATTTATGTTCCGCTCAAGATCGCATTTTAGCTAGCTTTGTTTTGTTGTTGTTCTTCTTGGCTAAGCCGACGATTGAAGCAACATTTAAAACATTTGCACTTCCGACTATGTTCCAAAATCTTGTTGCAGATGTTTCAAGGTCATTTGCGATTAGATTGCCTTTGGTTAGAGTATTTGCCAGTCTACCTTTTTTCTTTCAACACCGTCTTTTAACTAATTAGTTTGTAGTCAGAGAAATATAGTTTTTGTAACCTTCCACAAAATGATTTGTTTTGCTTTTACAGCAAACCGCAACAAAAAAAATCGATTTTCTTGTTTTGTTTTTTCTTTCTGTTCTGATCGATTCAAGTTTAAGGTCGGCTATAGAATCGACCCTTGAGTCGCTAATGCCCACTAATAAGCCGCTATACAGGGTGTTTTTCTTGTTGTTGGTACAGGTTGAGCCAGCCCAAGGGCGTAGCGATTGAATAAAAAAAAAACGAGCCTATTTATTGTTACGAATCTCGATTTAACGGTATTAAATGTGACCAATTTCGTTGCATTAATCTTTTGAATTGGCTATTAAAAGTGTAAGAAACTTATAATGATAATAGTAATAGCTTAAAAACCATGGCAAAGTTTAAAGGTCATTCAATAGGTTTTTTTCTAGGCCAAATTCTCATGCAGAGTTACCAAAATTAATAACGCGCAACCAAATAGCTTCAAATTAACCTTCAAGTCAACACTAAAAGCTCCAAAGAATATGTTAACAAACATTAGAAATAAAACTAAAAGAACTGAGAGCGTCAGTTGCATTTTAAATACTATTATTAATGAAATAAACATAAATTTGTATGCTTAAAATGGAAAAATTTATTCACATTGCCTTAAACAGAGCATGTGTGTGTGTGTGTGTGTACACAACTGTTATTAAGTATACGAGAGAGCATAGAAAACAAAAATCTTGTTGCTGTTAAACTGTAAATTCAAAATAAAAATACCTAATGCTATAAAAACAGAATAGTCAAGCGCAACTAACCTTAGACAAAACCAAAAAAAAAAACAACAACAAAACAAAACAAGACAAGCAACAGAAAAAAAAGAAAAAGAAATAAGCTAAAGGCATATCTAACTACAAAATATATGTTTCTATGTCTCGTTGTTAGCCATTGCATATATATGTCTCTCGTGTACGTGTATTTAAGTATGTGTGTTTGTGTGTGTGTGTGCGTTGTGTATAAAATACGCAACCTTCAAAAAATCTAACAAAGCAAACTTGTTCAATAGTCATATGCGTATCAGGAAGTCAACTTTTCAAGGATTGACTCATTGAAAAGTCGAATGCACAACAACAACAACAAGAGAAACAAGTTAGTCGCTGGCATAAGCACACACACACACACACACACAAACGAACACACACGTACACAGTCTCGCACTTGCATTAGACGAAAACTTTGAAAAGCGCGCCGGCAAAATGCAGTGCAAAAAAATATTTACAGTAAAGCACACACACACACACACAAACAAACGGGCAGCTCTCTGAGATCACTTGCAAGTCGCGACTGCAGTTGCCGCTCTCTTGCTGTGTGAGCTTTTGTGAGAGTGCACCGCCTGCGCGCGTGTATTGGTCAGCTGTGTGGAGAGAGAGAGTGAGTGAGAGTGCTCTTATATGCCAAATTCTCTTACATTAAGCGCTGACTTCATTCAAACTCTGCTCTGCTTTGCTTTGCTTTGCTCTCTGTGTTTTGCTGCTGCTGCTGCATTGTTAAATAAAAAGTGCAATTACCGTAAGATTTGCTTTTGTTGTCACCGCTTGCACTTCCAGCATTGCGTGGCGCTGGCATACAACAACAACAAAGTTTTACTTTTCATTGCAAAATGGTTTTGTAATGAAAACAAAAATAACATAAAAGTTATTATTATGCATGAGGTAATTTCCAATTGGTATTAGTTGTGCATTAATCCATTTATGTTCATATGAATATATTGCCTTTTGTGTGGCCCTGCTTAATAGTTCAATATGTGAACCTTCAACTTGTGATTCATTTGATTTTCGTTTTTTTTTTTCGGCTCCCGCTCAGGTTCACCGCTCACATTCAAGGCGTGGTGGTAATAACCTAGTCCACGGCTTCACTGCTGTCTGAACCATCGAATTCAGTTTCAATAACGCGTCCACTGCTTCAATAAAGCCCCCCCAAAAAAAAACAAGAAAAAAAACGCAACAACAACCAGCGCTAACTTCGTGCCGTCGATCGCATGGAAGGTCGTTGCATTAAAAAGAGTTTAATGACCAAGGAAACTTTTTTGCCAAAAACAAAAAAACAAAAACAACAAATTTCATATGAAGTATGAAACAAAAGCAAAAACAATGACGACGCTGCTGCGTAAGCTGCAACAACAAGAATAACAACAATTTTTGCAGTGCGCCCACAACTTACGACGCGCACTCCAAACACACACACGCACACAGTCTTCTCTCCTTGTCGCACTCCTTTAATGGCAACAGCAAAAACAACAACAGCACTTGGGAAAGGTCAACGAACAACATTGCCTCCGTCGGTCAAAAGCAGAGTTCACACGTACATCAAGCACACACACACGCATACATACTGCACTGCAGCGAAGAGCAACAAAAATCCAACGTTTTGTTTTGCTTTTGCTTTCGCGTTGAGTGAAGTGAAATGAGTGCGAAATGAAGTTGAGCTGAGAGTGAGTGAGTGTGAGTGTTTGGTTTGGTTTGGGTTTGGGTTGAGTGCTCTGCGGTAATAGCCTTGTGCAGGCGATTGGCAATGACTAATTAATATGTGTGCCTTTATTAATTGTTACTCACACATATTGAGCTATTTTCATTTGCTGCAGGGCGCATACGCTGACGCTGCGCTACGTTAACGCTGACGCTAACGCCTACGCGAGCGCAGTCTGTGTGGATTCATTCACTTTTGTAAACTTAAATAAAAGCGCTGCTGCTGTTGCTGCTGTTGACGTTGGCGCTGATGCTGACGCTGCAGCTGTGTAGCCGTCGCGAGATCAACGCACTTTTTGTGTCTGTCTGTGTGTGTGTGTGTGTTTGATCCCACGAAACAATTTGCCGTTTAATGCACCCCAAAAACAAAAACAATACGAAAAAAATAAAATGTGCAACGAACTCCAAATGACTCAAGCGCATTTTTTTTTTGTATTTTTGAGCACAATTTATGCAATACGTAATTTTTTCTTCATCTTTTTTGGTTGCGATTTGCATGCATAAAGTTTTCACTTTTTATTTTATTTGGTAAATTCGCTAGCTTTGCTTCGCGTAGGTGTTTGTGCGTGTGTGTGTGTGTAAAATACAGTTGTTCAAGCAGGTTTTCTTATGGAATGCATTTAGAGTCATGACAAATAAAAGAAATATTAATATACAACGAAAGTTTGCCAGGCAAAAGACATTGAAAACCAATTCGTTGCCAAAAATAACAAAAAAAAAACGAGAGCAAAGCGAATAAACAAACAAATTCCTAGCGGCCAATGCTACAAGAGAGAAAGAGAGAGAGATATACAATGGCCAGTGTGGCCAGAGTTTGAAGCTAAAGCTTAAAGCTGATGCTGGAGGTACTAAACTTGTTTGAAAGTTGCAACTGTCGATGAGGCAGCAAACAGCAACAAGAGCAGCAGCTGGCATGCAACACGGAAAAGCAGAAGCGTTTTTCAGTTAATGTTTTTTTTTGGTAAACTTAAAAATAAGCAAATAAATTTTATTTACTATAGATTGGTATCTTGTTTAAACCATTTCAATGTTATCTTTTGGTCTAAGCGAAAGTGTTTGAACAGTTCGAATTCGCATCGATTACCCCCAAAAAGGCCAAAAAGCAATGGCAAAGCAAATGCCGATGATGCAGGACTTAAGACACAGCGAAATTTCACATTGAATGCAGCGTCGCTGAACGCAAATAAACAACAACAACAACAGCAACAAAAAACCAACTAAAAGCAGCAGCAAACATTTGAGGATGCCCCGCACCATTTGCAAGAGTCATAAAACTGGCCGAGCCTCAAGCCCCAAGACCAAAAACCCAAACCCCAACCATGCCCATGCCCAACATTACATGCCAGGCAACATTAGAAAACTGCAACAATAACAAACTGCAGTAACTGCAAGCGAATGAAGCAAATGAACGAAGCGGCGTCGCTGTTGACGTCGCTGTTGCCGTTGCCGTCGACGTTGGCGTCGAGTGTATGCATCAAAAAACAGACAGTAAATCTGATTGTTTGGGGTAATTGAACTTTCTTAAGAAATTGCGACATGTACACTTTGAAAAGCTCTGGATTTGCGAGCAGCACAACACACACAGCAAACAGCATAGCGTCAGCCGCGGCAGAGCAGCAACAGCAGCAGCGACAGCAGCGGCAGCAGCAGCAGCACACAAATGTACGCCAATGACCGAGTTCGGGTGAAAGACCTTCGATAACCATCATCATCATCATTCGCAGAGCAGCAACGGCAACATCATTAGCGAGTCCGAGTCGTTCGCAACGTAGTCATTGCACTAGCTGCCAGCCCAACCAGCCAGCCAGCCAACAAGCAAAACAAAAACAAAGCAACACACACATACACACAGTAAGAGAGGCGAAATGAGAGCGCGCTCGCACAGAAACGTAAAAGAAAGAGTGCGAGAGAGGCGTGTAAAAAAGAGCAAAAGTGCCAAGCATTTGCAGCAGCGCAATTTCATTGAACTAAATTTAGCAGTATGCGTGTGTAAAGAGAACAAGCAATGCATCAGCACGCGCTCTCACTTGAGGGCAAAAACAAAACACAACACACACACACAGTCAAGCACAGATACTAAAACAAAAGCGCGGGAGTTGTTAGTCATGCTGTGCTGCTCTAGCGATTGCAATTGCTATTGCTATTGCAGTTTTACATGTGCATTTGATGTTAGTTTTTATTGTTATTGCATTTACGATTTCGAGGTGCATGGCAAGACCTCAACTAAGGCTAAATTATTGCTGTTGTTGTTGTTGTGTGTGCGATAATAGTGCGCTAGAGGCGCTGCCGCATTTGGGGGCTATTGAGATAGGCGCGCGTTGTGATCAGTGCAGCGCCAACTGTAGCGAAGCCTTGAGGCGGCATTAAAGTGCGGCGCGTGTAACAGTTTGACAGTCAATCGGTATGCTTCTCAAACTGTAAGTGACTTTTTACAGTGACGTTGCGCATACGACAGGTCGAACATTTATTATTTTGATTTCGCTTCTAGAATATTATAGAATTAATACAAACAAAAAAAAAAGAGAACTCAATGTTAAGACAAGCAAGGGACAAAGGCAGAGATTCAGCCTAAAAAGAATATTTTTGGCAGGCAGAGAGAGAGAAAGAGACAGAGAGAGAGAGAGAAGTTAAAGTGAATGTACTCGCCACTCAGTCAATGCACGCTGACGCAGCCAGCACCAGCTGAAGTTGTAGCAAAAGCAATGACACTGATCCTGACGTTGACCTCTGACGATGCAGGGCCGCTTCCGGCGGTGGGAGCTGAATCGAGGCACCAGTTTTTTTTTGTTTTTTTTTTTGGGTTTTCAGTTTCGTTTTCGTTGCTTGATTCTACGCGGCAACGGCTTTAGTTAGCCTCCACTTCAAGTTGCTGTTAATTATTATGCTTGAAGCTATATATTTTTTATTTTTTGGGCAAGGTCATTAAACACAACAACAACAACACTAACAAAAATATGCGTATTAATAAAAAAAAGAAGAGAAGAAAAAAACATAAGACTCGACTGCTTGTGTGTGTGTGTGTGTGTGTGTGTGTGCTTCGGCAACTTCTGTTTGGCCTGCCCAGCCACTTCTACTTGACTCAATACTCAACGTTTCTTTATGTTTTAGTTCGGCTCACTCATTCGGTCTTAATCAAGGTGAGTAACCTTGGCCTTATTTTCGAACACCGCACTCTTTGCTCGCATGTGTGTGTGTGTGTTTGTGTGTGTTTAGTGCTCACGCATTGCCAAAAAAAAAGAAGAAAAAAAAAGCTAGCCACGGCGCTCACCAAAAAGCGTCGCTCACGAAGGCAACAAAGCGAAGGAGAGAGGGAGAGCGAGGCAGAGAGGGCAAACAGCAAGCAACTGTTGCTGCTGGCATTGTGGAAGGTCATGATTTTTTCGGCTCTTTGCGTGCGTGTGTGTGTTAGTGTGTGTGTGTGGCATTTGTCGAAACTGAAACTGAATCTGAATCTGAGACCGAAACTGTGAATGTGAATTTGATTTGCTTCTTGCTTCAAAACTTTGCCTTTCCAGCTTTAAATGTTTGCACGTCATTGTCAATTTGAATTTCTGAAGAACATAAATTTTGTTAAAGCTTTTGTTGTTAGTGCGTTGGCATTGTTGTTGTTGTTGTTAGTTGATATGTAGCACACATCTGAAGGTGATTCTTATTAGCATTAAGTTCTAAGTTCTAAAAGATTTTTACTCCAGCTGTCTCTAGGGTAACTGCAAGTCGATCAGTTGCCCTTTAGTTTATTCCTAAATGGCGCTTAAATGCTACCCGCAAGCACGTGCTGTACAACTTGTTGCTGTTCAGGCCTATTTCAAGTGCTGTACTCTATGTTTGTGTGTGCGTGTGTGTGTGTGTGTGTGTGTGCGTAATTTGGTTTCTCAAGCATGCATAATCAAGAGTTAAGCTGTAAGACACGCTACGGTTTGCACTTGGCCTTGGCAAGCGCCGCTTTTTGTGATCACCTTGAACCTCACTGTGCCGAATGTTGTCTGTTATTTGTTTGTTGTTGCTGTTGTTGTTGCCCCCCAAGCATAAGCGAAACTGATCTGCTTGGCTTTTTTTGCGTTGAGTTAGCATTATGTGCTTTTTCATCTGGATTTTACGTGCCTTGTTATGTTAAACTTGCCGCAAAAGTGGCCAAAAACCGAGAACGTATTCTATGTGTAAATGTTAAGCTAATAAAGAAACAAAAAATAACCAAAACAAAACGTGACTTAAAGCCAAACAACAGAGCAGACGACTTCAGTCTAAAGAAGCTACAATTTAAACTTTATTGCGTCTGTGATGATTTTTCAAATATTCATTTTAAGAACTTGTTTATTTTTTGTATGCATAATACATCTGCGACGGGGCGGGCCATAAGTATTCAAGGTTGTTAGCTTCTAACTGTACGAAAAAAAAACAGAAAGAAAACAACGTATACGTAATATTTGGTTCTGTCTAAGGTTGCGCTTTATCAAGCATACGCCGCGTGGTACGCGCTTATCACAACTAAAGCAAGTTTAACAAGCTGTGACAAACAAAATATGCTCTCTACCTCTAACTCTTAGCCCTTTTTCATTTTTTTTATCGCTTAGTTTTGGGGTATTAGCTGTCAAGTGGTTTAGCTGACATTGTTATTGCCATGACCATAAAAAAACATATTCAAGATCAAAAATAGAACTATTTGAGTTGCTTTGCTTATTGACACATATTTCTGCTGCAGAGTGTGGAATTTATTTTTTTTTGTGTAATTAAGATATGAAATTTAAGTTGAAGGATTTTGAAGCATTTCAAAGTCAAGGCATAATTATATTAAACTAGGCTAAAGCAAGTGTTAACTGTACTCTTAGAAACTCTGTTCGAAAGTGGAAGAACTCGAAAACAATAAACTTTTAAACGTTTTGCTTTACAGAACCTTAATTTCTTTCCCTTAAGTTACGAAACTTTTTGAAAACCGTACCGAATATATTGAAAAAAAGGTTTCCAGCTTTCCCATAGCTGTTGCATGCACAATTAATGAATCGTTGTGCATTCTTATAAGCAACAACAACAACAACAATAACAAAAATATCGAATGCCCGCACATTTACAATACACAAAAACATGCATGCATAAATCTAATTGCATAGTGTATACATATACTATATGATTGTGTAGCCGACAACGGCGGCAACATTGCATAGTATAGATTTTGAATGGTTGCGCTTTATATTGGCCTCCGAATGTGTCTAGCTTCAATAGCAGGCCAGGGTCATGCGACACCGGGGAGGAAAACTGACGCGAGGCACAAATACAAAACACTTTCTATGTATATGTGTATGTGTGTGTGTTAGTGTGTGTCCGTTATCGGAAGAAAACGCCAAAAGCTGTTTGCAAACTCACACACACACACACACAAAGATACGAAAATGTTCGCTCGCGTTCATTGCCTTTGCAAAAGTTTAGATCGCTCTCACTCTCTCCCTCTCTCTCTCTCTCTTTCTCAGTTGCTGCTGCATCAAGCTCTCTTATGTTGAGCATTAGAAGAGCAAAAACAATAACAAAAAACACAGCAAGAAAAAATTATTCAAATGCGTCGCCTGCTAATTGATTGACAGTTAGACAGAGATAAAGAAATAAATGCTGAGCAGAAGAGTAAAAGTACTTGCTTGAGGGTGAAGAGGAAGAGGAAGAAGAACAGGAGAACCTATGCCTTATCGGCCAATAGCAAACAAATGCTCTCAGGGCCTTTTTGCCAAAAGTCTCATTTGATATTTTGATGAATTTTTGTTTTGTTTTTTGCTTTCAGGACGGTTGGTGGAGGGCAATGCCACGATCACTGAATTTTTGTGAGGTTGGTCAGTGTTATTTTTTGTTGTTGTTGTCATTGATTTGTGGTGAAATTATAATATGAATGATGCACGCGACTGTATTGACCTTTTAAAGGAAGTTCATTCTGATATTGGTGCTTTTGGGTTTAAAGTCTAGATGAGCTTAAGTTGATCTCAACCTTTTGGCTTGATAATCAATAAGCTCGTCACTTTCTGTGTGTGTCGAAGGTTACACCCAGCACATTTGCATTCGAAAAACCAAACTCAAAACTTAATCGACATATGCATAAAAAGGCATAAATAATAATAATAATTATAATAAAAACAAAGCAACAATTTGCGCTGTTGTTAGCAGATTTTGCTTGTTGTTTTGCTTGCTTCTGCTTTTGTATCGAATTTTAATTATTGGTAAATTGTAATAATGAAGTTGAAGTTGAACCAAAAAAAATAAGTGGGACATTTTAATTGGCGACAGCTATGCAATTCGAGAAGCATTCAATAAACAATAACCAAAAGCAGCTCGAAAGAATTAGTTCATATAAAAATGTTGCAAAATGTAGTAAAAAAATATAATTTTGATATTTTTATTTATTCTGCTTAAGTTTAGATGACTCATTTTGATATATTTTAGTATTTACTCTCTTATATTTATAACATAGTATTTGCTGATATTTTTCTGAACTTTCATCATGTTTGTCTGTAAGCACAGCAATGACGAAATGTGAGCATAGAAAGCTTTTTTTGTTGTTGTTTTTGCGTTTGCCTCTTTGCAATTTGCTTCCTGCATTTTTGCACTTAACATTTGGCTTTGTGTGTGTGTTTTTTTTTACAAAAATCGTAACACGCTGCGTATGCGCAATATGAGTTAAATATTCTTACCATTTGAAATATAGGTAATCCAAATTGTTGTATATCCATAATGTGCAACGTTAGCTTATTGCATTGATGTGTTGATTTTGATTTTGATTTTTGAGCTTTTACAGTTATATTATTAAAAAACAAAACAGTTGCACTTTATAAAGCAGCTAAAATGGCGACTGCTGCTGCTGCTGCTGCTGCGTTAAATATTTGCATAAAAACTATTGTAAATATTTCGTTTGTGTGTGCATTTAGATAAATCTACAACAATAATATACACACTTTTTTTTCAGGCACTTTAAGGGTGGGTGGGGGTATAACATACACAATTACACAAGATATTTTTTGCCAATTGCGTTTGGCAGTGAATTCTTCTTGAAATCTGAAACACTTTCTCATGCACACACTTAGTATTTAGCTTGTTAGCACTTTGTAACGCATTTTGTGGAGTTTTCGAACTTGTAAAGAATTGATTTTTTTTGCTTAATTAGCAACGCGTCGACGGGCAGGGTTGCGGAAGGGTGCGTGGGGTTTCCTGGGGGGGGGGCAGCGACGCGTGCGTTCAAACGCTGCACTAATAATATTACTTTCTTGATATTGTTTGTTGTAATTTATTTTCGAGGCGCGAAGGTTTTCTATTATTTGCTTTATGTTTTTATTATTATTATTATTATTGTGTTGTTGTAGCTGCTGATCGACTGTGTGTGTGTGTGTGAGTGTGTGTATGTGTATTTGCCCAGTTCTCGGAATTATTTGCGACCGTCCGTTACAGCAGTCAGATGAAGACTAAACGCAAACGAACGCGTTATTTTTGCACACAGCAGTGCACTCAGCGCACACACACACACACACACACATAGTGAACAGCGGCAGAGACACGCGCGGCCGCTCAAGTTCATGCTCTGAACTTCAAAGCTCAGTTACCTTCATGCACGTCGCCTCAGCGAGCGTATATGTGTGTGAGCGCAAGCAAAAGAGAGAGCGAAAGAGAGAGAGAGAGCACAACGCTTAAGAGAGATACCCATTGCACCGCAATGTTAAGAGAATAACAAAGTCCCTTTTTTAATAGCCTTTCTACTCTTGCAACAAAACAATAAAATGTACAAAATATTCAAAAGCACAGTTATAATAAACTTATTGTTGATTTTTGATTTAATAACTGCATGGAAAACAAACGTGCCTGACGTGGCTATTTATGCACTTCTTTGTTTTTGTTTAATGTGTATATTTCATATGAACTGGCGTGGAAATATTTCTTATGTGGTCTTCAAAGAGGTCGGTATTTTGGGTAGGCCAAACTCATCCGTTTCAATGGTGCTCTGTGGGGAATATGGCTTTTAGTATACTTAGATTCAGTTAAAATTGCTGATAGTAAATACCTTTCCTGGCTTGATGCTATCGGCACCTGGCTCTCTGTCTGGCGCTTCGGGCGCCTTAACAACATCATCCAGATAGCTGGCATCATCATCTAGGGCAATTTCATCACCCAACGCATCAAGTTCAGCCTGCAGATCATCATCATCCACATCGGGCATGCCATAGGTGCGACCCATTGCCTCCTGAACCTCATCCGCTTGCTCCAGCATATCAGCCATATCGTCTTGCATGTCCTGCATGGCAAGAGTTCAGTCAAAATATACAAACAATTTTAAGTAAACTCGTCAAACCCACCTCGATGTGATCGATATTGATTTTTTTGTATTCAGTTTTCATTTGCTTAACTCCATCCTTCATGGCGGCCACAGTGGCTTGAGTATCCTTGAGCGATTGTGCAGCATAGTTGGCCTGCTCCATGTTGAAAGATTGATTACGTAGAGATTCCGCTTGTTGTTCATATCTAAAATGCAAAAGAGATGCAATTATTGTTTGCCTGCTTCACGATTGACAGATTAAAGTTACGCCTTCTTTTGTTTAAGCACACGCAGCGCCCTTTGTTTAACTGAGTTTTTCGCTGGCGATTCGCGCATCTTGCTCATTTGTTCGCGATATTTGCGCAGCTCCGCTTCCAGCTTTGTAATCTTCTTCTCAATGCTAGCAGCTCGTGCATCAACCTTTTAAAACAAAAAGAAAACATTAAGAAAATTACCATTGAAATGTTTTTTACATTTTCCATTCACTTACCCCGGAAATGCAGTCATTTAGACTTGGTCCGGGCTCCTTTGGTTTACCACGTCCGAAAAGGCGATTCATTTTTGTGTTTTTCGGGTAATAGATAAATACTTTAACAATTTTATTTCTTATAAATTCGCGTCGAATTGCGTTTGATGACTAATTTTCTGGTTGTATTATTTGTAAACAGCTGCGAGCTGATGTCATATCGATACTCAGAGATTCATCGCAGGTGGTCGATACTTTTTCCAGCCCTGAACTATAAAGAACCTCAGAAATTGTTGTGCAAACAATACCAATTGAAATGAAACCATTTCAAGAGGCCTTTTTTTTTGCTAATTTCACAACATTTCACATTTTGTCAATAAGTGTACCAATTACAATACAAAAACCTTTCAAACTGGCAATCAATTTCAAACGCATAGGTTGATGTGAACTTAGAACTAGTTCGATTGCTTGTGATTTCGATACAGCTTCGATTCCATACATTACTATATAAGCAAGCTGGTTGTTGCAGCTTCCAACATTTATTTGTAAGCCAAAGTTTGTGTGTGAGCTGCGCAAGAAGTGAAAAATGCTACGGAGTATGCACCGAATGCATTTGCGACACATTGCATTATATTAACTACTTAAAATGAATACTATAAATTGTGCTAAAAATATACATACATCAAGCAGCGATACCGTGAACTGTGTTATAAAATAATTGTCTCTGCGACGCATATTAGATCAGTTCGCGAAAATTCAATATTTGCACAGCTAGTGTTCCTTTCGTTTTGACGTCAGTAACTGATAGTCAGCTGTTTTTGTGACGCAGGCCAAACATGCCGCAGTTTCTTGTTGCTTTTGCATAGAAGTAAGCCAACCAAAACGGAGCCACACCATGGATAGCTCCATGTACTATCAAAGTCTGCGCGACAATGCTGACGACGAATTCGCTGCTATCACCGAGCCCTCTGCTTTGGCCGGCAGCAGCAGCAGTAGCAGCGCAGCAACGCCACGCGTTGAGGATAGCGTCTCAATGGATAATTTCTACCCGGCTTTAGTGCAATGTTTCGGCATTATTATATGCGGGTAAGGCCTTATGTTTACAAATTTCCTTTTCCCACATAAGCGAGAGAACAATTCCCATATGGAAAATTCCCAAAGTGAGCTAAATAGGATAGCGTACATTTGCATGCGTCATAAAACCCATTTAGCTTGCAACGAACAAAGCCGCATTGTATTATTATTTCGTTCTGGCATTTTCGGAAAGCGAAAGTTCATGGTCTGCAACTTGACCTATCTATTTGTGTGGGCGCAAAAAAGAAGGCTTTGTGATTGTTATTGAGCATTATCTGGTTTTGTGAGCTTTAAGCTTGCTTCTTGTTTGTTTATGCTAGTTTTCACTGTGCATAAATACGCTCTAGTTGTTGTTCTTTTTTAATGGTCACGCGCTCGTTCAATGACCGGTTACGTTTTTTGTTTGTTTTAGATTTGTTAATTTTTAATTTCCTTGCTTTGAAAAAGCTGAGCAAAATTGCAAAAAGTTGCAAAAAAAAAAAAAAATTAAAAAGCTCACAAAAACTTAATAAATAAATTGGCTTTTATTAAACATGATTAATGTTTTTGCCATTGTCGTTACTTGTGGTTTTTTGCTGTAGCTGCAGTCAATTTACCGCTAGTCATAAAGGTTTATTGGCTTATTGTAAAGATATTTCCCGCATTATGGGAAAACATAACTTAACAAATGAGTCAGCAGAAATAGCTTTGCTGCATGTGGCATGCAAACTTTAAACTGTTTACTTGACAAATACCACACGATATTAATTGTATCAATAGTTATTATTTATTATTATAAATCTATTTAAATTTGCAATATTTAATGACAATAGCAATTAAATAAACTGTAAATCGCACTTTTCTTATCAAGTCTTATCTAAATATATTCCCTAAATCCCGGCCATAAATTGTTACCAATTTTCTAGCGCCCTCAAGCGTGGCTAACAACTATTTTAATTCAGTCTAATGATCATTGCAACACACCGTGTCCAGATGACAAAATAAAACGTATATGCAACAAATTACAACAATTAAACGTACAATACATAATACAAGTTCCAATTAGCATAAGGCTATTGCGAAATTGTTGAGCTTAATTAGTAATTACAATAAGCGAAAGTAAAACGTTTAGAGAGTGTGAACAAAACAATAGCACAAACACAACAACTATAAACAATTACAAATGACCTTGCAACGTTTGCTTGGCCGTAAACAAAATCGATCAACGTTCGATTGATGCAATCGTGTCATGTCTAACGATTATGTAATCGTCAAACGGTCGCTTATTGTTTTTAAGATGTTTTTGAATACATGCATAATGTTTAAATTAACTAACTTCCTTCAATTATACTATAAATATAGATTTGTATTATTATTGTGTCTTTTATTAACTGAAATATTTCAGTTTTGTTTTTAGTTTAACATTGTGTTTATTTCAATAAACAAACTATAACTAACTCAGCTGTTTTGTTATGAGAGATGCACGCGAGAATTTTTCGACTATAGTTTAGTGACTATAACAGCTAATGCTTAGTAATTCCATCAAGCAATTAAACGCAATAAAAACAACAACAACAACAACAAATTTTGATGTGTTATTCAATTCGTAACATTGCGAGATCGGAACTTATATGAAAATTCTATTTGATTTGTAATCAAATTATATCTGATGTGTTATAATACAAATTTATGTAATTGTTACTAGCTGACAATGTAATGGCAGGCTTTTGCTGTATTAAATATAATACATCCCAATGCATAACAATAGGCACTTAAAACCTGTATTAATATTTTTTCAATTGACTCGAGGAAAAATTCCAAGTGAAAATTGTGAAATACTTTTAAGCTTGCCTAATTGTTTATAGCATTTTGAGTAAGTAGCTGAACAAAAATTCAAATTCTGCACAGCTGTTTTGAGTATTTCTTATCTTTTGGGCTACAGCTGTTATTATTTTAATATAAAGAAATCAGCGTTTTTGACTCAACGCACTTGCGAATAAAGATTCGGTAACTAAATACTTTTTGAAGTGCATTTGCATTTCGACTAAGGTCTTGCTGCACTTTACCAAACACTTGTTATCAGCACAAACAGACAAATTCTTTAAACAGTTTTGTTTGATATAGATAAAATGGGCACTTACAAAGCCGGAGAATAAGTAAAATATGTTTACTTTCGTTTAACAAAAGCAGGTTTTTGTTTTTTTTTTGGGACCTGGGGAAGTACTCCAGTTTTGTTTGCTTGGAGAAAACCGCACGTTAATATTGGGCGTGTTCATTATACAAATACAAAACACTTTAAAATGCAATAAACAGGTTAATAATATTTTTTTTTTGTGGCATGATCACGTGATGCTTTATTTGTGTTATTTACGGCAAATTGTGCTTACATTATAATCGTTTCTGAATAATTTAATATCCGTATTTGCATATGACACGCACTTTAAATCCAGATCGTTTTTTTTTTGTATGTTCTTCCTGTTTGCAGCTATATAGCCGGCCGCTTTAAGATTATAAGCAATGCGGAAACGAAAGGACTTGCCACATTTGTCGGCACCTTTGCCCTGCCCTCGCTTATCTTTCTCTCGCTGGTGGAATTGAACTGGAATGCTGTTAACTGGACCTTCATGTTGGCCATTCTCATCTCCAAGGCGATTGTTTTCTTTGCTGTTATGATCATTTGTTTGCTGGTGGCACGACCTTTGAACTATGCTCGAGCCGGCTTAATGGCCATATTTTGTACGCAGAGCAATGATTTTGCCATTGGATATCCCATAGGTAAGCTTAATCACTCAATCCATATACTTATTCTCTACTAACGTTTTGATTTACTTTTAGTTATGGCCTTGTATAAGAATGTGCATCCGGAGTATGCCTCGTATTTGTATCTCATGGCACCCATTTCGCTGGCCATTCTCAATCCCATTGGCTTGATACTCATGGAGATTAGCAAGATTATCAAGAACAAGCAGGAGGTTTCGCGCAATCCACCCTTGTGCCCCGAAACCTGTCCCGCCGAGCAGCTGAGCAAGCAACGTCGTTGTCTTGGCGAGAATACAATTCTCGTGTGGAATACCGTTAAGTCATTGTTCTTTAATCCACTTTTGTTGATGACTCTGCTGGGTGTCGGTGGCGGTTTCCTGTTTCCCAAGGGCTTACCCGAGGTGGTGGCCAGCGTTTTGCGTGTCTTTGGACAAAGCTTCTCAGCCACAGCGTTATTTCTGCTCGGCCTCAAGATCGTTGGCGGTGGCACGGGCACAGAGCGCAAACCCATGGGCATGGGTTTGTTGCTACCCAGTGTGCTGATCTTGGTCAAGATGTAAGTCGTAAAAGTAATACAAAATTTGCATTAGTATTAATCACTTTTTATGTTTAGTTTGGTATTGCCTTTGGTCTGTCGCCAGACAGTGAATATAATTCAGGCTGGATCCAACTTCAATGATACCACTGAACTGAGCACCTTTGGCTTTCTCTATGGCACTTTTCCGGCGGCACCTGGTGCCTTTGTTATTGCAACCCAGTACAATGTTGAAGTGGAACTTGTAAGCTACATAAAAACAGCTTTAGAAACTAAATTAACTCACTTTATCTATTGTAGATTGCACGCAGCATGGTTTTGTGTACGTTTATCTCGGCACCTCTAATGTTTATCTCGGCCAAGATGATATCGTTGACCAATCTAAAGCCACTGGATTACTTGCATGAGCTGGATGCCTTCTCCTTTGATATAAGTGTGGCAGGCGCTGCTGCCTGTTGCTGGATGCTGGCGCTGTTAATTGTAACCAAAAGATTTAAGCGCATGCCACAAAGAATCACAGCTTGCTTGGTGCTCTCCCAGGTAAAACTATTCAAGTTTAACCCAATCCTTGGTTTGTTCAATTAATCACATATGTTTTGCGTTTAGTTAATGTGCTGCATTGGCGTCATACTCTGGTCAAAGCTGGATCATGTGGAACGTTGGCCCTTGTATTTGCAGTTCTTTCTGTTCAACATTGGCACTTACAGTTCTCGTTTGTGGACGGCATTTTTGGCCATTTCGCTGCTCTTTTTGCAGTGTCGCAGTTTGTGCTTTGTGCTAAAACTATGGCCTTATATGGTAAGCTCGTGAACTGCTTTTTAGTTGGAATATTTTAATAATTGTTTACTTCTCGAACAGCTTATTTTTGCCTGGGGCATACCAGCACTTATTTCCGGCCTGTTGATTGCTTTCGACTCCAAATCTATGCCCAGCGAGAAACAAAATCCTAGCTTTCAATATGGCAATGCACAAGCGGCAATTGCAGTCTTTATGCTTGTCATGTGCTTTATAGGTGTGTAGAAAATGCAATTCTTAATGACTAATTACTAAATGATGATCAAATTTAATGTATTTGACTCGTTATGATAGCTTGAGGTGCTGTTTCAAGTGTTTCAAGCTTACAATGATGCACCAAAAGTTTTCAATCTGAAACTTTAAACTAGAAAACCAAAAAAGGCGCTTCTTTAACAATAAGCTAATGTTCATATTTGTTTGTTACAACAGTTACTGTCGGCTGCCTTGTTCTACATCAACGCTATAAGAAACGCTATGAAAAGTACCTGACCTATACGCGTGAGTTGTCCAATCCGGATACGGGTATGAGCTTTGTAACCAGCACAGCTTTATTAATAATAATTTGTATTTGTCTATTTCAGCATCCGATTTACATTCAACCGTATCGACGGCCAATTTGCTTGCAAACACAGATCGTTCTTCTATGAGGCAAAGCGTGCGCACGACTTCCTATTCATCGTCATCAGATGATGATGAAATGATAACCACGACTGTCGTGCCGGATACGCGAGCTAGTACCGGCTGCGGTTCGGGCAGTGGCAATTGCTGCTCCAGCTCAACGGTGACCACGCCCACAACAACATCGACGGTGGTCATGGATATTGAGGATCTATTAAATCGCAATCGACAGCGTAACGCTGTAAATCCCAAGGATCTGGATCAAATCGATAGTGCACCAACAACCGAAGCGTAAGTATTGAGTTTTTCTAGTTATAAATTCATTATTTATATTGATTTTGATGTGTTGCAGCCACATGTGCAGCAGTTCGTATAACTGTGGGCCAAGCACTTCGCGTCAGAGCTGTCAGAATATCATTGAACGCTATGAGGAGCAGACACGCAGAGGACTGGAACCATTGGAGCAGACAAGCGACAGTGATGAGCATCAGACATTAAAGCACACAATCCTATTGATCATATTGCTGTGCTCCATGTTTGTTGGCCTGGCCGTTTCCATTTGGACGCTTGTCATGGAGGGCATGTCGGGCATCTATTTGGAATTGAGTTTTCTCGATGCGTTCCTTAACTTCGGTCAGGGTTTGATTGTTCTAGCCGTGTTCATAAGCGACACGGGTGAGCTGCTGATGCCGTTGATCAAGTTCTGGCGTAAAATATGGTATGATCATTGACTTTATAATTAACTTTTCCCTATGTTTAACGAATGTATTTGTTTTTTTCAGGTATGGCGCCAACGTTGTCAGTCTGCCACATTGGTCGAATCTGCGACCCGAAACCAAACAAATCTGCGAGCAATTTCGTAATCATCATTTGGAGAATTGCAAAAAGGATATTGCCAAGGATAGAAGGTGCGCTTTTATATACATTCACCTCTGCATAATATACTAACTAATCGGTTTTTGTTTCTTTTTTGAAGATGGCGCATTCGTGTCTATCGCAAAGTCTTCTATGGCAGCGAATTTGTTAGCTGGCTTATTGAAGTTGGCCTCTCCAAGGATCGCATGGAGGCCGTGCATTATGCACGCCATTTAGTTGATGGTCGTGTACTGCGACATATTAACAACGTTTATCATTTCGAGGATAAACAATTGCTTTATAACTTCTGCAGTCGCATCTAGGCAAACGCAAAAGCTATGTAGAAAATGCAACGACACCAAATGTTAAAAATGTTTTGTTATGTTTAAGTGAGAATCTTGTAATTTGTGTGCTGTGATTGTACGCTAGGCAAGTTAAGCACACAACCACACACTCTTATTAACAGCCTAATAAGAGTGTGTGCGTGTGTGTGTGTGTGTTTAAGTAAATGAACACTTGTCCATATTTATATATATATTTTTGTCTATATTTATACTTCGAGTGATTAAATTGCTATGACATTTGTTTATACAATAGGTAGATAGTGAATACGACAGAGAGAAGCTAATGTTTGAGCTATAGTGCAATAATCTAGATATAATAATCAATGAATAGTTAAATGTCACAAGCTAAAGCAAATACTGTGCATAAAACGTGTGAATGCATCTAAACAAATCGATGACTAAACATACAAAACAAACTTTATGTTACTATACACACACATGCATACCTACATAAAATAAATAGATATATATATATATACATATACCTCATGCCATAAGGCGCCAAAAAGAAATTAGAAATGCATTTGTGTCGTATTTGAATTTCTAGCATTTCAGTTCTTGCTTCTAAGGCGCGCAATCAATTCATTTGCATTTCGCACTTATACATACTGTATACAGTTGGATTATAAACAAAACATCTTCTGAACGCTCTCGTCCCAATCGATTCCAAGTTGATTTTGGTGTGCACACGTTAAACAATTTGCCAATGCGTGTTTGTAATTCCAATGGGCTTTAATTTCGGCCCGTTTTAATGGACGCACGTTGTCCGGCGATCAAGCTAAACTTGTTTTTGTGTAGAAGACCAGACAGAATTGACTGGCTTATTGAGCCATTAAAATGCCGCTGATGATATTCTATATATGTATTGATATACATAAAAAAGAAGAAGAAAAATAAAATTGCAAAGCTTTTGGTAGCGCGCCTTTTCTTGTTTATTTGTTATGCAAAATAGTTGCAGCCAGTTACCAATTCGCATACTGCGCACAGCTTCCGCTTGCGTCCACTTTTCATATTTCCGCTTGGAATGCAATTCACGTCACAGTTTGCAAGTGCAGCTGCATAATGACACAGAGCCTATCCGCCAGCTTATTTACCTCTTATTTCTTAGAAATTTCAGCTTCAAATGCGGGTACGTTATAAATATTAAACATGCCACATCAGACATTTACAATTATTGTTGTGTTTCCAGTGCAATAATCTCAATTGGGACTATTCCAATCTAGCTGTTATCAGGCGATCAGGCGATAATAATAATATAAAAATATATAAACTTTTGTTGTGTAAACGGTTTACCAACATTCTTGAAGTCATAGTTTATAAATTGTTTTCTTTGTGGATTATGTGGTAACAATTTTTCCTTGTTTCCTGCGATTTTATTTCCACCTTTTTATCTTATTGACAGACCAAACACGATGATTCAGTTAATGACAATCAACAAGCCGACCAAATAAATCATTTTAACAGCACCTTATCAGCGATTTTCTTTGATAACTTTAATTTGAAGCGAATGCAGATAGTCAAGTGCCTGTCAAATATTAAATTAGAACGCAATTCCCTTGAGTTGAGTAACTATTAATCAGGCACTTTTATTTTTGGGGTCGCTCACAAATAAAAAGCCTGGCAAATAATATGTTATTATTTATGCATTTAATTTTGCACAACAGCTGCGTGGGTGCCCGGTCAAAGGTCATTCAACCAGTGGAGCCACGCAAACTGCCAGGAATAAAAAGTAGGAAAACAGCAGCAACTAATTTTGATGTGAACCTAAAACAGGAGCCGACAAAATATGATGACGCCTGCAATTAACAATGAAAACAATAAAGAGAAACGGGCACAAGGATATACCAAGGGGATATGAATGCTAAGAAATCTATTGGGCAAACAGTTATAGCCAGTTTGCGTTTTGCATTTGCGGCTCAAACAAATTGCTCTAAATATAGTTATATGGCCTGTGCGGCTTGTGGCGCCACATGATGTCCTTGCGGGCAGGACGTCAGCATCCAGCAGGCTCGTGAATAGATCCAACATTGTCTGGATACAAATTACGCATACGTCGTGTTGTTAACGCTGCCAACGTTAGTTTGTGGCAGCGGCGTCTTTGTGCTAACTTCCGTTTGCACGTTTATGGCTAATATAACACTTAGAATGCATTTCGTATGCACCTCTTTGATCTTAAATCAACTAAATCACAAAGTCCATTGGTTGCAATTGCATATAGCATTATTCACTACCCGATTGCATTTGTAAATGTACAAAAGTTTTGCAAATTATAATTGCATTCAACGATTTCGAATCTCGAAAAAATTTACAATATCAAAATATTTTCATTGTTAATTTTCAAATGGCAACCAAGGTAATGCTAAACAAATTAAGGAATGCAAAAAAGTGCTCAAAACGAATACGAAATGCTCTTTCGCTGTTTAGACTGTAAACTAATAAAAGTTTGTAACATATTTCGTGACAAAATGGTGAGACTCCAACTTTGAAGTAATCAAATTCTCTCGGCACACGCGTTTGCTGTCGCTGCCGCTGCCGCAGTCGACGCTGGCACTAGCTGCGCATTTTAAATGGACGAACAGCAGCAGCTCGACCACCAACAGCGACGGCAAAGCACAAAACAACAACGCTTAATGTGCCGAGCCGAATTGCCGAAGCTGTGTCGTGTGCCAACTGTTGAGTCGTCTTAAAGGAACTTTGCACGCCAATCCCACCCACTAGCAGCATCAGCAGCAGTAGCAGCGCAGCAGCAACGGCGCTGGCAACAGTTGTCGTCGTTTTATTCAGTGCCTAGGCTCGTCTCATTCTTAATCGTCGAGTTGATGCAGACGGCTGCACGGCACGGATCAAGCAAAGAGACGTGCTAGAATCGCGCGTGCGTTACTTGTTTAAAAATTCGTGTGTTATTTGGAGCTCCTTAAAGTGGCCAAATATCAAACGATTGAAACTAGTTTCCATATGCAATTAATTGTGGCAACGTTTTCACTGCAAATATCTTAAAACAAGTGCAATTGTTGTGTGCGTGTTTTGTTTTTGGTCTTGAGCAACATGTCAGAGGCAATTAGCGAATATAATGCTACCACAGTAGCGGCACAACTGATGCATCTTGCCACCAAAATGACCAACACAACGAATGGATCAGGTGTAACGGCAACGGCGGCTTTGTACAAAAATCGCAGACGTTTGATATTCAGTTTAGTTGTCATGGGTCTTGGTGTTATTGGCAATTTTCTGGCATTAATTATTTTGGCGCGTAAAAAGCATAACAACAACAGCAAATACACGTTCATGTTGCGGTAAGTTTAACACTAAACAAAATGCGCAAAATGCAATAATGTCTGTCTGTGTGCATTTAGTAATAGTTGCTCTGAGTTCACGGCAGTTGGAGTTTATTCAACTTGCTAAAATATTATTATTGTGCGGGTCTAATTTACATGTTTTGGTTTCTAAAATATACGAAAAGCTTTGCTTACTAGCTTTATAGCTCAAATATTTTTGTTATGATCTAACAATTAGATATATTTATACTCAAGGTCAAATTTTGAACCAAGACATTGACATTGAACATTGCATATCGATTACAAATGATTTGATTCCAAATTGTTGCAAACCAAAAATACACTTCATATCTGATTGGTACCAATAAACAGTTAAGATATTGCTGGTTACTATTTCAGTCATTTATCATCATAAGAGAAGCTATTACTTGCCAGCACCCTTAACTAGCATCAATTTTCGCATTGAATTTAATAGCACACTAACACACACACACACACACGCAGCTTAAGAAAGCTTCGTACACAAATTATCCTGCATAAGTGCGCGTGTGTGCGCTCAAGTGACATAATTGAGTAAAGCTTTGATCTTAGCTTTTATTTGATTGATGAACTTTAACGCCAATATTTGACACTTGACAAATGAAAAGATTAACATTGAAACAATCAAATATTTTTCGTACATATGTGTACATTAAGCCCTGTTAAGTGTTTTCCCTAAATGAGCTTATGTTTGTTTATTCTATTAATACACATCCGGTGTTCAAATGCAACAAAAACGTATTGCGTATTAAATTTTTTTCTTTTTTGATTTTAAGCAAACATTTTTGTTGTTAAATTGCAATTCATGCGCACCCTAATGGGAAAAAATCTTGTTTACACACAACAATTTTACAGACCCAACCACAAATCGTATTTAAAATTACATTTTGTGACTGTATATAAACCTTAATATATACACCATTATGTGGTCGCCAAGTTAATGTTTAGTTTAACAAATATTCACTGCCAGACTATTTAGTTGCGTATAGTTTCTGTTCCACCAATAACCCAAAATTGTAACCAATCGAGAGATATTTTTAATTTTGTGCCGACAGTCAAAGTGCGAAAATCAATTATTCATAGCATTGACAAATGATTTTCCTATGTGGAATGACACTTTTTCTTTCTTTTTTTGCTTTGGTGCTGGAAAAAGAAAATAAATTGTGCCTTTGCAGAGACAAACAGAGAACTTATTGTCTGTTTCAGACTTTATACTATTGAAAATACATATATATTTTAAGAGAGTTTAGCAGAATTTTGTATGCTCTATGAAAATATTATTAATAAACTTAGCTTGAATTTTATTATTTGTTAAATAGCATCAAATAGTGCAAAATTATAGCTGTAAGCACTTACCTTCTTGCGCCTGGTCAAGTTCGATAAGAACCGTTCATTAATGTCACATCATTAAATGCGTTTATTGTGTGGAAAACTTTAATTGAGCTATTTACGACACCCAAAAGCCCAAAGACAAGCTGAGCACGCATAACTTGGCATGAAGCACGTCTTAGCATCTAAGCCAATGAAATGGAATCAACAGAGCTAATTTATTGCCCCCCATTTACCATGGTTGACTAATACCGCATCCTTTTTTCTTCTTCTTCTTTCTATTTTTAGATGCTTGGCGACAAATGATTTGGTGGGTTTGCTGGGCATGTTAACCGCTGCGGTGCTCAAGTACAATTTACTCGAAGAGGCGGAGATGCCATTCTTTGTGAGGCTCGACTGTATTGGACACGTTTTGTGGCGTTTCTTTGGTGTCAGCTCTGGCTGTATTGCCGCTGTGATGGCTGCTGAGCGTTGCATGGCTTTGGCACGACCTTTCATCTATCACAAGGTGAGTAGTTGAGTGCTAATAAATAACACAATGGGGAGCACGAATCGTAATCGACTTAAACTGTATCACATAAAACAAATTAAAAAAATATCTTTGTATTGGCTTTCAATAACAAGTTCGCGCTAAAATTTTATGCTTTTTCGCGGTAAAAAGTAGACTACATTTCTAAAGAACAGTTACCGACGCAAAAAGAGGCTCAATGCGCTCACAATTGCGCAATTTGATCGATAACTTTTTGCGTCGTACCATTTTATCGATCCAGCTCAAAATACTAAGCCACTGTTTTATAAATTTAAAATTATAACATTTGCATTTTGTTATTTCTTGTGTAGCACATTACCTATGGGCTTATCCAAAAGAGCGTCAATAGCATTCTCTTGGTTGCTGTGATTATAACGTTTTTACCATTCTTCGGTTTTGGCGGTTACATTGATAAATCGGATCCATCAAAAATAAAATGCATTCGCTATCGGGATGCGTCTGGAGCTTGGAACACGGCCTATTCCATTTTATTTATGGTCTTTGGCAGCTTACTTGTCGTTGTTATTGTTGCCTGCAACTTGTTTGTAGCCCGTGTACTTTGGGTCATAGGACGCAGTCGCACCACCAAGCGTCACATGAACTATAATCTTGTCAGCCGGGAGAAGAGCGTGCGCAGCATTGATCCGGAAAGCAGCAGTGGCACAACACTTTATCAGACCCAATACAGCACCAGCAGCAGCCATTATAATATGCCACCACCAAGGCAGTTCCATCACAGCAACAGTGTCACAATGCAGTCAGCGACATCGCCCGACGAGATCAAGTTTGCCAAGCTAATGGCATTCCTTAGCATCTCTTTTGTCACCTGCTGGATGCCGCAAATGGTAGTTTACACAAATTAATAATACTCTGTACGCATTATTAACATACTCTTTACACAGATAGCAATACCGTTGGCCATAAAGGAGAATCGTTTGCCAAAGTCTCATGTATTCTTCATTGTAGCCGATGTGCTGATGGCGGTGCACTTCACCTTGGATCCCTATATTTATGTTCTAAGTCGCACCAAGGGCATTAACTGGTCGTTGCTCGGTTGCATTAAACGCTGGCGCTGTGGCTGGCGTGGAGGCCTGCAGCGTTCCCAGAGCGATCAAAGTCGAATACGCACAACAACCACAGAGCAGAATACGCTGGACTGCTAGACAGTCAATTTGGATCTGCAGGTGGCCCCATCTCTTGTACCAGAGTACTTACATATATTTATATACATATGCATACGTATCAACGTTGTACCTAGCATTTTTACCTTCAAGACCTTTATTGGCGCATCTCAAAAGGTGGGACACATTCCTTCAGTCAATGTCAGATGTTCAAGAAGATCTGCCTGTCTCACATTTAGTTTAAGCTATATATAAACCCCATTACCATATCAGGGCTATAACATACTCTATGCAAAATATCCACATACGAATTGTACAATAAATAATTACATAAATACTACATATTACATGTTATATACGATATATAATAAAATATTACACAAGATTTTTTAGTTAAGTTTTGTGTACAATTAAGTTTTTATTTTAAAATTTAATTATTACATTTCAATGCATTATTTCTTTGTTTACATAATTTCGGGTTTATTTCCATTCTCTTAGTCTGTTGGGGTTTTTTTTTTTTATTATTTGGGATTGAAATCGAAGACACATATGGGAAAATGTCGATCGGTTGGTTTTCATGTCTGTGTCAATTACAAGAAAAAAACATATTTATGCAAAATGTGGCGAAAATGTCACTATGAAAAGAGTATAGGATAAGTTTACTTTTGTGTATCAATGCTAGCCACTAAGAAATCTGTTACAATTGAAAGGGCCTCGAAAGTGCATGGAAAGTTATTATAGTAGTAATGGATTATAATATATCTAAATATTTTGTCTTATGCCCAATACAATGTCCTCGTCTAGTATCGGTTATAGCGTCCACGCGCACGTTGACGTTGCGGCGTTGCTTTGGGACCAGCGCCAGCGCCAGCAGCAGCAGCACCGGTGGCGGCAACGGCTGCGGTGGCAGCTGCACGTGGTTTCTTTAGGGGCGATGGGGAAGCATCGGTTGGTGTAGCAGCTGCAGCTGGTGTCGCAGCGGCTGGAGTAGCTGCAGCAGCGGGTGTGGCTGGGGCAGCAGGCTTTGCTGGCGTTTTTGCTGGCTCCGGTTTGGCTGGGGTCGCTGGCTGAGCAACGGGAGCGGGAGCTGGAGTTCGTGCTGGAGTCGCCTCTGGTTCGGGCTCAAGCTCTGGCTCCTCCTCTTCTTCCTGGGCTTCCATCTCGTCGCCGTTCTCATCGCCGGGGGCTTCTTCTTCGCCACCCTCTTCCTCGCCTTCGGGCTGTTCAGCCATATCGAAATCTTCATCATCGCCAGTTGCTTCTGATGGATCGTAAAGCTCACCCTCGGCAGTTTCAGCTGCCTCCTCGGCGTTGCCCTCGGCAGCCGGTGCCTCGGACTCATCCACCTTACGCTTCTTGCGCTCATTCTCTTCGATGGCAGCGGCGGCGCGCTTTTGTGCAATCTTAGTGTCGCTGGACTTCTCGTTGATGAACTTCAAGAAGTTGCGATGATGGGTGGCGGTACGTGAGTGAATCTCGGCGGTAATCTCTGTGTCAAAGAACTTGCTGCAGACGGCGCACTCAAAGCACTCCAATTTGGAGATCAAACCAGGTCCAACTGGACGCTGCCAGTTGTATTTGGGTAGACGGGTGTCTACCTCGCTGGGTATCTCATCGCCCTCGGCAAAGTCAAGAATGCAGTCCTCCGGATCAACGGGCAGAGCAACTTCTTCCTCTTCCTGGCTCTCGTTAAGCTCATCACCCTCCTTGGTCTCATCAGCTGCCTCTTCGCCCTCCTTGGGCTCCTCACCCTCAGCCTCCTCACCTTCGGCACCCTCTTCGGTGTCCTTCTTGGGCTCAGTAGTCTCCTCACCCTCCTTCTTGATGGGCTTCTTCTTGCGCTTCTGTGGTGGACGCAGATCGCGTGTCTCCTCTTCAGCTGTACTGATGGGCAGAGTCTGACGCTTGCGTTCGCCCACCTTCGTATTGTTCTCGGCAGCCTTCTTGAGATGATCGGCCGAAAGTAAATGAGTATCGTAATCGATACGTGTGGCAAACTCCTTATTGCACTCAACGCACTTGGGATGCAAGAACTTCTTAAGCTGCAAGTGACCCTCCGACTTGCGATGGGTCGAAATGTGACCATGGAAGTTGAGATCGCACATGGTACAGTAATCCAGCTGACGCTGCTTGCTCTTGCCCATGCGCTTCAATCGATCAAACTCAATCGACTTCAATTGCTCGGCAATCTTGGCCTCCTGACGGATCATATTGGCCTTGAGACGATAGCTCTCCTCGATGCCTTCGCGCATCATCAGATGAGTGCGTCCCTTAATGTGGTTCTCAAACGAGTTGGCGTCCCACATGTGCTTCTTGCACAGATGACAGTAGAACATATCATTTGGTACGCTAGCGTACGGCGACTCCTTCGGACTGGTCGTGCTAATTATTATGGTAAAAAGAATATTTATTAGTTATTGAGTAAACAATATTTGAAGCATGGCTGACAGTAGAGAAGACACGCTGAAAGGATCACATATATATATATATATATAGATAAATATATAAACAATTCTGGCATAACGTAATGAATTAAAGTTTAAATATACTTGATGAATGAGCAATATGAAAATTACAATTGTAAAACAAATTTTGAAAAATTATTATCAATAAGATGTAGAAAATTAATTTTTTTGTTTATACACTTGCTTGCGATTTGTTTAGTTAAAAGTTTAGGGTTAAACATCGGACACATTTTTTTAAGATTTAGCAAGAGTATATTAATATTCGGCTAGCCGAAAATGATATAAATTTCAATGAAATCCCAACATTAAAACTTTAAAATGACATTAATGAATTAATAAAGCGTGTAAACTATGCAAAACATAAAACTAATATAAATAGAAATATATTAAAAATAATACGTAATACATTGTAATAAAAAATCTGAAAATATTTCGTTGATCAACCCCAATCCCTTTGCTGGTCAGGCTACCACCTAGGAAGCTTAAATAACAACCAGTAGGCAAGGATGTGTTGTTTCTATTCAAAAAAAAAAATGGGGAATATATGCTATATATATATATATCGACTATTTATATGCCCATCCACTTGAGAAAAATTATGAAAGTGATTATTTTTGCTTTGGAGAACTTATCAAATGCATTGGAAAAATTGGAAATTAAGTACTTAAAAATATTATTATATATAATATCGATGCATTTTGATAATTAAAAATATTTGTAGATTTGTTGTGGAGGGAAACAAAAATTGCGAATTGAGCAATTTTTGATAATGTTGTATTTGGAATTGACTTTGTATTGATTTAGATTTTGGTTTTTTTTTTTGTTTTTTTTTGTATAGTAGTTTTGTACTCTTACCTCTCAATTTTCTTTTCGCCAGGAGTAATTTCCTTCTTTTTATTTGTGTTGGCATTTTTAGCCAAAAGTTTCTTGGCACGATCAAAAGCATTCTGCTTACGAATGCCGCCGGCGCCCTGCTTTTGAGGGGGCTTGGGACCACCAGTAACGCCACGATTTTGGAAACCTCCTTGGCCACGACGATTATTGAGACGATTGCCGGTACCGCCACCGCGATTGACCATCTTTTTATGTTTATAATAACACATACATTTGTACATATTTTGATACAATACATTTGAGTAGGTACGTCGTTATATATATATATATATATTAGATTGAGAGTAAATAGATTTTAATTTTATATAATGTTGTTTGTTGTTCAAAATGTATGGAATACATGGAATGGATATTGTTTAATCGATCGACAGTGTCATTATAATCGATCATAGCACAAAATAAATCATTATATAATTATTAAAAGAGCGAATATTACAAAACAATATGGCATTTACAACCATTTACAATATGTTCGTTATTGATCGGAATTTCAAGTTTCCAATTTTGATGTGGTGGGAGATTTGCATTTAAGTTTTACACATGGTATAGCAGATATATAGAGATATATATATTTAAAATGATTTGGTCAATTCGGCGGGACGGTTCGCGCAATCAGTCGACGGGGATGTTTTGTTGTTGAAGTCGTTGGCATTTTGGCGGCGTGGCAGTTTTTTGGTTTGGTGATAAGTATTTTTTTATTGGATATTGAGAAACACAAATACAGGCGGGCGGGCGGGCATGGAAACCGAATTGGGTTATCGGTTATCGTTTTGAAGTTCGATTTCGATTTCGATTACGAGCAAGTTTCAATCAGAGCAGGAACGTTGAAGAAGAGTGGCGATGTGTTTTTGTACATAATTATAATTGATATTTGGTTTTGTTTGTTTGTTTTTTTTTTGGTTTTTTTGTTTGGTTATTGGTAATTGCAAGTTGTTGCAGTTGCACCATCAATCAGTACCAGTACCAGATCGGATCGGTTATCAGTTTTTCAGAGCAGAGCAGATTAGAAGAGTTCAATCAATCAATCAATCAATCAGTGGCGTCGCAATTTTTTGAAGTGGCATCGCATCGTTTATTTTTTTTTTTGTTCACATTGCGTTTAATGCATTTTGTGTGTTGCGTTGTGATGTTTGTTTGTTGCAAGTGCCACAAATTTTTGCCATGTTTATTAGTTTTGGTGTTATATATATTTTTTTTTTGGTTTTCAAAATGTATTTAAATTGATTTTCATTGTTTTGTTTTTTTTTTGGTTTGGTTTGGTTGGTTTATGCAGTTCAAATACACATAAATAATAATAAAAACAACAATAAATAATAATTTGCATAAACATTGTCCCAGAAGACAATACAATACAACAGAAGAAGAAACAATGGCATAAGACACCAGAGCAACATTGGCAGCAACAACAACAACAACAACCAGAACAATATTGGCAGCAGCAACAACAGCAACAAACACAATTAATGCACGCAGTGACGACAACGTCGCAGACATCGGCATGTGATATATATATAGTGATGAATATACATATATATATTTATTTGATGCATAGGCACAATTCATAATTGAATGCATTCGAAATGGGTATTCGATTCGGTTTTGAAATTGTTTTTGCAAACAAGCATCGAATATCATGTTTTTTTTTTGAGTTTTTTGGTTTGAGTTTTCGTGTAGAAGAGAATAGAAAAGTAAAATATTTGTAAATTAGCAAGATTTGGTAAAAATCGAAAAGATTTTTGATATTTGTTGTAAATATATAAGTTTATAAGATTAATACATTTTAAGAAATGTTTAAAAACAACCTCGCTTTATATCATTATCATACTCTTTTCATCTTTAAATGGAACATTTGTTGGCGGTACATCATATTTAAGTGGTACAAATGATTAATTATAACAAATTGTGTACATTTTTCAATCTACACACACACTCTCACACACATAAATCAAAATAATCTGCATTTAAAATGGAATAAATGCTTTTTTCTATAGAAAACCTTCTCTCCTCACTTTAAAAACACACATAATTTTCAGTTTATTATAGCTGGGTTTCGCATTATTCTTACACTTGTTAATGTTGTTTTTGTATTAGCAATATTATAAAACGTATTGCTTATTTGTTGAATTATTTTAAGATTTTACTACAAACTACGCAGAATGTTTTTTGTTTTGTTATAAAGTTAAAGTTTTTACTTTTTTTGAGTAAGAGATCTATTTAAAGCTTATGTTTTAAATGAAAATAACAATACTTTGGATTCAATACTCTTCTCATTCTTTGCTGGATATGGCGGATAGATGTAGGTCATTCACGCAAAGGATAATTTACTTTCTTGTTGTTAAATGGTTTAAATTAAGTTTAATATGCAACGAAAAGTTGATGTTGTTTGTTGATGATGTGATGGTTAAATGTATTTCAAAATAAGTTATATGTTTGTTAACTTTAACAACTTTTTACAGACAAGTCAATTCAACCCTTAGCTGTCATGAAGCACAACTATTCGCATATCAGCAAAGAAGAGAAGCTGGATAAAATAATAATAATACTTGGGGAATGTTGATAGCAAGGTTTTGAATAAAAGAGTAATGAAATTCATGTACATACCGGCCCACCTCGCTGATTGCGATTGCCCATGCCACCACGTGGCAGGTCCAGTAATGAGGGTGGATTCTGATTTCTGAACAAGTTATTCAGCAGATTATTGGCCAAGTTGATGGCCTGAGCGTTCATTTGCCCACCGCCACCTTGACGCATATTGTTGCCAAACTGGCCACCGCCAGGATTTTGCGATTCCCACGGTGACATGTTCATGCCACCCATGCGATTGGTGCCCATGGGACCACCATATTGATTGCCGCCACCAAAGTTACGATTGCGATTCTGATTACCACGGAATGCCATGTTTGACTCAAGATTGTTGCTACCGTTGGATGGACGAGACTGTTGCAGATTTCCGTTGACCCTTACGCTGTAAGAAAACAAAAGTAGATTTATGTTGTTAAATACGTTTCGTTGCACATATCAAAGATACTGAATTGGTTGTTATTGGATAGAAAGAATCAGCATACCTGACCATAATTATTTTGGGATTTGTGTGGGAGTTTTTGGATTTTGGGTGGTGAAAATCAAAAGTGTACAGTTATGAAGCGATTATAAGTTATGCAAATGAATATGTGCTGACGGCTGAAAATAAAAAACATCACAAACATACAAGCATAAAAAATAACTATCACCAACATTCAATTTTTTTTATGATTTTTGTTAGTACGTAAAGAAAATGAATGCTAAGAAAAATGTCTCATTGTTTTTATATTTGTATATTGTATCTACATCTTGTTATAAAAGGGGTGTACGACCCAAGCGCAGATACATACACAAGAACAGCGCCATCTGAAAAGAGGGTAGCACGTACATATGTATTTATTACAGGCTACCTGTTTCAATGAAAAATAATTTGAAGAAGATACACAGCAAATTGAGAACAAAACTGTGAAACTGGTTTTAACGTTGTGGTTTTACAATATAACCGGCTGAAATAGCGGCAAAAGAAGAGAGCTGGCAAAAGGTGAATGCCTATTTAGAAAAAATAAGATGGCGGCCAAGCGTAATAACATGTGTGTTTGTGTGTGTGTAGCCGACACTACAAACGAAGCGGCTGAGTCAGAAACCCGGCAAAGAAGCATATATTATCAAGATTGTTAGTACTTGTATATATTAATGCGTAATTTATTAATATTTGATGTATGTCAAAAATTCAACTATATAACATAATATATATGCAGTTTCTGATGCCGAAAATAACGTTTTAGCCACATATTGAATATACTGTACCACTTTTTCTTCAAGGCATAGATTGCATAAGTATATTTACTGCAATGAATGTCGAATGATAGAAGTTTGAGACACTTTAATAGCTAAACGCCGCCAGTTAAAATCAATAATTAGATTGCAGTCTGCTTGCAAAAATAGGTTGTCCAATAGATACACACACATGCACCCCCATAATATTTTCACTATGAAGAAACTATGTTAAATTAAGTGTCCAGACTTACGTTGCGGATGCTTTTGATGCTTCGTTGCACGATGCAAATATATATTTTACGTTACACAATTATATTACACGTTTTATTAAGCAAATTTAATTTTGTTTTAATGATGCCTGCTGTGAAAATATTTTTTCCACACACGAACGAGACAACTTCCTAATGCGAGTTGCAAGTAATGTGCTTGGCTCACTTCGATAGTTTTGCTCATTTTTGTTGTAGCAGGGTTGATTCTTTTCTAGTGCTGCCATCTGAAACATCGAAATGTCACTGAATCGATAGTAGAATATAAATCGCACAATTAGATATCGATACCATATTTTACTGCCTCTAGAAATTTAAATAATGCGAACGAGTGTTATTCATATTTTTATTTGCGATTTTATTAATTTGCATAAAACTGACGTATATTTCTGATATGCGTCCTTGCACTGCATATTTAAATTTACATACAAAGGGATTAAACATTTATTATAAACGTTTTAATAATAGCAATTATCATATTCATAATAGTTATGCCTTTAACTAGCCAAATGACTGCCTTTGGCCTTTTTTTTTTCTTTTTCTTTTTTGTGTGTTTGCTGTTTTAAGTACCACAGCATAAAAATAGATTCAACAACAAAAATATATATGTTGCCTTTTTTGTGTGTCTTTGTATCTAGAATTAGAATAGAAGCTACTACTGTGAGAGGAGACATCTATACACATTTACATTATACAATTACAGATAGTACGTCAATTAGATGGCCAAGAAAAAAATAAACAGCCAAACAACGGTGCAGCGGAACAGGGATTACCATAATTCCCTTTGCTCCAGCTCTCACTACTTCTGTGATTTTGCTGACAATTACGCGTATTATGCTAGATTTAACGGTTTTATGGTTTAACTTGCGCTATTTAACATATATAGTATAGTAACTACAGTGAAACACTAACCAATAGTAAGTTCGCATTGATTACGGTTTCGCTATTTTTGTGGGATCGAACGAAAAATGATAAAGGACTAACGTCGCCGTTGATTCATTCATCACTGACTTAACAAACTTTCGCACACTTAAAACGTATTTACATATAATAACCTTCGGCCTGCGGCGGCGACGTTGCCCACACCTAGTAGAAGAAGAGCAGCCGCTCCTGAGCGGAGGCGGAAAGCAGTCGCCAGGATCGCTTAATGCTCACATACTGTATGAATGCGCGTATGGCAATTAGAAAGCCAAAGGCGCAAATTAACCACCAGAGCCAGGAGTTCTCATGCGATGCCAGATCGGTTGAGTGCTTCACAATTAGCGTCCACTTGGCCAGCGACAGTCCAAAGCCGGAGAGTGCACCATAGCGGGCGGCGATCGTGTGACAGAAACAGGTGAGCATCAAAAAGCCAATCCAATTGAACAGAAATGCGACCATGAAAGCCGTTATGAACATGATATCTGTGCCCAGCAAATTATCCGTGGTGGACAAACTGTTCTCCGGATCGCTAGCATCGATGGCAATAAACGTAAGACCCGGCGGTCCGGCACGTACAGCACCCGCACCGTCGCGCAACGGATTGGGCGGCAGTGGCAGCAATGGATTCGGCGGCGGCGGCAACTGTTGCGTCGGCGTCAAGGTCAAAAATGCAGGCGGCAATTCTCCATTTAGTGATTTCTCCATTTGCACCTCCTCGTAGGTGGGCAGCTTGCTGTGCAGATCATGCGGCAGCATCACCTCCCCAACCTCCTGGGGCTGACCCTGCTCGCCACCGGCATGTGTTGTGACAGCCAGCGAGGGCATTTGATGCGGCAACATCACCTGCTGTCCACCATTACCATGTGCATCCGGCTCATAAGGCGGTGGTGCACTAAAGTCGGCCTTTGGCGGTCCCAGTGGATCCTCACCGGATGTGGGCGGCTGATTATTGTGTGGCATTGCTAAAAAGAGTGCATAGAAATGGCGAATTAGTATGAAAATTTTAATAACAAATATGTTTATCCAAAACAAGAAACTTCTTTTTTTTTTGCCCGAGTCATAGAAAAGTGAGCTACTTGCATTTGTTTTTTAATTTTATTAACGCAGTTTAGTTACGGCGACGTCATTGTATTAATAAATAATTCATTAAATTAGTGGCTTTTAAATTGAGCGGCTAGCTGCCAAAATTGCATTGCATTAATACAGCATTCAGTTAATAATACTTATTTCCTTAGCTGCAAGTCGGAAGGCACTTAATACTAAAGTCAGGTTATTAGATAATCATAAAAAGGAATTGTTAAATAATACAAAAATTAGAAAACAGTTTAAAATTAGCTGGTTAGTTGCATTTCAATGCCTGGCTCGCTCGTGGCTTGTTGTTGATTGCAGATAGGCTTGCTCCATGGTTAGAATGCGACTATGATGCGGCCCAAATGGACGACGCGCTTTGCGCACCGATTTCAGGCCATCCACTTCATCGACGGCTTCATTCTCGAAACCCATATCGGCCACATCGGTGCCGCCATCGCTATCGTGCAGCTTCTGCTTGACGTGCTTCTCATGTCGCAGATACAGGACCACACAGAACATGGCCATTATGATGACAGCGAGCGTTGCTCCACTCACAATGCTCGCCTTCTCCAACATGACGCGATTCCTTGTTGGCAAGTAGGAGCCATCGATCTCCTTGTACTCGCACCGTGGTCCCATAAAACCCAATGCGCACTCGCAATTGTACAGGATCTCATTGTGTATCTCCACGGTGAAGCAGGTGGCATCGTTTAGGCAATACCATGCCGCATACGTTGGCGGACAGGCAAAGACGGGGAATGTGATGTTTGGTCGTGGCGCTATCGTTGTCAATGCAATGACATTGTCCGGCGGTGGTGCATCAGTTGGTGGCGCCTCGGGACGAGGTTTGGTTATGGCACGCGAGGAGCAGGCGTCAGTTAGCAAGATGCACGCAAGCAGCAGCAATAGCAGCAATAATAATTTCTGTGGCATCTTGCACTAACTATATCATGGCAGGCAGGCTAGCAGGCAGCTGGCGAAGCTGATGAGGATTACTTGGACTGGATTTTGTGTTGTGGTTTGAAGATAGTAAGGAAGAAGGAGAGAGAGTTCGATTGATTGTGTTCTTGTGTTTGCTTTTGTTTTTGGTGCTGCTGCAAACAGAATAAAAGCAAAAGTGCTATTATAAAATCAACTTAAAAATTCAATTCAATTATTCTTTTGCAGTGTTTATGTTGTTGTTGTTGTTGTTGATGTGTGTGTGGGTGTGTTGTTTTGTGTAGTGTGCCGAGCTGTGCTGTGCTGTGATTGTGTATTAGTTGCCTGTTTATAGGCCAGCCTTGCCCTCAATTTTCATTCTCTTCTCCCATTCTCATTCTGTTTGTCTAAGCTTTTGCCCCCGCTTTTGGGTGTTCTGGGTATATCGACCTGAGTGAAAAAATAACAAAAGCAGCTTATTAATTAACAACATAGTTCAATGTAATAAGACACAAGAAAATTTCAACATTTTATTTACCTGGCCGAAATGTGTGCGGTTTTTATTTATCATGTTTACACAGTTGCACTTGCTTTTTTTTCATCTTCTTTTGACAATAAATTTTAATATTTGCACTAGTTAACTTAAAAAAAACGCAAAAGTTGAATGAGTTAAGTCAAATTCAACTGATCCTTAAGTTAATAGAGAGAACGAGAGTGATAGAGAGAGAGAGTAAGAATATTCCTTGCTAAAGTTTGAATCTTGTCACAACAAAACTCATTTCCTTAGCAATTAATCGACTTTACTTGAGTTTAACATTTCTAGGCTGTTCCACATTAATATTATTATTAACTGAACTAACACATTGTTACTTATACAATCTATAGGGCTTTCTGGCAAAGGTCTCGTAAAAACGAAACGTGCTTTGTTGACTCATGTAAAAACATGTAATATATATAATTAAGGTGTTTTTTTATAGGTTTTTGTATTTTCGCAAAACAACATGTATTTTATGACTACCTGTTTGAGGTTTGTCCTTAAACTTAACGGCACTTTAGCGGCTCGCATGCACGAACATGCAAAGCACTAACTGTAAATGCTCTCGGACAGAGTTGTACTGACTTTTCAAGTCGCGCCGTAGGCAGACGAATAAACGAGAGCAATTAGATTGACCTTTTGGGCAATTGAATACATGTGAACCGTATTTGAATAAAACTCGTACATCTAAGAATAGTAGTTAGATACAAATAAAGAGTTGGCGCTCAGGTCTAATAAGCAATAGAGCCCAAAAATAAGATGACACGCAAATGCGCAGTTTATTTAAGTTTCAACTTGGAGTGCGGCTTTCAGTTCACATCTTTAGTAAGGTGTGTATGTGTGTGTGTGTGTGGGCGCGAGCGTGTGTTGGATAAATAAAGGCATGATTAGTAGTTTACATAGTTACTATATATAAACTAACTACAGTTGTTACTCAGTGAGAACGAAAGCGATCTTCTAAATGTATCGGAATCACAATTGTGTTCATAAGAACCAGTTAAGACTTACTTCACTCATTAGTACTAGTTGACTAATTAGCAGGCACTGTATTACATACACTTTTCTGCATGTGTTTGTAGCGTAAAGCGAAAAAAAAACAACACAAACAAAAACACAACGCTGCTGATTAGGCGATAAAGTCTCTGTATAAACAATAAACAATAACAATGAAATCTACTGATAAAAAAGCACAGCTGAGTCACAGCCTGCATGAAAAAAATACAATCTTATGAAATTAGCAAAATGAAAAATAAAAAGCGAATATATAATAGAAAGAGGGTCACAAACGGCTTTGTAAAACTTGGCGTGGGTAAAGGAGAAATTGAATAGTGTATATATAGCTGGGCTTGCTTGGCAGGTAGTTGGCCAACAACAAAGGCGTAGACAAAAACAATCTCTCGTGTTGAACACCAACGCGTAGTTTGAAGGTTTTCTTTTCGTGCTGGCGTTTTTGATAAGAAATTTGAGAACAACGGTGGCAGCTGCAGTTATTGTTTTAATGCTGCTGCTGCCACATGCAGCAGGTGCGATTGATGCATGCAAGGCCTGCTGCAGCTGCGCCCTAAAAACCAGTTAAACAAGACGTGGGCCAAGACGGAAGTTGCTTTGTATGGCAAAGACCTTATAAAGCAGCTTCCGTCTGTGACGGCAGCAGCATCCAGCAACCTGAATGAACATGTACACACACACACACACATATGCAGAGCTAGAATCAACCGTTAAGAATACAATACATATAGTTTATGGGGGACCTGCATGTTAAAAACACGTTTTCAATGGCAAAACCCAGAATATGAAAATTAAAACATACATTACAGTAATCACTCGATTTGAAGAACATAGGAAGACTTCCACTTATTGAGTGCACACTGTTGCGTAGTCCTACAGCGACAACTACAACTATAACTACAGAGCTGCTCAACTCGTGCCTGCCTGGGCATATGCACATATGTTGTGTGTGTGTGTGCGTGTGTGTGTATACATTTGATTCAAGAATAATAAAATCTCACTTGTTGTGCAAGGGCAAATGAATAAATTTGGTTGCAGTTGTGTAAGAAAATATGAATTAAATAAACAACTATTTTCCACAGCACTTAGCACAATGAATCAACTTTTTAGCACCGAAACGAAATATCAGCACAACTTCCAGATTATTTATTTGCTAATCAAAACACAAACAAGAACACTCACACACACACAAACACAAGCAAACAGACACATATGATTGTAAATAATACACAAACACACACATTCAAACGCACACGCACACGTAGGCAGCTCTGCAAGATGCTCCCCTGGAGCTGTTTCTTTTTTTCTAGCCCCTCCCAACCAATGCAACCTTTATTTCATTCCATTTCTTTCTATTTCTGTGCTACCTCAATAACTAAATGCAGCAGCAAGAACTCGGCACACTTAATGCCTAATTTTAGGTTTTACAACAATCGAAATTGAATTTCTTATACCGTTTCAGTTTATTTTTCCCCCCTATTTATTCACCTTTTTTTTATACACGTTCGTTCGTTGATTGGGTTTTCACTTTTGCGCAGCGCGTTCGCTCTTAACGAATGTATTTATTGATTTGCCAACTAAACTGATGACAAACACGCACAGAATACTGTTGTTTTTTGCATCAGCACTTGCAATTAATTATAATACGCGTCTATATCAAATAGTATTGTTTAATTTGATTTTTGGAATAATTTTAACAATTATCTAAATCTTTCGTAATTTAGACGGAACAAAACAAATGCGACTGCTTGAGCCACATTCTTCTTCTTCAATAAATTAAAGTTCGCAGCCAGCTTCACGTGGCTCACGGCTGCGTAAAGACCCGTGTTGAAAAGCGTTGTTAAAAAAACGACACACTTAATACTAAAAATACTAACAGCATTGTGGTAAAAATCATGCAGATGTATCGATATATTGAGTAATCGATTAATAAATGGTATTAAGAAAATTGTAAACAACGACGTGGTAAATAAAAATAGTTTTGTAATTAAATATGAACAAATTGGAGTTATTGTTGTGTTCACTATTATCGTTAAGTAGTGTAAGTAGCACTTGCTATCCTGAAGTATCTCCAATTTAACTTATTTTCCACTGCAGTGCTTAAAACTTGCTTATGCCGAATTTACGGCAGCTGATTGCCGGGAGCTTGGCTTCATTAAAACTCAGCTTTTATGCTCCAATTGCGACAAGTTAGATGATTTTGGACTAGAAGCCATCAAGTAAGTAGCTTTCTTGCAGTGTTGACTACAAATAACCCTTCGTTGTTTCATTAGACCTCATTGCAAAGAGTGCTGTACCCAGGATCAGCAGCCAGCTGCACAAAGAACCTATGCAAAGGCGATTTTGGAGGTGTGCACTTGTAAATTCCGAGCATATCCGCAAATACAGGCGTTCATACAGAGCGGAAGGCCAGCAAAGTTTCCCAATTTGCAAATCAAGTATGTGAGGGGCTTGGATCCGCAGGTCAAGCTGCTGGATTCAAGTGGGAAGGTACAGGAAACGTTATCGATAACCAAATGGAATACAGACACTGTGGAGGAGTTCTTCGAGACGCATCTGGCGAAGGAGGGCGGCGGCAAGAGTTCTTACAGTGTGGTGGAAGATGCAGATGGCGAAGAGGAGGATTATCTGCGCACTAATAGAATATAAATGTTTGGAAATTATGCCTTCATCCCGTCATAGTTAATGAAATAAAGTTAGCCTAACGTTTTTGAGTCGGTACCAAAACGAGCTTTTACAGTTTGACAGCCGTTTATTTGTCTTGACAGTTTGATGGTGACTTAACGAGTACAGTTTGAAATTACCTTATCGGTTACAGTTTGTGAGTAGCTTATCGGTTACAGTTTAAGTTGCAGAAAATTTACCATTACTATTTTTGCCGCAATGCGCCCAAAATTGTATTGACTCACCGATATCAATTATTATGTATTTTTTGCTTTATTTGTTATCTTGTTATCAATTTGCGACGGCGACAGCGACGGCAATGGCAAAAACCAATAACAATGTCTAACTATTGTTATGACACGGCTGACCCATTCTACTCAGCCCCTTTGCCCTAACACAGTCCCTCTTAAGGTATTTTACCTTATGCATCGTTTGACTTATGACGTATTATTCCCATGCCCCGAGATGTCAAATATTTGCTCAGACTGTTAAATAATCATTCACTAAATTGGCATGGCAAATAACAAAAATGTTTTTGTATGTTTAATTTTGTTGCGTGACAACTTTTGCTTATCTACCGCACGTTCTCTTCTTTCTTTGTTTCTGTCTCTCTCGCTCGCTCGCTCAATTTACCTGGCGCGGCGCATGTGCACGAGGCTCAGCGGCCATTCACAATAGAGAACACAAAACTGAGGTTATGTGCAACGATGAGAGCGTTCTTATTTGCAATAATAATACTGATTGGCTCATTACTGATTCCTTATACTATATGTATGTATGTATATACTTTTGTGCAGTATCGCCTGTTTTCGTTTCGTTACAATGCATATTTGTGTTTCGATTAAATTTGTTCGATCATGTTGTTTTTGTTGTTATTTGCTGCTGCTCGGGTTGTTTATTATGTTAATCATAGCCTGACCCCACACAGTGAAACTAAAATTACTCGAGACTGATTAAAAATCAATGTGCTGAAAATGTTATAAACATATCTATGTTTGTGTATGTACATATCCTGGTATATATATAAATACATACGTATGTACGTGTGTGTATATATAGCAAGCCATTGTCATGCCCTATTGTCAATTCATAGTTTTTTTTGCCTTGTGTTCAATACTAATTACTTCCATTATGGCTTTTCTATGCATATTGCATTATTATTATGCGCGGCAGCTGCTGCGTACCAAAAGAAGTGAGCGAGAGAGAGAAAGAGCTTATCATTGTGTACTATAAAAGCGCATTCAACTGTTTGCTATATAAGTAATAATGTGTGTATGTTCAAAATGGCTTTGAAGTGCTCCCGCTTCCCCCTTGGTTAGCAGCAATGGCGCTGGCTGCGTCTTGGAATGTCGTTCAAAAGGCGCCCCCTAGATTGCTAAGACTGTTGTTGATATTATATTTCTCTCGTGTTTGCTGATAACATTTGCGCCTTTAGCGTTTGCAACCGGTCACTAGAGTTGCGAATCTAAGATGCGGGTGCGGTAGAGGGTGCTACCGAGCCGATAACAATTATAATGATGCTATAGCCAAAGCGTCATCGTTGCCATGAGCAAAACAATTTTAGCGACTCATAACAAAACAACAACAAATACAACAAAAGGAACCACTAAAAACGAATCACAGCAAGAGAGCTAGTTCATTAGTTCGCTAATCTCACGCTCTCTGGCAGTACACCCTCTCTCTTTAATGCGTCTTGCCCTTTTACCGTTAACAGTATCAGTAAAATCAAATGCGCGGCAAGACTTTAGAAAAATCTAAAAGCTTGATGTGTTAATTGCGAATTGCGTTTCAATCAAGCTTGCTAGAAATACATTCAACTTTAAACAGTGATTGGTTAATGCTTGCAATTTAATTTCAAAGGGTATTTAATCGTCGCTGCAACGTGCTTTGCATATTCGGAGTTATTTATAAACTAAGCTTGTCTCAACATCAAAATGTTAGCACTAACACATGCTTCAACATGTGTTATATTTTTGTTGCTGTATATGTGCGCGTGCCATTTCTCTCGCTGTCGCGTGCGCGCTCTCGCCCATAAGGTAAAAGGTATTAGTCAAATAGGACCAAGTGTCATCCACATTGAACTTTGCCTACTAAATTTAGATGCAGCCACCAACTGCGTCGCGCTTATGAACGAAGCAACAACAATAGCAGCAGTCGCAGCCAATGTTGATGTTTGTGTTTATGCAAGTAGAATGCAGAAAAAAAAAACAAAACAAATGTGGTTATGTACAGTTGTTTATGTACAACGGTACATAAATTTACGTGCAATTATTTGCATATTCAATTATTCGTATCAATTAGCTGCACGCGCACGTATGTATGTGGAAGGAGGTGGAGTGGGAGCGAAATAAAATGTGTTTCGGTTTAATTTAATTAAGCCAGCAACAGGTGTTTTTTAAAATTAAATGTAAGATTTATTTGAAACAAATAACTGTGTTATTACATTGAATATACTCTTATTCCTGTTGTTGTATTGGATTTATTTTTTTTTTGTTTTCGTAAATTTAGAAATGTAATCATATATTACATACACAATTACTTAAGTTGTATTTTGTAATAGTAGGTTTTTTTGTTTTTGTTTTTTTTTTAAGTTTTTTATGTAAAATCTACATATAATTTTCGGTTTATTTCGAACAAGCGCATTATCAAAACATCGAATAAAATTAAAGTTTTTGCTGTTGTTTTTTCTTCTACTTCTTCCTTTTTTTTTATGCGCCTGTTCTTTTAACATCATTCACACACATCTTTAATAATAATATATAGATTTTTTTTGTAGCATATTTTGTTTTTGCTTTTTAAAGGATTTAAAGTTTACTTATGTAGTTTATAACTAGACTTTTACATTGACATTAAAAAAAGGAAAATGTATATATATTATATGCAAAAATCTTTGTTACTAGTATAATTAACAATATTATATATATTTATGTATGTATATAAGTTCTGGTACTCAATTAATAAAACATTTTTTGCACTTTTTAAAGCCTGTTATTTGCTCTTTCTTTGTTTTTGTTGTTTATTTTTTTTTCTTAAAAAATTGTATTATTTAAATGTAGTTTTTGACTTGGAATCGAAATAAAATATTTAAGGTCAATTTTGGTACGTAGAATTTTATGCGTGTGGTTTTCATTTTTTGTTTTCTTGTTTTTTAATATTAATTAATAAAGACTTTCTTTTGTGTTAAATTATTTATTTGCCTCCTAACTATTTTTATGTAAATTTAACTTTAAGTTTTGTAAAAAATTTTGAGTAGTTTATTTATTTTACTTAGTTTTTGATTTAATTAGGTTTGTTTGTAATTTCGTTAAGTTTGTCGTAAGCAAGGCGAACGCTTCCTGTTAACAGGATTCTTCGGCCTTTTAACAACAATAATCGAACCTGTTCAGCAGTTTGGATCGCCTTGCTAGCTGGCCAAATACATATGTATAATATGTATATAAACTCTATATATATTTAGCTAGATTTGTGATACTGCATTTAAGATATATATATATATAAAGGGAGGGAGGGAGTTTCGAATGAATTACACCTCAAAAAATGTATCAATTTAAGTTTGTTAATTTTCTTTGTTAATTTCCTTTCTTTGTTTTGTTGTATTCGAAAAGTGCTAGGAAACACTTTGAATTGAATATGGTTTAGGTGTTTTTTACAGCAGAGGAAGGATTGGTATCGAGATATCGTTTAACTATATAACGGTCTGCGGATCTTAAATATCTAGTAATTGCTTCGACGGCACGTAAGGGTATTTGTAAGTGTGTGTGTTGGGTTTTTTTTTTCGTTTTCATCATATTTTGATAGTAGCGTTCATAGCATTATCGGTTATTATCGGTTATAAATAGTTGGTAAATTGTAGATTTATTTTACAGGAATTTTTTGTTTTTTCTTTATTTATCAAACGTGTACAATAATTTGGTCGTAGGTCTAAGACACTTTTTGGTTTTAATCCATTTCCATCATCATATAAATAAATACATATACATGTGCATGTATATATTTGTTATATACAGATATATATATTTAGTAAAGTAGTAGTAGTAGGTATTTTCGTGACTTATGTGCGTAGTTAAGTAAAATCTGAGACTCGCTGTAAAATATATATCGTATGTTAACGCTTTCTCTGCCTGGAGGGCATTTGTGTGTGTGTGTGTGTGTGTTTGTAGTGTGGATGGGGAGTAGAAGGTTAGGCAGACAAAATGACTCTCAAGAACACTTAAAAACTATGTTATTTCCTAAACTGTTTAACAAGCAGCAACACAAAGCACATAGTGGGTTAAGAAGAAGAGGTTTGGGGAGCACTTAGGACGGGCATGAGGTGATAAACTTGGACATCTAGGATATCGTTAGTCGTAACATCTCATTATCGTTAGCATTGGCATTGACTTAGAAGAAAAACTTGCGCACTTCCTCATCCAAATCGGCAGAGTCGACCAGATCATCAATAACACTAGGCACAAGCAGCTCAATAACCTCCAAATCCTTTTTATCCTTTTCCGCTGCAGCTACGGCTGCTGCTTGTGCTGCTGCTGCTGTTGCCGTCGTCGCTGACTCATTAGCAGTGGAGACGGCAATGCCGGCACCCATCAGCGCCTCATAGGTATCCTCGAGCAGGACACCGCTCTCAATGGCCGCAACAGCCTCCTCATAGTATCAGTTGAGGTCGCGACGAAAACTATCCTCTATGCTGGGATCGGCAATCATAATGGGATTCTGATCCGACAACATTTGCAGTCCGGCCACATCCATTTGACCCAAGTCCAGATCTAGTGTGTCGAAGATTTCCCTACTGAAATCCGCATTCGAGGAGTAATCGCTAAATATTATCGAAGGTATATTAGCTGTGGTGGGCGTATGACTTTGCGATTGAACCTGATGGTGATGGTGGTGTTGCTGCTGTTGTTGTTGTTGTTGTTGGTGGTGTTGCTGTTGGTGGTGCGTTTGTGGTTGCTGCTGCTGCTGCTGCTGATGATGATGATGGTTCATAACCATGTTGCTCACGGGCGAACTGCTGGAGAGCGGCGAGTTCGAGTGGTGCGGTGAATGCAGCGGTGAGTGGTGCGGCGAATGATGCAGCGATAGCGACAATTGCTGATGATGATGTTGCTGCTGCTGCTGCTGTTGCTGATGCTGTGGTGATGCATGCGCCGACATTGGTATAGGCAGCGGTGAACTGGGACAACCCATGGGCGAGGGCACCGGTGAGGCGACCAGCGTCTCGCCAGCACCATTACTACTATTGTTGTTGTGATGCTGATCGATGCCGCGGGCCGAGACAATTGGTCCATTCAGACTTGGTCCACCATTGTGCGTTGCTGCATTCCCAGCGCCATTGCTGTTGTTGTTGAGGAGTTGTTGCTGTTGCTGCTGCTGGTGCTGTTGTTGTTGCTGTTGTTGCTGTTGTTGTTGGTTGTTGATGCGTCGCAGATTATTGTTATTCGCGCTCGTCTCGGGACTGCCGCTCAGTTCGTTAAAGTCCAATAGCTTATTTTGTGCATCCTGATTATGATAGGGTCCATTTTGAGTGCCATTCGCCGCTCCACCCAAATCATCAAAGTCCAAGGCAACAAAATTATTGGCAAAACTCTGTTGTTCCGGCGATGAGTTGCTCTCACCCAACGTGAAGTTCTCAAAGTGATTGTGAAATGAGGGATTCAGACTGTTATACGCCGTATCAAAGGCACTCGGAAGTTGCTGATGCTGCTGGATACGTATGGGACTGGCCGGAGCGCTGGTGTGCAGCTCACTGCCAGACACACTGCTTAGAAGGCCGGGCGAGGAGCGCGGACTAGATGGATGCGCTGGCTGCCGATAATCGGTTAGATTGCCGCTAGCCACCGCTGTTGTTGTTGTTGCATTGGTGCCATTATTGCTGCTGTTGGCGCCCAATGTGGGCAGTGGACTGAACGATAAGTGAGGCGAACTGCTTGGCGCCAGGGCGGGTGATGGACTGCTGTTGCTGGCGGCGGTTGGTGAGTGCTGCTGTTGATGGTATGGCGATGGCGGACCTGCCGGACTAAACGGACTAGGTGATTGATCACGATCGCGTCGTTGATTGTGCGGTGACATGACTGGCGATAGTGTTTGATGTTGTTGTTGCTGCTGCTGTTGTTGCTGCTGTTGTTGTTGCAAGTGTTGTTGCTGCTGCTGTTGTTGTTGCTGAGGTGTTGCATAGTGTTGCAGTGCGGTGAGATTAGGCAGAGAGCCAGTATTGGCATAGCTGGCCTGTTCCTGCAGCGGCCTAAACAAAGAGTTTGCAAATTTGGCGTTGTATGGCGTTGGTTGTTGTTGTTGCTGTTGTTGGTGCTGTTGCTGGTGTTGCAGTTGTTGTTGCTGTTGTTGTTGTTGCTGCTGTTGTTGGTGTTGTTGGTGTTGCTGCTGATGCATATGTTGCTGCTGTTGTGCTTGCAGCTGTTGCTGCATATTGTGCTGATGCTGCTGCAACTGTTGCAGCTGCAATTGATGTGGCAACAATGGAGATTTTCTTCTCTGCGCCGGCGAATGAGATCGTTGACTGTGTGATTGTTGCTGTTGTTGTTGCTGCTGTTGCTGCTGTTGCGTGTAGTTGGCGTGCAGCGAGTTCATGTCGGTGGCAAAGCCAGATTCGGCCGCCACCGCCATATTAAGGCTTTGATGCAGCGCCGAATCCGAATTGGAACGTCGCCAATTCGAGTCCATTGGTGGACTCAAATAGAGGTTCTGTTGTTGTTGTTGTGTGCCATTGTTGTTGTTGTTATTGTTGCTGCTGCTGCTGCTGCTGTTGATGTTATTGCTGCTGAGGCTGTTGCTATTAGGCAGTCCCATGGCATTCACTAAAGCTCCAGGACCTGTACTACTGCCATAGGGTGAACGATCCTGTTTTCGATCCGACGGTCGCCGTATGGGTCCAACTCCAACGCTGCGTCCACGTGACTCTCGATAGGCTGTGGGTGAACCACTGCCACCGCCTGCAATGCCATCGGGTGAGGCACCACCACTGGCACCACTGCCATTCCCACTGCCTCCGCCTCCAGCTGTGCCATTGCCCGCTCCTCCACCACCTGCTGGTGATGCATTTGTGGCATTGCTCTCTGGTCCACCGAGACAGCATTCGAGTATCTTTTGATTCGCTTGCGTCTCATCCATTTTTGTGGCATACACCTCTTTCATGATCCTCTCAAATTCAGCCGTACCCTCCGCCTGTTTCTGCTTTTGCAGCGCAATCTTCTCACTAAATTTGCGCGGATTAGCCATAATGAGGCTCTTGGGATTGGTTGTTGGATCTGCTGTTAACGTTATCCTTGACTGCGTTCAGTCTGTGAATAGAGCAAAAACATAATATTATGTGAATATTAAGAGGGTCGTCGAGGTTCAGGTTCAGGTTCGGGGTTAAAATGCATATGACATTTTGGCATTCATTTTGTTTTGCTCGTTTCGTTATGCTATTTTATTCAAGTTTCTCTATGTTTGTTGATGAAGTCGCAAATTAAATACACTTTAAGTTTATTTTGAAAAGGTAAACTTAAAGCTTTTACAGGTTCTATTGTACTAAACAGCATAGGAAACAAAGTTGTTGGGGAAAACTCTTTGTTAGTGTTAGGGTATTGCTAATGTTTTTGGCTTTATCAATGTGTCAGCTGATAAGGCAGATAGTTGGGCCAACAAATCAGACATAGACCATAGAACTCAACCTTGTACTATCTCACTCTCTCTCGCACTTTACCCATACAATTGTCTCCATTGCGTTTTTCTTTTCCCCTCTTGTCTTCTACTCAAATGCGCTATTGCATAACGAACGAATGGAAAAAAAGGGCGGGAAAAAAATAAGTCAAAGTAAACAATAAGTTTATAGTTCTTTGGAATGGTCTATGGAAAGGGGTCAGTAAATGCGGCCGCCAACCTACAGCTGTGCAATATGCAAATCCAACAAAGTCTCGAAATGCGTAGAAAAAAAAAAGAAATTAATTTTGCATTCATTTATTGCGTACCAAAGGTGCAAAGGTTTAGACAACACCAAAAAATACTACACACATGAAGGGCATTTGGAGTAGCGTATCAAATACGCTTATTTCCTAGTTTCGGTTCATTTAGCGATTATGCTCTACAAAATATGGCGACTAACTATCGATTAGGTTAGCTCTTACTAACTGGTTTCACAGCTTCAACTTGATGGGTTGGTAACAAAAGACATACGAACAACAAAAGAAGACTAAAAACATACCCAATTCTACACACACACACACACACACAGGTAGACAACTTATCTTTGACAAAACATGTGAATAATATGAGTGATAGAGCAATCGAGGCATATGAAGTCATGGCATGGTCGGATGAATTCTTATCTACGGATTGGACATAGATCTTAAATCGTACTCGTTACTGACAAACAAAATACAAAAAAAAAAGAATTAAACTAAAGCAGGTGCTTACTGATAAATCGGAATATATATATGTGTGATTGAGGGCAATTCAAAGATTGAGAAATATTTTTTAAGTAGCCAAAAGTTTATTCATTTTCAAGTTTTAGGCGTTTTTGTCAAGGTACGTTCTGAGTACAGAAAAAACAAAAACACACACAACAAAGTTTCGAGTCTTGATTCTCGATTCTCGCAACGATCGCTAACGAATTCCAGCTAATTGTCAACGATGCGAATCAATGACTAAGAGTTGGATAGTTTGAGTGTGAAAACCAATTTTAGTCACTTGGCTATTGACTGATTTGTTATTCAGATCAGATGCCGAAACAGAGAGAGAGAGAGAGAGAGAGAGCAACTCGTGCCCATAACTAGTATGTATTACGCCTTCTTCTCCCTTAGTTGTATGCAAATAAATGCCAGCTGTGAGGCAGCGAACACAGGTCGATAAAATATATATATATATATATTAATGTGTATGTGTTGTGTATGAGTGTATAAAAAAAAAAAAAACATTCCCACGAATTGATAATGACATTTAATAATGATTTAATAACCGAAACGATAAAATTTTACTTAAACGCACATGACTTAGGGTCAGGCCAACAGTTGTGGCGAGGGTGCGGGTTCCGATTCGGATTCGGGTTGGAGTAGGAAACAGGAAGACCATTTTTGTGGCTCTACCCCCTCCAACGTTTTTTGCACTGTTTGGGTTTGTATATATTTTGTTTCGCCTTATCAGCTGCTTTATCGGCGCGCGCCCCATGGAATTTTTGAATAATTTTGCACTGTTTGTTTACTAGGAAGCGAGCAGTGGGGGCTTCGCAGAGGGGTTGGGGTAGGAAAAACGTGGAGACCGAAAGGCTGTGAGATACTCTGAACGGATACAACTGTTTTGTTAAGTTTAAACTGACTTCCTTTTGCCTTTAACTTGTTTACGAAAGGTTATTAAAAAGTCTACGTTAGAGAGAAACACCCGTATGTCCAAAAGCACACACACACACCCACACTGATGCATAAATAGAGCGGCCGGCGGTTGCAAAACAAAACGAACGCCTGCATTAAGGGCACTGAGCAGAGGCTAATTTGGTGCCGGGAGGGTGTGGCAGGTCTGATTGGATTTTTAGTCAAGAGGGCTTTTCGCTTTACCTACTTGTCAAGTTGCGCGCTATGACAACAACAATCACTTGCTCTCTCTCTCTCTCTCTCGTTCACGCTTTTTCGCTCTCTTTTGCTGTCTGTCTGCCAAACTCCAATTGGACGATTGGCTGTGTGCTAAAATTTCGTTGGGTTTGGTTGCTGTTGTTGTTGTTACTTAATTAAAATAAGTATGTTTTTTTATATTATATGATGGCTCTGTTATGGCAGAATATTTAATTTTGGCGCTTTTTTTTTCTCCTCCTCCTTTACTCTATTTTTCTTCGTTTTGTGTGTGTGTTGTTAGCGCCCAGCTGCTGTCGAAGCTTTTTGTTGTTTTGTTTGTTCTAAGCTCTATGTAGCTTTTTTTTCCACTACTGCGTCTTCTTCTTTGCACGCGCTAAAAAAACTTGTCAGTCGCTTATGTATATTTTTATATGCGACTGATAAAACCAGATTTTATTTTTTTTTTTTAGCAATCTGCTTGCTTTTTATTGTTAAATACAAAAATTGATTTCTAATTTCAGTTTTGAGCGCTATTCGCTGCTTTTTATTGTTGTTGTTTTTATTATTCGCGCCAGTTGGGAATTTGTTAATGGCCGCGCGCAAAGATTTTGTGCTGCTTCTTCTTCCACTTGCTGTTGTTGTTTTGCTCACTAGCAAGCACACTTACACACACACAAGCACACACACACGTACGCACATACGTTCACGTTTATTGTTTTAACGCACAACTACGACGTTTTTTTTGTTGCTTTTTGTTATATTATTTATTTTTGCGCTCAGCTGCTTGCCACTTTTATTTTTTTTTATTTATCTTTTTACTTTTGTTTTTCGTTACGAACGAAAATGAAAAACTTTTGTTGCGCCTTTGACCTCTTTTCACACGGCGACGTCAACGTCAACGGCGACGACGACAGAGGCAGCGGCAGCGGGCAGCGGGCAGCGGGCAGCGACACTTTAAAAACTGTATTTTTGTTGTTTCAACTGGTCCACTGGCGATTCCAAATGGACTGCGGGATTACAGCACACAGCTGGGGCCCGTTCCCATTGACGATTTGTGACGAACGTTATTGTATTGCATTTCCTTGTTTTTAATATTATGTGTATTTAAATATTTGCTGCTACTGCTCCGATTTAGCTCTTTTTCTTTCTTTTTGTTTTTCACCAACAACAGGCCAAACCACACACACTCACACACCTCTACACACGTACACACATACACAAACAAGGCGGCAGAGGCAGGCAGGCTTTTCATGTATGTATGTATGTATTATGTACACACACGTATTATGTATGTTATTTTCGTTGCACCGCACTCGCACAAACTTATCATCACGATTATTCGACTGCTGCTGCTGCTGTCGTCGTTTCTTCTTCTTCGTTCATCTTCGTCGTCTTTTTTTTATATTTTATTTTGTGGTACGCTATTTGATTGGCACTTGCACGATTTGCGGGCACGTTTTCATATGTTATTAACGCGCCATGCATTTGCGCATCGTTATCGTTGCGTTTTTTAACAAGATTTATCGCATTTGTTTTGTTATTTTCACTTTTTCTTATTAGATTTCTGGTTTAGCAGCAGTGACTAAGAATACACTAAAATTGGTCAAGCGCGTGGAACTGAACTGGTTTGCCACGGAGCTGCTGGCGTGCGCTGTGCTATGAACCCGCCAGATGGCGCTTGCCGCACAGCGCATAACAGTGGCACAACCGTGGGGAGCGCTAAACCGTTGAGTGCTATTTAAAAATATTTACACTTTTTTTGGCTACATTTAGCAGTAGCATATGGAATTTTTCAAAGAAAAATGTTAAAAATGTAATCATGCATAACAAAATTCTATTTAAATTAGTTGAAGCTTAGATTAAATAACACGCATCAATACACACACAAATTGCAAAAGCTACGTCTGTGTGCGTGTGTGTGTGTGTGTGTGTGAGTGTTCGTACGCCTGTTTCCTTTTCCGTTAACATTTTGTGTCTGGTTTCCGGCATTTTTGTTGTGTGCGCCGTTTAAAATTGTTTCCTTAGATACAAATCTGTTGCAGGCAACAAATTTCGTTTTGCAGACACTTGAATGCCAATTGCCAGTAAATTGGCGCCTTTGGGCCAACAACATTTAAGTTCTTCATCGTCTCTGCATCGAGTTTCTTTCGAGCTTTTTTTTTTGTGTTGCACGTGAAGCAAAGCGTCAAAGCAACAACAACAACCGATGCTAGTTGTAGAAATGAAAGATGAAATTGAAAACACGTTTGAATAATTTTGAAGCGAATGCTGGACAGAAGCTAGAAAGAGAAGGATGGAGAAAGTGTTGAGAGAGATGCCTTAATCATAATCTTACTTTCTGTACTAGTTAAGATTGTTTAGCAATCACCAAAAGCATTTTTTAAAACAATATCAAATTACCTGTTTTTTGGTTACTCAAAGTTTCATATCAGTTTCGCTTATCAATCACTTGGCCAAAAAACAAACGCTTTTTACAGTAATTGCCACTTGCATTGATTTCTTGTATTTCAATCAAAGTTCATATACATGACAGGAATTCATTTAATATTATTTCTTTATTGTTCTGCTGGTTATGAACATTGTTTTTAACGCTTTTTTTGCGTTCAGTCAAGCGTTGGCATTTTTGGCACTAACAATTAAAACTAACGGCAGTTGACGCTACATTTAACGGTTTGTACATAACATGCAGCAAAAAAAAGTGGTGTAGGTGTGTGTGTGTTGAACTCTTAATAAAGAGATAGTCAGCGGTAAAATGAAATTTTATGTTGCAAACAACGAAAACAACGAAGAAAAAAAACCTTCAACTGGCGTTAAGCTTTTCAGTTCATTAATAGCCGGATTGCATGCATGCAGCAACAGCTATAAAAAAAAGAAAAACAGATAACTGCACTGAAAAAAATAATACACAATAGTTGCTGGTGTTCAATATAAAGTCGATTCGATGGCGGTTTTCTTTTCAAGACTTGCGCTTTTGAGAGAAAAAATTTCATTCGTGCTTTTAGCTCGTTATCGTCTTGGCTGCCAAAGGACAACAACAATTCCAGGCCGCAGCAGATAGACACTTGGCTTGGATGAAAACGAAACAGTTCTCTTCTGCATTCGTTGTCAACGACGCCAGACAAGCAATTTACTTTTGTGCACATTAACGTTAGAGTCGCGTATGTGCTTCCCTGACAAAACACAATCAAACACTTGCTTGTAGAACATTTTCTATTTGCTTGCTGTTCTGTATGAAATTTGTATGGAATTGCTTGTTTATTCATTAGATTACAAGCAGCAGAGCGGGAGAGAGAAAGAACAATGCGCTCTGTGATTACAACTTCTCACCCCCAAAACGCAACACCCCTCTAACCAAAGCACTTGGCTTAAGCAGCTTAATTACTGCCAAATACTCACTCTACATAGGCAAAGGAAAAGGTGTTCGATTTAGGCGTTTTTCGATTCTTTTTAAAGTCAAAAAGCGTTGCAATATATTTAAGGCATAACCGAAGAAAACGTCAGCAGCGGACGCAACAATGAAAAGCGCTATTCATTGTTCTATAATAATACAGAGAAGATGTTAAACTTGTGTAACTTTTCCATTCTCTCTATATTGCAGTTTGCAGCCGCAGAGCAAAGACCATGGAGAATAGAGTGAGTTTATTTTTGCTGATGCTGCTGGCGGCTTTGGGCCTTTTGGTTGGCTCATTAGCAGAAAAAGTGCAGCCGGCGATGGCAGCTGGGCGTGTGTTGAGCATGTTGCCTGCATCAGGTAAGCAATGTGGCGTATACTTGATATGTGCTGTGCCGCTGCTGCAATTAAGCTTGTTTATCACGCATACGCACCGTGGTTGAGTGTGTCAACAAGACAAATGGTCGGGGTGTGGGGGGCCGCTGCGAATGTCAACGAATTCGTAATTGGTATTTCGCATTCTGCATTTAGTTGCACTAGTTTAGCTTTTTGTGGCTCGCTGCAGCCGCAGCCACAACGAAAGCGAAATGGGGAAAAAACAATCCAAAAATAACTCAAGTGTCATTCGCGCATTCCACGGCAGACGGCAGCTAAAGATGCTACAGTGAACACTGCCTAACTATTAATCGACTTGTGCTTTGCCTCTTAAAGTTTCTTTCTTAGTCAGCTTTGACTGCGCTTTCTTTTTGGGATCGCCAGTTGCATTGTTTGCATCGTTTGCTTTCATTCTTCCTTTCATTTTGTCTTTGTTGCACGCCATTCGTCTCCAGCATTGCTAGGCACCACTTGACAATTGCTATATCCGCTTGCTGCTGACAAGAGCCGCTTTCCGCTTTCCGTTTTCCACTTTCCACTTGGCACTCGCTGCTGCTGCTGCTGCTGTTGGCTTCCGTTGCAACATTTTGATGTCACTGGTGTCATTTGTCAACGCATCACAGTTGTTGTTGTTGTTGTTGCAGTTGCCAGTTTGTTTACAGCTGCTGCTGTTGTTGCTGCTTGTGCTCAAGTGTGCGTCAAGTTTATTCTTGGCATCATTAAGCTTCGCTGATAACACTTAACATACATTTACACACACCCACACACACACCCACGCACATATGTTGCACGACTAAATGCCAGGCAGTTGCCATTAAAATGCAAATTTCTAGTGGTCACACCATGCTGTTGATGCAACATTTTAACAACAACAGCAACAACAGCAAAAGACAAGCTTAACAACTTTCGCTTTGGCATTGCTGTCAAATGAAAAGAAAGCAAAGTACAAAAAATTTGTTGTTGACATTTTTCTGCTTTCGCTTCCTGCTCGCAGCTGGCTGACATTTTGGGTCAGTTGTCTCATTTATTTGGCGCTTCTCAACTTTAAATGTGATTTATTGCTGTGTGTAGCAAAAACAAAAACTTTTTTCTTTATTTTGTTTTGCTCGCATATTCAACATGGCGTATGATTAACGTCAACGAGTCGTATGCATAATGAGCGTAAGATGACATAAGTTGAAAACAGCTTTCGAAAAACACTTACAAAACAGCCAAGACACATGCTAACAACAATTCAGTAACAATTATAAAAAAAATGCAATGGAAATCGAATGGATGCTTGGGGAATGCCAATTTTGGCTGATTGTTACGGTTAAGTATACTTATTTATCGTATATGTCTTTGGTTTTTACCTGCTTAACAATCCTTTTGCCAATTGCAACGAATTTTCCATTTACCTTTTTTTGTTTTCGTTTTTGTTTTCTTACCCATCGTTTTGATTATCAAACAATTTCGATTTCCGCTTTGCTTGCTTGATTTCTTTGTGCCGCACTCATCACAGGCAATTTCTTGAGTGCTTCCATTGATTGCAAGCAAGACAAGCGGATCAGCCATTGCCTTTTGTTTGGCCATCAAAGTCAGTAGGTTGTCTAATGACTGCAATTTGATACGCTTATCAATGATTCATGTGCGCATTGTGCCAATCACCTGCAAACAAAACTAAGCGCTCGCCTCACTCTACGCAATTCATAGCAATTGCTTCTCGACTGACAGCGAGTATCTAGTTTAAACTCAATCTGTACAAAAAAACATCAAATGCGTCTGAAGTGGAAGTCTGAAGAGCACGAAGCAAAGCAGAACAGGACACGACGAAAGAGAGAGAAATGAAATGAAATTTCTTCTTTAGCAGACATTTAAAAGCCAAGTTCATTTTGTTTTTTTGTCTTAGCACGCGGCAGTTTTCTGCTCTACCAATTAGCAACGGCCATAAATTCTGAAGACTACCCCTGGCTAGAGCTGGAGCTGGAGCAGGAGCAGGAACAGGAGTTGCTTGTGGCACCGGATATGGACTCCAGCTGGCTGGCCGCAATGGCAAATGAATTTCAGGTATGAGCCACTTAAAACCATATCGAGCACAGATAAACCTCCAATCTGCCTTACTCCTCACTCAAAAAACAGGCAAACATAAATCACGCGCAGTATTTTTTTTCTTTCTTCACATTCTTGTTGTTGAGCTTTCTTTTTTGGCTCAGATGTTGCGTCACGTAGACAGGCTTCAATGCTTTGGCATTTCACTCCGAAAAAGAGCAGAAAACAATGTGCTTAAAGTTGTTGTGCAATTTATTGATTTTGCTTTTAGTAAATGTAAACTATTATCGGTTAGCATTGCGTATACGTAACGCATGAGTATTGCGAAAACTTTTCAGCTTCTGCACTTGAATGTAATGGCAAACAATTAAATTTTTTGGCCAAAATCAAAGCACAAATCGAAAAGTCTCTCTAGAAGTAATCCCATCGATATCAGTTAGTGTAATCGCAGTTATTGAATATTTATTGCCTGACAGGCTTCTAGCAAACCAAAAAAGGCAGCATAGTCCAATCAGTTCAACAGTTTGGAGAGTTGTTGGCCAGGCTGCAAGGCAGCGGCGGGGAGAGAAACTTTCTAATTATTGCTAGAGCATAAATGGATGCGACTATGGATGGGTATTTTGGCCTTTTGGGCTGCTGCAGTAAAATTCTAATATTTCGCAGCCATTGGGGAACAAAAAGTAGTTTGTTTGTTTGGTTGTTGTTGTTGTTGTTGCTGTTAGCTTTCATTGCATTTTGCAAAAGCTTAGTTTGGTTCTTGTTTGGCTGCAATGTGCTTACCCTCGTATCCTCGAGACAGCTGCTTTGAAATCATGAAAATATTTTTGCATAACACTAACAACAACATGGAACAATATTGTTTGCCTTTCTCGCTCTCTCTCTCTCTCTCTCTTTCTCTTTCTATTTGTTTTGGCTAGTTACTTTTTATTGCTAGCTGTTAAATATTCTACATATTGATAAGGCAATGCTTTTAAAAACATTCTGCCATCACACTTGACTATTTACTTTTAATATTCATATTTGTAACATTGGCTTGAACTAGAGCTAAGCGTGTTTTATATCTACATGTAGTCGGATAAGAATACTTTCCTAGAAACCATTGAAAATAACTGCCATCTCTAGCGTTCATTAAATGTTTGTACAGCACACAAAGTTTTAAGAGTTTTTGGCTTAAATTCTTTCTTGGCTTGACGCTTACCAAATTGCCAAGTTGCTAGTTGGTTGCTGGCGAAAGCATTCAAGTTCTTGACACCAAGAAGTAAGAGAAAAACAAAAGAAAAAAAAGGACACCAGGGATTACTTGGCTTAATTCAACTGCAAATGAAAAGTGTTTGTTCGGTAAATTCAATCTGCAATGCGCGTTCTTCTTGTTTGTTGACGTTGTCATTACGTCTTGGTCCTGACTCCTGATTCCTGTCTCTCTGCTTTCAGCTCTTCTTCGGTTTACGATTATGGCATGGAGATGTTGTAGGTGAAACGGCGCTCGAGTTCATCAAAGCGTAATCTGCACAAAATGGCGGCATTTCCTTAGCCTGACACGAAGCACAGCAACTTTAAGCTAACTATGCGTCCTTACCAACAAGCTAGCCGCCCTGCCGTTAGCTCAAGAAAAAGAAAAACGCCTCCAAAGCACCCCATCTAATGGAGTCATAATTCTTCAGCTCGTTAGCAGTAAATACATGCAACGTAAATATGCTTGGGCACCCAAAAATAGAATGCCAGACATTATTCTCGTACGCCTAACATTTTTGCGTACCCAGCATTTTTTTTTTGGGTATACTTTCGGTTGGCGTATACTTAATGCGCTAAAAGATTTGTTGCTGGCAGTTCTTAGACACAAAACAGGGTATCTTATTGTTTAGCTTTGGCTCACTTTCATTGTGCTCATTTGTTTGCCCTTGGCTGCCGCTTGTGGCAGTGTATTAAGCCTTTTCAGAACCTTTCAAAGGCAACGCCCAGCCTGACAAGTTGCTTAATTGAAAAGTGTTTTGTGTTGGACAGACGTTGAACTTGCTTCAAGCTCCTCTACCTGGTTTACCCCCCACCCCCCCAGCTGCTGAATTTGCAACTTTTGCGCTTGCATTCAATAATGTGGCTTTATTTAGGCGCGTGCTTGGCAAAAACAAAAAAAGAAAAGGACATCAACGAAAGCCAACAATTTTTCAAGGGCCTTCCGCTTGGGGTTTGGCCTTCGTCGCTTTTGGCAGCGCCTGCTTTTCTTTATTTTCCGGCTCCGGCTCCGGCTCCAATGGCAAAAAGGCAGCGACACTTTTCATTGCTTCCTCTAGCGCATATCTTGTGCTTGTCTGCCATAAATAATTATGTTATGTTAGATAGCTTCTGCTTTATCTTTGCCACGTTGCTGTTCCTGTTCTGTTTATTTTTGTTCAAAATTGTTGCAATAATTATCACATTTTTCACACCGCCATTTTTCATGCACTCGAAAATCTCTCGCGTGACAGTTTTTTTTTTTTTTTTACCCATAATTAAGCAGACATGGGCGACATAAACACACACACACACATATAAAAGCTGTCTTCAACGTCTTGTATAACAAACATTAGAGCGATAAGGATTTTTTATGTATTTTTAATTAACTTTTGTATCCCAAAAATGTCTTACCACAACAAATTGGGCAAATCAAAAGCTGCACTTGCAGCTTAAACGGGCTCAGTCCTGGGTTTTGTCACCCAAACTGTCAGTCTCAAGTGTTTGTTTGTTTAATTGCTAAATTTTAATTAGCCAGTGCGCTTTGCCAGCTCAGCGCTTTACATAGAATCTCTGTTTAAATTTAGTGTTCAACCAAATTTATAGACTGCAGTTTGTCGACCCTCATTGAAAGCTTCTGCTGCTCAAGCTAGTGTACACACAGCAAACAGAGCGACTGCGTTTACCTTCCTGTGATTGTGATGCCAACGGAAGTGCAACACTCTCGAGCACACCTTGAGAGGGTGGCTCGAAAAGTTATTGCTAGAGTAGTGCTTACTGTTGGTAACTCGAATGAGTTCAGCTCGTGATTAAGTCCATACTTTTGTTGGTGTGTTTTCTAAGAGACATGGCTAAAATGCGTTGACGCTGTTTGCTGCAGCTTTCAATTAAGTTTCTGTCGCTTGCTCGCTTCCCTTTTAATTAGGAACCAAACTTGCTCAAATTTATTGCTGTTGCTTTTGCTGCTGCGGCTGCTATTTAGTTACCTGTTTGCTATGTTCCGTTATTAATTTTATGTTGCACCTGTATTCACTGGTAAATATCACATTGCTCATACGCAACGTGGCAACGGAAATGAATGTATACTTTCTTAACGCTTTTTTCATTGCAGAACATACCTGTTCCTGAAAGTTTCCCCATGGATTTCCAGTCGTGGCTAGTGGAAAGCTATGGAGTCAGTGCCATGGCAGCAGTGGCCCAGAAAACGATCAACAGACTCGGCTCAACAGATCTGTAATGCTGCTGGTCAGTGCTTTGACGCGGCTCAAATTGTAGCCGCATGTTGTCCATTTTGAACAGTGCAAAATAAACGCATTTAAAATCATTGAAAGAATATCAAAATAAAAAAAAACAACGTTTTGGTGTGTTGTGCACAGTCACGCAGGCAATGGCCGGCAATTATTGATAGCCAGATTGGGAGCAACCATTGTCCGCAATGTGACCATTAAATGTTGTTGCTGTGGTTTTTCTCATGGTCAATTCGTGTTGTCGCACACCCGCGCATTGGCAAATAATCGAGCTGCCGCGCTTTTGCCCAACGTTTGCACAGCTGCTGGTGCCAACTGCAGCGACAGTTGTGGTGTCGGTTATACCCTGTAAATGGAGTCGGCAAACAAAGTGTATTAACATTACTGCGAGTCACTAAGAGAACTTGTGTAAAGCCTACATTGCAGAGTGTGCCTCAAGTTGAGCATTAAACAACATCGATTTGAGCTGTGTCTGTTTGTGCTTTGAGCTTTTTATGCGTAGCGGCAATCAGTGGCATGAATGTTGAAATGCGTTAAAAAAAATGGAAAAGGAAACAGGAGACAATAGTATAGCTGCAAAAGCAAGAGCAGGGAAAAATCAACATGCAACAGCCAAAGAGCAACAACAGCGACAAACAACAACAAATGATGCTTGCTGTTTTTCAGCTTATATTTTTTTTTGTTATACCCTCTGGCAACAAAATGCTGAAAGGTGGTATACACAAATGGCAAAGGTTGTTACAATGAGTATTAACAGAAATGTGTTATTGATAAAGTTTAAACAAGTTCAGAGCGTAGTTAAGTTAATCACTAACTATGTATATAGTAGAGTATGCTCAACTGATAGAGATTATAAAGCTTTGCGATTTTTGCGTTTCCTCAAACACCGATTTGTTTTTTGTTTTTTGCCTTCTTCCAGCACGGAATGCGATTTTATTCAATCTCAATGGGCACAAGCCAATGCACCCGCTCCCTCTGCTCCACTGGTTCAACGGCTTCATTGCTGGACCGGATTTGAGGGGTGGATAGAATATGTGTCGAGTGTTTTTTTTGCTGCTCATCCATTTATATGGGTCTATTTGCAATGGAAAATATTTGATGTTGTTTGCTATAGTATTTGGTTTTATTTCACCAAATTGCTTTTAATTGATCAAATGGTTTAAACAAACTGTATACATATGTTGTATTCATACAATCCAGAGTGCATTTAATCGTGTTTTTATTCATGGGTTATTTATTCACTGGTCAAATTATTAAGCAATTTATTGAAACACTTTTAATGTGGTAAGAACTCAGTAAAGATAAGTTTTGCGTAGCGTATTTAATTAAGTGATTCGTCAGTTTTTAACACACTTGCAACAGCACGCAAAATGCCACAATTCATATCGAAAGTGTTGCAAAAAAAAAATAAATACCTGTGTGAAATTAATAAAATAAAATGCATTTGATTGCCAAGCGAATATTTATAATTGCCGTATATCTTTTGCAGCTATGGCAGCAATAAATATCCAGTTAACCAAAAAAAACTCAAGCGATCGTTGTGAATAGCAAAACGTAAAAACATTTATCTTATTTATGCAAATGAAAATCGATTCACAACTGTTGTTAATAATGTTTCGTTACAAAGTAATCAACAACAGCAGCAAACCAAACTATCCTTGCAATTGAATTAAGCACCTCGAGCAATGACTAAAATAAATACACATTGACTATGTATATATATTAATATGCATAAAAAATGTTTTTATTAAGCGCACAAACCAACCATTTGATAGTCGAAAATGCTGAATTGAAAGTTCAACCTGTGACTAATGGCAATTTGTTTGAGTGCCCGTAGATCCTGTTTCCAGCACATGCCAGTGATATATGTGTAAAGCATGTAAACGATATTGCTTCACTCAACTGTCGGGCGGCATTAAATAATATTTTGCACTCGAAACGTGCAGAGGGCAAAGCTGATATGCCAGCATAGTCAGAGACTATGACATTTTTGACTGCATGGCAGGAGCAAAAAAAAAGCCGCATCCTGACAGTCAGACGGTCAGACGGATAGATAGACAGACGGATGTCATGTGCTGTATTATGTAACATATGGCATTATTAACATATGGCGTATTTAATTTTTTAGCACTGTGACATTGAAACTGTATCAAATGCCATTTTGGGCAGAACTTATTGCATAAGAAGTTGCATTTTATTTTAGCTTTTTCTGTTTTTTTTGCAAGGTTTGGCAGCTAAAGCGTAGTTTTTGGCAGTGTTATCTAGTTGGTAACTAAGTGAATTAAAAGACTGCTATCAACACACAGCCAACACAGTTAGAACTAAACCCTAAGTTTCTTTTTACTAATATGCAAACTAACTGCATTATATATGCATCACATTGGAATATATTTGATTCAGTCAAGTTTAGCTAATTTGATTGCTGCTTTGGCCTCAACTTTTGGACCATCAGCGTTAACAGGGCCATTTAAAGAGTCATCCCTTTTGGCCTTAAGCTATTTCACCTGGCCAAGAAATGCGGGCATCAATAATTTTTAGCTCTATTTATTATGCAGATAAACAAAATGGCGAAAAGACAAACACCCACACACACACACACACAGAGGTCTCGACATCGTCTTGAGTAAACTACGCTGACACAGCATAAAGTTTTCCCACACGCATTCGCAAGTTTTTGGTTCCGGGGTCGGCAACAGTTGCCAGCAATCATCTAGGCTGTTACCTTATTACAACAACAATGTTCAAGTCGGAGAAAACTTTGCCATTACGACAATGGAAGTTATCTGGCCGTAAATACATAATCTGCTAGCCACTGCAATTCGTTTGGCCATTGGTGGACCAGTGCTGGCCTAAACCTTAACCTACACGTTCCATGCTCCCCAATGGTTTCGCCCGGCCTTGTGCACCTTGAATAGGGATTTATTTTTATTACCACAGCGCTTTCTTGGCTGGGTTTTGCATATTTAGGGTTAAGCAGGTGCTTTATAAAACACGCAGCATCTTTGTCCCGAACTGTAACCAAGAAACCCAAATGTCCTTTCGGCTTTTGTTTAGTTGCTGGCTGTAAAATTCACACCTCAAAATTTGTCCCCAAAGTGCAATCAAGAGATTTTTGTCAGTCACTTTGACTGACTTTTTGAATGCCTGTCCGTGCAAAAAGTTGTGTAAAGTGTTAGAAACCTTTTGCTGTGCTTATAATTAGCTAAGCGATGCCTTAAATTAAGTTTGAACATTTTTAGTGTCATCAAATTATTTATTAAGCTACGACAAGATTAAGTTGTATGATGAAATTACGTATACGACACGTGAAAGTTTTTCGTTAAAATGTGAGTTAGAACTTTAAAGAATTGTTTGAATGCAAAACCAAATTTCAAATTTCAAATGCCAATAGCTTACAACTAAATCGCTTTTGACTGCCGCGCGGCTCTAGCCACAAATTGCTTGGCCAACAATTGGGTAATCCGAGTGTAATTGTTAAACATCAACAGCAACTAAGACAATAATTCAATACAAATTCGTTTACTCAGATTCACACAAGCCACAGCCACACATACACATACATACAATATTTCAATATTTGTTTACAGACAGAGTTTTTGGCTTAAAGCCCGGGCTGACATATTGAAATTCATAACTACACACAGAAAACCAATTACAATATCAATTTAAAAAGGATTAAAAAGCATGTCCACGGCTTACCGAGTTGCCTCTTCAGTCCTGTGGCACGATTGAACTATGCTACAAATGTGAAGAGTATTCTGGGGTTAACCAAGCACAGGCAAAGATTGCTCTTCGTATCTTGTTATATTTATTTAAAAGATTTTGCTTGCCACACGCACACAATTGTACATTGTAAATTGCAAATTGTGTATTCGGTGTTTGGGGCTTCTTATCTCATCAGACTCACAACCATAAAGCAAAAAAAGTTTGAAATGAATTTCTAAGCTAGCAGATTTTCACAATAAATAATACGAATAATAAGCCATAATGCTATTGTGCAATAACAAAATATGTTTTACTAAGTAAACACCGCACAACAAGTGGCTATGTGTGCGTGTGTGTGTTTGTATATTTTTGCATAATTTATTTTGTTTGCCAACATGCTGATAAGGACAAATTTTGTATACAAAAGACCGCAAAGTATGTATTTGAATCTGGCCAATAGATTTCGAATGCGACTTGACTCGCTTTTGTTTAGTTTCTGCTCTTGGCCCAATGTAATTTGGTTAAGTAAAGTTGCCTAATAATATGCATACATATAAACAAATAGATGTCTGTTGCAGCAGACAAAATGTTTTGTGGCCTGCAACGGTTCGTTGTGCCTCAATAAATTTCATTTAAATGCTCTCAATTAGACATTTAATTTGTAAATCACTTGCTGAAAGGCTTTTCATTTAGAAATAAATGTATAATTTTTGATTATCTGCAGCGGAGCCTAAAGAACTTAAATTGTTTATTGTTCTAGACTTTCGTATATTGTTTCGCCTTAGTCAATTCAAAGCAAAGAGCAGCTGGAAATGTAACTCTACTCGCTGAGCATGTCAAATTAACATTAACTGGCGCTTACAATAGCTTTACCTGCCCATCTTAACGACACATATACATATGCAAGCGGTAAGATATCGAAGTTGCCTAGCAGGAGGCGCAACAAGCTAATGACAATTGAAGGGATAACGAGATACACTTTGAGCAGCGGCAGCAACAACAACAAAACACCACACACTTGCCTGCTTGCTGATAAATGAAATTAAACAAAAAACAAAATAAAAACGAATACAAGTTAAGCCCAACAGAGACAATTGACGCTGCCTGGCGTGGTGTGCTGCTGGTCAGGAATATATATATAGAAAGAGAGAGTTGGTAGTGGGGCATTTGTCTGATTGTCTCGTTGACATGACGTTGTGCGATTTGTAAAAAGGCTTTTGTTGTGTGGGTGTGTGTGTGTGTGTGTGTTCGGTTGTGTGTCTGGCAGTCTGGCCGTCTGTCTGCCTACAAGTGAGCAACACGCGCCAATGATTATGTTGCCGCTGGCAACGACAACAGCAATGAAAATAACAACAGCAGCAACAATGATAGCAACAGACCACTCCGAAAAGTGCCAACTGGCAGCATGCAATGCTTCTTCTTGCTGCTTTTCGGTATTAAGTTGGCTTGAAATGCTTGCCACGAAGCTTTTCATTGAGTAAAAGTGACGCATGCGCCGCTGCCATTTGTTCGCCAAGTTAGTAAGTAGCCGAACCGAAATGTACGTTTCGCCTTTCAGTTCGTTGTTGATACTCGTGCATGCTGGACGGTTCTATTTGTTTTGCAGCGGCCACGCGGCGTATGTGTTATATTCGCAGTCTTATTTGAGTCGTCAGTTGGCGCTTATTGGATTTTGGCGCAAGTACAGCGACAAAAAGCCGGTTAAAGTGTTGCGAGCGTGTGTGTGTGTGTTTGTGGAGAAGAAATACTTAGCTACAGCATTCTCTGCTGGTCCTTAACAAAACACAACAACAAAAAAATTCCAAGCAAATTAACTTGGCTCATTCTTTTGCCAACTGTTTTTTCTGCGATTGTTGTCGCAACTGGGTTAATTGATGTGTGTGTGTGTTAGCGTGTGTGTTTGAGCATCCACATGAAATATAACAAACCAAATACAATAACGGCATAGCACACAAGTGGCACTGGTCCGTAATGAACGTGCAACAATAGCGAGCAAGTGTGGTTGAACGGGAACGTGGCACGCGATGAATGCAACAAGGACGACAACTGCAACTCTTTAAATCAAGCGCAACAATATTAAGGTAAATTCATGCCCAAAAATTTTATGCAAACCCGTTAATACAACAAGAGGATTATAAATTTGTTTACAGTCAATTATTACACTAGTAAAAATAATATTTGCACGGGATTAATTACATGTTTTTATTTAAGTTTTAACAAATTTATTAACTTTGTTAAATTGTCTGGTTTAATTTTTTTTTAATCTGCCAAACGAAAAATTGTATAAATTAACGAGATAAAAGTTATAACAATGAAACATTGAATAAATTAAAATTTACATAAATTCTTGTGATGAATGTATAAAATACACGTGTATAAAGATATCAAGTTATATATATTAAATATTTATTATTCCATGCAGCGTGTGTAAAAAATTAATTAAATCAGATCAGTAACAAATGTCGCTGTTGAGTTTTTTTTTTATTTTTATTTGTGTTGGTTGTGGTGTAATTGACGTTGTGCCTCTTGCTGCACGGTGCTTTAAAATCATTTATTAATTCTTCCTTATTTTTTTAGCTTGCTGTTAGAGCATTCATTGTCGGCTGTTTGGCTGTGTTTCGTTTTTGGTTGCCTGTCGTGTGTTTTGTTTTATTATTTTGCGGAAGCAACGCAGCAGCATTTATAAAAAGGTTTTTCTTGCTCGTCGGGTTACGTGAGTTACCAACACCAATACACACACACACACACACATACACACAAGGAGGCAAGCAAAGCATTACCGTTCTTTTTATGACGGAAGTACATTTAGGCAGATTTTTTTTTTGTATGCTGTCGTCCTTGCCAAGTTGAGGCTTGCCACCCAGCAACAAAAAGCTATGCGATCAACAAAATTTAAATAATTTTCTTTCGTTTGGCGCTTTGCTTTTCATTTTCCTGTCTTGCCAAACAAATTTATTACCAACCAAATTGCAATGTGTAGCAAAAAGAAAACATAATAAAACGAAATAAAAAGGGTTTTGACTTGCATTAGACCCAAGAGTAAAAGTTGTGTGACGCTTACGCAGATTTTCCATTTAACAGCTAAAAAAAATTATAATTGCTAAACGCGACCCAATTTGAGTCAAACTGCTTTGGCGTTCTTGCGTTTCATAATGTTTGACGCACACGTTTATTGAAATTTAATACAATTACCACACACCTAGCGGCAAGGCAAGAGGCAGGCGGATGTGGGTGTCTGTGTGCGTGTGTGTTTATGTGGCAAAGTGCGTAAATAAGCCAAGTGAAAGCTAAGTGAAAGTCATAAGCTAACAAATATGGTTTATGAAAAGAGGGTGGAAGCGTGAGGCGAGTAAATAAATAAATTTACTTGTGACTTGCTTAAAGTCTTTTACTGCTTGTTAATAGACTATAACACTTACTCATGGGTTGCTTTCGCTAAGTAAAGCCAACAACTTACAGTGTATTTAATTTTTCGACTATGCTCTTGTTTTGGCTCTTGTGTTTCGCGATTTTCTTTGTGACTTATTGCATGCCATGCGTAATGATATAATCTGCCAGCCATAGATAATAAGTACGAAAGTTTTCAGGCTTATTTCTGAGTTGACAAACTTTAAGGACACCATTTAGATGGCAATTTAAATTTGCATAGCATTACATTGAGTTGTAGGCAAGGCGGGTGTGGGGGCGGGGCACGCAAAGCAGCTGCTGACATTTATTAAGTGTGTAAGTGAGCTATTCAAAATCAAAGTAGCAGAAAAAGCAAACCTCTTCGAATGCAACAGTGAAGAGGCAAAGTCTCAAAGACACCACTCACCAAATCCCACGGCTCTATTGTCGTCATGCCATTGCGTGGCAGCTTTAGCTGTTACGTTGCAAGAGTAGTTGCATGCGCCTTCTTTTGGCAACTGCAACAATGCACAGACATTTATGGCACGAAATGCCGTCGGCAGCTGGCTGACAAATGCCTTGAGAGTGCCATACCATGGCAGCTTTGGGGCATGCAACATTCTAAGGCTCTGTCACCTGCTGACATTTCCAATGTCTGCTCCCACATTAGCTGCTGCCATCTTTCGCTGCTCCCAGAGCCAGGTTGCTTTTGTGCGCCGCTGACGATGCGCAAACAAAATGCAAAATATTCTTCTTCCTTAAAGATTTTGTACGTGCTCACGCTCAGTGAAAAGATTAACAGACGTGCTCGCTGGCTAAGTAACTATAAATAAAGCATGATAAAAAGCAGAAAAAAAAATATTGCATAGAATATTTTGAAACATCAGCAAAAACATAGTTGAAAAGTATGCTACTTTAAATTATATCAAATTAAAAGGTAAGGTAAAGCAATGATTTAAGGATTTCTTTAATTACCAAAGAGAATTCGTTCTTTATATTAACAATGAATTAAAAACGTTTAATATCAGATTTCCGCTGATGCATTAATGAAATTCTCGGGAAATACTTATGCCAACCTTGTCCAGCATATTGCTGTCAACACACAAGCAATATTTGCGTACGCCCACACACACACACAGAGGCAATTTTTAATATGCAACCAGGGAAATGGCTTTGATGTTGATGCCTGATGATGGGCATGGCATATTTGCTTATCGCAGTGTCAGTGACAAGCAGCCTGAGTGCCATTCAACCCACCAACCACTTACCAGACGCCACAAGCACCACTACTGCCTTTAGCAAATACTGAGTGTGTTTTTGTTGGTTAAACTCCAAGGCTTTTCATTATTGCGCTTTTGCGTTTTAATCAGTAAATCGTTTAAACTCGATTTAAATTAAGGCACCAGGGCAAAAATTGCACTGCAGCAATTGTTTCAGTTCTTGTACATACCAAGTAAAAGTTCAGAGGCTTGCCACGCTTCTAGTTTAACACGCATGTGGGACAATATATTGTGCATAAAAAGTGTGAACAATTTTATTGTGCGGAAAATTTGCTTGTTCAGTTTGTGGCCTTGTGTGTGTGTATGTTTTTAGTCTTTCACATTCAGGCAAAAATACTTTTGCATAATTTAAAACAAAAAAAAAAGAAGAGAGAGAAAGGAAACTAAGAACTCAGCGGCCAAGGTAACAACGAAAGGTCGCTTTATTGTTGTTGGCTTTTAGCAGTTTTTTCTTTTTTTTTTCTGTTTGTTCTTCATTTCCGCTGGTCCATTGTGTTTGTGTTAAAGGCTTTATATTCTGTTTATGAATTGTGTATTTTATGCTTGCTTAGTCACATGATGAACGCTAAAACGTAGCATTTGACTTAATCTGTTGATTTAAATGTTGACAGTCATGGCATAACAAAAGACCCCTTTAAGGGGTTCCCTTTTTTTTAAATTGTAACCCAGTACTTGCAAATTAAATATGCTTTTAACACGTGACTACAGAGTCTTGACGTGAACTTGACTTCTGCGCTAGTTTTGTGTTTTTAAAACAAGCCTGTGTTAACTTAAATTGTAAGCTTATTTTTACGAATTCTTTTTAATGTATCGTTGTTGTCTTAGATCTTTAAACGTTTTAATCTCCAAGCTTCGTAAAAATTACTCCACTTAAGTAAACATCTACTAAGCTGCTGTCAGACTTTCAACGTTTAACACACTGCTCACATTAAGCCAAGCTAAGCACTTCAGTCAGCTCTTGCTTCTCATTTTCATTTTAACTGCTAATTCCATGAAATTCTTGAATTTCTCCATTCTCTGGCATTCAAAGCGCATTTTCAATTCAGTACAAATCCCCCCAGGCTTCACGCATCCAACGCAGTTTGGTCGAACAATTAAAATCCCCAAAAATAAACACTCTCAAATGCAGCCAACTATAAAGCATTGCATCCATAATATGCATGTAAGAGTAAAAATACTGAGCAAACAACATTTTTATGTACTAAAAAAGGTGAAGTTTAACCTTAAATGCTCTGACATGTGTTTGGCTAAAAAAAAAACCATTTTTACGCCAAATAAAATTCGCGAACGCACTGTTTTTGGCTTCAAAGCTAACCAACAATTTCGGCACTGGGTCAGGAGCTCACTTCAGCAGCATGGTTTAGCAGGGCGAAGTGAATAGCTAGTTGTGGTGTGTAAGCTTTGGCATTGTTTGGCGTTGCTTGGCGTCAGCCAACGCAAATTACTTGTCAAGTGCTTTGGCAATTGACGTCGCATACTCGACAATTTGTGGCAGCGTCAAGTGGATATAGGAAAAGTTTCATTCTTTGCGCTTTAATCTAACCTGCGCCGCAAAGTAGGCAACGTTTTTCGTTGTTGTGTTTATATTTCATGTAAATTGCATAAACAGCTTATATATGAAACGTAATCGTAAATGTGGCTGATAATATTGGCAAGAGTGTTAATGCTATGTTGAGATTAAGCTAGCACAGAAATCTAACAAGTTAAAGTTCTTTGCAATCTAATGCTTATTCATGCTTAAAATCTATAAATACATAAAGCGATAAATAGATACATATGTTTTAAGACAATCAAATGAATCGAAAGTATTTTTCTGCCTGCTTTAGTAATTTCTTTACATGTTCTTCGAAAGCAGATCTGATATATTGCAAGACTTTGCGTCAAATTCCGATTTACAATGGGACTTTGTGTCTCTGACTTCTGCAGCTCAAACTCCTTGAACTATGCATTTCGCAATAAATTTACATTGGAAAAGCCATAGCCAAAAAATGCGCAGATATTTCTTATGCGCAAAATAAATTGAACTTGAGGTAAAGTGAAGTGGAGCCAGGGTGAAGGGCTTCAATGCAGAGCCAGCAGCAAATCATTTGGAGTAGACGAAAGGCAATGAAGCGTATAAATTGTGGCTCGTCTAAGACTTGCCTCACACATACACACACACACACACACCCAACACACACATATGCCTTTTTTGGAGTCCTTCCAAATGCTTGTGTTTTGTTTTGCTTTGAGGGATTATATACATATAAAGACGAAGAGTACTACCTGCTGGCGAATCAACAAAAAAAAAAGAAGAAAACGAAAGAAAATATCAAGCAGAAAGTTAAAGTAGAGCCCGCAAACCGTCAGTGGGACGTTGATAGCTCATCTCTAGAGATTTGCCTAAATTATGATTTATACTTAACTTTATTTTGCCGTTGCAAAGGCAATTTCATTTTCTTTTCGCCTTAGTTACTGACACTGCAATTTTTGTGCCCCCAAACGCAGTTATTGAATATGTATATGTTAGATAATGCCGACCAGTACTTGCTCTTCTTATACGAGTCCCGTTTGTGTGCTTGATGTCTCCATAATGTGACAGAGGCTGCTTTGAGACGCTCCAATGCTCACATTTATTTTCTCATATGCCCATGATCCGTGAACTGTGCCAAAAAATATTTGCAAATCGATATTACTTACACATGAAAGTAGACGTAATAAATTTTACAATATAAGTCGCAGTGAAGAATCGACCCCTCAGTATCAAGTCCTTCAATCAGGCTCAAGTTTTTTTCTTCTTCTGTGTTTGGGACAACTAGTTTTTGGCTTCATGATTTTGTCGGTTTTTTCAGGAATTTGCCCTTTTTTTACGTTTAAAGGAAATTGCCTTTTAGTTGTGCGTATGAAAATCGATGCTTGAAGCCGGTAATTGTGGCATGGGTAACGACAATAGATAAGGTAGCAATCGTCTCAATTTTTGTGGCACACCCACTTCATTTGCATTTGGCATAGATAGAGTAGGAGCTTAAGGCAATTCAATTCGTATTCGTATTTGCATCGTATAGATATGCTTACAATATCACAAAACTGCAGAAAATTCCTTTTCTAAATTTCTACAAATTCCTGGCTCAAGTGTAAAAAGTACTTGAAAATAAGCTTGTAACTTGTGTCTGGTCAGAAAATAATTGTTATTAAGCATAACAAACAAACGGTTTATTAAATTTATATGCAATCAAGCGTCTTGCTTACTGATTAAGGTCGTTAATTAGCTGCATCTGGCAGTGTTGAATTTTAAGTTGAAAGCAAGTTTGTGCTGGCCTCCAAAATAGCCACCACATGCCAAATGCATAAGGGGCTAAAGGCAAATGGCCCAAAACACTAATACTACACAGTGTCGTAGGTTCATTGTGTGTGTGTGCACACTTTCATTTTGTTTGTAATGCGTCCAATAATGGCGGCATTACGCTTATTTAACATGCTCACACACACATACACAACCGCACACAACTGTAAACACACACGCAGATGTCCAAGCAAAGCACATGCGTAAGAAGTTTATGAGTCTCTCTGTGTGTGTGTGTTTGTGTGTGTGCGACGGCGTGTGTGGATGCATAAAACTGTCCTTAACCCACAAAACACTGACAAGGGATAATATTAGCATAATATGAGTGCGCCGTTGCGGATATGGGCATGTCTCAGTAGATGTGTTTGTGTGTGTCTGTGTTGGCCAACAAAGCCTTAGTGACATTGGGCCAGACGTTTGGGATAAGCGCAACCAAGCGTCAGAGCTTAGCCACTATGGGCAAAAGTTACAATAAATGTTTTCAAAGTCAAGGCTAAGAGATAAGTTAGTAATGGTTATCATTTTTAATACAAAACTCGCTTACTTGCTCCACTGTTCTGGGCCATAAGAGAAGCCGCATAAACCGTAAAGTTGTTGTTATTGTTGTTATCATTCTAAAAGGAGTACGATACTAGGCTTTTTTTTTGGCTTTGTTGCGCTTCTGGATGCTCACAAGGCAAAAGACTGAAAGTCATACAATAAAATATTGACAAATCGATAGATCTAAAAATATATATGAAACCAGTTTTTATATTATGTTCATATAACTTGTTGGCGACATTGTGCATGTGAGCCAAGCAATGGATACTTTTTGATCCCTTTAAATCTTTGTCTTTGTGGTTATCTGTGCGGCTTCTAAATGAAATCAAATCTAACCATATTGTGTATACAATTTTTTATACATTGTGCCCAAATATTTAAAGCCGCATGTGATGCCATAAAAACGTATAAAAGTGCCTCTTTTGTGGCAACCGCTTTTGTTTTCCGTTTCCGTTCAACATATACGTTGCTTTATCAATTTAATTGGCAATGTGGTTGTTGTTGTTGCTGCAGCCATTATGTTTTTAAGGCCTGGCCAGTTAAGGATTAACCATATCATGCGTACAGTTTCTTTATAAGCATTGTTTTTAATAACATTTCATAGCATATTCAGAGGGGAAAAAGATATTTGAAAGCGTGCAATAAATGAGCCGTTAAACGCTTTAAGTTAGCCAAAGGCCAGCAGCGTGTGTGTGTGTGTGTGTGTGGGTAGGTAGGTGTGCATGTGTGTGAGGCGTTTTATTGCGGCTTGGCCAAGACTTAGCCAAGTTAAGCGTCATAAACGGGTTAATGACTTGGAAGTTGCTTTTAATGCGCACAGAAAATCGCTAGACATTTGTTGTTCGCTGTCGTTGTGTGTGTGTGTGTGTGTGTGTGTATATGGCTGCTGCCTGGCTATGCCACTCAAGTGTTGGCGCTTAAGCCGCATGCCACAACAGCGCATTCCTATACACATTCCCCATCTTCTTGTTGTCTCATGCCCTTTTATCAATTTTACGTCGCTTTGTTGTTTTTGTTGTTGTTGTTGCCTTTGCTCTTGCTGTTTACTCAGGCCACAATATGATTATTTTTTTATGACCAACTTTTAATTTGTTTGCACACGGAGTTGGAGTTTTTTTTCTTCTTTTTAGGGTTAAGGCAAAACTAAAACTCTGGCATTTTTATATCGGCACTTGGCACATACGCATTATTATTTATTTATTTTTTTGGGTTACCCACACAAACAACAACAAATTGCCAACCAGTTGCGTGGTTTAACTTCTCTTTTTTGCCGCTCCTTACCACTTTTAGTGTTAGACATTTCCGTTTTCCGCCGAATACAAATGTTGGGTCATTTTTATTTAACAATATGCGTTATTACTTGCCATTGTTATTGTTGTTGTTCTTGTTTTTGTGGCCTGCCACTCGTGCCTGTGGCATGTGCGGCATGTGTAAACGCACAGGCATAAATATTTTATGAAGCCATATTTTGATTTATACCCAAGTGTGTGTGTGCGTGTGTGTGGAAGCAACGCGTTTAGTGTGTTAATAGTTCAGTATGTGTTTTTATATTTAATGCATGTAAATGCTTAACATGTCATTGGAATTAGGAAAAAAAAAGTTTGTGGTCCATACATAATTAATAAAGGTCAGAGGCTAAATTATTGACCACAACACACAAAACGCACGTTTAAATATAAACTTGTGTATTAAAGTGAACTGTTCTCTACCTTAAAAACACATTAGTCATGATGAATTTTACGATTGCTTTTTATATTGAGCTAAAACTCTGGCACTTGATTTTGTAATTATGCAGTAAAGCGCTCAAATATTTGTCGAGTTAATGTCGCAATATTACAACAATTGCGTACATAAAAGTACACGTATTCTTCATCTTACCTTCTAAATTGACTTTAGTAATGCGGCGTACAAGTTTTCCGTTTGAATTGTGTAACACGTAACAGCGATTTTGGGCACCAACCAAGAACGTATGCAGCATTTAATTTGAATTCGATGTCTGGCTTAAACTACTTAACCGACTGACTGGCTGGCTGCCAGAGTTGGCCTGCGGCTCTGCTGCCAACTCGAGCGAAAAATCAAAATTTCCGCACATTGCCTATTTTTTTCTTTTATTTTGGCTCGAAGCGTGTGTGTTCGCCATTGAGTGTGCGTGTGTGTTTATTTGTAGGCTTTATATATTTTTTTCTTGTCTATCGTTTAAGTTATATTGCAGCTGCTGCTGCTATATTGCCTGGCAGTGTCTGTTACCACTGTTGTGCGTGTGTGTGTGTGTGCCAGTTCGTTTGAATCACGTGCTGCACGATGACGCCATTTAATGTTGTCAAAAATGTATGGCAAGCAAGTTAAAAGGAAAGCAAGCAACAGCAGCCAGGTAAACGATAAATAAAACGGCATATAAAAATATGCAAATAAAATAAACAAAACCCAAAAAAATACATATATATATATTCCAGACTGTAGTTGCCTAACGGCTGCCGAAAAAAGTTAAATCAGCTTAAAGTCTGCATAAAATATTTAATAACAATCCAACTTTGTCTTTAAAACGCCATAAGTCAATTATAATTTAATATTCTTTTATCTTCTTGGTTATCAAATAAGGCGATTAAGAATTCTTTTCTTTGAATTTCATTTTATTTCGTTATTGTACTGCTCGTTGCTTGGTTAATAATATTTGTAATTTGCGCTGCCAATGATGCGAAAATCACTTGAATTAACTATGCAGAAACGAAACGGAGATAAAGGAAATAATACAATAAAAAAAAACTGTTAAGAGAAGCAGCTGAAAAATCAATTTAGACAGCCGCAAATTTATTCCCTGAAAAATGTTGCAAAATGAATTTACAGAAAATGAATTGAATTATGTCATAAAAATCGACAGACAAGCAGACGCCCTCAAATGTCACTAACTGTCAGTAATGTCATTTATACCAATAATAAAAAAAGAAAGAACAAGCACGAGAATTATTATTGATTTATTATTTTTGGTAATGCAATTTGCTGGCAAAGCTCAAGCGAATCGTGACCCGTTGGTCAGTTTAGAACCCGCTTAAAATGCTGTCAGATTTAATGTTTCAACAGCTTGTTAACAAAAATAGCACAACTTAAGGGAAATTAAATTGTGCAAAAAACTGAGTGAAAGGCAGCCAACTTGAACTGAACAGAAGTGTAAAAACCACAGAGAACATGTAAAGTATCCCAAAGACGAAACCCAAAACAAATGACAGCAGCTCTCTACCCTAAGCATCATCATCATCATCAACGCTGATGAACTTCATGGCCCATGCTGAAAACTGTCATTTAGGTGTGGTTAGTAGTTGGGGCTAGTAGTATGCTAGTTATGCTGAAATTACAGACATGCCTGAGAAATGATCTGACAGTTAAGCTGACTGGTTAAATGATGTGTATCTCTGTGTGTGAATCCTTTTAATATGCTTTACACAATTTGACTATTATATATAGCGCGCGTGTGTGTGTGTGGCTGTTTGTGGCCTCGGTGCACCTGTGACGCATGTCCCAGTTGGGGACAAAAAACAAAAGCCACAATAACAACAACACTAACAACAGCAAATACTTGTGAACTACTCTCGACACAAGGTCATATATATATATTTTCGTCCAAGCTCAGTGTGGTTTAGCGCTGTTTTTGGCGCTGCTGTTGTTGTTGTTGCCTATGCATGCTAATTAAAAATTAAAATATCCACTAAAACAAAAAAGTAAACTTGTGATTCATTAGGCTGGCAGGCGATGCCAGTGAATAATAAATAAACTCGCTGGCTAATTAAGTGAGGAAACATTTTGCCGCTCGCTCTTTCTCCCTTTCCATGTGTTTGTCTGCACTGACGGAATATAATACGCTTGTAATTTACATGGCACACGTGGGCCGTGAATCCTGTGAGAGTGTTTTGCCCCCTCCTCGTTGCGGGGCTGTTGGCTGGAAATGCAATCGATATAAGACTCACAGCCGGCACAGCCAACTGAATTAACTATGACCATGTTCAGCTAGAGAGACAGCAGCGCAAGAGAAGGGCTTAGTCCTTGCTGAGCCTTCACATGTTGCCTGCCACATAAACTGTTCACTTTTGCATGCTAAACAATTAATGATAATACATAAAATTACTTAACGTAATGCATTTACAAGTACATAACACTGCATTGTGATACGAGTTTATATTTGTTGTAGAATTATATAAAGAAAAACTCTTTTAAAGAGTTACTGCCACAAACAGCTAAACGTAGCATATTAAATTGTGGCAAAAGTTTTTGGCATCTTGAGCTACTTCTTATGCCACACACAGTTAGTGTTTGTTACAATTCACAATAACAATTATTTTTGTTGGTTTTTTTCGCTAAGGGTATTTGAGTTTGCGACGCATAAAAATCGCAGCTGTCAGTTCAAAAAGCCAAAAACTTCACAAGCAGCATCAATTTTCCAAACGCCAACGTATTTTTGGCCACATAGCAAGAAAACGAACGCAATTTTCACGTGCAAACTTTGCAGAGGGCGAACAAAAAACAACTACAGACACACAGACAATAAAATAGGTGAAAAATTGCACTTGAAACGAATATAAAATGCTCTGTTTATTATTAAATTGATATTAATTAACTTATGGCCATAGCAATGGATATTTAATGCATGAAAATACCTATTGGAATATTTCTTACACAAAGCTTTAAGTTAACACTTTAAAATGTGACAAACTGCATGGTGAGCTGGTTAAGCTTTTTCCCTGTCTGTCTGCATAGAGCATCGTAAAACAAGTGTTGCGACGTGGTGTGGCATAAGTTGCCGCAAATAAACTATAGTAAGTTGCACACACCAAGAGCACAGCATATGTTTGGCAGCAGAGAGAGAGAGAGAGAGAGAGAGAGGTGGGCGAGCGAGGGCAGGCGGGGTCGAGACGTTTCGTGCTGCCAGCTAATCTCAACAAACAAAGCGTGAAACTAACAATTCTGCAAATACAGACTAACCGCACTCGCACCCACACACACACACACACACAACACACACAGCCAAGAAAAAGTAAGAAACATGGGAAGCTGCGGATGGGCAATGGGAATACCAAAAACTTTGTCTGGCAAAAGACAGAGACATTGAGAAAAAGTGGGAGAGAATGAAACTCTATTTTCAAGTCAGACATCGAATTTATTTTCATGTCGCCAGCGCGTTAAGCACAATAAACGAAAAAGAACGAAACATATATTTATGTATCTTTTATATCTAGTAGCACAGTTGGCGTTAAATTGGCAGAACTTGCTAATTTGCTTTTACTTTGCGCATTTTGGGTTGCAACCGCGGCGTATGAGTAATGTGCGTATGAGTTGTTAGTCAAGTAAAGTATACGCAGGGTCGAACTTGAAGAGTACAATAAAAGCTGAAAAGTGCCAAAGGCCAAGCCGGAAAGCAACAAGCAGCTCAGCGGAATACGCGATAGGACTTGATTCAACAAGCTAAGCTCTAATTTTCTCACGTACTTGTAAATTTTGCGGAAAACCGCAACAAATTCACTTATAAAAGTAATCTAGAAAACGCGTACAAAACAGGAAGCACGCAAAAGGCACGACACAGCAAAACAACAGCAAAAAAAAAAAAAGGAAAGAAAAAAATGGCTCAAAAGAAACGGCTAAAAGAATTGCGTTTGCGACACGGCGACAACTTTGTGTTTTATGTCGCTCGCATAAAGTGAAGTGCTCGGGAAGTCGAAGCCGGAGCGGGGAGGATTAAGAGTTGGGCTTGGGCTGCGTGCCAAAGTCGAGGCGAAGAGCAAGCGAGAAAGAGAGAGAGAGAGAGTGAGAACTTAAAGCAGGCGCCACTTTATCGGAGATTTAAAATTAAATGAATGTAAGCACATTAAATGCCCGCGACGCTGTTGCTTTGAGTGGAGAGTTTAGAGCGTTGAGAAATGCTCGCCAAGCATGGCAAAAGTTTTACAACTCAAAGTTTAGTTGATACCAAGCCAACAACACCAACAAGAACAAAGAGTTAATTAATCAGCAATTTGTAAGACTTAGTAAATATAATCGCATGCTTTGCGGTACTTAACCATTATACTAAATTGAATTGAACATTTTTTGTTTTGGGTTAAAAACATGTTTTATGCGAAAAACTTTTAATAGAAAAACGAAGTTTGTTTAACTTTTATAGGGCTTATAAATACAAACTCCTTTAAAGCTTGTGAAACATTTTCAATCAAAATTGCCACATTTTTATAACAATATTCTTTCACTCTTTTTTTTTATACACATTTCCTGTATGTTGGGGCACTTACTTGCCTAATTTAGCCTTAGGCCCATTTATGAACTTCAAAAAACATTTTCGATAAATATTTTCCCAAAGCCAAATTTTTAATGTACTAACAAAAGTTTTAATTCAAGTCACACACAGAACTGCAGGAAGTTTAAGTTTAGTTTAAATGATCAAAAGTGTAGCACAACAAAAGCAAGTTGTTGGTCTAACAAATGAGCGGAATTTAACTTGGCCAAAAGTTTAATGTGGTCACAAAAGCGAACCAAACAATACGGCTGCCTGGAGCTATGTGTCAGATTTTAGCAGAACCTTCATCATTTTCAGTCAAGTCGAGGCCATGTTTATGATTGTTATTAGCAGGCGGTAAAGTTTCGACGACGCTTTTAATAAACTTTATTTTGACGGGCATTTGCAATGAGTTTATGCAAATTGTATACAAATAAACAAGTATTGAATGCCTAGCGGCGACATGGCCTCGAAATGCGGTAACAACAAATTTCAATTATGCCATAAAATCTATTTAGGTGTATAAATATTTGGTAAATTTGTGAAAACGTCGCACCCTACACCCGCATACCAAAACACAGTCACGCCTTCTTTGCAGCTGACTGAAAAGTTTGTCCTTGTGACAGTGGCGGGTAATTTACAGATTTTCTCGTTAAGATTACGCCAAAAGTTTTTGGCACCATTGTAGTTGAGTTTTCGACATCGACGCATAATTGGCAGCAACATGAAAAGTCAATAAACGAATCAAAACAACAGGCTACTCCGCAACCTGCCCCTCTAGACACAATGGATTTACCCCTTGTATATTTTTGAAGCGAGCAAAGTTAAAGCTCATCAAAATTTGTTTTGTTTTGTTGGGTGTAATTAGAATTGTGGCTATGTATATTTCACTAAATTTGATTTCAATTAGAAAACATAAATGGCCGCTTGCTGCCAAACTTTGGCCTTAGGAGGGGGGCGGGTTGTACTGGACAGCAGCTTGAATAACTTGGCCAAGAAATTGCCCCAGGTTCATTAACTAAATTAAGCATGCTCGTGTGTCTGGGCTAGGCAAAAAGTTGTTGCTTCAAGCATGCAAAAAACACTTGACGCAGCTTATATCCTGGATCCTTGGATTCATGTTCGTTTTTCTGAAAGTTTATTTAATGTTGCCTACTTTGTGGCGCACAGCGAAAGCACTGCAAATAATCAAGTATACGCATATTATGCAACGAGTGCTATTCAGAAGCTCTCTCTTTGTCCATCTCTTGTTGTGCTTGCTCAATTTACTTAATTAATAAAAATGCCTAAATGAATGAGTCCACACAAATAACAAGAGAATTGGGCGATAACTTCTTAGCTGACTGAAATGAGCTGAGTTCGCATTAAATGTGAGTTTTGTGTGAATAAGCTAGATTAGATTGAATAAAGTTGGCTTAAATACTTCTTCATAGTTTACTTTAAGAATATTTCGTACTAGTTTACCAATAATCTACTTCGTCTAATCATCTTCTTTTGGTAATTTCGCATTGTTTCATAATCTTCAAAAAGTTGTCGCATTTGATAAACCCACAACTCCATATATATAAAGACTTAAGCGCATCAAATACACGTTTGCACATGTGCCACACATATGTGTGGATATCTGAAAGTGCCCTGGCCATTTACTTTATTGATTACGTCTTTTTGCTTTGCCATTGATTGAGGCTCAAGTGTGCGAAACGAAACAACTTTTATCCAGTCCAATTTCTATCCATCTACCCAACAACAAAAAAAACTCGAAGCAAGCAAAACAATAGAAGAAGAAACAATCAAGCAAAGCTGGCTTGCTGGTAGCGCTTTGATGAAGGCAACTCTATAGAAGTTTTGCCACAATAGCCAAGTTGTCTATGCAGGAAAGTTGCTTTAGGCCAAATGCTTGTTGATTAAAGTTGCTCTTGTTATTGTTAGTGCGCACTCAATATTAAATAGCAACAAATTTGTAAACGCTTGCATAAATTTTCGATTTGCTCATATATGCATATCTAAAAACTTGGCAACACATAAAGAAATATGCGAGTGTATAAGGTGTGTGTTTCTGTGGCAAACTGTCATAATTTATGTAGTTTATCACTTCGCTGTTTGAAATGCAATGCCTGGCATATTTGTGTCAATTTAAATTTATGTAAACATAAAATGGCCAACCAAATGTCCTGCAAGAGATGCCGCTTTGGGTATCACATATTTCATATAAATATATGTGTGTTGCTGCTGCTCCTTTTTTTTTTTTTTGATTTAATGCGCGCGGCACGCCATGACGTTCACTTAGCCATGGACACAATAAAAATGTACCCACAACAACAACAGCAACGGCAACAAAAAAACAACAGCAAAGGCAGCGGCAACGGCAACGGCAGCAGGACATGCTTGCCTCTTGTCTCTTCGCACTTTTGACATTTCATTATCCTGTTAAGTATTCAAAAGTCAACCAAGCAGCCCAAGCAGCACAGACGCACAAATTGTGGGCGCTTCGTTTTTTGCCATGTCTGGCCCTTGGCCACGCCCAACGCCCAACGCCCAACGCCCCTGCCTACGGTATTGTCATCCGGCTGCGTAGCCGTAGCTTATCATTTATGCCAAGCGCGTACTTTTTGGCTTTTACCGTGTCCGCTTTCTCTTTCGCAAATTCATTGTTGTTGTCTGCCGTTTGTTTTGTCTGTCCGTAATGTCATGCGGAATTGCCTTTGTGTCCTTGGCGTTTATGGCATTATATTTGTGTTTCTGTTCTCTGCATGTATGAGTGTTTGTGTTCTTTTTTTGTTGCTGTATAAATTACATTACACAACAAGCAATATAACAAACGATAACAAAACACCTTGCTGGGGAACAGCAACAAAAAAAAGAAAAAAGAAAACGAACATAAAACCAATTTAATAAAAATGTTGTTTTCCTGCTGTTTTTGGTCCTTCGATTATGGCTGCTTTATGTTATGTAATTTGCTTATGACACTGCTTATGACAATCATTGACCTCCCATACCCTTATACCAATTCCTGCCGCTGTCAGTTCAAGTAGTTGACATTGCATTCTGCCGTGTACTGCATTTAGCCGGAAAAAAATGTTTGTACATTTGTGAATGGCAATTTTCGGTATTTTCGATTTCATTTCATAGCATTTTGTCGTTCAGCAGCGCACGTGTTCTTTTCGATTCTGAATATCAAGGTTCAAGTTGGCAAATTTGTGTTGTGTATGTGCCGCATCGATTGATTAAAATGCAAACTGCGCAATGTTAAAATTGTTGGCACAATTGCTATTTTCACAGTGACCTCATTTTTGGCAATATACTTAGCAACAAATAAATGAAATTGTGTTTACAAAGAGTATGTTTTTAAAAGTGAATTCTTATGCATTACTTGATTCTTTCACTTATGCAACAAGTATACAAAGTTTGTCATTTTCAATTGTAGACTGCATGCACTTTATGTCATCGTTAGATTCTATAAAAATCACTTAACACGGAAATTGCTTCCTTTTGATTAAGTTCAATCTCAAGTTTAAGAATCTCTAACGCCGTATCTGTTTAAGTATCTTAAAAGCAATCACTGCCACAGCGCTCTCACTGGAATCTATATAAGTTAAACGCAATTTTTTCTTCATCATTTTTTACAGATAGCTGCCAGCGAAAAAGTCACCTGGTAGTAGTCGGCGGAGCCGCCATATCAGCAGCCTTGGAACAGCCAATGCAACCTGCACAGACAACAACATCGTCATCGTTACAAGCGACTACCAACAACACGTGAGTCTTAGCATAAAATAAAAATACAAAAATAGTTGTGCCCCACAGGCACTGTGCATGCCACATCACAGGTTTGCCGACGTTACACACATATATTTATATATATATATCGACAGTATATATCTTGGACATGTGTTGACCATCAACTTATGCAATCAACCATTTGACTACACAGAGGACGACGACGACGACTAGGACGACTAGGACCACGACGACGACAAATGTTTATTTAAGCATAAAGCCACGTACGCTGCAATCATACAAACTAACACGCACACACATATACCTACTGTATGTCTGTGTTTATGTACTTAGGCACAGCTGTACTTGGAGACTTACGCCTGGTAATTACATACATAGCATATGTGTGTGTGTGATATTCTTTTCTCTACTTTTACCGCTGCTGCTGCATAAATATTTGTTTTAACCTTTTTCCTTTTTGTGGCAATTGTGGGGTTGGCTGGCTTTGTATTTGCTTTTGGTTTTATGGCAACGTCTGTGTCACTATTTCATTTCGATTTAAACAAAGTTGGCAAAACGCTTGCTGCTGATTTGTATCCTTAATTTATTTATTTGCGATCCGGCTGATATTTAGTAATTGAGTTTATCTTTTTTTATGTTTCTTTTAACTCTAAAAGGTGATGTGGGTTTGTGTTAAGGTGATGCACACAAGCACTCAAGGCTTTCTCCATCTCTTTTGGTCTGGTCACGTTTTTGCAGGCCAACAAATGTGACTCAGTTGCCCCGCTTAAGGATATTTATGTAGACGTGTGCGTCTGGCAGCAAGGCAGCCAGGCAGCCAGGCAGCCAGGATGCTAGCAAAAGGATGCTCTCCACCCATGGTGTATCACATAAAGTTTGAATAAAAGTGTCTCCCTGGGGGCAAGTGAATGTTAGGGGTTGTGTCGCAGCCATGTCGTCGTCTGTTTCGACTTTTTGTCTTAATTTATCGTTATGAATGAATCACTTTGTGCCATTTGCCGGCTGCTGCTGCTTCTCAGGACGCTTTTAGTGTTTGCCCGTAGCACGTAGAATGGCCAGGATGTGCGTACTTTTTGACTTAATTTGATTTGCTCAAATGAATTTCAATTAACCAGAAATGAAATTTATGCGCTCGCGTTGATTTAACTCGAAACTCTGTAAAGTGCGCACAATGAAATTAACTTGTATTAGAACAAATGGCTTTCTTAAATACCCGAAAGACAAAAAAAAAATTGTCTATTCATCTTCTGAGTGTGATTTCTATTCATTTTCATTAGACTATTGATTTCATGTCATATTTGATTTTTTTTTTTTGATGCTTAAGCTTGATTTTTCGACTGTTCATCATTCATAAGCGTTGTTGTCAGGTTGTGCGTGTGTTTGTGACTAGATTATAATGCAGCGTCAACGCTTATTATGACAAACACACACACACACACAGCGAATATGTAGCGGCCCGTTGTCAACAATGACAGTAACAGCACACATGCTGAGATATAATTCATAGAGCAATAGAATGTCGATGACAATGCTGACAATTCGAAAGATTGTCATGCCATCAATTATGCAACAACAGGCACACGCAAATCAACAACAAAACGCTCAGACGACAATCCGCAGAGCCATCGTCAAAGCAAACAGCTTCAACAGCAGACAGCCCAAACAGACAAACGTCCACATTGCAGCAGTAGAAAAAACTATATACATATATGGGGAAGAGATGGAATGAGAGAAAAATCCAGATATTAAGTGATACAATTTGTGTATTTGGAACGTTTGCCACAGGCAACCAAATGAATAACAAGGGAGGCCAGTCAGAAATGAAAGAGAGAGAGAGACAGAAAGAAAAAAACCATCATCGACATGAATATCCGAGTGTTTTTATTTATGACTGTGCGTCAACATTGCCGGATTGCGATTTTAGGGCTACGGAATGCGATTGGGAGCATGCTCTCTATGACACAACTACAGCAGAAATCAATCAATTCATCGCCTCCGACTCCAAAGCGTAAAAACTAAGAGCCGATCAGGGCTTAGAGGCAGTGGCTGAGTAACAAGCGTAATGCCGCCCGAGTATCAAGTGGGGAGCAATAAATCGATGCTTGACATGGTTAAGTGCTTTGTGCTTAACAATGGCTTAGGCCAAGTGTGGACTTAGCAAATGTAAGATGTGTTGCCAGATAAGGCGTGAACATCCCAGGCCTATCATCAATTTGTTTCACATGTCGCATAAATTTTGCAGTAAACTTAATTTTTGCTTTCGTTCCAATAAACCTTTCAAGTGGATTATGCAAAATGCCTAAACAAACCATTGTCATAATAAGTTGCCTATTAACATCTAAATTACAGTTAGACCTGGCCCATCATTCGTCTTAATGTAAGCTCAAATCTTAATAGGAATTGTTAGTAGCTAATGCTTTGCCATTAGGACGCATCCATACAAATACAAGAAGATTAATTGTTTGTTCATTCAAAATGCTTCAAGTCATTAATTTTCCATACAGCAGCAGTAACAGCACAACAAAAAGAAAACATATTCAAAGATGTCGACTTTCCAAAATAAGCAAAAAATATAAAACCGCTTTTAAACTTAGCCAGATTGTCAGGATTTTTGCTGTCGGCTGACATTAATCACTTTATGGTCTTTAAAAATGGGTCATAAAATATGTTATTCTTTTTTATCGCAACACATTTTCAACTTTTTTTTTCTTTCGCCTTAAGCCATAATCATGCTTGTATTATGCATGTTGTACATTGCCATTGTGAAGTCTTTTTTTCTGTCCTATCTCTCACAAATTCTTACGCTGCATATATTAACACTTTGATCTGTGTGCAGCCTTTATGCCTTGTCTCTCAGCATTTCTTCATTAATCTCCATGAACTTGTAGTAGTTGTGCAGCTTCCTGAATTATTCTTTGCGCATCCTTTTGAACTGACAGTTTTTTTTTTGAAAGCATTCAGTTTTCATTTCCTAAATGACACACAGTTTTTTTTTTTCTGTTTGCCTCAGGGCCTTCGGTTGGGGTGAAACATGGTGTGCGCTTGTTAACAGTGTTAGGATGAATTTTGCTATTCATCATAATTATAAACAACAACGAAGAGAGGGCATATCTATAACAGCTTATAGATTAGTTTGATTTTTGAAACACTGCGAAAAAGGTTTCAAGTTTATACAATGCAAAGTCTTTTTCTACATTCCTAGTAGCCAGTTTCAATTAACAACTCTTTGCTTGCAACAAAGGCAAAAGTAGAGTACCTAAAAGTCGTTATTCACCAACTTTTGCTTGCTTATTTATTTTTGATGTGTATGTGTGTTTGCCAACTATCCCCAACATGGGGCATAATACATATGTTGGCCCACTTTGAGTTGAGCATGGAAAAGTTGCTCCTCTATGTGTGGGCGCAATTAAAAGTGTCAATGACAATGTTGCAGCCACTGTTGCACTTGTTGTTGTTTGTGTTCTCGCTTTTGCTGGGTGTTCGGCTCGTTAGCTTTTATTATTGTTGGCAGTGCCATCGTTATAGCCATTGCTGTCCTCATCGCTCATCGCTCATTGTAATTACGATAATTACGACAAGGACTGGCAAAATGCAGCTCCTTCGGCTGCACCTTAATGAAGCAGCATTCAATGCATTTACACAGATACACTGCCATGGCAAAGATTTTATTTACCCCTCCACTGGCCTCTCTGTTAACTGCTCCAGCGTTCTGTTAATCCACTTAGCGGCACACGACATTGCGTCGTTAATTGAAAACTGACGCATTAAGGGAAAGTTACTTTCCATTGCATTTTCTTCTCCCTTCTCTGTACACTTATGTTTTTTTTTATGCTTTTCTGCCTTTTCATTTTTGCACATTGTAATGCGCCGCGAGCTGGCATATTTTCGTATTAAAGTTTAATTAAATACCTTTTATGAAATTCTTGCGCATGACTGCCAAATATTTTTAATGGGTTTAATTTGCGCCTTTGTGTTGAATATACCAGCAAATACAAACAAAACGCAACATGTCGCAACGTTTGTGGCATGCTGTAAAAAGTGCTTAAAAAAGCATTAAGTGTGCTTAAAAAAGCAAAGCATTAAAGTTCTTTGAGGAGTTTAAGAAATTTAAATCAGAATGATATAAAATTCAAGTTTACCTTTTTGTTTGTTGCGTTTTTTTTTTTTACCAAGTTTCTTTTGTTTATATTCTCATTTATAGCTTAAACAAAGGCAAGAAACAAAAGATAACTTTTTAAAATCACAATAATAATAAATAATAAGGGCAGCGTCGACTGTGTTTTGGTTGCAGGCGTGAAAAACACGAAACAAACTCAAACGGAAATGCAAAATACAAACTTGTATACGCCACGCTAGCCATAGGACCTTGTTATATAGTCGTAACCATTAGCCGTAACCAACCAACAAAACAAAAAAAAATGAAGCCAGACATTGAATTGACCTTAATAAAGTCGACGACTGCGACTGCGGCTGTGGCTCTGATACTGGCTGTGGTTGCCTGTTGTCTGTTCTCGACCTTTTTGAGGGCAAACATTTTTCATTCAGTCGCCCAACGTTCTGCTCCTTCCCAACGTTACCAACCACGCCCACTCACAAATTCTCTGTTTTGTTCTTTTACAGAAAATGCTGATACTGCTGACGTTGTTGAGTATATTTGGAAATAGTCTCATTGCTGAAGTCGGAGCAAATCTGAGCTTAGGCTTTAAGGTCATCAGAGTGAGTTTCATTCCAAACTGTATTTATTTATGAATTCCATTACTAAACTTCTCTCTCTCTCTAATTATGCAATCCAAAAGCTGCCAAGGCATATAAATCCCGGTAAGTCGGTTTATTCATTTTTATTTACATTTTTTGTACTCTTCTTGGTTGTTGTGTTTGATTTTTTGTTTGCCTTTAAGTTAAGCAAATCATCGATCGAGTACTATGTGAACTCGCAATCAATTTAAAATGAAAATTGTAAAATTACATTAACTTTGCGCTTCATTAATCAAAGGCACTCCTCGGCTTGCCACTTCAAATGTGCGTCTTAGGAATCAACCCAAAACAAAATTATTTGGAAAAGAATTCGAAGAGCCGCAGTGCAACAAAAAAGGGAGAAAAAAATTAAATACTACATAAAAAAATAAGGGACGAGGCACAGCAAAAATTTTTCTCATGTAGACTGCCATCAATTTTAAATATTTTTTCGTGTTGTTAGCCAAATAAATATTCATTTTGGGGCGCACAATACGGCACAAACACAACATTAAGTAACCAAATAGTACATTGAGAAAAAAAAAATCAGCTTGCTAAAGCAAATCAGAAGATTGGTTTTAAAAAAGTTTTTTAATATGCAGCTTTTGAAATACAAAATTTCTTAAACAAAAAAATCCACATAAGTAATGAGAAAGTAAGTCTTTAGTGCTACTAGATGGAGATTGATTGAATTGCTTTTGGAAAAAGTAATCAGAGAATTTTATAGAGATTAAAAAAGTTAACCCTTTATTTCACCTTTAACTTAGTATACTCGGGCACACAAAAAGCGTTTTATTAAAGCATGTTCAACTTAAACAGAAACAAGTTTTTGTTTAAGTTGTCGGTGCAATCTTTTACTCTGTCTCTGACTGAACAGCTAACTAACGAGTAAAGTGATTTTAATCGATTTCTTTTTAGTATTTGTTGAGCTCAACATGTTTGCCTGCATGCCTTTCACATGTTGTCGTTAAACAGCAGCACGAACTGTGCCAAAAAGTTTTGCGTTTTTCGGTGTGCTACAACAAATACAAGCCAATTTTGCCTCAGGCTATATCGCTGCATATGTTTTATGTGTTGTGTAAGTCCCGCAGCCCCAAATTCTCTACACTTACCGCCCAACCCCTGCACCCTGCAGCTAAAAGCTAAAAGTTTTGAGTCAAATGCCAATACAGTTTGTGTTCGTTCCCAAGTTCGACGCCTGTTGTGGGTTTGTGTTGTTGTTGTTGTTGTTACTTACTTCCTCCCCACACCACACCCACTAGCTGCTTCCCCTCATACATTGTGTGTGTTTGTTTGTGCCCTGGGCGCATATCAATGCTCCACACGTTCTGCTGCTTGCGGCACTCCCTGCTGCGCTGATGCATTGTCCAGGCACAGCGGAACAAGTTTATTTAAACTGTAAACCTTGTTCTTTTTATTTTATTTGCTGGTTTGTAAAGCAAGAGGCAAAGGACGAGGGGCGAGGGGGCGTGTAACTTCTGCAAAAGTTATCGAAACACGAAAAATGTGGGGCATGGTGCTGATGTTAGTTTTAGTGTGTGAGATTGCTGACGAGGTGGAAAAAAAAACTCACATGAAATATATTGTATAAAAAACGTGAGGAATTCGAGAAAAATAAAATGAGATTTACTTGTTGTGTAAAAACATTTTCTAGATTTATACACACATGCTAAGAATTAATTATTCATGAACTTAGTGAGGGAATTATATTTCAGCAAAATTTCAAGCTGAATCCTTTGAAAATAGTATTATTACTTAAGTTTGTAAGTTGACTTTATTCTATTTATTAATGTATTAAAAAATTCTAAGGCTTGAGCAATTTTTATTTCATATCAATTTGGAGAAAGCACATAAAATGTGACTATTTTTGTTATTTTTTGCTGGCTAAGAACGTGTCCCAAGCAAACAATATTGAAAAGACAATTTGCAATAAAATTGCGCATACGCAGCGTTGCCCAAAAATTATTGAACTGCCTTTCCACTGTGCGTGTGCGAGTGTGTGTTGTATGTGTAAGGGTGTAAGGTTGTGGCAAACTGGACACCCGGGCACTCAAAACTTGTCGCACACGCTCAAGTGTTGTAAATCTTTGCACAAAATGAAACTTTATTTGGTCATGGTCATCAACGACTTAAGTAAATCTAAAACTCTAAGTAAGACAAACACTACGGCCCTGGCATATAAAACAAATAAACTGTGAACACGTGACCCCAAACCAGGACAAGTGATGATGATGATGACCCAAGCGACCAACCGAGCAACCGACCAACATAGTGTGGACTGTGGGCGCACAAAAATATGCTACAGTTTTTTGTTACGTTCTCTGTGTCTTACTCGGAGTAAAGGGGTTTTTGTTGTAAGGTAAACAATAACAAAGAGAACGAGTACATTACAAATATAAAACAATAACAACAACAAGTATTATGCATAACATGAAGCTATGGCATGGATAAGGCGGCCAAGCACACATAGCAAGGGAGCGAAGAGAGAGAAAGAAAGAAGGATACACATAACTGCTTAAGTACACTCCAGGAAAGCGTAGACAGTCTTAAATGTTGACAGCAAACGCAGATAAAAGTGCTCACATTGCAATTCCTGTTTTGCTACATCCGCCTTAAAGGCAAGCTTCGCTATACCCTGTAAAACAGTCAAGGGGGACAATGTAACTTTTTGAGTCCACTTGAGCAGCACAAAGAGAATATATACAACTATAAATTACAAAAATTTTTATTGCACAACTTTTCGTAGGGTATTTGAGTTTGCTCAAGTCCTTGTTTTTCACTTAACTTTCTTTATTTTTTTTGCTGTTATGGTCGATTCGTTAAGGGTAAGCACCGATTGCTTGTAAAGCGCAATGGCATACAAACACACACACAGAAGTTCACTTCCTGATATGTTACGCTTTTTGCACTTGTGTGTGTGTGTTTCAATGCAGACAGCATTTGCTTGTTGTGTGTGTCTGTGTGTGTGCCAAAGTACATTAAGAAGATTGCACTTTCGAAAATGACACAATTTACCACAAAGTACAAAGGTGTAAGGTTTTGAAGGGATCGAGCGGGTTGCACATGCTTTGCAACCGACGACTTGGCCAAGGACAAATGCCGTTGCCACGTCGCTTGGGGCGTCACACAGCAACTGTGCGAGAGTGGCAGTTGTGACACTTCCGGCATTGTGGTTACATTCCTGTGCACCTTTTGCAGTTGTATTTCAAAACATCACATCTAATTGCCAATGACGTAAATATCAAGACCACGTGCTTATATATTCATTACAAAACCAACGTGCAATGCCAATTTTCCCATTAACCATTGATGCCAGCCCCAAATGAATGAAACAGATACTGCATATAACAAAAGTATTTTGCTTTGTGCTGGCAGCTCCTTTAACAGAGTCACGTCGTCCTCGACGAAATCAATTCAAGAACATGCCCAAGAAAAGTGGAAAATTGCCAGCAAGCACGTACCTATAAGTACGAATAGGTTTGTGTGTGTGTGTGTATTTGTGTGAGTGTGTGCGTATAGGTAAACTTTATGTAACTGCAAAAATTGCAAATATCCAATGGCGCAACCGAAAACCTGGGTAATTGTGATTGGCGGCTACACACATAAATGTTGTGGGTCCCCCCCCCCACACACACACACACCGCACACACACAAAGCAAACTTTTGCGGCCTAATGGCAGCCCATAAAGCACAACATTTGTCAGTATCAATTTTGATGAGACACGACATACACATAAAGTCTATTGTTGGTTGCCTAAATAAATAGTACTGTGCACACACATGTGTGTGTGTGTGTGTGTGGTTTGCTTGTGTGTAGCCAGATATTAATTGGTTTTTTTTCTTTTGCCTTTGATATATGATGAGATGGGAGTCTAAGGGAAATGACAGTCAAGTGAATTGGTAATAAACAAGTCATGGCAGTGTAATTATGGCAATAACAGCATACCCTCTGGGTTGGGTTAAAAAAGAAACAAACCCAACTGCTGCATATATAAAAGAAGAAGCACTGAGTGAGATGTGAGCAGGAAATGAGATATTTAATCAAACGAAATATAATTCAAATTCCATTCAGAGAATAAAATAATTTCTTTGACATTTGATTATTTGAAAAGATGCTCAAATAACTAATAAACTACAACCATACCATACAACATAGATAGAGCACAAAAACACAGCATAGAGAAATCTAAAAAGTTCAATCGTCGTCGACTTTTTATGGTCTCCACTATTAGCTGTAAAGCCACAAAACTCTAACAGAGGCGTTCAATTCAATTTCATTTACCTATTTCGTATTTGGCATATCTCTAACCATGTCCGTTTTTCTGTCCTGATTTGATTTCTCTTTTCTATTTTCTTTTTTTCACATATTTTTTTTTTCCCCGGCTCTTCATTTGGCTCTTTGATGCTGGACGTACAACAATCGAACTCTGCCACATATGCACAAACTGTTGCCATCTCTTTCCCTCTGCCACTGTCATCCTGTGTCCATCGGCCTGCAGCCAATTGCAGCGTTGGCAACACAACATTCGCACATGGAGCCACATTTAAATTGGATTGCAAAACTCAATGCGTCTGTGAGGTAAGTAAAGGGGGTAGCGACGGGTACGGTGGGCAAGGGCAAGGGCACAAGGGATACGGTGTTTAGTCAGCATACAGATTTGATCAAAGTCAAATGCAGTTACACTAAGCGGCTCTTTGCTTTTGTGGTTGTTGTTGGTTCTGTTGCCGTTGTTTAACTAGTGATTGCTATTTTTTTTTTTCTTTATTTCATACTAGGGTAAACGTTAACACTTGTGTAATTTATTTTCTGATAAAATACGCAATACAAGCGCATTGCAGTATTTTAATTAGAATTGTATGCAGTGTGGGATTAGACAGGGGTTTAAAATATACACATATGAAAGATCAATGAATTGATGGCCAAGTAAAGCTAACCAAAAAGTTGCATTTGGCTGCTTAACTTTCATGTTGTATAAAAATACAATTTGAAAAGCTTTAACTAGAACAAGATTTACGCGCAATTATATGAAACGAATGAGAAAGGATTGCCAAATCTGGCATTGCCTAATGGCCACACATTTGTCTGGAATTCGTATGTGTGTGTGAGAGTGTTGGCGGAATTCACACCTCTAGCCAACGAAGGCCGTTTATCATGACACCCTGGCAGATTCATAGCAAACCTCGTAGAATTCACACATGCAAATACTCCAAGTGCCAGCTCGCAGATTTATGCAATGCTTACAAACCGAAAAGAGAAAACAACCAAAACTAAACGAAGAACAAGCCCTAAATAAAATGGTGTAATGGGAAATATGTTAATTTTGGGCTTAAGGTATTTGCCAGTCGGTTATTTAGACCATTTGCGAGTAGATTTCGTATAGGGCTCATATCTTACTTACCTTATGACTTTATTTCGGTCCAAAATAAACAACAGCAGCAGCAGCGGCAGCGACAGCAGCATCAAGTCGGTAGCGCCCAACATTTAATGTATTTTAATGCTATGGCTCTTTTGCAGAATGGCCGCCACGCATGCTCGACACTTTGCCCCAATGAGCAGCTGCCGGCGCCGGAGGATACGATTTCGTGTAGATCACCACGTCTCGTCGAGGTGCCCGGACACTGTTGCAAAATGTGGCTCTGTGAGAATCCAACAGCTGATGGTAAGTTGTGTTTGTGTTTCATTCGCAGTTGCTGTCGCAGTCACAGCATCACTTCTGCACCATGGCCTTGTTATTGTTTTATAAGTGTGTTTATGGTCGTTGTGTCCTGCTGGCTCAGAGTTAATGGCGCCCAGGGGCATGCCGTCAACGTCGCAGCCAGCCAGTCCAGCGCACAACTTAATGCTTTTTAAGCGCCCCTGAACCAAAAGCGCAGCGCATATTTATGAAGATGAATTATTCCATGACAAGGCAACAGTCGGTTTGCCAGCTGAAGTTGCGTTGCTGTTCATATTGCTGTTGCCCGAGGCCTTGGACAGCGGCAGCATAATTACTTACACAAGGATTAAGTGTTAATTAAACGCGCAAAATGCAATAAATAAACAAGATTATTAAGCGCCCTTAAGTGTCTTCCCGTTACTTCAAACGGGCTTAACGCCTTTGTTAACTGGTTTCTGTCTAATGAGTTTAGCATTCGTACTTTTGTTAATAAAACATTTATTAAATTTTTGCGATCGTCGGCTTAGTTGTCTGCTAATCAGCTGTGCATTCACAATAGTCGAAAGTAATGCTAGTAACTGCAACAGCGTTGCCAGATAGCTGTGACAAACAGCTGTTTGTGTGTTTCTTATTATAAATTTATTTTGCAAGTATCTTTGGCTGAAAACTTAAAGTAAATGCGTTAATTGTGCATTTGTGAATATTGTTTTTGCTTTAAAGGCATTTAAACTTAAGTGTGTGTGAGTGTATATTGTACAACTAACTTAAGCAACACTTAGCACCCATTGCCATTAGTTGGCGCCATCATAATCATTAGCAACTCTTTTGTTCTCACGAGTCTCTCACTTCACAGTCTATGCCACCTGCCACAACAGCAGCACAAGTGGCAACTGGACGAGTTGCAGTCGCGCCTGTGGCCTGGGCATAGCCACAAGATACACCAGCACCCATGCCGGCTGCCATCAATTGAGCAATTTACGGCTATGCGAGAATCGCAGATGCGGCCAGGACAATAAGAACAGCAATAGCCAGGGCAGCCACCACAATAGACTATTAGCCAATGAGCACAGGCAGCACAAGTTGGCCAGAAGCCAGCTTCATCAGCTCCATCATCATAAGCGAGAAAGGGAGCGGGAGCATCAACCAAAGTATGATATGCAACAGGAGGAGCCAGCGCATAGAATAAGAGTAAGTTGAGTAAAAATTCCTAATGGCAAACCGCCTGAAGTATGCTTTCTTTTTGGCTAACGCAGAAAGGTCACGAATGCCGGAGCTTACAGCGCCTGGGGCCGGCTAGGATTCGACTTGGAGAATGCGTCTCGCGCAAACTATATCGACCCAAGCTGTGTGGCAGCTGCCATCGTGGCACAAAGTGCTGTGTGCCCGCTGCATCAACAACAATACAAGTGAGTATTCGCATAGCACTAAGCTGCTTTGCAAATGGAGCTTTTTCCGGTTGACTTTTACTCTGCACTACGACACCTGCATATCGAGTGAAAAGTGTGCAAAGGGGGCGGAGCATAAGAGCTTTTCGCAGACTTGCTTGGCAATTTCCATTTTGCAACTTTGTCACGTTTGCCGTCTTTTATTTGTTAATTGCATTATTCAATTAAAGTTAGCGTCAATTTGAATGCAAGTCATCCGATGGCAATTAAAGTGCGCTGCATTCTTAATGCCCAAGGATATGCCAGCAGTGGGTTAAAAAAAAACAAATAAACTAAAGCTAATAATACACTGTCCATTTGATGTCAGCTTACTGTAGCTTAGCAAATGCAATAACTATTGGATATTGGTATGCAATAGTTAATTTATTTTATACAAGTTAAACAAATCCAAAGAGCTTTAGCATTTAGTTGTTATTTTCTTGTTGTTCTCCCGCCTTTCAGTATTAATTAAAAGCACAAAATTCTATTAAATTGTCAATTTGCAATTTTGCCAGCAAGAAGAAGCTGGCAAAATGAAGGAAAATCAAATGCTTTGGCTGCCTGTCAAAATCAATTTAGCACCTGGCTGCAGTTGCACTTTTCCCATTTATTAAACGTTAGCTCAATCACCGGTGCCGGCAAGTAACGGAAGTCTGACAATGATTACCTTCTTGTTACATTTTCAAGTTGTTATTTTTTTCTTCGTCGTTTTGTTAATTTTCAATCTTGTTTGCAGGTTGAGCTGCTGTGTCCTTTAAATGCCGTTGATCCAATTAACTATGTTCAAAAGCGAACACAACACTTCAAGCAACAGGACAAAGCGGATGATGAAGATGGAGAAAGAGGAGAAAGGCATTGGCAGACGGACGGGCAGTTATGGGACACCATTGCCTTGGAACCCATCGATCAGGAATTTTTGCAATCACATCAAATACAAATTGAGAATAAATTCATTGCTATCGAATGGATACTGAAATGTGAATGCAGCAAGAATGTAAGTACCAATGGGGTATAAGGGGCGGGGTATTATGCAGTAACAGGAATATAATATCTGTATTTGCCATTGAGGAACTATTCCTGTTTGGCCATATACTATATACTGTAAGCGTAGTCCTATTTTGGCCCTTCCATACTGCCACATTCCATGCCAAACGGCATTCATTCAATATCAGACCACATCGCCAGCAAGGACTTCAAACAACATAAGCCCCAAACACCACACTACCCACCACAGCCATCTCAAGCAGCAAACCCCATTCGTTGATTCAACCACTTATCCACCCACTGCCCCATTATCCACAGCAGCTGCACGAAAATTGCTTTCACTTGTCATTTTAATCGTATTTCTCTTGTTGTTCTTGTTTATAAGCGTTTTCTTTTGTTTTTTTTTTTTCATCCTCCGCCCGATAGAGTATAAAAAGTATTGTTATATTTAAAGAACAGCTTGTCATTCCCTTAAAATGGTATTGCAATGTTTATAAGAGAACAGTTGGTTGTATTAAAGTTTTGAATACAATTTTGACTCTTTGCATTTTCGAATTGACTTGTGAAATGTTTTCCGATAATTTACCTTAAAAGGGTATTCAATCGTCCCCATTCAAGGATAATACTTTCTCTTTCCTTATTTTGTTCTTGCTCTGTTGTTTTGTTTTTCTTTTGTATTTTACGTTCTATGCACAAATGTTTTGTTTTGCAAAAAAATATTACTGCAATTTTTTGTTGACTGCTTTGTGGGCTTATAGCCAGAAGGGGAAGGAACTGGGCGGTTGTAGTGGGTACCAAATGGGCCAGCATTCAGAGTCAGTCGTTTTGTTAGAGTTCGCGCCCAGCTGTCTGTTGTGTTTTCCCATTATTTTGGCGTATTCATCTTGAATGCCTTCCCTCTTGTTATTATTGTACTGTTGTTTTATTTTTTTTTCTTCTGTTGCTGCTGTGTATTTTGTAGTTTTTCGTATTTGTATTTGGCGAGTGTGCTCTGCAATTGCAATGATTGGATTTTTATGAATACATTCATCAAAGCGTTTTTGCCACTGCACCACTGCCAACCACCAGATAGTCAGTCACATTCGTGTTCAAAATTTAATCTACTTGAAAATTTTACTTACATACATTTAAATGCAGTATGTACTTGGCTGTTTGGGTGAGGTTTATTGCTGGCTTAAAATGAAACTAGGAAAATGCAGCAAGTGTAAAGGAAGAGATTATTTGTGCAGTTTGAAAGTCAAATGTGTGAACAAACATAATCAGTTTGCGATAAGTTTTTGGTTTAAGATTATCTAATTGCCATTATGGTTACAGAAGCAAACATTCAGGGTTTCTTATCAAGTTACATCAAACCGGTATAAGAGAGAGCGAATGAGAGCATGTCTAATTTGCTAACGTCAGCGATTAGCAAATGTTTTCACTAGCACATTACTCACGCGCTCAGCTCATTAGAGAGCTCGTTTGACAGCTAAGCGAAAGTGACAACAGCCAGAAAGAGTCATTTCACATTTCAGTCGCTGGCCGAACTCGCAGTGGGACAGACCTGTGTGTGTGTGTGCTCGTGTTGAAAGCATAATGAGTGTTGCGTCACTTCGCTCTTTGAGCAAAACAAAACAAACAGCTCGCATTGTGATCATAGGTGCCGGCACTGCAGGCATTGCGGCAGCCACACGTTTGCTGGAGCAGGGTTTTAAGCATGTGTTGTTGCTGGAGGCGGAAGATCGTGTAGGTGGACGTATTCACACTATTCCATTTGCCGATAATGTTGTCGATTTGGGTGCACAGTGGTGCCATGGTGAGAAGGGCAATGCTGTGTACCAGCGTGTGAAGGATTTGGATCTGCTGGAGACTACTGAGGATCACTACGAGACCTTCAGGTGTGTGCGTTCCAACAAAGAAGTACTGACCGACGAGATTGCAAACAATCTGAAAAACATTGCATTCGAATCTATTCCGGAGCGACAATCTGAACTAATCGACTACAAGGGTTCGCTGGGTGATTACCTGACCCAAAAATACTGGCAGGAGGTAGCCAAACTACCGCCAATAGATCGCGCCATTGCAGAAGAGTTTCTGGAAAACTTTCAAAAGTTTGAGAGCTCTGTAGAGGCTTCGGATCATTTGTATGAGGTCTCAGGGCGTGGACACTTGGAGTACTGGCTGTGTGATGGTGAATTGTTGCTCAATTGGCGCGATAAGGGATATAAAAGCTTTCTGAGATTGTTAATGAATGCCCGAAAGGATGATGCCGCTGATCTTGGTGTGCTCAAGGGTCATGTGCTGTTGAATAGGCGCATAGCTCAGATTAACTGGCAAGGTGCCGACGAAGTATTAATACGTTGCTGGAACGGTGAAGTCCTAACTGCAGATCATGTCATCTGCACCGTATCTTTGGGTGTATTGAAGGAGCAGCATGCCAGCATGTTTGTGCCCGCCCTGCCAGAGGCTAAGCTGCGCGCCATCAAGGGACTCAAGCTGGGCACAGTGGATAAGCTGTTTCTAGAGTACCCAACGCCTCCCTTACCCAAGGATTGGCCTGGCTTCTGTTGCCTGTGGCTAGAAGAAGATCTCAAAGAGCTGCGAGCCAGCGAACGTTTCTGGCTGGAGAGTGTCTTTGGCTTCTATCCCGTGTCCTATCAGCCACGTCTGCTGCAGGGCTGGATCATTGGCGAACATGCTCGCCACATGGAGACACTAACCGAGGAGGAGGTCCTCGAGGGTTTGCAGTGGCTCTTCCGCAAGTTCTTGCCCTTTGATGTGCCTCAACCACAGCGCTTCTTGCGCACCCAATGGCATGCAAATCCCAACTTCAGAGGCAGCTACTCCTTCCGCACCACCTTCGCTGATGAGCTGCGCACTGGTGCCTGGGATCTGGAGGCACCTTTGCTAGACATCGGTGGCAGGCCAAGGTTGCAGTTTGCCGGCGAAGCTTCTCATAAACATTTCTACTCAACGGTTCATGGTGCTGCGGAGACGGGCTGGCGGGAGGCGGAACGTTTGAATACCTATTATCGCTCTCGAACAGCCCAGTTATAAGAGGGCGATAAGCAGTTCGAGTTGAAAGCTCGTGTCAATAAAAGGCTTTTACGAATTCCGCTGCCAATTACTTGATGACCGTAGTTAGAAAATATGAAAAATAAAAATCGTTAAATACAAGTGTACTCAATTAGAGATAACTAAGCAGTTTTTCATAAACACTCGTCATGTTTAAAGACCTAATTGACAAAAATAAGTTAGTTAAAATATGAGAGGTACTGATTTTTAGAATAAAGTTCTGGTTTAACAAAGTAAAGGTCAGTTGAAAATGTTATTTGATAACTTTAAGCCGTTTCTACTCTACCCGAAAAAAAAGTTCACATGTTTAATTGAGATTGTGCATATTTGTGCGCAGAATGCGTTTTCATTTGAACGTGGTAACATGCCGGGTTAACCCTATTTTAGCGTTTGGCCAAAAACATGTTGACCAACTCGTTTGCAACGAGCAGCCACAGACAACAATGTAATTGCACTGTTGTTATGGTGCACATACATGCATGCATATGACTACTTTGGTACTTTCAGCCGCCCACTTGGCTTGCGTTAAGGGCGTGGCTGCAGCACTTAACACATGCAAAGCCAAATAACGACAAAAATGCAGTTGCTGAAATCAGTTTGGCACTTCCACACACACACACAAACATAAACAGAGAGAAAAAGACCAGTCAAACCAACAATACCACAACAGCAGCATCAGCGGTAGGAGTAACAGAATGCTTGGCCTCATTGGTGTGGGTTGTGCCAACATTCCCATTCGACCATGTTTGAAAATTCAAATTTATGCCACGCAGAGGCCAAAGGCATTAAAAGTCCGGTTTCATGTGTTTGCTTGCTTTACGCCTCCCGGGCAAATCTGCTAGCAGATTACCCTAGCACAGCACCACATTAGGTATGCGACTTTTTCGCCATATCCAGCTAAAAGAAAAAAAATCACCCCTACAACACGCAGAGCCCTTTCTACATGGTGGCTACATCTGCTTTGACAACAGTTGTTGCTTTTTATACCATACATACATGTGTGTCCAACCAGTCGGATATGTGGCAGCAATCAGAGGCTGGTACTTGTTTCTACGCCCTTTGGTCAAACATTTGACTTGGTTGGTCTTCAGTTTAATAAGGGTTCTGTTACGGCACACACAGGTAATTGTTAGTTGTTGCCTTGCATAACTCAAATACTGTTAAAAGAAACACTTTAAATGAAAGGCAAAGTAATTAAAAGGAAACTTGTTTATTTTATATTCGAGCATCATTCAAATACATACAAATTTAATAGTTTTTAGCCAATTTAGTTGTTACTTTTGCCAATCTAGTTACTTTTTTCGATTCTTTTGAAACATCCAACAAGATTTATATTAAATATCTGTGCTACGTCTGCTATAGAACTCATTCAGGCGATCTGCCTCTCGCCAACCCGTCTCGGTAGCTCCATGCACCGTAGAGTAATGGGTCTTACTTGTTGCCTCGCCAGCAAACTGCAATCTTGGCATGCCACACACATCTGTTAGAGGTGCCTCCAGATCCCAGGGTCCAGTGCGCAGCTCATCGGCATAAGTGCTGCGAAAACTGTAGCTGCCACGGAAGTTAGGATTCGAATGCCATTGGGTGCGTAGAAAACGTATTGGATGCGGCACATCAATGGGCAGAAGTTTACGGAATAGCCACAGCAATCCATCGAGTACCTTTTTTTCGGGCAAAGTTTCCATATAGCGTGCATGTTCACCAGTAATCCAACCCTCCAAAAGACGAGGCTGCTCCTTGACAATATGAAACCCAAATACGCTCTCTAGCCAAAAGTGTTCGGTTCCACGTAACTCTTGAAGATCTTTTTCCAACCAAAGGAAATACACGGCAGTCCAATCTTCAGGAAGCGGCTGTGCTGCGTACTCTAAGAAAAACTTGTTCACTGTGCCCAGCTTCAGGCCTTTAATAGCGCGCAGCTTAGCTTCTGGTAAAGCAGGGACAAACAAGCTAGCATGCTGCTCCTTCAATACTCCCAGAGAAACCGTGCAGATGACATGATCTGCAGTTAGAATCTCACCACTCCAGCAACGCAGTGTCAACTCCTCTGCACCTTCCCAGTTGATCTCCGTAATACGCTTGTTGAGCTGCACTTTACCATTCAACTTGCCAAGATCATTTGGCTGATCCTCTTTGGCTTCCATAAGTAACCTCAGAAAGGTTTTGTATCCCTTGTTGCGCCAGTGAATCAACATGTTACCCTTGCACTCCTCATACTCCACATGACCACGACCTGAAACTTCGTAGAGGTGATCAGAGCCTTCCAAGCTGCACTCTCCTTTTTTAAAGGATTCCAGCATTTCACTGGCTATAGTGTGGTCTAGATTTGGCTGCTTTGCTATCTCCTGCCAGTACTTATTGGTCAAATAGTCGCCCAAAGAGCCTTCATAAGCTGGCCCATCTGGCAGAGAGCCTTCGGCAATTGCTTTTATAGCATTAGCTGTTTCTTGAGAAACAAGCTCCTTGTTGGAGCGCAGGAACCGAGTGGTGTTTGGTTGATCAATTGTTTTAGATACAATATCCAAATCCTTAACACGCTGATAGACAACATTGCCTTCTTCGCCGTGACACCACTGAGCCCCCAAATCAATGACATTATCCGCAAAGGGAATGGTGTTGATACGTCCACCAATGCGATCCTCTGCCTCAATAATGCTAACGTTCTTAAAACCCTGCTCAAGCAGGCGTGTGGCAGCCGCAATTCCCGAAGGACCCGATCCAATAATAACAATACGAGCAATGTCCTTAGACTTGCTCACTAAGCGAGCGGATGGCGAAACTACACAAGAGCTCATTGTAAATTAAGTTTAAAGTTGCACTAAAGACTACTTCGTAAGTGGATGGGAAACTTTTATATATAAGGGTCACTTGGCTTGTGTTGTGGTTTGTGGTGTTATCAACAACTGAGTTCTTGTGCGCTTAATGTGACATTGCGATTCCTAAATTGCTTGCAGAAATAACTTAAAATGCTATCATATTTAATATGTTCTGTTATATGTATTTTATTTAAAGATTGGGCAAAGCTAATATGATAACTGATTTCTTCTTTTTTCTTGCTTTGCAAGTTTTGCTGTCGTAAATTATTAAAATAACAATTGTACTCAATTGTTGAAAATTGAACCTGATTAAAGCGCATTGCGTCTGTTGTAGTAATCATTGAGTCGATCCGCCTCACGCCAACCGGTTTCTGTGGCACCATGCACTGATGCAAAGTGCGTTTTGCTTGAAGCTTCGCCAGCAAATTGCACTAGAGGCCTGCCCCCTGCATCCAGTATAGGCGTCTCCAGATCCCAGGGACCAGTGCGCAGCTCATCGGTATAGCTGGTGCGAGAGCTGTAACTGCCACGAAAATTGGGATTAGAGCTCCATTGAGAGCGGGTGAAGTGCAACGGATAAGGCATATCGAAGGGCAAGAACTTGCGGAAGAGCCATTGAAGACCATCAACAACTTCTTGTTCCGTTAGGGTCTCCATGTAGCGAGCATGTTCGCCAATGATCCAACCTTGTAGGAGGCGAGGTTGATGCAGAACGCGATGCAATCCAAAGACACTCTCTAGCCAGAAATATTGGGTGCCACGCAGCTGCTGGAGATCCTCTTCTAGCCAAAGGAAATTGACGCCAGAGCAATTCTTGGGCAAGGGCTGTGTAGAATACTCCAGGAATAGCTTGTTCACGGTGCCCAGCTTGAGCCCCTTAATGGCGCGCACCTTAGCCTCAGGCAGGGCGGGCACAAATAGCTTATCATGCTGCTCCTTGAGCACGCCCAAAGAAACAGTACAGATAACATGATCTGCAGTTAAGACTTCACCATCCCAGCAGCGCAGAAGTAGCTCTTTCGAGCCGCCCCAGTTAATCTCGGCCATCCGTTTATTTAGTTGAATGCGTCCATTCAGCACGCCCAGATCATCCTGCTGCTCCATCTTGGCATTCATAAGTAGTTTCAAAAAGCTTTTGTAGCCTTTGTCGCGCCAGTTGAGCATAAACTCACCATCGCTTTTCTCAAACTCCAGATGCGCTCGTCTAGACACCTCAAACAGATGATCCGAGGCTGTGAAAGAGCATCTTGATCTCTTGAGTGTCTCCAGCATCTCCTTGGCAATGGTGCGATTAATTGGCGGTGCATTTTCCAGTCCCCTCCAGTAGTTGTCCGTTAGATGATCGCCAAGTGAGCCCCTGGTCTCATTGGGCCCAGTTGGAAGCGCTGCTTCTGCAGCTGCTCTCAGCACAAGTGCAGTATCATCCGGCAAGATCTCCTTGTTGGAGCGCACAAACATCATGGCCTTCAAAGCATCACCCGTTCGGTGCAGCAGATTCAAATCCTTAACACGCTGATAGACAACATTACCACTCTCACCATGGCACCACTGTGCGCCCTTATCAATCACACTGTCTCCAAATGGCACAGTATTAATGCGTCCACCGATGCGATTCTCTGCCTCCATAAGCTTTACATTCCTAAAGCCCAGTTCCAGCAAACGTGTGGCTGCAGCTATTCCCGAAACGCCTGCTCCAATAATGACAATGCGAGCAGTTTGTTTCGTCTTCAAAACAGATTCGTATTGTGGGCTTATCATTATAAAAGAAGAATTTATGCTTTTCCAGTTTCTGTTTGCTGAACGCTTAGCTAGCGACTGAGTTGAACAGCTATAAATCAACGAATTTATAATCAATTCAATGCTTTACGCTCAATTTAATAGAACATAGGCCAGTTTTTCTAAGCAATGCGCCAGCTATTGCTCTGAGTGAGCTTATAAGCAATTTAAAAGGCATCTCTAGATTAGAAAACGGGAGAGTGTAATATAACAAAACGAAAAGATAATTGATATTCAATTAAAACAACATATATTTAGTTGAAATTATGTGTGGCTTTGACCTTGATGGCATTTAGTAAAAGTTTTAATTGGACATTGTTGTTATTAACTTAATGAGTTTTTCTACTTGTTTATATTATTATTTGCAAATTGTTTTTGTTGTCATGATAATAGGCCTCAAAGATAATGGGTTGTATATGTTTACACAGGCGAAGGTCAAAATAAGGCTTGTATAAAGTAAATATCAACTTGTTATATTAGTTTTTTATCTGAATAAATACTTTGTATTAAATATTGGCATGCAGAAAATATAAATGTTTTGCTTAATTATATCTATAGTCAAAGTCAATACAAACCAGCTGATTCTTAGCTTGATTAAGCTGTTTAAGTTTAACGCTTATCAAATAGTGATTTTTATTTTTTACTACTTACCGCTTATCAGCTAAAACTTGCCAGCCAAAATAGCCCATTAAAACAAACGGCAACACAAAATTTGGTTTAAGCAAGTTTAAATCATAATTTGCTTATTTGTATTCTTGTTGTTTGTGTTATTGTTCGCTATGCTAATATTATTATTATATTTGTGTGGTTTACCCTTATCATTTTCCCACTCGCTGCTCATCTGTATATATGTGGTTTATGTAGGGATTTGTGGTTTCCATATTATCTGCGGTGTTTCTATATTTGTTATTCGTTATTGTTGTGTGCGTTTAAGCAATAATTAGCAAATGCAATTTGTCTAAAATCGTAACCACAAAGACATTTAGCTTATATAAGACCCTTATCTGTAAAAGTTTCTTATCACACTGTGACGTAGAATTTAACTTAATAATAAGTACTAAGTGTTAATGGCCAACATAAACTGGTGTCGTTCAGTGCCGTTTTAGTGATTATTAAATTAATTTCACAATTTAATTAAATGCTGGGCAATATGCGCTTGTTTATAATGCATAAATTTTCATTAATTTTTTACGAAACTGCACTTTTTTTATTTTGTTTTTCTCTGTTTAAATTCGCAGTTTTGCAGTGTTGACAGCGCTGAGAGCAGCAACCACAATACCAGCGAATATGGTTACAACAAACACCACAAACATAATTTGCAACATATACAACAACAAAGGCAGACCAAACAACAAAGGCAACATTTCCACGAAACTAATGGCGTACGAAACGAGCTAGCCCCAAAACACGATGCAACCGACAATAGTTTGCCAAGGGTTGATGCCGACGCGGAGCAGGAGCATATAGATGGGCATGGTAATGGGGATGTCGCTAACAACGTTAACAGTAATAGCAACGATGAGATTTTCTCATCGTCGTCGTCTTCGTCGTCCTCGGAACAACAGCCCGATATAATACCCTATCCGTTGAGTGTGGGCGAGACGAGCTGGCAAAGTGAAAAACCACAAAGACAGCAAAGGAAACAAGAACAACAGCGTTCGAAACGCACATAGCGTAAAATGAGACTACAACTAATCTCTCGCACGCGATAAAGTTGGTCAGTTGATCAGGACCGTAGAACATAAGATTTGTACAGCCTAGCGATATATAAGTGTATTTTGAATTATTGGAATGAAACAATTGGCGTTTCGCTGGAAACGCGAGTTAATTAAGTAAGCTTGTAAAAATGAATGAAAGAAATTTGGTAACTATAAATAGTTGCATGGAAAAGGGCTTAGGATTTGAGCTAAATGAGCATTAAGTGTAAGTATGTGGATAAAGTAAAGAAAACATTATATAAAGAATCTGCTTACAGATTAAGTAAAATTTAAATGTTCTAAAATATGTTGGCAAAAAGCTGAAATAAGGATCGAAAATATAATGTAATTTCAATACACATAGATGTACAATAATAAATGGCTTGCTTTTTGAGTGGATATTAAAGCGTAATTTGATCTTGAAACAAAATGAATGAAAATCGATTAAAACTTGTATGTTTAAAATATAATTGTGCTAAACTCGCTTATATTCACATGCTTATGTAAGTGTATTTAAAAAAGACTCTGCTTTAAAATGAATAGAAAACACATCACGTATTTAACAGTTAACAGTTGACATAACGAATAATCCCAATGCAAACTGTGAATACCCAAAAACTTAACTTAAATGCTCTCCAAAAACATATCCCAACAGTATATATCTCGAACTTGTCCTCTATAATTTAGAAATAAATATCGGTAATTTTAAAATATAACACCAAACAAGCTTGTGCATACTCATTACCCATATCAATTGTCTTGATGTAAGTTACTTACAAAACAAACTTAGCTGAGGGAATTACAAGCAGTAATAATTTACTTAAAAATAAATGATAATTACAAAAACAATTAAATGCATTACGTTTTTTTTGCTATGTTTTCAATCCATTTATCCCATTGCTTTTGCCATTTCTTCATGGCCTCTGACTTTTCTACATCCGTCATGCCACTGTAGCTAATAGAACTGACTGCAAAATGTTTCAGTAGCTTTAGATCCGCGTTGAATGGCGCTATGCCCAAGAAAGCAAAGTAAAAATCGTGCGTCAAGGGAGTTGAACGCCAGAACGAAGGATCATCGGATGCAATGACCATGGGAACGTCATGTGCTATCAACATGGCAGCTGGATGATTGCGATAGTCATGTCCTAGTTGCAACACCTGATTCGAAACCGGACACACTTCAAGGGCAATGTCCAGTTTCTTGACCAGCTCAATAGCGACTGGATGCTTTACCATTGCATAGCCATGTCCGATTCGCTTTGTACCCAAAAGTATGGCATCTATAAGGTTCTCATCAATGGAGGTGCCAAACCAGTTCGTCTCGCCACAATGAAAATAAAAGTCTATATCCTCTGGCATCTTAAGCAATGGCTCAACAAAATCAATCAGTGGACGTCCGAGATCTTCTTGACCAACTAAATCAAAGCCAGTCAGAAATGTGGGAAACTTTTTCTGAACAAAAAAGGTACTTTTGTGATAAATCTTTATTAGCCTCAAGGTTTTGGTTTTTACTTACTTTCAGAGCAATGCATTTCTCAACGTATTCCTCGACAATTATCGGTTCGACGCCTCGTAATGGTGCATAAATCAATTTGGCACCAATGAAATCCGGATTGTTGGCCACATAACGTTCCGTTTCTGATTTATATATCTGAGCTGTGTCAGCCATTGTGAGCATCTTGCCATCCAGGCAATAAAGTTCAGGCAGCAAAGATCTTAATTCTAGATACTGTACACCATCCTCATGCATCTCCTTCAAGGCATTATAGTAGTAATCGGCCCAGATGGGCGCATAGCACAGCAAACCATCAAGTAGGATAAAAATGTCCATGAATTTATTCCATGCCTGATTGTTGGACAGAAAACTGGAGAATGGATACATGCTGAAGCGACTTTGAAGATACTTTTTAACTTTCATCTCACCGAGACGCTCCCGGAACTTGCACATGGGCTCCCAGGTACAGGGCTCCATGGCCGGTAGCTCAGGTTTTGTCTCAGAGAAGCGAAAAGCAATTGCACGAGTGCCCTCTTCGGTGGTGCAGATCCACAGATTCTCGCGGTAGGTAAGGCTGATCAGGAACTCCGTGCTACAGAGCGCTGTATCATGAGCATGCAATATGCCACCCTTGGGCATGGTCTTAAGCAGGCCGAACAGTGGTGACCTTTCCACATATTTCAGCACATTAAATATGTGCTGCCCAGGCGTAAACTTGCGTGGATCAATAAAGCCTATCTCTAACTCTTGGGTCTTTACACGCTTGATCACCCTATTGGCTGCCAACTCCTGTTCATTCAATTGAACCTGGTGACCCAAAATGGAGTTACGATCCAGTTGCACCATTATATTACGAAGTGTGCTATAAGCATCTGGTGTAATATCCCTAAGACTGCGACTCATCGAAAGGGTTTCATACTTAATCTTATGCAGCGTCTGTTTCGACATATAACGACAGACTTGTATGCTTAAATATCTCATTATAATGCTATATTTGTATAAATTTTGATTGCTTTTTCAAAAACATGTTATAAAAATCAATATTTAACAGTAAATTTACTCCCAACATTTGTTTATATGTCAATCTGTTGGCGTTACACGCATTTCCGCTTTAACACACACCTCAGTCTCACACACGGCAACTACTATACGCGAAACTTTATTAGTTATTTATGTGAAAGGCTGATGGTATTTTTTTTTATGCGCCCGCGCGTCCTCAACACCACATTAAATGTGGCCCCAACATCAAATTGATGAGCCTGCCACCGGCTGTGCCGCCATTTTGCGCCCCCTTACACGCACACATACGCACACACATACGCACACACATTTGCCATACATGGCCATCAATTTTATGGGCCCATACATATCCGTCCAGGCGTATGGCTGCCACAAGCAGAATGCATTCCCATAAAACTCTGCTCATTACGCACACCAAATCAAAATCGAACGGTGGCCAAACAGCTCCGCAGATAGCAGCACGTAAAATTGATACATCTAGAGGAGCGGTTCTCCAAGCAGTCATTGAGTTTGCAGTTCGCAGTTTGCCGTAAAGAGCCCATTCACTCCACACATTCCACATTCATTAAACATCGACCACTTTGCTGTGCACTCAGCGACAAACAGACGAATGGACAAACAGACAAGCATACAGACACACAGCCAGCGAGGCTAAGAGATTTATGCTGTGGTCGTATGTCAGCCTGCCAAATGCAATGCATGCCATTTTCCCTTAGTGATGCAACCAAGACAGCGAGAAAATTACTCCCTAAGAATATTATTGGAACATTACAAAATGTCAGAGGCGTAATCTCTTACCCAAAAGCATCTCTTACTGCTCGACATTGATTATACGACATTCACGTTTCCATCTCTACTTGCATGTATGGGTCCTAATGCTTCAACTCATTACTCATTACAGTTATCGAGAGGTTCCTTTTAGCGGGCAACCTGAATTGCGGCCCGAGCTCTTTATTCAATAAGTTTTTTTTTTTTATTTTTTAGTACCAAATACAGCTAATAAACATATCGATTAGAGGACAAGATCTCTTATGTACTAAGCGTTCATAGTTGCGGAAGTTGTGTTTTTGTTATTCATACTTAAACACTAATCAATGTTAATTAGCTTACAACGAATTAGCACGGATATGGGATGTGAATGAGCAGAGTATGTGTGAATAAGGATTAAAGTGTTAGAACTTAGTTAAAGCACGGTAAGATTCCAGTTTATGGAAATGATTCACGACTAGCGCCAAAGGTGAGCGTTCAGGAGGGAGAACGCAACCAGAAGTGCTGCCACCACCCGTGCTAGTCAATCGAGCTGTTGACTGGGCATCGCTCCCGATGTTGGAACATTGTTTACAAAGTCCAGGAATGCGTCCCACTTAATTTGCCACTTGGACAGAGCTTCGACTTTCTGATCGACACTGAGAGAGCTGTACTGAATGGAGTTAATGGCCAACTTCTTGAGTAGACGTAGATCCGCATGCTGTGAGGCAATGCCCAGGAAGGCAATGTAATAGTCGTGCGATAGTGGACTGGCCTTCCAGAAGGATGGATCGTCAGAGGATATAACAACTGGATATCCATCGGCAAAGAATTGCGAACAGGGATGATTACGGAAATCGCTGACCAGCTGCAGCACCTGATTCGATACAGGATTCACTTCGATGGCCACATTCAACTTCTTGACCATGTCCAACACCACTGGATGTTTAACTAGACCAAAACCATGACCAATGCGCTTAGTGCCCAGCAAGAGGGCATCAATCAGATTTTCATCAACAGTTGATCCATACCAATTTGTCTCCCCCGCATGGAAATAGAAGTCAATGTCCTCTGGTACTTGCAGCAGCTCATTGACAAAGTCTCTCAGTGGACGACCCAAGTCCTCTTGGCCAACTAAGTCGAAACCAGCCAAGAAATCGGGATATTGCTCCTAAAAAACATGAACAAATATTATGTAAATGAGTTCTAAATAAGCTTTTGATATAAGTGAACTTACCTTAACCTGTTTAAGGACCTCTATATATGCCAGCACACCTTTAGAATCGGTGTTGCGCAGGGGTGCATAGATCATGCGGGAACCAATAAAGTCCTTATTCTCTGGCTGGCTCTTGAACTTCTCCAACGTTTCCACATAGATGCGTACAGTGTCCAATGGCGTATAAGCCTTTCCATCCATATCGTACAGCTGCAACAAAAATAAATAAATAATAATTAATGCTTTTCATATGTCATGTTCAGTTCCCTTACCGTTGGCAGTGTGCTGCGGAATTCCAGATACTGCACACCATCGGCATAAAATTCCTGCAAGGCCTTGTAGTAGTAATCACCCCAGACGGGAGCATACATTAGCAACCCATCGAGTAGTCTGAAAATCTCCATGAATCGCGACCAGGCCGCATTGATATCTTGAAAGTCCGTGGTGGGATAAAGGGTAAGACGCTCGGCCAAATAGACATCGACCTTTTCAGTACCATACTTTGAACGAACATTCGACAGTAGACTCCAATCACAGTGGGGATCCGTCAAGGCTTCTGGCTTCTCCTTGGCAAAGCGCAGAGCGGCGGCACTCATATCACCGACTTCCTGACAAACCCACAGGTTATCGTAGTAAGTCAGCTTGATGATGGCCTCTGTGCTGCACAGGGCAGTGTCATGGGCATGTAACACAGCACCCTTGGGCATGTGCTTGAGTATCCTGAAGAGCTCTGTCTTATTGATGGCGGCGAGAACATTAAAGATATGTTGCGATGGCTTGAACAGATGCGGCGTAATTAAACCTTCTGAGAACTCGTTGAGCTTGGCTTTCATAATGGTTGCGTTGGCCTCCAGTTCGCGAGAATTCAGGTCAAGATCATTTCCCAATGATCTGGATTCCTCATAGTGAAAGAAAGCATTGCGTACTGTCTTATACGTATCCGGACTGGGTCGACTATTGCCCAGTAGCGATTCCACATGGGAGGAGCCACCGGCGTGAAGTGACACAAAATTTGTTATCGTTACATCTTTGGGCCGCCTGCGTGACTCAGACAAGCCAAAGAACAGGCAGAGACATAGCACAGCGATTAGATTAATACGTGGAAACATTTTTTCCAGATTTGTGCACGCTTCAATGCGCGTGGAACAACTGAGACCTAGTTACTTAGTACTGTCGAATTTTGTTAAGCAGTTCTGTGTGCCGTGTGCTCTTATCTGAAAGATTGAAATCGATTTTAAGTGCTTGGCCTTATCTTTGTTTAAAACGTGTTTGGCAATAAACCAAACAGCTAAAAGATCTGATTGAAAAACTTATAAATTAATAAATAAAAATATTTGCTGGTCAGCTCAGATCCAAGGCATAGTTCAGCTGGCAACGGGTTTCTCTAATCGTGTCCAATCAGACAGGCATCTTGATTTATGAATTCCTCAGATAAGATAATTTAGAAACTAGCTCTTATTTTATAAAGTTACAATGACTTATCATCGAAGTTAGGTACAAAAAGCATAAGTTATAATACGTAAAGAAATAATGTGTAAAGCGGCGTAATATAAGAAACAAATCAATTATTTTCTTTGGAAATATGTCTGTATTATTAGTCAATAAATATGTACATAGACAAAAATTCCAGAAGGCAAACGAACCAGGAAAATTTATTTAACTCGGTGCATAAAGTTTAATGCCCATATATACAAGTCTCTACGATACCTTGAAAGTGCAGCAACTCGATCGTCCTCATTTAAGGAACTGTACATATATGAGTTTATGGCCAACTGTTTGAGCAAACGGAAATTTGCCTGCCCATTGGCAATGCCCATAAAAGTTGCATAGAAATCATCGGTGAGTGGTGCAGCATTCCAGAAGGATGGATAATCCGAGCCCACAACGATGGGATAACCGGCTGCAATTAGATAGGCCATTGGATGCTGACTGAAATCGTTCACATATTGCAGATAATGATTGGACAGCGGGCAAACTTCAGCTGCAATCTTCAGCAGCTTCATGGCTCTAAGCATTTCCGGATGCAGTGGCAAATTGATTGGATTGCCGAGCCGCTTACTGCCCAACAGCAGAGCATCAATGAGATTTGCATCGGCCAAATTGTCAGTGGTATTCAGACAACGAGATTCACCCGCATGGAAATAAAAATCAATTGTCTTGCTTAGGTGCAAAAGTTGAAGGAAATTGCCCAAAGGCCGCAGCTGGCATTCATCGCCAAAGCTGTTCAAATCGAAACCAACAACAATGGAAGGAAAATTGTCCTAAGATGGATTAAAAAGGTTAGAAAATGGAAACTATACACGAAATCCAATTTGAAATAACCTTCAAGAGACGAGCATTTTGAATATATCCATACAAGCTGCTAACAAGGTTTTCCCGCGCAGGCGCATAAATTAACTTGGCGCCAAAAAAATAGCGATTAGCAGAGCAGAATGTATTTGTCACGTCTAAAAAGGTTTCAACCGTATTTATGATCGTAAAGTTAGTACCCTCCAAATCGTACAGCTTGGGGTGCAGCAGGTAGTTAAGGTTAGAGATTCAACAAACGACCTAGATTAGCTACTTACTATTGGAAGCGATGAGCGGAGTTCAACATAATAAACGCCATCTCTATAGAAGTCGTGTAACATGGAATGCAAAAAGTTCTCCCACATTGGTCGATAGGAGACCAAACCGTAAACAAGCCGCTGCGCCCTTTTCAAACGATTCGCCATATGAGTGGCGTTCTTAAAGCTTTGGGAGCTCATAGAGAGAGTGGCACGTAATTTTTCCTTATATGAATATGAATTCTGCGAATGCAAGTTACTCATCAGCATCCATTTGCACTTGTAATCACCCTGTGGCTTAATTTTAGGTAAACTTTTTGAGAAACGAAAGTCTTCAAAGGCACCATCGATGCCAATGCAAGTCCACAGGTCGGGATAGTTGGTCAACTCCTGAAGCAGGTCCGCCTTAAACATGCCCACATCGTGAACATGCAGGAGACCGCCCTTGGGCATGCTACGCAGGGCCTTATAGAGGTCTGATTTGTTTTTTTGATGTTCAGATAAAAAATGAGGACGTGGCTGATAATCGGCCCAGATGCTAGGTGGATCCTCGTCCCTATGCTTAAGGCCCAGCAGTTGGATATTGACCACCTCCTCAATGGGTGTTAGACTTAAACTGCCACCCACTCGTCTCCTTAGCTCTCTGGCCATAAACTCCTGCCGCTGTTGCATAAAGCGATGTTCTGGTGTACAAGAGTAATAATCAACGCCTAAGTAAACTGTCCAAATTAATGCCAGCAGCATTGTGCAAATCAGCACAACTAAACCAAGATGCCAACAGATAGTGTCATATTTAGAAGGGTGATTTGGTGGATTATGTTCTTCATCCGGATCCTGTCCCCTTTGCGTTTCCACATTTGCGCTAACCGCTCTTTGTTCCGGTGGATTAATAACGCTTGGGTTGCAATTTTGTCGACTTTTGTATAAATGCAATGGCCATTTATTGCTTATAATTGACATGATTGAAATTTAGAAAATTTTTACCAAAATTTTGACAAAATATAATTTTAATACCTCATACGCTCAAAAAAAAAATTTCATCTGTCTGTACAGAATGAATAAACAAAGTAAGATACTCAATCTATGTTTTTGATCGTATTTAAATTTTTAACTCTCTGCGTCTTCGCCTTTGCCTTCACCTTGAACGCGTTTGCACTCAATGCCATGGTTTTCATATGTGCGTTATTATCATGTGGCAACTACTGCTCTGTGCCGCCTGCCTTTTTAAAAATAGCCCAAATACTCAGCGATAAAACACAATCGAAGCCTGATAGCTGGGCATGAAATACTCCAACTACAAAACACTCGATGACAAACGCTCAGCGAGAGCGGTGTTAGGGCGGGCGTGTGCCCGCCAGGGGTTGCATTTATTTTTGTAACACCACCACGCGCACCACCACCACAAAGAGTGACACAGTGGTGCATTCATATTTTCCTATCGACAATTCGTTTTAAATTGCATATATCTTAAAGATTTCATATTTTATTTTTATTCCAAATGCATATAAAAATTGCATTAATTATATTATGAAGCACTTTGACCATGCCTATACGATTATTTTGTAAGAAAACACCCTTGTGTGGCAGGGATTATAAATATATATTTTACATCTGCAACACATATGTTTTCCAGGCGATTTTCTATGCTTGTTGTCATATGTCTTACAAAAGTAAAACACAGCACACTGTGCAACAACTTGCAACAAATAGAAGTGTATTGGTGGTGTAAATGTTGCTGGGCTTCCCAAGCAGCTGACAAGCGAAACAGTGATTCAAAAAGAAACAAGGGTGGCACGCGTTGCATGCAACGCAACAAACTCGCACTCAAACTCAAGCTCATCAGTTGACATTGCGGACTTAGCGAGGCAACAAGGAAATGCATTTAAGGCGCCACGGTAACTAAAACACACACACATTCAATGCTCCGAAAACGTCATTAACATTCCAATCCCATATGAGAAGCAACATTCACTACGCTGACAGCACTCAACGATGATTGCCTGCTGTTGATCTGTGCTTATCTGACAATTGGGGAGCAATTCGCGCTACTGCAGCTGGGCGGTCGACTCGAACAGTTGGTGCTACGGATTTGGCAATGCAAATACGCCGGGGTATTCGACTGGCAGCAGGAGCCGCAATTAAAATTGTTAAGCGTCGGTGAGCAGAGTCAGCTGCTCGAGTACATGGTGAGAATAACGCGGTCGTTGCTTAATCTCAGCGACAGCGATATCCTTTTGGCCTGCCTGACACGCAAGTCGAAACGGAAACGGAAATGGCAGGCCGGATGGATGGCCAACATGCAAAGGCTTAGTCTCACGGAATGCAATGTGATGTTGCTGCGACAACTACCTCAAATCGGCAACAACCTGGCTCAGTTACAGTTGGGCAACTGTGTGAATGTCATGCCCGGGGATATATCCACGCTTTTTGCACAGCTGCCACTGCTGAATGGATTTGAGCTGCTGCCAGGCAGAATCTGTGAAGCTAAGACAGTCGACTTGGCCAACATTGAATATGGCCAAATGCTGCACAGACTCAAATTGCCAGCGTGCGCATTGCGAGCAGCAAGCAGGCAAATTGCACGGCTGCCACAGTTGCAGCAATTGACAGGCTTTCTCTGCTGCTGCAACGACAGCGACATTGACGATGACAAAGAGATGGCAAATTGTGGTAGTGTTGGTGTCGCCACAGCGACCATATCCGCTTGTCTCAAGGCGCTGAGCGGATCTTGTCAAATTGTGGCACTCAGCTTGCAATGTCAACTGGATGCCAGCCTGCCGAGACTGCTGCACGGACATTTGGGGCAGCTGCTGTTTCTGCAACGCTTCGCCTGGCATTCGCTGCTGATGGTGCACTATGATGCGAAAGATGGCAGCATCAAGTGGCTGCCGCAAGCGCCGCAAGTGGCGCGTGCAATGCTTCGTTTTATTGTCAGTCAGGCAAAGCAGGCGTCGGCTGGTTTGCGTGAATTGGATTTTACGCGTAATGTTCATGTCACGTCTACATTTCTGGCCAAGCTTGAAGAGCAATTGTTGCAACCACCTCGAGAGCTGGTCGTGTGGCATGATGGTTGCCCCAGGGTCCCGATGCCAAACGAGGAAACGGATATGCAAAGCAACAAAAACGATTTGGCCTTTGTGCAGTTGCAATGGAAACAGATGGCTAATGAAAAAACTAACTCGGCCAACTACAAGCAAAGTGCTTAATATTATAGTGTTAAGCTTTGTTAAGTCTTTGATATAAGTTTTTTGAACTTTAAATATAGTTTTAGATAAAAAAAAACAAGAGAATATGATAGTCAATAAAGCTTTAAGAGAATTATGCTTGATAGCATTTATTCTTATGCAAAACAAAGCTCAAAGCGACGCTTGAAAATGGATAAGAAAGCTGCAAACAAGAGTGAACGGCAAAGTTGAATAAAAAAGATTTTCATACTGGTTTAACATACTTACAGTGTGCTTTGATTTTTGTGTTTAATAGCCGTAATAAAATTTAAACTCAAAATCTGTTTTATTTTTTGATAAAATGATATTTTAAATTTAAAATAGTGTTTTTTTTTTTTTTAAATTTGGCAATACAAATTTTTGCTTTTGGGCTTTTGATAGTAAATAATTTTAACGAGTTCAAATGAGACGAAAGCCCGCAAATTGCATGTAAGTACTTAACAATGTATCTGTAGTGTGGCTTAGAAAATGTTTTCATGGTCCTAGAAATTCCCTAACGCTGCCTGTTGAACTGTGTTTCGATTTTAGTCGGTATCCAAGTGGCCAGCATGCTCAAAACGCTACCAACTATGAGGACGCCGGCCCAACATGTAAATTAGATGAGATTGCTAATGCACTGACTTTAGATCACCTCTCCGTCTATCAACAAGCAGTAAGTGTAATAAGCTTAAGAGCATTTCTCATCATAACTGAACTAATCTCTTGACTCTTTTGCAGTCACTTTCTAACCCCCCAGTGTCACCACATCAAATGGTAAAAGCTTGATTGAAACTAATTTTCATCCTAACTAAACTTAAATCCACAGCCTATCACAAGTCAAGAACGATTTTGGACTGAGCCGCAGCAATTAGTTAACGAGCGTCGTGCATCACGTTCTCAAAGTGCACCGCCTAGAAACGCTTACCCTACACATGAACGTAATCTATTTGTAAGCATTGATGGTCAGAAGAATTAGTTAGACATATGTTATTATTTGTTTTTTAGTTTATAGGCAGTACATTAGAACAAAATCCGCATAATCATTTTGGCCCACAACCAAACCAATGCAACCAAACCAATGTAAGTAAAATTTGAAATATATAAGACTAAGATTGTTTACCAATCCAGACAACACAGACACAGCAACAGCTGCAAATGCATGATACACAGGAAGCAATAGAAGGATCCATGGATTGTTCCGTGAGTAGAAAAAATCGATCATGAAGTAAAAAAAGATACTCAATGTGCATTTACTTTCATAGTACCGCTCTGGTAATGGATTTCAAACATCCAGTGTCCCAGTGCCTAGGCTTCTAACATGTCCTGCAGATGACAATACCAGCATTGGAATCGCTTATGGTAAATGGTTGGAACAACAGCAACAACAGCAGCAGCAACTGATGCGGCAGCGGCAACGTCAACAGATGGAATGTGGAATGGTGGCCAAATAATTGCGGCCCCATAGACACTTTTGTAAGTAGAACTCGATGAAAGTTGGCCGGCCGAAAACTAAATCTTTAATAACTTTGGATGCATCTTTCGATTAGGAACCGGGCTTGAATAGCACAATGATTAGCAACGCAAATACATCACAGCGACAGATAAGTCAAGAGCAGCAACAACAAATGCTGCGACAGCAGCAGCTAAAACAACAGGAACAACAAAGGCAACTCCTACAACAACAACTCCAACAACAGGAAATACAAAAGCAACTTCTGCAACAGCAACAACAAAAGGAACATCAACAGCAACTCATACAACAGCTACAACAAAGGCAACAACAATTACAACAGCAGAAGCAACAACAACAATTGCAAAAGCAGCAGCAGCAAAATCTACAACAGCAAAAGCAGCAGCAGCAATCACAACAGTTGCAACAACAACAGCAGCAAAAGCTGCAACAGCAAAGGCAGCAGCAGCAATCACAACAGTTGCAACAACAACAGCAGCAACTGCATCCGCAGCAAAAACAACAACAACAGTCTGCAATGCCAGCTATATCGACGGAAGGACCATATGAACAGTCTCAAAATGAACCTAATGCAGCACACGGCATGCCACAAGTGGTAAACAATTTCAACATGTCCTTTGATAAGAGCACAAAACTCATTTTACCTTCCAAAGCTGTCGACACAAACTCCTTACGAAGGCCAATACGCATGTCTGCAAAATGACCAAACGATTCCGGAACAGGTAAGCAGCTTAGTTTTGTTTTTAGTTCCTAATGTTCTTTTAAATTGCTTATGAACAGAATGACATGGGCCAATCTTTCTACGATGATACGGTTTATATGCAACTGCCTGCAGCAGCAAGCCGGACAGTCTTAAGACAGCCCCCTCAGGAACAGCAACAGCAGTCGCAGCAGCAGCCACAGCAACAGCAGTCGCAGCAGCAGACACAGCAACAGCCGCAGCAACAGCCCCAGCAACAGCCACAGCAACAATCGCTGCAGCCGCAACAACTAGTGACTTTTAGAAGTATCCATAGAAGATCATCATCCATTGACTTACCATGTGATGATTATCCATCGGTCATCGATCAAAGAAATTCCTGTTACCAGAGTATAAACATACAACAGGCACCTACACCCTGTCAAGCCAACACTGTATGTCATCAGAATGACGGCACTGGCCCGTGTAGTACCAACTATACAGGTAGCATTCCGAATACTTGCTGCCAACGTATGAACGTACAACAGGAGCCGTTTTCTATGCAGAAATATCCTGGCGAAGCTTCAACCGCACGCTGCTGTAGCAACAACACATCCTATCAAGTCAACACTGTAGCAGGGACACTGCCGGGTAGCTGCAGTCATCAGAATGACGGCACTGGCCCGCGTAGTGCCAACTATACTGGAAGCATTCCAAAGCATTACGAATACGTACAACAGGCGCCGTCTCCTATGCAGAAAAATCCTGGCGAAGCTTCAACCGCACGCTGCACAACGGCAAACCTGACACTTCCATTTGTTGATAATACAACGCGTATGTAGCGTATAATCGCAATAAACTCTTTATTAACTTGCTTAATACGTAGCTGAGGAACGCTATATACAGCGCACTAATACCCTCTTCTTAGAGACGTTGGTTATGGATCAAAGCTGTCCCGGTTTTATACAGGAAACGCTTGAAGGTCGCAAGAACTTTAACGATTATGCATTTGAGATAGCATTTGGGAATAACATACCGGACAAACCGTATCCCGTGGATCCCATAAGCCTGGTGGAGGCCGTTCAGTTACGTATTGATTATGAGCGCAATGAAATGGCCAAAAAATGTCCAAATTCTAATAGTTCAAGTTCGGAAAGTGAAGCGACCGTTGCCAAAACACGTTCGAGGAAATCAAAGCGTAATCTAACACCAGACGAATACTACTATGACAAAGACGATAAAAGTAACGAACAGCAACCAAAAAAGAACAAGTTAAAAATGATTGAACAACATTTTAGTTCGAAAAACAAAACGGATGTTAACACTGGCATCCTTGCTTTCCTTAAAGCCGAAATATATCATAATAATAATCCAGATAAACTGGTAAGCTTTGCTTTAAGTGAAGTATAATTAATTACTTTATACCTATTTTCCACCGAACAGAACTTTATGACTGATATTCGTTCACAAGAATCCAACTTTTTTGGTCATCCCATCAAAATGAAGATCTTCAATGCAACAACCTGGCCCACTCAATAGCTGATGTTCTCATACTATACCACTGTAATATCGTTTCGGCAATTTAATTTGAATAAATAACAACAATTGTAGTGTGCATTATAATCATTTTCAGTGAAAGCCAATCAATCAAAGTGATTATGTAAAGTGTAAATTGTTTATTAAAAGAACTTGCATTATGCTTTTTTTATTGCGCTTATCATTTTATTGCGCTCAACAAAAACAGTTCCTTTGTTTTATATGCTAAGGCATATGAATGTTTTTATGTTTTAATATTAAACAGTGAGTAATTTATTGAGTTCAAAGTTACTTTTAGTGACTAAACCTTTTATATATCGCATCAAGGCTTATTGACAAGCAAATACTCTATTTAACAGAAGCACGTATTATATTTCTGCAATGCATTTTTTAAATATCAACATTTCCCATTAAGCACAAATAGTTGCTAATTGTTTTAGTACATAGACATGGTTATTACTACATTATAAATTGTACAACAGCAATACAGTTTAACAATTAAAACCCTTATGGAATGTAATGTAGCAGTAAAAAAAAGTTGATGGTTTGTTGTGCATTTAAAATATAAATAAATATTTAATTATATGATAAGCTTTTGCTTTGTAATTAAAGACCGTTTTATAAATGCGCAATAATCTAAATTTCTTTTGAGTGGGAAATTGCTGATTATTCTTATTTTATTCCCAGGCCACTTATTACTAAAATTAAGATATAGATGTTAGTATCAGATATACGACCGTATGATACTCTGCCTGATGCGATGGCAACTATGGAACACAAGCTGTTTCACAATATCGCAATACCCTCTGCAATCAGTTTTCAAATGCAACGGATAACGTTTGATAAGCAAAACAGCAAAAGATAATGGGAAAAGAACAAAGAAACAAAACGCATGGCTAGCGGCAAAGAGAGTTAGAAAATTAAACAAAAAGTAAATCCACACATAATATGCCTTGGTGTATTTGTATGTATTTTTATGTCGTTCGTATAAGAGCACTGTAGGCATTAAATTGAGCATCAGTTTATGATTCTCACATCTCTCTGGGCTAATGAACTCTGCAGAGCGTGTCGTGTGGTCGAAATGACAACTAATCAAATTGAAAGCAGAGCCGAAAGCCAAATGCAAATATAAATATAAATACAAATCAGCTGGTCGGAATTGGGTCTCACACACATACTCTCTCTCTCTCTTTCTGTGTTTTTTGCTTTTACTTAACTTCTCCATGCTGTGTAAATAGTTATACCAATTTAGTAGCTGCCCGTGGCACTAAATTAAAACCTTTTTTGTATCAATTTGCACCCAAAAATACACACAAAAGCGTATTAAAATATACTAAAAGCTGCAAAGCAAATTGACTTTTAATTTCAATGCGTAATTCTCGGTAGTATTAAATATTTTGTGAAATTTAAGAAGTTTTATCATTTAAGCTGAGTTGCCAAATTGCGTATGTGTATTTAATAATCAGTATAAAAACATCATTAATTATGTATATTTTAATATTTGACATAAGTTTTAATTTTATGCACATTAACCAACTTGTCTGATTTAATAATTTGTGTTAGATTTTAGTAAATCAGTTTTTAGCACTCTTTATTGTATTAATTTATTGAATAAATTTGTTTTCTTAATATATGTTAACAAAGAAATTGTGCAAAATTCACTTTTAATTTACCATAACAAATCTGCCGATGAGAAGGTTAAGTATAATGTTTTCGTTGCGAACTTCTCGATCGCGATCTGCACGCTCAACACGCGTCTCAAACACTGATCACTCACTGTGCCGACAGTTGAACTAACAAGCCGAAAACTTGAAGCCGATTTCGATTCCCATTCTGAATCCGATTCCGATTCCGATTCCTCGTGCACTGTTTGCGGGGAGCGCGAGGAGGACAGAGGTAGACGATGAGCAATGTGAAATGTGAGCAATGTAAACAAAGTACATGAGTGAATGTTTGTTTGTTATCATCTAAAAAAAAAAGTCACGTCGCATGACATCTAAATAATGCAGCGCCCTCATTCTACTAAGAGAGAGATAGAGAGCAAGAGTGTTCGAGTGCGTGGGCGTACAAGAAAGAGAATCACAGGCAATGAGAGGGAGAGTGTGTGAGAGAGCATTTTGACACGTCACTTTCCCTTTTCATAAATACAGCATTAACTCTTTTGGTGAGTGCCTCTTGCCCAATTTGATAGCTCATCAGATCGTTCACTTATCAACATGCTCATCTATAAACATAATATGCAAGCATATTTTTTTATGTATCTAAAATTTTCCTTTGATATTCAGTTATTTAAATGATTATAAATATGCCAAGCAATTATCTTTTTGAATGATCTTGCACTTGAAATGATTTTTAGGGGCTTTTTTTCATTTTGCTATGACTTGCGTTGGAAAATGTTAAGTTATTTTTGCATTTCTGTGCGTTTGTTTAAACTTAATGCCAAAAATAGCAATCATTTAATACGTTAATTATTGCATCTTGATAATATATATCGTTGCTGTTATGTAAACACAGATTGAATGGGATTTAGCAGTTTGCGAATTTAGAAATTGAATGTTATTTAAAGTGTCTAACAACAACAAGGGCAGCTGGTTAGAAATATTTCAAATTTTTCGTTTTTCTATTGGAATCTCAAAAGCCAATAACATTTAAATCGATTTATGTTAGTTGAGGGGATTTTAATATCTGTTTATAGAGTAAATGAAATAACAATAAAGCTTAAATAAGAAATCAAAATGTAATTTTTTTGAGAAAGATTTGTTATGGAGTGAAAAAATTTAAATAGTCTAGCTTCTACGGAAGCACAAAGAGGATAAAACGAAAGTTAAATTGTCAAAAGACAAAGCAAACATTTTTTTTAATATTCAGTTGTACAGAAGAATAGAGAGAGAGAGAGAGAGAGAGAAGCGCAAAAACAAAGTCATAAATAAATTTACAACAGTATTGCATATAAAATATCGAGGCAAATACACGTTAGCCTGGCAAACAGTCAAGGTACCCCTTCTGTACCAAGTTACTAGCAACGGGTCATAAGCAATGCCCAAACTAATGTTTGAGTGCCCGTGTGTGTGCTGTGTAAGCCAGGATTAGACAGACTTAAATGAATTTATGGTATGTGCTAATCTAAAGGGGATTTCACAGCAATGACAAAAGTTTCCTAAAGAATGGGAATGCCACACGAGCATTAGAAATGTAAGTAAAAACTGGCAAAGATTAAAAATGCTGCCAACATAAAAGAGATAATAACTATTTTCTTTTTGTTTTTGTTGCTGCAGTCAAATGACTTATAAATTGAAATTATATTTAAGTGAATTGTTGATGGCAAATGTTGCTCCGATGATGTCAACCGGAATAATAGCAAAGAACAGGATGTACTTATCAAATATTATAGCACTTACTAGGAAAAATGTATCAAGCTACAAAATATTTTTTTAACGGAAATGGCAAATATTTCTTAATTGCTTAACTTTTTGTTTTCTATTTATTTGCACTTTAACTGATTCCAACAATTAGCCATCGATATATATATATGTACATATACTATCAGCAGGGGGGGAAGTGAGCTGGTTTACTTTTTTGCCAGGTTTATTTACATTTTAATATTTTTCACAGCTCTCTTTACTGCTTTGCGAAATATTTATATGCATGCATGCATATTGATAGCGAATATTTCAGCGCACACAATTTTGTTTATATAATCTCCGACCTGTTGTACACAGTTTATTCAGCAAATAAATCTTATAAAGCAAACACAGCTAGAGAAGAAGAGCAACGGCAGTTGTTGGCCTGTGCAACCACCTGAGCAGCGGGCCAAGATCATGAAGCGCGTGTCAAAATGTGTGGCAAGAGCATTAACTGTCGGCATAACCGACAAGTTTCTAAGCTCCATGGCCAGAGGCCCAAAATCAATTAATTCTCCAGCTGGCGGAGACGAGATGCAAATGCATTGAATAGATAATGTGCCCAAATTGTTTACGCAACTAATTTTAGGCAGCTACAAAATTCGATGAGTCGTATAAACAAGCGTTGCAAATACCAAAATTGTTGCCCATACAATTAGTGCACGCAGCGTGAAAACAACGGATGGCTAACGGAGAATAAAAAGCAACAAAATTTGCCAATTTGTAAATTTTGTGAGCGCCTCGCTAGCATTCTCTATACTCTATCAGATCTCTCACTATGCCCTGTCGTAATGACGAAAAGCAGGAGTTGTGGGTGGTAGATGGCGAGGATTAGATGCCACGCCCACACGCAGTGTTCTGTGTCAAAAGCAGTGGGAGCATGTTGATTATGCGTTGTTTTGCCACTTAATGTAATGAAATATGCATAATGCCATTAGGCAGACGACAGGCATGGCATGCCATAGCAACATGATTACAATACGCATACGCCACGTGTGTGTGTGTGTGTGCAACCTACAACAGCACGTCAATGATTCGCGTCAAAAGCTCATAATATATGCCTTTAAGTTATAAATTAGTCTGTGCAATAAGTACTCGAAAGTGGTAAACATTTTCTCTAGCTTTTTGCTTTAGTTGCTCTCAGTTGCGTGTTTTGCTTTGCTGGCAAAGTAAAGAGAAACTCACATCGATACAAAAACTTTTAGTTGACAAAGTTGCAAGTTGACTAATAAAACCAAGTTCAAGAAACTTGCTTTAAGTGAGCTACCAGGTTATAAAGTTCTTTTTATATAAATTCTAGTCACATTTACACATTAGAGCTTAACTTTTATTTAATTATATGCCATTTTGTTGAACTGCTTGAATTGACATTTGTTTATATGGTGCGTGTTGCGTTGCATGCAACATATAATAAAATTGAACACGTTAGACTGTTTAACAAATAAATGCATATTTTCATGGCTAATGAACTGAATGCGACAAATTGAAGGCACACACATCCCCTACCCTCCGCTTGCCGAACGAAGGGCTAGTGGGTTATTTAGAAAAGCCAATTAGCATGCAAAACAAGTTGCAATGCACACACAAATACACAGACATACAACTTGTGCATTTATGTATGTGTTGGGGGCAAATGCATAAATATTGTCAAGCACACAAACACACACCCACACATGCACATGCACATGAGCACTTTTGCATATTTGCTATTCTTATTTAGAGGCAGAGAACAGCAACAAATGCAATCGCAATGCTCGCGGCAGCTGCAATATTCGCGCTCGAGGCACCAAAAATGTATGCAACATTATGCGGCATGTGTGCTAAACAGTCATGAATTTCAAGTAGAAGCCACAAACAAACCCAAACCATTACCCCTCGCTGCCTCTCTCTGTCGCTCTGGTGTTTCTTGCTTTGCATGCGTAATAGATGCGATGGGTATAAAATTGCAGTTGCCTCAGAGACTTTTCTTTTTGTGTTTGACTTTTGGCCGCGCACATTGGCCAAAGAGGCAGCGAACTGTGCTCAATTCACCAGCATTTCCGCGTGCACTTCCTGCGTTTGTCCCTTCATTTGCATACAAACACACAATATAGACAGACACTCACATATAGATCATGACCTGGCAATTTGCATGCCATTGGTATATGTAAATTGTATGCAACTCCAATCTAGCTGCACAGTTCCTGGCACACAAAATGCGCCAATAAGCATGCTAAACAATTGCACCTGACCGTTGCCATCAACCACCCCTCACCTAAAACTCTCTCTACACATTCATCAATTTCCCATTGATTTGTCATTGGCACCCCCAAACAAACTGCCAAAAGGTATTCATTCCACTTTTCGGGTTACTTTGATGGCAGCTGAGAATGTAAATACCAAATGATTGCATATCCATTCACATTCTGATAGCTCTCTCTCTCTCTCTCGACTATTTATTGCGTATTTATTACCTATTGTATGTCTTACAGACGAACTGACATCACTGCATCATCAATAGCTGCCAATTATGGTATTGCAATGATTTTTATAATGATATTTTAGCAAATGCATGCTGTTAACTTATATTGCAATTGAAAACTTTTCGCTTAATTACAACTAATTAGCATATAATGAAATACTCACTAAAAGTTAGCCTGTAGTTTGTTGGCAGATAGTAAAAAGTTTATTCACTAATTAAATCAATTTCCATCATTAATTAAAAGTGCAAAAAAGTGTTATTCTTCTTTTGGGCGTAAAACTGTAGAAAAATAATTCCAAAAACCTTATAAAATTGTTAATTGTATAAATTTAGCATAAATTATCAACATTAAGTGTAGAATTATTCGAGAGGCCAAATCAAAACTAAAAGTTCGTTACTTTTGAATATCGGCTTAGTTGTGTGCCAAAGTTATGACACTGGAAAATTGTTGAAAACTTTTCAATATGCAGTGATGGTTAGTTTCTTACTGATGCATCCTGCCACTTAGCACAAAATGCCAGTCACTCGTAAAAGCCAACCACACAAAAAATGAAACCACAAATACCCTGTATTGAATACAATTTGTTAAAATATGAAAATATAATTAAACATATTGCGCATGAACCGCAAATAATGAACAAACCACTAATTGCGTTGCATGCTTGCCACGCCCATATGCATGATAGGTGTAGGATGGTTATAATTTACTATGAATAACTCAGGCAAGCGTGAGTGAGGCGCACTCTTCTGCTTGGCTACGTTTACCAACACTAACACATGCAACATTCTCGCGTATGAGTTCATGCAGAAGCCCAGACATGGTGTATTTAGTTTAACAGCTTGCAAGCGACGACATGCGACACTGACACGACAAGTGTTAATGCGCCACGCCTTCCCTGTTCGCCGCCCCCTTTTTTCAGGCAACTGGCAAAAGTGCAAACTGACGAGCGTTTCGCTGCCTTTTTTACAAATGAAATAAATGTTGAAACATTTGTGCAACGAAACTAACTAAAAACTTTGCTGCACCCTAGCATACTTCAAACCCCTTCCCCCCACACACACCCCTCTCTCTCTCTCGCTCTCTCTGTTTCTGTTTCCCATTCTAATGTGTTGTGCACTTGAAAATCTCATTTCTTGCCTCGCAACTGCATAGAAAGTTTTTAATCAAATTTTTCAATTTGCTTCTCTGAGCTGTTAATTAAAAATGGCGAATTTTCAACTATGCATGTGTGTGGGTTTTAATGCGTGTATGTTGATTAGATTAGTTTGGTAGTTTGACGTTTTAAGCCGCCTAGCGATTCGCTTGAAACGATTAACTTTATTTGTGTTCCTTTTGTGTGTTTATGTGTTTTCAGTAAACAAATTAAGTATACGCCGCTTTAACCAAAACAAAACCACAATGCTGGAAACTTGATGTGCCCAAAGTTAGTGTTCAACTTGACTCTGGAACCACTTTCTAATTAGCTGTTAATTTCTTGATGGCCTGTAATAAAAACTCTAGGGGCTAGACCATGTGCTTGTGATTTGTGATAAGGCGCGATAATTCATTTAATTAACAGCCTGCTGGCTGTGGTTCTACTTAGAGAGAGCATAAAGCTGATACACTTGAAGAAAAACTGCTTGCAACTTACCAATATAAAGTTATTTTAACTCCCTCCAATAGTCAAACCTTTTAGATTATTAGTTGTTCAGGTGTAGCTGCTGAGAATATACAAGCTCCCCTGTGTACTCTCTGTCTGTCTGGCAATCATGCCACTTAGAAGAGCTTCCAACTCCTGCAACAGGGCTAACTACGAACGGGGCAATGACTTGCCTAAAAAATAGCAAGGTGCAGCCGCCTGGTCATTGGCTTGTAAATAAATGTAATTTAATGCTAATTAAAAGCTCGTTGTAAGCCAACATTTGCTAACACACAGCGACAGACAGCAAAAGCATTGGGAAATTAGTTTTTCTCCCCTTCTATTCTGTGTGTGTGTGTGTTAGTGTTTACTCTTTTTCACTAATACCTTTTAATTGGTCTACGTGGCTCGCGTTAGTTTATTTATAATAATCGTTATAATATGCACAAATTAATACAATGTGCTGCGACTTTACTCCGCTTTACGCCACTCTACTTCACACAGCAATTAAGTTGCTGGAGAGCAGTAAGAACAACAATAATAACAATAACAACAACAATAGAAGCTATATAGAAGAGTCAAGCAAGCCACACCTAAAAGCATTCTACAATTTCTCGACACAAACTGCAAATTAAGTTGTAAAAACACTCGACGGCCATTGTTTTGTTTCTTTGCTTTCATTTCTTGTTGGGTGAGTGAAGTGGGGCGAGGCGAGGTGGGAGGAGAGTTCGCGTCGGGGGCAATAAAAGTGTTGCGGGTAAATGTCATAAAAGCTCGTCCAGTGGCGAACAAAGTCAGAGAGAGAGAGAGGGAGAAAACAACAAAAATGCAGAGAAAAATGAAGACAATTGACAATGAAGCAAATGACAGCCCCAATGGGCAATCAAAAAACAAGTAAAAGAAGCAGTGTATAAAAGAAGATGAACAAAAAATGAAGTCTTTGAAGTCTTGTTCTCTTATCTATATGCAAATCAGTTTGCAGCGTTAAGTTTTGTGTGCAGACATATATATTTAACTAATTATTATTAAAATAATCAAAAGCATAAAAACTTGACTAACAAATACTCTAAAAGTTCTTATCCGCTTTGTAGGATGTTTTATTCTAAGTGAATTGAGAACAAAAAACTTTGTTATATTAATTTAAATCTTGTCTTTACTATTGCCGAAATGTTTTCAGGGCTAATATAACCATTTAATACCCTATCAACACAAAGCGAAATGACGAAGCGTAAAGAACATAAGATGACAACATGAAACTAGTTTTTCTGTTTTTCCCAACAACTTTCTTATCACAATGTGTTGCTAGACAAACAACAGTGTCTGGGTGTGGGTGTTTTTGGGCAGGTTGGGTGACTGGTTGTCTCAGGCGTTATAAGCAGTTGAAATATGCAAAGTACAAGGCCCAGGGAGCATTTACAATGCATATACTATTTAATGAAAGTACTCTCTTCTACATAGAACAAAGAGCTTCCAAAACCGAAACAACTAAGCTAAATAAAAGAGTTGTGTTTCGGCGGTGGGAAAATGTTGGGTGTTTTGAAATGGGCTGGCTAGGTACAAACTTGTACAGACCGAGCAGCTGCGCTGTTTATTTAAGCTGCTTGGAAAGCTTGTACAACTTTTGAGCGGTAGTTGTACTATTTTCCTTATGCTACCAAGATTGCCCCAAAAAAACATGCCGGCCAACTACAACAATATCACAAGAAACTGCAAGAAACAACAACCACACTGCCGTCGTTTGATAAAGTTGTTCATCGTCGTTGGTTTTTTTTTTTGGCACAAGTTTTTTTATGCGCTTTGGTGGCTTGTACCCGGGTGTTAAGTTGCATTTCAAGCAAATGAATTTAGAAGTCTTATTTAACAAATTTCTTCATCGTTCCATCGACAGCTGGCCAAAAACAAAGTCTTGCGTTTGTTTTTCATGTTGCTGCTGTTGTCTGTTGCGGTTGCATGTTGTGCCGTTTTATCGGTAAAGTTGTGAAAAGCTCTTGAAAATTTGTGAACATAATAAGTTGATTTTTGTTTTGCTTTTTTGGCCAACTTGGCAATATAGTTTTTTTTTTTTTGCTGCTGTTGTTATCTCAGCTAACAGATAAAGCTGAGCCTCTTACAAACCGTTTAATTTATTATTGAAACATGTCTCAAGTCATAACTTACAATTTCTTCTCCTAGGGAGTGTTGCACACATTTATTCAGCTCGCACTCATTAAAGCTGACTACATTTTTGGCGTAAATAAAGAACACAACCAAACTGTGACGCATGCAACATTTACATAGCAGTTTCTAGACCACACAGCGTAAAAGTAAAATAAGAAAAAAATATATATATAACCATAAATTTGTGTTTTTTTTTCGACTTCTAATTAAAACAAGTCACGTAAATTTTAAATTAAAAGCGGCTGGGCACAAGGCAGCCAGCATTTCACTGGCCACAAAAACTACGATGGCAAAAAGTAACTTTAACCACTCCCACTACATAACACCCACCACCCACTTTCCATGAAGCTTTTGAAAGGACAGCAGTCACGCAGCTAGAAGTCAGGGCGGGTCCACAAATCGACAGTAGTCGTAGTGGTAACAATGTCACACGCAACTTTAATTATAAATGTCACAATAATTGAACTGTAAAACGTGGCCAAGCTGCAGTCCTTGCTAGCCAAGGGCAACCTACTAGCTATTGACAGCCCGACATGGCCTGACCAAAATCCAAACACGTTTAATTTATAATCTACCTAAGCTCAAAACTATAATGAGCTGTATAAGTAACTAAAGATCTGCGACATACATATATGTAATTACATTCGAAGCATAAGATTTAAATGGGGTTTCGTCTTAAAAATAATGAGCTGTCTGTGTGGTTCGCCATTGAATCAACTCCCCATGGCCCGGGTATGTGTTTGCTAGCCACAAACAGCAAGTTTACAAACTTAACCACACGTCTATTTCCAAGCTTGATATGTGTGACAGCCACAAAACCTCTGGATGCCGTGCGTCATGCGTGTTTCCTGTGATTGCAGTCCAGTTTTCTCTGTACTAAGCAATTATCATACTTCGTCCAATGGATACTAATGATCAACCTAAGCTATACGCATAGCTACATATTAAAAGAAGTTAACAGCTACATTTAAATAACATATTTATGCACTTATTAAGTCATTTATGCAGCCACAAGCCGGACAAAGTTCAGCATAGTTCTAACCATATTCATAATAGCTTAAAAGTTTAAATCAATTAGGAAAATTTCCTTTTCCGGTTTTGTGAACTTTTGCCTTTTGGAGAAGGCAAACGAATACTCTTTGCGCTCTTTGTGCAACTATCTTCTTGTTTATTCATTGAATTTTCTGCTTCAATTAAAAAGCCATTAGAAGTGGCACATGCACACATTCGCACACACCCGCATACACACACACATACACACACACACACACTAAAGCCTAAGCAAAGGGCACATTTCAATGCCGTTGTCCTGGCAACTTGACCGACAAACAAACAAAATTGTAAACAGAAACTCACCTACTACACCTATCCCGCAATCAATATTATTATCCTTTTGCCTGTCAAAAGCACAGCACAGCACAGCAACAAGAAAAGCCATTTGCATGCAAGGGATTTTTCCTTGTTCTTACTTAGCTTTGTTGTTGTTACTGTTGTTATTGCTGTTCATGGCTTTGCCTTTTGTCTTTGACCTTTCTGCTGTCTTGGCCTAATTTATATTTAATGCCTGCTTACTCAAACAGCTGTCGAATGTCGTATGCCGAATGCCGAATGCCGAATTTGCCTTGCCAGCTCACTGACAGACACTGTTTGCCTTTTCAAGGTGCCAGACCGGAGGTCAAGAGCATGTTGTTGCTTCTTATTTATATTTAATTCCTTTGGGCTAATTGGCAAGCGAGGTAGGCACAAATCAAGGCTAGAAACTTAATTTGATATTATGTCGTTATTTGAACTATTCAGTTACAGCAATCCTATTATATTGAATGCAATTGATATGGCTTACGAATACCGATATCTCTTGGTTAATTAAGGTCCACTTGCTAGACTGCAACTTATAAATAATAACGAACAATAATTAAAATGCCATGGATTTTGTTTGCAGCTGCTTGTAATTTTCATAATAAGCAGCTTTAATGCAAATGTGCACACAATTTGATGCAATGATGCAGACAGCCGCAACAAAAACGACACCAACAACATTTGTCCTTACGGCATCCGGCTTCCATTTTGTGCAACCCGAATTCGAAACACAAAATCATTTTTTGTCATACTCTTTCACTCTGCCTGTCTGTTTGCCTGAAGAGTTTTGGTTTTGGTGCAGCTGCCTCATAAATATGCACATTTAATGCAATGCGAATTTTGCAAAATATTATTTGCAGATATCAATCGGTCATCGGACAGGCAGCAAAAGCAACAACAAGTGGCAAATACAATTTTCCAGCATGACGAACTTTAATGTTAGTTTTTATACTGAATTATGTACGTGTTGAATTAAAAAATCACACAACATTGCCAGATGCTTGTGATCCATCTATCTCTATCATATATCACTGATGGAATTTAAATAAACAGTTTGGTAAAGGAACAAAATCTATTCGTTTCCTTATAAAGTTTTTATTAATTAAGGAAATTCACTCAGTAAAGAAAAGTATAACAATAATATTCATGTATATTCTTTTTAAAGTTTAAAAGTTTAACGAGAATTGCTAGAGACGCTCTGTTTGCCGCTGTCTTTCCGGTTGTTGAGGGCCATGTGCGCCTAAAAGCCGACTACACAAAGGCTGTGAAAAAACTTTTTTTGTGTATTTGCTCCGTGTTTATGTCCATTCATTATGCAAAGAGCTAAAATACAAGTACAGCAACAGCAACGAGGCGCACAGTTATGGCCGCAACATAAAGTAAAATACTACACACAACTTTATTTTTGCCACACACACTATTTTTTTGTTGTTGTCACTACAACAATTTGTACTGCTACTATTTTCCACAACTGGGTGAATACATATATAAATATATATATTTTCGTGCTTACTTCTAGTGTTACTCGAGTCGTTTCGTGTCCTGGGGTCTAAAGGCGAGTAGGGAGGATTGTGGCTGCTTCATTACCCTAATGAACTTGAAAACGTATCGGGTGTACAAAGACACAGTGAGTCCAAACAGCCGCCGTCCCCCCTTTACACGACACACAGAAAAATGAAGACAAACGCCAAGTGCCGCGCTTCCCTTTAACAACCTTTGGCGCTTTCCTGCTCTTTAATTCTGGCACCCTGTTTTGGTAACTTAAGAGCCAGTAGCCTGCCTGCAGATTTGCGTGTAATGAGGTCATAGTAACAAGTGTTGACTTTAATTAGTGCGACGCTCCCTCTAACCTACTTCTCATTCTGTCATGCACTTGTTATATTTCGCTCCTTTTCAGTTGACCATCCATCTATTTTGCATACCAAGCCAAATAGCCTCATTTGAGCGAAAGATACATTTAAGTTGTTTTCAGTTCGCATATCATGATGATTTTTAAGAGGAAAGATCGAGCATTAGGTTACTAGAATTGGCTCCTAATAAATTTGTATCAGCTCGTAATGAAATTTTTCTTTAATAATCATTTTTCATTAACATAAAAAGCAATCAAGATAAATTAAATCGGATTTCAGGAAATTACAGTATTAGAGCTTTTGATGAAATGGAAACCATTGTTATTTAGTAAGTACTTGGAACGTTGCCAAGTAATTAAGCTTTTCGTTAACATGGCGTATGATTAATAAGCAAAGTTTAACAAAGCTAAACAGTTGCCCAATATTGCGTGTGTTTTCGCTCAGACACAAGCAAATGCGAAAGTTATTCCAAAAATTTGGTTATATAAGAACAACCGCAACAACTAACACGTACATGCATACAGCAATAACAATGAATGAATGTCTCTCTAAAATGCTTATTTACATACGTAGAAGTTGGTTTGAGCAAAATGGCATAAGTAGAGGCAGCAGAAATGGCAGCAGAAGAAGGCAAGTGGTTTGCCGAGTACCAAAAGCATTTGTTGATTTTATTGACATGTAACTGTGTGCCGGGTTCCTTTCACTTCCTTTTTTTCTAGTCTCCTCTGGACGTGAGTTTTTTTTGGCTGCCAACGTAGGAAGCATCAGTTTGTCAATGTGCGCGGTCTTAAAATGCGCCATAAAATTGATAAAAATCAGTTGATTGTAAAAATTGATAAATTGAAATTGATTGAGGCAGCGACTTGATTTCGTTTGCATGTCTTTGATGCCTCTCACACTTTTGCACCCATATGCAATGGGGCAACGCGAGACCGCAATCGAGAAATAAAGTGAGTTTGAATGGCGCCCACAAATGACATTGGAGAAACAAGACGAGAAGCGGCAGGCAATAATTGAAGTTGTCTATTTCGATATCCCAACTTGGGGGCTATAAATTAATTGACAATCGATGGAAATGCCACTTTTCTTTTCGTTTTTGTGCATATGTTCAAGCACTTACCACAAATCAATTTCACTTTGATATATTTCGTATGCAAATTAAATTCGAGTCGTCCTTTTAACAAATATTAAAGCAATCTATGCAATACATTCTCCGCCATGCCAGTTTGTAGCTTAAACTTTACACTTGCTGGAAAATAGATATTGTCCGAGTATATCAATACCATTGAGCGTTTGCGTAAATGATGCTCAAACATACTATTCGATTGTCAAGCGCTTTCAATGCAATAGAAAAATTCCACATTGACAATTTGCAGCAATCATTTTGACAATTGACTGTTAGCTGCAAATTTACATCCATTTAACTTATACAAAATGCAAAACAGCTAAACTATCAAAATGAGCGCACTAAAATGGTCGCGACCAATTTAAACAGTTGACCGTATTGTGCCGGGAAATGGTTATATAATGAAATTGGATTTCGGCCCGATTGACATGCACTTTAAGCGACTTACAGCCAATTGGAAAGCTACGCCCAAATATGATGTAATCTACATAAATGAGGTTAATGATGTACTGGAAAGCGACTGTGTTCTGACAAACATTTCAAACAGAATTTCGCTTAATTCAATACAACTCAAATTGAATTCTTCGATTCATAAGTATTTGAAAATAAATAAATATTTTGTTCAACTTTTATTTAATAAATTTAGAGCGAATTGAGATTGCCTTCAGCTTAACATTGGGAGAGATAACATAAAAAATATTCAATTCACATGTACATCAATTCAGTTTTAATACAGTTTTATTTTAACAAGGGACAAATTCCACTCAAAATGAATTTTTACATTATTTAAATACATTTCGCTATCCCTTTATTTGTATTTTATTATTATAAAAAAAAGCACGTCCAAGAGTTTGGCTGCTGATAATCGTTGTCAGTTAACATGTTAAGCGTGTTATAAAAGACACGTTTATTAACATTCTGTGACCTTATCTTAATTGGTTTTACATTAAATGGTCATTTAAGTGCAACAATCGGTGGCACTCATTTGCAGCACTTGCCGTTGCATCTGCACTTACAGTTGTCCGTTACAGAAGTTTTTTAATTACTAAAGTTTTTCGGTCGCCTACAGCTATAGCTTCAGCTTCAGCTTCAGCTTCAGCTTCAGCTTGAGCACAGCTGCAAATTAAATATATTTACTTAATATTGTTTGCAAGTCGCAAAAGAGACGCATTAACTGCCACTTGTCAAGTTGACTTAAAACCGTGTTGAAACTACCATTGCACCTGTATCCTGTTCGTCCTCGTGTTTCTGTGTGAGCTATATGAGCGCTGTGCATTTAGGGCGCTTATGCACAAATGAGCAAAAGTTAACAAGCGGCAAAAGGGATTCAGAGTAGGTGGATGGCAGGCTGGCAAACGAGCTGTCTTATTATAGTTGCTGCTGATGCTGCTGCTGAAGCGGCTTCTTCTAAGTGTGTTGCTGGCTGTGGTTTTTAGCATTACGCCATTTGCCTCAAGCAAAGTCGTAGCAGCTGCCGATGCGTTGATCCTTAAGCGCGTCTTTTAAGTGCCCTCTTCAAACTGCACACACAGACATGTGTGAATGTGTGTGTGTGTGTGTGCACGCGAAACCTCAAGCGCAATTATTACTTTAAACAGAACTTTTGGTCTAACAAAATGCATGCAAAGTTTTGCAAAAAGGGATGCAAAGCATTTACCAAAACACTTGAGGAGTTAGTTTTGAGCAGTGCTTTGATTTGAGAAAGAAAACCATTATACTCTGTCTAAACAAAGGCAAGCCATCAGAAATTAGAACTCAGACAAGTAACTAATGAAAACAATTAAATGATCTGTATACTATATTAAATCTTGCAGAAAAATGCCAAAATTTGTTGTAGTAAAGTTTCTTTAAGCTTTAGCAACATGTCAAAACGGTTTTGTGCTCGTGTTTTAATATTACTTCCAAACAAGTGTATGCAAAACGCAAAATTTCCCAAAAGCTGCACGAACATTCCTATAAAAATCAAAGTTTATGCGCAAAGTGCTTGACTTTCAAACCCGTCAAATGCATTTAACTGTACCTTCTCATGCAGCTAGCAAGAACAAATACCGAGACACAAGTACACAAACACACACACACAGATAAATACACAAAGACAAACAAAATAGAGACACGCATATAATTTACACATAACTTTTGGTTTCGGTTTGACATTTTGTGGCTAAATTGTAATATGTAACAAAAGTGGGCAAAAGTTACGACAGCGGACAGCACAGCAAAGAGAGAATGAATAGTGGCATGGAGGAGGGAAAGAAACGCAAACAAAAGTGATGGGAAATGCATTTGGAAAGCACAGACTTTACAGTCGGTTCGTAGTTGTTATTGTTATTATAGTTTGCTATTGCACAACGCCAAACTTTTTGGCCAGCATTCGAGTAATCAGAAGCAACTGCTCTGTGTGTGTGTGTGTGTGTGTTTCTGACAAATTAGCATTCTTGCCAGTGGAGAAGTTGGAATCATTGGCTTCTAGTTTTGCTGCTTGCATTGTTTGCTGTTTGCCTTTTGTGGCTTGTGGGTGGAAGTGGGGCACGTAATGCGTAAGCGAGTCGAGCTTTAAGTCTTAAAAGGCAGCGACACACGTTTCGTACTCTTACTAGAACATGTGACATCGCATAACTCAGTGTGTGCCTCTTTTTGTGTCGCTAAAATTACATGCAACATTCGCTGAGTTCACCACACACCCACAATCCAAGCCTTGAGGCACAACCATGAGCTATGAAACTTTGTCTTGGGTTAAAACTGCAGCCAGCAGCCGCATTCAACGTTGCGGCAACAACCAAATGCATTGCAACTTTATTAAAAAGTCGTTAAAGTTATAAAAACTACTAAAAGCAATGGTAATAACTTGTTGTTTTTGTATTGTGCTGCCTCGCAAAGAGTAGATGCCGCGCAAAGGTAGAATACAACTTTGCCGCTCTTGACACAAAGCAACAAAAACAACAACAAACAAACAGCACAAATAAGCAGCAATATGGCAAAGGCAGGGCAAAAAGCAAAGAGTTCGAGATGCAGATACTCTACAAAAACAAGAGTAAACTGCTTCTAGTTTTTTTTATGTAATTCAACTAAGTTCGTTTTTGTTAATCAGACATAATATTACATTTAAATTACAAATTTACAGGGTATATAAAACCAACGACGATTTGATAAATCCACTAAAGCTCTTCTCTTCCTAATTTGATACGTGCAAGACGTAAAAACTCCAAAAACCAAATAACCAACTTTATTGCACAATTTTCTTTGCATTGCAAATGTCATTTGCTGTCCGCGCTCAAAAGTATGCAATGAATTGTTGGCAAGCAATAAGCGCTGGCATCGTTGTCAATGACAACACAGCAGCGCTACCAGATCGCTTCAAATGCGCATTACACTGATGTTGTCGCCATTTTGTGACCCACGCGTTGTTGTTGCCATTGTCATCACTTGAATAGCTGATGCTTTGCCGTTTCTTAAGCAGCTTATTTAAGGAATTGTTTTGTGTTTTGTATGCTTCATTGCACATACGATATTTATAACTTTTGAGCTCAATATAGTTGTGCAGCTGAACAATTTCATTATTTACAGCGACCGCTCAGAAGCTAATAAAGACTAGTCGCATGCTAAATGTTGAGAAAACCTTAAGCGCACTCAATTAACAATAATGTTGCTGCTTGGCTTAAGCGCAAACCAATTGCATATTTGGCAATTTGAAACAATTAAGAATGCATAAATAAATATGTGTCGTAATATTTTGGCGATTTAATTAAGTACATGTAAAATATATTATATATATTTACCAAAAAAGCTGAATTCAAATACGCATTATGCAATTTTAATTGCCGAATGTGTTTTTGCTGTAGTTATTATTATAATTATTGTTGCATGTTGTTGTTGTTGTAGTTGTTGCAAATTGCGCTTATTGTGTGTATGTTAGACAACAATTTGCACAGAATTAATGCTCAAAGAGCAAAACAATTAGTCACACACCTCACAACAACCTCTCAGAGAAAGCACCTCAAAACATACTAATCGCCACCACCATCAGCACCACCACCATCATTATCATCATCATCAGCATAATTCAATTTTGATTTTGAATGTGATCTGCTCAATCGTCCAATCAAACACTTCGCATGCAGCGCTTTATTACGCGATTTGTGTCACAGCAAGAAATTGAATTAATCATAGATATCTCCAACGTTGTAAGGTGTGAGTAGTCAAATATGTATTTTAAATACCAAACAAGTTGTAAATTTCTGGCTGTAGCTTATGTATATTGGCTAGCGCAATCGAGACAAATGCATATTGGGAGTAAACACTTAGGGCTTTGCATTACCCCCTGCAATGTGTGTTTTCGATAAGGAGCGGAGATTTACGAGTCTGGTCAATGGCCGTGTTCAGCAGTTTTAGCATTAGAAAAGGCATTTAAAAATTGGTGCAAATTGTGCAAACGCAGCGCTGCAGGCAAAGCATTTTTCATGCACACACGCGGGACTCCAAAACAACACACATTGGACCATAAACTAACACACACACACACACACAGAAACACCCATACACGCACAGTGACGCATTGAGAAAGACAATGCTTGCTTGCATTCTAAAATATTTTTCAGAGGATATATTTCAGAGGAGCGTGCAACCAAAGACGACGACGTTGCAAAAGTTGCAAAGATGCCGCAGCAGACGTTGACTTTGAAACTTGTAAGCCGTTTGTATGTGTGTGTGTGTTGCCAAAATCAGCTTAACCATGTACAGAGAGCACACACAAGAAAACGGATAAAGAAGTTGTAAAATAAGTTGCACGAACTTATACCAAATTTCATAAATTTTATTTAAAGAAAAACATATAAATAAATAAATAGAAACTGTGAAAGGGTAATGGCATTGTCGGTAGCTCTATTATGTTTGGAAATCGATATTGTTAAATAAAGTCAATATACAAAAAAAAAGAATCGGTAAATTATACGCTTTTAAAGTGCTTCAAGGGATTTAACTTTCAAAAACTTATCTCGTATTTTTCAAGCGATAACAGCATTTTATTTACCTTATTTTATTAAGTTTATTATTTCTAATTTAATAGTACAAGTTTGCAAGTTTTGTGTGCTCTGGAAACTTTGACAACTTTTGACATTGTTGCCAAACAGTTTGAATTTTAAATAAAACGTGGTTTCCACTCAATAGTACTATATAAAATCTCTCATTCTATAATTAAAATTTATAGTTTATCATAATTACAGTCACATTCAAGATTCGCTTATTACCAATAATATGCTGGCAAAACAAGCAATTAAATTGGATTTCAAACAATTATAGTCAAGACAGACAGAGGGACAAGAGAATCCTTGTGTTGGCTGACATCGCAAATGAGCTAAATATTTTTATTACTTAATTAAACATTGATTTTCCTTTCACCATTTTACGGACATTTTTATGGCAACAACGACGTCGCCGATTTGCCACACAAAATGAAGTTCTCTACGATTTGTTTTATTGTCCATCGGGTGTGTCGATTCTTGGGTTTGCCTTGTGGCTTGCTGGTGGTTTGCTTGTGGCTTGCTTGTGGCTTGCTTGTGGCTTGATGCTGGTCAGCTGCCAACTGGGAGTGTTACTTCTATATACATGCTGTGTCGGCTGTTTTGGCCCACAGGCAACGTAAAACTTATTTTGTGTAACTGCCAATTGTTGGATTTTCCTTTTACTTGCATGCTAGCAAACCTTCAAACGAAGACTCAAAACTGCCAATGTGTCCAGTTGCTAGATGCTTCACACACGCACGCCCAAGAAGTTATTTCTTGCATTTTATTTTGATTTTCTTTTGTGTGTTTAGGAGCCCCAAGGTGTCAATGGCTGTGTTACTAATCACTTTAATGGCATTTTGTGTTGTGTAAAATATTCGAGAAAATAAAGTCATTAAAATGCAATTAATATTTGTGAAGCTAAACTCTTCTGCTGCTACTTTCTAAAGGGATTTAGCTTAATTTAATTCATTAAGCAAATTTTAAATCTTTACTAAGAGCAATAAGTTGTCTTACAGTCAAGAGGGTTCTGCTGACAAGTTTCTTGCGTCAATTTAAAGCATCCACGAAGATTAGTTGTTGCCACAAGGTTGACAAATTGGCAATTTGTTAAACTAATCCTTGAAAATAGTTAAGGGGTGAAAAAATAAATGTGGTACATAACTAATTGAAAGAGTAGATTATCCAGAAGGAAAAGAATACTTGAAGCAGAAATTCTTTATTATCAAGTGGTTGAGTATTATGTTCAACAGTTTTTCTTATTAAGACCGTGATAAAATGCTGTGCACCTCCTTTTGCAAGTCGCTTAAATAAGTAATACCTTAAATGACTCACCAAAAGAAGACACCAACTCGATGCAATAAAATCGAGAAAGCAGTAAAGCAGTAAAGATACGAAATACAGAGCACCTGCTGCCTGTTGCCTGCTGGCTGTTGATGATGGGTGGTGGCTAGTGGGTGGTTGCATTCACACAAGCTAACCGAACCGAAGCCAAGACAAATGTGTTGTAAATAACGCGTATCAAAGTGTTGTGACAACGCCAAGAGCATCCAAAGCTGCGTAAATGGAAAATACCAGTTGGCTGGGTTACCATTCCCTTCGACAGACAGAGAGAGAGAGAGAATAAGAGGACGCAATCTACTCGAGAAGACAACTCAACAAACGGGAAGCACAAATAAAATATGTTGCACACTTTGCCACGCACAGTTGCACCCAAGAAAAGTACAAGCAGCTACTACCAAACGCAAACGAAAACGTACAAAACGAAGAAGTTAAAAAAAAAAAATTACTCAAATAAGTAGATTGGACTCGCAACAACAAAGTTGATGGCAAAACAGCTCATGTTATGCAATTTATGTGTGCATCCAGTATGGCAGTAAGGCGAGCAACAACAATAACATTGTTACAACTACCAAGAGTAAGTAATAATAAATCCTTTGAGACAGTTTTCAGAAATGCTTTCTTAATACAGCGTCAAGCACTTTGTCACTGTTGCCAGCTAGAGCGCTTGAGCAAGATACGAACAGGAAACTGCTGGAAACCAAAGCAAAGTGCAATGTTCAAAGTGGATGACCATCGAATATCCTCATCATCGACAGCAAAGCCACTGACCTGGCTTCTATTCGCCTTCAATGCCAGTACAAGACTCAGCACACAAAGCACAACAACCAGCAAAAAAACAAACAAAAAACCACAACAAACAATATGGTGGCATCATTAAATAAAAAAAAGTAGGAGAAGCGCAACAACAAGGATAAAAACAACTTGCTTTATGACATTTCCACTGACATCAATTGTTGACCACATTCAATATGACCAATGTCCTTTGGTTCCTGAGTATTGATTATGTGAATTTATTTATACAGAGTACATAGATTTTTAAAATGAAATTGTGTTTAATATATGAGTAACTTAATATAAAATATTACTTTAGCATCGGTTAATCAACTTGACTTTTTTTTTACCAGTCTATTGTTAACTTTTCTAACATATGAAGATATTCTATACATACTAGCTATATAGTATATAAATAGTAATAGCCACTAAGGGTAACACACTGGACAAAACTGAAACTCAATTTCATGAATCGTTCATGCATGCTGTCATGTTGGGTATTCTGTCTGAGCATATCTATCTCTCTGTTTGAGTGTGTGAGTTACTAGCTCTTCCTCTCTCTCTCTCTCTCCTCTATATTTGATTCTGAACTGAAGGACATGTTCGGTGACACATTGTGCATATGCAAAGCTACCCTGAACACAAAACAGTAATCTATTTAATAACTCACGTGGAGCACACGTGGGGCGACAATGTCGACGCGATAAACTCAAACTGGCTGCCCCATGTTCTGGTCCTGTTGCTGGTTCTGGTCCTGGTCAATGTCCCTCTCCACTATTCACCACAATGTTCAGTGGCAATGGCAGAGGTAACGTTGCAGAACAGACTCTACACATGGAGGTGTGAGCTAAATGATGAGTGCAAAACGACATCATCGAGTACAACGAGAAAATCTATCAAAAACTGTAGCCACAAAAATGTATTCGAAATGTCCCAGGAGAAAATGAGAGAATTTTTGCAGGGATGGCTCACAACATTAACTTAAATAGTTGAAGCTTTAACATTAAGTTTTGGGGTCGACAAACTTTGCTATTTCATCCCTGATTTTCGAGGGCCTGGGTTTGATTATAACAATCACACTAACTTAATTACACGCATACATAAGCACAAACATACACACACACACAGACATATAGGCACACATGCTGCAACGGACAGGGTCGCTGCCGCAGGACATAATGGCAAGCTTCTCTACCCAAATGATACGCAATGCCAAGCGGTTAACCGCACAGTGAGTGGGAGAAGTATGCGTACACACACACATACACAAAGAGGGAGAGAGAGAGAGAGAGAGAAAGAGATGTATGCAAATTTGATACAGCTGACAACTGTGACGTTATTTTGATGAAAATTGACTTTGGCTTGTAGGCACATATTATCTTTTCTTGATAAAAATCCAAACTGCTCCTAACTGCTTCTAGTACTGCACTTGTATCGCGTTTTATTGGTGCTTGAAATAAAGTATAAGTACGTACACATACATACATGTTTGTATGTGTGCACAACCCTTTGAGTAAGAGCTTTTGGACGCAGCTGCTCGCGTGCAAGTCCAACATATAGACAGTTTATTCCCGTTGCAGCATAAGATGTTGGTGGGGCAGGCTTGTTGGATAACACAAAGTGCCCTGAGGTGCAGACACGTACAGTAATACAAATAAAGAAAACAATAATAGAAAATGGAGCCAAAGTCAGAAGTGGAAGTAAAAGGCCAAAGGACCTGTACAAGTACAACAGCTAGCAGAGTTGGGCACAAGGATTTGGCCTGAGCATTGAATGCAAGCAATCTTTGTAGACACTACTTATTATATGTTGTTGCTACTACTGCTTCTATAGCTCCATTGTCTGCTGGCTGGATGGGTAAACACATTGAATACTTAGTCAGTCAGTCCAAGGTTGAATATTGCAAGTCCAAAAGGTACAACAATAATTGTTGTCAAAGAGCATTTGGCAAATTGAAATACCCGGTTAGTATAGCACATTTCGGCAATGCAAGTCTGACTCAGTGTGTGTTGTTTAGACAAATGTTTATTTAACATTTTACCTTTTCAATTTCGACTCACGTATGTGCTTTTTCACCTTTTTATTCATCGGTTCCGCCGACTGCACTTTTTAATGTGTGGGTATGGGAATGAGAATAAATGATTACAATGAAAATAAATATATTTAATATGTATTCAACGTTTGCACTTGCCAAATGAAATCGTTAAAGATTTAAATATTTAAGATACACAAGAGTAAAAATTTGAAGTGACCCTTCAGTTATTATTTACGCTTGACTTGTTCGTAGGGTCAAATAAAAGCTTGCTTTCATAATTTTAATTAAAGAAATCCCCAAAAAATACAAAAGATATACATATGTATAAGTACAATCGTATTCGAACCATTGGCATTTAAACGCATCAATGATTAAGAAAACATAATAAAAAGCCAGCGCACACATAGTTCCAACTGGCATTGCTATAATAAACGACGACAGGTCATGTCTGCTTTGGAACGTTATCCGTTTGCCGAACTGGCCGATGAGCGAACACAATCTTGGCCCATGGTAGCATCACCTTGGAATGCTGCCACTGTGCTGGCCTCGTACTTGCTGCTGGTGCACTTTGCGCCCAAATGGATGGCCAGGTGGGTGTGGAATACAAATAGCAGAAGGTGACGGGCCACAGGCAGTAACTAGGACAGAATGTTAAACGCCATCATATTCTCCCTTTTCAGTTGCAAACCATTTCAGCTTCGTTTGCCATTGTTCTGCTACAATTTGCTCATGGCCATGCTCAATGCCCACATTTGCCGGGAGCTCTTTACGGCATCGCGAGCTTTGAACTACAGCACCCAATGTCAGCCGTGCAAGCTGAGCTATGATCCAAATGAAATTCGTGTAAGTTTATTAACACACTCTATCCTTAACACTACGGAAAATATCTGTTTTTATATATTTCTTAGATTGCTCGCGCATTTTGGTGGTTTTATATAACGAAAATCCTCGAATTCGCTGATACTATATTTTTTATACTGCGCAAGAAGTGGTCGCAATTAACTTTTTTGCATGTTTACCATCACAGCAGCATGTTTGTCATATGTTGGATAGTTGTTAAATGGATACCCACCGGATCCAGTAAGTTAAGTTGATTATGAAAAAGAAAAACACAAGTCTTTTCTAACTTGTTTCCGTTTGCAGCTTTTGTGCCAGCACTGATGAATTCGTTTGTGCACATCATTATGTATGGATATTATTCACTGAGTGCTCTGGGCCCTCGGGTATACCCGTATCTATGGTGGAAACGTTACTTAACCGCTCTACAGCTGCTGCAGTTCGCAGTGGGTTTGGCTTGGGGCGCTCAGGCTATTATATATAGATGCGAATATCAGCCGTGGCTTAGTTATACAGGCGTTGCTTACATGCTTACTTTTCTATTTCTTTTCGGTCGTTTTTATTCACAAAAGTATACAAAAACGTGCATTAAATAGCAATAAAATCAAAACCCATTCCCACATAAAACTAAAGCATGTATTTTAAATTATGCGCGCGCTTTGCTTTTTTTTTTATCGATATTAGATGTGACAGCTATCGCACGCAGCTCTATCAATCAGCTGTTTACATTTGTGTTAATGTTTTAGAAATTTTATAAATTGTGGACACACTGCCAACAATAACCAGTTGACATAACAACAACGGCTGAGGATTCGCAGATTAAATATAATGCAAATTATCAAAGTTACTCGCAATTTAGGTAAACACAAACTCATATGCCAGCCAAAATTGCGATATCTAACAAACGCGCTTTGCTACAGTACATCTGAAGGTAAGTTTCCATGTTGTTATCCAGTTGTAACAAATGTTTACCGGCTTAATTGTTGTATTGCAGATGAGGCATTGCCATTGGCGCCGGCCTACCAGCCAAAGCAAGTGGAGGATGCATATTGGGCACGTGAAAGAAGACACATGAAAGAGTTAAACAGCACATGCAAACGCGGCACTTATCGCATGTTGTTGCCACCGCCAAATGTAACAGGGAACCTGCATTTGGGGCACGCTCTAAACGCCACGGTGCAGGATGTAATTGCTAGGCAGCATCGTCAACTAGGCTACAATGTGGAATGGGTGCCGGGCACCGATCACGCTGGCATTGCTACCCAAGTTATTGTGGAGCGCACCTTGGCCGCGACCAAGGGACAGACGCGTCATGAAATTGGACGCAAAGCATTTTTGAAGGAAGTCTGGAAATGGAAGGCGGAAAAGGGTGCAAGCATTGTGAATGATCTAAAGAAACTCGGCTGTTCACTTGACTGGGATAATGAATACTTCACGATGGACAAGCAACAAGCTCATGCGGTAAATGTTGCCTTCGAGCGCCTCTTTGACGAGGGATTGATTAAGCGACGCAACTCTTTGGTCAACTGGTCCTGTGCCTTAAACTCTGCCATCTCTGACATTGAAGTAGAAACTGTTGAAATTAATGAGCCCACCGAGATACCTGTGCCTGGCTACGACCAAAAAGTACTCTTCGGCCGCATCTTTGACTTTGCCTATCGCGTTGTAGATGGCGAAACTCAAGCGGATGGTACACCCGAAGAGATAGTCGTGTCTACTACACGGCCGGAGACAATCTTGGGCGATGTGGCAGTTGCTGTGCATCCCAGCGATCCACGCTACAGCAAGTACCGCAATAGGAATGAGGTACAACTGAAGCATCCTTTTCGCGAAGATTCCATTCCCTTGGTCTTTGACATATCTGTGGATAGAGAGTTTGGAACTGGTGCCGTCAAGGTAACGCCAGCCCATGACAAGTTTGACTTTGAGTTGGCCATGCGCCACAAGCTGGAGGGTCGCCCGGTTTTCAGTAAAAGTGGACATATCTTAGATGACTATCCAGAGTTTCAGGGCAAGCCCCGTTTCGATGCACGTGATCGCATTGTGGAGCGACTAGAGGCGTTGGGCCTGTTGCGTGAAGTGCGTGGACATACCATGCAGTTACCCTTGTGTTCGCGTTCTAGGGACATCATTGAGTACATGACGGTGCCGCAATGGTTTCTGAAAACTAAATCCATGGCAGAGGCAGCTCTCTCAGAACTAAAAAGCGGTCGCTTGCAAATTATGCCTCCCAACTTTGAGGAAGAGTGGGAGCGCTGGTTACTTGATTCACGTGACTGGTGCATATCCCGACAGTTGTGGTGGGGCCATCAGGTGCCCGCATACGAAGCATTCGACCCCAAGGGAAAAAGCTGCTGGGTGGCTGCTCTTGACTTAGAGAGTGCCCGTGAGAAGGCGTCACGCATCCTGGGAACAGAAGATATAAGTCTTAACCGAGATGAAGATGTACTCGATACCTGGTTCTCTTCTTCGCTGCTGCCCTTCTCTGTCGCTGGCTGGCCGAATGAGAGCTACAAGGCGAAGTATCCGTTAAATCTTATGCAAACGGGTCACGACATCATCTTCTTTTGGGTGGCACGCATGATGATGATGGGATTGAAGCTAACCGGTGGTTCACCATTTCAGCAGGTTCTCTTGAATGGCATTGTGTGCGATGCACAGGGACGCAAGATGTCCAAGAGTCTTGGAAACATTGTCGCACCACAACAGGTAGTTCAAGGTGCCAGTTTAGAAAGCCTCAAGGCAGTGCTACAGCAATCCTGCGATGCCGGCATACTTAATCCCATTGAATTGAAAACATCCACAAAGGGCCTAACAAAAATGTTTCCCAACGGCATTCAGGAGTGCGGCACGGATGCTCTTCGTTTCACACTGCTCAGCCACAACATCAAGAATCACTTTATCAACTTTGATGTCCAAGCTTGTTACACAAACAAACTGTTCTTTAACAAGATTTGGCAAGCAATGCGCTTTACTCTCGGCTCTGCTCAAAAGCTGGGCATAAGTTTGCATGAGTTCGAGACCATGGATGGTGTAACGCTTAGCATGTGGGATCGTTGGATCATTGGTCGTCTGGCTGAAACACTAAAGATATGTTCCGAGTGCTCTACAAACTACAATTTCCATATGGCCACCTCGGCGCTTAAGGTGTTTTTCTATCAAAATCTGTGTGATGTTTATTTGGTAGGTGTTTGATCATATTTATAACTATATTTGGTAACTATTTTTATTTCTTTTAGGAAACTACTAAAGCGGCAATAAAAAGTCGCAGCATTGAAGCCTATATAAACGTGGCTACTCTTACTGCCTGCCTTAGCTGGGGTCTACAGGCCCTGATGCCATTCACTCCATTTGTTGCCTCCGAGCTGTTGCAGCATGTGCCGCTAAAGGTAGAATTGAATATGTTCCAGTACCAGGATCCCAAACTACAGGCTGAAGTCGCCGATATTGTCAGCATATGTACGAGCATACGCCAAGTGAAGAGTCGCAATCAGATCAGCAAACGACATGCACCCAAATTGTGTTTGTTTGCACAGAATGAGGATGCGGAAATGATACTGCGACGTCATCTGCAACAGATTGCGGTGCTGACACGCTGCACAGATGTGGAGCTGGAATTGCTTAATGAGGATTCAAAGTTCTCTAAGAAATTGAACTTCTTCTCAACAGCAGGAGCATTGTGCTCCTTTGGCATATCACTGAACAAAGAGTTCGATGTGCCTCAAGTGATGCGCGAGAAAACTATGGACGAGAACAAGAAGAAGCTTAAGAAGTTGGTCAATGAGCTGCAGAAGTATCTACTTCGGGTGGACAATGAGGCTTTCCAGCTGATGGCTGACAGTGCAACTAAAACTCATTTTAATAATCGGGTGAGTTTTTGATTCGATATCTGTATAATTCAGTTTGTTTAATATTCTTCATTTGCAGATTAAAGAGCTGCAGGCTGAGATTGATAGTCTAGTTCGTCTGGCTGCATAATTTCAATCTTAAATTGACTCCTCGAAGCTCTCATCTAAATTGTGTACAGTAGTTTGTTATGAATTGTTATCATAGTATAAATAATAATAATATGTAATATTAAATAATTTATTTCTATATCGAATATTTGTAAGTTTTGTACCATTATAAAATTCATTTATTAATCTATAACACGGGACACGCATTCTGCGAGTACGTTAAGTAGAAACCACGATTTGATATATCCATCTCCTCGTTGCTATCTGTGATGGAGTAAACCACAAATGGTTTCGCTGACGTGGTCGTTGTGACCAGACCCAAGCCACAGAACCTATCGCTGGGCATACTGACGCCACCCTGCACGGGAGCTGGTATTATAATGTAATCAGTGGTGCATTCCTGACTCTGCACCGCTGATGTAGCAAGCAGCGCAGGATCCACAGCGCCCACATCATTTGTTAACGTAAAAGAGTACGCATCAGAGCCGACCTGATCGTATGTGATAGAGCACATGCCGGTTGCCTTGCGTATGCAGATTCCATAGCGCATGTTCGCCAATTGCCGTGTGCCCTGCACTCCAATGGAGTTTAGTGCCGACGATGCAGCAGATACATAGTTAAAACTCGCAATATTCCCACTGGATGCCATGTGGTACTGCAGGCAGCCGGCGGGCGCCAAGGTCGCTGATGTGCAGCCCATCATTCTTAACTGAAACTGCCACTGGCGATTGAATGTGTAGCTTCCGGAGGTGGCTACCGATATGGTAATGGCATTGACGCCGTTAAAGTCTATGTAGACATGCTGACCGGAGTTCTCGCCGCATATTGTTGGCACCTGGGAGGCACCACCAGTTATGGTCATTGCGTCGATGCTGCAGAAGCCATCACCGTTGGGAGGAGCTAGTGACAGGGCCAGAAAATCGATGCGCAACTGACAAATGGTTGAATCCGGCGGAGTTATGACAATGGAGCAACGTCCTCCACCCGAATACGGTGCCGGATAGTTACTGTTATAAAAATATGTATTATTATAGCTGGTGCTGGCACCGCAAGTTCGCTGATCTGTAAAATAGGATACGATTAACATATGCAGCTTAAGAAAGTTAACAGGATTTATTGTACTTACAGATGCAGCAAATGGCTTGATTCGTTATGCTGGAGCAGCTGCCAGCGGCTACTCCATTATTGTCGGAGCACTCGCCATTGATGACGCATGTGCCCATTAAAAGATTGTTGCCCCTACAAATATCATTGGAGAAGCGACCAATTGTGTAGAAGGGAAACCCTGAAAAGCAGAAAAGGATATTTATATTTTCGCTACAAGTCTGATAATATAAAAGCTCTTTTCTTAGTAGTAATTATCTTGTTTCCTGACAATAGAAACGATACACTTTTAGTCTAATCCATTAGGATGCTATCTGGGTAACCTTAGGAAAACTTTAAAGGTCATTGGAAGTGGTAGTAAGCATGAACAAAGTAAACACCATCAACGTACTGCTGTAAATTCTTTTGTTTGACACTCTTACTACGCATCAGTTGAGATCTCGAGTAACTCGAGTAAACTCCCAAGTACCAGTACAAGTTGCCAAGCGGTGACACAGAGCGTGCCTAAGACTAAAGAGTCCAGCACGGAACCTGCACATTGGGTGATAATTGAAATGTGACCCACATACATAAATCATTTTTAAAACGGCACGACACAAAAAATAAAAAACCAAAGTACAACAACAAACGGCTAACACTCAAACACAAGGTTTTAAGAACGCAACCAAATGTTTTACTTACAGCGAGGATTTCTGGAGCCGGCCAGCTCACGGTCCAAACTATCCAATGTGTCATTGAGAGTGTGACTATTGTTGTGTGTTGTTGTTGCATCTAAGGTGTAGCCCCGTTGACTGGAAGCGCGTGCCGCACTGTAAATGCCCAGAATATAACTGCTAAAGAAGATGACCACAATGGTCAAAATACGCGTGGAATGTGTGTGCATGTTGTTTAATTCCAATATCGATTCCAATTCACTTCACTTTCGGTTTTCACTTGAGCAACTCTCGCAATTCTCTGGGAGAAGAAACGTTTTGTACGCGTCTGTGTTCCGATTGAGACTGAGCGCAGTGCTTGACGAAGCTCTCAAGATTACTGTGTCGCAGTGAGAAACAGGTGCTAATTGATAGACAGCGACATGGCTCCCCTTATCGCTCCTCCTCTGGCCCGCTTCCTCATTTCTTCCAGGCAGCGAGCGGTGAGCGTCGTTTGGAGTTTATTTCGTTTGGCCTGCAAATATTTGGAGCATTCACGCATGGCAAGTTCGTTGATGGTTCAGTGGATTCTATTAAATGACCGTAAGCTAATCAATGGCATCGATGAAAGTGATACAAAAGCGCCATCTTATAGACACGCATACCACACACATGCACAAACATAATTTGGGAACACGCGTGGGTAATCATCTCATGATGCCCCTGATCGTAGAAAGTGCGGGCTATTTACTTTTAGATACGTGTTGTTACGCACCTATATATGAATGTATGTTCATATCTATGTATTAATGAGTAAACAGTGTTTGTCTGCATTCGAATGTATCGCTCAATTTGATTTTATTTATGGTTAACACAATCAGACTTCAAACTTTGCAGAAATGATGCAACGGCTCTTTAACGGCATCATTTTCATTGAACCATTTCCACCTTCACCACAGCTGCGCCGCATTCCTTCGCAAAGCGTGCAGGCTTTATGGATGGGGGGAGAACTACGCACGACTTTAATTAACAGCGCTGTACTAAATAAAAGTTGTGCCGTTACTAATTAAAGCTAAGACTCATTCAGGAAAGGTAAAAGTGGTCGGGAATTGTTTTTAGACCATAGAAAGTTGCAACAATGTTGCCCAGACATAAACAGTTCTTAATTGAGCGACACGTGCAAGTTGTGATTTTTTGTTGTTGTTTTTTTTACCGTTAAATTCACAGAAAAACGCTGCGAATGATTTATTATTACAACAAGCTTATACATGGTATAAAAAATAATGGTTAGCTTATTCAATTTCAATAACAGCGCCAGCCTTTGTCAGTGCCTCTTTCAGCTTCTCGGCCTCTTCCTTGGGGATGTCTTCCTTTACAATTGTGGGTGCGCTCTCGACAAACTTCTTGGCTTGGACCAGATTCATGCCTTCTAGCAAATTCTTAACTTCCTTGATGAGCGCCACCTTTTGCTTCTCATCAAACTTCACCATTTTGACCTTGAACGAGGTCTGCACCTTCTTGGGCGCCGCCTCCTCTTCATCATCCGCAGCAGCTGCACGCGGTGCCATGGCAACTTGTTGTGCAAAGGCAGCCTCGGGCAGATTTAGCTTCTGTTTCAGCAGTGTGCTTAGTTCGGCTACTTCAAGCAGATTGAGCATGGCAATGTTGTTGACAATGCTGTCCAGTTTGGGATTTGGCGGTTTTGCAGCTCCCTCCGGCACTGGGGGTACGAGTTTCTCTGCCGAGGCAGCGGCAGCGGGAGCAGCCGCACTGTATGAACGCTGCACATTGATTTGGCGTCTAAATTGACGTACCACGAGACGTGTGATTTGCATTTTGTATTTGGCTGTAAGTGTGAAACGTGCTTTATGTTATAGAATAGCTTAAATGTGTATGTGATTTAATTTACTTGTGTTTTTCCAATAGGTAAATGCCGCAGAGGGTTATGTGAGCACTAGTGATGGGAGTTTACCGCAAAGGCAAGGCAATAGGTGAACAGCTGTTTGCCACAATTCTATCGGTACGTACAGTGTGGCCTTAATAACATTTAGTTATCGAGCTTAAAGGTATCGCAATTCAAATAGTAAATTGACAGCAAATTGAGAATATTTTAAATGTTTTATTATTCATTGAAAATTGCAGTGCCTACACTTATTTAAACGGCATACACTTTGACATAATCGATTTCCATCTGTGCCTGGTCCAACCACTGATCCTTGTGTGATTTGATAGCCTTCCAGAAATCGTTCATGGCACGGGGATCCTGTTCATGCCATGGCTTATCTTCATCATAAAAGAACTCATTAAACCCGGCAACGCCCAAACCAAAGGTCAAATAGAACTCCTGATCAAACGGAGCTATTCCTGTGCCCTTCTCCAGTTCATCCGCATTGGGCAGTCGCTTATGGGCCACAGACGTCTCACTGAAGGCACCCGTATCGCTACCCTGTGTACAGTACTCCCTACCATCGATGAACCATTTAAGCTGTCGTGGTGTCCACTCCAACGTATAATTGTGGAAGCTGTCGCTCCAATCGTCGCTGGAGACCAGCTTATGACACAGTTTGGTTGATCGCAGGGGTTCCTTGGCATTGAGCAATGCCCCAGCATACAGATCCAGTTGTCCTCCAGTGGTTTTGCGCGAATAGGCAATCCTTATCTGACCTGATTGATAGTCATCCTTGCCGTACACTTGAGTCTTAGGCTGCAGCCACAGCTGTGGCAATACGTACTTGGCACGTGGCATCTTGGCACGCACTTCGACGCGGCCGAACTTAAAGCTCAACTTGCTGGAGAATTGAGCGGTGACTACAGGTGGCAATCTGTCAGGTCTTTTCGCATTCCTAGCATCACGCACACAGTCAGCCGTCTCCTTTATCCCAGTACATCCGGTGCCCAGATCGAGTTTGGAGTCTAAGTTCTGCTTAAGCAAAACTTTCGTTGCGTGTGCTTGAAGATCAACATGACCATTGCTCAGACTCAACGTTTGGGGCGCATCATTCACATAGATGTTGAATTCGTAGTCTGGCATACCAGAGAAACGATGCTCCACAGTCCACTTGGAGGCATCCAGCTTGCCGCCATTGAATTCATCCACAAATATAAGTTGGCTGACGCAGCGAGTGGGAATGCCGTTGACCTGAGTCTTCGTTGGCATACAATTGCCAATCCTTATGTCTATATCTGGAAAACCAGTTGACGAGGTGGGCGTGTGATCTGGAACTCTCACTGTGCTAGTTGCAATGGGAGTGCTGGGGGTAGTGCCACTGAATTCATTGACAGCAAAAACGCCATCATCGTAGCGATAACCCAGGCCATTATAGATAGCATAGGTCCAGTAGTAAAGTACGTCGCCTGGTTTGAGCACTGCCTGACGATCTCGGAAAGTCCAACGTCCATTCTTCATTTTGACAATGTCACGTGCCCAAGTGCCTGCCTCCAGACCCTCCATCTCCTCATTGAGTTTGCCATGAAATGCGAACAGTGTGATTCCTTCCTCATGCGGAATCGATACTTCAAATCCTTTCGGGTAAAACACTTCAATTCTGGGCTCTGGCGCCTCATAGCCCATTGCCAGGGCCTGCAGAAAAAAAAAGCAAATAATGTGCAAAGCGTGCAACATCACGAAGCTGAGAATCTTAAATGCGCACAAATCCGCGTTAATTAATCGTTAAAATAGACTTGCTTATCAGGAAACCGGTCTTTGTTTTTTTTCATTGAATATTTTATGAGTACGGCAAATCGTGAGAATTTGTATGTATTCACGCGCAATGAAAGAGTGAGTGGAGTGCTCTTACACGAAGTATATATCGCATTGGATATATTTAAATTAATAAATGCATAATAATCAGTAGATAATTAATTTGCGGTTTCACTTAAACAAAACACGTATATTTGTGGATAAGTATCGATAATTTGAATATTGTCAAGCGCGGGGTGACTATCGCAATAGCGTTGCCACACCTTCTAAAAAGGTCACAGTATGCGACGAAACAGCTGTTAAAAGCTTGCTGTGAAAATGTTTAGTTGCAGATCGACTGCTTGTGTGAGTAGCATTCGTAGTTGTCTAGGAAAATTTACACAAAAGTCAACACAAAACCAATTAAAAAAAAAAATGTACATAGTGTAGTGTAAAACAAGAAGCCCAATCTTTTTTTTTTAGCGGGGTGACAACAAAAAGGCGCACATACATACATATACTCGCTACATACATATTTAACACAAAAACATCCAACAGTCCCGCGCGCGTGAGTGTTTTATATACGTCATAATCATAAGACAACGCAGCTGATGTTTGTGCAATTGCTGTATGCCTAGAAGAGTGGAAGAACCGGAGCGACGTGGGCATTGTTATTGTAAGTAGTGCTGTTTTATGTAATTTGCATGAATTCTCATACTCCGCCTACATTGATGCAAACCGCTTAAGGTTGCCAGATAGTCTGAAAATATGCTATTAATTCTTATAGTGCAATTTCTTGGTGCTTTAATAGAAAAGCGCATTTTATAATTGATGTAATCAAATATTTTTAATTGATTTACACTAAACTTATATCGATATATCGGCATTACATCGTTGTTATGCACAACGGCAACGCTGTGAAGCCGAGCAGCTGTCGTTTCTGTTGTTGTTGGGCTGTCAGAACAGCACGAAACACCGTATGAAAGCAAAACAACCGAAAATGATTGATTTTTTGGTCGGAAAAGTAGGCGACGTCGACTACAAAACAAGCTTGGTCGAAAGCCATCAGCAGTCGAAAATTTAAGTTCTCAGTCTCGCAATCGTCGCGCTAGTGAGCGGACGTCGAAAATCCGAAAAAAATAATTATTTAAAAATTTTAGTGTAAACATTTATTGTTTTTTCTTTAAACAAAAATTTCTAGTGAAAAATTAAACAAAAATTTTTTGTTTAACAAATTATCTCTACCGTCGTGTGTGTGTGTGCGTGTTAAACAATATCTTGCAATGTGTGCAATAATGTGAAACATAAAATATTCAAAAAAAAAATTATAAATATGAACTGTTCATAATCATCTTGTAATCCTTTAAACGAACAACGAAAACAAAAAATGGAAAACTTGTTTGAAACTGTCGCATCTTTTACATAAAGGAAGAGAAGAAATTCGCTGTCGCAGCAAAGGAATTTTCGCTGCTGCTGCTGTTGCAGAAAACAAAATTGCAAAGAAAAAAAGACGAAGAAAATATACAAAGTGCTATATACGTCACAGAATTTCGCGAGAGAGTGTGAGTGAGACGGCCTGCTTGCCTGCACCCCCGGAAATGTAACGCACTCACCACACACACACACCACCACCACCAACAACAACAACAACACACACACACACACTAAAAAGAAAAACTTGCACCTGAAAGTTTTGTGTCGTGTTGCGTCGTCGTCGTCGTCGTGGTCGGGAATTCGTGGCCTGTCTTCGTGTGTTTGCTCGTGCGTCGTTGCAACAAATCTGTCGAGAGGCCAGAGCGAAATTCTAAGTACAAAAGGTTAGTGTTATTAGCGCTATTTGGGTAATAAAAAAATCCAAGAGGACAAAGAACAGAAAACATTTATTTTGTATTTTTTCTTGGTTTTTTTTTTTTTTTAGCTCATCTTGTTTGCACCTGTCAAAATGTCAGTGCGCAGCGTGTTGGCCTAATTTCCCATATAGATATAGATGACAAGCAACCCCAAAGTAGGGTTGCCTTTTCCGTTGGCATTATTATTTTTGTGTGTATGTGTGTGTGTGTGTGTTATTCGCTTTTGCTGTTGTGCGTAACCAATTGAAATTGGGGCAACGACGACGAACAGCAACGAATCAGTTGAGCAAAGCAAAGACCGTAATAACCCCTAAATCTCTGGCCCAGCAAAGAGTAGAGAAAAACGCTCACCGATTTGGCCCAGTTACTAAATCTAATTGCAGAGACGTGTTCTCCGTTAATGCAACATACCAAAAAAAAAAAAAAAAAACAAAAAACATTTCTTTATCATCTTAACTGAAAAACAAAAGCAAGGCAAATTTTAATTTAAAGTACATGCACTTATTTACCTTCAAGCAGATACATTTGTTTGCACTCACACACATACGTCGTACATATGTTTTTGTGTATGTGTGTGTGTGTGTGTGTGTGTGTGTGTGTGTATTTGTTACGTGCATTGTCAGCGCATCGTTCGCTCTCCCAGAAATCATATCGCGCAACTTTTACGCTCTCGAGCATGTTGTGGGATGTGGGTGCTGAGCCTGAGCCAAGCTGTCTATGCTTTTGGCGGGTACAATATACTTGTTTATTTTACTCATGTGTGTGTATGTGTGTGTGTGTGCTGGAAAAAGGGGGGGCGTTACTGTCATTGTTATTGCTTTGGCCTCTGTTTCTCAGCTGCGCTGCCTCGTTGCTGCTGCTGCTGCTGTTGCTGCTGCTGTAATTCAAGTTACTTATTTTTGTTTTTAGGGGTCGCTCTTCTCTCGTTTGTAGGACAAATTTGTGTATTGATTATGCTCGCATACCCTCTCACCATTAACAATTTTAAAGGGATCGACTTGAAGTCGTGCAAGTTAAAAAAGGTTTTCAAACGAGTTCTATTTTAAGCAAGAGCCATTGTTTGTGGGCAAAAGATATAAAAAAAGAAGAGGGGTTTGCGGTCAGTTCTCTGCCTCTATGCCTCAGCGCACATTTTCATTGGCGTAACAAATTTGTTGTCGTTTGTGTTTCTCTCTCTCACTCATTTTCCATGCATTTAACTAATTAAACGGACTAGCTGCCTACCATCCGCCCCAAGTTAACAACAATAAACAATAGACGCTTTCCGGTGACAGTTCCAATTACAGAATGAAGTTCGTTTCTTGTTCTGTAAGAGTTTCTTAATGGTATGAGCCTTTGAAGCGCATTAAGACCTTAAAGCTCAATTTAATGGAAAACTGCGCCATATTTTCATAGATACTTTCATCAACATGCTTTTATCTCTGTTTTATCTTTGCTACTTTGTAGATTGATGGCTGTTGTTGCTATTATTATTGTTTAATGGGCACATTTATTGAACTATTTGCTGTTTTGGTTTCGGTTTCGGTTTCGGTTTGTGTGCTGATAAAAAGAACGTGCACTGATAGTCAATTTGTATACGGGACATAAAAATCGGCAAAAGTTGTTCGTCACATTGAAATGCAATTAGCGAGTCGCATTAAGATGGTCAGCTAATAGATATCTACTCAATTAATGGATGATAGATAGATAGAACCAAATGATACCCCTTCTAGCAGAATATCAACTCGTTATGTGGGAGGCAAGCAACATCAAAGAGAAGGCAGCACTAACAAAAAAAGTATTATAGTTTTAAAAATATCAACTAGTTGTGTCCGTTGTTATTGCTGCCGCTTTTATTTTTAAACGCAATTACGTGCGGAAAACATTTGACATTTTCAAATATCAAGCAAGAGTGGTGTGTACATAGAGAGAGGGAGAAAAATATGATTAACTAATCGCATGACGTGTTTTCTTTCTCTACTTTACTTTCATGTGCCGTCGTTGCGTTCGTCCATCGCTTGATTGATGTTTTGGATACATTCTGTGCGATATGCTTGCTGCGGCTGGCCCACATTTATTGGTATCTAGGCTAAGGCAACGCAGCCGTATAAGTATCCATATTCTTCGGTGCGGGCACCATGGACTCGCTAAAACTACCAAAAGGTAAGGCTACAAACATAGAAGGGTTAAAACGCATGACTCTATACACTCGATTCAATTACAGGCAGCAGCGCCACGAGCAGCGCCAGCGGCAGTAACAGCAATCTATCCGGTTCAGCATCCACATCCGTCGTGGGCAGCCTGGCCACATCGCCCACATCAACGGTGGCGCCAAGCATACCAACAGCTATTAAAACACCGCCTGGCCTGAGCAGCAGTACACCCATTTCGGTGCGTTTCAATGCCAACGAGGAGTCACTGGATGACATACTGCAATCGTTCCATCAAAATACACATCAGCACAGCCATAGTCCAAGTGGAGGCGTTGCTGGCAATGGTGGCGGAGATGCTTCGCCCACTCTGTTGGGCCTGAAGAACAATGGCAGTGTGGGTGCCGCTTTGGGCATGCTGGTCAATCCCTGTGACACCCACTCATTATCCAGCAGCCCATCGCAGCAACAGCAACACTTACAGCAGCAGCAGCAGCAGCAGCAGCAACACCTTCAACAGCAGCAACAGCAACAAATGCTTCATCAACAACAAGCGTCACTCTTTGGTGTAAGTATTTAATATATTTAATTATCAGCTTAAGCAGAGAGAGAGAGAGTGATTCATTTTGATTCGTCACAACTTGTGTGCTAATCGCAATAATAAGACGAGTAGGCAATGAGAAATTAGCATATTTCAAATTAGTCAAACAATTATTTGACTTGTGGCATGTTGCGTTGGTTTTTGTTTTCGTGTGTGTGTGTGTGTGTGTGTGTGTTATCGACTCACAGTAAGCAGCCAACGGCAATCAGCTGTTTGTTGCGTTATTTTTATGTATAGCAACGTGTTTTGAATATTTGAGCATCTATTTTTATGGTGAGCACGAAGAACGAGAAGTTTGCCAAAAAATTTGCGACAGATGTGCTGTGATTGCAAAATCATTTGGCACTATTACTCATTGTTATAACATGTTTCCATCTTGTTTCTTTCTATGCCTCTTCCTCTTACTTTCGATTGATGCACACGGACACAATACTCAAGCAGAACGAGGAGGTGACTCTGCGCAATAACTTCCTGCAAGGCGGAGGTGGAGGAGGCGGCGGAGGCGGCAGCGGAGGCTTCTTCAATCGCAAAAGGTAAGTAAATTGGTTTGAATTCTTACATTCGTACTCACACACACACACACACACATATATACAGTTGATATATCTTCCTCTTTGTACAAATGCTGTTGTTGTTGTCATTGTTGCTACATGCAAATTTTGCATATTTGCCAAATTGAACAAACTTACACACACACACACACACACATATTGACATAAAACATAAAATACATACATTCATTGTGCCAACGTAAAGGTATCTTATTTTCTGTGTGTTTGCATAAATATGTAGCAGCTGTTGATTTCTGTTGCTGTTGCTGTGTGTTTATTTTTGTGATGCCTCATTAAATTATCCTATCTGAAGGTGTCTTTCAAAACTAACAAAAACAATATTAAGTTGGCAGCACTTAATTACTGATTGTAATAATATTAAGTTGGCAGCAACTCTAGATTCTTACATTACTGCATTACTGCTGCAGCCAACTTCACGTAGACTATTTTGGCGGCAGCGCTTGAAAGCCTGTGCGTCTGCCTGTTGCATGGAGTGAGTTCGTTGACCGAAACAGAATTGAAGTTTTTTTGTGACTTTGATATTTTTTATTTGCCATACTTGTGCATTTTTAATGCCATCAAAATAAAATCGTGTAAAAGCTAGCTTAAAGCGCCAGTTGCAAGTGCAACCTTCTCTTACCTTCTGGTTTCTCGTTTCCAGCACTTGCTGTACAAAAGTGCACTACAGCAGCAACGGCGCTTTGTTTATGTCGCATGTATGCAACAAAAAAAAACCTTTCTACCTTATGTTTTTTTTTATACGTACGTATACATAATGCACTCGAAATGTATATACACTGTTGTAAAGTACGTCTAGAACTTTCTGTGGGCGGTCTGGCCGACGTCTGGGTTTTGGTCGTACACCCCCGCAAAGCGTTATATTTAAATTTATGAAATGCATGTCTAAGCGCTTAAGGCTCGTTTTTTTTTATTGATTTTTATGACTTGTTTGTGTGTGTTAGCCAAGTTTAGGCTGTAGGCTGTCGGCTATTCGATTTGCCTGCAATCAAATACTTGTTCCGATTGAAATCTATGACCTGCTGTTTCTATTTCCGTTTGAATTTCTTTTCCAAAAACATTCTTTGCTAATTGCATTTGCTTTTAATTGCATTTTGCAACACTGCCTGGCGCGTGCGACACCTGCAAATAGTCGTTTTGCTTATCAGGCAGACACACGCTACCCAAAAGTATAACTAAACCCACCCTTGCCGTGCCTCTTCCTTTCTTGCTATCTATTTACACTTGTACACGTTTCTACATGCCATATACATTTCATCATTATCTTCATCATCGTCAAACAGCAGACAACATCAACATCAGCATCATATCCTCATTAACCACCACCACCAGCAGCAGCAGCAGCAGCAGCAGCAGCAGCAACACCATCCAATCTCATCTTCTTTAGCCCCACCATAAGCCCTTGGCAACCAACGTCAACTTTTTAAATTACAAATTTTTCCATGCAATTTGGTTAGGCCTGGCCTTACAGTTTGACAGTGACTGTGCGTTGTCAATCAATTAGCGTAACTGTGCGAGCGTGTAGCGGCAGCAGCAGCAGCAGCAGCAGCAATGACACAACATCAACAGCAACAATAACACAATCGAAACAAATGATATAACGTTTGAACTAGTTTCAATATCCATTAGCATTAGCCTTAACACAACCATTACTGCTCTCTTAACCCATTGCCGCCCCACATCGTTGGCGTGTTTCTCTTGTTCTTTTTTTGTGTTTCTTTCTTTTCGATATGAAGAATATTCTTTGTTATTATGGGCCGTTGCTATCTTGGCAGCACAGAAAAGCTGAAAAAAATCGATTAGAGGTTTAAGCCATTTGCTGTTGTACATTATTGTATGTATGTATGTATCGTTTATCGTTATCGTTATCGCAGTTAACGAAAAGAAAAAACAAAAGAATAATAACCAGTGCAGTGTCAAGTGCTTCCTCGCCATCGTGTGCACAGTGCATTTAAAACTAACCCGTTACAATGCTGTCAAAACTGTCGGCAACAGCGCATCTTTAACCGTTCATATTTTGTTTGATTGGATGTCGAAACCAACCACTAGCACCACCTAAAACAAAAACCAATATGATACAAAATATAAACCACCCACACCATTTACCACAGCAGCAACATAAAAAAAAAAGAAATACATTATCACCACCACAACCACAACAAAGAATCCTACACCACAAAACCACCAACAACCACCAAAATGCCACCAACAACAACCAACCAACCACCAACAAAACAACAACAACATCATCGATAATTGCAGCAACAACAGCAACAAACAAACAAAATCGTCAATCAAAGCAACGTTATAAAAATAAAATCAGTTAACGAGAAAGGAGCAATTAATTGATAAATTGTTTTTTATTTGCTTCAAAGTTTGTTTTTTTTTTTTATTCAACCTAGGGACTTGTGTTAGTTGAAAAAGTTTTGAAACTACGACAGATCAACGCCCAGTGTAACGATTTCATTTATTTTCATTTAATTGAACGCTGGGCGGCAATGTTATATCCAAAGAAAGCATACACCAAAAACTAATTTCATTATCTATATATATATATAATGCCCTAGAATATCCAAAATACAATTTGAAGCAAATCTTTGAACAAATTGCTCCTTTTCTTATATAAAAGTATATAAAAAGTAATGCCAAATCAAATTCCAAACTTGTAAAAAAAAACCACTTCATCATCTCTCTCGTTACTCCTCTCCCTCTGCAGCTGCAGCGGTCTGCCACCAAATCTCAATCTCAGCAAGGCGCCGCCACAACTGCAACAACAGCAACTTCTCCAGCAGCAGCAGCAGCAACAACACCAGCAACAATTGTCGCCAAATCTAAGCGCATTGCATCATCATCAGCAACAGCAGCTGCTTCAACAGCAACATCAGCGGGATGGTGGAGCACACAGTCCTTCCTCGCCGGGTGGCAACGGTGGTGGTGGATCTCCATATAATGGCTCCCAGGCAGGTTGCAGCAGCGGCGGCATCTCGCCCATACCACAAATGTCCATGGCAGGTGTATCGCCCAAATACAGGCGCAGCATATCGTTTCCCATCAAAGGTGGCAGCTCGCCAACGGCTCTGTATGGTGGTCACATGGATGGCATGGGTGGTAGTTCGCAAATGGCACACAATCACATGAATATACCAACGTTATCAATTGGCAATGGAGGCGTCGGTGGAGGAGGCATGGGCACAGCAGGTGCCAGTGGCGGTGGAGATGCGCCTTATCTAGGTAATAGCTATGGCAACATGATGACAGCAAATGGACAACTGCATCATGGCGGTGGCATGGAGAATACACTTAGCGATTATATGCGTGGCATGTCACTAGGCAACGTTGGAGGCGGTGGCGACAACATGGGCAACATGATGAATGAGCGCATGCGCCTAATGGGCGGCGTTGGCCAAAAGCATCTTAGTGAGGCTGATGCCATGGCCATAGCTGCGGGCAATGATCCGACTGTTTACTTGAATGCTCTCAAGATGGGTTCGCCGTCGCGTCTCTCGCCCCATTCCCCGCACTCGCCCATTCTGCAGGGTGGTGGTATTGGTGGCAATGGTGGCAACCCTGGCGACAGCACAGCTCGCTTCTCCCGGAAAGTATTCGTTGGTGGCTTGCCTCCAGACATTGATGAGGATGAGATAACAACGTCGTTCCGTCGCTTCGGACCGCTAGTTGTTGACTGGCCTCACAAAGCCGAATCCAAGTCATATTTTCCACCCAAGGGCTATGCGTTTCTGTTGTTCCAGGACGAGAGCAGTGTGCAGCAGTTAATTGACTCTTGCATCTCCGACGAGGATAAACTATATCTGTGCGTCTCCTCGCCCACCATCAAGGACAAGGCAGTGCAAATACGACCCTGGCGTCTCGCCGATGCCGATTATGTGCTTGACGCAAGCATGACCCTAGATCCACGCAAAACCGTCTTTGTGGGTGGTGTGCCACGTCCGCTGAAAGCCTTTGAGCTGGCCATGATCATGGATCGGCTGTATGGCGGCGTCTGTTATGCGGGCATCGACACGGATCCCGAGCTCAAGTACCCCAAGGGTGCCGGTCGCGTTGCCTTCTCCAATCAGCAGAGCTATATTGCTGCCATCTCGGCGAGATTCGTACAATTGCAGCATGGTGACATCGATAAGCGGGTGGAGGTGAAACCCTATGTCCTTGACGATCAGATGTGCGACGAGTGCGAGGGAGTTCGTTGTGGTGGCAAATTCGCGCCCTTCTTCTGCGCCAATGTGACCTGTCTGCAATACTATTGCGAACACTGCTGGGCGGTTATCCACTCGCGCACCGGCCGAGAGTACCACAAGCCTCTCGTCAAGGAGGGCGCCGACCGACCACGTGCGGTGCCCTTTCGCTGGTGTTAACGGCGGCGCTGGTAGGCCGCGCTGCACGATGAGAGACGCCAACAGCGAGATGAGCGACATCGTTTGTTGGACGCAGCGCTGGCAGTGCCTAAACCATATACAAATACGTTAACACAGCCGCCGGATCGAAGGGATGATGATGATGAACAGCATGAGCCAATGGAGCAGTCGAAGCAACAGTTGCAGCTCGATATACAGTTGCGACAATTAGATGAAAAGTTGCCATTGGAACAACGACTGCGAGATGAAGCATTTTAAATGTGTGTAAAGTAACCGCAACTAAAGAGAAAGTTCTAATGAGTATTGTAAGATAGGAGCACAGAGTACGCACGCATACAATCGCTCACAAACAACATAAACACACACACACACGAACACAAGAGAACGAGGTGCAATATGCTTAGGGTTGCAAAAACCTTATGGAGTCTATAAGGATTCCTTGTGTAACACTCGCCCCAAAACAAACAGCAAATGTAGCCCTAAGTTGTAATTTATATATCTATTACTTTTTCCTTTAGGGAAAACGCATGCACAGTATTTTTGTACTTTTTTTTTCTGTTATTTTAATCATTTTTATATGAACAAGAATAAGGAACTAATGCCATCTAACGTGACAGTAGTAGAAATCATTTTTAGTCAGCCAAATATGAGAATCCTCGCAAGTCAACCTAGTAGTATTTACCAGGTATACCATATCTTCATTTGACTAAGCCAACCAAATAAACGACTAGTCTCGTAATTACAAATTGAGCTCGAAATGAATAGAATGTGTGTCAGAAATGTAACCAAATCGCAACCCATAAGTTCCTACCCATTAAGAATCTTTAAAGATATATATATAGAAGCAAATCTTGATTAAATTATTGTGAATCAGTTATATTTTAGTTTATGAAACTGCAAGCCCAGTCAACGCCATGCCATGCCATTTATCAAAACAGTTTTTTCTGTTTTCCCCAATCTGAATGTATAAATGAGTATCAATATAACGAAACATAAAATTGCAAAAACGCGACACATTAGCCAGAGAACGCTAATTAATAGATAATAGAGTAATCATAACACAGATAATACAATCACACTTTAAATTAGAGATCAGAAATAGTAATCAATACATATTTATTATTCCTCCCAATAATTGTTTTCAAATTGGAGATCAAAAAACTAATACAGTTTTCATTTTGTTCCCCAATCTTAGTTATAAGTCTGACACACTTTTTTGCTTAATAAGTTTCATGTTTACCAACAACAACAACACGTGTGCCATTCAAATCAGAGTTCTGTCTTCAACACATTTTTTTTTTTTGGTGTTGAGTAATTTTCGCAAAACTATGCTAAGAAAAATCGTATATATCTCTTATTGCTTTCTACCTTATATACGATTTTGATTAGTAATTGGTTGTATGCTATGATATATATAATAACAATATATATATTAATGCTGCTACCAAAACGTTGCATGTGAAAATCGTACGAGTAAACAAATAAAAAATAGAAAATAAAAAAAAATACACAAGCCCAACATAGAATAAACAAATCAGCTAAATATTATTTGCAGAAGGTACAAAAAATACACATAAATCTATTGCATTTGTAATGTCGTTTGATAGGCCACACACAATAATCCACACACCCACACACCATACACACACCGAACCCATTCGTACACTACGATTTTTACATGCCTCGTAATTTCACATGCTCACGATACAAAAGAATCGCTGAGGAATGTGAAACCGATAAACAATAACCTCAAATGAAGCTGCTACAATATACGAATAATTTTGTTAACACACAACTCAAGCAAAGGAGAAATAAAATAATTACCCACTATGCAAAATGAAAAGTTGTGTTCAGTATTACGTTTGATTTGTTGTTGTTAATTTATTTTATTTTTTATTTTTATACTTTAATTTTTTAAGTCACGCTGTTTGCCTTAGTTATTTATTTACTTTTGTAAGTTATGGCAAATTTCAATTTGCTGGGCGTGTTGCAAACTATAAAAAACAACATATTAAACACTTTTTATACACATTATATAAATTGAGTATATATAGAAAAATGAACACTTACTTATATTAGGCGACTTTTTATATAGAAATTTTTGTATAAACTGTTTTTTTTAGTGAAAATAATGCAAATTAATAGAAAACGCAAATCTAAATGAATACATAATTTTGTGCAATACTAATTCGTAAACAATTAAAATGAAACAAAAGAAATCTTATAAATATAATATAATATTAAACAATATATCTGTATGTTAATTGCGTTAGTTATAAATTAATTATTAATATATACATATGTATTATTACAAAAATTGCAAACGCGTAACCAGATAAGCTTAACGAATATCAAAATTATATAAAAGACCCTGATATATATATAACTGTACTTCTACAGACTGTCCCAATTCAAGTCTAAGAGCGAAATATCAGCAATATAGTATCTGTTGACTGTAAATTTAAAAATTACTGAATGTTTCGTTCCAGCTATATGGGCATAGAAAACTTCTACCGTTGTAATCAGTATATATATATGTATATGGACGAAAAAAAGTTCGATTCTCAAGAAAAACATTTTGAATATCTATGTAGACTTTAAATCAATGCGAAAACAAAAAAAAAAATAATAATAATGATTTTCCAAATTTATATACGAAATTTTTTTGCTATATAAAGAGGCATGTTTAAAGACATTTGAGCGAAAACAAAATACGATATTTTTTCTATACTACAAACAAATACTACAAAATATTAAAACAAATTAAAACAAGTCGCTTCGGACTTTTAAATGTATATTATACGATAGTCAAATCTATTAGCAAATTTTTGCTCGCGCTTTGTTTACATAAATGACGAAAAACAAAAAAAAGGGAAATATTATAATAAAATTTCAATGTCACAACTTGTAAGTAAAGTCGATCGGGTGGCACCTTTCATTAAGTAACCAAAAAAACAAATAACACAGATTACAATTAATAGAAATTTTCTAGAATTTTTATATTATTAATTAATGGAAATACTGCATATATGATGGCATATGTACGTCTACATATATATATATATAAAATCTTACATACATATGTCCTATATATATATATTTATATATTTTTGAAACAGCATAAGCAAATTAGAGAAGTCAGAGCGTTCGTTTGTTTTAAAAATTGTTAGCAAAATATTATTATTGATTGAATCCAAAAATGAATCTACTCAAAACAAATAGATACATACATATATATATATTAATTGCAGTCTACTCGTTGTAGTGTAAATGTTTTATGCAAATATTTTAATCCAATTGTGCATACAGGCGTTGCTAATATCGTGCTAAAAACATATGAATGTAATGAAATGCTAGTCCTTAACAACAACAACAACAACAACAAAAAACGAGGCATCCAAATATGTAAAAAGCGGCTCATAAATACCCAAAGCAAGTTATCTATCACAATGTGTATTGATGATGTTTTTTAAATGTAGTGAAATTCAATATTTTATAGATTTTTATACTTTTATATAAACATATACTTTATACTTTAACTGTTAAACAAAAAAATCAACAAAAATCACAAAAAAAAAAGAAATATTATATACTAAAAACGTAAAATCAATATTTAAATATGCTACAAGTTGTATGACAAACCTATTAAATGGAAATATTTTACATATACTACCTAAATGAAATGAAAGAAAAAGAAAAGAAAAGCAAATTATATAAGTGTAAACTATTAAACAATGTAAGCAAACGCTCAATGTTTTTGCAAAAACTGGAATCTTGTGTAGCGTGCTATAATTATTTTAAGCAACACTTGTTTGTTATTTCAATATTCCAAACGCAAAGGTAAAGAAAAAAATAGAAAAAGAAAAGCAGAAGCAAAAGCAAAAGAAGATTAAATGAAAAGAATGAGTCAAAGACATTTGAGTTTACTGAAAAAAAAAATCTTTTTATAAACCCTGTCAAGAAAAAAGCCACTAAGACTATCTATTGTTTTTAGTTTTATACAAATTTTGTTATACACATAAGTACGTATGGACCACATACATGCATATGTCAGTGTTTATTTGTTATATTGATTTCGGAAACATTTTCTACGAATCTAGTGTTATATTTTATATGCATAGTTCTTAAATATCGTATATATTTTTATATGTTTTGTAGTTTGTAGTTGCTTGTAGCTTTAACCGATTGCGTTGAAACACTTTTATACCTTGTTTTTATTATTTTTCTATATATGAATAAAATACACATTAAACAAAATGATAAAAAAAAAAACAAACCAAAACTATTTGATATATGCAATTTATACAAGACCTTTTGCTATTACATAATAATAAATGGACATCAAGTAAATTGTGTTTTTATTATTTTTATACATGACCGTAATGGACATTTTATTATGTATATCTATATTGAAATAAGTATTGTAAATACATTGCAATAAATCTTAGTTAAATACATACATACAGACAAACTAAAATACTTAAATGATACAAAAGACTCTACAAAAAAGTATTGGAACTCGAACTTATTATTAAATATTTAATATGTTTACTAAAAAAATTGGTCAATATGTGTTTTTGATACCAAATACGAAAAAGAAAATTACAAAAAAAAAAACAAAAAACAAAAAAACTAAACAAATATATGAAATTTACACGTAGTACAATTGATGAAATTTATAAAACGTAATATGTATGTATTTTTGAAGACAAGTAATTGCTATAAATAATAACAAATAATTTAATATATATCAATTTAAATATTAAAATTGCAATTCTGCTTAGTGCACTATGCATTCCTGAGCCGCATTTTGTTTGTATCTCTGTATTTCTACATGCAAATAGAAAAGAAAACCAAGAAACAGTTTATTCTCCATATTGGCATTAGAAATAACTTTAAAAGAAATAGAAAAAGTTGTGAAAATGAAGCGCGTTAACTATTATTATTTCTTATTATATAAATGATATAGTTTTTTGAGTATTTTCATAGCACAATTTATGTACAGTTTTTCGTTTGTAGCTAGTCAAAACTTATAAGAAAACGATGCATGCAAAAGGCGAAATCAAACGCAATGTTTTAAATAGAAAATTTTTTAACTGAACCTTTCAATTTATTGCTAATTGAAAAATGCTTCAATTGATGGCAAGTAAAAAAAAAAGAAATATACAAAAAAAAAATATGAGAAAAATACAAGGTTATAACAATTTGGTACCTTTTTAAACTTATTAAAAGAATTTTATAATATTATATTAAACAAATCTGATTGAGAAAATGTAGCCTGTAAAGCGAGTGTTCAGCACCTGCTCTTCCATTTTAATTTTGTGCGTGTACTTGATGTGTGTACTGTGCATATAAGATTTAGTCCTTCAATGATACTAAAATTGAGCGCCCTTACTAATGAATTCCTTTTAGCTAAATATTCAGACTAACAAAAACAAAAGCAAATGCATATAATTTTTTAGCATTATACAAATGAAAAGAAAACCCAAAAGTATAAATATAAATAGCAAAACCTAACCCAAGTTGGCGTATATGAAACCGATATAGTAAACCAAAATAGTTATACATAAACATATATATGTAACAATAAACATTATATGTATACATTTATATATAAACCGTATGCAAAATTAGTGAAATATTCCATATTTTATAGTAATTTTCAATAAACGTACTTTTTTAATTTTTACAAAATTAAAGTTGAAAAAAAATGATAAAAAAAATATGATAAAAGTTGTAGTTTTTAAAATCCAAAAACCAAAGAAATCAACTCTTTCGATTTCCAATCATGTTTTTTCTCCAAACGTTGAAATGCGTTCTTTGTTCTTCGTTCTTCTATTCACATGACAGATAAAGTTAAATGTTCAAACCAGAAAAAAAATCGAAACACAATATAAATATATAATATATATATATATATATATATATATATAAATAGACAGAGGGTATTTACAATACCAACGTAATATAAATACATATAGAGTACATAAATACCTACTAGAAACATATGCAACAGACCCCCAAAATTAATGATGGAATCCTCAAATAACCCCAAATCGAAAACGAAACTAAAATATCAGCAGTACTAAATGCAATACTTAAAAACTAATACAATGAAAAATGCAAAAACCAAACAAATCAACCATGAATTAATCGAAATATGTAAAACCGTAATGAATGAAATATACATGTACGATCATATAAATATATATACAAAAAAAAAAATACTTATATTCCAATAACTTTTCTAAGGCACTCCCAACAAACAAAAGGGCGCCCACAAAAATTAAATGAAAATCAATGACAAAAAAAAAATCAGATGCGAACGTTAAGAGCAGGTTATATAGAACAAAAGAAAAATAAAACGTATATCTTCATTCAAATAAATAAAAATACCTTTTCTGGAATAATTAAAAAAAAACAACTTTTTTTCATATAACAGTATTTGTTTAATTGGGAACATTTGGAATACTTGACATTCGTACAAAGTTTTAGTTAAATGTGCTTGAGTTGATTTTACTATGTACGAAGACTTGAAATATCGTTATCTATACACACATTTGGGTACAATGAGTGTCAGTAGGTGAAGCGCAAAGTTCTGCACACAATATTGTCATAGCTTTGCAAATTTAATCTTTTTTTTCAATACCTGTCACGGCTATGTCTAAATTGTATTCATTTTTTTTTAGATCGGGTAGCATTGAAGGGGTTTCGCCGACCACCAGTGGTCCCAATTTGATAACGGCACAAACGACCGGAGGTGGAGCAGCGGATAGCGCTAATGCTACAGTGGGCACCTGGAAGCTGATCAAGGGCAAGGTGTCGCAGACGATTGAAGAAATAAAATCATCCAAGCATCATCCGCAACAAGCGTCGCCAATACCTATTATTGTGGCCAACGAGCCGCCAACGATTTCGACAGTGGGCTGGACAAACGAACCGGATTCAGACACCGAGTGCATTACGATCAATACAAACATACCAAGCGAGGAGCAGCAGCAAAACTCTGACTCGGATGCAGATATAGAGCTGCTTGACAATATAAGTCTAGGTAGCGCTGAGGTGGGAGCTGCAGCTGCCATCTCGACAGAGGGCTCCCGACTGCGTCGCGGTCTTGCACACATCAAGTCTAAGGTAAAGGCCAAGCAGCAAGCTGCCGCCATGACCAAAAAGGACCCAAGCGGCAGTCCCAGCAACAATACATCGTCCACGCTGCGTAGCCGTCTGCGTCGGCGCAACCATGCCGCCGAGTTGAATACTGAACCCTCCACTAGTGCCCAAGCTGAGGCGAATCAGCTACGAGACACCGAATCCGCTCCAGAGATAGCAATCGCGAGTAGCAAGTCCAAACGTGGCATTCTGCTCGCACGCAAGGACGTGGAAATTGAGTCCGGTGTCGAGGTGCTTGAGGATATGATACCCACACAAAATGAAACGGGTGCAGACCTGGATCAGGGTGGAGGGGTTCGTTTCAACGATGTCAATTCGTTTAGGACCCGCAGCACCTTAGGACTGCCACTAGGCGCTGCGGTTTCAGATTTGCGTAGCCAACTACCGATAGATGGTATACCAGTGAAAAGCACTAGCTCACTAGTGCCTATCTGCAGCAGTTTAAGTATTACAAGTTCTATTAATTGGCGTTCCATTGATTGGCACTCAACAACGGCTGCCCAACCCCTACTGCTTGGAGCAAGTACAATTGCAATGGTTGTGTTGCCAATGCCTGACTTTGTGCGAGGTGTCGTTGCAACCATCCTGTTCATCGTGACCATGAACTACTGCAGTGGATACATCGGCCATTTGTTTGAGACCTATGTGTTAAGGACTCATCCGGAGCATCGACCGTTCCAGATACCCAACTATAGCAGCATGGCCATCTGCGAGATACCCTCTGCGCTGGAGCACAAGACCATTAAAACCTACTCGGGCTGGTTGATGGAAATTGATAGCTATGATCCCAATACGTTCTCCTTTAATTTAACAAAGGCCATCTATGCACGTTTGGATGGTACCATCCTCAAGCTATCTGGCACCAATTCTCGCATACCCAAGCGTCGCATGTGGAACGAAACGGTCATCGATCGTGCCAAGATTTTGTTCACTGATCATCGTTCGTATGACTTACGCGACTGTCGAATTGAACTGTTGCCTGTCGGATTGGCTAGAAAGCGGTTCGTATTTGACCTATAGTACAATGTATATTCCTTTTTCTAACTATTTTGTTTTTCTTCAATAGCTTTTTCAACCGCAAGTATCCCATTCAGCTAATCATTAAGAAAACCTACAGTGGCTACACAACACCCGCCGACCTGCAGGATGAGATGTCAACCGGAGGTGCTGCAACACCCGCTACAGCCGAAGAGAATGAAAAAGCCGCTGATTTTGGAACGACTGTTCTCTATGCAGATGTAGGTTGTAACACAATCCCCTTAAACATAATCTAACAATAATGTACTTGTTTTAGCTAAACAAGCTTCGCAACAGTACAACGCCTGATCGGGAGCTAAAGGAAATAACCATACCCTGTGGCGATGAGGTGCGTCTGCTAATCTTTGCACGTTGCGATCGTGAAAAAGAGGATTGGTATCGTCGCTTCCATGCGGCAAGCGAAGGTCGCGTTCATGAATCCGATCTTCAAGTGCCAATGGCACAATTTATTGAGGATACAGATTTGCAAGCCGCTGCCGCCCAGCAAGCTATTAATCTAACCATGGGAGCCAATAAGGTAAAAACTTACTTTAACGGTATGTTTTGATAAATTATTTATATATCTTGATTGTCTTGTAGACGCGTCAGATGGATGGCGAAGAGGTGTCCTTAAACTCGATGCAAGCGGAAGAAACCGGTTCGAATACGCCAGAAGCGTTTGACTACTTGCTAGACGAGGACACACAGGCCGAACCCAAGGATGGGTATGAGGGCTTAATAATGAACGCTGATGTTGCACGAAATCCACCAGATTATGTCAAATTCATGACAGTCTATCAGGTAATCTTAAAAGGAGCAGTACCAATGAATTCCGTGCAACATTTTTCAGTTGTAGTTTTGGATTTTTTTTTTTATTTTATTTTATTTTTGTTCCTATTATTTTGTTCACTTAGAAAGCTTGCAAGCAAGGCAATATTCCCGTTTGTCGCCGAACAGGCAAGGATGACCAGAGTCCTGTCCCGCGTCGCAGAAAAGTATGTTTTTAGTTTGTTATGGTTGTAATTTCACCATCAGAGAACCTTATTATTAGTTTGATCCTATATTAAATACTAATGATGATTTTTGCAGAACCGCCGTGCCAGGCGTCAGGAAAACGAGTTGTGGAAGGGCATTGATCAGTCGCTATTTCTGGGACCCTCTGGAAGTGTGGTGTGGGCCAACGTGCTAATGGGTCGCTGCCTATTCAGCTGGCTGCATGACCATCAGCTGCATCTTAAGATTAGGGATTTCATGCAAAAGAAACTGAATTCAATAAAGGTAAGTTTCAGCTTGTCTTGCCTGCAACGATTTACTTCAAGTGCTGTTATACTTTAGCTGCCGAGTTTTATGGAGGAGGTTATTATAACGAACATCTACTTAGGCGAGTCGCCTTTGCTCTTTCATCGCGTATCGCAGCCAATGCTGGATGAGCGTGGCGTTTGGCTGGATGCAGATGTTACCTATGAAGGACTCGCACACATCACAGTTACAACTAAGTTGAATTTGTTGCGGGTGCGAAGCAAACCAAAAGCGTCGCCTGTGGGCGCAGATACTATGCCATCGCCATCGGTAACATCACTGGATGCGCGCAGTGCATCCGAGGAGGTCCTTCCGGAAACCAATCAGGCAATTTATGACAGCGATGCTGAGAGTTCGGGTGGCTCGTCAACGGAGTCGGAAAATCCGCCAGCAGGTGTTACAGCGGAGAATCCAAATAGCACAGAGTACGATAACATAACATATTTATATATAAAAGAACAAATGTCTAAACTTATGCTAAATTATAGGTTCTTCCAAAATTCGCCGGGCAACGCACGTCGCATCTTTAAGATTGTGGATCGCATTGCCACCTCGAATTTGTTTCAGTATGCCACCGAGCTGCCGTATGTGCAACGCGCCATGGAGAACATGAATGCGAACATCACATTGCGAGTGGATTTGAAAGGTCTAGTGGCACGCGGCACTTTGAATATACCACCTCCACCTTCGGATCGTGTTTGGTTGTGCTTTCGTGGGCCACCGCGTCTGTGGATCTCGACGAAGCCACAAGTGGGTGATAAGTCGGTGGATTGGTCTATTGTTACAAATGTGATTGAGAGTAAGATTTGTGAGGCGGTCAATAAGTTTCTGGTCTTTCCAAATATGGTGGATCTTTCGGTAGCATTTTTGGCCAAGCCAAATTATGATGAAGAGGCGTCGGGCACGTCAAGTTAAAAATCGAATTTTTATGGCCAAATATGAACATAATTGAACAAATTTATGTAAACGTTATTCCAACTGAATTTAACACAAAGTGTGTAAGGATTTTAAAAAGTGATTATCCTAAGGCTTAGCTTTTTTTGCGATCTCGCTCTAAGTACTTATATCAATTGGACAAAACAGCTGCTCAAAATTCCAAGTGACAAGTTTGAAACGCTTTAAATCCCAATCTTTAATTTACTCTCTTATATCATTATTTGTATTTACATACTTTATAAACCTACCAAAAATGAACTTGTATAAGCAAACACAGTTGATGATCTTTTTTAAGTTATAATTTTTCAGGCGATGTGATCCAGTCGCTTTTTCAAATCTTTACAGATAGTATTCCAATAAGTAGCATGCAGGCTCTGCACAGCTCCTAACGTATTGTATTCCGATAAATACATATATTTAAGTACATATATATATATATAAAACTTTATACCGCAACAACTACGTATAATATTGTATAAGTTTATTCCAATTATTTATCTATAATCATGCGTGTGAATTTAATATGCTGATCAGAAAACTAAGACATTATGGTATTTATACTTGGTATGGTGTTTCGTAGAATACGTATTTAAGCTATAATCATATTACAAATACTAATGGAACTTTGACATTCGCCAAAGGCTAACTATGCCCTATATGTGTATAGGTTTTGGTTTTAGCTTTCCAACATGAACAAATCTTATATCATTTACAAAATGGTCGATGTGCTGAGACCTACTTTTTCAATAAAAAAAAAAAAACAACAAATAATAGTTTAACTATAGTACGAGTATATTTTGTATAAATAAATAATAATAAAAAAATAAATGGCGTTAAGTCAAACCTGTTTGCTTTGATTTAAGGTGAACTTGGACTGGTTCTTGTGAACCAAACGTATTTAATTATTCACCCGAAAAGTATGCTTTAATTTTATCTGTATTGAAAATGCTTGTGTGTTTTTTAATTTATTTCGTTTATTTATTATTAATTACTTTCAGAAATGTACATTTTAAAGTTTCTCGTATTTTTGGGAATTCTTGTTGATGTCTTTTTTGTTTTTGTTGGTTTAAATGTTCGTGTTTTTCGTTAAGGTTTTTGCATCAAAGTACATTAAGTAAACTACAGACATACATGTGAGTACGTGTTTATAATATGTATTATTAATAGATATAGTATATAATGTATGTATTTGTAAATATGTATACATATATAGAATTCAAAAATGTACAACATTCATTTTTAACAAAAAGGATTAACACGATGCTCTTTTTTTTTGCTTTCGCGTTCTCTCAATACGTAGTTAAAAACTTGAATATAGCAATAGCAAACAATTAAAATTAGAACTTAACCATAGAAGACTTACGATCTAACACACATAGTACAATTTCAATGTTGAAAGTCGTATTTATTTTATTTTTTATATTAATGCTGATTTATCTTTAGATTTCGTTTAATTTTCTGCATATATTTTTTGTTTTATGTTTAATTTTTGTTTTTTTACTTATGTGTGTCTACTTGTTTATTTCAAATTGTGATGTATTTGAGTGGTTTTATATCATTTCATTTTTCTTATTTTTCGTTTTGTATTCATGTTTTGCAAAGAGTCAGTTTTGCAAATATTTAAAAATGAAATAGGACTAAAAAATCTAATACTAATACACATATATGTATGCATGTATATAGTAGAATACTACTTAAGAACTAAAACTGCTATCAAAACAGATCTTCTTCATTCACAAATAAATATGCGTAGCATTTTTTCATAAAAACTTTCTCACTTTCTGTCATATCTGGCGGCAAAGGTTTGAGCAACATTTTTCCTTGCAAATGATTAAATATTTTGTATATGTTTCATTTTTTTTTCCATTATTCTGTTATGCGATTAGAGAGTAGAACTTTAATGTGTGTAAGAGGGGAAAAAATGCATTTGGAAATTTGAGCACATCTCAATATTCGGTAGGGTTGTTATACGGATTCCTTTCACTGTTTAACTGTTATTTGTATATATTTGTTGGTTTGCTGCCTATTATAAATTAGCAAGTCCTGTGTTGGGCTATTCTAAAAAAAATCTTGTACCCTGACATAATTTACAGACGCATATCGTCATATTTGGCAAAAGCTTTGCACAGCGCAAAAGCAAGAATGACCAGGATCAGATGTATAATGCCAGCAACAATGACGCCAATGATCAGTTCGCGTTGTCGAATCAACCACTCGGTGAAAACGCCATAGCAGCCCTAAAAAAAAATAAAGTCTTAACTGACAATTATCAATAGGTTGCACTTAAAGGACTTACATTCTTGTAGTAGCTATTGGTTTCGCTGGGATTGGTCGTGCAGTCCTCGTCGCGTGGCTCCAGTTTGGAGACATCCTTTAGAATGCAGCAGGCCTCGGGTATGGTGCGATTGCCCTTAGTATCTTTCCACGACTGCGAATCGTCAAAGTCATGATAATCATTGACGCCACAGCAGCCAAAGTTGCCCATTAGCTGGTTCCACATCAACGACTGGGCATCCTGGCTCTCGCCCAGCGTATAGCTTGTAATGGTTGTCTGCAGGAATTTTTTGCTCTCGGTGCGCACCTTTTCCTTATAGAAGACGGCCAGACCGCCGGCAACAATCTCAGCCACCAGCAGCAGTATCAGCAAGGTGCCATACTGCAATACGAAGAGACAGAGAGAGAGAGAGAGAGAATGAGATAAGAATATGTGAAAAATTACGCATACGCCCCAGTTGCCGTTTGACCCAATTCACATTTACGTATGTAGCCGCCTCGTGAGCATTACATAAAATTCTATGCGTTTGACCCTGAGCCAAATGTGCAGCATGCGTTTGACAGCTTCAACGTCGGCAGAGTGGTGAGTTTAAGCACACACACTAACACACGAGCACACACTCTCGAAGAGCCGCCATTGCGGGCACTGTTAGCTGTTGTGGTGCCAATTTCAAATGCTGAAGGTCATTTTGAAATGCTGCTTGTATGTTTTATATAAAAGCTTTTGGTATATTGTTGTGGTTGCTGCAGCAGTTTTTGTTGTCGCGTTGCTTTAGTCTTAGTCTGATTGAGTACAATGCTACTTGATGTTGACCAGGGTGTTGCCAGCGGAAATTTTAGCTTTCTTTTGCTGTTGTTGACTTTGTAAAGCATTTTTAATATATTCGCAAAATTAATAGATGAAAAAAGTTTAAGCATAAATGTAATTCAATTTTAACTAAGTTGTTTTAGTAAAAATAGCTAGTTTTTAGTTTGACAACTTTAATGTTGGCTGTTCCGCCTGGCAGCATTTCATTAGCCCACCCAAGTTAACTGCCTGGTAGCTAAAATATCTATCCGATGCGTGCACAAGAGCAGCAGAGGAAAATAAATTGCCTTCTGCTTAGAATAGTCAAAAAATTAGCAAATCAAACAATGGTTTTACCATTGCTTTTGTCTGCAGTGCTGCAGCGCATCATTGAGCTTTATTGTTTGTTTCTTTGTTTGTCAAGTTGAAAGCATTTATATGTGGCTCTCAAATAAACTCAGAGCATTTAAGACTCAACGAACTTGCCAATTGGTAAATAATTGTCGCACTTTAAATATATTTATAGCCAATGCTAAAGACACATTGGCCATGCTAACTGAGTAGCCTTGGAGCAAAACTATATTACCAAATGTATGCCCTTGCTTTATTTACTGCAAATTATGCTTGAATTTGTGCATACAGATTTTTGTTTTAGATTTGTTTTTTCGAGATATATTTTATACGCCCTCGAGGGCAAATCGTATACCATAGCGAAGTGTTACGCAAAAGGCAAATGTGATCAAGAGCAACAACAAAAGTGGTTGGTTGCACCTGTTTGGCGTTGCAATTAACTTGGCCAAGCCCACAAAGACTTAGTGTGGTAGATATTAATAGCATAAATACGGCTAAATGTTAAGAAATGTGATAAACTGTTTATTAATTGCCAACGGGCACAGCTGGAAGCAGTAATAGAAAATTTCTTTTAGGGTTTGGCTCTCTGGCCAACCGATAAATACACAAACATATCCACAAATGTAAACTGTGAGCAAGTGAATTTATAATTCCAAGCACACCAGATCAAGTACACAAAAGTGAAGGGCTTGTCACGAGCACCTCACGACACTTGATAATGTGTTGAAACAAGTTTCAGTGTTCAACAAAGCTCATGGAAATGCCAGACAGACAGACAGACATACGATCGAGAGAAAAAAAATGCCCACAGCTTGTTGCAACTTTCTCTTTGGCTCATCGAAGGTTTTCAACAGTTTTCAACAGATTTTCCAACGCCAAAGTCAAAGTCACAGTAATGATGAAATCGTAAATATGCAAACAAATGACAACTTGTTTCGCTAAGCATGCATTGAATTTTTATTATAGTCTCCCGCGGCGTCATAAGTTTTTTTTAACTGTCGATGATGCAACAACATCATCTTTGTGATTGAGCAACAGCATTTGCATACATACACATATCTCTGTATCTGCTGATTGTAATTGTATCTTGAGCACTTACCGTCGATAGCAGGCAGCGAGATTCACGCATAGCGCCCAAGTAGCCCAAGAGACTCATGAAGAACATGACGGCTCCGATGACGAGCAGAGCGTAGGCCATTTGCTCTATGACCTGCGGCTGTGTAAAATGCTGTAAGACGAGAAGATAAAGAGGAAGCACATGTGTTGTGAGAACTGTAAATTGATGGGGAATTTAACATATGTAAATGCATAGGAATTTGTTGTCAATATGTCTACGCTGCGTATACGTAATTTGTATATAATATTTAACCTTTTGACTACAGCAACTTTCGCAACATTTGTAATTAAATAAAGTCTGAGACAGAGATGTCTTAATTGACACAGACACACGTTTGACAGCCTCTCAAGTAGTAAGTACTCTAAAAGCTGACAACAGCGTGTGGGTTTAATCAAAAAAAATCTGAATATATGAATTGTAGAGAAGTGAAAATACATTTTAGGCAACTGAAAGTTATTGTTTGATATTTGTTTGCATGTTGAAGTTCAATGACCAAAAACATGAAACATTAAAGCAAACACCCACGTCAGGTAAATACGTTAGTTCACTCAATTAGCCTTTTGCCTGTGTTGTATACTGTGTATTCTTTGGCAGGGACGTGCAATTACTGCAAGAGTGCAGCGAGGACGTGCACTCTTGCCTCGCTTGTACTACATTTGTTTATCCAAAACGATTTTTTACTAGTGTGTCAATGCGGTGGAAATATGCAATTTATATTTCAGACAGATATAATGTGGAATTTGTAGTTGCCACAGAACATGCAATGTGAGCAATGGAATTTTTCTAAATACTTTCTGAATATAACTGTATGACACAAAGTGAGCTAATCCATTATTGAATTGAATTAAATTTGTTGATGTAAACTGAGAGAGTTTTCTATTACTCATCATAGTTGTGTTATAAAAACAATATCTAATTGAAGGTTGTTTTTAATAATATAATCACTTTTTGTGTTATTACGATGGCTACACATGAAACCAAAATAGAGTAACTAAACTCAAATCAAAACATTTTCATTAAAAAATTTATTTGGGTTACACAAAAGTTGAATTATAGTATACGACCTTCTTCGAATGACATATTAGATGCAGCTCCTACCACTTCAGACTATCAACAATTACATATAGCACTTGGCACGTGAGGTTGTTTGGGGAATAAATGTGTTACAGCCAATCTAGATATATTTCAATTTTGGGGTTGATTTTTAATGGAGCATCAAAGAAAAAATTCTAGTAAATTGCTTTACAATAATATGATTAGACTTATTAAGTGCCCTCTAAGGTTATTGGGGTGGTTTCTCCATGGACTTTCTACCTAATATACGAATAGGCACACATCGTCAATACACTTACCTCAATGCGCTCGCTTTCGACAAGCTTGAGCAGAGCAATCAGTGAATGCTTGTCCACAGCTAGCCATAGTCCAACTCCGAATATAATTGTGCCTAGCACCTGCAAGCAAAATAACATTAAAAAAAATAAAAATAATAATAAATAAAATAGGTGTTCAGTTACGGCAAAAGTAACCCCCAGTTGTTTAGCTCTGGCATGCAAATCATAAGCATTAAAACATAAAGCACAACAACTAAACACAAACACACACAACATGATGGTGTGGTTATGTTTATGTTGCTTGGTCATGTTGATTGCATTCGATGTTGATGATTATGATGATAAACATACCAGCAACAGCAAAAACAACTACAGCAAACACTATAAAGTCAATGAACCGCTATAAAAACTGCGCATGCGCAGAGATTTGCTTGATTGACTGCAACCGCAAATAGTTGTTGTTGTTTTTGTTGTTGTTATTGCCGCGCCTATCCAGCGCGCACAATTTACAATGCATTTTAACCCAGTCAAAAAAATAAAAAACAAAAAAAAAAACAATTTAGTTGTAAAATTTCAAAAAGTTGCTTTTTCAACTGTTTTGCCTGGGAAACTTTCAACAAGTTTTTATATAACATTCAGTTTTGTACGCCTCTTCAATTAAGTGATTTATTATTCATAGCAATTCGCTTAAAGTGTTATTTATGTACTTACAAAAAATATGAAATTTAGTATGCAAAGCAAATACTTTGCACACCAAACACCACAATCAAAGACCATTTTCGATGTTTTCGAAATCTTGAAGCTGTTATTTAAAACTGGCGCTGCAATTGAAAGAGTTAAAAGAAAAACTTAATTAGTTAAGAACTAGTTTGATTAAATTAAAAATGCTTGTACATTAGTTCAAGTGCCACAAAAGAAAGTGTTAGGAAACACTTAAAATGCTACCTCAAAGAACAAATACACAAGAAACATGTTTTCACTTCATTTTCGGTGTGTGTGTGAGTGTGTTTGTTTGACAACTTCATTTGTTATCAACTTTTGTGGTACGTGCCTAATAAATTAACATGTGAAGCAAGCGTAAAAAATTAGTAAATGAGTAAAACAGGAAATTAAATTTTAATATTCAGAAACCGACCTCTGATTACTCTAATTAAAACTGGTTTAAGATATTCTCTTTCCAGTTTAATAAGTAATAAGTTTCATTCTTTGTACAAAACTTTGCATAAATTCGTCAATTAGTATCATTTATTTTACTTTAAGTAGTTTAAGCTGCATGACAAATTCTTATTATTGCCTTTCCGTTTTGTTGTTTGCTGCTGAAGCAATTGTTGTGTAAAATTTTATCAAATTTAACTACATTAATTAAATCTTCATTTAGTCAATCTTGGTTGAAAACTCTTGCCATGACATTCTCGTAAAGCAAATGAACTTTCTCATTAAAACTAGCAACTAAGTGAGGTTCTGGTTTTCACTACATCTCTCTCGCTCTTTCTCTCGCTCTCTATTTGTCAGTCGCATTCGACACGCCTAGATGCTCGAAGCCACTTTTCATTTCAGCTGCCAGAAACAGCAGCCAGTCTGATTTACCCTGTGATAAATTGTTGCATAGTTTTTTTTTCTGTATTTGAGTTAAGGTCTTAATATTTAGTTTAGCTATCGCTCAGCTTTCAAAGAGTTAGGTTTGGAAAACCAGTTTTTACAAGTAGCCTAATTGTTCAAACAGGGTATCTGCTAGCTTAAAACTAACTTACTCCGCCTTAAACATGTTTTAGTTTCTGTGTGTGTTTTGACGTTTATGTTGGTTAGTTTTACGAGTTATCGTTATCATGAAAAGTGAAGCTTTAAAAATATTTCATTAATGAGTTAAGCTGTCTGCGAGAATATTAACAAATTTTAGACATTTGTTGACCCATTTTGTTTTTTATAAAATGGTCATAGTATAAACGAGTAGCATAAGTTGTTGTTGTTTGTATGTGTTGTGTGTACGATGCAAAGCGCACACAAACAATGTCACGAGCCATTGATGCTTGGCAAAAGTAGAACAGTTGGCGGCTTTTAGGCTGCTGCTGCTGCTGTTGCTATTTCTGTTGTTGCCAACTGGCAAACATTTTGGCCTGGCCAACTTTGGCTGCTTAAAAAGCTAGTCACCTTTTCCTTTCCTGCCAACTCTTTTCGACTTTGTCATAACGAAGTTTTTGGCCAAAATGTATGCTGTAATCCTATTCAATGGGCGGTAGAGAATGCATTTATATATACATACATATATACTATACACAAGCCCTGATTTCTGGCCAACAACCCCAGCCCGCACATAGTTAGTGGCAATTTTCTGCCTAGCGTTAAATGGTGAAAACGTTTAGAAGCAGTAGCCAAGTTTTAATTGCTTTTTTCATTGTTTTGCCCAGTTGCGTTGAGTGTTAAGCTTCTCTGACATCTCAAGCATTAAGCTTGTCTCCATTTCATACATTAATATACAAATTACATAATTCAAGTGGAAAAATAGCAAAATTGATTTCACCCAATATCTATCAAAGAACATAATTGCATGCAGCCTTCAGCTTATATCTATGCGATAACAATTTCAATTTCAGCATCGCATCAGTTTTAAGCACACACACACACACACATGCAAAAGCTCTCAAAGGGACACCGCCCTGACATATGCCATGGCAAATTGCAGAGCTTATCATTAGACAACACACACAGACACACATCTGTCATGTATAGTATTCTAATTGGTTTTCAAGTGGCACATAGAAAATATTAGCACACACATTTTCCAAGCTGCACATACATAATCAAGAAGTGCCCAGACAAACTTTGCAGCATCATCCACAACTTAAACATTAATTTTGTATATACATATATAGACGCACATTAGTTTGCTTGGCAACTCAAATATCAAATGGCACTCAGTTTTAATTGGGTATGCCTCTAAAGTCTAATTAAGGCACTATTTGTGCATTCTTTAGCCAAGTTAGTTGATAACTGTGAAAGCAATCTATCTGCAAAACTTACTATATAATTCCAGCTACAATTCGATAAAAACCAACCATGCAATTACTGAGGGAGGAACAAAAATGAATTGCAAATTTATGATATGTGGCTAACAACAAACTATTGTTAAGGCATTTGTTTATATGCGCAATTAAGTGCTTGCATGTAGAAAGTTGTCAGTGTTTGGTATCTGTGCAATGCACATTTTGGCGGTTCCGAGAGTAATTAAAATTTCTATTACAATGATGCGGCAAAAGGAAATGCGAGCGAAATGTTCGAGATACATACTGCATAGAGATTGAGAGCTGAAACTAAAGACCTGAGACTTTAAGACTTGAGATTGTGGGTAATTTAGTTGTAGCTTAAGCTGTGGCGGCTGCTGTTGCCTTTTTGTTTTGTTGTTTTGTGCAGGCCAAAAATGGGTTAAAGAAAGTCGTAACTTGTATTAATTAAGAGGCAAAAGTTGAAAGGCAAAAAGGTTTGCGCTGCAACTTGTTTGAAAAACTTCTTCGTCTACAAGTTTTAAAAGTCGACTTAGTAATAGTTGATGGCGGTAAAAACGTGTGCAAGTTATTTCTCTTTTCCCTCTGACAATTGCCATAAATGATTTCTTTTGGCTGGTTTCTTAACGTACACGTACACGTATACGTTCTTATTCTCGTTCTTCATGCAGGTCCCCAAAAGCCACAATGTGTGGCACACAGAGAGCCAAAGACAGTCAATACAATGTGGGTAGAGACATGGAGATGGGTGCGGGGGAAGATGACAGTCGCACTTGTCACGTTTACTTGCCAAGAATGTAGAAATTGTATTTATTGCCAATGCTTTCTATTTTTCGAAAACTTCTATTTGGTTTGTGGCTGTGGTGGCCCAAGAAGCAGCAGCTTATGAAAACCGGGTAAGCACGGCAATACAAGTAAAAACTCATGCTTTTGAAAACAAAAGTGCTGAGCTGCTGCTGCTGCTGCTGTGGCTGCTACTTTAAGTACTCATCTTTCTCACGCTGTGAGATGATACTCTTTCTTTTCATTCTTTCTCTTTGTGTAGCCTTTGAATAGCGTTTTGGTGTCTTGTGCCGTCTGCCAATTAAATGCTTTACTTTATAATGAGACTTAATTGGGTCAGCATTGGGCTCGTCTGCATTCCCATAGAATAACTTTAAATGCAGGTGGGTGGCTCATAATTTGCATACATATGATAGCCAGCATCATCTCTTTTAGGTTTAGAAGTTTGCAGCCACGTGGGAACTGAAAACTGTGTAATTAACTTAAGGAAAACTTAAATTGAGGCAAGCTGTCAGCAGTTGTCTAAAGATAATCTTTAGCAGCAGATACATTTCAGTTCAGACTCATTATTTTTATCATTATAATTGGATCAAATTGTTGGCTTATCGGCAATTTGCCAGGCAAGTAAAGTAAGCAAAAAAAAAAAATGTGTTCAAATATGCCAAAGTTCAAAACCTTAAATTTATAGCCATATTATCTTTTTGTTTGAATTTAGCTGTTGCAAGAATTCCCAATTAAAAACTCAGCTTTAAACCTAACAAACTCGTATTAAACTCATTTAATTCAGGCGACACCTTTGCTGTTGTTGCTTTTGCAATTTGTTTAACCGCACGAGCCGCACAATCAATTTATTTATACATTTTTGCTTAATTAATGCAAATACAAAGCACCAAAATGTTGAAAAACGAAGTTTGTTTACCTTGCGTCTCGTTAACTGATTTACATAAAAGGAATATTTTGTACTGCACAAATTCATTTTAATTATGCCATTTGCATATTTTTGAAGCATCCTCCCAACTTACCCAAAAAAAAAAGGATAACAACAAAACCAAAACGAGACTAAACATCTGGCTGCTGTTTATTAAAAATACGTAATTTATGACAAATTTTGGTTTTGCTATTATGATTTTGCATGTCATTAAACTTTTGTACAGATGGCAAATTGTTGTTAGCTGTTTGTAGTTGTCGTTAGTTGTACAACACATTGTTGAGCACCAAGTTAATTGACATAATTGGCACTGCTCTGGCACGAGTCAGCATCTAAAGGTCTACGCACCTCAAGGCGCCTCTTTTGTTTGTCTGTCTAAGTTAGTGTTTTATTTTGTTTTTAGGTCAATGGTCGAGGCTCTTGCTCTGTTTGCCATTCATTTGTCACATAGTTGGAGTTGAAGGCAGGCAAATTTAACACCTGACAGTTGCTTACACAGCACACTCGGTCTGTCTGTGCTCTGGAGCATGGCAGCGCAGACGACAACGCCCCAGCCATGTTAGGAGATCAGGCGCACAGCTTGGTTTGAACCGGTAGCCGGTTAGGCGGGTTGCCAATCAGCTAAGACAGTCAAAATTCAGGCTATTTAGCAACGCTCTGTGAAATAGTTATTTGGCTTAGACGTTTCCTATGATTTTTGTGTGCAAAGTTAAGCGAATTCCTGATTGCAAATAATTTACAGCAGTCTTGCAAATGATTTAAATTGATGTAGCTGTAATCTTAGCAAATCTAGGCAATTGTAGTTCGCTTTGCGTATTTTTGGTTACCAAATCGAATTGCTTACTCATCAGAAATATGCACTTTATAAGTAAGAGAATGCTTTTGGGTTAAAGTTAAATTCGAATGTCAACAGCACAAACATTGACCCAATTATGTTGCAAATTGAAAAGAATAGTTTTTATTTTTGCCAAGTTAAAGCGATTAAGTAAACTTTTATTTATACCTATGAACATGAAATCCCTTCTCAATGCACAGTTTTTAATCATACAAAGTGTTTTTTGCTTGCTTGAAAAGTGAAACTTTTGAAATCTTGACCAATTTTTTATGTTGTGGGTTTATTATTGCTCATTGCTCTAGTTTTGCTCAACATTTCTGGTTCTTGTTATTGTTGCTGTTTAACGAGTTATGTTGACTGTCTGTCATAAGCTCAGCAACAGAAAAAACAACACAACACCGTTGACATACTTACATACATTTATACAAAGTCACAATAATATGTAAAGAATGCTTAAGTTGTAGTATCGTTGTGCATCGGTGAGTACTTTGCCTCATTTTTCACTTTTCATCAATAAAAATGAGGCTCATTATACTGCTGTTTGTTTATACAGATACATATGAGGATAAGTGCCCAAAATATCTATGAAATTTGTTGTCAACTGGTTAAGAACAACCTACTATTTAGTGAAGTATTCTAACATTTCGTGGGAAGTAGTAGTAAAAGCAAAGAGTTTTCTAGCTACCAATTAAGAACCACAACCAATTGTGTTTAAGCTGCACATAAATTACTCATACGCCACAGACACCAAACCTAACAAAAAGCGAGCAACAACAACAAAAACAACAGAAACGCCCGCTGTCACTTCAATTCATAACAGATGCAAATAAATTTCCATTAAACTCGTTGCTAGCTGACCCCGCCCCCGCTGGAAACTTGATTGGAGAGCTGCAGTTGCAGAGAGTGAGAGAGAGAGAGCGTAAAAAACTGCTTCTCTAAAAGGTGCCCACACTGCGATCATTTTAGACAATTTACATATTGAGTCATGCCACTTAACAACAACAACTAGGAATCAAAAGCAAAGCTGCGGGATATAAATTGTGCCAAACAGAAAAAATAATATAATTTTCACACATTAATTTCTCTATGCAGCTGACATATAATATCATATCTCTTTGCTCTCTTGTCGGACATGTGACAGTCAGTTAGCGTTTGCTGTCTGGTTGCATTTTGCAATTGGATAGGCCTCGGGATAGGCGCTACTGTTGCTGATTTTGTAATGTTTGCTTATTATTTAACTTTCTTTTACAGCTTTTGAGAGTTGAATGTTGTTGCCCACAGGGCGGAGTTCAATGCGCTTAACTTAACTTTTTGGCCATCAACTTTCACATTTGGCGTGAGTGTAAGTGTAAGTAAATAAAAACCAAAAAACACCGCAACCTTTGGCACTTCCTTTTGTTTCTTTTTTCGCCATATATGCGTATCTATTGCCATTTAAACTAAAGATGCATTCGATTGAAGTTTGTTTGCCAATTAAGTTGGGCAAATGTGCAGCCCCAATTGCAAATATCTATCCCGTCTGGGAAATGCAATTTGAAAAGCAGCTGAAAAAACGAAGAAGAATAAAAACAGTAGACGTAACTGCTTAGGCTAACTGCAAGTTATGTGTATCTATAGATATACGACGCACCAATTCAAAGCGTAGTTGCAACAAAAAAGTGCATGAATGAAGTTGATGTTGTAGCCGTTGCTGTTGCAACAACAGCATGAATTATGGCCGGGCGTTGGCAAACACACAGACAGAGTTTGTGGTGAGTGTGAATTTTAAATCTGTGTGTAAATTTATGTGGGAGATTTTATTTTCGAAGGAGAAAGAAAAAGAGCAAAGCCAGCTGCGTGCATGAAAAAACTTAGCTAATAACCAAGAGTTAACATTTCCTGCAAAAACCATCTCCCTGAGCATGAGAATAAGAATGAGACTGCCTTAAAGTGTTTAGATTCCCTGCAGATAACTTTTTACTTACACCAAGTTCTATGTGCACTTAAAGTTTCTAGAGAAGATGAGTTGAATAAACTCCTTAAAACAAACGTCAAGAGATTCAACAGACGCTGCACCTGTGAGACGACAACATTTTGTTGGCACTGTTTGTCGCCCATTGCATCAGCGTGCAAATATGCAGCTGGCAAAGAGGCATAGAGGCAAAGAAAAAATAAAAATATAAAAAATAAAAAGTTAAACAACATGCAAACGAAAACAACTTCAATTGCAATTGGAAAACTTGCTCTTGGGCCATACACATGCGCAGTAGCTTAAAGCATACTAGGTTTTGAATTGTTAAGCAATGTTTGCTTATATTTGGCATTTGGGTGTTAATCGCTTTCTTGGCTATGAACAATTTCAAAAGACACAAAAAAAAAGTCCCAAATTAATATGCATTGTTGCAACGCTTGTATTGCCATGCATATTTGGACTTTCACTTTTGTTTTCTTTTTTTGTTTTTATTCATTTCAGGCAAAGAAACTAAATATACTTATAATTTATGCCTCATGCCTCAAAACTCTATCCAATCCGTTGTGGCTCTTTTACGTTGATTTCAATTACAAACTGATGTATTTATTGTACAACAAATTGATACATTTCCAGTTGACGCTTCCGAATTTGGTTGGGTGGGTGTTTGTGTGTGTGTGTGACTGTAAAATCCCGCTTAATTGCTGTCTCTCTAAGCCGTCAATTAAGCCCTCGAATGGAGCTGGAGGAGCAAACAAAATCATAGTTACGCACTTTCGATTGCACAATCAGACAAAGCTTTTAAGTCATTTTTCTTGTATATTTGTTTTTTTTATTCGTTTGTAGCGTGTGGAGTTTTTCATGGTATGCGAAAGTAAATATTTTACAACTTCCTGCTTTTTTTTTTTAGTTATAAATAGTTTGATTCATTAATCAAGTGTGTTGTGTCTGAGGTTGAGATGAAAGAAAAGAGGGCAGTAAACGATGTAAACAACAGTTACATATGCACCTGCTGATCTTATGAAATGACCCAAAGAAAATTTGTGTGTAATTTGTGGGGTTCAAGTCTTGGGCAATTTAGCCAACGGGCATTATGATCTTTTGTCTTGGAGCTTAAGCTATTTACCCAATTAGTTTTGGTTAGTGTTGGCAAAACAAAATCAAAGAAAATCACATTTCATTTTGTTTGCCTTAAACAGATTTAGAGTAGAGCAAAGTGAAAATTAAGTTTTTTTTATTGATTCAGTAACTAGTTTACATTGTACATTTTCTGTCAGTGCACGTTTAAGCCATTTAATTAAGTTAATGTAAAACAATGGCAAATGTTACGTTTAAAAACTGGTCAGTTAGGGATTTAGCATTGTTGCAAACTTCCCCTAGCCACAAAAGACAAAGACAAAGAGACATTGGCTTTGACTTGATAGACTTGAAACTAGCGATTAGAGCAGATCTAAAGCCCAAGGGGCACATTGAAGCGAACGGTCAAACAATTGCAGCAAATCAAGAGCTTAAGAAATGAACTAACTGCAAACGTATTAGATTTCCGCTAGAGATGCAGAGACATAAAGAGAAAGAGGTAGGTAGTTCCAATGAAATGTTGCCAATGATTTGCGCAATTAAGAAGAAAAAAATGAAAATATATATATATAAAGGGAAGTTGGGTAACTGTGAGAACGCCAAACGGCTCTATACGCACACTCACACACACACACACACACACACACACACACACACTGTAAGCTTATCCGCAGACAGTGGCTTGATTTTAATTACTTGACCAGTGCAGTGAACTTGGGGCACATTTCAATTGGCCGGCCGTAATTGAAGCGAACACAAAACTAACACATGAAACTTTAGCTGGCCTGTGAGAAATTGCAGATGGATGAATATGTTGACTTGTGTGAAAGTCTGCGCCCTGCTAAAAGTGTTGGCCAAGTTTGAATTACCATAAGATATGCAACAATGCAACACACGCAGGTTGCGTTCGTAAGCTGCAAGATTTCAATTTATAGATAAGTCAGATGGGTTCAACCCAACGCGAGACTTGTTCACCTTGAAGTGGAAATATTTATGTTTTATTTAAGTTTTATTAATGTGCTTAGTGGCCATTGTTTAAAAAGCCATTTCGTCGTCTTGGACTTGGTCAAGTTTTGGTCTTTTTGTCTGCGGCTCACCTCAAAGAAGTTTATCAAGTTACGTTAACACATTTATAACTTTTTTTTTTTGGTATTTTAAGTGGGTCAATATTGTGTCGCCAACTTGGCTGCCCTCTTTCTTCAATGACTGTGTTTGTAAGCTAGGGCCACAGAATTTTACGCTTGCAGGCGCATCTGACGTCCGTTTTGACTTCCTTTCGATTTGATCTAACCTCTTTTTGTTTGGGCTTTTATGTCTTTTCGGACTAATTGTATTATGTTGCACATTTTTGGGCTTTGAGTTAGCTTCATGCTTGATGTATTCTTTGTCAGCTTGCAACATTATTTTGCTTTGCGGATATTTAGTAACTGAATTATTGCCACAACTTAACTTGCCTAAGCAATTAACTAGACATGTGTATTGGCCTAAAGTGCTTGGCCACGTTTATTGTTCAGCTTAGCTTTGATTTTTTTTGTCCATTATTGTAGACAAGATTTGTTCATTTATTTATAAGCGTTGTAACAGCAAATGGAGCAAAAAAGTAAATCTGACAAACACTCAATACACAAATGCCCCCATTTATTCGAAAAGCAAAACACAAAAACGAAAAGAATTTGTCGATTCTCACTTTTATAATATCGTGTTCTTGCCCTCCCTACACACTCTTAGCAATAAACAATTTGAATTCGTTTTAATGATTTTTCCTGTTTGATAAACTTGTTCGGCAGCAGCAGCAACTAGCAAAAACTGTTGGTCACGAGTGCAAGAGGCTAGGCAGGAAAAGAGAGAGAGAGAGAGAGAGATAGCGAAAAAAACACAGAGAGAGAGAGAGAGGGAGACAGGAACCCAAAGCCATGTTTTCAAGATCAAAAAGCGAATGGCAGAAATGCGCAAAACGAACGATAAGAAATTGCAAGGGAAAAACACAGAACTGCAAATGGGCTACGGAAGTATTTTGCGAACCTTTCACTGCAAAACACTTAAAACTACAGACTAACCAATAAGAAGAAGAAAAAGAAACACTCATCAAAACAGAGAGTTGAATTGAAATGTATGTATGTAAAGGTGAAGCATGCGATGACCGCAAAGAAATGATGCGCAAATGACAATTGAAAAGTGGCACAAGATGCAACGGTAAAAAAAGGCGAAAGGAGAGAGAAGGAGGAGAGTCAAAGCTTTTGAGTCGAAGTGTGAGCTGGAAGAAGAAGAAGCATCAGCAGCATCAGGAATCAGTGGAGAAGGCAACGACGCAAAAAGCGTGTGCGTATATCCACCAGGGGCGGGGTCTTTTAGGCAGGGGCGGCTGCTGGGTGGCTGGCTGTTTAGCCAAAGGGCATGGGCGGACATACAAAGTGGGTGGTGGGTGATGGGTGGCTGCTGGAACATAACAGTGGCAGTAGCAACATAGCTGACAGAAACAGGAGCAAACTCTCTTCTGCTCTTTTGATTTATGTATGCGCACACACACACACACACAGATATACACATAAATAATATAAAAACTAAAAGTCAAGCTTACCTGTAAAGTTTTTGGCACGCGTTTGGCAAGCGAGCTAATTGAATATTTATAAAGGATGCGAAAAGCGTTGAGGCCTTGTTGATGTTTAAGCTGCAATGATTTTTAGGGAAATATAATTTTTTAGAGCATTTTTATTGCGCTGCCTTTTTTTTAAGGCTTATCTGATTGTGTAGACAGCTGAATGTCCCTCTCCTCAAATAACAGCTTGAAATTGTAATTTCTGTCTGGTTATTAACAATCAATTAAATATTTGTTTAAGATAACAGTTAGGTTTGTGCTGATGATTTGTTTGTTGTTGGTGTTTTTGTTTTATTGTATTCTGCTGGGCCCTGGGCTAAGCTTAATGCATAGGCTCTGTTTTGATTGAGCGCGCGCAAAAAATTATACACAAAAATCCGAATAACACATACACACACACACATATACGCACACAAATACACATATAGACGCACCGAAAGCTTGGGCGAAACGAATGCTGGAGGCTGAGACACGAGAAGAGAAGAGATGCAAAGCCTCTGTAGCAGCAGCCAACTCCCGCTTGAGCGATTCCAGGCACACACTCACACAAACCAACACAACAATACCGACCACGACAACTTCAACGACAACAACAATTCCGACCACGACAACAACGAACGGCGGCTGCAAACTGCGACGCTTGCTTTTAGTTGTAATACTCCGATTCAGATCTTTAACTCAACAGAGAGCGCAACAAACTGTGTCGACTGTTTGGCCCGTGCACACGAACTGAAACTGATGTGCCTAACATCAGCGCTGGAGAGCTGGAGCTCGTAAGCACAAGCTCACAAACCTGACAACAGAGGCGTAGTCGTTTGTTCTTAAAAGGGGTTGCTTGTATAACGTATTCTTATATTGTATTAACCAATTCTGTATAGAAAACATAGATGTATAATTTAACTTAATAATAATATAAGTTGAGCTATCCTATTGAAATACCATATTGCGAACGCCACTGGATCGCTACACAAATACCATTACACATACATACGTGCACAAAAATAGCAGGTTGGGCCAGCTGAAAGCTTCAGCCAATAAACAAAAACAAGCGCCGCCGCCGCAGTTAAAGCTTCTATGGTGAGCTCGCGGCTCTGGGTCAAGAGCTTTAAAGTGCAGTTAGTGAGTGCTGGCCATGGTGAACTTTGTAAAGCGCTGCCAGATTGACAAAAAGAGTTTAACCGTTTCTTAATATTTGATTTGTACCTTTATAGAAATTATTAAATCTTTTGAAACAAGTCAACTGCTTTTTATTTTTCACTCAGAAAGAAATCATATATAACAACTCTTTTTTAATAATTGAAATAGATTTTAATCAAATTCGCATAATGAACCGCATGGACGATTGTTTTGCTGGTGCACCACAAGATTTTCTCGTCTGCGTAACGGTGCATAAGGCAGCCCAAACGGGTATACCAAACGGTGAACTGTATGTTAAAGTCACACTGGATAAAATGATTAAGAATACTAAAACACATGCGAATTCAGAGAGTCCGTTTTTTAATGAGGTACGCTAGAATGGTTTTTTTTAAGGACCTCTTTTACATTTTCTCATCCTTAGTACTTTGTTTTCGAGTTTCGCTGTACGCTGAGTGAGCTTATGCGTCTAACTGTACTTTTTGAGTTAAAAAAGTATATGATTTACAAGAAGAATGTACTTTTGGGTGATTTGCTGATCGATTTGCATAGCGTTTGGGATCAGCCGAGTCACAATTACTTTAAGAGATGGGGTCGCCTAGAGCCACCTATAAGTGAGCACCATATGGCAGACGGGGCCACTAGGGATTCATGTGGTTACCTTCAAATCGATTTGGCCATTGTATCCCAGCACAGCGCCTTAAATGTTGATCTTACACAAGACAACATTGAAACGGATAGCATGATCAAGTATCCAATGCATCACGACTTTGATGATATCAAAAGGTAGATTTAAAAGGTCTTCTGTAAGTGCATTTATTCATTAGATGATTATTAATAGCAACCTATTGGAGGATGTGGATGCGGATGCGCAGAGTAATATTCGATATTTTATTAGTTTCTATCGTGGAGTGTTTGCAAAGAAGAGCAGTTACATGATACAAGTATCGTTCACTGGTTTCAAAGTATCTGCCTTTATGCATTGACTTGACTCTTCGTTTTTTAAAGTACAGATTCCATCCTTTCAAGGGCAAAACGCATGTGGCCAAGAATACAACAACACCGGTGTGGAATCAGGAAATCAGCTTTGCCTGGGTCTTTCCATCAATCGCTCAGCGTTTTCTTATACTCATCATGCAGGAAAGTGTAACATGGAAATGCATTGCTGAATACGAGTTGTCCTTTGACGACATTTCATTCAAAGGTTGGTTTCACATACAGGGTTAAATCTAGTTTACAATTTTGTGGTTTTTTTTTAGATAAACCAGCTTTCGGACCTACTTATCTGCACTTGTACGATCCGACAAGTCCACTGAGCTATGTGGGTCGCGTTTTGATGGAGCTACGATCGGAGGCGCTGTCCGACGGTCAACCCACTCATGTCTTGGTTACTCAGTCAGCATTGCCACCTGAAAACTGGGTGGATGAAACGTTTGTGGTGGAATTCTTGCCCATTCTTGGTGATCATATACCCACCAGTGCTATGCAGTATAAGTTTGTTGTTCAACTGGCTGAGAACACATCCAATGCACTGGAGGGTCCTTTAAAGATTCCGACAGGCAAAAATCGTTTGGTTTCACATGCAAAATGCTTTCGACAAGATTTGCCATTCCATACCTGCTTATTTCGTGTCTGTCTACCTGACAGTCGCATCAAGTTCGAGGGTGATTTTCACATGATGGATATATCGAACTATATGGTAAGAGCGTGTTGAAGTTTAAGAGTTGCAAAAAGAACTAACAAAATGTTTAATCTAGCTGTCTGAGTTAGCCACTTTTAAGGTTTTCCAGCTAAAGTTTCCCACACAACATAAGGAACAAGCCAAGTGCTTGAAGTCTATTATTTCTAGTATATTAAACAAAGTCCTGGAGAGCATAACAACGCATCGATTTGACTATGACATGGGTGTTGGATGCACTACTTGGGATATAAATCGGCAGCAAGATTTGCTGGAATACTTTACCAAACTATCACACAATCTTCGCAACTTACGTAAGAGGTTAAAGTTGTGTTACCTAGAGCATTTGGATACTACTATCGTAGATATTGTAAACGAACTGCACCGCCTAGTCGGAGACATAAGTTCCATATCCAATCTCCTACATGCTCAAGACGATTGGCCCGAACTGTTGCTCACATTAAGTGCAGGAGGAAAACAGTTAGGCATCTGTCGTCTAAATGCCAAGCACTTTCTTAGCCTTCTGCAGCGGAACACGAACCAAGCAAACAATTATTGCTGGAAGGTCAGAAGTTTTATTTTTAAGAGCAACAATTGCTCTCACACTTGCTCCAACTGTGGCTGCAATGTGGCAATTGTACTCGGCTGCATCTCTATTGTACCAGAGAAAGAGCGTCATGAATTTTTCTCGCAAATTTCCGGTGACTGGGCCACTCCAGAACCACTCGCCTGGTCACCGAATGTGATGCTGACCTTCTTTCGTTGCAACTTGTATGTGCATCAGGCAAAAATTCGTCCAGTTGCGGAAAATCGTAACATGTGTAATGGACACGTTCGAGTTCTGTTTGCAACGCAGGCAGTTGAAACTCACCCAGCTCCTTCAACCTGCTCACCTATTTGGGATACGGTTATTAGCATTGATGGTTTTGCTTTGCCTGGCGGCATCAACTGGTATCTAGATAACCCGCCCCTGATCTCCTTGGAGCTCTACAATTCCTCATCGGATGCAATAGGAAATGGCCAAACATTAGTTAGTGTGATAAGCGCTAAAAATAATATTGAACATAACAGAGAAGAGGAGGGAAACCGATTTTTCGGCAAGAATTCAGTGCTTAAGATGCAAAATCTAAAAAATATCTCACCACCACCGCTAAAGTGGGTCGCCATGTCCAAAAATGGGATTGTCCAGGCCGAGGTCTTGATGTCTGTGGAGTTCAAAGAGCTAGAGGCAGGCTCGCAAATCGTTGATAATATACAACCAGATCATACAATAGGCATTCCATTTGATATACGACCCAATATGCTCAACTACGTGTGAGTATGAAACCAAAAATTACCCTATTATTATAACAAAAGTTATCTATCTAATTAGTCTTGAGGTAATTTTTGTGGGTCTGCGTAACTATACAAAGAGTGGAATGAAATCAGCAGGCAAGCGACGAATTAAAGTAATGATGGGTGATCTGTTGCTATCCAGTGGACTATCTACGTCGCGTGTTCGAAACAGCATTAACTTTTTGGTATCCTATGCCTCAGGAGTAGTGGTAGGTAAAAAAAAATAGGAAATTGCTTAAGAGTGATTAATAAACTCTTTCACAGAGCCTGCCCGATCAACAGGAGTACTGGCCCGCCATTATAGCCACAGATGTTATGGTTAGTAGTTTTCGTTGTGAGTCAACTCTAGGCGCTGCAATGATACCAGCCAATCCAAACTTCTTGCAAAAGGATCGATCGAAAATATGCGTAAGAAGAACGGGTCATAGCTCCGAGGCAACCTCAACGGTAGTTGTCGATCCAGATGATGAAATAATTGTGGAGGAGACAGAAAACGAACAGGATCAAGGCATAGGCGTTGTGGAGGGCTTGTGGAAGCGCATTTTGATGGCTTGTGGCATACGAGCTGCATCCTTTGCCAACAAGATGGCTTTAAGAACAGATAGGTTTCTTGTGTCAAGTGATTTCCATGCGGAAAGTCGTTTCACATGGTGGACCAAGTTCTACAATACAATGCATGTGAATGAGGACGACATGGAGCACCTGTGGAAGCATCAACTTGTCATTTATCCCAATGAATTGGAGCAGCAGGCACAGTTTGGCTATCTGCAGGACTGGGCAGTAGCCGTTCCACTTGTGCATGGTGTTAAATTTAAGAAACAAGGACCACCAAAGGAGGACATCTATGCCACACTTAAGATACAGATAAAGTTGACTCCATGCGTCTGCGAGACAAATGATTATGGCGGTGGAGGTGACATGATGCGTCCATTGATCAACTCAATGAATCCACACCAACAAGCACTGATTAAATCCTTGACGGATGTTGTGAGATTGATTGTAAGGGTCTACATAGTTCAGGGACTGCAAATAAGACCCAAGGATTGGACTTCTGATTCGGATTCGTATGTTAGATTGACACTGGGTGGAAAAATGGTTTCGGATCGTGCTAACTATATTCCGAATCAAAGTAATCCCGTGTTTGGTAGCTTTTTCGAGCTGGACACAACACTGCCTGCTGATCCTATACTCGAGGTATCCATTTATGATCATGATAAACGCAAGGACCAAGTCATTGGCACCACACGCATCGATCTGGAGGACAGATGGCATAGCAGACATCGTGCAACAGTCGGCATTTCACAGGAGTACAATCGCATTGGCTATAATCAATGGCGCAATATGCTTCCACCCTCTCAGCTGCTCGCTAAATTGTGCCAGGAACGTGGCATCCCGCCGCCCTACTTCTACGGCAATGTTGTTCAGGTGGATGGCGTGCTCCTTGGCGATGAGACAGTGATTTCCAAAGGTAAGTTCTTTTGTTTTATGTTTACAAGCTTGGACATAGTTTCTTATTTGCTTCTCTAGCTGAGGATATGCAAGAGCGTCTGAGTTTGACAGCACTCAGAAATCTGGATAGGCTGCCCTCGTTTGGATACAGTCTTGTTCCCGAACATGTGGAAACGCGTTCAATATATCGCGATGATTATCCTGGCTTGGAACAGGTAAGATTATGAGATACTTTGTCACTTAACGATTAATTTGAAATGATACCTTTCTAGGGCAAAATACAAATGTGGATCGACCTGTTTGAGCAAAGTATGTTTCTGCCGCCGCCCCTTGACATAACGCCAATACCGCCCATCGGCTACGAGATACGTGTTGTGGTTAAAAAACTAAGGGGCATACAGTTTGGCGATAAAAACATATTTGGCAAACTAATGAGCGACCTCTATGTGATTGGGTAAGTAGGGTGGACAAGGGAGCGGGTGGGGAAGGAAGGGAGTTGTAATCCAACCACCCCGTTTTAAGGGTAAACGATATGCAATTATGTGTATTTTGTGCGGCTATTTTGCAGCTGGTGCCAGGATGCGAACAAGTACCAATCGACCGATATACATTACCGTTCATTTGCTGGCGATGCGGCTTTTAATTGGCGCATGATATTCGCCTTGAAATACTCATACAATGAGGACATGGTAAGCTAGTGGCACAAAGGGCAAGAACTTAGAATTTATCCTCGCCTAATTGGCGAGTGTAAAGTAATACGAAAATGGCATAATTAATGAGCTGCTCATTATAATTTCAAAATAGATGGTCATCCGGCGCAAGGCAGGATTGCACGAAGAGATCGAAACCAAGCGGCCACCCATAATCTATTTGCAGGTCTGGGATAAGGATATGATAACGCGTGACGACTTTCTCGCTGTGACTGAACTTAACCTTTCCCATCTGCCTATGCCATATGCCACAGAAGGACGCTGTCAGGCATTCCCCAAGGCACGCCAGCGTCTCAATTTGTTTAATCGGAAAAGTGTTACCGGTTGGTTTCCATTGCAAGCATTTTCCGAGAAACTAGGAGAATCGCCAAATGTTCTAGGAGTACGTACATTCTACTTAACAAACTTTGTGTTCACTTAAAATTAAACCGTCTGCACTTAAGGGCAAAATTGAATTACAAATTGATGTCTGCACAGAGACGGAGGCATCCAATTCGCCAGCTGGCATGGGTCATCAGCCCCCAATGGAACTGGAGGCGCCCAAGTATATATATAAATACATGTTAAAATGCATTTCAAATACAATTGTTACATTCATTTTGTGCATTTCTTTTCCATTTTCGTTTAACAGCCGACCGAAGACTTCTTTCAATCCCTTGACGAATCCCTTCAAGTCCGTCCAGTTGATTCTTTGGCCTGTCATACGCAAATACGTTTACATTGGTTTGCTTGTGATAATCGTTGGTTTGGCTTTAACTTTGTTCTTTGCCAATTTGCCATACAACATGATGTCTATTCCACTTAAGTGATTTGGTATATTTTTTGTTTTGTTCGTTCGTGTTATTATAATTAACTAAATTAATTTTTTATTCTTTGGCATTGCCGTTCTAAGTGTTATTAAATAGCTATGCGAGTGACGCGTTTCCTTCTGGTTAATTAATCTCAATTGCTAATTGCGGCAAATAAGTACTTGCTGAATCCAGAAGGCATGCAAACGTCAGCGATAAGGCTGCCCAGATCTATACTATACAAATTTTTATATACAACAAACTTTGCAGGTTTCCATTGGAGATGGATGTGTGAAAATTACTTATAAATATATTTACGTTAAAAAAATATCCGTAAGTTATTTTTATTTGCATGCCATAAGTTGGTCAGTTGTATATATAAATATTATCAATTATAGAAATTGTCGACTATTTTCTGTTTCAGCTTAATCAAATGTCATTTTGCAGGCTTTATCCCAAGAGACGCTTTCTTCTCTATTCATACCAATACAAACCCATTGATGTTAACCCATTGATAAAAAACGCATTTTTGTGGAACTACTGCGAATGCCATTAAACAACATGAGTAAAAGTTCAACCCACACAAACACACACACACACACACCCGTTTACCAATACAAGTATATAAGTTTGCTTTTTTTGCGATGTGCGTACGAGTATGTGAACGCCGACAGTTTAATTACTGGCGCAAATGTGTGTGTTTAGTCGGTTAACGAGTCGGTTGAGTTCGCGTCGAACCGGGTGACAAAGTGACGAAAGGCTGACAACGACATTGCTTATCAGACCCAGTCCTAGACCCCCTCGGAGCAGGCCAGACCAGAGCAGAGCAGAGCAATAAGTTAACTAAAGGCGGTAGGCAAGAGCTGGAACGTTCAGTTGGAGCTCAGCTAGCGAAGCTGTCGGTACGATAAAATTCAAAAGCGAAAAACTGAACTGCAGTCAAAGGGTTTAATTAAGTTTTATAATTAGAGTTTTGTTGTGCGCAATAAAAAATACCAACTACCTGCCTCAAGTGTCTGTCAATTGAGTAGCGTTTACCAAACCTTGCAACAAACTGGGAAATGCTGTTAAGCTTTAGTGTATATTATTTTTCGAATTATCAAATTAAATCAACTTGATAAAGATGCAACCATATGGCATTAATTATTGAGCTTAACTATTGGTAAAACATATTCCAAAGGAAACTTAAACTTAACTTTTCATAGTTATTGTGGATAAAAGTCAAATGCCTACTTAATAATAAAGTGAAATTATTGTTAGTTTATAGATCAAGAAAAAAATGTGAATCATTCACCAAGCCAAAATCGATTTAAATAAGTTATAACAACATATGATCGCTATACAAACGACAAAGATCAAACGCAATACAAAAGTGTTTTCATTGGACATCAGGTAAATGTACTTATATATCGTAATTACTTAACTCTTAACGGGAGTATATTGAATTTCAATTACGCGAAATTACGATAGGTATCTGTTTCTATTTGCCAACATGGCCACTCACCTTAATCAAATCAGGACAACCGAAATAAATGTCGACTCATCATCTTTAAGTGAACACGAGCCTTTCGATTAACCGTTAGTAACACATTAAATATAGTCAGACCTAATTCCTTTGTCTGTAACTCGTTCAGAACCTTATTTAATAAACTAATGCGTCACAATGTGATTGGATGCCTCAACCAAATCGAGATACTGATATGAAATTTAATTAATACTTACTCCTTCTATAAATCAAAGTTATTGCGCTTTATTATCCGCATATTTGCATACAGTTCTCATCGAGGTATTGAAGAAGTCAGTTAGCTGTTTCGCTGCAAAAATGGTGATAGTTGATGAGAGGTGAAAAGTGTTTGATACTTATTAAAAGGAGTGTTTGGTATATTATGCAAATGCTTTTTATAGTGCCTGCCAAAAATAAACGTCCCCTTAATTAGCCATTGTCACTTAATGGGGTTTCTGTCACGTTTCCCCAGAGAGCTAGCAAATATAAAACAGTGACAAAAACGGCCGTTGACTTGCCGAAAAAAACAAAACGAATTTGAATTATGAAATACCGAAAGAAGTCACTAGAGCTTAGGGTTTCCTTTTTTCTAAAAAAGTAACAAAAATCAACGTTTGAATAATTTTTTTTTCAAGTGCACTTACCAAAATACAATAGAAGTTGGCAGCGTTTTTTCCTTTTCTATTTTTTGTCTGTCAGAGCCCTACTAAGTTCCGTTTGATATCAAAAGTTACGGTACAGTTACCGAAGCCAATCATTAACTTTATCTCCCATTGTGTTCGACAACAATAACAAAAACAACAACAATTGTAAGAGTAGTTTTATCTTAATAGGAAAAAAGCTTCATGCAGACATTTATTTAACGTTTAGACCAATCAATAACTAATTAGCCAATTGATTGTGTGACTGATTATATTGGCAGGGATTATGGTGAAATACCCATCACAGCAACTAAACTAACCAAGCAAATAAGTAAATTCGCCAAATGACTAACTAATTGAGCATAACAAATTGTGGCACAGTCGCGATTTGCGACCGTTTACCATCACAACAGCTGCCACAGATCAGAGTCAAAGAGGCAACGATATCAATATGCCAAAGCTCTGGAATGCCGTTCAATGTTCGGCCCTCACGCCCGATCTGATGGAGGCACAGCCCAAAAAATTGCCCAAAACACGTTCCAACAGCAGCAGCAGTTATCGCAACAGCAAGGTGAGTTCTAGAAAGATCCGTGCGCAAGGTTCATATGCATATTTATTGTTTTACCTATTGTTGCAGTATTGGATATTCTCGATGATAATTGAGCGCAGCGGTGGTCCCAAGCGAGTGGATATGATTGGTGACGATGTCGATACGCCATTGGAGGCCATTTTGCCAGTGGAGCAAGCTGAGCAGCTTTGTCTGTTGCGTGACAGCCCCTTCAGGATATTACGGGTGAGTAGTTCTTGCTTATCGTATGGTTTGCCAATTCACTAAAGTGTTAAAACGCTGCTCCCCAAACGCCAAAATCAAACCCGTTTATTGATTGTCCTCATACAATCCATATGTATAAATAGCAGCTAGTGATTTCTAGTCAATTCTATGGCTTCCGCAAACCTTTTAAAGCACTACCAGTATCAAGCATAATTTTATCCTACTGCATAAAACACGATAACAATGAAGCTAATAGATAATCAAAAAAAACAAAAAAGTCCCCACAAAGCGAAATGCTGTCAAGACACGCAGCGCAACAAGTTTCCCCAACAGCAAGAGCAGCTTTAGCAACAATGAAATGGAAACAAAATGAAAATGAAAATTGACTGACAAATTGAATGAAACTCACCACGCGACGCGCTTGGCGTAAATCTTCGCCGCTGGCCATGCGTTCGTGGCTATAAAAGCAAACGATGCTCGCGCCGAGATTTTAGTCGAACAGGACTCGCTGGCCGCCAAAGTGCAGAAAGCAAAAATGGCAGCGCAAATTCGCATTAAGTTTAAGTGAAGTTCAAACTGCAAATTAAGTTTTTTTTTTCAAGTTTAAAAGTGATTAAATAAGTTCAAAATAAATAGCTTAAAGCAAAGGATAACCTAGAGCATTTACCGTTGAAACAGTGTTAACCCAAAAGTTGAACTATATATGTTTTATTATGTTAGATTTGTTGTTATTAGAACAAGTATATACAAAAAAATAAAATCCCAAATATTAACAGGAACATATTTTTTAAAAGTTTAAAATATTTAAAATAAATTATATGCTCTCGAATTTTTATTTGCTGAAATTGTTAAAAACAGCAAATAGCTCGAAAATATTTATGCTAAAGCAATTAGGAAAAGAATTGTGTTAAAAGTGAACTTGGAACCAACATTATAAATCCTCATAAATTAAATCTTAAAGTTTAAATATATTTTAAACTGCTTAGCAGTTAATTGAAAAGAAATGACATAAATGTCCAAAACAATGACAGGTGAAAAAGAGTCCCCCAAACGGGATGTGGTCATCAGCCCATTGCGTTATTTGTTTAGCGGCTGTGCAAGTGGAAACGAACTAACGACAATGGCTCCTTTAAACCTCTCCAACAAATGGGCAAGACTGCTGCGAATGTCGTCTGCCCCAAAAATTCAAGCTGATGTGTTTTTGCAGGTAAAACCCTAAGAAAGAAAAAAACCATGAAATTAGCTAAGTGTCGTCAGCAAGTTAGTTAATTTTTAAGTGCCCTGGGATTAGCAATCAGCATTCTCAAGACGCTGCACAACTGCTTAGCTTGCTAAGAAAAAGCTGCCTGGAAGGAGAAAGATAATTAAATCAAATGCTAGCGGAACTTTTAACCAAAAATAATGCAGCTGCAAGAGCAACATTTAAATTTCAACAACAGCGTTGAGTTAGAAACACGTGCCCCTTAGCTTTTTTGTTATGTGTACACGCATATTCAAAGGCCATCCATGCACAAGACAATAGAACGTTAAAAAGGGACTAAAGCAGTGCAGAAAGCAACAAAATGGACATACAATTCCAGCTCTGATTAAAATTCTATTGACATTGTGTTTGAGTTTTGTCCGAGTCTCAGTCAAGTTGGAGTTGGCAACGCAACGGAATATTGCGTACCTTGTTCAATTTACAGTAGAATTTTGATTAAGCTGTCAATGCTGACACTCAACAACAAGCCTAACAACTGAGCGCATCTGCGTGCTTAAGGTTGGATAAAGTTGTGTAGCAGAGACATTTGTCTTATGAAAAGTAGCTTGCTAAGTAAGCAGCTGGCATGATTAACTCAAACTCTATCCAAAACAGGCAGCCGAGTCTGGCAACTTGGATGATTTTAAGCGTCTGTTTATGGCGGATAACACGCGCATTGCACTCCAGGATGGCAAAGGGCGAACGGCTGCACATCAGGCGGCTGCCAGGAATCGTGTCAACATTTTGCGTTACATACGCGATCAGAATGGAGGTGAGTTGTGGCAGAAGAAGGAGGAGGAGGAAGTGTTTTTTAGCCGCTATACACTTGCTCATAAATCATATTGCAGACTTCAATACCAAGGACAATGCAGGAAATACACCACTACACATTGCGGTAGAATGTGATGCCTACGAAGCGTTGGACTTTTTGCTATCTGTGTAAGTGGGATGAGGCTGACTCGATGCTCAGTTCATGAATTCATTTGATTAACCCAACTATCTTTGCAATGTTTACAGTCCGGTAGATACGAGCATATTGAACGAGAAGAAACAGGCGCCGGTGCACTTGGCCACAGAGCTGAATAAGGTTAAATCGTTGCGAGTAATGGGTCAGTATCGGAATGTCATTGACATACAGCAGGGTGGCGAGCATGGTAGAACTGCTCTGCATTTGGCTGCCATCTATGATCATGAGGAGTGCGCCCGTATTCTGGTAGGTGTTTTGAGTGCTTGCAACACTTGAACATATTGATTGTTTTTATCGTAGCAAACGTTTTATCCTTTTTGTGTTACAGTTTTTAAGTTAGTCATGCATTTTATTTTTGTGTAAAATGCTCTGTTGACCATTAATCAAATCGCACACATATATTTACCCTGTCACCAACACACGCACAAACATACATACATACTAAAAAAAATTATTCAATGGCCATTTATCATGAGACGAAGGTTTGTATACATAATTTGATTTGTCTGCGCTGAAAAGTATGCAACATTATCTTGTAAGGCGCATCAAGTGTCAAGTATCATAGTGCGCGTGTGTGTGTAGATGTTTATAGACATATAGTATACGTAGTAACAGTAAAAATAATGATGGTATGTAATGTATTGCGTATGTCGTATCTTGCAGATTACTGAGTTCGATGCATGCCCTCGTAGACCCTGCAACAATGGTTATTATCCCATACATGAGGCGGCTAAAAACGCCAGCTCTAAGACAATGGAGGTCTTCTTTCAGGCAAGTAGTAGAACACATGCAACAAATACACTGCACTAAGTAATGTGCCACACGCGCATACAATCTCCTTTTGTCTCTCTCTCTCTCTCTCTCTGGCTCTCTCTCACTCTACCACAATGGCAACTCCGCGTACATTTCTCTGATCTGATGTCAAAGGCTTAAGTGGTGGCCCATTAATGTCCCCGAGCGCTTATCCACTTTATTTGATTCGAATTGCAGTCATGCTCGTACTAGCATTTGGCTGGCTTCAGCCATCAGTTGACCTTTTATACTCTTTTGCATTGAGCGTTTTATTATATTTTATTTCTCCCCTTTTAATGCTTCTTTTTTGCTTTCTTTCTTGCGGTTGACATTGCAAAGAAGTTCAGTTCAGCGTTTGCAAAGAAGTCAATTATAAACGTATCAAATTCGAACATTTTATGGTCCAATCAACGATTTCTTTTAACTTCAGCTTGTTGTCAATCTGCTTTACAACATACTGTTAGGGTCAAAAGTTCACAAAGAGACCCTAAAAATGAACAAAATAACTCTAAAGTATCGAATGCTGGGATGGTCAACGACTTTTCTAAGAAGCCTTCGCATGAATCAGTTTAAGTTGTTTTTCTAGAATTTCTATAAATTATACCCCTTCTTAGAATTTTATTTTTTATTAGATTTGTTATAGAGTTTATCTTAATGTATTTTCTCTTTCAGTATTTAACAGCTTTTAAATACATGTGGCTTAAATAACATTTTAACTTCTCTAACCCATATAGTGGGGAGAACAACGTGGCTGCACACGAGAGGAAATGATATCCTTCTACGATTCCGAGGGCAATGTGCCCCTTCATTCTGCTGTCCATGGTGGCGACATAAAAGCCGTCGAACTGTGCCTCAAATCTGGCGCTAAAATATCAACTCAGCAACATGATCTCTCGACGCCAGTACATTTAGCCTGCGCCCAGGTGAGTGGTTGGGTGGTGCATATTCTCACAGCTCTTACAGCCAGACAGTATATTTGACATCACTCATATTTCCAAGTGTCGTCGTGTCCTCGTTGTGCTATTGATACGCGTGTTTACCGCTTGTTGCTTCTTGGTTGACCAGAAATTGATAGCCAAACAACATCCTAGTTCTGGTTTGCTGGTTTGCTGGTATGGTCTGGCACAGTGTTGCTTTCTTGGCTGGTCTGTAAATGTTTGGGCTGACTTTAATTTGACAGATTCTTATGCAAATTGTGTTAAGACGAACGTGACTTTGTGGCCACAAGCATTGAGCGAAGGGCAATGCGTAAGCAAATATAAAAACATTCCTACCTGTGAGTAGGGCAAAGCGTACAATAATAGAACGCGATGCTTGAAACACGCTGTGAGTGTAAATGATTTCACTTAGGGTATACAAATGTTATTTAAATACCAACGTTAACATGGGTATTCAATATCATATGTTGTGACTAAAGCGCAAACTACAGCTTTCCAAGAACTCTTACTTGTAGTCGGCTAACATATTTTCGTCATACACAGGGCGCCATTGAAATAGTCAAGTTAATGTTTGAGATGCAACCATTGGAGAAGCGGATTTGTCTCAGCTGCACGGATGTACAAAAGATGACACCGCTGCACTGTGCTTCAATGTTCGATCATCCCGATATCGTCTCGTACCTGGTCAATGAGGGTGCAGAAATTAATGCACTAGACAAGGAGCATCGTTCACCTCTGCTTTTGGCTGCCTCCCGCAGTGGCTGGAAAACTGGTGAGTGTAATGCAAGTGCAAGCTTTTAATCATAAATGCTCAAACATTTGTTTTCTTACAGTGCATTTGTTAATACGTCTTGGGGCGAGCATTGATGTGAAGGATGCCGCTGCGCGTAATGTCCTGCACTTTGTCATCATGAACGGGGGACGCTTAGCCGATTTTGCGGAGCAGGTGGCCAATTGCCAGACGCAGGCGCAGCTGCAATTGCTCTTAAATGAGAAGGATAATATGGGCTGCTCTCCACTGCATTATGCTAGTCGGGATGGGCACATACGTTCGCTGGAGAATCTCATACGCCTGGGAGCCTGCATTAATCTCAAGAACAACAACAATGAGAGTCCTTTGCACTTTGCCGCTCGCTATGGCAGATACAATACAGTGCGACAGCTGCTGGACTCGGAGAAGGGCTCGTTTATTATCAATGAGAGCGATGGCGCTGGCATGACTCCATTGCACATCTCCTCACAGCAGGGACATACGCGTGTTGTGCAGCTGCTGTTAAATCGTGGTGCTTTACTCCATCGCGACCACTCTGGACGTAATCCGCTGCAGCTGGCTGCCATGTCTGGTTACACAGAGACCATTGAGTTGCTGCATTCGGTACATTCACATCTGCTGGATCAGGTGGACAAGGATGGGGTGAGTTGATCAAACTTACCAAAAGAATGTTTCTTAATAAGTTTTCTTTTACAGAACACAGCTCTGCATTTGGCCACCATGGAGAACAAGCCGCATGCGATTTCTGTGCTAATGTCAATGGGCTGCAAGTTGGTGTACAATGTATTGGATATGAGTGCCATCGATTATGCCATCTACTACAAATATCCGGAGGCTGCGTTGGCGATGGTCACGCATGAGGAACGGGCCAATGAGGTGATGGCGTTGCGCTCCGATAAACATCCTTGTGTGACCTTGGCGCTGATTGCCTCAATGCCTAAGGTATTTGAGGCAGTGCAGGATAAGTGCATTACCAAAGCGAACTGTAAGAAGGATTCAAAGAGCTTTTACGTAAGTCTAACGTTAACCAACAAGCAACTTGGTCGCTTAAGAAACTCATTTCATAAATCCATTAGCTTGATATTGGCCTGCCGAGAACTTGCTGTTAATTGTGTAACTCTTTTCTTTGACAATACTATAAAATATAGATTAGGTACTCATTTGCATTCTTGCAATGCCCCTATATGTTTGCCAAGATCGATGAGAAAACCGGAGAGCCGATTATGACATCAAATCCTATTCCATTGCCGGCCCTGAATGTAAGCAGACAATAAGAAGCCGTTGCATGCATTAAATATTGAGTGTGTTATGCGTTTATTTTTTCTGTTCAGTTGACTTTTGACTTGAGGTTGGGCAAAATCAGTTATTATCTTAGGTGTCGATCCCTAGATTCTCTCTCTCTCCTGTTAGGAGTCCGCTACATCCGTTTTCTCATTAAACCATGCACTAAACCTACAACAAAAATGCACCCATGGAATTATTTGATTATTTTTATTTCAACTCAAAATACATTATTTAGATCAAATATTCATTTCGGCCATACCAAAAAACGGCCAAGCAAATCGAGGAAAAGCGTATAGAACTCAATGATGCAAAATGGCGACCGGCGCCATTGGCTGTAGTGAATGTGAGTTAAAATTTAATCAAAATTCGAACCGTTTTCCGCTACTCTATATATAATTCTAAAGGCAACTGTAAAATCGTTCAATAAAGTAAACTTTTCTTTTGCACATGCTGTGTTCTTGTAACAATGTTGTGTGTTTAAACTCTCGATGTAATTTTGTATTGTTAATATTCAATGTGTTGTTGTTAAAAACCTTAAAAGCTACTTTCTAATCGATATGTATAACTTAAATTGTTCGACTAGACGATGGTCACCCATGGACGTGTTGAGCTGTTGGCGCATCCGTTGAGTCAAAAGTATTTGCAAATGAAATGGAACTCTTATGGCAAATACTTTCATCTGGCTAATCTTTTGATCTATTCGATTTTTTTGGTCTTTGTCACAATATATTCATCGCTAATGATGAACAACATTGAGCTACGTTTTCGTGGCAATGCAACAATCAGTCATTACTGCAAGGGGTAAGTTCAAAGAACTTAAAAAAAAAAAGTGAATGATTAAATAAACTGCTCTATTTACAGCTGGGATCCGATTTTATCGAATCAATCGCATACTGCTGAGGATGTTGCTCAGATACGTCGAGAGTCTTGTGTGGAGAGCATTAATCGGACCACGGCAATACTCTTTTGTGCTATGGTCATTGTGGTTTATATCTTGCTCAATTCAATGCGGGAAATCATACAGATCTATCAGCAGCGTCTGCATTACTTGGTGGAGACGGTTAATCTCATCTCCTGGGTGCTGTACATATCCGCATTGATAATGATAGCACCCGCTTTTAAGCCCGATGGCGCCATTAATACCATACATTATTCAGCTGCATCGATTGCAGTGTTCTTGTCCTGGTTTCGTTTGCTACTCTTTTTGCAACGTTTCGATCAGGTTGGCATTTATGTGGTCATGTTTTTGGAGATTCTGCAGACGTTGATTAAAGTGCTGTTGGTATTCTCCATACTGATAATTGCTTTTGGTTTGGCATTTTATATACTGCTCTCAAAGGTAAGGCTGTCATTTTACTGCCTAATTGAACTTCTGTCTAAAAACTGTCTTATACCTCTTTCAGATAATTGATCCACAGCCGAATCCCAATCATCTGTCGTTTTCAAACATACCCATGTCTTTGCTGCGCACCTTTTCAATGATGCTCGGGGAACTGGACTTTGTGGGTACCTATGTGAATCCCTACTATCGCGATCAATTGAAGGTGCCCATGACATCATTCTTGATACTGAGTAAGTCCATTTTGCAACCTCTTTAAGATCATCTGGCTAATCACATTCGTTTTTAAAGGCGTCTTCATGATCTTGATGCCCATTCTGTTGATGAACTTGCTTATCGGTTTGGCTGTTGGCGACATTGAATCAGTGCGTCGCAATGCACAGCTCAAGAGATTGGCCATGCAGGTGGTGCTCCATACGGAGCTGGAGCGCAAGCTACCTCATGTTTGGCTGCAGCGAGTGGATAAGATGGAGCTAATTGAGTACCCAAATGATACAAAATGTAAACTTGGTTTTCTTGATTTTATTTTACGCAAATGGTTCTCAAATCCATTCACTGAGGATTGTAAGTGTCCCAGACAGTCGAAACTTCCAATTGAGCTCAAACATCCCCTCCTTTTCACAGCCACTATGGATGTGATTGGCTTTGACAACAATGATGACCTAATCAATGCTGAAATGGATCGACAACGACGCAAGTTGCGTGATATAAGCCGTATGCTGGAGCAACAGCATCATTTGGTGCGACTCATTGTCCAGAAGATGGAGATCAAAACAGAGGCCGATGATGTCGATGAGGGTATCTCACCAAACGAACTACGCTCTGTGGTGGGCCTCAGTTCGGCGGGAGTGAATCGTTGGAACTCCCCTCGTATACGCAATAAACTGCGAGCTGCTTTGAGCTTCAACAAAAGCATGTAGTTGCTGTTAGTAGCGCAATTTTAGAAGAAAATATATATGTATATTTATTGACATGCATAACGTAACCCTTTGTCTATGTGTATATCTCTATCAATGTCTGTTTAACGGGTCAACATTTCTCTTGTGAGTTCTCCTAAAAGGATTTATGAACGAATTTAACAAAAAAAAAAAAAAAAACAAAGCAAAAGCTGAGCTCTGCAAGTCAATACGGTTTAGTTTACATTTATAAAATACTTAATGTTATGTTTCATATATATATCTATGTATGTATTTGTCTTAATCTATATGTGTGTATCTGTACTTCAACGATTTTAATGAAATCTATACGTAAATAAAGTCAATTTATGCATGAAAATCGAAAAGAATGTATGCATTTTATTTATAAATGACAATGTTGAAACTTGAAATAGGTTTTAAATGAGCTGTGTGCTTAAAAACTAGTGTAGAATTAGATAAAATCAAGCTCCATATGGGGTAGGAGTTGGTTACATGAATGTAATCTTAGTGCGACCCATGTTGACCTGCCACACATTGAGTTCTTCATAGTCATCGATACATTTGTCCACCTGATCCGGTTTGAAGCCCTTTGTCGTACAGCGGTCCATAATGTCAGCAATCTTGACGGCCTTTCCAGGGCCTGCCAGCTCACGTACGATGGCAAAGATGCGATCCGAAGTATTGGGCACACTGTGGAAGGTAATAACAAATTAGAACCAACTCGATATAAAGTAATTCTTAATACTTACTGTCCTTTCTGGTGTTCGTGTATTTGGTTAAGTGAATCCTTTGACATTTCAAGCAAACGCAGCGCCTCTGCCACATCATCCTTCTCCACGCGATCCGAGAGACGCAAACGTGCCAATGCAGTAGATAGACGCAGAATGCCTAAAAGATTACGTGCCGATGTGAATGTCATATCCTTTTGGTTGCGAGCCTCGCGCCTCAACTCCACATAGGCGCCCACAATGTAGTCGGTGAGCTCGTCCGGAATGGTGGGATTCTTGCGCTTGCACAGATTTATATAACGACGCATCAGATTCATGTCCAGCGACTTTACCCTCGATGGCGGCTGTTTGCTGTGACTGTGCACATAGGTAATATGCTTCGCTAGTCGCAGATCGTTGTCCCGATCGGGCTTGTCCTGAATGAGCCAAAGCAAATCGAAACGTGAGAGCAGCGCAGCAGGTAATTGTATATTTTGCTCTACTGTGCGACGTGGATTGTAGCGACCGAAGGCGGGATTAGCAGCAGCCAATATGGAAACGCGTGCATTTAGTGTGGTCATAATGCCAGCCTTGGCTATCGATATGGTCTGCTGTTCCATGACCTCGTGTATGGCTGTACGATCTGCGTCTGCCATCTTGTCAAACTCATCAATGCAGCAGACGCCTTGATCGGCCAGAACCAAAGCGCCACCTTCAAGCGTCATCTCGCCGGTCAGAGGATCCTTCATTACTGCAGCGGTTAGGCCCACTCCGGAGGAACCACGACCTGTGGTATACTGCGAGCGTATTGCCAGTCGACTTATGTAGCCCAACAGCTGGGATTTGGCCACACCGGGATCACCCATTAGGCAGATGTTGATGTTGCCACGAATCTTCATGCCATCTGGCCGTTTATCGACACCCCCGACAAGCAGCAGCAGCAGCGCCTTCTTTACATCCAAGTGGCCATAGATTTCGGGTGCCAAACTTGTGGCTAGACGCTCATAGAAGTCATCCTGTGCCAGTTCTTCCAACTCTGCGGGCGTTAGCTCGGCATCCTTGTCCGATATATCATCATTCTTGTTGATGCATATGATGCGCTAGAAAGGATTACAGATTTAAGTTATGCAGTTTAGCTGAAATTTCTATTTAACACTTACATGTGCCTGCAAGAAAGTCTCCGAGAGCAGACCCTGGATCATTTGAGCAAATCCTGAACGCACCATGGGCAAAAAAACACCAGAGACGAGCACATGATCACCTGGCTGAGCCATGCGAGTCACCTCACCACGGCAAAGCACAGTCATACTACGGGGAATATGGCCTACAGGCACCTGGTCACTATGTTCCTGCATCTTAAGCTCCTGGAACTTGACAAACTTGGAGCCGCGCGTCTGCAGATACAAACGGCCACCAGCCTTGTTCACCCGACAATCATCTGAGGGGCACTCATGAACGGGTATGAATGAGAGCGAGTTCACAGGCTGATATGTCTCGGAGCCACAGCGATCGCAAGTGTATGTGGCCACCACCATCATGGGCTTCACTTCAGTGCAGCGCGTCACAATACCACGCACCGTCACCAATTTACCAATTTGCTGTGCCTTAACCTCACGTATCGAGTGCGCCTTCTCTGTTGACTGCGGCTTGAAGCTCACCTCACTGGAAATTACATCACAGTCAACATGTTACTGACGTACCAAAAACGAATTTCCTTTCTACTTACAATCGCTTCATCAGTTCTGTTGGGAATGCATTGCGTTCATCACGCTGGTTCATGGGATTGTGTGTGCGTGCATCCATCATAAGACGATGCTCGATGTACACATCAAGGGCATCTTTGGCGTGCACCTCCTGCTGTTTGTAGCTCGGCAGCAGCTCCGCAATCACATCACTGAAAATTGATGCATAGCGTCGACAGTTTGCGATAACAGCCTCAGCGAGACTCTCATTGAACTCTGCCAGATCGTCCAGATCGATGGTTATGAGAACTTGTTCACGATGTGCCAGCTTCACCAGTTGGGAGCCATACACAAACTCCTTTTTGCCATCGTCGTCGCATTTGCAGAGCTCGGCCAAAAAGGTTTTGATCGATTCTATGTGTAAAATAATTTGTTAAGACCATTTGAAATTGTTGTTGCTTTTAATTGGTCATACCTCGATCCTGAGCATAGTCACGGCGTGCCATTTGTGTTTTGTCTGTTAATAGTTTTATTTTTTTAATAAATGCGTCAACTATACTCTGTGCTTGTTTGTAGCAAAATGCAATCAAAATACAACAAAATGCTGCTTGCCGCCAGCTGCTGTATCCGCGTTATGCTAGATTCGCGCCTTTTTCGTTCATGTTATGCGATATATTGCACTGCAAGCAATATGCGCAGTGTTGCCACATCTTTGTAAAAAGTATCAAGTTGGCAGTCTGTGTTTGTTATTTGATGAACTAGTTCGGCAGTGGCAGCGCTGTGTTGGCGGTTAGAAATAATGTAGGCGCGCAAAGTTTGAATTTAATATGTAAACGTTTATTAGCCTCTTAAAGAAAATGAAGTTACAAAAGTTTTATTCATTTCAGTTTGCAACTGTTTAAATAGCTATGGAAATTCTCAACTTTCACAATAAATAGTTTGAAGTCGCGATCATTTTTTTTTTGTTACATAATTATTTATTGGTTTTTAGGCGTCTAAAAAGTGGTACATTTAATTTTTTGTGTGCACATTCTTTTTTATTTGCATTGGTTATCTTCGAATAGAGTTACAAAGATATTTTATATTTTTTTTCGTACATTGTGTTCGATTTGTTTGTTGTTTGCGGTATACATAAGTTACGGTATAATATGTTTTTCGTTTATGTTTAACTTAAATATTATTAATCACATGCAATAGTTAAATAATAAAAAATAATAATTATACATAGTTTAACATACACACACACATTTCTGATGAATTTGTCATAACCAGAGTTGATGTTGTTTGTTTTAGTAGCAATCAGTTTTTATTATTTGTGTGTCTATATATTTAGTTTTATAGTAAGTAGATCAATTTGTTGTGTTATTTTCAATTGTTAATTGGCTACTAACTAAATTTCATGTTTTCATTTCTCATTTAACCATTTCTTTTTACATATTACACACTAAATTATTACACTTTACGCTCTAGTATACTACATATATTTATATTACTTTTTATATATATTTGTTTATGTATGTAGGTATTTTATTTTTTTTTATTTTGCTTACTTTTATGTTGTATTTTTTTTGTTTTTATTAATTTATCAACTTAGTGCTAGCACAATTTGTCATAGTATTTATGTAATTTATATTTATGCAACACAAAAAAACTATCAAGTTGTATGAATTTTCAATTTATATTATTGCTAACAGTAAACATCTACAGCATATGCGATTTTAAAAAGTTTTTAAGAGGCATTTTTGGCTTGGTCAAAAGCTGATTCTCAAAGCTCAGTTCTCATGTTTTGACCAAATATATAATTTAACAAATTGTTTTCCAGTGCTGTTTGTTTTTTCCATAACTATTTAATTCATTTTATGACATTACTTCAAATTGTTAGTTCAATTTGTATATATGTATAATTAATTTAAATAATGCTACATATTAGATATACATATACATATAGATATATCTATAGATATACATAGGTATAGATTTTCATCGTTTCATGCGTATAAAGCTGTAAGTCTTCTAGTTATATTTCCCAAAAGTACGTTTACTCAACTAAATTCCATTTATGTGTATGCATTTTACTTTCATTAAAATTGTTTGAGCCCTCAAAAATGTTGACAACAATATTTTTTTTGTTTTCGCTTAATAACACTCGCTGCTGCTAATTAGTTTGCTAACAGTTTTAAATATTTAAATTCTTTGCTTTTTATACGTATTGATTCAAGAACTTTAGATTTCTTTCTCTCTCTCTCGCTCTTTCTATCTCGAAATGAGCCATAACAGCAACTATTTGTATTTACTTTCATCTTGTTATTATTATTTTTGTTTTTTTTACACCAAAAAGGAACAATTTGCTTTGAACATTGAGCTTTATCATATTTAATGTATTTTACGTACTGTATGCTAATTATGTATTTTCTATGCATGTATTTCTTGTATGAGTTTGAAGAACTGCACTTTCTATTTGATTTAATGTATTTCTGTATTACTTGTCATTCTTAATGCAAACCTCTCAAGACATTTCTATATATATGGCACAAAAGTCTAGTTGGATGTTTTTTTTTTACTTATTTGTTTTCAGCATTTTCGATGCAATGAGGAGCTTAGGAGTTGAGGGAAAGCTACTAGAAGAAAAGGGTGGCAACGCCAAATAGAGAGACGTACCGCATCTCAAATTTGGGGTTATGTTTCGTTTGTTTTGTTTTGTTTGACGATTGTTTTGTTGCATTTCAAACGCGCTTGTTGATTGCAAAGTTGGTGCGCTTAAAGGCTGTTAAATTAATGATAACAACTTAAGAATTATCCAAATAATAATGATAATAATAATAATAATCATAACTAATGTTTTAATTGCGTCGAACTTTGTGCGCGCTCAAGTTTGCGTTCTGTTTTGCTTGCATTTTACTTTCAGATATTTGCGTTTATATATTTTTATTTTTTGTTTATTTCGGATTTGGGTTCTTCTGCTGCTGCTGTTGCTGTCGCTGCTGCTTTAACTACAGCTACTGTAGAGTGTTGTGACTAGTGTAAGGAGCAGTAGGCTCGTCGCTGAGAATGCCAGCGCTGTAGCTGAGCCTGCCTTTGAATTCTCGCGCGATTCAATATCGTTGTTAGTGATGGGCGTGGTGCCAGCGTGATCATCGAAATTAGATGTGGGACCTGGGGAAAAATAAAAAAATACCATTTATCGATTATTACATACGAAAGTGTTAACAACAACAATAAGCTTACCATCGCCAGATCCATCACCGGAACCATGTATGCTGCCATACTCCTCATCATCGTCGCTGATATGACCAACTCCTCCGCCACCGCCGCCGGAACCCTCACGACCCATATCACTCTGTATATCGTGATTATTAATAACAGGCGCCTGCAAGTGTATAGGAAAAGATTTCATAAGCACCATGTGAATACACTTAAAGATTGCTCTCACTCACCGATACACCAATGCTCTTGCGAATCTTGATGAGCTTGTCGACCAGCTCATTGACTTTGCTGATCTGTGATTGGTTCTCCCATGGCACCTCCGGATTGTAGCGCTGTGTATCTGTGCCCGGTGTCATCAGCAGCTGTGTGTAGTCCCCAACGCGATCTCCGGTCCAGCAGAGATGATCGTCACGTTGGGTATAATCCTCATCACAGTAGCTGCAAACAGAAAAAAAAACTCAGTTAGCTGGTTTTTTACTCAGTCAACAAATTCAAAACATTTTCATTGGGCAAACACAAACGTAAAACAATAAATAGTCGAAAAATGTTCAAGGAGATCATATTGCTTGTGCACAACACAGCTCGAAACTTTTGCCTGGCACAGTCTCCAGCTCTACCCCGAGGCGTAAGCTCGAATCCATCTTCAGTTCACTATAATCCTAATATATGTGTATTTCTTTTCTAGTCTGTCTGTCGCCCTATGGTTAAGAACAGCTGGTGGTCCAATTTGATATTCTTTCTGGCCATCTTCACTCCGCTCTATGTGTGCTTGCTAGAGGATGTTGTTGGTCTGTTGCGCAACTTTAACTCCAAGATGTCCGGTGGCAAATAGGTCATAACAATGTAGGCTGCCACCCATCTTAAACCCGCCCAACCTCTCCGCCCTCTACAAGGCTTCGTCAGCGATGTAAATTTTTTTTTGGTCTGAGTTAAATAAATATAAATGATTGTTTTGTGTCATCCGTAACTTACTTGTAGACAATGTTGGTGAAGAACTCCTTGGATTTCTCAATGGTGGACAGAAAATGCACAATGCCCGCATCTGGTGGCGTTGCCCATTTGATGCTGCCATGCTGTGGCACCGGATGCGCCTCGGCTGCGGTCAATGAGGGCAGCAGATTGGGCGTGCCGCATGTTTTCTTCACCTGAAACAGAGAGGGAAGACAATCGGTTTAGTTGATGTGCATGTTAAAAGTCCACTTCCCGTGCTGTGACCCACGCTAATCGCTGCCACGCATGCACGTGTGGACATCGCAGCTTGCAGCTGCACCAACTCGTGGCACGCAGCACGTCGCGTTGCATGTAAATGGCAAACTTTTGTGCACTCTGCATAAATGTCATCTAATTGAACATTTTAAATCCATTTCGACATTCCACTTGAGTGTAAGCTCAAGTGATCAAACTGGTTGCCTGAACGCAGCTGATTAACTTAATTTAAAATATTCAATTAAGGCCTTAACGTCCTTGTGCAATGCAAGCTGAGCTTGTTGCAAGTTGTATACGAAACAAAATAACAACTCACCTTCTTCTCTAGCTCTGGTCCATTTTCCATGGCACGCATTATAGCCTCAGATAGCTTAGTGTCCAGCTGCTTGATGGTGCTCATAATCCCACTATCGGAACGTATGTGCGTAGCCACCAGATTATCCAATGCCTCCACAACATTTGACCAGGGACTATCCAGCAAACCAGAATACTGAGCCGAACAGCCGCTAAAAAAGGAAACACAAAAACAAATTAGAATTTATTTATTTTAAGTTTGAAAGCATTCAGTTTACACTTACCGCATCACATTCATGCAGTAGCTGTAGCAAACCTTGGGTCTGCTGTGCTCCTGGTGACCATTGCAGTTGGGACAGTAGTGCATCTTGAGCAGATGCAATTTGCACGTATCGGTCATCTGTTCGCCGTACAACGAATCCGTTTCGCTGAGCACCTCGGCACTCTGGAGCAGCGCATTCATAAAGATGTTGGACATGTGAACGCTTTGGATTAGATTGGCCTGAATCTCTTTGGGTATTTGGCCGAAGGGCTGCAGGTCATCATAGTTATGCCTCAGGCAGTTTGTGTAATCGTCGTGCAGCTCGCCATAGTTATCCTTGGTCAAATGCACCGCCTGATGGTAGGCGACGGGAAAGAGATGCTCAAAGAACTTGTGCAGTGCATCCTCCAGGCTGCTCTGACTATTCAGGATGCTGTTGCCCTGGCCATTATTGCTGCTGTAGTTCGACGTGTACTTCAAATGACTATCAAAAAAAGCGAAGGCAAAGAAGAGAATGATAATAATGTTATGGTTTGGTTACTTTCTGCTGGCACACTACATACTTGATGATTTCCGTATAGAGCTGATGGATCAACATTCGCGACAGTGGCACCATTCGTCTATAGACTTGCGAGAAGACATTTAACGTTTTGTTCTCCGACTGTTCCGCCAGTTCCAGGACGTGACCTGACAAGCACATAAGAGAGACAAGCAAAGGAGCAAAATGAGTATGTTGTTTGTTGTTTTGTTCGACATCGTAGTAAAATTTAATCACTCGGTTCTGTTTGTTCTCCTCTCTATCTCTCTCTCTCTCTCTCTCTTTCACTTTTCCCTTGTACGTTTTCTTACTCTTTTTTTGAGTGCTGCTGGGATTTCAGCCACCAGTCGTCGTTGTGTCTTAATGGCCTTCCTGGGATTTGTTATCATTTTGGCCGTTGCCATGGCAAAAGTTTTGCCTCCTATTGTTTTCGATGCTTTTAGTTAATTAAATCAAATTTATTTTCTAACTTGCTCTCCTGCTCTAAGCTGCTGTTTATTAATAATTCATGAAAATCAATGCTGTTGCTTTCTTAGATTATGCGATTTTACTATAATTATAATTGAAGCTTAAACAAAACACATTTACTCAACTCTAAATTAAGCAATTTTACAGCGTTATGCAAACTGAAATTGGCATTAACTGGCTTTATTTATTGCAAGTCTTATGTGCAATTTAGCCAATCAATCAATCAGCAATCAAATCTTTTGCCACGCTTTCAAAGCTCCTCGAAATAAAGACCGAGAGGTAAATGCTAATCACAATGCTGCACAAAATAATCTGTCAATGTGTCAGTGAAATGTGTCTGACTGGATATTCGGTATTAGAACATTGATTGGCCATCTGTATATATATATATATACAGCTGACAGACGGCACATGCAACTTATGGCTTGTGGCACGTTATTATCGTAGCTAATATGCCGATTACAAGTGCCTCCAAAAACCGTTTGTCAATCTCAAACCTGACAATCATCACATACACACACACACAGAGACATAAGGTGGATTCTGTCAGTAATTCAGCCAGTCTGTTAATTTGCTTGCCTCATTCTCTCTGTGTCTCTCCCTCCAACCAACTGTCAAAGCGTGGCAAGGTTCTAAATGGCAATATGTTGTTTCTATGGCCTACGTCTCTTTTTTTTTTAAATAAAAGTGTCAATCTTTTTGTTAATTGGCAAATGGCAACAACAACCAAAAGAACACAAAACCTCAACAAAAAAAGCGAGAATAACACATTTCGTTTGGGCAAAGTGTTTTTTATACTCATCACGCTTATGTTGCTGTTGTTCTTGTTGCTGTTGAAGCATTTCCGTTCTCAGCCTTGGTTTCATTTTGGGCTTGGCTTGTTAGTCTCTGGCTCCGCCCGTCCATTCGTCTGTCTTTTTTCTTGCTGTCAGCCTGACTCTTTATCGGCTAATGGCCTTTGATGCGTCAGAGTTTACCCATTTTAATTAGCTTTCTTGCGATTTGTTCGTTTCGCTACGAACGAACAAGACTCCAACTAACAAAAACATTTGGCTAGCTAATCATTTATCGAATGACATTGTTAATTGCGCAGGATATACATATGAACAGAGATAGGATGTTGATCAAGTTTGACAGCAAATCGATTGCCATATAACAATAACATTGTTATTGTTCAATTAATTATGCCCAGTATATATAAAACGCATTTCCACCCATCCCCCTCTTTCCTGGCAAACACACACACATCCTGTCGCTAATCTCATTGAGTAGTTGGCCACATTGTTAAAATGAAGCCGTTAACTGGCGGATGTTGAGTATACTTAATAATTAACACGCTTTCCAGCTCCAAATGCGTTGATGGTCGCAAACATTCACACATTAATCGTAATTGTACGCAGTAATTTTAATTGAAAGCGCAATTGTTGTTACAATTGCAGTTACAATTGTATTGTTTATACGCATACAACAGAGTAGAGAGGGGTCGTAACAGGTCGAGCAACTGAGAGTGTTGACAAGCTGTCTTAGCTTTAGGCCGGAACAGTTGCAGACTCACAAGTTGCATTTCAAACCGCAAACAAGCTTAGAGCTGCCAGTTCAAGCTGTCATCTGCAGACGGGCAATAACTGTAGCATAAAAAGTATAAATTTATTTCTTTCCTGCTTCGAATATTCTCTGCTTTCAACCGCATGCGGCTAAGAATTTAAGAAATCTTATGAAATTGTTGTTTGTTTTTTTTGACTGTCTCAAAGGTGAAAAAATGCAATTTGATGTGCCTGGACTGTAAGGACTGTATATAAAATTATAGTGAAATTCCCAAAGCAAGCAGGGTGAACATTTGTCTTTCAAATTGCCATTTGTTGCCAGCTTTGCCAACACCGATGTCTGCGTATACTTAATGTTATTGCAGCTGCTTTGTCGGCCTAATGTGAGCAATTAAATTGCGGTTTTCACACAGCCCACACACGCAAACCTCATGCTCAATGCAGCTATAGCCGAATGTTGTAGCTGTATGTTCAAAGTCTGACTAGATATGTACGTATGCTAACTGACAGTTTTCACCTAAGGGCAGGCAAAAGCAACAACAGCAAGAACTCGAATTTTGCTGGTGCACAACTAATTGCAATTTGTGCGCCTCTCTCTGTGTCTGGGAATTAATAGAGGCCTTGATTATTGTCTGTGCCCGGAACTGAATCTAACGCAATACGGAATACACATATACAGCAAAATGGTTTTTGGTACCAAATGTGACATGAAAATTTCATTAGTCGTAAGGTTTTTCAAACTGAAACTTTGCACACACTAATGGCCATGGCCAAAACGGACATTCAGATTGAATTAGACAACGCTCCAACAAAGTGTGCCTAATATGTTGAGTGCAAACGGGATTCCAAGAGCCAACAGCTAAAGCTAGAAACGTTGCCAAGCCCACACCATCAGGTAGGGGCCAACACTAAATATCCATTCAAAGTTCTTCACGTATTCATAGAACAAATATCAGAGAGAGAGCTTGGCTAGGCTTCATTGCTTCATTAAAAGGAGGCGCAGGCCCAGGCTCAGGCTCAGGCACCGGCACGGGCTGACAAACGGGGATTAGCAAGGCAATAGGTCCAAGCAGTAGACCGGTTTCGCGCTCAGGGACTAAGGGACAGGGGCAGAGCTATAGCAGATGCGACCGCGTTTCGCAATTGGCGGCATTCTCTGTTTTTGTTTCCCACGCCATGGCAAATAAATGTATGCAGGGATAGCCCACAGGTTTGGTTTTTATGCAGCCCGCTTTAGATATATATTTTTTTTGCTGTCGTTTTTTCATTTTATTTTTGTTTTGTGTGTAGTTTTAGCTTCTTTTTTTTATATTTTATTTTTCTGGATTATTGCTGTTATTGTTGTTGTTGTTGTGTTGCCTGCGTTCCTGTGTGTTGCGGATATTACAATTTTAGTATCTGCCGCTTTTTTATTTGCATTTTATATGCATGTATTTCTTGATTTTGTTCCACCTCTTGAGCTTTGCCTCGACGTCCTATCGCTTTTTGTTCTCTACACACACAGACACACAACGCGTTTAGTTTCACTTTGCAAGTTGTGGCAAGTTGCACAGTGGTCCACGTGTGTTGCTGTTGTTGTTATTATTCATTGTTGCCCTTTCTCTCCGTCTCACTCATTTCCCACTGATTGGGTTGACTTTAAGGTGGAGCAAAACATAATTATAGCATCGGTTCGCACTCTCTCTCTTTCTTTCTCTGTACTATCTGCTCGCAATGATAATTGCTGTTATCTGCATCGATGGGATGGCAACATCACACTGTGCCCACCATCGCATCCAGCATCCAGTGCTTAAGTGCTTGTATTGTAACTAGCTATTCTGGTGGGGCAAGGCGTGCCGGCACGGGCACGCCCCAGCCTGCAACGACTTGACTTGGCTCGACCACTCCAACAGCTGTGGCAGCTTCTCTTAGCTTCTTCTTTCTACATAGATCCTTGCACAATGTCAAAGTAATTGGATGACTCTTGCTGCAGCAGCAACTGCCTCTCAACTTTCCCAGTCGTGACTGAACTTCATATTTTCCTTGAGTTTCATATTGAAGTGCTTGAAAGCATACGCATTAATTGTCTCATTTTTGGTTTTCTTGCCCACTCCAAATCAATTTTCACCATTAGGTTTGTGTATGCCGTGCCTTGCTCTCTAATTAAAAAGTGTGCGCTCGCTTCGAGGTTAGTAACTAATTATACTGATTATGAATAACATTTGGACGAACAGACTGTCCGTAGACAAAATGGCGCCGTTTGTTGTTGCCTTTGGCACATTAATTAATGAAACCTGTTGAGCAGTTTTTTTTATCTATCTACCACATTTTGTTTGACAAACCACAAAAAGAAGTTCATTAATATTATTTTGTTTTCAAATCAATAAAAAATTATATGCTGGTTTTAGTTGAGTTTACTTTCGGTCTGGCTTATTTATGATTGCTTTAGCAAATTCATTCAGAAACTGTAGCTGCAGTCCCAAGGTCGACAGATTTTTTTTTCAACCTAATACATATTTAAATTTAAGTATCATTCAATAAAAGAAAGAATTTTGTTAATTGACAGCTTTTTTATGCCATCAAAGTGAAACGAGTTTTCGCAAGCGGCGAATTTATTGCATTAAGCACACAATTTCGATCAACATTATAACAAATAATACTACTACACATAATGCTATTATGCAATTGTACAGCACTCCTGGTGGAGAAAAACCTACATTGGGGCTTACGAACAAATCCAGGCAGCTTAACTTCAATTTCAGTTTGCTGCCCAACATTGTTGCAGTTGCAAGTAACAACTAAAACGGCAGCAGAGACTGTGAGGCAAAGCACTTGCAGCTTGTGCTCTCTGGCCAAGCAAGTAACCAACTATCTAACAGCTTCACTTTGTGACAAGGCAAACAAAAGCAGTTAACAAACGTTGACGGCCAAAAACCACTTTGCTTCGTTGCTAAACACAAACAACAGCAACAACAGCGAAGCAGAGGCAAAGCACAAGATATGGCCAAAAACAGACTTGGGCCAACTTAAGAGAGGCGACTGCAACTGCAACTGCTAAAACAATAACAACAACAACAGCAGCACAAACAATGGAATGTGCCACAAAAGTTGCGACTTATGAAAGTGCACGCACTGCCAACTGTTGTTGTTGTTGTTGCATTGTAAAAATGCGAAAATATAAAAAGCAAACAGATTTTTTGCCACTCTCTTGTTTTTTTTTTTATTGTTTTCTTGCACAAAGGGCCAAAAATAAAGTTTTGTCTTGTTGTTGTGTCTGTTGTGTGTGTGGCTGACAGCCAAACTGGCTGATCGGTAAGTCAGCATTTGGAACTTTTATGCAGGCGCATGCCCATTTTCCAAAGGGAACGGGTGGCAGGGGAAGTTTGTAAGGCATAAGAAAAAAGTATAGGACGAAGGGGGTAAAGGGAGGGCAAAAGGCAAGTAAGATATGTGTAGACGTAGTAAGTGCAATGGAGACATACGGCGTCTGCTGTCTTTGCCACTTGGCTGGCGAGGTGTTGCCAGAAAATGGCGGGGCACCGGGAGGCTGTGGCATAATTCGTAAGCTGCGAAACGTGTTTACACACGCAAATACTTGCTTAAAAATAATACGGAACATGCATTCGCACAAAAGCACAGCAGAACGTGAAACAATAACAGCAGCAACAATGTAAACCAGCACATACATGCAACTTGGCGAGCGCAACAACACAGAGCACAAACAACAATCAGGCAGGAAACGGAAAGAAGCGGCAACGGCAGCGTGAAGGGAGCACCTGAAGGAAGGGAAGGAAAGCGCCAGGAAAGCTGCATATGCGCAGTGTGGTTGTTGTTGTTGGTGTTGTTGTTGCCGCTCAAGCTGTGGCACTAAATAGAAATGTGCATTTATTTTGTATATGTACAATACAAAAATAATATAAATATTCTGCGTAAGCCAAAGTAAAGAGAAGTTATAAACATAAATACACAAGCAGCAAATGCATAAAATTTTATCGTTGAGCATTTGGAGAGTTTGTTGAGATGCAGATTTAGTGAAATTACGCATACGCACGGTCGTACCGAATGTGAAACGAGGTAAATCAATTTTTATGGACATTGAAGCCAAGCGCATTATGCGAAATCTTCGACGCTAAATGGCTTAAAAGCTATAGCTTTAAATTTTGCACTGCTGTTTAACAAATTGTTTGACATGCATTAATTATGCTTAAAACACACAAATCTACATAACTATACATATTTTTTAATATGCAAAACAAACTACATGCATTATTAAACGCAACGCGCCTACATTTATACGTTTTTTTTACTTTGTCTCATCAATTGCAATTTTAAATAAATGTATAATTTCAATCCAATGGCTGTGCAAACATTAAGCTAAATGTTTTTGCTGATTGCATATTAATTTTTTTTTATTTGCATTTGAAATTTCACGTGGGTTACTTTAAAAGCTTCAATGTGACATCATGCAAACGTCAACGAATGCAAACTGAATATTAATATTGTATAGAGCAAGGGACTAAGTAACAAATAACCCATGAGGTATATGGATCATGCCGAGATTATCATTAAATAATAGTTGGTACATAAAAAAAGGTTTTGTAGCATGATTTCTCCATTAAATGTTTATGACCAAGTGACTATAAAATTATAAAAAAAACGAATAGACACACAAGTCAAATGAATCAATGAAAAAACATTGTATAACTGGCGTGGGACAATCATCAAATGCAAACAAAAGATATTTATTTATACAAATTGTACTCGGATACGCGGGCTGTAAATATAAAAATTATATTAAAGCCGGGTGCAGCAAACAACAGCAAAATTTTTAAATATTTAATGCGCGCCCATTTCCAAGAACTGCAGCCGACAGTCAACCGCAACAACAACAGCATTCTATACATATATATATATATATGTGTGTGTGTATATTGAGAACAGAGAGCTGGAGGCACGCCTTTAAAGCGAGATTTACAACATGTACGCCAACAATTTGCAAGGCATTGAAAAGTTCTGCTGGTTCGGCTGCTGTCCCAAAACGTGATCCAAACAAAGTTAGCGAAATTGTCTTAAAGGCGATGAGCAACGAAACAACAATATGAAAACAACAATATTTAATGCCTTTTTAATTAGATGCAGACACTTTGTAGCATTTCAAACAGCTGAAAGAGAGCTGAATTTTGACAAAAAAATACATTTCGTTAAATCACTTCGATCTGCATACAAATGCAAATTACAAATCAATTTCGCGTTTCAAGTTTAATTTTATTAAATTCACTTGGCCAAAGCTCACAAAAAGTGGCTATCATCATAATTTTAACGCGACCCACGCTCATATTTGCATATTATAAATAATTTATTGCCACGAAAAAAATATGTATTTGTATAAATGTGAAACTGTTCAGACTTTGCAACTGACTCTGACTTTGAGTCTGACTAACCTAACTGGCTCTCGGACTGATTTGCATAAAAGCGTTTGGCAGTTGCCAACTACCATTTGTGGCAGTGCATTCGTTTCAAATTGCGATTCATAGATTCATATACTCACTCTGAAATTGGCTGGCTGTGGTCTCCAGGATGCCGCGCAGGCTGCTTGTATGATGATGCAGCAGTTGCTCAAACTTGCCAGCTGCCTTGTGGCGCAGTTCCAATTCGGTGGCATTGTTGCAGCAGCTGCCGCCGCATGTGGCGCCTGCAAGCACACAAATAAATTAAGTTCAACATTAGTATTTTACACAAATTATCTATGCACATTGTACACAACTAAATTACATTATACACGGACAGTGTTTACTAGTCTTAAATCTTTATAGACCACACATAGCTTGTGGTTAACGTTTGAAATCTCTTCTCTTCCGTCATGCTGTGTTCCAATCATCTTCAAATTATCGTTTATTTGTTTCTCCCCGTTTGTGTTTTTTTAGTGTGTGGGTGTGGTGGCTCTTTTGCTTAATTGTTTATGGCTCAAAGCCTTTGTGGTTGGCGCCACCCATCACGTAGCAGTAGTATAATACGCGTGGGTTTCTCTCAAAGAGTATGAATATAACAATTTTGTATTCTTTCGCTTTGCTTAAGCTACTTTTATGACTGTGTCTTATTCCTCAAACAATTTTTAATAACTTTTAAATTGCTTTTAATTGCAAATTTGCTGCTCACAGCTTCTCTTCATAAAGCACAAAGACACTTTGTTTCTGCTCTATTATTTTGCACAGCTTGTAACAAAATGCTAACAATTCTCACTTTAAGTTAATTCAACTGTCTTCCTCTTTAGAAAACTCAACAGGTTGTTATAGCTAGTAGTTGTGCCACTTAACAAATAGTCGCACTTGTAGCTCGATTACAACAATAAATTTATGGTCTACATACATACATACAAATAGTATCTGTGTTAATAGTTTTTGCTGCTCGTGCAGCTCGCATGTGACAATTGAGTCGGGATAGATGACTAAGTGGCAAAAGGGGCAAGAAGAGTGAACTGGCGTGGGTGCTGGTGGCGTGGGCTGATGATACGCATTTCATGACAACTGCAATGACAATGACAACAGCAGCAACAACAACAACAAAATATACAACAATCCATAAAGCAACAAAACGGGGAGCTTTGAGCAATCGACATATATGGCATAGATTCATCTTCTGTATGTTTGTGTGTGTTGCCCATATTGGTTTTTATAGTTTATAATTTAAATTAATGGCTTTTACATGAGGTTTATCTGTTTGCGCTGCACCTACATACATACATACATATGTGCATAAATATTAGCCTCGATTTACTGGCCATATGTTGTGGTCATAAAATTAGCAAATGAAACGAAAAAAGTTTGACAAAACAAACTTAATAAAAATTTTAAGCAGACGCAGCAGCTATTCATCAGCAGGCTATATTTAAAGTCAAGAGAAAGAGAAACAGTAGCTGCTGGTTGTCATGATGCGGCAAGAGGGGCATGAGGCATGTGGCAGCCAGTTAGCTGGAGAAACACGGTCGAGCTGAAACGGGTTGTTGTTGCTGCTGCTGCTGTTTGTCGCGTCGTTGGCCGCAAAGCCATGACACATATTTTCCATGTCATGCAATGTGCATTGCGAATTCAACTAGCTGGCATAAAAGCAAAATGAAATGGAAAATTGAAAATGGCGCTGCACACAAGTGTGCCAACCAACAACAAAAATGCGAACTAAACTAAAAAAAATTGTGACTCGCACAAGGCCAAATTTGACAGACAAATAGTGAGATGCAGTCAAAAATACAACTAATACTTTTGGCATCTGGCAAACATTTTGACACATCTTAAAAGCTTGAGCAACTATCAAACGTCTGACACATGGCCTTTTAAATGGTCAAACATAATTGCGATGACTCACATCAAGTGCAATCAATCACTTGTGTTTCAAAAATGTGAAAAATGTAGTAAACTCAAAACTTGGCAGCTGCTGCATTTGGAAACGAATTCAGAGTTGGATTTGTGACAGTGTTTTGACTTTAAGACCATATTGCAATGGCCTGTTTATGCGTTTTGTGTATTGCTGCTGGTCATAAATCAGACAGTGTGTGTGTGTGTGTTTGTGTGAAAACAAGCAGCCAAAGCAAAAGCAACCCACATGGCAAAAGGCCAACAGGCGAATGTCAGACTCCTCGGCGTCAGGCAGTCTAGTACCAAAACATAGAAAAAATTGTTATGTGGCTGCTTCCTTCTGCGCAGCTTCCTTTTGCAACGGCAGCTGATGCCTCTGTCGCCTCTGAGACTATCTGTAACTTAAACCGAGTCCGGGGAGCAGCACAGTGCAAGTGCAGAAGTTAGCTATTTTTTGCAGCTTAAATATTATTAAAAGGTTGGTATAAATATTTTATTGTGGTCATAGCAGTGCCAAGAATCTACAGCTACAATGACAATGAGCTTTTATGGCATACGGATCGTTTTGCTATGGCTACGACATTTTGTCCCACTGTGCCGTCAATTTAACTTTGCTGCTACTGCTATTCGCTCCATTGCTTTGTTGTTCAAGAGCTCGCAGCTCGAGCAACACAAAATTCAATTGAATTGTCGTAACGTGACACACACACACACACACACACACATGGAGAGACAGAGAGAAACATGCATGCATCATGACATGGCCCAGAAAAGTAGGCAAGGACAAAGTAATTCAGGCAATAGCAGGCAGCAGGCCAAATTGCAGTCTTGAGGGGCCTACACAGAGACGAGGGAAGGCGTGGCGCGGTGTAAAAAATGCAAATCTCATGCATGGTAAGAGCACTGTGCCTGCCAAAAAACTGTACGAGTTATATGCATGGCCATGACCGCAGGGCATGTGGGCGTGGCACAGCAACGCTTTCTCAACCCACACACTCAACTGCTTTTATTTCACTTATAGCTGCTGCTGCAACTCCTGATGTTGCTGCTGTTATTGCAACTGCTGCTGTTGCTGTCTATTTTTGTCTCTTGTTTTGCAGCCTGTCACCGCAGCAGCAGCAGCAGCAGCAGCCAAGCAGGCAACGTGTGCGAATTTGTTTATTGTAATTGTCTACAGGCATTTGTAAATGCATAGACAACAAGTGCAAGGCAGGTGGTGAGGCTGTGTTGCAGTGGCTTTTGGGGCAATTTTGTGCCATTGTGTTGGCTTAAACACACACACACTTTGCCCAATTGCAAAAGCCTATGCCGAAAATTCGTTGTCGACTGACGACTGTGGCATTATCAGACTTGGCTCAGAGCCAGGCAAACGTTTAGCCTACAAAGCACTTGGCTCAGAGGCGGGCCAAGGCATACCTTGACATGATTCGGCTTGTCCTTCAACCCTCCACACACACACACACACACATGTTTTGAATGCGTATTCAATTTGTGGAGATTTGCTTTAAATGTGTTGAAAGTCATGTATTTGTTCGTCGACAGCCCCAAATGGAGAGTGCTAGCTGCAAAAACCTTTATGCTTTTAAGATGAATGTGTTTGTGTTTGTGTGGAATAAGTTTTGTTGCCCGATTCTAATTAAAGAAAATGCTTACGAAGCGCGAAACTTATTTGATGAACTTATATCATGTACTTAAAGAATAACAAGGTACTTTATTGAAAAGTTATTCTACAACTTAATTCTTAGTAAAACATAGCGTGTTGCTTTGCTCAAAAACAAACAAGACTACATACACACTAAAGATATCGTAAATATTTCCAAAATAATAACATTTTTCATGTGAAATTTATGGCCTTGATAGAAAATCAATTTGTGTACAAACATAGCAACAACAACAACAAAGAACCACAAAAGACATGCACTCTGTGAGCGAAACCCTATCGACAGCTCGCAGGCCAGGCCAAGAAGTCAACTATTGGCTAGGGCCATAAATTGTAAAAGAAAATTTATAATCAACAGCAACAGCAACAACAAAAAGATACTGCGATACTTTCTAGTGCTTGGACTGCAGTGCATACCACAAATAAAAACATCCGCCTTGGGTTTCGGTGTCTATGCCCCTTTTGCTGCGTGTCAAGGGGCGTTTAATAATTGTTATCAAAAATTGTTGACTACTTGTCAAACACCAACAATTTGTGCAGCGGCCGGTGCGATAACGATTAAGTCAATATAAATGCGGCGAAAAAAGAAATTAAATAGAATGGGTAAAGGAATGTGAACGGGAATGAGAATGGAAGTGAAAGAAATGAGAATGTTATATGGCCAACAAATTTGTGGTAGATTCTATCGATATGCTTGAACTGTTATACATTTTTATGGTTCGTTTAGTTCGTTTATTATTATGACACGTTTGTTGTTCTTGCTGTTGTGTAGATCAACATGGCAGATCTTTTCTCTGGTTCGTTGAACTCAGTGGTTCTAGTCTAGTTAAACACAATAACTACCAAAAAACACACTAGCTATAGCTTTCTCTCTTGTCAGCCTTTTGCAATGTTATAATTATTTAATTATTATGTTATCGCAAATCCTAAAACTCTATCAGCAGTTGGTTGCCGATAGTAAAAATGTTATTTATAATTTGATAACTGCACGCATTCCTGGTCACAATCATAGCATAAAATACAAATTATTATTTGTATATTTAATTTGGTTCGCTTTAAAGATACATTCGAACAGGAAGCAAAATACGGACTTTTGTATTCGCACAACGAATTTCTTATTCCTTTACGTACTTGCATCGCATGTATTTACTTATTGTATTTTCAATTATTTGTTTTCTCTTGCATGCGAGAATATTTACACATTTCTTTTTCGTTTTTATTTTATTTATTGTTTTGGTATTTATATTTTGTTTTGCTGCAGCTTATTTTGCATTTCAGCTACCACACATGGGAAATGGATAGGAGAGAGTATAACCCAACAATTCAGCTGATAAATTGTTAATGCGCGCATAAGTTTTCAATTTGTGTGGCAAATTCCGCGTGGCAAATACACACACACACACACGCACATAGTTAGAGTTACAGATGCAGCTTGCAACACGCGACGGTGCTGACATCGAAGCTGGCACATTTTGGCGCCACGTCTGCGTTGCATGTTAAATTTATTGCGGCGGCTGCAACAGCGACAATCTCCTTGCCATTTATTTGCATTCGCCCATTTGAATAAAACTTCATATATGTATCTATAAGCTTCTGCTGCTGCTGCTGTGTGTGTGTGTGTGTGTGTGTGTGTTTGTTTGTAAACGCATGCACTTTGTGCTAATTTTGCCATGAAAATGTCAACGGCGATTATGCGAATGGCATGGAAAATCCGCCAAGAGTTCAGCATAAGTCGTCGACATGTTGCCAAGTTGTATGCCTCTTTTTGGGCAAATGTTGTTGCAACAACCACACTTGCAACACTTTCTGCTGATTGGCTTACATTTTGGTTAGGCGCCAGGCAGACGCGTCTCTTAAAACCAACAAAAAATGTCTGCCTCAAAAAGCATATTAACAATTTAATTGAAAAAAACTTTTTTGCAGCATATTTGCAATATGTGGGCTGGCTTCTGTTTAGATGTGGTTGCATGATTGCGGCCCCACTGTGCTGCTATATATATTAATTATTAAGATTTATGATGTTGCTGCTGCTGTTGCTGTTGGTAGCAAAACTAGAGCCTATCTATATGCAAATTCGTTTGTACATTGGACATATCTAGGCGAGATCTCGCAAAGAAATTGGCGTGAAAGCAGCCAGATCAAAAGCAAACTACATACACTTTATGATGTGCGGCTGCATAGTATTAAGTTTTCGCCCATTGAAATGGCAAAATTTTCCACAAGAATTGCACTGCTGAATTTTTCGTGGCCTGACACATTTCGTAAGTCGCTGGAGAATTGCAAACTGACAGGCGGCTAATTGAATCAGTGCTGCTTGAGATGCAACAAAAGACTTTGAATACCCAAACAGTTCATTGGCTGTGCCTGATTCTGGAAGGGATTTTCTTTTTTTTTTTGCAACGTTTGCCAAGTTTTGTGGGGTACACATACAATAAATCTCGCGGTCTTATGCACAAGAATGCCAAACAAATGAAATTGTGAGATCTATAAATAAAAACATGCAGAAACGATGAAACAAGAACATCTCAAAGGCAATCTGTACTGTTGCATGATTCACGATACTACTAAGGCTACTAACTGAACTGGCCAGCTGATGTTGAAGACAACAAAGAAATGGCAACAGCAACAGCAATAATAATAATAAAAGCAAACAACAACTAAGTCAACAGCATTAAAAAAACAGCAGCAGCAGGCATAACAAAGGCCGCGAAGAGGCAAATGTTAAACAAATGTACAACAAATATAACAAAAAATAAAAACAATAAACATAAAGTCAACAACAACCACATCTGGGAAAATCTTTCGAGAGCATACAGCTCTGCTGTTGCTCTTCTGTAACATAAGAATAACCGAGGTCCATACAAAAACAACAACAAACATTTGCGGAAATTGCTGACAACGTTGAAAACACCATCAACATTATCAACACCAACAACAGCAGCTGCAACCGCATTTTAATAATTAAAAACTGAAGCAGCTACAACAACAGAAGCAGCTGCAGCTGCTGCAGCAGTAGCAGTAGCAATGGCAGTGGCAGCAATCGCTTAATGTTGCTGCTGCTGATGATGAGCAACAACATTTTGCTCAGCAATAACAACAAACAATTGTAAAATTATACAACCGGGCGCACAGCAAACTCTACGAGCAAATGCTACAAACTGTTCAACTGCCTATCTGTCCCTTTGACCATTTGACCAATTGCCCAGGCATTGGCAACATTGCAGATGTGCAAATCCAAACAAACAAACAAATAAAGCAATAGCAAAATGATTGCTTGCCCCGCTGCCGCCAACCAGACAGCAAATAGCAGCCAGTAGCAGCGTCAATACTCTGTGCGCCCAGTAGGCGAATGGGGCATGGCCAGCTGTTGTCCCGTGACGGCAGCAACTGCAGCTGTTGCTGCTACTGCAAATTGCTGCGGGTAATCATAGTGCATGTTGGATGCAAATTAACGCATCAACGAGCGGACGGCAATGGCGACGACGACAATGGCAAACGAGAGATTGTAACAGGCAAAACCTGCAGCAAAACACAATTCCCGCATAAATGGCAAGCATTTTTATGAGATTATGCCAATAGCAAAATATGCAACAGCAACAACAACAACAATAGCAAAAGAAAAAATGGGAGGCATAATGGGGCAAAAAAGGGCAGGTTTATCCCATAGACTGTGCAATATAATTACCAAGCATTTGCAATGGTCAGCAAAGGGGAAACAGTTGAGGGGACAACGGGATGCCTAATGTGCGCTGAGAATTCCTTTCCCTCTCACTCTCTTACTCTCTTTGTACTTGTGTGCTGGCAGCAATAAGCTGCTTAATTGTCATCATAAGCTATGCGAAATGGCATAAAACGTTACACTTTGGCATTGGTGCTGGTGAAATCGAAACTATCAAATTGTTTGGTGCAACATGTGTATTAAATGTTGCTGCCACAGTATAACAACAGCAACATGTTGCTAATACTGCTGCTGTCGCTTCTGCTGCCATTAAATGTACTAGTTTATTGCATAGTGTATACCAACATATATTCAAAATATATATAAATTACGAGTTATTTAATTAATTTCAGCTTTCGGTTTTCTGATAACAGCCCAACTGTAAGTGGGCCATGTCATTGTGGCATTATCTGAGCATTCGGGCTGCTACTACAATTACGCAGGCAAAGCATAAATTTAAGCATTCCAGTATTCGAGTTGCTGACTATTTGAATGAAATATCAAGCTAAGCCAATGAACGCAATTGGAATCATATAACATGCTTCCATGTAATAAATAACTAACAAAATGCATACAAAAAAAAAAAAAACATACGCTACAATAACTGCAAAACTTGCATTTAAATTTGAGTAATAAAAACTATTTCAAAGCAACTAAACCAAACAAAAAAATGTAAATTGTATACAAAATTGGGTCAGTTTTTATGTTTGGACAATGAAAATACGTCTAGTAGGTTGCTTTGGGTACTGGAAAAATAAAGAAAAACATATAATAAAATACTGAATGTACTCGACAGAATAATTGCATTGCATTGTGCTCAGCCAAAAGACGCACAATTTGGCCCATAAAAATGGTGTCAGTTGCCTCAGCATAAAAACATATAAATAAATAAAAAAGAATATTAAACAAACAAAAATTGCTTGTGGTCTTGTTTTTTTTTTATATTTTGTTTTTATTCGCGGTGTTTCTGCAGGCGCTAAATGGATTTTTGGGTCAGTCTGGTATGCCACGCCCTTAAGCACTGTGTTGAGGATGGCAGCAGCACAATGAGAGATAGAGAGAAAAAAAATAACAGCTTCAAATGAAAGAACAACACAATCACGAACAACCTTGAACGACTTGTTTGTATTGTAAGACTACAAGATACTTTGCGTGTTATTTGTTGCATGTTAGTAGCTTTTAATTATATGCTGATTATGTTTTGGGGCACAATCAACAAGAGCACCAACAAAAACAGAGAAAAAATATATACAAACTACAACAAGGCACACCCTAAAAACATCCAAACAACACTGTGACAAGCCGAAATTGTGGCACGTACCAGCAGTAATAGCAATAGCAACAACAGCAATAGCAACACCAGCAACAGACAATGGGAGGCTTCTCCCTTCGTGCTGACTTGCAAAAAATGCCAAAGAGCTGGTCACATTGAATGGGAGACAAAGCTAGAATATAGAGACCAGAGCAAAGAGCTACACAAAAAATTCAATTAGTTTTGTGTTTGCGCATTGCATGACAAAAATTACAAAAACTATACCCCAATCACTCGCATAAACCCACCCACCCACCTCTGTAAAATCCCCCGCCCAGTCCATATGCCAACATGGGCTCGTAAATGTTTATTAAATAAAAGCCAACCTACAGTGTGGAACAAGTGAAACGAGAGGTGTCAGAAGTAGCTAGATGAGCTTAGCTCAACTGCCGATTAGATAGTTAACATGCAAATAGTCAATTGGGATTATCTACATGCATTTTACTCAATTTACACTATTCAAGGTTGGGTATTAAATTTGCTGACTAACATTTTGATTTAGTTACCTACCCATTGTAACTGTGATATTGCCAAGTCATCGAGCACATTACATCACAGATGCATTACGAACTACTACTGCTCATCATAGCACATCACATCACATCACTTCACTTGTTGCCAGCTTAAAAGATTTTAAATATGATGACTCCGCCAGCAACACACGGGCTGTCAACCTGCCTTAAGAGCAGACCAGAATTCCAATCAATAAACTCAAACAAGCGATGTGCATGCAAATGAATTTGCTAACCTTTGAATGCAACCGAAAAGGGTGGAAAATGGAAAATGCTGAAAAGGGAATTCAAGGAGTTCGACTGGCAGGTGGCAAGAATGGCAAATGCCAAATGCAAAATGGACACAATGACATTTTAGCCAAAAACACGTACTGAGCACACGAAATAGGGTTAAACAAGAACTAAAGACATTCTATTGGGAGTTTTTGTGGGCAACGATTAAAGTGAAAATAAAATATTTATGTATGAGTAGCTTTAACTTACTCAATATTCATGTGACTTGAGATGGTAATCTTCACTTAGAAAGTGTTTCAATTGTTTCAGATATCAAGCTGTGGTCTTATCTAACTACCATTAGTTTACGACCTGTATCTATATCGCATTAAATAAACAGTGAACACCCACAAACATTGCAGAAGGCGGCAATAAAAATGCAATTTGGCCAAAACGTGTTCTACGCTTCAATATTTGCCTAACAGCGGCCACTGCTTTCAGTTACTATACACACACAAGCAAACACACACACACACACACACAAATAAACAAGCAAACAGACAAACACACACACACACACACAGAGATAAAGCCATTGAAATCGCATGAAGCTTAACAATTCCAAAGTATTTGGCAAATGCCCACAAGCCTTCGCTTCGACATTTTTATTACGGACATTGCAGAATGGTTGCCGGCAGGAATCAGTGGGATAACCCACAAGTGCTGCAGGCACTCGCTCCTAATCCACCCAACCTCGCTCCACCTTTGCGTCCATTTGCACCGATTGCGCATACGCCGCATTGGCGCAGCACAGAAGATGTAGATGGATGCGATTTATTGAGACGCTTGCTGCCTTTGATTTTGGCCAGTAAATAGTTGGCTTACAAATTTGTTATGCGCCATTGTGTGGGTTCGCTTTTCGCCGCTTTCAATTACGCCCACGAAAAAATTGCCAGAGCCAAGTCGAAAGCGGATCAAAGCGAAGAGCGTAAAATGCTTTAACCATAAAAATCACGGTTAATGCCAAAGGATTCACGCTCGCTATGGTTGCGGTCTAGGTAGTTGTGCGAATGGCTAGATAGATAGCGAAAGAGGTAAATAGTACAAAAAGAATAAATATTGAGTGTTTACGTTAAAGCCACAAACCAAACAAAATGGCAAACAAAATATGCCGCCCGAGTGGGATAGAACGACGACCAAGTTTCGGTGAGAAAAACTGTGGAAAAGCGCGAAAGCAAACAATGAGCACAGATTTCTTCTTTTAGTTTTTTGGTTTTTTTGTGCACTTGGCTTTTGTTTCAATATTGCCTGTTGTGTCTTGTGCCTAGGTAGTTACTCATTGCATCACTCACTCACTCTCACGTTCATTCACTTACTCACTCAGTCACTCACTCACTCAGTCATTCATTCATGCATTCAATGCGACTGCTGCTGTTGGCTCTTTTGTTTTTGGCCATGCGGCTCACGTAATTCGCTGTCGGGCGTATGAATTTGCAGCGTTTTTCGTGATGATTTCACAATTTTCCATGCGTGCCCAGTTTTTTCTCGAAAAGTAAAACTTCGATCTACTTTGAAATCCGCCCAGGCAGCATCCGTTGAGGTGTTTTGTTAGTTGCTGTTGTTTTTATTTTGATTTTTGTTTTGCATTTTTGATAATCTCTGCGCTTGTGAGTTTATGAGATAGTCCACAATATTTGTTCACGTCATGGTTGTGAATAATATTTCGTATCTCATCCATTGAACATGCCATAGATTTATATGCATAGCTGTGTGTGCTTAAGCTTTTGAAAAGATTTTCCCATATATATATATATATATATATATTTGTATATATTTTTAACTTTAGTCACTTTCCCGGAAGCAATTAGATAAAAGAATTTTGCTAGAAATTCTTAAGCTGATTCTTTCAGTCGAATTAGCTGCATCATTATACAGACAATTGTATTTAAAACCGCAGAAATGCGTTGAATAATTCTTGCTATTTATACACCATTCATATACAAATGATTCAGCACCAAGGGGGATTTATTTAGATGGATAAGTTAAGGTTAAAATAAGCTAAGCGAAGAGCTGAATGTTGGACAATAATTAATCGTGTAGTTATAAACACCATTACCAACACCAAATACCTCTTTCAAATACATTTCAAATTGTATGTTTTCTTTATAATGTAATTTCTATGTTATTTATGTGTACGCAACGCACAAAAGCAAAAAAAAAAAGACATAGACAAACGTTAATTTCAATAGACTTGGCCAATTAACAAATGCTGCCATATAATTTTCAATTTAATGGCTTCATCGGCCGTTGTCGTCGCTGCCAGGAGCGGGTTTTCGACCCACTTGCGAGTCCCACCTTTGGTAGGAGAAAAAAAATAGTAATCGATGTAAGTGCAAAATGTTGTAAGCAACAGCTGCCTGCCACAAGCAGGCGTTCCGTCACGCCTCTCTTTTTGCGCCTCATTAGATACGACGCCTTGGATTAGAGTTGCAATTGTGAAATCTAAGCAAATCCGAAAAAACATAGCCGATATCTCTGTGGCTAAAAACGTAGGTCCGTTGCGCCTTTGCCACAATTTGTAGCGTGTGCGCGCTTATTGATTTTCCAGCCTAGCCTGAGGGTATTTGCGTGTGGCAAACGCCCAAGTAACGATGCGCCGGCGCAGCAGCTGCCGCAATGAACAGTCAAAGCTGTCAATGGCAAGCCCGGCGCCGACGCCAGCTTCGATTCCTGTGGCAAACGTGGCAAGTGTCGCCGGCGGCTGCTGCTGTTGCAGTTGCTCGAATGAATTATGCATTCGTGCCAAGTTTGTAAGTTGCTGTTTTGTTGTTGTGCGAGGCATATCAAGTGACGTTCACATAAATTTGTAATTACGTATACGCCATGTAGGTCGACTTTTTGGTCCCGCTGCGATGTTTTTAATTCGCATTTTCGAGCGTGCCACACTCAACTTCCTTATATAGTTTTTTTTTGTTTTTTGTATGTTACTGAATGACTTCACCAATTTTGGGCTGTAATTTATGTGCTGGCTTTTTTTATCACTCGCTGCTTGTAATTGCATCTCGTAAACGCGAGTATTCTCCAAGGGGCACCAGAGACCTTACAAGTGAAAGTTCGTTTTGTTTTTTTGCCAGTTAGGCGTTGGCACGCCTTTCATTTGCTATCTTTCGGCTTTTTTTATAGCGGCTTGCAATTAAAAATGTATTAAACCTCAATGGGCATTCAGTTTGGCCAGAGTTACGACATTTCCCACGCACCAAAACGCAGGAAATGAGAAGTTTCTGTTTATGCCTCTTCAATTGCAGTTAATGAGCTCTGTAGAAAACAGGCATTAAGTAGCTACACAGCCTGGCCAAGAGAGTGGAGAAACTATCAGAGTTGCTGCGTGACTCACAAACAAATGGGCTGCTAAACACAAATAACCCCATAGGCAATCAATCAAAATAGCCTTGAACTGTCTGTGACAGGCAAGAAGTGAGCGAAAGAAAAAATGTATATATAAGTTTGCATTAGTAGCTGAGCATATGTGACATGCTAAATATAGAGCATACATGAAAATATCTACGAAAAATTGACAGGAACAAGAGCAAGACTTGTTGTTATGTTTATTATTTGTTTGTTGTTGGTGCTGTTAGTCCCATGGGTTTGTTTAGTGCGTGTTCGTGCATTGCTGTATGCTCATTTGAGTGACAAGAATTTTCTTCATAATCGAGCCGTAAATTTATGTAAAAATACAAATTGTTTGCCATACAGCAGCAGCAGCAGTGCAGCAGCAGCAGGACAACCTTGTTGTCAACATTTAAGAAACAGCACGAACCAAACAGCAATAGACAATAAACGAATTCTGTGAATATTTATATCGTGTGAATGCGTGACAATCAATATATGAATGGAAACGAAATGACAAGTTGACCAAAGAGTTGGCTTTAAAAATCACATCCATTAAGATGGAACCATTTCTATTGGCAAGTAACATGCATTTAAGCATGTAACGAATTTGTACAAACATTTTTCTGTTAAACACTATATTCTGCCCTCGAGGCGTGCGTTTGAGTTATGACCCAAGTCCCACTCAGTCTTCAGCCTACCAACAACAGTCCACACAGCTTAGCTGTCTGTAGCCTGCAGTCTGTTTGTTGGCCAACATATGCGATTTGCATGCCAACTAATTGCAAGTCGCGCTTTATGCAAATCACTTTTTCTGTCTGCGCATAAGTAAAATGAACGCTAATAAAGTTAACAACTTGTTTTGGCTCTTATTTAAATGTGTCTCTTTTTCTCATATTGGTTTCTTGAATTTTTGCACTAATTTCTTATAGGCCAAATGCGTGAGGGCGTAGTTGCTGTTTGCAGTGGTGCAGGGTGGCAAGCAGGGGGCTGCTGCGCTTGCGCACAAGTGAGGTTTTTTTTTATTTTTATTTTGAATTTTTGCATATACTCAACAACTTTGTCTGTCGACATAAATTTCACATTTGACACTTTTCAGGCGACGCCGCCCCGTTGACGACGCAAACAAAACTCACAAAATGCCACATGCAACATACATTTTAAAGTCAGGATGGAGAAGGCCTGAGCAAAAGGGAGAGGGAAGGTGGAGCAAGTCAGTCACTCTCGCGCGCGCCGACATGCGTCGTTTGTTGTAAATTTATGCGCCAAGGTGTTGGTTCTCTGCCTGTGCTGGCAATTGTCGCTGCTGCTGTTAGAGTCCTATGTGTGTGGGGTGGTGTGAGAATGGGTAGTGTGTGTGTGTGTGTGGGTTGTCGCTTGACGTGTAATTAGTGCGATCTCAACACTTCTGTTACAGTTGTTTTCCATTTTTATTATAACAGCGTTGATAATTTGCTTATGAATATGTTAAAATTCAATTGCCACACTCGGAAAGCTGTCAGTGAGCATTGGCTTGGCTTAGTGGGTGGGCATAAGTTGAATTGTATGGAATGTGTTTAAATGCAAAAATGAGTTATTATATTAATTAACTACAATATGCTCGCTTCTTTCACTCCCTTTCTCTCCTCAAGACATCATCAATTTATAAATATATGACAAGCATTGTCGGCTTGTAATACGAATAGAAATTGCTGCTGCTGTGATTAACAGAAAGCAATGAACATTTATAACAACTGACAAGTATGCACATTGAGCACATTAATCAACCAGCTTAAATCTGCATCTGGCCTAAAGCCGAAGTCCAAGTCCAAGTCCACATAAATACATATATACATATATCTCTGGGGCTAAACGAGTCATAGATACATTGTAGGCGAAGAGCGCTCGTTTGTATGTATGTCCAAGTGGTATGCATCTGGTTATAGTAGTTTGGCACAATTATGATATATGACGCCTGGCCCCATTATAGAAAACATGTGAAAAACTGCACGCGATCATTAGAGAAACAGCAACAACAACAAAGTCTTGCCATTGAAAATGCGCAGCAACAATTTTCACAGTTGTCGGGACTTGATTCAAAGGAACAGCAAATGAGCAGGAGGAGTAGTCAAAAAACACAGAGAGGAAAGAGAGAAAGGGAGCGAGCGGTGCAAAGATGAGCTGTCGAAAGATTAATGACAGCGCACAAACATCAGGCGCACACATGGACATGGATATGGCCGAGTATGCTACGTAGATAGATGGATAGATAGATGGATGGTTGGATAGACACCAGGCTGGATAGGCCAAGGCTTATGCACAAATGATGCAAAGGCCTTGGCTCTGCTTCAATTTAATGATACACTTGCATTTTAATTAAATTACAAGCAAACGATAGATGGAGAGACGAAGTGAGTATGTATAAGAGAGATAAGGGGGCTAACGAAATTCTTCATGTGGCAGCTGTAATAAGAGGAAAACTCTAAAAGCAAAAAAAAATCACTTTTCAAGATGAATTGCACTGCAAAACGATGCGTAACGAAACTCAGATGCTCTTTACATAACCAGATAATAACATGTTGCCTTTTCTTAAATTTGAATGAATTTGTAATGAGTAATAATATGTTTTAAATAGAGTATGATACCAAGTTTACACTACTTTGCATTTTATAGATTCAACGAACTAGCACAGATACTTCGCATGAATAGATCATAATTTGAGTGTGCGCTTCAAGTTCAGCTTTTTTGTTCGTATTTTTTTAATGAGTCCACAAGTCAGCATAATTTTTGGCATCCTGCTAGATGAGCGAAGAACTCATGCATTTTGAATGATGAACGGATGGCAAGGCATGAAGTTGATTCCAGTTCATTGCATTTGCATTTGTGTTCGTTAGCTGGATGCTGGCCAAGAAACCTGTTACCAAACACACACACACACACAAAAACACGGTTGAATACACACCTGCAAATGAGAGAAGAGAAAGAGAAATAAAATTAATAAGTTATGTGTTACGGCAAATGAAGATGAATGTCATAATTTCAATAATAATCAAATCTATTTTCTAACTAAATTTAAATAACCAAAAACGACAAAACAAAACGCGACAAAAGGCGATAAACGAGCCAACAACCAATCTAACCCAACCAAACAACGCAGCAGCCAAACAACCAGTTCTCTAAATCTTTGGATTGTCTCACCATCATCAAAATGTTGTTGTTTCTTTAATCGCAACTCTCACACGCGCCCACACAAGGTTAACCCGGTTCACCCTCTCTTCCAAACCTCTCTTTCACTGTTGGGTCAGCTTTGTCACAGACCATTTTCAGATGGCTTATCGCTTGAGTCTTGCATAAATTTTGGCGCTTTTTGACAATATCTATTGTTGTTTTGTCTCGATTTTTAATTTGTTGCCATCGTTTTCTTTGCTTTTGGCGTTTAGCTTTTCTCGTTTCTTGTTTTCGTGTTTTATGCATTTTAAATTGTTCTACTTGCACCCAAAACAGAACGAAGACCTTAAATAAATTTTAAAAACAAAACAAAACATATACAAAAATTCTACCAGAAGCCGGCATAAAGTTTATGTTACGTACAGAACTTAAGTTTTGTTCGTTTTTCATTTTTGTTGTTGGTTGCTTGCCAAAATGCCAAAAACTAACAAAGTGGAAGACCGCGTAGGATGTTGCAGCAACAGCAGCCAAGGGGAAAGGGCGTGGCTATATGTTTGTAAAGATGTCTGTTTGTATCTTTTATGCTGACTGTCGGCTTGCTTTGATATTAAATCGAGGCGAAAAGCAGAAAACACAATAACAAACGAGTCAAAAAGAATCTTAAAAAAAAAACACCCCCAAAATATTGCCACAGAGCGTGCAAGGAACGAATTCATTTAATTATATTATATAAAATTATGTTTTAAAGAAGAAGCAACAAAAACCAGTTTATGCAGCCTTAACTATTTTTTGTTAAGGTCCAATTTATATTAGGTGTCAAATTTGCCATAATATAAATAATATTTTAACCTTACATAATTGGTATAAATTAGCTTACCAACAAAAAAAATTAATTTTAACACATATTTATGATTTATGAGCGTAGCACACGTTTCATGGCTTTAAAAATCATAAAAAAATATAGATTTGATTTAAACTTTTCAGTGTTTTGCAACAAGTTTTCCTAGATAAAAACTAACATATTCATCACAGCATCTTTTGAAAATTTATGACTGTTTTCAAAAATATTTCGGATGAATTTATTTTTGTCTTTGCTCAGTGCTTGTCAAATTTATTTTCTGTTGAAGGGCATAACAAAATATGTTGTGGCACAAAGCAACAATAAACAACAACGGAAGCAGTTAATTTCTTAATTATACATTTAATTTGCCATGCGAACGCGACTTTAATGACAATACAAATACATAAATATACCCAAGAGAGTAGACATTAAAATGTATTAATATATGCTTGGATTTAGCTAGGCCTATAAATACTTTTATTTCAGTTTAAGTGAAATACTTTTATATAGTATAACAAACTGAACTGGCATGGCAGTGAAACAAAAAAAAATAACATAAAATACTTTTGAATATGCATTAGTTTGTTTTTTTTTGGAGCGTTAGCAATGTCGTGATATATCATAGGCAAAAATTGGCTGAGTTTAGGCCGTGACCTGTTGTGTCGTGTTGGTTTGTATCGTGTATCGTGTGTTCTAATGGACAGCGGCTCATTTGCATGTTACAAGTGTTTACAATTAAACATTTGGCGAACCAAACTGACAACTGTCAATTGTCGAATGCCTGATTAATAATCGCCCAACGCCTGAGATGGGGTAAGTGGAAGTGGGAGGAGGCGTTTCTCTTGAACAATTAATGACAATTAGTTTATAACGAGTGTCAAATGTTTGCTACATTGAAAAGTCATTTTGTAGAAACATGAAAACACAAAGCATTACGGAATTATAGGCTTCAAGCCAAGCCAAGTCAAACCAAGTCAAGTCAAGTCAACTCAAGTCACAAGCAAACATTTGTATCTATTGCATGTTTGTATCTTTGGCACACATACACGACACAACACAAGTCAAAAAGGAAAAGGCGCACACCTCTTCTGCGGCTAATTTGTATTCATTAGCTTGTCCCGTTCACAGTCTGTAATTTAAAATCGTTAAAAGTTTAATGAGGCGTTAATAATATGGTTTTGTTTTACTTTTCACTCGCCTTCTCCTTCGTCTCGACCACTATTTCTCTCTCTCTCTCTCTCTTTGCCTCTGCCGCCTCTTTCTCTGCCTCTTTCTTGTCGTCGTTGTCGCCAAAGTTGTCGTTGTCATTGTTTTTTACTGCAAATAAAGCGCCAGAGCATTACGACAGCGACAACGACAACGAGTCCCGCAGTCGCGCCACAGCTGCGTGGTCGTGTCCTCCTCCTCCATTCGCATTCCAAGGCCTGGCCACAGGTATCAAAGTCTTCTCTCTCCCAACAGCTCCCTGTGTCGCCACCCATACGTGTCTGGGTTAGGGATCGTTGGGAGGCGGTTAATTCTGCCCGGCGTCTGTTGTGGTTAGCGCTTGGGAACTTAATTGACTTGCAAGTGACTAATTGTGCATGAGTTCGACACGGGCATGATGAAGACTATACAGGGGACGGGGATGCGGAAGGGAACGGAGTGACATCGAGGTGCGTGTAATATGAGCCACGTCAAGAGCCATCCTCTCTCTCTCTCTCTCTCTGTCTTTCTCTATCACTCGCAAATGAAGTTGTTGAGTCGTTCTTGATTAGCTCTTGTAGTTGCTGGCGTCTGCCTTATTGTTATTGTTATTGTCACTGCTGCTGCTGCCTGGCTGTTGTCATTTGTGGCATTGTAAAAAGCTTTTAAAGGATGACAACGATGACAAGCAAACTTGGCCAAAAGAGCAATAAAAACCTGCCATTCCAGTAGTACGTTAAATGATAGTATAAAGCAATAGCCACAGAGCTTAAACCAATAATTGACTACTAAAATTCTCTATCACTGCATAATTCTTATAGATTTGGGTATAGAAGCATTTGAAATTTTGTCTTATGACCAATTTTGGTCAGTTTACACAAAAAAGCCGAAAACTTGTCGTTGTCAGCTTTACAGTCGGACAATTTCAGAATTAGCCAACAAAGCCAACAGCAACAACAACACGAACATGGCACATGCTGGCTATGTTAAAGATTTGGATTTGGATTTGCAGTGATTGCCAAAAAGCTTGCAAAAAAAAAACAAAAATGAGAAAAAGACAGCTAAACACATTGAAATTGCTTTTTTGTATGCCAATACATTTTTGCGGCAATTGCATTTGGCCTTTTTTGTCATCGATATGTCCAATAAATTGTCACGAAATTGTTCGACAACAACAACAACAACAACAAGAACAACAGCACAAATGCCTTGTGTCATGTGTCACATATCAAGTTTCCATACATTTTTCATTATTCTATATAATTTTTATTATAAAAACTTATATGGCAGCCTTTTTGGGTTGGCTGCTAGCTGTAAATGCGACGTATGCATAAAGTGAGGTTAAAAGGCCATTAAATTAAATTAACATAAATCAACTAATTGCCATTAATAAATTGCCATTGGGCACATCAAGCACTCTACCATATAATTAATGAAATTTAACTTGATTAAAATCAAAATTCGACAAAAATTGTGGAGACAAGTTTTGTGAAACTGTTCAATTCAAAGATACGAAAAAGTAGCTAAATAAAAAGATTCCCCTTCCGGACTCATACTGGGTTTTTACATTCGAGTAATTGTTATTAATTTATCTTTTGACTAAAAATAACTTTAACAGCATCATTAACATGCTCTGGCTTTTTAACAACGTTAGACTTATTTTCCTTTACAAACATATTTGTATGTGGTAAGTATGAAGCTATAAAAAAAAGCTAAAAAGGTACGCAAAACGTTAAACGGCGCACGTTGTACGTTGGTAAAGTTGCGAGCGCAGCTTTAGAGGCTTTTTCTTTTGCGTAATTAACTGAAGAGAGAACATTAACCATAAATTAGCAATTTTATGGCATTTCAGCAAATGTTTCCCAAGAAACAAAATGCCTCAAAGCCAGAAAGTAAAGCCGCTGATAAGGCAAAAAAGTGAAAACCAAACGACGGCAAATAATAATAATTATAATAAAGTGATAATGGTTTATATTTTACAACGCTTTGACTTAAATGCAAAATGACAGGCACTGTCACTACAGCAACAACAACAAAGTGTCAAAGGGGCCGCTCTCATGGCTCGCAGTCTTTTGGCCATTTGGCAGTTAGGCAAACGAGTTGAGTTAATGTTGAGTTCGAGTTCGAGTTCAGTTGAGTTTGCGTGCCTTTGCTGTTGTCGAACCGTTTAAAAAAGGCGCCGTTTTGTTTAAGCTTCTCTTGAGTTTTCCCAATCAACGCCCGAGGGTCGGCGCTACTTGGGCTTGTAATTAGCTAACTCAAATTGCCCGCTGGTTAAATATGCATTAATTAAGTGCTAAAAGCATAAGTGTCGCTTCAACCAACCGGAGGGGAGGAAAGTTTGTGCAGCTGGTTTGAGGCAGCGACAAAACTAATAAATGTAATAAATAAATAAGCTAATGACTTGAACTTTGAAACTTGCAATATTCCATTGCAGTTTTGCTGTTAGCAGCTTGCAGCTTACAGCTTGCTTTTTAAAAACAATAACGAACACATTTTCTTTAAAGCACACACACACACCCACGCGATTGTTATAAAAGGGCATCAATCACATCCTCAAAATGACAGCAGCAGCACCAATAGCACTGGCAGTAAAAACCACAAATGTTAAGTCATATTTGGGTCATTTGCAATGCTGAAGCAATGAGTTGGCAATACATTTTATATGATTGTTGTTGGAAAATCGCACAATCCACCAACAAATCTGGCAAATACATTAGTTTTAATTGCTTGCCGGGGGATGTGATGTCACTGCCCCATAGCAGCAGCAGCAGGAGCAACCATACAGCGCGACATAGTATACGCTAAAGTTGGTTAGCCTTGTCGCACAATACAATGGCAATAAACTGGCTTTGGCTGCAGTTGTTGGCCAATGTTGTTGCTGTTGTTGTTGCTGCTGACATAGTTGGCGTTGGTTGCTGCTGTCGTCGAATTGTCTGCTGCGACTGCATCGCTAAACGGTTTTGGCTCCACTTTCCGCCAGCAGCAGCAAGAAAATTGCCATATGCGATTACAATAGTACTCTACTTGAGACTTGTACTATATATATTTCTTATGGGCCAATCGTATCTTATCAAAATTCACAGGAATCGAAATGCGCAATAAATAAATAAACATAATCAAAACTTGGGTGTATAAGCTGCAAGACAATATATAATTGTTTGGTATCAAATACATGTTTGAGACTTTCCTATAATGACATTATTACTATTAACCTTGTCAGTTTTATTGACTGGTTTACGTAGGCCTTAATTGCATTTATTAGAACCAATTAATATCAAGATATTTATGCATACACATTCACCTTGACTTTTCTTTACGCTGTAGCCGCACAAACGTTCAACAACTGAGCTTATATAAATTATTTAAGGCAATCTTAGTGTTGGTCGTTTTTTGTTTTTTTCACTTGTTTGCTATTTACTAATAAGCATTTTTGCTATTTTATTGATATTTATCTTTGGCCGTTTGTTTGTTGCGTGTTTTGTTTAACAATTAGCGCTGTTTCCATTTGCCAATTGTCGACTCTCGACTCTCTGCCTGTCATTTTGCTGTGAAAATACTTGAAAAACGTTTGTGTGTGTTTGAGGAGGGGAAATTTTCAATACTATATATTGTGTGTGTTTTCGCACGTGTTCAAAAACTAACAAAAGACTTGAAACAAAAGCAAATTGAAATGATTTTCTATTTTCATTCAAAAGATTTTAGCATTTGTTTAAAATGAATTAAAAGCAAATAGAGCAAAGCACATTGAGAAAAGCGATTTTCACAGCCAAATGCGCACATAAAATATCTACAAAATGCACAAATGCAATTTTTGCATTGTGAGCGACTGTTACTCTGTGACTCATCGCTAGTTGGCAGCCAGTTCGACGACAGTGTGTACCAAAAGTCGGCATCCGTGCTAATTTGGCAACAAAATTTATAAGCTGTACGGCTGTCTGACTGCAAGTCTCACACTCTGTCTAACTTTTAGTGGCTTTTCTCATTTAGCTTTGTTTCAATTTTTTTTTTGTTTATTCGATTAAACACTTTTGTGGCTGCTTTCACACCCTGCAGTTATTTATACCCTATAGGCAGATGAATTTGAAAGCATCAACCTTTCAACTCAAAATGTAACCACTTGCTAACGTCGTTTAGTTTGTGTGTGTGTGTGTGTGTGTGTGTGTGTGTGTGTGGAGGACAGTCAGTGTCAGAGTCCGAATTTGATATACCCTATCATCTGATGAAAGGAAATGCTGCTCTTATTTTATAATCATTCAATGACTGCTGACGCAATGAGGCAGAGTGCGACAATTTTTGCAGCAAACCAAGTTGCCAAGTTGACAGTTGAGCTTTTTTATTGTGTGATGTTTGTTGGTGACATTTCTGTAGTTCCTCGAATGTGATGCGAATGTGATGTGATTGCTCTCGAGGCTCTCCCGGTCTCTGGTACACTCGGTCACGGGGTCTTTGACACTTTGTGCGGCTGCCACATATACTACTGTTTAGTACTTACACACGCGGTGTGGGCAATTAAATTTGTCGGCCCAAAACATATACATATGTGTGTGTGTTTGTTTGTAGCATTTGTATATGATTCCCGGATGCATTGCATAAGTTGCGCATCAAATTGTCGACTTGCTTGGGGCGCAAAATATTTGCCTGCTAAATTTAGCGTCGCGTCAAAATACATAAAAAGAGGCGGTTCGAGCCATTTGAATATTTTTCGACTTGTTTTCTAAACATTTTAATAATTTTTTTCCCTTCGTTTTTGCTGCCTGCTTTCCTGGTGTAAAGTGTAGCTGCCAAAATTTTGTAGACGCGCATAAATTAAGCATTTTAAATGATATACGCGTGACTTGTTTTTAGTTCTTTTTTTTAAACGCTCGAAATCAAATATTTATATAGAGCTTGGTTGGTTTTTTATTATTTACTTATTTATTATTTGACTCGCATTCGCTTTTATTTAGATTTCGGTTTCGGCTGGCCAAATGTTTTCTTCAATTAAACGCTATTCGCCAAATATTTGCTTTATAAATCAGATACAGAAAAAAGACGATGACGAAATATGTTTATAATAAATAATTGTGGAATGAAATCAAATTCGGGGCATTTTGGGTGCATTTGTTCTGAGATTTATGTGTGGTGCAAGCCATGGATTGCGTGGCTTTCATGGCTTTAATTAATATTTATTTATAGTGGCCATATCTTTGCCACTGTCTGGCTGCCGACAGACACAGACGTTTGGCCTGCCGCTGCCCTTCTTTCTCTCTCTCTCTCCCTCTCTCGTCTGCTCTTGTTGTGACTATTGTAATCGATATTTTATGTGATGATGATTTGTGCAATGCCCCTTCCCATAGATTCCCTTACTCTGCATACGCGTCTGTCTACAAGTTAAAGTCGCACAAGTTTATTTGATGGGCTGTTGAGTTGTTATGGAGGGAATATACTCAATGCCTGCCACAGGGGATTTATGTTATGCCGCAACTTGATGTATTTTATGTGGAAAATATGTGTGCGTGATACAGAGCTAACAATTTATGCATTGTATTTAAATATATCGTTGCAATAAAGCATAAATGCGTACAACTTTAGTGTGTAAGCGGATTTTCTATGAATAAAGAAACTAGATTTATTTTAGTTTATTTGCTGGCAGCAGAGGCCATTCAAATTACTTTGGATGAAATTCCGCCAGATTTAGCTTGATTTTCCTGCGATAAATCGCAGCTAAAAGAAATGGGAAATTTGCCCGAAACGAAGACAAAAGAGAATGAAACTTAATTAATTAGTGTCAAAATGGCGCGAGCCATAGCCTGGCAACAGGCATCAGGCAGCTTCCACTCCAAAGAGTTCTTTGCCATTGCTCATTGCTTCAATCCGCTCATTGGTGGGTCACACATTTGGCTAGCGTCGCTATCTGTGAGCCGCGACTGCTTCCTGCTTGGCTGTCATTTGGCAAATAAATGGAATCAGCGCAGCTATTAGCCAACTGCGGGCCAGCTACAAGAACAAGCCAATGATATTATCAAGCAGGGCACACCAACAAAAAAAATGGCTAAAGTCGCCGGCGCGACTGCGAGGCATAACGGTAATTTATCTTTTAGCACGAATTATCGATCGATTTTGTGGCATTTCTCTCCCTGTTCTTCGGTGCCGCCGTCCCAAAGAATTTTACTTAACTTTGGGCCAAAACTTAATGGTTTATCTGTGTATGTTTGCCATTAGGTAACTGTCAGTTCCGCAACAGTCAGAAAAGTAGTCAGAGAAGTGTGTGTGCTGTGTGCAGGGCTGTTATTATGCGCGACTCAATAGACTGTTAACTTGGCTTATTGAGTTGTACAGCCTGCCGTCGTTGTTGTTTTTGTTGTTGTTGTTGTTTATACAGCCGACCTTTTTATCGCCTGCCAAGTATCTACAAAGTCGCCAAAGACGATGTCGAAGTCGAAGTCATTGCTGCCGGCTCAAGTAATTTTCGTTGTGGCAGCTCTGGTAATGAATAAGGGGAGCGCCAGCCACGATTGCCAAACGGCAACAACAGCAACAACCATTTTTGGCACGCGAAAACTTACGCTTATTCAATTTTCAGCACTGCTGCCGCTCTTGCCGCCGGCCAACGTGGCGTATGAGCGCTTCCGCTTTGGTTTGCTTCCGCTGCGGGCGGCACTGGACGGGAGTACATGGATTCGCTCCCTGTCTGGTTTGCTGGTTCCTTTTACCCTTGCCCAAAATTTCAAATGAACATGAACAAAGCGCGCCGCGGCAATCATTCATAGTGCCGTCGTCATTGCTTTGAGTATGTGTGTGTGTTTGTGTTTGTGTGTCCTGTTCAACCAAGTTGTTGGCCGTCGACAACACACGTTTCCCTTTTTTGCATGGCAAACTTTTTGGGCTGTCTGCCTCATATCACAACCCAACCTTCCTCCCAGTACACTGAGCCGTGGCTAGACAAAACTTTTAGCATTGGGAGGCGAGCAAAAAACACCTGCCAGGTCCTGTTCCTAGTTCTGGTTCTGGTTAGCTAATTAAGATGAATGCGTTGAACGTTTAGCAGCTTAAATGATACGGAAGTTTAGCTGATGAGCAGGTTTAATGGAGGATATGAAACACAGTACGCAATGCGATAGTTTCTTTTTGCACAGTGTACGCATATCTGTCTCCCGAATATTGTTTACTTTTACATAACCAAAATAACGAACGATATGTAAGTAAGCGACAAGGGCGCCTGCATCGCATGCTGGCAACTCACAAAAGTGTTGGACACCCCACTGGCCTGGCTTCTTTTCTTATGGCATATACGATGTTGTTTATATATGCATATATAATCTTTAATATTCAAATATAAGCCAAATGTGAAAATGCGAGCGTAAGCCCAATGGCGAATTGGCCAAAGCCAAAAGGGGTGGAAAAGTAAGTAGCGAGTTTGTTGCTGTTTATGTATTTTTATAAGCAGAAAGTTAAACAAACTTGTTCTCCTTTTTTTTGTGGAAGAGTTGGCAGCTTGATTTATAAAGCATTTGGCAAGTTGCATTTTATTAAAGTTGAAAGCATTCTAACAGCTAAATCCTATTAAGAAACTCAATTTATTTTCAATTAATATTTCAATCTTTGCATTCTTAAAATATGCTTCCTATATGTTTTCTTAAGTCCCCTTTCTTAATTTTCATGATCACCCTAATATATGTATAGCTCAAATACAGGGTGTTTATTCGCTTACTCATATAGAAAATCGATAGAGCAGACAAACGGCATTTACCCTCCTTATGTATTTTATGTTTCCTATGTAGTTCTTGTAGTTTTTCCGTGTCAGATTTATGCAACACGCAACTGAAGTGACTTTGTCATGTTGCGTGTTCGCAGTTAATGCGACTATAATTTAATATTTCTATCGCTGGTTTTCTCTTTTGGCAAACGGTTACAATTGCCAAAACAAGAAAGTTCATCCCTTGTTTAAAGGGCAGGGTGGTCGTTTCTTTTTTTTGGTTTTTGTTGGTGATTTTGGGGTGGCGATAGCTTGTGGCCTCAACTGGAATTGTGTTGCAATTGTCTCGTGTCAGTTGGTTGCTGGCTGCCTTGACTGATGAGTTTCAGCACCGCACGCTGTGGCAGCAGTTGCAACAACAACAACAACAACAACAAAAACAACAGCAGTGGCAGTGGCAATCAGCAACCCTCTTCAAAAATTAAGTCGTGTCGAAATCGATGCCAGTTGTGGGAGGCAGCACAGCCGTTGCCGTTGCCGTTGCCGTTGACGTCGACGCCGACCGCATGTCAATCATAATTAAAAGTTTCAGTCTGTTGGATTCGGGGGTTCTGGGGGCATTTTCAGCTTTTTCAAAGCAGGGTTTTCGCTTATCTTATCGTGCGCTTGATTGCTTTTCAAACACATTGCGCACACAGACCAAGAGTCAGCTGCTCGTTTAGTCAATCAGTCAATCAGTCAGTCAGTTAGTCAGCTAGTGAGTGAGACTCAGTCATTCATGCAACTTCAACCATTCATTCATATTGCAATCAATTCGGACTCTTTATCAAACATCTCAGCTGCCCAATAAGGCACTGCCCATTCAGACGGCGCCCAAAGCTATAACTAAGGCCTGTAGCTCCCTTTCTTTCTTACGCTGTGTGCGGCTCATTATCAATTTCCAATGTTGCACAAAGGAAAATGTGCGTACAATCGTGTGCTGCAGTCGAAGCACTGGCATCTGTCTGTGACATGGCTAGCAACCACCATCTCCTTAGCCCACCCCAACATGCATCTCTTGTGCTGTTCGCTGTCAGTGTCTCTGTGTCGTCGTCGTCAATGTGTCTGCAACAATTGTTGCTCTCCATTCGCTGTCAGGCGAATGTTGTTGCATGCTGCCTGCTACCAGTTGTTGCCTTCTTCTACCTTTTGCCACCGTGTGTATCGTATCTATTGTCTGTCTGGCTTTCCGTTGTCGCTCGAAGACGTCGCTTGCAATTGCTGTGATTCTGGTTTTTTCTCCTGCTCTTGCTGAAGTTGGGGCATTGGGACAACACATTCACATTCACATGCGCAATGCCATTTATAGATGCAGCACTTGCACTTATTTGCCGCCATGGCACGCTGCGTGCCTGGCAAACCAACTAGGCATGAAGTATTCAATGGCTCATCAACTGTACGAGTACATACTACTTACGATACTAAATGCCAGTGCATGTCAAACTGTTACGTGAACCTTACCTGCAATGAAATAGAGAAGAAAAATTCGAGAGATTAATAAAGTAAGCTTTTAGATGAGTTAGATAAAACATTGGTTTAGTTTAAACAAATGCTTAAATATTTCAGTATATTAATAGATCTCACAACTGCTGCACTTTTATTTTGTTGTCTAGTGTATCTATCAGATGGCCATAAAATAGTTTGAAATGTTTAAATTGAGATTTAATTATGTGGCAACAACCGGATCAACATAAAATGGGGCGAAAAGGCGGCTGTTCACAAAACTCTTCACAGGTTTTGTTTTTAATTCGTTTTTGCCTCCATGCTCTGATGCCTTGACTGACATGCCCGGTGCAACCCCCGGTCTCTTCCTCGTCTGTGACTGATTTAAATGGATTTGTTTAAAGAAAAAGTTGTGCGTCTGTTGCATCCGACACGTGTGTGTGTGTGTCTGTGTTATGGTTATAACATTAAAAATGTTTTTTGGAAAAGTGCAACGGGTTCATTTAATTTGTTTGTTTGCTTTGCGTGTCATAGTTCAACACCGCCGGCGTCTATTTTCAGAGAGTTTATTGACTGCAAATGTTGGTCGGCGGAGGCAATTACGAATAAACGTCATTTAACAGCTGGGCTTTAAGCGATAAGCGCTTGACAAATCCATTTGCCAGGCAAATACATAAAAAAAAAACTTCGCGTATTTAGGATAAAAAAAAATGATGCAGCGAAAGAGAGCTAAAGTTCAAGCAGCTCAGCCTGGTCCTAAGTGGTTGACTGAGTGCCGTCGCTGCTGTGACGTTGGAGTTCATGTGCAGATGCCACTTGCCTTGAATAAAATATAATGCTGACAGCCAGGACACGGTGACTGCAAGCCTGCTTGCCCCATGCCTCCTCCACCAACCCACAAGTGTTGACGATGATGCACCGTGTTGAAAGACAAATAACGCACCACATCACGATGACTGTGGCAAGTGGTTAAATGAAAGAAAGGTAGCGAAAGAGTGAAAGAGAGAGCTGATGCATGCAGCACGCATTGCAGTTTTGTGAGGCAACACTCGGGCTGACACAATTCGTTGGCCAGCGAACAGAGGCACGTTGGCACACAGCTACACTTGAAGAAAAATTAAATGGCCCAAAGAAATTAGCAAACTTTCAAAAATTTTCTACTCTAGAAAACTTCTAAGAAACAAAATATTTCATAAATTTTGCCAAGTGTGCTGTAAGATTGTTAAAAATATAACAGATTTATTTTTATGGCTGTACGTGTAATAATTGCCTCGGGTTACTACGCAAAGTGCATGCGCTGATTGCCACTTAAAAGTAACGTTGCACCACGTTGTGGCAAGCTGACTTTGACGGGCATTGATGACAGGAAAGTGCGCCTGCTGATTGCTAACAAAACTCAATTCTTAGCATTAATATGTCTTCAATACGAATGCTTGCAACAAACAAACCAAATCGATTAAGTCTTTTGTATATGCTTTAATTACATTAAAAGGCTTCTTGTACAGATATGATTTACATTTATGTAAATGCTTGTTAAACAAGTGCAGTTGACAGATAAGAAGCTCTCGCTGAGAATATGTCTCTGTTTGTCCATCTGTGTTTAAGATTTATAATGTGTCACAGAGGGTGTTCAGAGCGTCGGTTTCTGATCTGGTGGCAAGCTCAGACCATATTGAGTGGCGCACTTTAGACGCATAATATGCATTATATGAGATGATGATGATGGCGATGATGATGCACACAGCTTGTTATGGGGCAAGGCAGTTGTATGCGTTTAATCTGCACAGTGCCTTAGCAAATTTGTTCAACGTTTCTGTTTCGGGGTAAACATGACTTTTCCTTTTCTTTTTTTTTTTTTTTTAAACCAGAGCAATTTGTATGCATTAAATGCAGAGAGACATTTTGCACTGCGTCAAGATTTACGTAATGCCACCCACTGGCAGACTTTTGTAGACTTTCTCTCTACCCCCCTACATAGTCTCTCTGATTCAGATACGGATACAGATTCAGAATCACCCTTGACAAACTGACTAACTGTCTGACTGTCTGACTGGCTGGCTGGCTGGCGGGCGAGGTCGTTTTCATGGTTCCAGGGCTGCTGTACAGTTGACGCTTTTTACTTGACATTTGTCAAGCGCTTATATGCCCACAAGGGTGCATTACTGCTAAGGGGGTGTGGACAGTCTGTCTGTGCCCGCCCACAGATTGTCACAGCGCCATCTAAAGCATGCACTGTGCGGATGCTTTAATCGAGCATCATCAAGCTGTCTTTCTTTTCCGCTCTCTATCTCTCTCTCTTTACTGTCCTCACCCTAACAAAGGTCACAGTCAAGAGCAACTGATTGTTCAGTTATTTTTTTGTAGACCAATTATTTATCAGACTATATGATGTAACACCATTGAACAAATCAGAGGAAATAACTACTTGAGACTCGGCTAGTGGCCAATTTCGCTCGCTTAAAACAGCAACTATGAATTTGTGCTGGCAATGACAAAAAAATATCCAAAATGAAACAAGAGTAAAAAAATCGAAACAACTCTCTGGCTCGAACATAACAGCCAAAAACAATGCCAACAACAGCGAGGAAGCAATGTTAAATTTTTGTTTTATTGCAAACATTCAACGCCATTTGCGTTTTTGCCATATAAATGTTGACTGTTTGCTGTTGTTGTTTGGCCGGCGATAAAAATCACTGAAATAACAGGGCAGAACAGCTAAAAGGAGCAAGTCGATAACAAAATACCCTAACTGAATAAATAATGAAGAAAACATAGTAGAACTCATGCAGCTAGAAATCAATTGCGAAACCTTTCAACAACAATTGATGTCAATGAAAAATGTCATTAAATATGCAATGAACACAAAAATTTCTTGATTAAAAGAGATACCAACAGGGTTTCGAGGGTAGCAACATGCCAAACAAATTAATCTTCCGCACATTTATCAACTTATATTTTTAATTTTCCCACTTTTGTTTTTGGCTTTTCGCCCTTCACACCTACACACATTTCCAAGCTGCAGCATAAAGTTGACATAGCCTCATTTTAATAAATTAAACAAGAGAGAATCGGGCACAGTTTGTACAACATGCTGGAGTCAACACAATTCCGTAATGCTCTCAACCCAACACAGCACCACAGCAATTTGGGGGAGAGAGGAAGAGAGACCCCAATGGTCTCGTTTACAAATTAAGCACTTCCAAATGGGCAGCAAATTAATTTTTATTGCTTGCAGAGTTATGTAAAATAGTAGTACAAACAAATTGCTGGAGTTTTATATGTTGGTTTGGTTTGGTTTGGTTTGCCTTATAGAGAGGAACTACTAGGAAAATGCAAAAACTTTTTGCAAGTTGTCTACTCCTCCATAAGTTCAGAGAGAAATTGACAAAGTTTTGGTTTGCCAGACTTGCCAAATTTGTGACAGGGTGAGGTTGGAGGAAGACAGACGCTGCCTGGCTGCCAGCTTGACAGTTATTTAGTGCAGGGATTTACAAGATAGGCACCGGAAACGGAAGCGGCCAAACACTTTCCGTGCGTTTGTGTCTCTGTTTGTTGCCTGTCTATTCGAGTATATTATGTTGCCAGCTTAACGTGGCTGAGATGGGCAAAGTACATACTATATTTATAATGGAACTTATCTTGTATTAGCTTGAAAACTATGCGTATTTAATTGAGCTGCAAACAGATGGTGCAACAAATCAATAACGTTAAAGGGACATAAGAGACCTTTAAAGACTGAATTATGTACATGCAAATACATAAATAAAAACAAATATTAAATTCTATAGTAAATATAAACATAAATTTTTTGAAATTCTCACGTTTTCCAAAGCCACCAAAAAAGGTGAGTGCTGTTGATGGTTTTATGATGAGTGTTTTTTATGGTCACGTTGATAGTTGATTGCAACGGCAGTTTGACAATTTCATTTAGACAGACACAGAATTCAGGACCTTCCGCCCACACAGCTCCCATGTTTTATTTTTGTGACGGGATGTCATTGTACATGTGCAAGAGGCTTATCATTTATTAATATGCTTTATTATTGTTGTTATTTTTTTCGTGCCACTGTTGCTGTTGCTGTTGTTGTTGTTTGTTTGAAAAGGAAGGGAAACAATAAGAGGCGGATGTCTGACGCAGAGAGTGAAGTGCTTCGAGTGAAGTGGAAACCTGACTGTAGGCCAAGGGTTGTGGCAACAACGAGAACAAAAGTTGCCTGACAGATGACTGGCTGGCTGCTTAAAGTGTCATTGTTGCCATCGAGCATGCTTTTTGTTTAATAAATTATTTATTGGACCGGCAGTCGTCGAGTCGTATGTATGTGTGTGTGTGTGTGTGTGCCTGACACAAAAATGATGGCGCGTGTGGCAGGATAGCTGAGAAGGGTAGCAAACAAGAACGCAAACGGACATAAAACATTACTACGCAAACGTTGAGATTCCAGAGTGCTTCCTGAGGATTATTGACAGCATGATAAGCTTAAATGTAGCGACTTAAAGTAAAGTTGAGTAAATCTCTGTAGCACACATTTTTTGTTCAGCTTAAAATTAGCCACAACTTTAAATTCGGCACTCAAAGTGCTTATCATTGAATGCACTCTGGCTTAGGTTCGTATATTCCCAGCTACACCTTTGTCTATCATATTCGAGTATGGTATACTTTTACTACATCCCTCATCCTTGCTCGGTTTTCGCTTCACTGCTGACTTGCCTTTTACCCAATTGTGCAGCAAACAAAAAGTTGATTGCATTTCACACGGCTGCAGCCGGAACAAGCTAACAGCAGCAGCAGCACGAAAATTCAGGAGCCTCTTCTCTCGACCCAGTTAAGTAGTTCACACTCAAGTGCCTCCATATAGAGCGCACATACATATAGTATAGTAGTCTTTATATTGCCAGACCAAAAAAAAGCAACGGCACAACTTTTGCATAATGCGCTTGCACTTGGCCACTCAGCAACCAACACCCCCCCTTCCTTAACCTACCTCCACACATTTCATGCATAATAGATTTCAATGTGCTACGAACCAGTCAACATTGCAGCGCAAAACATTGAGCTTACATGTTGACCTTAGTCGTACAATATATATATGATGATGCCTAGGCATATGCAAAAGGTTCACTGGCACGCGGCTATTGTTATTGCCAGAGGTTCAGTTTAGTTCAGTTCGGGTCGGGTTATGTCAGGTCAGGTCAGGTTGGGTCCAGCAGGATCGGGTAGGCCCCAAAGCATTATTATGATAGATTCCGGCTAGTGTGTTTGTGCCCAACTTTTGGCTCATTTCATATTTACAAGTTTTAATTGAAAAACACAAAGTGGGATTTGTTTGTACCTAAAATATATGACTGCGGCAGTTAACCAACTACCAACCAAGAACAAATACACACACACACACACAAAAAAAAAAAAAATAGAGGACATTAAATCAACAAGTGATTGCAGTTGCGTCAACTTTTAGTTCGTGACTTTACCCTGGCCTCGACTTTGATATCGCCTTTGGTTTTGGTCTTGGTCTTGGTCATGTTCTTGGTCTCGGACCTGGCCTGGTGTCGTGTCACGTTGCAGAGTCATCGTCGTCGTCGTCGTTGCTGGTTCTTAATTACCGGAAGTTGCTAGCCTGGTCGCTACGTTTGCCCAGGTAACAGGCTGCAATTAGTGTCTGGGACACACCCACACCGGCAACAACAGCAAAATAGCAAGAAAGCCGATAGCTGCCCAAGAAAAACTACTTAGATATGTACTTCAAAGTGGCTTACAAGTTGCCATAGTTGTTGTTCTTACCATGTTGCCATAGCTATTTGCTGCATTGTTTTACCTCAAGTGTTTTGACTGGTCAGCACTTACAACTTTATTTAAAAGCAAGCTACAGCGGTATTTTAGTAGTACTTATGGGGCTCTTCAACACGACATTTAAGTAATTGATTCTCAGCACTTTGTATGTAATTTAAGCCAATTCTTGAGTGGAAAACGAACAATGAAAGCACCAAAATGTGGTGTAAACTTTTCCATTAACAAGCAATTCTTAGAATCATTATTTTTACACCACCTAAAAGGATTATCTTTATTTTAGCCCATAAATGCTTGCAGTAATTAAGTTCGATACCTTATCGAAGACAAATTGTGGCATTGCCACGACTAACGTCGTCTTTCTCTCTGTCGCTGCACATGTGTCGCAGCATTATTTTTATGGGCAATTTCAATTATCTTCTCGCATGCCATTTAATTGCATTAATTAAACCAACACGAGATGCTTCACATTCATTACTTCTTTCTGTGTGTATTTTATGACATTTATGTGCTTCTGGTAGCCAGCCACATACCGAGCTTCAACCAGCCAGCTGTATCCTTATCAGTGGTAACTCTTTTTCTCTTCATTTTGCACTTATGCCGCATTTCCGGCGTTAATTGAATACAGTGTGGGGTACACGTAAAGCAGGGTTGCAAACAGAAGCAACGAACTTCTCTCGGTGCACAAATATACATACATTTGTGCGTTCAATAGCAATTAGCAATGGCAGCCACTCACATTTTGCTGCTTTGGCAGACAGTCTGGCCCAGGCACTTTGTCAATTATATTTTATTAATTGATGGTTTGTGCTCTTTTTCCATAGCAAATTTCAAATTTGATTGATATTTCAATTGAAAGCTCTACATTCTTCAAATTCAACAATTAATCATAGCCAAATCATTAGGTCAAGCAAATATTGCGCATACGCTGTGTTGCCAAGGCAACACATAACATAATAATTAAAAGGCATTTGGTTTGTAATGTAAATATGAGAGAGTTCAATCGAGCGCAAAATCAAGCAAACAAGGCGCAAGTACAAACAATGAAATACTATAACAGAGCGCATTATCAAAACAATAAACAATTGATGGCATTTTGCTTATGCCAGCAAATAGCAACAACCAAAACCAGCAGAAACAAGCCGCAAGCATAGAAAATCAATAAAGAAAAAAAAAATAATAATATGTAAAAGAAACCAAAACACAAACACAAAACGAGCCAACACCAAAGAACAAAACAAAACGTTGCAAATAAATAAAAATTGCTTTATTTATTAAGCATTAAATAATAAATGGAATTATTTTTTATCATCAAACCAATGAAATGTCGTAGCACAGAAACACACAGAAATAAGAGAGAAAGAAGCCAGACGAAGTAAGTAGTAAACTTAAGTTCTCAATCTTCAGGCAATGCGACGACAACAATAACAATTGCCAACAACAGGGACTAGAAAAAAGAAAAAAATGTACACAAATAAATAAATGCAAATCATTTTCTACCGTTGGTGCAGAGTGTTGAGCTCTTGATGGTTGCCATTATTACGATTGGGATACTGATCTGGGGAATGGTATTAAGACTTCCACAACAAAGTGCTTCTTGTTTGGTGAAACGTTAGAGCTTTAAAACGTAAACGAGTCCGAGTCCTGGACAAGGCCTAATAAGTAACCAATGCAGAGTGGCTCTCAGCACTTGGTTCACCCTAAACTCATTTCAATTTCCTTTTGTTTCACTTGTGTATTTTTTTTTATACCCATTTCTTTTGGTCTTTCATTTTATTTCAGCAAATTTGTAACTGTCACTTGGCTGAAGTTCTGTTATTTTTTGTCTCTTCTGCTTTTTGTTATAGTAGGCATAGAAATCTGTATGTTCCCGGCTTTTTGTAGAGACGGTTTGCTTACGGCAAACTTTGTGCGTGCTCCAACAACAGTTTTTTTGTTTTGTGTTGCATTGTGACAAAAAAAAAAGAAAAAGTTTGTGGATGGCAATAGGAAAGGTAGCAAAAGGTAGCACAAGTTTTGCAAGTGACAAATAGATTTAAATTCGAAAATGCTTTTTGCTTGTCGCTATTTTTTATACGGCCAGCAGTTCAATTGGGCTTTGTGCGAGTATGTGTGTAGTGTCCAAAAAGGGCACACGGGGTGAAGGGGAGCTTTGGGGCATGTCATGCAAAGCACTATTGACGGCGGTCGTAAATCTTTTGTAAAAGTGTTGCTACAACCCTTGTCAAGGAATCGGTAGAGCGAAAGGGCAACAGAGCGGGTGGGGCAGGGCAGCATTCAAACGAGTGGGGCGGACAGGAGTGTGCTGCAGAGTTCGGTGTGTACGAGTTTGAGCCGGAAAATCAGTTAAAAGCGATTTAAAAGCGCTGTCAAGCACTTGTAAAACTGCAAATGAAGAAAGATGGACAGGGAAACATTTATTTATGTAGTTCTGGGAAAAATACAAATAGTTTTGCATGTGGAAGTCAAGCTATAGATTAAGTTATTCGGGCACAGAAGAGCAGCTAAGGTCAAACCAATCATTCTAGCTCGCAGATGTTATTAATAACATTAACTATATTCAGCTAGCGAAATTAGCTTGAACTTTAATTTGCTAGAAACAGAACAAAACAAATACATTAATTCACAATAATTACTAATTATAGCCTGTGAACTTCCGACCTTGATAATTTTCAGATCTATTTCAGCTGAAAATAATCAGTATGATAATATTTCTGCGTAAATAGAGACATACGTGAATAAAAATACAAAATACATGTTGGTTTTCCATACATTTCCATGGAACCATGAGGAATTCGTTTGAAACAATTAAACGAGGCACAAATGTTCACAGCTTTTATATTGTAGAGAGCACGCTATTATCATCATTACCATCAATGATCAACAACACACATCCATCGAATTGCATTTACAAATTAGCATTCTCATAAGCGGCTGCGGCAGTGGCAGCGGCAGCGGCAACGGCAGCGGCTTGTGGCACGGCATGACAATTATGGCGCCGCCTTTTGTCTATTCCCACCACAACCACTTCGATCAGTGGCATGGACATGGTCAGGCATTGTCTTGTTTACTTAGACATTGCGTGTTGGCCAATTCAAATGAGTCTCATTTCGTTCCAATTAGTGCTATGCAATTTTTATGTTGCACTTGCAGTTCGAGTTTCTACGAACTTTTTAGATGCATATGTACGTGTACTTATGAATGAAAACTTCAGCGACTAGGCTGTTCTACATCTACTTGCCACTTGCTACTTGCCCACTCTTGTCTCTTTCTTACTCCCTCTCGCTTTATCTGTCTTATGCCACAGCTGGTGTCAGCTTTAACATTGGAGCTGTTAGAATCGAGGAGGCTGCTGTTGCCACTGCATCGAAACTGAAAACCGGTTACGGCAACGCCTGGCGAACACCGAAAAAAGTACAAATAAACGAAAAATTCTTGACTTTTGTTTCACATACACGATAAAAAAGAACTCAAGTTTATCTTTAGCTGCTGCTTCTTCTTTCCACTACTCTTGTTGTTTATAAAAATTCTTTGAAATGCACACAAACAATCATACAACAACTCTCTCTCTCTCTCCCTCTCTCTCTCTGTATTTCACTTACTCTCCGCCGCTCTCTCTCTCTCTCTCTCTCTATCTCTCTCTCTCTGTTGCTCTTTTAATTTTTAATTTTTTTATATGGCTCTTTTGGTTTGTGCTCTGTGGCATTCTTCCTGCACGCTTCGCTCCGCTGCACCCAGTTTATAAGGAGCGCCCCTGCCTCCTCTGTTGGCCGTTTGGCTAGTTGTTCGGTTTGTTTAGAGTTTTTTCGGTCGGTGCTTTTTCCACACAGAGCAGCGAGTTTCAAGTGGCATGCATGTAAAAATGCAACGTAAGCCGGCCCCTACAATATGGAGTGGGAGCAAGTTCAAAGCGAGAGGCAGTGCCAGTGGCAGGGGCACACAGAGAGTTAGCTGGCTAAGGGCAAACCCATTGCGGTTGATGACTTGCATTTGGCTCTCGCTTTCGGGCCCGCAACACAGAGAGACTGACTGACTCTGCCCTACCAAAGTCCCAAACTGCAACTCCAACTCCAATTGCAGAGGCTGACTTTGACTTTGGCACTGGTTAGACTGGCTGGCTGACTAAACTGGGTCTGGATTAGGGGCTTCCAGCGACCAAAGCGACTCCTGCAGCAGCTTTGACTTTTTAAGTTGTCGGTTGTTTTTCTCTGATGTTGCTGTTGTTGCTTTTGTTGATTAGGTTTGAGTGCGTTTGCTTTAGCTGCATACTTTATTTGTTTGTTTTGGTGCAGTGTGTGTGAGTGTGATTTAAATTGCTTTTTGGTTAAGTTAACAAGGGTAGCAGGGGAGCGCTAAGTAGGGGATTATGGTACAAATTATTTTAAAATCTTTAAACATACATGTGCAAGTCCCTAGACAAGAATGTTTCGCTATTAAATACATTACAAATATCGAATTTAACTTGTTAAGTGACAAATTCCAAATACATGTTGACTAAGTTCAGAAATCATAGGCAGACATTTTATGTAGATAGTATGGATAGTATTTGTTCACGTTGTGTTTCCATCACTTAAGATTCTTGATGAGTGCCTTGGTATATTCCGAGCACTTGGCTTTGCCACCCAGATCCATGGTACGCACATTGTCATCCCTTATGGTTACGGTAACAGCACGTTCAATCTTATCGGCATAGCTGCTCATATTGATATAGCGCAACATCATTGCCGCAGAGAGTAACAGAGCTGTGGGATTGGCCAAATCCTTGCCAGCTATGGTCGGCGCTGTGCCATGGACAGCCTCAAAAATGGCGCCATTTGTGCCAATGTTGCCTGAGGGCGTTAAACCCAAGCCACCAATAAGGCCAGCGCACGTATCGGACATAATGTCGCCATAGAGATTGGGCATTACGAGCACATCATATCTGGTGGGATCGGCCACAATGTTGAGGCAGACAGCGCTAATTGCCTGCTCCTCGTACTCAATGCCCTGCTTGTCCAGCTGATCCTTGTACTTGGCGTACACCTCTCGCACACAATTGATGAACAAACCATCGGACATCCGCATGCTGGAACGTTTGTGTACAGCCGTTATCTTCTTTCGCTTCATGGCCAGAGCATACTTGAAGCAATATTCGGCGACACGCAGCGAGGCAGGTCGTGTAATCAGCTTGATGCTCTGCACCACACCATTGACTAGCTGATGCTCTATGCCAGAGTATTCACCTTCGGTATTCTCACGAATGGTTATGATATCCACATGGCCAAACACAGTCTCAACACCATCTAGGGAGCGACAAGGTCGCACATTCGCATACAGATTGAAGAGCACACGCAGGGTAAGATTCAGTGAGCGGAAACCTTTTCCAACTGGCGTTGTTAGGGGACCCTTGAGACCCAGCTTGGTGCGCCGCATGCTATCAATCACATTCTGGGGTATTGATGTCTTGCCCGATGAATCTGTCACCGGCGTCACATCCACGGGCTCAAATACCAGTGGTGCACCTACTGCGCTGAGCACCTCCAGCACGGACAGTGAGATCTCTGGGCCAATGCCATCGCCAGCCATCAGCGTTATGACACGTGACTTCTCTTTGCCCTTTGCCAAGTTGCCTCCTTTTTTGGATGCACCACCGCCACCACCACCACCACCACCACCACCAGATGTTTCTGTTGGTGGTTTCGGCGATCCCGGTGGTTTTTTACCTACTCCAACCGGTTCCTCCACCTCAACTTGTGTTGATGTGCTCACTTCTCGACGCGGTGGTGCCGAGGTAAGTGGTTTTAGCACCGTTTTTGGGTTGCGACCACGCCTGACACACAATGGCTGACGTCGTACGGTTATCTCTCTATCATCCGGTGCACGTATGCGTGTTTGACGATGCGAGCAAGGATCACTGCGATCCTTGCGTGCAATCATTGTTACCCATCTTTGATTGTCAAGTCGGGCAATTGATTTGGTGGAAGACTGCTGACGACCCAATTGGCCAATGCAGAAGAATTTTTTAAACATATCCAAAGGAATTTTAAATCAAAAGCTTTAATAGATAAACGATTGTCACCGAATAAATGTTTATATGGTTAGAGCTATTGTCAAGTGTTACAGCCTACTTTAAAAGTAAATTTTTTATTAATCAGCCTTGAATGTGAATAATTTTTAGCTGGTTTTTCATAGCTGCGTAAAAAGTGTCATTTTGTTGCGACAAAATGTTGGAAGTCAACACTTGGTCAAGGCCCAACTCATTGACTTCCTCACAATTTGCATAGCTTTTAGTCTAGCATCGTTGTTTGCAGGGTCCAACTATTATTATTACTATATATATATTTTTTTTATAACAAGTTTCGCTTTTGTTGGCGCCTCAAAACTTTGGCGACTGGCACCGCCCGAAAAACTTTCGCCCATGCAAACACGCGACGTAATGGGTCGAGGGGATGGACTGGGCATCCAGGTCGACGCGTTGCCTGGTAACCCTTTCGAGCTGTCGCGGAAATTATTTCCATTTAAGTGAAATTATTGTGGGGACGGGTTTCCTCATTGACTATTACTGCTTGTGCTGCTGCTGCTGTGATTCGTTTTTGGGTTAAGAGTTAGCTAATTAAATTACTTTTTCGACTGCAATTCCATTCGGGCATTTGCAAAAAAGCAGCTTTGCTTTGAAGGTCGCAGTATTTGCTCTGCCCTTGCGCTTTAATTGAAAAAGTTGCCAGTTTGCCCGTTTGCCCGTTTGGCGCTGTGAAATGGTTTAATATGGGGCACACAATATTTTGGGGTATTTAATTATAAATGTATGTGGAATGAAAGACGCAAAGCAAAATTAGCTGCGAAAGGTAATCAAATTATGCAGAGCTACCGGAGGGGCACACCTGCAGCCAGGCCAAAGCAGACATGCCACGCCATGCCAATGCCACGCCTTAACGCCTTTGCTCCCCTTGGCATGGCAGCAGCAATAGCAACAGCAGCAAAGTTTTCATTTTTCAAGCTGTTGTCATTTGGCATAATCATATTTCAACGGATTAGCATAATTTAAGCACACAAAATATTAATAATGAAAAGTGAATGGCTGTCGGAGTCGGGTTCCATAAAAACATATATACTCTATACAACAGACACACACAAGCACACGTAAACACTCACTTACCCCCTCATTTTCTTCTTTTACAATAATATTTAAAAATGTTCCTACTGTTTTCCGTTGCCACAGACATTCTGCCCCATGTGTTTTACAGAGAATTATTTAAATGCATTTAACTGAAATTTTTATCATTCGAAGGGTATTTACTCTTCTTCTACACGGTGTTTCGAGCTGTTCTTCTTATGTTTTTTATAAGCATTTATATTCATATTTGGTCATATATACTATATCTAACGCTCCTGCGCCTTTGCATGTTTGGTTTTTGTTTGTATTATTATATTCTGAGTTTTTGGCGTGGGGTTGGTTTTTATGTTTTATTGTTCTTGCTGTGTTTTAGTCGCTGTTGGCGTTGAGCGACTCGCAATTGTTGTTAAATGATTGATGGGCTTTTGGAAAGGTCGCCCCCCCACACACACACACACACACACACACACACATGCATTTACACACATAGTACGCTGCCATTATTTACACATTATATTATACGATATTATAATTTTAGCTGCGAAAACGCCAAGCTGTCTGGCTAGGGCGTTAACTCGCCAATGAATCGCACCGATAGTCAGACGGCATAGATAATTATTCCTATACTCTGCATGTACATACTTTGTTTGTTTTTTGTTCTTAGCGATAAGGCAAATACGAATACGAAATTGGACTGAAACACAAACTACGCACCTGCAACGAGAAAGCGAATAGATAGAAATTAGTGACTTTGTTTGTAAAGAATATTTGTAAAAGAAATTATGCACAATTATAATGAAGGAAAGAAGAGAGAGAGAAAGAGAGAGAGAGGGAGAGTAACGCTTGAAGACATAATATAATTAAGTTCTAATGAAAACATAATTCATCACACCACAAAAATAAATATTCATAGCAATTCTCTTATTTATACATTCCTCTTGAATTTTTCTTGTATTCCATTCTCAAGTACAAATTTGTATTTCTCTTTATGTCGCACATAAATATTTCAAACTGTTTCCGCATACTCTTCTCATTTTGTCGTAAGCTTTGTGATGTTCAGAGTAAAATTGAATCTTTATTGAAGCAGACACTGATATAAATAAATCAGTAAAAGCATATTTTTCGTCGGCTTGGCAAAGTTAGCTTTTTTGCTTGTTTTTATTTGCACTTACTTCATTTAATGTTTTGATTTGCGCTTAGTGTGCGAAAAAGAAACCAAAGTCAATAAACCAAAAATAACATTAACAACAACAATAGAAGAAACCACAAAATCAGACAAACAAACACGACATAAAGTGTGTGTGGTAACAAAAAAAAAATAATAAAAAAAATACAAGACGAAAAAAATCAAGTTCAGTCTGCAGAGGTGGAGTTAACGAACATTTAAGAAGGGGGCGTGGCATTTTGTTGGGCTAAATGGGAGGTGGATGCTATTGAATTAAGTTAGAGAGTCAAACAAAATACACATAAACAAATACATCAACATACACAGACTTTGTAGCGTTAAAATTGAAATTTTGCTTGAGTATCGTGTTCTTGTTGTTGTTGTTGTTTGTGGTATGCGAAAAGACGAAGAAGACAAATATAAATCATACAAATATTTGTTCTTGTTGTTGTTGCCGTTGTTTGTCGTGGTCTGTGGTAACAAGACGCCGCCAACGCCATATTAGCCCTGGCTTTTCATGCCATTTATAAAGCGATACACAATTTGCTAGCCTTTTTGTCTCTTTCTTTTGCTCTTCTTCACTCCATGCGGATCCATTGTGCTGACCAATTGAATGTTGTTGCTGTTGCTGTTGTTGTTCTTCTTGTATCTCGTCATAAGTTGATTTATGAGCACTAGGTGCAAATAATTGATTTATGCGTCGAGGGCATTGTGCAACAATGTATGTGTGTGAGTACAGAAACAGAACGGAAAACACCTTTCTGCCTGATAACACACAACACACACACAACAAATGGGGTAACGTATCTTGACTATGGTAAGAAAACAAATAGTACGCAAGCCACTTAAAAGTACGTACTACGTGCTGAAAAGTAATTAGATAAACATAAGCAAGTCTACGTCTGATTACAAAAGTGAGAGAATGTTAAGCATAGTATCTTTGACAGACATTTGAATTCAAATCGATAGGTAGAGAGAGAACCACTAATAATGATAATGCATTGTGTAATCTTCAGTGGCCATAACTAACGACAACTTGGAGCGGAAGTGCCAACTAGTTTGAAAGAAAATTATGTTTTAGTGTGCCGGCAGTATTTTGATTTTATATATTTTTTTGAATTTCTTGATGCTCAATGCACACTTCACTAGGCATTAACCTTTTATTTTTCATTCTTTCTTATGATTTCTTTTTCCGTGAACACAAGTATTTTTCATGGCATCCATGAATCAAAAAAACAAACCCAAACTGTGGAAAGAATGAAAGAATCCGGTGACGCTTGTATCTCATGCCCTCTCATACCTGGGTTCATTGGAAAACGACGATTACGCGGCACAAAAGGCATCAAGCAAACAATGAGCCAACCAGCCAGCCATCCAGTCAGTCACTCAGTCAGTTAGTCCAGAAGGTAACACACAAGGGAACTCGAACTGGAACTGAGTAAGTCGACAAAACTTGGCGGTGACTGTGGCTGTTGCTGCTGCTGCTGCTGCATCATTGTTATAAGAGGCGTTGAGGAGTGGCATTACATAAGCATAAGAGTGGCCCAGAGACCAAAGCGAATCGGTCAAAATGAGTGGAAAATTGTATCACATACAACACACACACACACACAGCAACAGAGAGCCCCGAACTAAGAACTGAGAACTGAAAACTAAGAACTCAAAAGTCAGAACTCAAAACTCAGAAATCAGATGAAGAGACCGGCTTGCACAAATGCAACTCAATCGCTGTCTGCAAGTTCGTTCTTGTATTTGTTTGTTTGTTTGATAAATTTACTTGAAAAATGTTTAAAAATAACTACAACTACAGCGAGTAGCTGGCAGGTACAAGCGTGAGATACAAATGTATCTACTACCTGTGTCTGTGCATGTGAATGTATCTGTGACTTCGCTGCTGCTGTTGGCTTGCACAATTCACACGTTTTATGTGTTATGCGTTCGAGCTGCTCTCTTTGAGCATCTACAAACACGACAACTATTAAATATTTAATTACGTATACGTATGTCTGTTCACTTTTATGACTTGAACTTTATCTTTTCGATTGCATGTCGTGTGTCTTGTGGTTCTTATCAATGCAACGCTTATCTTTGTCTATCTGCGACCTGGTCATGCCCAAGACAACGCCAGGCGGAAGCAACAACAGCGACGTCAACAAGTTGACAACTTCCTTTGGACACACTTGTAGACTTTTAATTGCCACAAGTTTTCATGTTCATAATGAAAAGGTTGTAGCGACCTCCAAGACCAAAAACGAAAAAAATAAAAACAGGTTCTGAACTCGTCTTACCTTTGGCCCCCGTTAGCGAGACTAATGTCATGAATGAAAATATATAACAAATCTTTGTTAAACAGAGGCAAAACATGTTGTAGCCAGTAAACATTAAGCAAAGACAGTTGTGTAGAGTTCGTAGAATTTGAATTCGAATTCGTATTCGTTTGGTTAAATGAATAACTTAATGAATGGATTCGTTTACGCTACAGTTGTTATTTTGGCTAGCTGCGTGCAGGAAATTGAATGAATTTAAATATCTTACACTTAGTTTATGCAGCAAATAAAGCAAACAACATCGACAATCGCAAGTTGGCACAATCAATGACATCATCTTTCTAAGCTGAAAGCAACCAGAACTCGCAGTCCAACTCAAATTGCCTTCGTATTGAGGTCAAAAGTGTAAAATACAAAGAACAGACACAAAAAATTAAAGCAAACATGAAGAAAGTGCCAGTCCCTGGCCCATGTATATATGTATATACAATGTTAAGATTTCCTCATTGTGTTTGGCTGTTCTGTGTTCTTTGTTTTTGTTGTTTTTATTGTATTTTAGCAGTCCGATTGTGGTGTCCGAAGAAGTTTTTAAGTGCGTGTGAAATCGATGGACGAGAACGCACAGGCGTTGTTAATTTTAATTGAAACTAATTAACGCATATACATATAAAACCGAAAAAAGAGAATGTGGCAATTGGAACTCGATTTGATCGTGAGAGACTCGGACATAACTAGAAAAGTTAAGCACAATATAATAAGTCCTTTCAATGCAATTAGCAGTCGTGTGTAAAGAAAATATTTACAACAACTGGGAAAAACTCATTCGACTAAAAGTAGTTGAAAAGTTTTCATTCATCTGGGCATTCGACTGCTTAAGTCTCTAAACGCACTTGTAATTACTTTACAGCATTCAATCAATTAAGAAGAAAATGCTTGGCTTAGTGCTTCATTGATAGGTCTGTCTAAATGAAAAATTATAAAAAGCTACGAATTGGAAGCGCAGCAATTAAGCTCAAGTGAAATGCCAAACAAAATTGATGGATTTATTTTAAATGGATTTTAAGCAATAAATACCGAAGGTTAATAGTAAAAAACTACTGAACTAGATTATAGATATATTTAAATTAGTCTTTGTTTTATTTTGTAAAGATTTCATTGCGAAACCAAAACAAAAGGCACAAGCTATAAAGCTAAACAAGTTTTTGCATCATAAAAACGCACCATAAAGTCCCATCTATATTTATATAAAGTTTTGCTATTTTGGCATGCTTTCGATTTTCATATAGCTTTTGTACGATTTTAATTTCTGGCACAGCATGATATGTATATATATTTGATGGATCTGCTTGTATGATTGATGCTGCAGTTAAACCTTAATTAGAATAAAGCTATTTGCCATATTGCCAAAATAAATGCGAATTTTGGATAAGTAATTAACATAAAAACATATAAATTAATTGAAATGACAAATACCATAAACGAAATGCGAAAGCGTTAAATACATATATACGAATAAAGCAGTTGCTGAAATCTTTCAACTTATCGTTGAAAAATCTGTACACAAAAGTTTGTTAAGCATCTTTTCATTTATCTGCTATTGTTGTTGTTATTTGATGTGGATTATTTCTGGTTTATCTCGTGCGCTGCAAACAAACATCCTTAAGTTTATGAAACAGTGTGGAAAGTTGCCTCACGTTTTGACTTTTATTTGCACATATCCATTATCTAAGATACACAAACACACACACACACAGATACACGCACAGAAAGGCGACGAATATGTATCTTATAGTTAGCTCTAATTTCAACTGGTTGCGAGTTACTTAAATATTTAGTAACATGCTTGACGCTTTACACGATACAGATACACAGATACAGATATGATTAGATACGACTTCCTGTTTGCTTTTGTAGCATTGTTATGAGTATGTAACGTGTTAATGTTAATGGGCCGTGTTTACGAGTGGGCCAAAAAGCTTAAGTTATTTCTAGCATATTTGTATATTTTTTGTTGTTTTTTCTTTTTTTCTTTATCCCTCGCTTGTGTGAGTGTGTGTGTGTGTTTATTCTGTACTATGGCTACAGCTCAATTAGCAGTCGGATAGTGCGCGCAATTAAAATGAAATTGAATTTTATGTGTTGCGCCCAAGTGCGTAGCCAGGTTTACATACCAAATAGAAAACCAGAAAGATACATCTACAAAGAGATACATGCATGCAAGGCATATTGTATGTGTGTGTGTGTGTACTCGTAAATACCTGAAACACATTTATCGTATGCATGACACAGACATCAGATTAGCATCACAAACAGCACATAAACGTAAAAGTACACACACAAAAAGATACAGATACATTTACAGAAACAGTTTGAGGAGCCGAAGCATAAATAAAACGCAACGCGTACCAGAAGTTGAACTATGTAAACAGTAAATATACTTAGAGACCTAAATGAAGTTCGGCACACATATAGAGACACTTAAGCGAGCCATTAGGAGCAACGAGCACAGGAATCGAGATACAGATACATAGATAGTTAGAAAGACAACTTATAGTTCTCATTTGGCACAGATACAGACTCAAATTAAGATTCCACAAAGAGCCAAAACGCTAAAGTCAAAGTCTGTGAAGTCAGCTCCATTGAGCAGGCGCTCATGTGGATAAGTCTTTTGGAAAAGTCAGTCGACAGTTGCTGCCTCAGTTGCGATGCGGGCGTTGCTAGACGTGTATCTTACAGATACTTCTTTTATTTTTTTAACTTGTGTGTTTATTTGTAAACTACCTGCGTGTGAGAAAAAATTGCTCAGCACGCTCAGGTAACACACAACGCAGAACTGCAACATCATGCTACACACACACACACACACCACGGACACTGGCAGCAATCAGTGCACATGTATTGTATAGAAGTATCTAAGTATCGTTGTATCTATGGAGCTGCTTCTGCTGCCCTGTAATTGTGCGTAAACGTGTAAATACCAAGTCAAGGTCGGCTAATCAATAATAATTATTTTTCACTCAATTACGTTGCGTTGCGCGCTGCGCGCTGCGTGAGCTGCTTTAGTTTATCACTACTTTTTGTGGCACTCGCATTCTTGAGGCATACACATATACACAGATATATATGTATATATTCGAAACATAATGCTTGTTTGTACGAATTGATTTTTTGTGTTTCTCATACGCTGTTATCGTTGAGATTGATTTTGTGTTTGCTGCTTTGTTTGGCTTAACGCCGCAACGAGCTACGTTCATGTGTGAAATATGCATAAACAAAATATGCCAAACAATTTTCGAGTATCTCATGGATGTAAATATACAAATATTCATATGTGTATGTGAGCATGATTTTCTTGCCCATAGCCTTCACACAGTTAGATGCGTGCCACTTGATATGCCCGAAATCAGAATAACAAATGACGATGCCGACATCAAGCTACAACAAACACAAACTTATACATAGATGCCCACATAGATACAGATACATACATTAGAAATGTTTAATGAACCTGCAGCGTGGGCTGGCTAGCTGGCTGGCTGGCTGACTGCCTGGCAGCTCTTGGGAAAATCTTCCAGCCCTGAGCAACTAACCATTGCTCAATACGCTTCTAATTGCAAACTTGCGCCACTTGCTCATACAGTTCGCCTTGCCTACGGGTCTAACAAACGGATGAACACCGTACTCGACGTACTCGAGTGAGTGACAGGCGGGCAAAGAACATGGACAGAGGGGCAAAGATGTTGCCCCACTCGAGAAGTCGAAGTCAGCTCAATGAATTTGCATATAGTTACAAATGCGCCCGTGTTCCTTCATTCCACATGGTGAAAGAGAGAGAGCGCTGGACTGAGAGACAAAAAGAGAGGCCAAAAGCATTAAACTAAACTTTGACTGAAAGTGATTTACACAACTTAAGCTGCTGTTTCTAATGGCATTGACAATTTAGAGAAAGGGGTACATTAGCTAATTGACTGTGGATGCAATTACTAGTAAAGGCTTATTTGTTATGTTATAGTGTATTTAAAGGTGTATTTTACTATTGAAAATATTGTGCGTATCTTATGGATGAGTGAACGGGCTTAGCCACCGATGCCTGTGAATGTCAGGTTGAACCTACCTTTTTCATTGTAAACTCCATTCGACCTGATGTCGATCGATTCGAAGTAACCCTTGACTGCCTCACATTGCTGCTGCTGCTGTTGCTGATGCGCCGTATCCTTGGCGCGAGAGTCGCGTTGCAGGCGTCGCCGGTGGTGCGTTGTGGCACTGTGTTGATGCTGATGATGTTGCTGCTGCTGATGGTAGTGGTGGTGAATATTTAGGTTGATGTCATTGTCGTTGCCAGCCACAATGTCGCCATCATTCGCATTGCTGGCACCCAAGTGCTTTGCTGTGGCAAGGCCAACGCTGCAGATGAGCGCAAAGAGCAGCATTTTAGTTAGTTGTTGTTCTCGCTGTTGTCGCTGACCGGCCATCTCGCTGTTGTTTTTGGTTTAAAATGCAGAGCAGGACACCTGAGCGTTAGTGGCAAGAGTTGCTGTTGCCTCAGGTTGCAGCTTGCAGTTTGGCTAGTGTGTGTGCTTCTTGGCTCTCTCTATGATTTTAGGCAGCTATGCTGCATGTTGCACACTAAACAGCTGTTCAACACCAATACACACGCACCCACGCACGCAAACACACACACACACACGCGGAGAGTGAAAGAGACGCGAGCGAAAGCAATAGAGAGCGGCACACACAGACAAAACTTTTTTTTTTTTTTTGCACTTGCCGGTTAGGCCAAAAACACACACACGCACACGCAAACAAAATGGACTGCTGCTGTTGTTGTTGTTGTTATTGGTTCTCACGCGCTGACGTTGCTTAAAAAAAGTGTGCAAAAAGCACGCGTGTCTAGCCTTATTGTTGTTGTTGTTGTAATTGTTGCGATTGTTGTTATTTAAACATAAAAATACACTCAAATTTAGATTTCTCTCCCTATATATATCTTGCAGTATTTAAGCTTTCTTTGATTTTTTAAAGAATTTTCGAATTGCGCCTACGATTCTTCATGACATAATCGCATTAACCCAATCAACACAAATGTATATATATTTTATTTATAATTAATATGTACGTAGATGCGTTATCATTAGCAACAGTTTAAAGTTTCCGATAATGCACAGTTGGGTTATAGAATTTGATTCCCTTTTTTTTTATTATTATATTCAACTCGTTATATGCGCTTCAATCGCTTTTACTCCATTTGTGTGTGTTTTTGTATTAGATTTTTTTTATTTATTTTTGTTTTATTGCATTTTGCTTCTGGCCTCTTTGCAAGCATTCATTTTCAAATACGGTGTCGATTTTCAATTAATTTGCATTTGCTTTTAGCGATTTTAACGATTTACGGATTTGCCGTTTTCAAGTGCACTCGCGATTTGTATTTGAAATACGTTAAGACGTGCCTTCGATTTACGTTTTAAAAAAACCCAGCGCTATTACGCAGCGACACGTTTAAACACGCCGACGATTCGTTCACAACTAACTGTATCTTTCACAGCTCACCGACACGAGCAAGCGAGCCAGCCAACGCTCTCTTTCGCTGTTGTTGCGCTCTTTGTGTGTGTGTGTGTGTGTGTGAGAGAGAGTTGAACCATGGCGATCCCAGACAGTTGCCGAGATCAGTATGCATTTAGCCAATTAGTATTTATTTAAATAAATACAATTAAATACAAATATTTAATAGCAGTTAGCACCAGTGCGAAATGTAACAGAAATGCTGCTAATCATTATTTGTGGGTGGTTGTTTGGAATGTTGTTGCTGGTGGGTGGCTTGGCAATTGTTGCTGCTGCTGCTGCTGCTGCTAATGCCTGGCCAACAACAATTTTTGAACGTACGTTGCAGCTGTTATACTCAAAATGGCACTGTTATACTCTCTTAGCTAAAGAGCGCGCGCACTCTCTCTCTCTCTCTCTGTCGCTGTCGCTGTTGCTGTTTGAACACAATGAACACATGACGCTGTTAACAGACCGTGGTGCAAAATAATGTAAACATATGAATTCAAATCGTGCGTATTGTGTGGGTGCACAACAAAAGAAAACATGTTTGAACGTGTTAAGTAAGGTTAACTTGGTTAGCTTTAAAAGAGATAGTAAAAAGAGAATAATCAAACTCTTTGTTATTGATTAGAAATAAATTGGATGACTATAATTTGCATATAAATAATGAACGTAAATTGATCTAAGATTTGCTAGCAAACTATTAAGACAAGTTCTGTTCTTGTTTTACTAATGAATATGCTCTTTCATCCGAGCCGCAACGAATTTGCATGCACTTTAATTGACAAATGATTGAATATTAATTTTACTTCTAATGGATGTTTCAGTTTGATGTCTCTGACTGGCGCGACTGTCTCTTATCTAGCGAAATGTGTTGGCATTATATATTAACAGGTAGTATTGGCACCTTTTGAACGATTTATCAAATGGGCAGCTAAGCAGGATTATCTGATCAATCAGCATTCGTTTTGGAGAATTTCAAGGCAATTTCTTTTAAATTTTACCACTCTTGTGGGTGTGTGTGTGCGTAGGTATTGTCTTGGTTTTGTGTTAGCCATTGCTGCAAGTTGAGCCAAAACAATGCACGACTTTTTGCCAAAAGACTTTCACTCATCGCCACAGGCGCTGGCCAGGCCCAAAGTAGTAATGGCTAGTTACTCAGCAGTTTGTATCGACTCATATCTATTTCTTCATTAACAAGAAGAACCACCAAAAAAATAACATAAAATACTTCATGGTGGTCAGTAACGGACATCCAGCTGAGTCCACACAACAAAAAAGGCAGCAACGCCCTCATTGGCCTTGTTACTTAGGTCTCGGGTCTCAGATCTCTAAAATACCGAAAGCAATTCAATCCAGTGATATGTTCATCTTTGAGCTCTATTCAAATTAGCGTGCGATAAATATGTTTGTAAAAAGAAATAACATTCTGAAATTAACACACACAGCGCAAAAGTATTCCTCAAATGAGTCATGCGAAGCGGAAACAGATCGCTAAAACAACAACAACAACAACAAAAACAAAAAGATTGATGAAGTCGAAAATTAAACACCACCACATCGTTTAGATAAAGTTATAAATTATAATGTACGAACGATCAGCAACAGCCACAATTTCGATGAGAGAGCGACGAGCATCAAGATGAAACCCTTTTTGGGAAACCAAAAAAAACAGAGAGAGAGAGAGAAAAGATACGCAACCCACACACAAAAGCAACTTGAACAACAGGTAAAACGTAAAAACTTATTCCTTTTTAGCCAAGTGTGCGTGTCTGTATGTGTGTGTAGAGATGAAATTAAACGAATTTAGGCAAACGGCATCTATAAATTATGTTGCCTGGCGAAAAGTTTTTGATCTCTCGGCAATATGAGAGCAGTCCCAAAAAAGTTTTTTATCCTCTTTCTTGTTTAGCTCAACTCCTTGTTCTTTTTGTTGTTTGTTCCTCATGTTTTATCTTATTTTTTTTTTACTTTTTTCTTCCATTTTTTTGGGGCAACTCAAATTTCGTTTAAACGCTTGATTTAGTGCAGCAAATATGGCCAATGCTGGAGCGCATTCCACAAGCGACAGCGTTTTACACTTGAAATGTTCACTCGATTGAGAGCAAACGCTAGAGAGAGAGAGAGAGAGAGGGAGAGGGAGCGACGGATAGTGAGAGAGCGAGCGGAACGAAGTTTTGCCTCTTTTTATCCTGCGCTGCCCGGCCCAAAAACACGTTGGTGGCATTTTTATTCTCAGTACACGTGTGCGTGTGTATGTGTGTGTGTGTGTGTGTGTGTGCCACCATCCATCGACTGGTCCAACAGGTTCCAGCCACTGACTGACACTCCATGCCATGGAGATTCTTCTGGTGTGCGGGCCCATGGCCCTGGCTTGACTTTGACTATACTCTGCAACTCTGCAGCTCACTGTGGCATGCAGCATTTCTCGTTTTCTCTCTCTCTCTCTCGCTCTTTCGCTCTCGCTCTGGCTCGTTTTGCACATTTTTGAATTTTATTTTAATTTCTTTTTATTATAAGTACTTTAGTTTGCTCCGTCGCTTGCCGGCCCCCAGCTCCCTGGCTGTCCCCTAGCTCTGTGTTGGCTTTGTGCAACTTTTTGGTTTTGTTGATTTTTCATTCACCGAAAAACTGGTTCGCCATTTGAGTTCTTTACTTTGGAGCTGTGACTGCAGAAGAGGCTGGAGAGGCTCAAGACATTGTATGTGTTGGTCTCAAGGAAGTTCTTGTTTGCCCGGTGTGTGCCCAGGAATGTGTGAAGTCATCGGGCCAGTACACACACACACACACACACACACACACACAAATACAACTCTTGTATTTGAATGCCAACTGAGCTGAGCTCTTACATTTTTAAAGACCTGGGCGGCACTTGCAGTCTAAACCGAACATAACCAACTTGTGCTGTGTTGTTGTAGTTATATTTTTCTGTTTCGTCTGTTGCCTGAAATTCCTTTTGGACGGTGCGTATTAGCCCACATGCTGCTTGCCGCACTTTGAGGGCATCTCTGGTTTTTCCAGCGAAACTGAAAATCAGTCAAACGCAACAGACATCGATAGCACTACATCATTGTCGCAATCAATGCTGCTGGCTAGCTGGCTGGCTACACTGCTAGAAAAAAACAACTACTATCAATAAGTGTGCCCCAAAGTCATGCGGCATGTGGCACCGTGTAATTGTAATTCTATTTCATTGCAGGATATTGGATCTTTGCGCTTGATTTGGCACATTGTATCATCTCCCTGCCAACCGCCACCCGCCACCCGCCACCTGCCCACCCACTTGCCGCCTAGCCAAGGGCATATCAAAAGTGGTCCATCGACTGCCGTTGATGTGCACCGGTGCCGTTTCTTCTTTTCTCTCTGACAGCTACTTGTCAATGGCCCCGTGATGAGTGAGCGCCAAGTCAGACAACGACAACGACAACGACATCGACTCATCCTTCTGCTTGCAGCATCTAGACATAGACTTGTGCCCTTATGCCTGTTGAAGGGATTCGGCTTGGCTTTGACAACGTGTCGCTGACAGGTTTTTTTTAAACGAAATTGCGTATGAATGAAATCGATTTTGGTTTCTAGTCTGAATCGATATTAATTAAAGCTGGGACGAACTCAGACCCACTTGTTGCTAAGAGCTTTTTATCAAGAAATGTATCCCATATCAGCTTCTAGCTCATAATTCTTGAACCACTTTTGATTGCAGTTTTGTAACCGCAACAAGCACAATGACTAAGCGCGTTTTGGGTTTTTTCTTTTTCTTTCTTACTTTCTGTTCTTGCTTTTCGAATACATTGACTGAGTGCCTCTTGGCAACAGAGCGCGAAATGCTGAGAACTTTACAGAAGACGTATATATAAAAAATATATACATTGTATAAATATGCTGCATGGCCTTTATAAAATACAATGCCCAGTGCAGCGACTGGGCAGAGAGAACAACCCCAGGTTGCAGTTTCGTTGCAATCCGGCCCTTTGGCCCAAGGTAGAAATTAAGCGTCCAACCGCGAGTTTACACATCATCATCATTATTGTTGCCTTTGTTGTAGTTGTAGTTGTTGTTGTTGCTGTTGCGTTTGCTGTCGTGCTGAACATCCTGCAGCTCGGCAAGACGTTGCCGCTGCAACGTGTGCGAATGTGTTGCACAATAAATAAAAATATTTATACATGAAACCCTAAATAAAGCATGAGCGACAAAGATGCGAACCAAGTCGTCGTCGCTTGCCACAGTTGCCACAGTTGCCAGGTTGCTGTCGTGGCCGCCGGCTTCGGCTTCCAGGCCAAGTGGCAAAAATAATGTCGTGGCATCTGCATCTGTGCAGCCAGCAGCGTTTGCCTACACGAATTTCACAAATAAAACATTTTTGCCGTTTACCAATGATCCTTGTTTTTGCCCTTATTTAATGCTCTAGCAGAATGCATCATAAAGATTTATTGGATATTTAAATCATAACACACATACTTAAAAACATTATTACACAAATTTCTTACACTTTTCTTACACCTTTCACTCGTAACTCATATTTTTATTTTACCCATATAAAAAGTGTATTTAAGTTTCGTTTTTGTTTCCTTATCCGTTTTCATTTCATTTGTTTTTGTTTGGGTTGTTTTTTTTCTTTTTTTGCATACCTTTTGTATCGACTGCGGCTGTGGCTCTTCTGCTGTTGCCGTTGTATGCCTCGTCATCATTGTCAGGCGTCGCAGCCCAGCATCAAGAATCAAGATCAAAGCAAAGCCCACTAACTACATCAGCCAGGCCAAGAAGACGTTCTTGCCGAGCCTCTCTGACTCTCGACTAAGGCACATTCACGGTCTAAGCTCTCTGGATTGTGGCAGCGGCAGCAGGGGCAGCAGAAGTGGCAGTGGCAAGGGCAGAGGCTCGGAAGCTGCCAATGCCGTGACTGCTTCTGTTGTGGTTTCTGCTGCTGCTGCTGCTGCTGCTGCTGCCGCTGCTGTTGTTGCTGTTGCATAGTCAAAGTAAAATAAGAAATAAATCAGTAAATTGGATTGCTTTTTTGCTGCGCGCTCGTTCTCGCTGATTTTTTCGCAATGGCAAACTGCAGTTGGAAGTTGGACTTGGACTTGGCTTGGTGTAGCTGCTTTTGGGCTCGCTGCATGTCGTTGCATGCTGGAATTTCTATGCTTATCATTTTCTCGATCTCACCTGTTCAATTCATTATTTTCTATAAATAAACGACAGGCGGCAGCGGCCCAGCAATTTACATGGATCCTTCGCTCTTTTGGCGCGGCCTTTTGCCCATTGCCATTGCCATTGCCATTGCCTGTAATTAAGTCAGTCGCATAACTGCTGCTGCTGCTGCTGCTGCTGCTGCTATATTAAGAGACATGAAGAAGAAGTTGCGCTTTGAATTCGCATTCATTTTAATAACTAAACTCGCACATGCTTTGTTCATGCCAGCGTTACCCTGCCCCCGCTAAGGGCCACAAAAGGTCAGTGCAGCAGCAGCAGAAGTCTTTCTGAAATTCAATATGTGTCCTTTGATTTGGGCTCAAGCCTTTGGCTTCTCTTGTTGTTGTTGTTGCTGCTGCTGCGGTGGCCAATTTCGCGAATTCGTGCAACGCTTAGTTATGCCAGTGCGCATCGTGGCACACCAACATTGTGAGGCAGATCTGTGTGTATGGATCTGTATCTGTATCTCTACGCTTCGAACGGCGGCTTCTTTGCCACGGCATGGAATTTGGTTTGGTTTGGTTTTATTTTTGCTTTTGCTTTTATTTCTTCATGTTGGTACCTAAATTTTTGCCAGTTTGCGTTCTTTAGCGGCATCTTGCTGTTGTGATTGTTGTTGTTGTTGTAGCTGCCCCTTTTTGGGTCTCTTTCCCCCTCTCTCTTTCTTTCTTTGTCGTTGACATGCTACACAAATGTAGGCCTATGATAACATTGTCTTTCGACTTCGATTTGGCACAGCGCGTGAAAGTTGTCGAGCCAAAGGCCTCCACGCACACATTTCCAATGTTTATGTTATACAGTGTTGCTTCTGTTTATTTGTGTGTGTGTGTTGCTTAATGCACTTCAAGTCTTCAATGTTCTTAACATTGTGATCCATTGTCTTATTTATGTTTAAATTCACAATAGGCTCAGCTTACTGAAAGGTTTCAAGAAGGGGTATTTTAATGCTGTCACTGTATTTGGCGTCAAATATATTAGCTTACCTTACAACTTTGATAGCAAAAAACTTCCTAAAGCGTTTTACAGGGTATTTAATATTCCCATTAAAAAAACATTCATTTTATTATAAACTCTTATCTCTGCAAGCCCATCGCATTTTTTTTTAAGTATTTCCATTTTGAACAACAGCCAGACGTACGGCATTAAAACCTTTTTTATTTATTAAAATACAAAAATAAATGCGCATAAAGCTGCAATTGCCATAGTTGCAAATCTTTGAGCTTCGACAGCTTGTTGCAATGTGTTGAGAGATTGTTATGTGTATATGTTAGAAGTACATAAACGAGTGTGCAAAATAGGAAAAGAAAAACGTTTCCGTCTGTCGAAGCTGTCAAAAGACGCGCTATAAACTTTAAGGCTAGAAGTTTTGAGCAGCAAAAGTTTGTGATCCCTTTCGAAAAAGACGGTCATAAATTCTATGAAATTACTTCACAAAAAATAGAAGAACAACGGAAACAAGTTTAATAGTTGCCACCAACAGCCAAATAGCACAACGTTTGGGGCCACTGAGGGATGTGGCATGGAGTGTAGAGTGGTGAGCCGAGGCGAGAAGGGGTCTGCGGCAAGTTTGGTAGCTTAACATCTGATGGCAGGCGTTGCACACTGCATTCTGCTCTAGCTTAACAACATTTTGAGTTTTAGCTGCCAGCTGCATCCGAAGCCGCAAGAAACTCGACTCGACTTGAGTAGAGTTGAGTAAAAGTTTTGAGTTTGTCATAAAATTGGCATGCGTGCTAAATGCGTATGTGTGTGCGTTGAAACTTGTTAGGCCAACTGGCTGATGACTGTAGTTAACTGATTACGCATACGCCGCGTGGCAGCAGTCAAAACTTGTGGAATGTGCATAAAATCAAACACACTCACACAAAACCCAAAATGCCAAACCAAAAAGGAACTGTGTAATGCACATTTATGGCGTGGGAAAGAACATCTAAAAAATGCGCGACATGTTGTTGAATGAAAGAAGTAGAAATTGAAGTAAACAAAAAATATACAAAACAGCGAACAAAGCAAAGAAAGCAAAGCGGACGCTGCTTAGTCTGGTAGTAGAACCTGGATGGACTTCGAAGCTCGAATCTGTTGCATGAATCATCAAGCTTGCATTTGCTTTGCTTTGGTTCTCAGTTTCGCAAGAAGAGCCAGAGCGAGAAAGAAGAAGAGCGAGAGAGAGAATGAACAAACTGGTTCTGGTCACAGGAATGCAGAGATAACTTCTTGTATCCCGGTAGGTACCCAGCTTCGTTCGTCTTTGGAAGCTTAGCGAGAAGCTCTGCATATTTAATATTACACAAAGGTGATGTAGAGCAGACAGCACAGCCAAGCAATGCCATCGGCATAATCCACACACACACACACACACACACACACAAACAAACAGCGGTCTACATTAATTTAGTGAGAACTGCACACACACAGATACATGCGCATGTTTTACTTGTCTGAAGACGCACCACAAATTTTAATTAACCGAAACAATGGCGGCATCCTTCACATCAAAGGCAAAACAACATAATCATTGCATTGGCTTCCCATCGCAGCAGCAGCAGCAGCAGCAACAGCAGCAGCAGCAACAACAACAGAAACCGCACTTCGCAGTTTGCAGTTCGCATTTGCAAACGGACTCACCGGGGCTAAATGACCACGAAATTGGCCGAAGGCACAACGATACAGACACAAACTCAAAGGGCAGAGAGCAGAAAGTTTTTGGGTCAGCTTGAGGGCAGCCACGTAAGTGGAAAAGCGCACACATTAGAGCACAGTACAGTTAGTTTATGTAGTGCAAATTGCGCAAGAATCCTTTTGCCGCATTGATTAAAAGCACAATATTCCCCAAATGCAGCAGCTAGAGCTGCTTAGATATATTCTGTTTATAGCGAATTGTGCATCTGACACACATAGCTAGTGAGAGATTTTACCTTGCAGCACATTCATTGCGCATTTATTACGTATACGCTTGTTGCCAATCGATAGTTGACACGGTCATTGGGGAGAAGCTGCTCCAGCTACTGCTGCTGCTGCTGCTGCTGCTGCTGTTGATGCTGTAAGGATGCCAAGGTCACAGAAGTGCCGACAAATGGTCACCAATTTGGCAGACAACAAGCCTTGAGGCTGACACTGGCGCGCCACATGCAAGTGCGTCACCAAGAGAGATAGATGCCACCAATGGCATTTTCAAATGGCCAGACCAACTGGCGTCAACATTGCCTTGGGCACACATTCGCTTAAGCACCTCTAAGTGATAAATGATTAAGTCAAAGTTTATAACGTTCACAGAGTGTTGTTTGTTGCAAATTGTATTTAATTGCGTCGCGTTAGGCAAAAAGAAAACAAACATAAATTAAAATGCAAGCGTGATTTTCAATTCACATACAGATGGGCGGCTTAAATGTCGAGCTAGATGTGCTTAATTAGAATAGAGAATTCACTTACTCTAATCTTGAGTTACATATGATTTCTAATTTTACTCTTTGACTTGTGTTAGTTGCAGCTTTTGTTACATGTGTGGTTTGTTTTTGTTTATACCCGCCATTTATACACTACAATATAGATAATTGTGTTTGTTTATTTGTTTATAATATGAGGCGCCAGCAACAGCGATTGGCGACAAACTGTCGTTTGAGTGAATTGTGTGTGATTGGGATGCCGATTGAAATTTCAATTGAACATTATATTTGATTTAAAATATGCCTGTGTAAATGTATATATTATAGCTATAAAGCGTTTATTTATTTGTTACTGAATCGAGAGTAATGCAAACAATTGTTTAACACTAAAATTTGCGTATTTCATAAATAAATTTAAGGTATATTACTTTGCTACTGCCGACTGCCGAGTGATGTCGGCTTGTTGCCGTTTTTAATGCAATTTGCTTTTATTGTATTGCAATTTTCAGTACAAATTTGCAATTGCAATTAGCGGCAATTTGAGCGCATTTGCATTGCGAATTCGCACATGAAATGAAAATGTGAAATGCTAGTGAAAACGTTACAAATGTTGCATATCGTGTGGCAAGAGTTTGGCGGCGGGGGCAGTTGACTGGTTGACTGAGTGACCCACTGGGCAAGCTAGCGAAGAGTGCGTCTGAGTGCAGCATTCTGTTGCAGTTTGTCGTTTACTTAATGAAAGTAAGTACTTGCCACAAGCCGCAGTTGCAGTTCGAGTTGCAGTTGCAGTTTCAGTCAACTGTGAGCAGCGAAAGTAGCTCACTCTCACAGCAGTGCCACTTAATGGCTTTATTTGTCGAGACCAGCGCTTGACCGAAAGGCATATATGTATATAACAGCACCGAGTACTACGAGAGAGAGGGGGCATGCAGGGGTGCCATTTGGCAGTCCAACACTTGACAGCGTTGCTATTGCTTTAAGCCCCATGACAGTTGTGCAATAAAAAAATTGCGAAAAATTATTGCGTTGACCATTGGTACACTGCCCACATGTGGCAGTCGTCGCCTATTGCCACATGATTTATCAAGCGAAACTCACACGCTAATAGAATTTATATACGACGCTGCCAGGATCAACCCACATACACACACACACACGCTTGAAACATTGAAAGATTTGTTGTTTTGCTTATTTGCCAGAAAATAAAAGTTCCGCGCCGTCAACCTAATTGATAAGCAAACCGCGATAAGCGCTTGTCAAAATGTTTGGCTTACAATTTACACATGTCAATCAATAACTTGCAGCAGTTGTTTTTGCTTGCTAAATGCATATTGCAATTTAAAAAACGATCGCAAACTCAAATTGGCGAATCATCTTGAACAAATTACACTGGTCAGCTAGCCTATTGTTGTTGATTTATACACTCTATGGTGAAGTTGTTCCGCATTGTTTTATTTATGCGCATTGTTGATTGAGCTTTGACTTTGACACTTAATGGCCACTTAAGTCAGATACTTATAAGTGATGCAGTTTGATCATGGCTCAGATAGATTTATCATTCATTGTATAAGGGGGCAGATGCGCATTTATGCATAATATTATTCTTAGATACTTCCTTGACTCTTTGTGTTTTGTTTGACAAAGAGCAATAAAAGTATAGAAACATTGTAAACTTTTTGCAGCTTTAAAGCAACATATTTAAACACCTTCTCATAACCCAGCAGCATACAATTTAAGGCCAAAACAGACAGCAAACAATTTACCTTACTTACATGGCTGACAAAAGAGTAAGTTGTGAAAATAAAAAAAGTTATTGAAATGCATTATATATGTAAATTTCAACAAATTGCTTTATTATATGCAATAAACTGTAGCTACTTTAAAACAATGTTTAATTAAAAACACTCGCCAACGATTTAGGGTAATAGCAGCTAGCAATCAATTATTGATTGTTGAATTAAAGTGAAACGTTTGTATTGAGCTTTAAGCCAATTTACTACAGCTTATCGCACACACATTCGATTCTTCACAATCATTATGAACAATTAAATTGAAATTGACAACGCTGCTGAAGCTCATTAACCCACATGCAAATATAATTGCACACAACTAAAGGTGCAATTTATGTGCATTCATATTAAATTCTTTATTTTGAACAATATACGTTATATGAGGCGTGGGGATGGCTTTCACATACCATATTTATAATTGTTAACGCCTTTGCAGTTTTTTTTTAAGAAAAGCCGCAATCATTAGGAGTTCTGTCAAGCTGCCGCCAACAGGATACACTTGCCGCATTATTGACGCCTAGCTCTGGTGTTTTTTTTTTTCGCCAAGGCTTTCTGCATATCAGTCTATCTGTCTGTCAGTCAGTCAGTCAGTCAGTTAGTCAGTGAGTCAGTCAGTCACACATTCAACTGAGCGCTGACAGTTTGCTTCATGTGCCACATATTTAACACACAGCATTTCATTATGCGCATTTCCTGTTGACTTTCTCTCTCACACTCACTTCCACTCCCTCACACACACACAAACACACACACGCTGGGCCATTGCAATGCAGCTTTCCTTCCTTCCTTTCTTCCGACGACACATGCCAGGCATTCTCTATGCCCGCTCCAGCTCCTAACCTGCTCTGCGGCATTGTGTGCTGCATTCTTGTGGGCGTGCGCGCGTCTGCTGGTGGTAGTAGGCGTGAGCCTGGCTCGTGGCAAGAACTTTGGGTGAGTTTGCATGCCACAACAATGCCACAGTATTGTAGAATAATAATAGTGAATGTGTTCGTTGGTGTTGTCGTTGTTGTTGTTGTATTTCAACGTTGACCCCTTCATCACATGGCTATGTCAAAAGTTTTTGACATGCTCGTGTTCTTGACCCGACAAACAAACCAGAACCACATGGAAAAGCCCGACCCTAATGTATTTGTTGTTGTAATTGCTGGGACGGTGTTATAGGAGTCTATTGAGCCGTGTTCTAATTTTGACCCGTTCATAATTAAAAGTTCATATGGATATTGCACATCAGTTTTGATCAAGTTAAGGGATTGAAAAGTTATGAGCTGTGAAATAAAAATATTATTATAAACAATACTCTTGCCATGCCGAGTATTATCATATAAACTGTATATCGATTGACATAAAATATGGCTAATAGGGAAATAAGTAAACAAAGTTCAACACAAAACTCCCATCTAATACACAGTTGAAGTGATTAACCCAATTGGTGCATAAACAAAACAGCAAAAGCAGCAGCAGCAGCCAAAAATGCGGGAATTTGTTTATAAAGTTGGCCCAATGAATAAAAACGGGGCGAAGTAAATTAATTGCAGCCAGCAAAACGACAGTTGCAGAGCAACTAACGCTTCCCAGCAGGTGGTCAACATCGGAAGAGTGGGCGGCTCTGGGTGGTTGTGGTGCCGGCAGTAGTGGGTGTTGCCGCCCACGCAGGCGCCATTCTGTGTGTAGTTTGTTGCTGGCCGCTGCCCTGAGCCCAAAATAACAAATGAAAATAGAACTTTAATTAAAGGCAGTCGCAGTAGCAGCAGCAGCACCAAAGAAGAAGAAATAATATAAGTTCAACATCTAATAGAGAAAATACAGTTGCACTAACCCAGACCAAGTCATATGCAAAACAGCGGGTTGTCTGCTGTTTAAAGAGAATTTCTATTTTTCACCCTATGCAGTTGCCCTCTTTCCACAAAAACTACATTTATATATATATATATATATATATATACTCTATATGTGGTAGCTGCTGCTTTAAGTCAGGCAGTCGAGATGAGAATATGACAGTTGAAAGCCCGAAGGCACCCTTAGTAGTTCTAAAGGTTGTTGTTTGTTGTTTTTGTTATGGTATAGCAGTTGTTGTTGTTCAGTTACTAAGGCAAGCTGTTCGCCTGCATTTAATGGCCTTAAAGTACTACACATCCACTTTTGGCTGTACGAGTTTTGGTAAGCTAATGATAACAGGAATAAACATGCGAGCTGTTGAGCTAAAACTGAGCTAAAACTTAAGTTGTCTGGTGGAAGGATTTTGTAGCGCGGTAGCGTGAACAAAAGAGACAAAGAGCGTAGGTGAAAGTAGTTTTTAACTCCACTGGAGTTTCACTCTAGATAACTTTAAGATGATGACATGTGGCATTAATCGAATTTAACAAGCAGCTGGAACAAAAGTCAATGCGTATAATCTAATTAGTCTGACATACTCCTAACTCCTAAGGACTTCCATGTCTGAGCCAGCGCCTGACTCAGTTAGAGAAAAAAGCAAAAAACAAAAATTAATTAATGAATTCATCAGCGCTGAGTGCAGTCATTACACTTGATGCCCACCAAGCAGGGACGATGATGATGTTGATGACTGTTCGCTGTTGAATGTGGCTGCACTAGAACAACATAAAGCACTTTCATTGGTAGGTAGACCCTAGCAAATGGCAAATGGTAGAGCAGGCATCAAGCATAAAGTTGGCCCAAAACTAACACGAGCACTTTAAGAGATTATAAGCCATACACAAGTTGCTCAAGTGCCCAGAAACGAATATAATTTTTGCTGGAAAAGCCGCTTTGGCATTTCAACATTTATTGAGAGAACTCTTGATAGAATATGTAATTAGAATTTGTGTTATTAACTATATAGATTGAAAACTATATATTCTAACTATTCTATAAAACATTTCATTACAACAATTTCCCAACCCCTTCACATTTTAATTCTTTTCATAGTTTTGGCTTCAACTTTTACACATATTCACACCGAAACTTTCATTTGAATTCCTTTTTGCTACTCTTTGTTGAATATGAGAGTGAATTTCGGCAAAGCTCTTGGGCGTCAGCGTCTGCCTGTTATGGCATTTATGACGCATACGCCACGTTGCCACTTGCACCTTGAATTTTCTGACTGGCCTGGCCCGAACTTGTGGCCCAAAACGAGCGCTCGCGCACAATTATAAAATGTGCTCTCGTTTTTTTTTCTGTTTTTCGGTTGGGATTTTTTTTTTTTAGCTAAAAGTTTTTTGCCACATGCCATAAAAATAGTTGGCCAGCATTTTGATGTCAGAGAGTCGTTTCTGGCTCTCCGTTCCTGGCATTGATGTGGGTCAGTTACGTGGCCACAGGGGCCACAAAACTTTTGGTTGGCCTCGGTGGCCCTGGTACAGGCCAGAGCAAAGCAATGCAATCCAAGGCTGGGCCGCAAAAGTTTTCATTGAGTGTTTTCAATTTCAATGGTTTCGATTTCACACGCCTCGAATGCTCCAAGCTCAGTCTGCATCCAAACACGCAGCTATATAGCTACGTGCACACTGTGCAATTCAATTGATTGGAGGGGTGGTCTGCTAGTGGTTGTGGCATACAGCATTGCCGCATGCGGCATGTGCTTGTGGTCTGCGTTGGGAAACGCTGCACTAAAGCATTTCCATACACAAAATATCGAGCAAAAATATTCGCAAAGAAATGTTCTTCTTCTGTTTTTTTTTCATTTAGGCTCATGCCTGTTGACAACCCGCGTATTTATAGTTGACACACAGTATAAATACTCGTACACAGACATACGTACATACATACATATATGTGCACATATAGACATACAGGCATATCACAATGCGATAATCTTGTTGTAGGCGTTGCTTTCTGACCACTAAACGGTTGTTTCATTTTTTCTTTGTGTGCGTTGATTTATAATATGTAGCGAAAATCCGAAATATATGGCGTGTTATTTCTTTAAAGAATTATAGAAACACTTTAGCCAAGGCAATATGAATGGCTAAGAATTATGAATAATACCTATTAATAGCATATGAAAAACTTTTAAATAGTTTTTAGGCTCAAAAAACGTTTTAAATTATTTAAAAGCATATTTACAGTATACGTATACGTAATTTTTGAGCAGCTATAGTATTTTATTTGCTTTTAAGAACCCTGAACCCATTAGTTGTTAATGAAAAAATGTTTTAGTTGCTTAAAAAAGTCGAAGATTCAGAACTTGCAAGTTTCGTACACGCGAGTTACAGGTGCTTGGAATCGTGGTGTTGCAAAGCTTTGTTGTCGAATGGAAATAGGTTTGACCAGGACAGTTGTACAAGGCGCCATACCAGATACTGTTGTCCACATAGCACCGTATGTACCTAAATGGTGAATTTGATTTTAATATCAATTTAGTTATTATAAGAAACACCACTTACTGTTTGCATGTAGTACGCAAATCGTTACCATAAGGAAAACGGCCAGCCACCTTGATACTTCTGCAATATGTGTTGGGATCAACATTAGTTGGTGTCATCACAGTCGTCGATAGCTCATCATCAACCAGAGGGCACGTTGGCTGAGAGCCTATTGCTACAGAGGTGCAAATATTGGGATCGTCCTTGTTGCAAAAGTAATTTGGAGCACAGCTGCCAGTAATATTCGTCGGCCTGTTAGTTCCCATACACAGCGCAAACGTGCGAACTCCAATGCAGGCAAAAGTTTTCGAGCTGTTGCAAAGTTTACAATCGTTACATGATCTTATCGCACTGTTGCTCTGACAAATGGCCAACTCCGCTGTGCAATAGAGACCCGTTGGACAACTGTTGATCGGCAGAGCGGGTAGATTGTTTTCACAGAACGTGAACTGTGTTTCCGAAACGCAGGCAACATTCGAGTATGCCGAACACACATTGCATTCGGACTGGCAACCAGGAGACAGGACTCCAACTGCCAACAGTAGCAGCATCAGTTTCAACATCTTTAAACACAACTGAAGCTTGCATTGCACTGCAACTGCATTTAAGATGTAACTTTATCTAATCTACAGCCTTGCCAGGTATACAAAAGCTATTGTAAAATCATTTACCTCATCGTTGTTTATGTCTTTAGATTTATTGCAGTCGTTCTTTAAATTGTATGATCCGATAAAATGTAAAGTGAATAAGCCTAAAACTATGCTATAAGTTTCGTTTATGATCTTAGTTTAAACGATAGCAGTCAGATAACAAACTGCTAACGTAAGTTGAAGGTCTTATCTTAAATGACGTAAACGACTGTATTTGTGCAGATATACTTTAATCAAAATTCACAGAAAACTAACAAAAGAATAGAACTTTGCAGAGAATATAGTTTAAAGACAGCCAGGTTTAGTTGGTTTTGTTATTCCACAGCACAAAGTATTGCCATTGAAATAGGGGTTCGTTGTTGGGCAAGTAATAAAGCGGCCAATCCACGTATCAATATAGTATCTGCAATGGATATAACTAAAAACAGCAGATATATAATTTAATGTTAGATAATGTAAGAGCTGGCTCACCTGTTGCACAAGGTGTCATTGGGAATAGCATGTACGGAAATACCCTTGGGTGCAGTGCGGCAAAATTCATTGATAGAACTTGGTGGCTTTTGAGTTGTGGTACTTGGCGCAGTGGTTGGGGCTGCCTCTGCGCAGGTGGCCTGTGTTGTTAAGGCATTGCCACAGATACTCGGTAGATCTACGTTGCACACGTGACCTGTAGGACAGGTGCCGCTACTATTAGATGGAGTGTTGCTGCCCAGGCACAGATCATAGCTGCGAACTCCGGTGCAGGCAAAGATGCGTTGATCATCACACTTATTACAGCCGCGACAAGCCTTGAGTGTTTCTTTTTTTTGGCATATCACTGTCTGGCTGGTGCAATAGCTGCCCGTGGGGCAGGAATTGACAGGTCCTGTGAGCTGATTGTTCACGCAGAATTGAAAGTGCGTCTCCGACGTGCAGGCGACATTACTGCCAGTGGCACAAGTATTGCAGTCAGCCTGGCAGCCGAGAATGCCAATTTCAAAGGCTAGAGCTAGTAACAGTAGACGCCGCATCTTGAACTGCAACTGCAACTGTTGATGTTATGCAGTAGCTTTTTAATAATGACATCAACTTATCTCTAATCTGGTTGAGAAAACAACAATTGTGTAAGAAAGTGAACAGAGATTTTGTTGGGATCATAAAGTTTCTCTTTCTTTATGACTCGTTTGATAACGAAAAAACCAAATGCTGCTGCCACAAAGTATGCCCCAAAACAAGGTTGCATATTACCTTATCTAAATTGGGCTGACTTAGACAAGGTTAAGCTGCAATTTTTGCTGCCAAAATAAGCTATTTAAAGTTGAGTATTCAACGCAGCCAAAACCATTCAAATAATCTAGCAGAAACAAAGAACTTTGGAAATGTCTACGAAAGAAATTCAACCGCATTACTGTCTCTTACTTTTGATCTGCCTGGTGGGATCTGTCCGGACAACCTGCAATGTGTGCAATCCTGTCAACAGCATGGCCTGCTATGCGGTCAACCAAATGCAGGCCTGTGATGCAAATCATTTACCCACACGCATACCCTACCACTGTCCAGCCGGCTATGTATGTGTGAATGGACCAAAAGGAGTTCAGTGTCAGCCTGCAAGTAGTGGGGTCAGGGGTGCGTGTCAGGACTGCAACAAGTGTGATGCAACAAGAACGTTTGCCTGCACAGGAACCAGCACTTTTGCCCTATGCCTCGGCACAAATAGGCCCCAGAGCTCCTTGGGTCACTGTGCAGCTGGTTATGTGTGCAACAATAATAATTCCCAGATCTGTGGCCTACACACGAAAGTGAGCCCCACCTGCTCCTATGCAGATGATGTTACAAGAACCACAACAACGAAAACGCCAATGCCACCCACACCAGCACCAACGCCCTCGACTAACAATGCGGCTACCTATTGCGCTGCTGTTCAATCACAGGGTAAATTTCCAGTTGGTGATTATGCCGAGACAACTTGTCGTCAGTATATCGAATGCTTTCTGTTGAACGGCAGCTGGAGAGGCCACAAATACACGTGTCCAGGTCAAACGTATTTCAGTCGCATCAGCAGACTGTGTGAAGTTGAAATGCCTGCCACTTGCTTCACGCCAACGTATACCACAACAACCACAACAGTGGCACCAACCACCAGCAATCCCAATGCGTATTGTCGCAAAATGCAGTCACAGGATTACTTTCCCGTTGGCACAAATCCGAGCAGCACGTGTCGTCAGTATGTCTATTGTCATGTTCTGGATGGCATCTGGTGGGGTCAGATGTACACCTGTCCGGGTAGCACCTACTACGACAGCTCCAGCAAGAGATGTGTCACCCATTTGCCAGCCATTTGCTCTCAACATGTGGCAAGCTTGAGTTTAAATGGAATCGATTTAGACTAGCAATATTGTTATTGAACTACAATTATTTAATAAATTCTAATAATGTCCAAGCTTAAAATTAAAGTAAACAATCAGCTGGCGTTTTGTAAACGCAGCGTTGTGTTTCTGCCTCAAAATAGAAGCTGGCAGTACAACTATATTTCACAGCTCTTACTTGCCCATTGTTTGAATAGCAGCCAATGTATCTGTAAGAATAAAGTACATTCAGGAAATCAAGGAGATACATATAGTTCAAAATTTCTAATGACCGTTTGCAGTAGGGATCTCGCGGCACAGTTTCATAGAGACCCGCTTTAGGCTTTAGTTCACACATTTGCTGCGCTGTCAATATACCACTTTCCGTAGTAGACGTAGTGATTGGAGTCTTTTCGGTTGTGCTCACCAGATCATCATTCAAATCACAAGTTAAAGTTTGACCTTTCCTTTTTGGCACACAAACTTGGTCGCTGCTGGCATCACAAACGGTATCGGGCGGACAAATGCCCACAGGACCCGTAGGTCGGGCAGCACCATAGCACATTTGAAACATGCGTTGGCTCTGGCAGGCAAACTTGTAGTTTCGATGAGCACTACAGAGTCCACATTTGCTGGTATCCCCACAACTGGGTGGCAGCTGAGCGTTTTTCTGGATACAAATTGCAGCTTTGTCGCTGCACTGAAAGCCATCGAGACAAGTGTAAAGACGATCTGTGTGAGGTGTGCTATCTAAAAATAAAATAAAAAATGGCACTAAATAAAGTATGCAAGTGTTAGGTAATTGAACTACTTACCTCCAAAGCATAAGTAAAAGGAAGTGGAATTCATGCAGGCAACTTGATTTGTTTGGCAAACATTGCATTCCGACAGTGCGCGATCCATTAGGCAGGTTAATGCGAGCTTTGGTTGAAAATGTTAATATTAAATCACTTATAAATGTAACTCTTAAAATTTACTGACCACACTTAGCAATTGTACGTAAGTTGTTAGTTTTGAAGTCATTTCAAAGCTGAAATCCGTTTTTCTTAGTTCTTGGCTGAGTTCTGCCCTCTGTCAAGGTTTTGAATGTACTAATGTACCTTTACCTCTTGACTGCTGTGCTTTAAATGTTGTTTTTCGAGTAGTGAAATTTTCTATGTTTATCTATTCTTTTTATATTATACACATGCTAATTGTTTTAATTGCCTAGGCTTTCCACTTGATTGCCATAAGCATAAGCGCAACATAAAAGCTGGATCCCCGAAAAAAAAGCCCAACACTGCGATAATGAGCAGAATTCTTACAGAACTTACCTGATTATCATTAACTTAAATATTAATTAAGTTTTAAGCAGTTTTTTGTTTTAAGCCTTGATCCCTAGTTATGAGACCAATAAGAATGCAAGAGCAAGTAATGAAAGCGTTTGAGTTCTTAGATGGCTTAACTTAATTATAAGCAAAAGCAAATTATGTATTATACTTAGTTTAATTTTTTGTGTAGAGCTGGCTGGCATTCTAAATTAAGATTGCAATTTGGCGTTAAAGACTTTTGGAACTCTAACATACTTTATTTTAAAAAACAGCTGGCCAATTGTTAAGCCCAAAAATGTTTTCGAAAGTATGCTGCACATTTTAGCTTAGCCAATTCAACCACCTTCTTTATTTTATTGCCAAGGTATTTTAATACAATAATTAAAATACCAGCTCTTTATTATTATGGTTTATTTAAAATTATTCGTGCAGTTTAATAAATGTTAAAATGATAAAAATTACAATAATTACAAGCAGCCAGCATTAGATGGTTTGACAGTGCCACATGCGGAAACTGCATTAAAATATGGCTTCTCTTGTCGACAAGAAACAATGTTACCTTGCCAAGAACTGCCCCTGTAGAAACAATTAATGAAACTGCAAGAAAAAATGAAATTACTTAATATTAAAGATATATTCGAAAGCCAAAAGCTTACCTGGTGCAATCAGTATCATTTGGACGGGCATAGCGACCAGCTCTTTGATGAGTTTGACAAAAGGTGTTGGGATTAAATGTACTAGGAGGAGTGATAGGTAGATTCGTTTTTTCATCAAATCTATCGCACGTATCAGAAATATCCGGTTCGCACTCTAAGACACAGGGGTTACCTATAGCTGCATTCTTAATGCTGCATGACCAATCTTTTGGGCAAGTAATTCTCTCGGGCATGAGTGTATGGCCATCGCATCTGCCAAAGGTGGTTCGCGAAGTGCAAGCGTAAGTTTTACCATCGGTGCAGTCTCCACATTTAGAAATATCCCCACAGGCCGAAGGAGTGGATGAACTCGCGCAAATATCGCCATACTGAGTACAAACTGGCGTTTTCGGCGGACATTTGAAACTGTGCAATGGATTTGCTACGCCTAAAATTCACCCTTTAGTCAGGAATTCGTCAAACAATAAAATAGACATATATTCTTACCATCATAGCATAACTGGAATGTGTCATTGGTGGTACAAGTGTGCGCAAGGTAACATTGACCACAGACAGCCTCCACGTCGACAGCTGACTGAGACAGCAGGAAAATGGTAAGCAGTACTTTTAGTCCCGTGTGTAGAAGCTTCACCATCTTCAGTTTGGCAATTGAAGTAGCTGGATCTAGACCTCTTGCCTTTTAAATGCTAACTGTGGTACAGTATTTTTATGACACATGCCAGCCATAATGATTATCTCTCAATGCTACCGCATTCATAAATATGCTGGCTACTGTTTAAGATTATTCTTACTGAGTAGCGTGTTAGAGCTCTATCTTCTGTCATCATCATTATTTGCATTAGTATAAGCTCTGCATTAAAAAATGCAACTTATCTTAGTTATTTCCTTGGAACACCAAGACACTGTACTTTACTCTCTGGTTAAACGATATAAATGTGCGGCAAATGCTGAAAGTGATCATTAGTCACTTGAACGCTCTTTCGTTAAGCATTACAAGCAAGCAACTAACATGCAGCAGTCTCGTTTCATCACAAGCCTGGTAAGCAAGGCACAAAAGTAGCCAAGTCGCATCCTTCAAATCAACTTTAACTTCTCTACAGGTTTTAATACTGGCATTCAGCTCTATGCTGTTTACAGTTACCGATGCCGTTTGCGGTGGCTGCATGAAAAACAATGTGGCATGTGTTAACGCCACTCATTACAAGATTTGCATCAATAGCGATATTATTGACAGTGGAGTTCTTTCCTGTGGTAAAGATAAAATCTGCACCGACCTAATGGATCCATGCTGGAAACCGTTCGAAGGTGATGGAATAAAGCCTGTTTGCAGTCAAACTAATGTTGATTGCAGACAATGCGACGGAAGTTCTATTTTTGTTTGTACCAGTAAAAAAACATTTCAAATGTGCAACGGCAATGATTTGCATCCCCAAATCAACACCTGCCCGAAAAACACTTTCTGTTCTATCGATTCGGGCAAAATCTGTGTAAAGTCCTGCCTGTTGACCAACGGTAATTACGAATGTAATAAGGATGCACCTTAAGCTATGAAACGAAGATATTTTTTATACTTGAAATGTTTGTATGTTAAACTTTGAACTTTTAATAAAATCAATATGTAAATAATTCAACAGAATTTATTTTAATACTTATTTTTTAATATAATTGATTTAAAGAAATATTATTTGCTAACGTGAATTAAGTTAATGCTTTAAAATTATGTTTACGCTATGCCAAAATGTATAAAAGAATCGCAATCTAGATATGATGTGGAATGGAACAGTTTTGTTACCATTTCGTGATAGCTTTTCATTGCGATATACACAAAATAAATTCTTACCATTCATCTTCTAGTGAAAAAGATTTTAGACACATTCTTTTTGACCCTGAACTGTGAATGTAAATTGCCAAATAAAATTATTATAAATAAAACTCTTATCAGCGCTGTCAGTGGCTATATTTTAGGCTTTAAATTTGGGAAGGTCCAAAAACTATCCGAAAACAGGAACTAAGTGAACAGGCTTATAGAATGCCAATCCAACACAGTGGCATGTGTTTTGAAAATAAATAAATTAAATTAGGCAAAATAAGCGCTAACATTGACCCAGTTTTCGGGTGGTTTTAATCAAATTAGTCATATAAACCACAATGACGTAGAAGTATTATAGGAATTTTACACATGCTTTGTTGATATTGTTATTATTACAATTATTATTATCATTTGTTATTCAAGTTTTGTGGCATGTTGTAACAAAAGTGTGCGCACTTTCACGCTCGAATTTCTGTTAGGCCTTGCCCAACATTTAATCGATGTGGTAGGTGTGGAAAAACAAATTCGCAACAGGAAGCAGCACAAAAAGCGTTGACGTGAAATATGTGTGTTCGTATTATGTAGGGATGTCCCCACCCACAGCACTTTGGCCATTAACTGGATATGTTTGGGGCCCAATGTTGTTACCATTTGAAGCTGCTTGATTGTGGCGCATCTAATTGTTTTAGCTGCTGCGTTTTGTTATTGCAATTAATATTCAACTAAATTTTCAGCTTTTTCTCGTTTTTGTGTTCAACTAAAAAGCGCAAAGCGGCAACAAATTGCGGTCATTAAACTTATTTCCACGCCAAGCCAAATAAATTGTCGCCTCCGCGCGGCTGCCTGCCATAACAGTTCCAGGGAGCGAAGCGTGCGCATCTTCTGCTCCAAATATATATTTAAACCGCCATCAAACAAGTGCAAACAAAGTAGAAATGGGCAGCTCACAGTTGCAGCTTAGTGGAATCTCGATTTGTTGCCTTTTCGTCCTGGCAGCGAGCAAGGTGCCTGTGAAATCCTATACAAATAGCTGGCGGGATTTGATCTTTGGCAGCAAGTGGTTAACGCCAACGCCGCGTCTACGTGAATCGAAGTGTGGGTTGGGATGTGGTGGTCTTTGTCAATACAACAGCTGATTTCACCTTTCGCAGTTCTACCCTTTTTTGCCCTGGTGCCCATTGGACCGAGCAGCTGTTCAGCGCCCTCTGGCGAGCAGGGCAACTGTATACCCAGCAAGGATTGCCTCATTCGGAATGGTATACCGGCTGGTCCCTGCGGTGGTGGCTATGGCGTCTGTTGTATATGTAAGTGTAATTTTCTAACCTATTCAGTCGACCTTCACTGTGACGTCACAGCTACTACAAAGTCTTAAGATTTATAATCATTTAATTAAATGTTAACAAGTGTGAGAAGCACACTAAAAAACACAAGTTTTATCAAGACTGCAGATAAAAATAAAGTCTTGAAGGCTGCTCTTATAATAAACTTTAAGCAATTCTTCCAATTTATTGTTTAATCCAACAAGAATATAACATAAACAAGCGTAATACTTTCTTCAAATACTTTCTTTGCAGTTCTTCAAACTTGTGGTGGTGTGATACGTGAAAATTCCACATACTTTGTGAATCCCAATCATCCCGATGTCTATGATGGCACTGGCAGTTGTCAGGTGACGATACAGAAACTGCATCCCGACATTTGTCAACTGCGCTTAGACCTGGATATGTTTTCCATAGCGCCACCTGAGCCTGCCAATCATTTGTGCAATCAGGATCAGCTGTTGATCTCGGGCGGCAGTCCCACGCCCACCATATGCGGCAGTTCCACGGGCGATCACAGTAAGTGACACACAGTTATAGACCAAACAGTTCACAGTTCAAGTCACAATTGTTACTAGTGTACATTGATGCTGGCCTGGGTCAAAGCAATCCAATTGTGTTGTCTGTCATAACGAGTGCAAGTTTTCCGCGCTTGTGGCGCGTGCGTGTCACACAAATCCATTGTGGCAGCATTAGTCGAGCGGATCAGGGCTGTTTACAGTACTACACAGCTATAAGTGGACGTGTGCGCAGTTTTAACTATAATACAGTGGGTGGAAGGCAGCTCTCAAATCAGGACTACAGCATTTGCATACGCAGTGAGCGCAACTTTTGTGGCATACAGTATAATGCGTGTCCGGATCTAGAGAATAATCGTTCGCGTGCATTTACCATATCGGGCAACTCGAACAATCCAGTGCCCACCATGGTGGGTGGCGGCGGTTCAGGCGGTGGTGCAACAACCAATGGTTGCGTTAGTGATTGGCTGCTAATTGGCTGCATACGTTCCGCTGATCGCATACCACCGCTGCCCAATTGCGAGGATCGTGTCTGTGGCGGCACATTCAGCGCCGAGGCAGGCATGTTGGCCAAAACAGTGCAGTGTATGTCTAGTTACTCTCTGTATAATATGTACATAAACCTAACTGCATTTTATCAACAGCCAGCGTGCGTCCGTTTCGCATATATTTCCACACGGATGGCGTGGAGGCACCCAATGATATTGATAATCGTGGTTTCTGCTTGGACTATGTGCAACAGCCCTGCACCAATGGATTTTAGGCAAGACAGCTTGTTTATAATTTAATAAATATGTATGTACTTTTATTTATTTTCGTAGTTAATTTAAGGCTAAGTTATAATTAAGTTTTTAAGTTAATTTCGTTAGGTCGCAGATCGGTACAAATTAAAATTGTGGGATTAAACTATTTAAAAAGGTGTTGTTTGTTTTTCAAAGTCTCTAATAGTAAAAATCTATGCTAGATAATTTGATTTGGCTATTAATACAGTTGACGTGTGTTACAATAAAAATATATATGTGTTTAATTTTAATACTTAGACAAAGTAAAAACGAAAAAATAATATATCAAATAACAGTTAAAACAAAAATTAAGAGAACTTTGAAGGGACTTTGTCGCTATCAGGTTTTGGGAAGGTTTTCGATTAACCAGTTTCTGTTCCTGCTGCTGCACGTGAGATCGCCAATTTCAGTCTGTGCACGCATTGCCCGACTTGTGACGTCACTGGGGGAGTTTTGGGTGTATGTGGGAACTGCATGGTGATAAATTTGATATCTTAGCTCTAATAGGTTTGTATTAAAGCAGCCACGTGCTGTTTCTCCTCATCGGTGAGACCGTTTTTCAGCGTTCGACGCACTGCAAAAAATACACAAATTAAATTAAACATCAACTTTGCATTTTAAATTCTAATTAAACATATTTCAAATCTTGAATTGTTTTATGTGCGTTTAGCATGCGATTTTAGTGGCGCGTTTTGAAAACTAAAACTTGTGTTAGTTACATGCTTTTAAATTGAAATTGATTTCCAGACAGGCGCAAACAAACTGTGTTAGCCTCATTTGCAGGTATTCAATAAATAATTAAGTACATTGAATAAGGGCAAATGAAACTCGGGACAAAGTACAAAACTGAACAGAACAAAAATCAATAAAATTGCATAACAATTTAACACTAACCAAAAATAGTGTAAACCTAAAAAAGTAACCAACAGTTTGGCTGTTCTTCATTTTTATTTGTTTTTTTGTCTTTATTTTCTTTTTTTTTGTGGGTTACGCTCATTATGGCGATGGTGCTCTTTCAAGTGTGAATCCCTCGCGCGTACGGCTGCGTTTCACTTCGGTATTTGATTGATTGGTTGGTTGGTGTTTTGTTGGTTTGTAGGTGCGTTAATGGTAAGAAAACACAAAATTAAAATCAAAAACCAATATTTGCAACCGATTTGTAAGCCAGCATAACTGAAAAGTGCCAAAGCATTTTTTTTGGGTAAGGGGTACATTTTTAAATAGGGCGTATTTTCGTTTAGTTTAGTATATTTTTGTATCTAAATTGGAATTCGTGTGAATTTTAAAATATTTTCATTACGTAGCCTCAAATCTGCTTGAGTGTGTGGGTGTGTATGTAGCTGTGTGTTGAGTTTGTGGTCAGCTTTTATGGTACTAAACATAGCGCGCTGTGTGTGTTCCAAAAGATAAAACCGACAGCTTAATTAAAATTTCACTTTGGTCAACTTAAGAGAAACAAGGCTTATGTGAGTTTGTGTGGGTGTGTGTGTGTGTCAAAGTTGCAACAACAATTAGCAACAACTTACAGGATTTGCGATCCGCATGCCGCGTACGCTTGCGCTCTCTGGGCGTTGTCCTTGTTCCAATCGCCTTTGTGGCTGTCTTGACAAGAGATTCGAGTATTTCATCATCGCCATCGGTAAACTGTTCCTCACTCTGGCGAGCTATGGGCGAACGCAGCTGCTCGGCGCGACGCCTACGCCAGGTGAGTGTGCCATCAGCCTGATCGGCACTTGGAGTGCCCAGCAGTTGTCTATAAAAGAAAGAAATGAAAAGAGTTTACTTCTCGCTTCCTCTTGCTTGACAAATCAAACTCACTTTAGCTCCGCATCGGCAACATCCTCTTTGGTCTTAAACTTGGCCATATCAATTATCAGCTTGCCACGCGTCTTATTCCTCTCACGATGATTGGCCTTCTTCTCCAGCTGCTGCTGTACACGCTCCCGTGTGGTGCGATACTCCAACGCAAACTCGGACAGTGTGCGACAAAACTCATTTGGACGCGACTCTGCCACACTGTGCTGTGGCATGCCCAGCCACAGTAGAAACTTGCGATAACGATTCATTACGCGACGGTGCACAATTTGCAGACTTATGATGCGCTCAGCACAATCGGCCAGGAAGTCGACCAGCTTGGGTGCACACTCGTGCTTGGCAATGAGCTTTAAACGATCCCAGGAAGCTTTGCACTCCGCCTCTAGTTGATTGAGATTGTGGGCAAGATCGGTGAAATCCGCTTTGGATGCACGCGTAATGGGTCCAATCTCCGAGTATAAATCAGTCGTATCGCTGCTCGTCTCCATGACCATGTGGCAGAGGTGATGCAGCAGCGAATGCTTGTGCACTGTATCCTTGACCTCAGGCACCTTGGCCAAATACTCAATTTGAAAGCCTTTGACAGGCGCACCATTTAGGAAGATGCCCACCGAGAGCAGCGTGGAGAGAATGCAGCGGAAGGTACGATTCTGACGCAAGATCTCAATGCCTTGCTTGAGATCCATCAGCGGTTCAGCAATCTCTTTCTGCAAGGATAAAAAACAAGATTACTTAATGAGCTTCAAGTTATTAGTGGCAAAGCTTACCTCGCAGTTGTCAAAGTCCAGACGGAAAGCCCAGAGCTTTAGACGTGCTCCAAGCTCAGAGATTGTGGCTAGAGTTAGAAGAAATTGCTCGGCGCTGCCCAAAGGCAACTCTGGATTCGACATTTGTGCCTCCTGAATCTTGCCACGTTCCTCATCTGTGGGCAGCATGTTAAGCAGCTTGTCAATGCCCTCTCTCGTGACCACGGTGGCATCCATCTTCAAAATGGCCGCCTTAATGGCACGAGGCGGAGGAAGCTTTGTCATTGCTATATTTATTGCATTAGAGCGTTTATGATCCAGAACGATAATCTCTTTGCTCTTATTCAATTCTTGTTGTTTCTGCAATACAAGAAGGAGTTAGAAAACACGAAAAGCCAGAGAAGGGAAATATAGTTCATGTGGGGAATAAGTGGGGTGTGTACACAATGTATCTAACAGTGGCAACAAACAAAAACAAAACGAAAGTGATATAAACTTGGTTCTGATCTCGTGTGTGTGTAGAGATAAATGTTTGTGTGTGTTGATAACATAAAAAAGAGTGTAATAAACCGACACCGAATGAAATACAGTGAGTGAGAGCTAATCGTTGAACGTTGAACATATAAAAACACAAAGAGTGAGAGAGAGAGAGACAGATCGAAAGAGAAATTAAGTGTAATAAACATATTATTTGGCACTCACCTCCTATAGAACATTTGGAAACATATTTTTTATATTAAAATATTTGAGAATTTTATATTGTTTTGGTTTTGGTTTTGGTTATAGCACAACATATATGTATTTTGTAGATATATCCGCAAACAGACCGTTGACATATAGAATATAATTAAACATGTCCAGAAATAAATGGGAAAAGAATACAAATATCATTCGCAAAAAGATCATTGTAGATGTTATGCAACATTAATAAACTATTCTTAAAACAGACTTATTATTGACACATATATATATATATATATTTTTTATTAAATTTCGAACACCTCGCGCCAATTATTAGCGGGTATACCCCATATGCAAATATTTTAATGGATACGCACCTTGGTCATCAAGTCTTTGGCCCGCGACTCAAAGAGATGTTCGAGCTTCTGTGTATCCACATTGGCATTGGGCAGCTCATCCCAAATGGTCTTACCCACCACCTGAGGTATCATGTCCTCACGCACTTCTTTCCAGAAGAGCTTGACCTAGAATATACATATTATATTTATTACTCGTATCAATTTGGAAAACTAAGTTTAACAGTTCATACCGTCTTCTTGTTCTTTTTAATGGTATTGTTGCCATTTGCCAATTCGCCATTCACAGAACCGTTAAGTGAGCTATTCACACTGTTTGTAAGGCTTCCCGGTCCATAGCCGCCATAGCTTAGCGTTGGCGGCATCATGGGTGGTGGTAAAACCATGCCACCACCGAGTGGGGGTGGTGGTGGTGGTATACCAGCGCCAAGGCCACGCGGTGCCAACACATCCTTCTCATCATCCGAATGCAGATCGGTAAAGTCTAGATCACATAGATTCAAGGGACGCCTCATATTGCGCACCAGTTCCTCCCAGTGTAGTTCATTCTCCGATTTCTTCGGCTCAGCCTTTTTTATTTCCTGATCAACGCTCGATGAGCTGTGCAAACAAACAAAATATAGATAGATAGATATATAGAGTGGATGGACATTACAAAGTACAAATGTATATGTTGAGTATCAGAATTATGGTCAAGTGACATGCGCTACAGTATCTTAACGATCGTTCGATTGTTTGATTGCAGCTGCCTCTTTAACGTGATTGCCCCATAAAGCTTATCAGAATATCGCCTGGTACCAAGATAACAAGAAAAAATATATAAGAAAAAAACATGAAGAAAAAAACATGCAAGCGGGAAACGAAACTTTTTAGTTACAAGATCATCTAAGAAAATGCGATTGAAGTTCTATAATAGTTATTAGCAATTGCATACAGCTGCATAAAAAGCCAATCATAAATTTAAAAGGCCGCCTTTAATATATGAGTTTTGACTTATTTGATTTGGCAACGTTTTAAAAAATGATAAGATTTAATTATATTGCTCGTGCAGCGACTATAAAAGGCGATAGATTGTGTGCTACAAATGATAGTCTTTCCATAAATCGCAAAGAAAATGGATGTAAGTTAAGCTCTTCAAAAACGGAATACAATTGTTAGTTATTGAATCGCATTGATTATCTTTGCAGTTCGAGGCAATTTGCGAAAAGTCCAAGGCCTTCAGCAGCAAGCCACCAAATTCCGTCTATCTGGAATTCTATGGCCTCTACAAGCAGGTGCACTCCGGTGATGTAAACATCGAGAAGCCCGCCGATGCCGAGGGTGCTGGCAAATACGAGGCCTGGCTGAGCCGCAAGGGCATGTCCACGGATGCCGCCAAGGCAGCCTATATTGCTCTCTATGAGAAATACGCTCCCATCTACACTTAGATTGTGACAATATAAGAATACATTGTTTCATTTGGCTAATAATAAAACAAGTGGCATAATTTAATTGAGCTGCTTAGTCAGCTTTCCAAGGCTGATAAATTAAATGACAGACCTTTGATACTTTTATTTTATATCAGTAGCAATTAAAGTTTTACTTTTTATACTGTGCCGCCTTGGACATGAACAAACCTTTAGTAAACATAATCTTGAGAGCTTATCACATCGATATCTTAAAAAAAAAAAGGGGGGGGCTCTAATGCCATAAATCCCTATCAGCTATCCGTATCAGCTTTTGGGGTTTGTATAAAAAGACCTGGTCTCCACACAATTAACACTCATTTGCAATTAGCGATTGAAGCATTAGACCAAAATGGATGTAAGTATTCGATTAGTTGAGTTAACATTGGATATATGTTTTTTTACTGCGTATCGTTTAGTTCAACACCGCCGCCGAGAAAGCCAAGAACTTTACCAAGACCCCAACGAACGATGAGTTCTTGGAGTTCTATGGTCTTTACAAGCAGGCCACCACTGGTGACAACAACACTGCTGAGCCCGGTGCACTGGATCTGAAGGGCAAGGCCAAGTGGAACGCATGGAACAAGCATAAGGGCATGTCTCAGGATGCTGCCAAGGCTGCCTACATTGCCACCTATGAGAAATATGCGCCCAAATATGCCTAAATCTCTTCCGTTGTAATCAGTTAACCTTGAAATAAATGAAATCCAGATAATTCGCAAACCAAACAAACACATGGATTATTTTTATAATCTTTCTAAGCTTTTGAGTATTAAACGATCATTGTTAAATTATTCCCAAGACACCATAAACTAAAAGATAAGAAGAACCAAAATAAATCGTAAGAACAAAAGACAAGAACGTGAAACTTTCTTGGTAAACTAGTTGGATTTTAAATTTAACAACACACAAATACTGTAAGCATATCTCGAAGAAGTTAACAAAAAGAATACATAGGAACTGCCTTAACATTGCACATGCCAAATAAACTCGTTATCTTTTTGAAAACTTAAGCCCGGCCAAAAGGAAAATAATCGAATGTGTCTGATAACACTTATGACAAGTGGGAGTACTTACCGTGAGATTTCACCTTTGCTCTTGCTTTTGGCAAGCCCCTCTTTGGCTTTCGATATGAGACCGGACATATCGCCGACTATGGCGCGATTGCCACCTGTCTCCTGGGTAGGACTGCTGGGAAGATTGCTCAGTTTCTGTGTTAGATCCTTGACCGTATGATCACGTTTAAGCTGCATTAACATTTCCTTGTCCTCCAGATCTGTATGCAAATAATTCAAGTTATTTATCGAACAAACAAAAACTTATTTTAATAACTCTAAAAAGTATGCAACGGCATGTGATTTCATGATGGCATTTGTGGCTGCGCTTTAGAGCATGCAACAGTTTTTGTTGAAAGCCAAAACCTACCTGTTGTATCTGTAGCTTGTGGTAGTTCTGGGTTAGTACTGGTTAGGGTTCTAGCTGCAATTGGCTGTGTGTTGGCATTGGCTGGGGGAAAGTGCCACCAGCTTGCTGGTGGTGGTGGTGGCGGTGGAGGTGGCGGAGGTGGTGGTGGGGCCACAGCAGCAGGCTTGTGTATGGGACTCAGTGGCTCCGGCGTTGGCAATATATCCAATTTTAAAGGCGTTGAACTTTCGGGCACAAATTCGAAACCATTGCCATTAAGTGTCTTCTTTGGACTAAGCACATCCTGGGCGGTTGTGGGCAGATGCTTGGGCGACTGGCTGAGCTGGGTGTAATAGTTGTTGAGGCGATTCGCATCGTTCTCATACTTTTTGTAGGCACTGTCCGTTGTCTGTTGCACAATAATGTTCTTCATGATGCCGTTGATCACAGTCGCGTTGCGCTCCCGAAACAGATTCTTTTTGGTAAGGAACTCATTCTGATTGTTGCTGTTGTTGTTGCTGTTATTGTAGTTGTTGTTGTTGGCCTTGTCGAAACTGTTGTTAATGATCGAGATGCTGTTGATGCCACTTAACAGCTGCTTGGTGGGACTTAGCAGCAAACTGTTGTTGGGCGTGTCAATGTTATTGTTACTGTTGTTGTTGTTGTTACTATTGCTGTTGCTGTTGTTGTGGGTGTATTGGTTGTTGTTGCAGCTGATATTGTTGTTGATGTTGCAGGGCGTGGCTGTAGGTGTGGACATGGGCTGAGGCATTGGCATTGGCGTTTGCAGCAACTGCGGCGGCGTCTGCGCTGGCGGCAGCTCAATTTGCAATGATTGCGGCGGACTATCGCCACTTTGAATAGTTGCAGGAATGGCTGTTACAATTTGGCCTTGATGGGTGACATTTGGGTTAGCATGATCAGCAGGTGACAATGAGACAACATAAAGAGAGACACACACACAGCGTTTAGCATGGAGAAAGAATCAGTTAGTTAGTTTTGGTTTAAAAAAAAGCAGCCAGCAAATAAATAGCTATGCTTCATGGAACCTAAACTTACCGTAACTCTCGCGCAGTTCACGTGCCGCAAAGATACCATTTGCAGCCGCCTCCTCTTGCTCCTTGAGGAAGCTCTTGTGCCGCTCGGCACGTTCACGTCGGCGACGCAGTCCAGGTGTTACGCCAGCGCCATCGCGAGCTGCAAGAATCAAAGAATATTTAGTTCCATTCTCAAACAGTTTGACATTGATGCCTACGTTTCTTCTCCTGAAATATGCCGCTGCTAAACTCTGTCGAGTTTGTTGATCCAGAGCTATCATCCTCATCAAGTGTGGCCTGTGTGGGCGTCATTCTTAGCACAGTTGTGGGCAACACTTTGGTCAGAGGCGCTGGACTATTATCGGTGCTGTGGCGTCTTGACTTGCGTCGCTCTGTGGTGTTGGCTCCTGGACGATAACGTTGCGTCTTTCTCAACGAATTATGTGGCAAACGCTGACCATCCGACTCACCATCTTCGAATCTGTAAGGAAAGTTCAAAAAGGGTTAATACACAAACGAAAACGATTGTTTTTAAGCTTACTTAAGTACTGCTTCGTATAGCTGCAGTTGATCTAGAAGATCCAGGTCAGTGCCCGGCTTGGACATATAGCGTTGAATGACTGTCTCCATGCCCTGTTGCTCTAACAGATCACTTTCATCGTAGAAACTATCCTGATCGGTCAGACCAGCAAGGGTTTTATTGATCAATGAGGTGGCATAGATAACCAATTCGGCATCTGCATTGTCATAGTCTTTAAGCAGTCTAAAAAGCAATACAAATTGGGTTAATAAATAATGAAAATCAATTACGCTGCAATCAGTAAAAATTTACCTCATAATATTAGCCCAGGGCAGCGTGCCTTGTGCCTCGTCCACCGAATGAATGGCGCTTACGAGCACATAACAATTAGACTCAGCATACTCAACGAACACGAGCAGCAGCTTGAGCGCTGTCTTGACAACTGATCTGTAATTGGAGGCGATCAATGAGTAGAGCCACTCCATGGTGGGCTGATGCTTCATAACGCCATTCATGCCATCCACATAGAGCATGACCTGTCGCGTACAAAGACATGATAAGCAATGACTTGTGAACGAACATTGATCACTGATCAATGATCAGTTAGTTACCTGTCCCAGGGCGCGTAGTATATAGTTTTGATAGTTTTGATCGGCACAATTGCCCACGCGCACCAGACAATTGAGACCGCCTAGGGCGACAAAGGCATGCACTAGATCTTTGTCCTCCTGAAACACCTGTTTGAGGGAGAACAATGCACGACGCAGGTCGCTGCCCTCCGAGGAGAGTAGTTTCTCTGTAAGTCAGCAGAAAAGTAATGAGGTCAATGAGGCGTATGCGCAATATCAGATTTGATTAGCTGATCTCATGGATCTCTCGTGCACTTACCTATAATGGCATGAACGCGAACACTCAGCTGTGTGCGAACAACCAGCGAGTTTTTGCGACTTGAAAGAGAACGGAGAAAAAATTGTTATTAATTTTGTATGTAATTTCATTAGCAATGGGTAACAAAACAAAATAAAACAGAACTGAAGTAAAAAAAAAAAAACAAACCCAACCCAACCGAACACAGCGCAACAAAACTAAGAGTAAAACACAATGGGATATCGTGGTTCATTGACCAGTTAAGAACATTGATTACCCGCTGCTTGCTGTGGCCAACTGTTGGCCATAATAAAAGTAATAACAAACGACGCAGATAATTGAAAATGGACTATGAAGCATCTGAGCGCGAACGTAGCCGCCAATAAGTCGAGCCAAGAATTCATAATGAAATGTGTGGCGATCTACACTCAAACTCAAATTCAACTCAACTCAAGGTGCACACACAATTGTGTTAGTGTTAGTGTGTGTATATGTTTGTGACTGTGTTACTCAAGTGTCTTTTGGCTCAGTTGCAGATTGACAAGGCATCCGAGAACCATCAAGCCATCGACCCATGCCACTGAGCCGCGTGCCTGCCTGCTTGTGGAATTTTGATGCGAAGTGAAGCGAATGATTTGCATGCGAGCGCGCTTCCATGACTAATACGATAAGCATGATTAGTGGGGCTCTATTCCCGGGCACAGCACCAGACCAAAGCAAACCCAATCAGACCACATTCAAACACTTTACTCCTTTTTTAGCCAAGAAGTACACTCATTGGCGCCAGTTACGTTAACTGCCAACAATTTGCACAGCCACGGCGACATATACATTATAATTTTTTAATGCTTGAGGATCGGCAGCAGAAGCGGCAACAGCTAGTGAAAGTCACAAATAGAATGGATCACGGACAGGTTCTATATGTATGTGAAGGAACCTTTTATTTATACACTTTAATCCCATTATTTGAGCCCGAGTCGAGTTAACAGGCTCCCATTTACTTGACTTAGCCCTTGCCCTGACGCGTTCGTCAGTTTCTTCAGCCTGACATCACGTTTCTTGGTCAACCATTGATTCAGCAAAAAGATACGTTTTAGTGTACTTGGAGCACGAACGAATCAAGACTTATTTCTATGTATACAACAAAGCCATAAACTTTAATAGTGGTACAACTATTTACAAGTATCGTAAGGATTTTTTTTCTTTTTTTTTTGTTACACAGCATTTAAATGTTTCTTGCCACTCTCCATTTCTTTTTTTAATACTTTTTTTCAATTTGTATCTCAGCTTCCTAACATGTTTTCCACTAACCACTTCCATTTTCAGTTCACTCTCATTCTAATACTCACTTTTATGGCACAGAAATACATAAAAAAAAAAGAAAAAACTGGAAAATTGTGCATGGTTTATAATCAGTTAAGAGTGTCTGTCTCCTGCCCACTTGTTGGTTCAACCAACAGGCTCTTAACGTTCTCTGCATGCCAAAAAAAAAAGATCAGAGAGCAGAGCATACCAAAGTGACTGCTAGACAAGAATCATGTCTGACGCCAGTTATGAGAAAAGCTTAAAAAAAGAATATATATCTATAACGACGTCAAAATGGCATTGCCTACGTTTATATTTAAGCTTTTGTTGCTTGTGTTTCGTATTTTTTGTGGCTTAAAATGCAAATGAAGTGCAAGTTGCAGCCGAAAAAAAAAATTGCAACAAGTTGCACGTACAACGTACGAGGCTGTAGAGGCATGCAAAATGCAAATGTCTGGCCAGTGAGTAGCAACTGCCGGGCAGTCAGCCAGCCAGTCAGGCACTCAACCAGTCAGGTAGTCATGGCAACCAGAGCAATAGCAGCAGCAGCAGCAGTTTCCTGTGCCACAGATAGCGACATTTTTTATGGCTCGGCCGGACTACGACAGCCGCCTGGCCTGGCAAATATCTTTATTAGCAAATGGAAAAGGCATGTGCATCAGTGTGTGTGTGTGTGTGGGTATGCTATGGTGCGGTGAAAGGCTAAACAGGCGCAGCCACCCACGAGTTGCTGCCCCAGAAACCCAGAGTTGCAACTACTAAAGCAATACATGCTGTGCTCAAAACCAAAAAAGAAAATGGGTTCAAGGTAAGCAGCAGCACAAAAGTGAAAATCGCTGACGATATTTCGCGATGGTAAATCATTTGCAGCTTTTCCAATTAAACATTAGATATGTGTGCATGTGTGGGAGTTTAGTTCAGTACAGCTGCCGTTAGACCAATAAAACTAAAGTACTTGTTTATGTGTGTGTGTGTGGGTGTGTGGGCAGTGAATTAACTATCTGTCTGTCTTGGCTCATTAGTTGTTGTGGGCGCTGCTTACCTGGCTTGTAAGCCCTCGATTTCCTCGCTTTGTTCGGCCAGCGATGACTCGAGATCCAGATAGGCGCCAAAGTCACCATCCTTATACACCTGAATAGCTGCGTCATCGATCTGCAAGAGTAGAAACGGACAAAAGTTCAGCTAAATTGCGCTTGCAATCATAATTACAGTAAGTCATAAAGAAAAGTAAGCGTTGCAGCCCCAGACTACTGCACTACGCAGTAAAAGTTGTTTATGCTCGGTATCAAAAACACTATAAAAAATAAAAAAAAACGCAAAAGAAAAGAGAAAGAAGCAGATGCCAACGACCATAGAACATTTTTGAAGTGAGTGAGTGACGGTGGCTTGGCTTGCATTGAAAGTCAGCAGACGATTTCGTTTAGGCGAGCAACGAGGACAGAAACCAAACAAACAGCAACAACAGCAGCAGCCGGTCAACTTGATTGCTCGCCACGACTTGCATTAAATCAACACTTGAAAAAATATTTATGATCCAAGAGTTGGCAAGTTTTAGTTAACAGAGAGTGGCCAAATTTTGTTAGTTTCTCAATAAAGAAAAAGTCTTTCTACCATAATTTTGATAGACTTTCATATATTTCTTTTTCAGTGTATAATGATGACGTCGCGACGTTTACTTCTGCTTCTGTTGGTCACCTACTTTTCTCCGGTGTGCTTTCAGTTTTTAAAGCCGCTGATTGCCATGGCCAAGCGCTTGATTGATCAAATCTTCAGCTGCAGCTTCAGCTTTTGGCCTCAAACGCAACTCTGGCTCCTGCTGCGTGTACAAATGCCGCTGATTGACGCAGATCCACTTAGAGTATTGCTGTCTTCTATGTTATCTTTCTGTTTTTTATTGGCGCATTGAAAGTAATTATTTGTGCATTTACAGAACAATTACCGGACAACATGAAATTATGTGTGTCGACGCTTGCTTAATGTGTGAAAAAAAAAATAAGTTAAATTGCAAACAGGCACAGCAGATTGCAACCACAGAAATATTGGCCATTTCATCCGGGTAAAGATTACACATACGCCCATTTTCTTGGTTACGCCCAATGGCAAGAAAGGGATTTAGTTTCGCACAATTGTTGCCCCAAAAGCTCTCTAACCTAGCCACGTTATGCTGCAATTTGGACACACCCCCAACAAAAGCAAAATTCAACAATAGGAACAACCAAACATCGCGTGCCCCAAAGGTTCTTGTCTTTCATAACTCTAGACGCTGCACCCAGTGGCCATTTACTAAATTAAAAGCTAGTCAGACGATGCCACAGTCAGAATAATGCCAATGACTCTTAAGGGCGAGCCCATAAAAAAACTAGATATATAAATATTTAAAAATATTCTGAGCATATGAGCTAGTAAAAGAAAATCCTGACAAAGTGCAGTTAAAGTTAGGATAAAAAAAATCAAGCATTATAAGAAAGTATTCCAAGAAATGAATTCAGTAACAGCTTGATTGAATGATGAAAGATTTTATGTTGTTGTTTTACTTCCGGTTGATACTTGGCCACAATAAATATGCACCTTTATTCTGAATAAATTAGTCACACTTTCTTTGGACTTACTACTTGTTTAGATGATTCGTTTCTAAGGGTAAACAAAATGCTTCAATTCGACTAATCGGCTGGCGCATTTTATAAACTGGAACCATGCCGTCTAGCTAAAATTAAGTCTGCTTATCAGTTAAGTGAAAAATGAGCAAATGCTGTTTCTTATAGCAAAATGACGACGACAATTGTTTGCGGATCAAAACTTCCGGTATGTTGAATCAGACTTAGACAACTTTCCACAGCAATGTGAGAATACAAGTTAAAATAGAGCGTTCATAAAATTAATTTGAAGTGATATGGTTATGATGTGTCAAACGCTTTAAATGTTAACATGTAAATATGTATGCTTATATAAGCGTGGCGGCAATTAAAAGCAAAGCAAGTGTTTGCATATAAAAGAAGAAATCGTAAATAACCTCAGGTATTTGCCAGTTTAGTTTTTGGCCAAAAACTATATTTATTTGTGGGTTTTGTGTTTTTTATTTTTACATGCCGACATTCATTCACAGCCCTATGCAAATTTTTATTATATATTTTTATAGAGCCGGCTTCAACGTTTTTTTTTCCTTTCAACTTTTGGTTGCTTTGCTGTTGATTTTTTGACTGAAGCATGACAAGATTTTTTAATCAAATTGAATTTGGCATATGGCTATTGGGTTTTTTTATATATATATTTTATTTATTTACCGAGCGAGTGCCAAACTTATAAATTCGGCTATTGACACAGTTAAGGCAACGAGCATAATAATTTGTTATTGGAGAGAAAATGTATGCTCAAACATTTGATATGGTAAGCAAATAGAAAAATAAAAGTCGTATATTTAAGCTTTGCCAAAATACTTAAGGAGAGTGAAAACATATTAAAAATAAATTTATAAAAAAAAATAATTAATCAAACAAATCAAATATGAAGAAAATAAAAATGAAAATAATTAAGTTGTAGTTAAAATGTTTTCTTTTGCGGATAAACAATTTATCACGATGTTTGCTAATAAAATTTAATGGATCTAAAAACACACAAAAGATTTCGCTACAAGACAAATTGATCAGCAGTCGCTTAAATGCTTAAATGCAAAATTCTCCACCTTGTTGAAACGTGAGGTTGATGAATGGCTCTCACACTTTTGCTTTCCAATCAATGCCGCTGCTGTTGGCTATTGGCAAGTTAATTGACCCCACGACTGACCGCAAAATAAGGCGTGCTAATTGAAATGGAAACCTTCCCCAACACAGCAAAGAGCCAAAAAGCAAACTTTAAGGTTGACTCAACAAAACTATGCAAATTATTTGGGCAAACACAAGAAAAAGATGCGTGGGCCAACAGTGCGTATGCTTAATCTGCATATATATGTATTGGTTTCATTTCACAACTGCAAGTAATACAAAATCTGTCGCCGGGCTAATTTAATTATATATAATATATATTAATGGTGTGAATGACACATGTAAATGACGCAATGCTTCTCAATACAAGGGCTTAATTCAATTGGATACCTTTGTATTTGTTTACTGTGCCGTAAACAAATGATCATTGCTGTATTTATTCATTTGCAAAGCCATTTTTGATTTAAATTTATTGTCGTATTGATTCGAGCGCACACTTTTTATACGCTTATCTAGACACGGCGATATTATATTGTGGTTCTGTGCGAGGTGACGTGCAAAAATGAAACTAAAAAACCAAAAAGCAACAATTGGCCAAACAAAACAAGAAATAAAAATCAAATCAAAATAAACAAGAAATACAATAACAAAAAGCCGTTGCGTCGATTGACCGCAACGAAAAATGATTATTTATAGGTATATCTATGTATATATGTACATAGTATATAGTTTGTTATAGAATTGAGAGCTGTTGCTGCCCATGACATCATCGAAGATTAGAAATCAACATTGGACGCGCAAAATTTATGAAACCATTGTAATGCGCTAAATTTAACAAGTTGTGCATGCACAAAGTCGACACTTTGACTCGTAACTGACTCGCTCTCCCATATCTATATATGGCCATGCTCCATGACTGCTGCTCCCTGGGCTGACTAATTGGACAAATGGCATTCACAGCTGCAGTGCCTGCCACATAAATCTGCCTACGACAACATCCTGAGCCCAGCGAGACAAGCAAAGTAGAAAAAAAAACGAAACGAAACGAAACGAGAACGTTGCATTTCCTTTTACGATTTGCTCATTAGAATTTATTGCTGCCGCTTGTCAAGATTTACGTATCCTTGCACCACAAGCTCCAGCTTTAGCTATACAGCTCCAGATGACAGATGACAGGCAATGGGGCCGCCAGTTGCCTAGTTGTTGTTGCATGTGGCAAGTGGTAGGGGAGCGCAAAGCTCGATCCAATGCTCGTTGTTGGTTTTTTTTATATATTTTTTTTTTGCAAATTAGTCAAAGTCAAGAGATCGACGGTACAAACAATGGCCTGACTTAGATAATTGCTGACCAAGGCTTTCACAATGCCAATGAAAAGTGCTGTAAGATGGTTTCTTTTTTTTCCTACTCTTTCTACGCTCTGTACGCTGCCCCAACTTCCTATTAGTTGCAACAGATTGTGCGATAGCAATAACTTAGCCGCAGGCCTAAAGACGACTGCATACAGCTGGCCAACGAAAGAAAAAACCTGCCAAAGCCATTGTCTTGTAGTCTCTAGCAGATGAAGCATCAGACTCTGTTCAATTTTGTAATGCATCATTTGTTGTATATTAACAATAATAATCATAAACAATAAGTGGCAGCTAGCAGATCAATAACGAATTAAGACCTTTTTTTTGCTACAGATAAGTAGTTTATTTCCCTATGTATATAACATTCCCTTGTTATTTGCCATGCAAATTAAACATTTGCTCATCTGCCGCCTTATTGTTTTGTCAGTTCAAGTTTAATACGTATTTAGCAATTACTGCTGTTGTTAAAGTTTCAGCTGTTGCTTTTTTGTGGTTTTTTCCCCGTTTGAATGCTCTTGTACAAATAAACTACAATGTACGCAAATAGTTTTTATCACTGACCTCCAAAGTACATTTGACTTTATGTCATTTCTATGTATATATGTTGCTAAATTTGCTTGACCAAATCTTTCATGCCATGTGTATCAAGACTTTGATCTTTTATTTTTACGTGTAATTAATGGCTTTGAACTTGTATTTTATGCTTAAATTAATTTCCAATGTGTGCAAATTTAAAAGCTACATAATATATTCTATGCTTGTCTGATATAATCAATAAATGTTTATAAACAAGCTATGTTAATTGCGATCAAATTTCGTTAGCATAAAATAAAAACAAACCGCAAAAAATATTTATTTGTTTTACTGTTTACAAAAACAAAGTTTGTGTTAATCTCAGTAGCAAAAATCAAACTTTTATCGCGATCTTCTCATATAAATAAAATCAAAGAGAAGACCTTCAACCGTGGCACAAACAAAAAAAAAAAAAAACAATTTGCTATGCAAAAATGTTTAAAATCTTGATAAAGCTTTTAAGCCAAAGATACCACTATTTACGTGTGTCATATTAAGTACCAAATAAACAATAAATGAAAAAACATAAATGTTACCTTGAAATGATGTTTACAAAGAAACGAAGAAGAAAAAAAGTCAAATACCGTTTAAGCTAACGCGAAACAAAAGAGAAACGTGGAAGATTCAGAGCTGATAAGACATCAACAGATAACTCAAGCAGCGTACTTTTTGCAACCCAAGTAAATATGTATTTTTAATGGAAAATTGGCTTATTGTTAAGAGGTATTGTTTATATTGTTGAAATCCTTACGCTCTGTGGTGCATTGAGTAGCCGTAGAATGGTGCCCAGCTGTGTGGCAAGAGGCATGGTGGTGGTGAAGGCGTAGGTCGGTGCACGCACCGGTATCGGAAAGGCTGTGGTCGCTGAGAGCGGATCGCTGTCCAGCAGATACTGCACACGAAATGTGATTAGTTCGTCGGGTTCCATTTTCACAATCATTTTGAGAGTCGCGAAATTGCTTGCAACACGAACTTTTCGTAAAGGTTAATTTCGCACGTTTCTTTTTCCTCGACGTTTTGTTTTATTGTTAATTTTAAGCAATTTTGCACATTTGATGTTGATTTGATTTTAAATATACACTTTTATTCACATTTTCACCGTCGTGTTGGCTTATAAGTTTTTGCTTTCCTGTAAATTTCACATTTTTTTTCTTTATGATTTATTTGTCTTGCAATTTATTTTAATTTGGATTTCTTATGAGTGCGGGCACCAAGCCCCCAAAAAATTATAAAAAAAAAAACACAGACACCGCACTACACAAACGTTTGTTGCATAATTGCAGTAAGTCTTTTTTGCTGCTTGATTGTCTCACACGCATGTTGCGCAATCTTATGCTAAATATTTGCAAATTGTGGCACTGACACGCCCACTTCTCACACAAATAATCGCAGCAGACACATGCAGATACAATTATATGGATGGATAATTGCTATGCGAACCGGCTCTCACTTAAGACTCTGTAAATATTTGCCTTGATTTCTGGTTCGGTCGTCGGTCTCCATGGCGGCTAATAGTTGTGTAACTTTCAATTCAATGTCAGTTAACAGGCCAACAGATAGCTTCCCCACACCCCTCCTCCTCCCCCTATCTCTTTCTTTTCGTCTACCTACTCTCTCATCAGCATGCATTGCAACGCTTCAAATCAAAATCAAAAGCAAATCAAGACCCAAAACATAAAACAACAAAAATGGGGTAAAATAAGAAGCAGTCCAAAGCAGTCTTGAACTGAGCTCTCTTCAAATACCGCTAAATGGTTGTCGGAATGTGCGTACGTTGTTTATGCAAATATACAACTTGTTGCTCTTGTTGTTGTTGTTGTTCTGGCATAGACTGTTATGTTTATGTTGGTTGCTTTGTTGGTGTCTTATGCGTTGCCCGTTTTCAACTTCTTCTTCTTTGGCTCAACGCGCATAATTGTTTATAACATGACTCTAATGGGCTCTGGGCTAAGTACAACTAGTCGACTGCACTTGTCTAACTGACATTGAACTCGCGGTTCGAGCTAAAACTTTGAACGGGCCAACGGGTTGTGTAACAGTTAGACAACTTGAGAGTAAAGTGAATCGAGTAGCGCAGCAGAAAAGGCCATTAAAAGGAAGAAAAAGAAATAACTGCAGCAGAAAACTAAACTAGAAAACGTTCGTGTTGGAAACTAAGAATTGTTGTTTATTGCCAAGAACCATTGAAGCTGAAGCTAACGTTAGCAGATGGAGGTCTCAAAATTGCGATGGTTAATTGCGGCTAATTAAAGCTAAGTAAATAGTCAACTAAACATTTTAAAAACTAATTCTATATCTGTGGTTGGCATTGCGTATTTTGCCAATTTGTGTACTTCTGATTCTTGGTTCGCATAACAATTTGTTAATTGTCACTTTGTTTCTTAGTCGAGAGGAGAACGAAACACTTTTGTTATTTGTCTGCCTGTTTGTATGCCATGCAACGTGTAATTATTAAATATTTGCTACTTACTCGCCACGCAACAGCTGCCGATTGCTAGGAGCCTCAAATAAATACGAAGGCGGCTTTTAAAAAAAAAAACGAGAAGAGGGAAACAAAAAGCCACACAAAAACTGCGCTTAATTGCAATAATTCATTTCGAGGCGTACGAAGCAGCGGCAAAAAGAATACGAAATAAAAATTAAAACGAAAGCCATAAAAAGGCTAATAAAGTATTAACAACAACAAGAACAACAAACCCGCTAACAAAAGCTTAATGAAATAAGCGCCTTGTGTAAACGTAAACAGCTGTTGAACACTGTTCTCAAGAAATGCGATTCACAAAATGTAAAAATGATGAAGAATACTCGCAAAGCGAACAAAATGAAAACAAAATCGCGTCATTAAGCGTTGAGGGTTTCTTTTCTTGCGTTTGAGGCGAAAAAGCAGCCAAAAAGGAAGTGCCACAACAAAAGGCCAAGTTTAGAGTTATATGGAGGGCGAGGCAGCAGAAGGGCTTTAGAAATGGCATTTAGCTGTATTTTTTTTCGATCTTCTTTTTGTCGTTTAGCCAGGCTTCTTTTGCCGCTTGGGCAGGTGTGCTGCCAAAAGTGGTTGAAAGCAGGAAAGCACAACTCGTTCTCGTCTTGCGAAAGTCAGAAAAAGAAGGCAGCTCGAGTTTGAGTCGAGTTTGAGCCGAGTTTCAGGCAGCAAATGAAATTGAAAATAAAGTTGGCAATTTTTCCTTTTTGGGTTTTTACTTTCACGCACACACACATACATGCATAAAACGCAAGGAAACAACAGCGGAACTTGTCTTTTGGCCAATTCCAAGGGTTTTTTGTTTTGGTGTCGGCCGAAAGTTAAGTGGCAAACGTTTTTGGCTACGGCTTCCTTATTGGCAACGTGCACAAATTTAATGAAACTTAATGAAATTAAATAAATATTATAGTAAAAAAAACAACAAAAGTCAGCTACTCGACAGTCTTGTAAAAAACAACTACCAACAGCAATTGGCCGTTTTGTGGCTGTTGTTGTTAGTTGTTAAAGCAACTCGGCCAACGCCGAATGTCGCATATTTAGTTACAAATTACGACAATAGCGCCAACGACGACGATGACGATGACGATGACGCCAGCCAAATGCTGGCCATATTAAATGGTAAATGCTAAATAATTTATGCAAATGTTGCAGTCAAGCAATTTGGCAGCAAGCAGCAGCAGCGGCAGCGGCACCCACAACAACAACAATAACTACAACATCAACTGTCAGGTAATGAAACCCGCCCGCTGGCTCAAGGAAACTCTTTGGTCGCCTCTTTTTTCTCTCTCTCTCTCTCTGTCTCTCTTTCTCTCGCTTAACATCGCCTTGACTTGCCAAAATGAACTTTCACTTTTACTGCCTGCCTTGTGGTCTTGTGGAACACGAGTCTTTGGGGTCTTGAAGTCTGTTGTTCCCGTTGCATGTTGCAATATTACAGCTGCTCAAAATGCGGCAGCTTCTCTTCTCATTATCCTACCCATCATCATCATCATCTTCGATGTTCGCTTTATTCGCTACTGACTGATTTAAGCCATTAATTATGTAAATTTTGTGGGTTTTTTTTTTCTCTTTTGGCTAATAACTTTTGCAATTTACAACAAGTCAACTAATTGACAGCTACCGTGCACAATTTGGCTAACAGGCAAACACGCCTACAAATATCTGTTAATAGAGACAAAGACAAAGCATTCACATTGTTGTCTATCGTGATTTGGAGGAAAAGGCAGAGTCATATCAATAATAAGTTAAATATTATTGTTTATTAATGATCTGATAAACACTGATACATTTTAAAAAGCCGTAGGTTCCCTTACCTAGCACGTGAAGCCTTTGCTTAAATTCAAGTTCATTTGATAGAGAAACTCATTAAAACTTCTTGTAGCTAGGCTTGTCTTATCTACTCCAATCAAATGTACACACAAACAAACAGTGGACAACAAACAACACGACGATACTGTTCCTTAGATATAGCTATAAAACCAATTTTCAATACTTATCGTCTTTACTAATAAAGACATAAAATAAAACTCAACAAGAAATTCGCAGAAAATGCGCAGAAAACCAGCCACATTTGGTATTTTGACATTGTGACTTTTGCTGCGCTTCAGTGCACAGCAAATATTTGGAAAAACATAACCAAAAACAGTTAGAGACAAGCGGCGGAGACAGAACGAAATGAAATAGTTCGGCCAAATGAGCATAGAAACAGTTAGAGGCAAACAAAGCACAAATTCCAAGACAATTTGTCACGCTTGGGGCTTGAGCTAGACGGAAAATGGATGAAAAATGAAACCATACATATGCATTATTTTCTTGTTGTTGTTTTTTCGTCCAAGGTGCAAACAAAACAAAACAAACAAACAAATGACCAAATAATTAGAAGCAAAGCAGGAGCAAGGGGAGGGGGGAAAGGTAAAGGCTGCTCTAACGAATGTTTTTGAACAATCAGAAGTGGAGGAAAAGCTTGAGTTTAACCACAAAAGTTGTTTGACCTCTTGACAGAGTGACTGAGTGAGTGAGTGAGTAAATGAATGAATGACTGTGAGTGCAACATATAAAATTGTTAAGCGGCTGCATTTAAAAATAATTCCAGCTGCCAATAAAATAGGTAAAATAACAACAACAATAACAACGACAAACGATGGCCCATACACTAATAGGGCTCGAAACAAGTTTGTCCCGCACGGATAGCTGGAAAATTGTGTCACGTTGTTGCAGCCGCAACAACGACAACAACAACAGCGATCAGTTAAACGTTTTTGACACAGGCCAACATACAAATACACTGAAGCAAACTCAATACGTATTTGGAGAACAAGTCTTTTACAAGTTCTTTGTTAAAAATGATTTTTTTAAGTGTACATATCCCTAACCCCTTAACTGGGATGCATACCAAGACATATTGTGCGTGTGCCCGGCTCGACCATTTGATTTATTGAATTCTTAGCCAACTGTGAACAACTGATTTTGTATGCGTCAGATGCGTTGGCCAAGAATGCCAACTCATTATGCGACCACAGAAACAGAGCTATGCCTGAGGGCTCAGCCAGGTAACAGAACTGTTCACAGTTAATTATAACAATAGCACAACAAAGTGCCAAAGACCAGAACGGAAACGGGAACTGTGACCATTTGGCGACGTGTACAAATGTCACTTCCACGGCTTAAGGCAAGAACTAAGCTAGAAGGTGCCAAAAATGCTGATTGCAATAATGGCTTGTTTTCCAAAGTGTGGGAAGTCGTCTTCGAATTGGGGTCAAGCAGATAATGCCCAGAGAAATGGACAGAAGAGAGATGGAAAAACAAAGTACGCTACTTGGCTTTCCGGAGCTATGCTAATGCTCTGTGAGAGATGCTTGAGAGGAGAATGCAGTCGAGGCATTCATATGCATATGTTCATGCAAACGGTAGCACTTAAGAGCATCACAAAAGGTTTATGGCTCTAAATTGTATAATTTATGCAGCTTGTAAGATGGAGTTGCTTATAGAACTATGAAGATGAAAGTGTTATGGTGGAAATGCAAGAAATTGGGTCAGAAAACAATAAACTGGTCAGCGGAATGTTATTTGTAGATGGTGAAAATAAGTTATAGAAAATCACGATTAAAACAGATAAAAATTTAGGAATTCAATTAGTTAAAACCAGAAAAAAGAAACAAGTTTTAATTGGGTTAGTCTAAGAACTTCGAAATTAAAAGTGTTTACAAGAATTTTTCATTTTTGGGCAACTATTCTTACCAAAATCATACTTATTATTATCTTAAATATCGTGTCATTTTGATAGATCGCAAGTTTCCGCCCCATATCTATATATATTTTATCCATGTTTCTACATTTGTAAATCGTATATGTCAGCTCGTAACTTAGCCTGGTTCTATCAACTCATCTGCTTTGGGCCATTTTGTGGTTATTTTTAATGCAGTTGACATGAATTCTTTCAAAATATCAACACACAGATACATATTGCACTGCCTCTGCTTGGCACAGATATATTAAATTTTTAGATCTACAAATACATATATATGTATTCATTTGCTCTATTAATTTGCTGAGTGTGTGTGTGTTGGTGTGAGTGCGTGACTAATATTTTGATTGCATTGGGCCAAAATACTTGGCCACGACTCTTGGCGACGCTTGTGCAATCCGAAATGACAACAACGGCACCGGTAACAAACATAGGAAAAGATAATCATCGTTATAATAATACTAAGGCAAAGGCAAAATCAGTTTTTGCTTTTTTATTTTGGCAGACATAGGAAAAAGATTGTACGAAAACTACCGGGTAAATGACCTAAATTTCAAATTTCAGTTTTTCCTACCCCAGCCCACCTCAAAAATATTGTTGTACAACATTTTTATGTAAGTGTGACAGTTTTCAATTTGTTGGTTTTTTTTTTCTTTTCAGAGAAACGTTCGTTTTTATATTTAGCACATTGCTGGCATATTTCATTTTTAATGACGAAATCAACGCGCGTTAATCATACGCACTGTTGACAAGTATTTGCACAAATGTTCTAGCCAAAATATAAATATCTATGAAAAATATTTAGTTAAGTCATGGTTTCCCCCAACACTTTCAGCTGCAAATCAAATTTGAATAACAATCAAAGTTCAGATCGCTTTTCCACATAATTTGTGTAACTAATGAGAAGAAAAGAAAGAGAGAAAAAAAGACCAAACATGACACGAGCCCAGCCAGCATCACTTAATAGTTATAGTCTAATAAACAATGCCTTTTTAAGTCTGTCTACACTCCGCGCTCTGTCAGTTGGTTTGAGCGTGTTTTCACTTTAGCCATGATAAATTGCACATGTTTATTGTTGATTGTTGATTGCTGGTTGTTTGTTGCTTGGGCTTTCCGTTTCGATTGCATCTTCAACAAAACCAAGTAAAAAAAACCAAAAAAAAAAACAATTTAAAACGCTTCTTTTTTTGTATAAAACAGCAGCATTGCATTTTCAAACATAAATCAAGCAACTGGCGACTCATAATGCATACACAATTTATTTATTGAATTTTATGATAAATATTTTAAAGCCCAGCCATCCAAATGGTCGATGGTTGGTCAAAGTGGCGCCTGCCTAATCGTGGCGTTAATATTATGCAGATTTCATACAGCCAGCCAGGCAGCTTTAAATGTTGCAAAGCACCTTTTTTCTTTTTTTGATAAATCGCCGGCTGCTTTTTGGGGTTTTTTTTTCACTGGGAGAAGGAGAAGGCGTTAACTCTGTGCGAGTGGCAACTGGCAAAATGTGTTGCAATTTGTTTGTACGGGATGCAAGACTCCCCTGACAGCTGCCACTTGATTATGGCCGTTAAATTATGGCCTAACCTACGTTGGCAAGGTTAAGCTGCAGAGTTTGATTGATTTGATATATCGTTGCAGAGATTTATAATAGTTATAGAAACTTGCAGTGAAATGTTTGTGCCAGGACTCTTTGCCATCAAGTTATATAAACCACAAATTTTTTGGTTATGAACAGAAGTTTATTTGTGGCTTCAAGGTTGTGAACTTGACCAATTGACGCAATTTCCATTATATCCGCAAATCTTACTCAATATGCAATACGCAATAATTTGTATTGTTTATTTTTTTTTTTGTACATTGCCAAAGATAATAAAACCGCAAATCGTTTTGAAATCACTGACTTGATTGCCGCATCTTTGTTGTGCCACAAAGATGAGCAGCAAGGAATCAAGCCTAAGAAACTTATTGAAATTGAGGCTGATTGTGTTTTTGTACCCTTTTGGTTGGTTTTTTACATGAGACAAGTTCGGATTACTTAATTGTTTTTATGAACAATTTTCTTGCCATCAACTTTTTTATGACCGCACAATCAAACTGCTTTGCGTTTTTTATGGACCCTTTGATAGCAATTGGAGTCAGCAGCAGCCAACAAGCGTATAAAATCAAATATTATTACTAGCATTGAAAATCATGCATTTGCTCTCAACTAGCTATAAAAATCACAGAAAATTTGTTGAAATTTACAGATAAGTTTGAAGCGAGAGAGAGAGAAAGATATATATAAATGTAATGTTATCACTTCATTAGTTGCGCTAAGAAAGCTAATGAAACATTATGACCAGTACTAAGTAGAAATCTCTATTTGAAATCGTAGTTTAGTTAAAAACATGCAAAGAAAATCTATAAAAATTGTTTTTGAAACTGATTGCTTGAGCTAAAAGCTTGAGTGAACTTTAATACGTCTTAAAATGTACAAATAAAATTCAATGTTATATGCGTTTAAGAAACAAGAACTAGAAAATATTGCGATCAATATCAAGCGAAAGTACAAGACAAAAAAAAATCGCGTGTAGATAAAGAAAAATCAATATATTGTTGTTTGGCAGGGTGCAAAAAAAAAAAAAGCGAAAAACCTTCGTGCTAATTGGTTATTTATTTTGTTTTCAAGCAACTTGAATGTAAATATAGTTGTAGATATGTGGCGAGTGCTTTACTTAGTTTTTTTTGGTAGCGTGCAACAAACAACTGACCCCATTAATGTTTTTAGCAGGGCGTTCAGGCCATGAAAGAAAGGGAAAAAAAACTTCTGTTGTTGTTGTTGTAGTTGGGTGTGTTTTGAACACTAACACTTTCATTGTTTAAATTGTTGTTTTTGGCGTTTGCTTTATCGGCCAGCGATATGCATACTATATGTATTACATGAACGCGGCCAAAAGAGAGCTTAAGAGAAATGCAAAAAGCATTGTTAGCTAATGAGCCGCAAAATGTGGCTAAATGTGTTTATTATTATTATAATTACTATGCGCAAAAATCTTATATAATCTCTAAAGTTTTCCCACGCATTTTGCAGACTTAAATCAGCTTTAAAATTAACCACAAAAGCTACAAAGTTTGTCATTCAACATAATATGACATTAAGTTAAGAGAATTATAATTAGCTGTCAGCTGGCAGTTAAAGCGAATTAGAGATCAAAATTCACCTCACCTTGACTTTGACAGCAGCAACAACTACAAAAGCAAACACAACTCAGACAGCAACTAGAGCTAAAGTAACAAACTTGGTAAGAGAGTGAGCGAGATAAGCGCCACAAAGATAAGGCCAAAAACTAACCGAACAAAAAATGTACAAAGAGTGAATGAAGAAAAAAACAAAAAAAAAAACCCCAGTTAAAAAATACCTAATAATGCACACTTTGAGAGAGCTGCAAATTCTTTTGCTCTGCTCTTTTAGCAAACAGCTTAAAACCAAATAAGCCAAGTGCTGAACGCTGTTAGCCTGGCCAACTGCCCCCTTCCAGTCTTGTAACCTCTTTGCACAATTAAAAAAAAAAAAAAGAATTGGATTAGCGCAGCCAAGAAAGCTACAAAAACAAAAAAGCGAACAAGAGTTGAAAAGTTGGCGGCTGCTGCTTATTTTCTTGCCACTGAAGATGCCTCTGCAGCTAAAGTTGAAGCTGAATCTAAATCTGAAGTGTCTCACTGTTGGCACGTCAGCAGCGCAGTCGCAGTCGCAGTCGCGTTTGACGTTGCTGCCAGCGTCTGGGCAAAGATTACGCTGACAGATAATTAAAAGCATAACTACGTTTTGTGTGCAGTGCCTGCAAGAAGTTTGCGCACACGCTAGGCTAGATAATTGAGAGTGTTTATTATTTATTTCAACTAACTAAACTAAGTTTAAGAAAATCATTATATATCATCTTTATATTCCTTACACACTTGTTCACAAACTGCTTTGAGCAACTGTTTTGCTCGTTTCTTTTGTAGTGTGTTTGTGTTTATAACTAAATAGACTATAATACTTAACTCTCTAACTGCGTTCAAATAAGGTTTATATTCACCCCCCTTTGCCCGGCAGCTAGCAGCTGCTGTTTTATTTTTGCACAGATAGCTTTGGATCTGTTCTGTTTTGTTTCGCCATTATAAATTCCACAGCATTATTTACATATTCAGTTAAGTAAATGTTGAAGATTCGTGTGCAGCAAGCAGCTGGCTGAAGATTCTAAACTTCTACACGAATCTTCGTTGAGTTTGAGTCTAATTGGAAAGACAGCAGCGGTATTTGGAGCATTGTTTGCTCTTGTTTTCCTTCAAGACTGCTCTTTGATAATTTACAGGTCCAAATTTTTGTAGGTTACGAGGCGACAACAAATGCACTTTGTAGTTAGCAAATTGCAGATGCAAAAACTTTCCCAGACACACAAAGAGTGAAAGAGAAACAACTGAGCGAGAGGGAGACAAAGTAAGATGTACTTTTTTTATTTTTCTCTCCCCTTAAGGCAGACGGCAATTTTCGTTAATAGGTGAAAATAAATAATAATATTTTCTTGGTGCTCCCAAATCAACGAAAAGATTTGCTTCCTTGTTGCTGCTGCTTCACAACAAAAACAACAACAACAAACAGCACGAAGGTGAAGAGAGCTGCAAAACTAAGAGAGCAGGAAACGAAGACTCGCAAGTTTTATAGCGAGATTTATTTGCACAATTCCGGTTTGCTGTTGATTTTTTTGTTTTTGGTCTTTTTTATTTCAATTTTTCAGTGCCACTATTTGCTATGTCCACTCTTTCTCCTACTCCTGCAGAACACGAACCTTTAACAGATCTTCAATAGAGCAAGAAAGCGAAAAACTCACTACAAGAAGCGAACGGCAACGAGAGAGAAAGAGAGAGAGTGAGGTCGAACAAGCGAGTGTGCATATGATAACAAGGCGAAAGAGTTGACAAAAAGGAAGTTTAAAGAGACAGCAATAACAACAACAATAACTTATAATCGATGACAGCTGTTAGTTGTTGCTACTGCTCCTACTTCTTCTTCTTACTTCACTTTGTCTTTTGCTGTTTTTTTTTTTTTTTGTTTTCATTTGTTTTTGCTTTCGATGAGGAACTTTTGACACTGAGTTTTTAAGTGGCGCCCACATAAAGGCAGCAATTGAAGCTTTATAAAGTCTTTAAACTTTAAGCACTTGAAAACTATACATTGTTTTTTGTATTGTTGTTGTGTTATGTGTCTATTGACACTGACACAGTGACACGCAAAAAAATCGATATTAAAATAAATTGCAATTAAAAAATTTGGCCGCTTGGTTGCTTTGCCATTAATATTTAATTTCTTTGTTTGCTAATTTTAATCTTTGTTGCTTTGCTGCGCATATTAATGATATTTTAAGAATTCACACGGTTAATTACCAATTTGTGTATGTGTACTAAACAACTAACGCAGTTATCAATAATTATTATGAACGTTGCCAATGACAGCAACAACAAGGAACAACACACACAATGCAGGCAAGAGCGCGACGCGCGCAGCTGAACGGTAACTGCGTTTTCCGTTAGATTCGCTTACACGACTTACGACGGCACACGACGAGACGAATGTACGTCCAAACATGAGCGCGCTCGGGCAGCAACTGAAAGCCACAAATATTGTCGTACGGCTTATGGGGCCCCCAAACGACGGCGAAGCACCAAAAGCGTCGAAGCAAGCACACAAACAAAGACGTCGCAGCACCAAATGTGCAAGAAGAATAAGTGGAGAGCGCGAGAAATAATAACAACGTATGGTGAGTGTTGGTGTTGATGGTGGTGGTGGCTAGCTAGGTATAGGTAGACGGCGAAGTCAGCACGCTTACGTGACGTTAGGCTGCTTGAGGCAGGTTGGAACGTTTAACGGCTAGCTAGACTGTGGTGAGTTTCCGTTTTTGACTTCTCTCTGCGCCGCTGTGCATATTGCGTGTACTTCGGTCAGGTGAGTATGCGTTCGCTGCACCTACTCCAACATGTTGTTGTTGCTGTTGCTCGTTTTAATTGAACACTGTTGCACTGCGACTGCTGCAGCTGATAGGATATAAATAGCTCAGACCCAGCCTGAGAGGCGCGTGTGCCACAATTTAGTTTTATCGTTGATTGAGCGTTAGCCTATCATTAGCTGGACATTTGGTTATTTTTCGCTTCAGCTATGTTCTGCATATGTCCGACTGAAGCCATTGAATGCCAATTGGGGTATACATTTCCAATACTGGAATGGGGTGGGTTGTTATAGTTATTGCTTCAGTTTTGCAAAGGGGGCGTGGTGAGCTTAGTAACTTAAGTAACGTAAGTAACGTAATAAAGTATCATCAGTCAGTATTGAAATGATAACTGAGCAATAAGTAAATAGTCTTGTACAACAGCATCAAAGGTGACTCATCGAAAGAAATAATAACAACAACAACAACACATATAGGCAGATAGTGGTTGATGTCATTAAAAGACAATTGCGTATTTATATTGGCAGCTGTGTGAAATGAGACAAAATGTCTTTTATAATGTAATTTGGGATTTTTTGATTTTTTTTTTTTTTTTTTTTTACGCATCAATGCCAGCAACTATTTTCGTTTCTATGGCATGTGTGAGTAATTGCGCGAGGGGTTGGGGGAAGATACAAAGCTGAGAAGTGATATTCTTTTCGCGAGAGTTGAATGCACTTTCGATTATTTTTGTTTAATGTCCGGCGACTGTTTTTATGGCCACATTGGCCGCAACAAAATCAACAATTGCGCAAGAGCGTGGAATAAAATAAATATTTGCAAGCATTCGAAGCTTTTCTTTTGTTGCTGTTGTTTCGTTTACGCCGCCAAGGCAACGCTTAATGAAGTGCCATCGCCGTCAGCATCGACCTTTGTCGGCTTTACAGTTAAAGCTCAGCTTGTTCTCTCACACGATTTACGAGCTTTATGTGCATGATAATTGCTTTATGACCCATTTCACCTCGAAACTGGAGCGAAGAAAGAACCAAATTATGTGAACACTAAAATGCTGTTGCCGAATTCAACTCACTGCCTGCTCTAACTGCATGTAATTAAGATACTTCATTGTTCATAACTTTTCCGCATTGTGTGCTGCGCTTTAATGCCCTGCTGCATGTGAGTCACAGGGCCACACACTTGAGAGCTGTCATTCAAGACGAAATCTCGTTAAAGATGCTGATGCTTCGATAGCACATCAGGCATTTTGGGTGTGACTTGGCCTGCCCTTTGCCATATCCCACATATCCTACTTATCGTTTGGGCTTACACTGCCAGCTGCCAGCTCTAGTGATATTGCAACGTGATATGCATTTCAAGGTATTGGAGCTTACCTGAAAGCGGCATGCACTGCCAGTTAAAGGGTTCTCCATAAAAATAATATGTATACTAAATTTAGATATTCCGTTTGACTTAAGACACAAAAGACATGTGAACGTACATATAAAGTAAACGTCGCTAACCGAATGACATAGTTAAGTGAGCTACCACGCTAGTTAGTGTATAAACACACATTGGTAAATAAACACACGCGTGGGCGTCTTTGGCGACGAGCAGTCGATAACGTAACGAGCCGGGCAGGTTGCCAAAATTGTTGCAATATGCCGAGGGTGTGTGTGAGCACACACAAAGGAGAAGAACAAGAAAATTCCACTTACCCTGCGCTGTTGCGGCTGCTGTTTCTGCTGCTCATAAAAGTTGCTGCTGCTGCCATTCTCTAGCCATTCCACATCGCTGCAAGATCGAGAAAAAGAGAGAGAGAGAGAGATTAAGTTCACAACCACATGTTGAGCAAATTCACCACACAACAAACAAAAGCGCTTGCGCTCTCACGCTCTTTGTGCTCATTGTACTCACCGCTGCATGCGCTGTATGACCGGCAATTGAGCGGTGCTATCGTGAATGCGCACTTGATCCGGCGTAATCTCTTCGAGCAAAAACATATTCTTGCTTGCCAAAGGCAGCGAAGACGCAGAATTCTCGCTCTCTGTGGCACCGCAATAAAAGAGCGGACTGAGCGGTCGGCATGCGCCACCCAAAAGCTCATCGATGTTTTGATGACGCGAAATAAAAAGCTTATCTCCCACGCGGCCACTGGGCGGAGTATACGAATAACGTGGCGGCGGCGTGGGCGCTGATATCGACTGCGGCATTGCCATTTGAACTTTTGACATTGGAATGTTATCGTAGGGCGATGTGCAGAGCTTTCGCTGTTCTGTAGAGGGCGGCTCTACTGGTACGGGACTGGCACACTGTCCTAGGGGCGCCGGGCGGTAAGTGAAATTAAAGGAGCTGCTAAGTTCGGTAGGTAGCATATTCGGCATCTGGTGATCCACCTCGTCGGTGCTGGGTAGAGGTAGTGGCGATGCCTCCTTGTTCTTCTGCTCCTCATCCTGCAACCACCAGGCCCGCTCACCCGACTCCCAGTGCTTGATGATGCGTGGCGGTGGCGTTGGTGGCTTCACTGGTGGTGGCTCGTTCTCCTTCTCCTGCCACCAGGCACGCTCGCCACTCTCCACGCGCTGCACATTGAAGAGCTTTTTAGCAGGTCCCGATTGCCACCAGTGCTTGGCACTGTTCTCCGACTGTGAGGATGGCTTGGAGCGATCGCTGCTGGGCAGCTTAATGGTCACCTCTACATGAGGCTCATTGTTATTAACTTCCTCAAAGTAGCCGTTTTGCTTGGATTGCTCTTTCTGTTGATGCTGTTGCTGTTCCTGCTCCTCCAGCCACCAGGCATCCTGCTCGGGTGAGATACGACTCCGTGGCATAAGCTTGACCTTCTCACTGTGCTCCGATTCTTGACTATATCCATTTCCATTTAAAATATATGCTTTATTTTCCTTGCATTCACTATTCTTGTCGTCCTTGCTGCTGCTCCACCAGCCTGTTCTGCTGTGCTCCTCTGTGGCCGCACTCAAATCCTGCTCATCATCTAGAGGATTTAATGTTTCCTCTGCCAACGTATCGTCATCATCGGCAGCTGCATCTTGTCGCAGCCACCAGGCATGATCATCACCCGAATCAATGTGCCTCAATCTAAAAGGCATTTCGCTTCGATTGTTATAGTCCAGAGCAGAGGCGGTATTTATTTGCAAGCTAGTGTCCTGCCACCAACTGGGTTCCTCTGTGTCTCCCTCCTGTTCCCTAGAGGTAATCGCCTCGCTCGATAGACTCTCTGTCGTTGTAGTGTCCTTCGTATCGTTGAGACTCGTCGTCTCTTTGGGACAATGCGTGCTGGAACTGAATGTGGAACTTGTGGCTAATGTCGATCGTATCGTTGGTAACGTCGTTAGTATCGTTGTCAGCAAAGGATCTACCTCGCTTGTTTCGTTCGTTTGCGTGTCTAACGCTAGACTGAGCGCTGTGATCTTCGATGGCTGCATTTCTCCCTCGCTGCCGGCACTCTCAGAGCTTTCGAGGAATATCGGCTCACTATTTGCGTCTGGCTGACGAGTGGCGAAAAAATTCGATACACCCGAGAGCTTCTGCAGACGCAATTGTTGCTGCTGTTGCTGCTGCTGCTGCTGGCTGACGGACTCGTGGGAACGTGAGTCAGTGGCGGACTTGCGGCTATTTTGGTGTTCCCTATTTAATTGGCTGCCATCCGAATCGCAGTCACCTGTCTGAGCAATGACGACCTTCGTCTCTGTTGTCTCTTGCTCTTGCTGTTTTGATATTTGTTTTTGATTTTCCTTCTCTTTTTGCTTTTCTTTTTGCTGATTGCCGTTTACCGTGGACTTTTTCTTGCTTTGCTTTTTGTTACTCTTGCCTTTTTGCTCACTGTCGGAGGAGGAACAGGCGGATGTTGTCGAGCAGCTGCTACCGCTTCCACTACCACTTCCACCACTGCTGGGCGCACAAGATTTGTGTGCCTTTAGTTGACGATTTGATGACGTTGCTTTACCATTTGTGAGCTTTGTTGCTTTACGATTGGAAGCGTTGCTGCCTTCCGAACCAGCGCTGGGTGAGCGTTCCTGTGGCTGTTCCTCGGATTCTGCACCGCTGCTGGGAGTTCGAGATTTCCTTGGTCTGTCAGTGGGCCCCACATTAAGCGAACTCTTTCTAAAGTCCTTGTTGGGCCAGGGCCACTTAGCCAGAGAACTGTTGGAGTTCGAGCTACTATTGCAGGTCTTGCCGGGAGAATCTGCCTTACTAGGCGCTGCTGGTGGCTTGTTCACTAGATTCTCAACGGAGGATTGTCGTGAGTTCAGACGTATTGCTTTGGGTGGTGATAGCTTGGATTTGCTGGCATTGCTTGCCTTAGAACTGGCTAGACTTACTGAGGACGTACCGTTGCTCTTGGGTGTTGGTATCTCTTTGTTTTCTAAGCTAGGTGAGCTAAACCTGGGTGAACTGCTTGGTGATTGACAACTGGCTGGGGTTCCATTGCTCTTGGGCGAAGTGACTTCCTTGTTTTCCAAGTTAGGAGTTCCCGACTTGGGTGAATTACTGTTCGATTGGGAGCTGGCATTGTAGCGTAGGGTGCTGATGCGATCTCTGTGGCTATAGTTGGAACTGATGCTACTACTGCCACCAGATCCGGCACTGTATCTCAAATAGCGTGTTGAGTCATCCAAACGATCCGACTGCATCTCCTTTTCCAGCATCTGGCGGGGCTTTGTCGAGCGCTGTATGGTCTTCTCTATAGTCTTGGCAATATCCATGCGTCGCGTTCGCTGTACAGTCGTGCTGCCTGGCGGGGTGGGTGAAGTGGCACGTGTGACCACCATTATGGACACATAGGTTTCTTCCTCCTGCAATGGCTTTTCCAGCTGTTGCTTCTCCTGCTCTTTTGGTTCCTCTTTGGTTACCTCCACCGCTGGTTCCTCCAGTTCCTTTTCCCTGCTGGCCTTGGCACGACTTGCCGTTCTTGCGTGAAAATCACTTGTGGTCAGATAGGAGATGGACTTGTCCAGCATATTGCTGCTTCCTCCATTTAATCTGGAACCCGCCGCATAGCGACTATTGTAGCCATTTCTCACGGTACTGTTGCGATAGGTGGCGCCACCTAGTTTACTTCTTGCACTGTCCAGCACTGGACTAGGATCTCGGGACTTGGACTTGCCACGATTCGTATGCTCCAGTGCCACGGGACTAGGATCCCGTGAACGTCCATATTTACTACTTCCCACTACCAATTTGCTACTTGTGGCACCCGTATATCTCTTAATGGGACTACTGCGATCACTAGAACTGTTGGCATCTTTGGTATCTGTTTTGGCAGTGCTGCCATAGCGACTCACGTAGCTGGTGACTGGTGGAGCTGGTGGATCCCTCTTAATGCGATATGTGCCGCCAGAGAACGAGGGACGATAGGTGCTGGGCGTGGCTAGTGAAGTGTAGCGGGAAGTTGATCCACTGCCCAAATCACCACCGAGTGTGTACTGCAAAGAGGGGAGGGTTTTAGTTGTAATTGTTTTTGTAGAAGATCTTAGACTTACAGTCGAGCTGGCTGGCTTGTAGGAACTACTCAAGTTCGATTTCCAGGGTGTCTGCAAGGACAATTTGAATAGTAAGAATAAGATTATCTTGAATGTAATTAAGTGAAAAGTTTATGTTCCTACAGTATAAAAAGATATTAAAAAGAATATTTTGAACACATGTTTAAATAAAAAAAACAACAAAGTTAATGGTTTTGTAGATGACCTTTGTTTTGTTTACAAATTAATAAAATTATGTTTCCTGAAATACTTTTTAATGTTTGTTTATAATATAGTTTTAACATTTCTAACTTGTGAAACAACAAGAATCTAAAATCTTTATCTTAAGTTATATTAACTGTCTACAATCGATTCGAAGCTAAATTCGACTCAATTAATTTACATTTTATTTAGTTCAGAGAACTTCAACTCAAATGCAAGTTCTACATAAAGCAAGTTGAGTTTGATTGATTGCCCCACTCGAATGCACTTGGTCCGATCCCGCAGCCCACTGGGAAATCGTTGGGTTGGGTTCATTGAGTAATGCATTCGACAATTATTCGCATACATTTTATCATCTTCAAGGGGCAGACAATGAAGCCAAAGAGGAAGAGGTAAGACCATTCATATCACAGACACATCAACACCATTGAGAACACAACAAAATATGCGGCCCACCCCGCCTATTTGAGTCAACCTCCGTGGCAGACAAGGGACGTGGCATCAGCCATCACACATTTGGGACTGCTTTGAACTCGCTTGTGGCATAAGATTTTTCTTTTTGCCTTTCGTTTCGATGTATTTCAATTTCAATTAAATGGCGCTGTAGCATGCGTTTTTCAATTAATTTCGACGTGTAAACAGATTCATTTCGATTATTTCAACATCTGCCTTCTAATCTTGGGCCGCATTAGACTTTCGGCCATAGAGCATATGAAGGCGTATGTCTTTGCCCTTTAACTTATTGCAAAGCGAAAAGGAATATGTAAAAAATATTTCAGAAAATACCAAGCTTAATAAAGTCACAGGTAGAGATGCTTAAAGTGAATATAAAATGAACTAGTAAAATTTTGGAATTCCCAAAAGTGAATCATGCAAGAAATTCCATGTCTCAATGCTAATAATGATGCTTGGGAAATAGCTGGAGTAGCTGACTGCCAAGTGGAGCTTAACGCTGGCGCCACGCGTCTGCCACACGCCACAAAACACCGAATGACATGTATCATAAAATACAACTGCAACGCCCAAGTACCCGACCGCCCAGATTGTGCCAGGAACTGGGTAGGAGGAGGTGGAGGAGGAGTTAATTGTTTTCGCTCAGTGGAATGCCAAATGCAAATAGCACAACAATGTGCAAAGCAAGCAAGAAATGGACAGTGTACTAAGAGATGAAGATTTCCATGTGTCTGTTGTACTTAGAAGAAGTATACTTTAACTCATTCCAGCATGTCTGACTACTTTCCCATCTCTCTCACTCTCTCTGTATACAGTTTGACAGCGTTATTATTGTGAACTCAATTAGGCGCTGCACTGTTCGGGCGCTATAAAACGAGCCCTGTCTGTCAGTTGGTAATGTCTATAAAAATAAAATACAAACCAACAGACCCGGCAAAATGTTTCAAATGCATTTAGCAAATGCGGCCAGTCAACTAGCCAAAAATGCTGAGATGGCCAACAAAAAATCAAATTACTCGCAAAAATACATTCGCGTGCCGCCGTCGCACACACAAATGATTTATATATATATATGTGTTTTTTTTGGTTTGATTATTTTTAGTTTTTAGTGTCGTTGTGTCAAATGTACAAAATATGTCTGCAAATATGCTTAAATGCGAAAGGAACAGCAAAAGTTACAAGAAGCTGTCGAAATATTAAACAAAACGCACTGACTGTGTAAGAATGTTACTCTGACCGACTTAAAAATACCCTAACGATTGGCAAAACGAGCAGACTTCCACTTGGGGTGTATAACCTTTGCTTCGTAGCTATAACAATGTTGAAATAATGAAATGAAAAATAATTCGTAATGCACTCAGTTCTGTGATTGTTTTAGTTTCGTCATTTTTGTCAGCTTTTCTGTTTTGTAATATTCATTAAATGCAAAATATTTCATTCTTTCTTCCCTTTTTTGCTGGCAGACAATTAACCATAACAAAACAAAAGAAAAACAAAACACAGAACAGCAATTTGAAAGATTGCCAAAAAATAATGACATCAAACTAGGGTGATCTTCTTGCCACTGGCAGCAGCAAGCCCAGATTTCTGGTCTCCGGCACAAAGGGCTCCCAAACGGGTGGCTTAACGGGATGCTTTTCCATTGCATCCCGCATGCCCCGCATGCCCAGCTCCAGAGCTAAACTGGAGGAGCTGCAACAAGCCGGCTGCTGTGTGAAAGGACCATTGAAATGTATGTAGATATCGCCCTGACTGGCCAAATCCAGACCATATGTGGTCAGATCCTCACCAATGGCCAGCTGCAAATTTATCTCATCGCTCTGATTCACACGCAACTTGGACGCCAAGTTGGCGATGCCAAAGATATCCGTTGAACCAGAGGCGGATACAATTGGCTGCTGACTCTCCTGGCATATGACATCCGAGTGCTGGCCAAAGATATCCGCATATGTGGGTAATAGGGGCAACTGATTGTGCAGCTCAGGAAAGAGCCGATAATCCCAGTCACTGGATGTTGCTGGAGGTGAGGGAGGAGGCGGTGGAGTGGTGCTATGATTCTCAATGATTGTATCCTGGTCATCACTTCTGCTCTGATCATTGTGTTGCTGCTGCTCCTCTTGACTTGCCTCGCTGTCGGCGGCATGCAACAGTTTCACCTTGCAACGTAATCGACGTCGTCGTGGCATTGTTGTTGTTGTTTAACTGAGAATCTGGCTTTCAAATAGTAGCTTAAGAAACAAACACAATTGTTGTTAACTTTAACCCAGCCTGCTCCTTCATTCTTCTCTTTTAAATCATCATCTATGAATATTCACACCTTGTTAATTAATAAGCTGTTGCTTGCAAAAAACAACAACTCCAGACAAAGTTTCTCATAAATATTAACAACTTCCTTCTGGCCATTAAAACTCTACAGCCAGGAACAAACTTACGAGAAGCGACACAATAATAAAAAAAAAATTATACATATTTCCCTTTTTCGTGCATTTTTAGAAATCTGTGGTCTATAAATAGCAACAGGCAAACACTTATTCGAAAGTGGAAACTTGTTGAGCTCATATAAACTGATTGGTTTTTAGAGGGCACAGTTTTTAATTGATTTATGGCTGAGGAGCTTAGTGTGCGTTCAAAGTGCAACACAATGTTAAGAAGTTGTCACGTTCTATAAACGTATAAAATGATAATGACAAGAGTTTTGGGAAGCAAATTGAAAACAACTTATGGTCAAATATACTTTAACTAACTTCTGGTTTAACTCATTTGATAATATATATAATTACAAACAATTTGTCTGTTCTTTTGAAACACCCACGAAATAAAAAACACTTTTAAAGCATTCAAAAAAAATCAGAACAATTGACTAACAAGCGAAAACTAAAACCAAAAATCAATTACCAACAAAAAGCTGAGCCAAAAACACTGGCAGACAGCAAAAGTTTTTGCTTTTGTTATTGTTTTTTTGAAAATTGTTTATCATGGAATTGGGCCATTAACACGACTGAACTCGAACACCAAAAAATCAACAACATGTAGTTAAACAAAGGCAGCAAACAGCACCAACAGCAGCAACAGCAACAAAAGTTGGCAAAAACAAAAGTGCCTCAAAGGAAAAGCCAAATTTATAGATACAATATACATACATTGTTCGCAGACTTTGCATACGTGTTTGTAATTTATCCAACACTACGACGCATGTGTGTGTTTATTGTATGTGGGTGTAGTTTGCAAACTAGATACTAAATACATTTGGCCACATCAGCAATTAGTAGACAACAAACAAAATCGAGAAACTAGTGAAACAATTAAGAGCTGCATACAGTGGCATTAAAAGTATTGCAGATACTTGTTGGCATTAAGTTTACTTACATAACTGCGATAGGATGACATATTGTCTGATTACGTTATTTTGGCAAGCGCTTTTGTCTCAAGCAATTTGCGTTTTATTTTATTTCTCTTTTTTTTCACTGCTGTTTTGTATTTGATTCTCTGTTAATTTTAATATTCGATGACATATTCATAAACAAACACTTTTATTTTGCTATTCGAAACACTTGATATATATATATATATATATATCTTGTAATTTAATACGATTGATGAACACACACACACACACAGTTAAGCACAATTTTAACTACTGATGGCAATTAGATAGGCGACAGCGTATCTTTTGGATGCATCCACGGTGGCCGCTCAATTGCAATAGATGCAAAATAAATTAGATACATTTACATTGGCGACAAAACACACACAAGCACACACACACACTGAGATACAATTGCCAGGCATGAGATGCAACAACAATTCAATGGATACATTTGCACAGAATCATCCACACTTTGATTTCTCAACAAAACGAGCTAAAACAAAAAGTTTTCCGTGCGTATTTTTGCATCGCTTTGCTGGGCTTGTGCCACTTTACATAATCCGCCGGCACGCAGCTGTAGAGGAGTAGCAGCAGGAGGAGCAACGTTTGCTTTGCACTGGGAGCATTTGAGAATGTTGCCGGCAGATACAAAAGTCGGGAGGCTGCAACACAGTCACGGTGCCTTTTATTTATGCGTTGATATTTTGTGCCTGTCGCTCCGATCTGTTTTTTTCTTTCTATCTTCTTTTTTTTATTTCACTTGCAGCGATTTTCTGCTTTTATATATATATATATTTTTTTCCGATTTCAGTGAAAAAAACGCTTGGTATTTATTTTTAAATTTAGCAAAAGTATTTGTCGCATGCGATCGTTGCCGTCGCGGCGTTGCGCGTTTTCTCTTACACGATGCGACTCGGCGCGTTGTCAAAGGAAAACTGCCCCGTTGTTGGAAAATCTTTTGTGTGCTGAGATTTTTCCCCAACGAGCAAGCGCCTGAACTAAAACCAAAAAAAAACAACATATACGTGATTTTTCATGAGCTGTGCGTGAGTGTAGTATTTTCGGGTGAACCAAGAGATCTCAAAATTCTCTCTCCCTCTCTTTCTCAGAATTTGCGCTCTTTTTAGTTTTAGATCGTTGCGTTTTGTTAAATTGCAATAATGAAATAAATAATAGATTTTGTCTTTCTTGTATATAGCCACGCGTAGATCTGGCGAAAATGTTGCGTATGTCCGTCTATATACTATTTATATATAATGTCTCTATCTCATTTCGACAGCTGTTAAGATTTAAAACACTTCTGTAATAGACGGGAAAAATAAAAAAATAATAAAAATGGAAAGTATTTTGCACCCAATTTTTGTTGTTGATTAAGTTTAAAAATATGTTTATCTATTAATAGCTTTATAATTTATTAGATTTTGGTTTTTGGAGCTGCACAGGTATTAATATATTTAAATTCATGAGTAATCAATGGATGGGAAATGCTAAGTGGATATAAAATATGTGTAGAATTTGGCTGGAAAACTTGTTCAATATAGCTTGTTTATCTAGTTTATTTAGATCGTTTGCTTTAAGTTATAGTTCGCTTAGAAGGAATTTGAGCTAGGCGTATTGAAAAGTGTAATAATAAAATCCTCAAAGAAAAATCTATAAAAAACTCATTCCTTAATCCACAATCCTTAGTCATATTTGCGTTGTATTAAGTATATTTGTGGAACTCTTTCTCACAACCCAAAAGCAAGCAAGTGTCATTAATTTATTACACACATACTCGAACACACAGTATATTTTTGCTGTGAAAGTTTATACATATATTGCATATCTTATGAGCACATATGTATATATAATCGCACTCTGTGTGCACTGATATTTAGTTCTTTATTTCTTCATTTAAAAATAACGATCTGTGTGCCACTTTTGCCAGTCAGATAGAAAACTATACACACACACACACACATACACACACCAGGCACCGGAAGCATGCGGCTAAAAGAGATGACGTCCATTCAAAAATGTAGAATATCAGAAAGACTAGAAAACAAAGATGCCATTTGCGCTGCTTGCACATGTTCGTTTTGAGTGAACATTTAAACTAAATACTAGATAATATTGTGCGCGAAAACGCCTGAAAGCAAATGCCTGACTTCCTTCCTTTCTTCTGGCCGTGGCACATTAATCAGATTGTGCGACAACAAAGCTAAATTGCCGGAAAATCGAAGGCAAAGCTGAAAATCCAAGCGCCCATCAATAGCTAATAGTCGACCCTTTATTTTTTTGTTTGCTGGGGCAATAGCAAAGTGGCTCGACACTTTGACGAAAGACATGCAGTGGTTGCTTGGGTTGCAATGGATGCTGGCTGGGGGCGTGGAAACTTAACCTAATCTGACCGACAGATACAAATAGCTTTCAACGCTGCATTAAAAAATAAAAGAGCTGCAACATGCGTGTGCATTTTGCATGCTTTCCACAAATATTTTCCCAATGCGTGCGTGAGACGCCAACAACAACAACAACAACAGCACAAAACGCCAACGCAGTCGGCCCAGAAATGAATGCAAACAAATCGAGGAAAACAGAAGAATATGAAAAAAAAAATAGCGTTTGCCTCAAAACGAGAAATGAATTTTGGGCAGGCCGTAAAAAACAAACACCGACAGCCATAAAAGTCAGACCCGGCAATCCCCGGGAGCAGCCAGTGGCTCACCCCTCCCATTCGGGAACGGATAGCAGCCGATGGGAATACTGGGAAAGCGATGCGTTGACTAAACAGGCGCAGGCCATTCAATCATTTCTACGTTTTTGAATTTGTAATTTATGCCTGTCCATGCCATGCGGCAACAGATTATGCAATCTAAAGATGCTAGTTAATAAAATTAATAGCGGGGGAGGAGTCGAGCCAGTGAGGGGGAGACTAGATTATGTGAAACCTCAATGCGATTTGTTTGCGTGCTCATAATAATCAATAAGATGTTTGCTGAATATAAAAAGTGTATTAACTACAACAAACAAATATGCGTTTGTCGATTGTTCCATTTATTCATGTCACTGCTAAAAATAATAAAACGAAATAAGTTGAAAGCTGAGCGGAAAATGCAGTTAATACTTTTTTAATTTTTATTTACATAAAGCTCACGCGTTCGCATCACAAACAATTTTTGGCTAAACAATTTCAAGTGAGTTTACGCTCGACGCATTGCAACATATTGGTTTTATTTTGTTTTAGCCGCTCCCATTTTAGTTTCGGCGAGCGTTGTGTGTGCCAATATTTAATTTAAATATTGTTCTTAACCAACCTCACTCTATGTGGCAATAGACAAGATGCCTTTTGTTTGTATACACCCTTCTCTTAGGCTTTCGCTTTATTTAGTTCTTGTAGCGCCGTCAGAATAGATTAACATATTCAAGGTTAACATACAAATGCTGGAGCTGTGTGTGCTGAAGTGCCATGTCTCAAGTATAATACATTTAGTAGTGCAGTGTGAGGAAAAGTTACGCATACGCATTAAGTATACACAACGTGGTCGCTAGCTTGATTTTAATATGGTTTTTATGGACGTGATCGCAGGTTGCGCTGAAAGGCATCTGAAGAGGCATTATTCTATTCTTTCAAGTGGCAGCCTGACACAGTTTTGTATTCGAAATTTATGTCAAAATACTAAGACTACGAAGAGCTACAGCTTCTGTTAGTAAGATGAGCAAGAAACTGCTAAGAAACTTCTGATAGATATAGTGAAAGAAGTGTTGATCAGTAAATTAAACATATGCTTATCATTATCTGTATTCAAAACAGGCGCCAAAAGCTTTGAAAAGAAAACTTTATAGAAATAAAATAAGTACAGAGGTAAAAGTTTTAAAAACTTTTGCCAAGTGTTGCCAGCTAAAAAATCGCAAAAGTCAAACGAAAAGTGAGACGAAAACAAAACGACAAAGCAAAACGAGCATAACTCGAGTAAACACGAGAAACTACCAAAAAAAAGATCGAGAACAAAGTAAAAATAAAATACGCAAAAATTTCAACCAACAAACGTTCGAGAAAAGTGCGAAAAGTTTGTTTCCTCTTAAGTATTAAGCAAACATAAAAACAACAAATATTCTCACTATATACTCGACAGTTGACAGTGGCTGTTAGCCGAAATGGCTTTGTTGCTGGTTCACCTGCGTCGCCTGATTCTTTTGCTGAGCGTTGTCTATCTGAGTGGAACTGTTTTCCGCCGGTTGCTCACTGAACGACATCATGCCTATGTGCTGCAATCGAACAGGATCCGATGGATGAAGGAACCGCTACACTTTCAATGGTGGGCCTACATTTACACCTGTTACGCCTATGTGGTTCTAGTCAACTATGTCAGCATGAGGCGTTTGACAAACTTAATTGAGCTCTTGTTGAGTTGAGGTTTGTTTTCGAAGTGTTTTGTATAGTTAATAAAGTTTTTAAGACAAATCAGTTAATAAGCAGCGAGAATTCTTTTTGTTTAACGCAAGGCGACATCTATGTGTCAGCTGTGTAAGTACGCTGGGTTATTGTCTGCACTGCGAACATCGCGATAAGCAAGCTGGTTTGTGCACTGACTAAAGCTGAAGAAAACAGAAAAGTATTCTTGCGACGAAACAATATCGAACGCCAATGTTATAATACCCTACCAAAAGAAATCTGTTTATGTTTATTAAGAGGTTCATTTTCTATGCTTGTCTTAGTTAGTTGCTTGTTTTTGTAGCAAAAATCTTAGTCAATAAAAAATCAATAAATAAATTTAAATGCCAAATGACACAGAACCGATTTTTATACATTGTAGACTAATTTTCATTTAGCATGCTGTTGACATTAATTTAATTCCGAATTTATCGTTCACAATTGCAAATATGTTTTGATGATTAATCACGTTTTCAAATAAGATTTATGTCAACACCAAATAAAATGTGCAATGCATAAAAAATAGAAATTATTTGCAATGATGTGTAAAGTATGAAGTTTAATGTTTATTTTAGGTATTTTTATACCCAAGTTTAATATTGGTATTGCAATGATTCTGTACATTTGCAGTTGCAGTTTATTTATAGGATGGTTTTTTTTTTCGTAGGCGCTGCATGTTATAGGTTTTAAAAATGTTGTTGATTTCGAACGATAAATGTTTATTGCAATTAATGTTCTTTGGCAAGTTCGCAACAGCACCCACATTTTACGAGACAGTTTCTATATTTGATCCAAGCAATAATGACTCACAAGTTTTGTTGCTCGCAGCACACGTCACAGGGTGTTATTTTGTAGATTTGTCAAATATACATCTATATATAACACACACAAACACACACGCGCTGAGTACCTATTAAAATAGTGTATTCAGAGCGTTGTGTGAATCATCATGAAGTTGTCAGCAATGGGATTCATCTTTTGCAAAAACTCTTCAGTTTTATCTTGAAGTGCAAATGCATTAGGACCTAAAGCGTTAGCTACGTTTGTTTGTTGTTTTATGTGCATTAAGAAAAGTTTATTTTTGACTTTTGTTGGAATTTCTGTTGCCCTGTGCAGCAGCCACCCACAGGCAAACAAACGCTGGCGCCCACTTGAGCTTATCTGGAATGGCACTTAGCACATATTCCGATCCGCTCCGGAGAATGCTTGAAGTGATCTTGGGGTGAAGCTGCATCCTCAAGTGAGCCGTGCAAAAAGTGCCCGAAAGTGTGTAGCGCTCGTCAAATGGGCACAGAATAAAAACACACAGTTTATAAAACAGGAAAACACCTCATAGTCGGCCACGTCTATATATAACTGCATAGCAGGCATGCCGCTGTGTGTGTGTGCTTGTGTGTATGTGTGTGTGTGTGATCATAACAATTTTGACCTAATTTTTGATACACACATGAAGAACACAAAGAAGATCAAGCGAACGAGTGATTTTTTGAGAGACAACATTCACTCCTGCCACATCTGCTTCATCTCCTCCTCCTACTCCTACTGAGGTCCATCACTGACCTCAGCGCATCTGTAAAACGCTGGGCAATGAGCCGGAAACTTGGGACAGGTGTGTGTTTTGTTTGCAGGATTCGCAGCTTGTTTCTTACCTGTTCTTTGATTTAAATATTCAATCGTTGGTTTCGTGCTGTTTTATTTTTATCTGACTTATTTATCTTTTGTATCGCTTGCTACATATTCGCCATGTTATTTATAAATTATTACACATTCCAAAATGTGGCAAGCACACAAAATGTTAAACATTATTCAAGCGCCTGCTTCCCCTGCTCCTCTTAACCTCTGTATATGTATATATATGTATATTAATATATATACACATGCATAAAATAAATAAAATTATGGCCAGCGCTGTTCGTGGCACTAAGTATCTAGAAGATACGAAATGGCCAGCCATCCAACTGTATATATGTATGTACTAAAGTCGCCGCCGGCCCATCTATATGGCCTCTGGCTCTGGCATGTGTATCTATACACTCAGGTGAAATGTGTGTGGAGAATGAACATGATTATGGGCAGCGAAAAATGTGAGCGGGAGAAAAAAAAACATACATATATATATATACGTACATATAACGCTAAATTCAGTTGCTAAAAATAAGCGAAAAATCATTCTTAAGTATAGTTATATGCATGTGTGTGTCTCTATACAAAACTGTGCACAGGTGGAGAGTGCTGCCAAAAATCGAGCGAAAATTGATTTTACACTCAAGAAAGCTCTTTGGAAAAGACATGAGCCAAAACACATGACACTCCAAAATGTAATGGCAATATTTTTGTATCTATGCGTATACTTAATAAAACTGGCCATGTGTCAAAATGTTTGTTGCTTTGCATCTGCTTGGCCATTAAATAACAATTGTAAAATGACAGCAATATTGGCCAATAAAAGCAGCTAATGAGCTGGCCAACAATTTTTGTTTAACACTGCCAAGGATTCACTCAAAGTTCTTTACAATAAAATAATATTCTGATGACAAATATGTTTAGGTTTTATGGATATTTTATATTAGCTTATGTTTTGAATAAATTATTAAATGGGTTCTTAAGATTATGAAAACATTTTTAATGGTTTTTTGTCATAGTTTTTTGAAAAGGCTACAAAATTATGGTTTATACAACTAAATCTTATTTTTAAAATGAATGTGTAAAATTAATGAAAATATAAAGATTTTTCGATATTTATTTTATCTACTAGGAAGCCATTTCAATACGTATACACAATTCGAAAGGCAGATACACAAAATAAAAGCCAACAAAAAAATACACACACAGCATCGGCTAATTACAGGTAAGAAAAATAAAAACAACAACAACATGGAGTTTATTTTGGGGTTGTGCTCCGCAAAACTAGCGTGAAAATGCGTTCACACTCACTCACGGCACGAAGCCAAGAAAGAAAAATCAAAATCAAAGAATGTTCCACACAACTGAGCAATTAACACGCACGTAGATACCAACATGCCACGAAAGCTGTTTTTGTTGGTGGGGTAAAAGGGGAGGGGTGCGAAACTCACTCAAAATACTCACAGGAAAAACGGCGAAAAAGCACACTCAAAACGCTAGGCCGAGCCATTGAGCTGTTCGGATTCGTTGAAATAGACGAATCCACAAGCGAGCAGCGACCAAATAAACGAAATACTCTTTATTCGAACGACAACGGGATCTCTTGTTCAGTAGATCACCAGCCTTACTCCGACGTTTATTACGAATTATTCGGTGACTCGGTGACAACTACACAAAAACTGCGTGCGGTGCTGTAGAAGATATTCGCTTGATATAGGGAAAATTCTAAAGAAATATATATATTTTATAGCGCGACTTAACGCGTAACGAAAAGTGAATTACTCATAACGAGAAAATCTGACATAGAAAAAAATGTCGTCATCGCAAGCTGTACGCTCCTCGAAATACTCCTACCGGGCAACATCCACCGGTCCCGGTAGCGGCGATGTTAACATCGAAACATCCTACATTACTGACATGAGCTCGCTCTCCCGCTTGGAGGTAAGGATTCGCACAGAACTGGATACTCTGCCAAAAAAAAAACTCTACAAAAAAAATATGTGTTACCAAAATGCGTAAAACTATTGAAAAAGTATCTTTAAAGAAAATGTTCAAAAGGAAAACTAAACGAATTTCGTGTGTCTTAAAGACTGAATATATATATATATATATATATCTTCTAATTGTACATATACGTATGATATCTATATACCTGCGTATGTGTATGTATGTATGATGGTGTGTGCCCGACGCGTTTGTGTGTGGAAATATAAAATTCGTTTGAGCAAAAATATATATACACATATCTACAGATACGTAAATACATATAGAATGTGTAGATGCGTCGGTGAAAATTATGTAACAAGCACCTACAAGATACACACGGAAAAATTCGCTATAAATACATATATACAAAAAAAAAATACTGAAAAACAAGTTTATATGAAAAGTTTGTGTTAAAAACTAAGTGTGAAAAAAAATTATAAAAATATATAAATAAATGAAAAAAGTTATACAAATATGAATTTTTTTGCAGGATAAGATCCGTTTGCTCCATGATGATCTTGAAGTTGAACGTGAGCTGCGTCAAAGGGTAAGTTGAGATGCTTTATTTAATAATTTTATTCAAAAAAAGACACTTCATAATTCTTGTCCAAATTATACTAAGTTTCCAATTAAAATATTCTCACCTGCTTATGGGCGGCAATAAGTAAATTCCTCATTGACAAAGCGCCATGCTAGCGATTTTCACTTTAGTCGCTTGCAAATGTCACCCTAAAAACAGCAAAAAATGTGGAAAAAGCAAAAGCAAAAAAAAAAAAAAACAAAATAGAAAGGCGGGCAAAACGATAGAAACAATTTCGTTAAGTTGTTTTTTATTTTATTTTTCGTTTTCTATATTTCGTTTGCATTTAGTGAGAAGAGCTAAGAATAAATTACCCTTCGAGAGTTGTGCGTCGTCGAACAGAATGATAATGATGTGCATTGAACTTCAATCGCTCTCGCGCTCTAAGGCGGAGCCATTACTTTAGATCCAATAACAAATGATAAATGATTTCTGCATTTGCATTTGCATTCTTGCAAACACAATTTGTGTGTTTGAAATTTTTGCATTTGCACTTCATTCAGCAGCAGGCGGAGGCAAAAAATTCGGCTTGTTTTTGCTGTTTTTTTGGGTTCCCAGTCTGTTCCTGTTTGGCATTACAAATTTAGAAAATGCGGCCCGGCCCGGCCTGGCATCATGGCCTGCAACGATGCGTCTTGGCCCACAGGCAAAACAACAAAACTAAACAAAATACATTTGTACTTATATGTTTTGTGGAAATAATTTTAATTACTTTTGCTTTATGGATCAGCAAACTTAGGCACATAGACAAACACACACACACACATACACTCGCACGCATCGATAATATGGAACAAAATGGCTAAAATTAGCGCACGACATTCAATACACAAGCAATGATTAACTTGAAGCAAACAACAAAAATATGAACAACCACAGCAACCAAAACCAACAAAAACAAGAAAAAGAATTGAAAATAAAGTAGCCAAAAAGCATCATCATCATCATTATACACATCCTCATGATCATTATCTGCGGGAAAAGCGTGAAAAGCTGAAGAGCTAAAGAAAATTCGCTGGCACCACAGCACAGCTGAACATTTTTCTATGTGGGCTGCTCTTCTATATGTATTTGTATTTGTGTGAAAATTAAATAATTTTCTTGCACATTAAAAGATTTCACAGACAGTTTTCTAAATACATACAAATCTTTATGCATATAGCGTCTGAAAGTATCTACAAGATACATATGGCGCAAATGGATTTACGTTTGTACTTACGTGGCCTTTGGGCCACATATATATATATATATATCTATAAAAATAATATAGAAACCAAATTACACACACACAAATTGTGAAAATGCCTTGAAAATTTGAATAAGTACAATATATGTTCGTTTGTGAACTGGAATTGTTAAAATACCTCAAAGTTCTTCAAGCGATTACCTCAATTTTTCATTTTCCACGCATTTCGCCATTTCCATACCCCCCTCCCACCAATACTCATGACATTTCGTATATGATGCTTATCTAAGGCCCAGTTCCACAAAATTGAATCTGACAGTTCCCAATTTCATTTCGCTAGAAAATAAAAATTCATTTTTAATTACCACGAAGAGAAAAGCTATTTGCAAATTTGCAGATCTGAAATTGGGTCAGCGTTAGTTACAAATATCAAAACCAAAAAAAAAAAATCCTAAAGAAAGGAAAAGTTTGTAGTTCGCTTGAAATGCGTCTAATAAAACTGCATTTAATGCCTTTTTGGAAATGCAAGCTGCACTTTATGTAGAAACGATAGGTATCTAAATGGCAAGATACCTATAGAATAGCATTTTGTTGGCACTATGCCATTGTTATTTTGGGTGTTACATGCGCATAATTATTTTTGACTGATTAATTTGATTTATATATTTTATGGGCCGTTTGAATTTTGCTGCAATGCATCATGGTTCTCTGCATTGCGTGTGGGATGGGCTATAAATAAAATTAGTAGAAGGCAGCGCTAAATATGAAATGTGTTTGTCTATAAATTATGCTTAATTAAAAAATTACACAATATGTCAAGTCATAAAGCAACAAAAATTGATTCAAATTTTATCTCTTGCAGATCGAGCGCGAGAAAGCCGATCTCAGCGTTCAGGTCATCCAGATGTCCGAACGTCTTGAGGAAGCTGAGGGTGGTGCTGAACATCAAGTAAGTAAATGAGTTGGCTTATACATCTATATATGTATACTCATCCATTTGATTGACAGTTTGAAGCCAATCGCAAGCGTGATGCTGAGCTGTTGAAGCTGCGCAAGCTGCTTGAGGATGTTCATCTTGAATCTGAGGAGACCACCATGCTTTTGAAGAAAAAGCACAACGAAATTATTACGGATTTCCAGGAACAAGTCGAAATCCTAACGAAAAACAAAGCTAGGTAAGCCACACACATCCTTTAGTAATTCTCTCTCTCTCGCTCTCAATGCTGCATCATCCTCGGCCTCGTGGCCTCATTTTTTCATTGTTTTGACCTCCAATAATGTTGTGCAAACATAAACACGCATATCCATGTTATTGTTTATTTGTCTGGTTTGGTTTGATGATTAAGTGGCATCAGCTGCCGCCTGACTTTTCAATGTCTTCAAACAGAATTGTAGAACAGTAACATGCAAATACCAAACAAAAACAACAACAGACACAACAAGAGCAACAATTGTTAACCTTGCTTGGCCCGCTGACACCAAAACAGAAATCAGTTCATAAACAATTCATCAAAATGCCATGACAAGCAGAAAAAAAGCCGAAAAGCTGAAAAGCCGCATCCAAAAGTATTGCTATCCAACATGCATTGCTTGCAAGTTCTATTGACACAAATTTTCAGTTCTGCAACCCACAAATTCAGCCGAATGAATGTAGTATAAGCAAAAAAAACAAAAAACAGAACAAGCGGGCGGCGATTCTCTTCGTGTGCTACTCATATTTCCAAATCAAATATCCAAAAATAAATGCCAAAGGAATTTTTTGTTCTAAATTTCAAAATCAACGAGCAAAACCACACACACACACGCACACACACATCAAAAATTCAAGGCTGTCAATATGAATTGACCACGCGGCGTATGCGTATTATCAACCCAGTTGAATTGATCAAGTAAACAAGTTAAGCGCAACTTTTTTTAAATTATTGTTACTACAATAATTAAACTATATTAGCAACGATCACGCTCAGGTACGAAATAATTCTTTGGGTATTTGCGAGGTGCGCCCGAGTTTGCGCACTTTTGCATAGATTTCGGTTTCGACAAAGTAGTTTTCTCGCTCTTGCCGCGAAGCTTGAGGAAAGCTTTTTTTGGGCCCAACAACAAAATGAAAAGTTTCAACGTTTTCCGCACGCACTCAACCATATGTTGTTCCACTAAAACAACAACAAGAACAACACAAAAACGAGAAGCGCATATTTTTGTGGCATTTATTTTTAGAAAAATTTTTTAATTTTCATCTACATTCTTGAGCGTTAAGTAGAAGAGAGCCAAATTTTCTGTTGTTGTTGTTGTTGTTGTTATTGCTTTCTCTCTCATTTGCACCAACGCCCAATCCAAATATGTCTTTGATTGAATCATATTTAAAATGTGATGATTGTTGTTGTTATTGTTGTCTCTTTTCGTCCAATTGAACTTTATGGAAATTCGATACGTTTTCTCGCTTTTGTAACTTGTAGGTGTATAATCAGTATAAATATTTACATTATTCACTACTGTAATTACCCATAGCCAATGATAATGATTATTTATCTCAAGCGAAAAGTGGAAAAACGTTTTGCCATTTCTTGTTAAATATTATTATGAAATTAAAATAGCTTGCTTCCAGGCACACATGCTCTTAACCTTAAACCTTTTAAAGCTTTTGTATATCGATTGTGTAGAGCTTTCTGCACAGCATGTTGGCAAAACAAAAACAAAAGCTTTAGCTCCAGCCTGTGCTTTTTGATTTGGCAACATGCTACTGATCGATATTCAAAAGCGTTCAAGCTGCAAAGCTTTCTGAAAAGCTTGGAATGCAACGATCTCTACCCAAGCTTAGCGCACCTAGCAAAATCACAGCTTTTGACAGCATACACATAGAATTCTCAGCTTGGCCGCCGATCTCACATAACCATGCCTAAGTATTGAGCTTTTACACAAGTGAATTGTTATTGAAATCGAAACTTTGCTTGATCGAATGTTTACAGAGCCGAAAAGGACAAGGCTAAATTCCAGGCCGAAGTCTACGAGCTGCTCTCTCAAATCGAAAGCTACAACAAGGAGAGAATCGTCTCGGAGAAACATATCTCCAAATTGGAGATCTCCATTAGCGAGCTGAATGTGAAGATCGAGGAGCTGAACCGCACTGTCATCGATATCTCTTCGCATAGATCTCGCCTCTCGCAGGAGAACATTGAACTGATCAAGGACGTCCAAGATCTCAAAAGCCAATTGGACACTGTCTCGTTTTCCAAGAGCCAAGTCATCTCTCAGCTGGAGGATGCACGCCGCCGCCTGGAAGACGAAGACCGTCGTCGCTCAATGCTCGAATCTTCGCTGCATCAGGTTGAGATCGATTTGGATTCAACTCGTTCTCAACTCGAGGAAGAGTCCGAGGCGCGCATTGATTTGGAACGTCAGTTGGTCAAGGCCAATGCCGATGCCACTTCATGGCAAAACAAATGGAATGCCGAAGTGGCAGCCCGTGCCGAAGAGGTCGAAGAGATCCGTCGCAAGTATCAAGTGCGCATCACCGAATTGGAGGAGCACATCGAAGTACTCATCGTTAAGGTCAACAATCTGGAGAAGATGAAGACACGCCTCGCCAGCGAGGTCGAGGTACTCATCATCGATCTGGAGAAATCGAACAACAGCTGCCGCGAATTGACCAAGACTGTCAACACTCTGGAGAAGCACAACGTTGAGCTGAAGAGCCGTCTGGATGAGACCATCATTCTGTACGAGACCAGCCAGCGTGATCTGAAGAACAAGCATGCCGATCTGCAGCGCACCGTGCACGAATTGGACAAGGTTAAGGATGCCAACGGTCAGCTGGGTCGCGAGAACAAGAAACTGGGCGGTAAGCAGACCTTAAACATATCTTCTTTCTTTTTGATTACCTAAACTTATTTGTATTGATTATCTGTAGATGATCTGCATGAGGCCAAGAGCGTCATTAATGAGCTGAACCGTCGCATGCACGAAATGGAATTGGAGCTGCGTCGTCTGGAGAACGAACGTGATGAGCTGACCGCTGCCTACAAGGAAGCCGAAGCTGTAAGTTCTATAATACACCACCGCCGCTTAAATCTTACTAATGAAGCTTTGCCTAACAGGGTCGCAAGGCTGAGGAGCAGCGTGGTCAGCGTTTGGCCGCTGACTTCAACCAGTATCGCCACGACGCCGAGCGTCGTCTGGCCGAGAAGGATGAGGAAATCGAGGCTATTCGGTAAGTAGCTAGACACAACCACAGTTTCCGTGTACCCCTTGGAAGTTGCCTCAAATCGATGACGCCTCTGGCAAGCCTTGTGGTTTCCGCTGCCAAATCGGAAGCATTCGCGCCAATGCAAAAGTCAATCGATTGATTCGCAATCGTCGCTGTGCACTTGCAATTGCCAACAATTGATATCAAATTGACCCATTTAGTTAATCAGTACGAAATCATTAGTCGCGCCTAGAGCAACAGCATTAGTTTACACACAAAGCAGCAACTCCTGCAAAATCCTGCTTTATAGTTGGAAAGTTGCCGTTTAAGAAGTTCGTTTGCATCTAACTAAGAGTTAGTCTTAAACGCGACTTTCTTAAAGATTTTGTGTTGAAAATTTTCAATCGAAAATTGCGCAGTTGTTGTGATTACATAATTGGAAGAAAAACTGTGAAAGTATCTGAAAGATATCTGCCATAGAGAGTTTTGGTAGGTTTTGAGCTTGAAGTTATTGTTTGACTTGGCAAGTGTTTGGCTTTGATTAAATTTAAATCTTATATTTATTTTCTATTGTACTGATCACGTTTTAATTGAAGAAAAAAACATTGCTATTGCATAAAAATGCGTGACATTTTGTCATAGTCTTTAAAAGACATTGCCAAAATGAATCAATCATAGTACCAAACATTGACTGCCAACAACAACAACAGACAACGCTCATCATGATGGCGACAATGATGATGTTATTGTCGTCATTATGTTGTTACCTTTTTGTAGAAACAACAGCTGAACAAGAAACTGCAATCTTTTTATAGATTTCGACAAATTTGAAAACTTATTTTGCAAAGCAACAGCAACTGTTGCCAAAAACCGAAGAAGACGCTAAAAGCATAGAGTAAAAAAGCAACAAGGCGACAAAGCGACAACCGAGGCGACCAAAAAACCAACAAAGCGACAAACCGATTTAGCTTTAATTAGAGTATATATTCATATTTGAAAAGCACTCTTGCACTCTCCATTTTTTTTTTCAACCCATTGCACTCCATCTTACACTCTCCTCACCCCCGCACTTTCAAAATGGCGCTCGCCTTAAAGCAGCGTCCATCGCGTTTCCGCCATACCACAACATATGATGATAATTATGGCTATACAATGAATTTCTATCAGCCCATGTTGGACTATTTGGATGCAAAGGCAAAAGGCCTTAAGGTGCAGCAACCGCATCTGCCATGGGTGAGCGAACGGGGTCTCAAGCAATATCACTCCTCGAATGCGGTGCGACAATATAATGCCGATGAGATCGTACGCCTGTCGCGCACCTGCGCCGCTCGGGCCGATGAAATTTTGCTTAGCTTTCGGGCACAGAAACGCTCGCCGTTCAGTGTGCAGAAGCTCGTTGACGCAACGCGTGTGGCCAAGCACATTGAACCGGACACAGTTGTTGAGAGATCGCGCCAGCGTCGTCGTCGTCGTCAGGAGGAGCTCGAGGATTTAATTAAGCGCGATACGTTAAAGATATTACAGCGTATACGTAAAATCGAATTGGATAACGACGTTGATCAAATGTCTGACGATTTTAAGCGTTCGATACGCGGCAAGTCCGCTAGCCAAATTGCCCAGGCACTGCTCTGCGAATCGGAGCGTAATATCAAAAGTGCCAAAGAGCAGGAGGAGAACTATATGGCGCAAACGTTAATCCGTTCTAGTCGTGCCGCGTCCCGTGCGCGTTCCACGTCCCCATTCGAGGGTGGCGGCAGCGGTCATTTGCGTGCCCATGCCGTTCACATGGAGCTCATGGATGATCGCCTGGTCGATAAGCTCGATCATCGTGTCTCCTCGTCGCTGCACAATGTGAAGCGTCAGTTGTCGACGCTGAATCAGCGTACCGTTGAATTCTATGCGGATAGCAGGTGTGGTATAGAGGATAAGTGTTGGATTTGTCGCAAGGTTATGCGCACACATCCCAAACTCAAGGACTATACCTATATCTATTGGCAGCACTAATTGCTGCAAATTTCTCCCATTTAATTTTCCTTTCCCCCTTGCATTATTCATTTCACAGTTCACAACATCAATAATTGAATTTCTTATTTCTTGTGTGGCAATTTTCAAATTTGTTTCTAGCCCAGACAACAGTGCTGAATAAAAAGGCGTATTGTAGCTTAATATTTTTGGTTTTTGGACTCTACCACACAATCCCCACAATCCATCTTTCCCCCATCCTACCCTCATTTTCTATCTGTTGGTCTGTTTGTTTTGTGTCTGGTTGAAAACTTGCAAATTTATTTTCGTTTCTAGACACTTCATTCGCATATCCCTCGTATAATTTATGCATTTGCTTGTTGGCTTGAAATTATTTTGTGTAATGTTTTGCCCATCTCTTGCCAGAGCGGCATTGTGTATCTTTTGTTAAGTAGTCTGTAAATTATTTATGCTGAATTTTTAAATTGCTCATGTTATGGCTAATTGCATTGAAATGTTGTCTATACTATTATTTGGCTTGGCCATTTGCAGCTGACCATCATAATTGCCATATTCTATTCTATATATTCGCATTTCTCAATTCAAGTGGTTCCAATTTTAGTTAGAGGGTTTTCTGGTGTGTAGAATACAATGTTGTTGAGCAACAAAGCCAGAAACCTAGAATAATTTCATATTTACATGTTTTGTTAGCCAAAATGTTACAACAAAATTGTTGTAGCTTAAGTTTTCGTTTCCAATTTTGCGATATTATCTATCCTATCTTTTAAAGTTTTAGAAATGTTATTTAAAAAAAACACTTGAAGTAAATAAATCTTTTAGAAAGACATCTCAACTAATCCACTCGGCATAGATCCATCAAAGTGTATCATCTTAGTTCTCACCCACATATAAATATCTTTTCGATAGGTATTTCTGTTCTGGCTGGCAAAGTGTTTCGGCCATTGTTTGACGTGTCCTTCACGTAATAATATCTTAGTTTGTTTTTTTCAAAAAATCAAAATTGATGCGCATGACAGCAACAAAGAAGCAAACACCAAATACAAAAAAAAAATTCATCACATATTTTTGCGTAGACAATAAACATTGAAAATGAGGCAAAAAGAAAGAAAGAAAAAAAATTAAAATTAAATGCGAAAAAGAATAATACCTACGTTCGCAAACAAACTCAAGCTAAATACCTTGGCAAAGCGACAACAATGAGAACACACATAGATTAAGTAACTAAGAAATGGGCTAGAACACTGAAAGAAATGCAAACTAGAAAAGCCAGAAAGTAGTAGAACCAATGATGCGTATAAGAAAGTATTACCAAAACTTAGTTAGATAAGATGGAAAACTCAAGACTTTAGTCTTAAAATAGTAATCACATGATTGATTATTTTTAACCATTTAGTATAGTTCTGAGTAAGATCTGTACATAGACATCGATTTGTTTTTGGCACTCCTTTTCGAATGAACCCTAACAAAGAGAACTTGCACTTAAGTTGTCAAATGAATCAACGGCTATAAACAATTAGTCAAAAAGCAGATTTTGGCAGTTTGTAGTTGCAGGCAATGCAACAAATAAAAAAAAGACAACTAGAATTCACCTACGCCTAAAATTAGACGCATGATGCGAATGCAGATTCTAAGGTAGAAAATGCTTGGCATGTGAACGCGCTATTTGTGACAAGTTCGATGTCTTTATCAAGCGTATAAATAAATATTTGTAGAAAATGCAGTCAATGCAGCTAGCCAGCCACATACAATGCACAATTTTTTGACAATGCCACAAAACTCAGCAAACAGCATAAAGCGCAAGCTGAACAACTGAATGCTGAGTGTTAAGAAAATGTTGTATTTTTGTGGGTCAGACATTGGGGCCAAAAATAGCACAGAATGCAGAAAGCAGAAATCAGAAATGAACGAAACGAGTTCCGAGGTGACTCAAAACCCCCAGATTTTTGATGGCAACTTCCAGTAGAGAGACTTTAACATAGGTTTATATGGAATATTTAACGAGTGATTGCTCTTCTTGGATATCCTTAGCAAGCAGACGAGCATTGAGATCGAGCAGCTCAATGCCCGTGTCGTTGAGGCGGAGACCCGCTTGAAGACCGAGGTGATGCGCATCAAGAAGAAGTTGCAGATCCAGATCACCGAGCTGGAGATGTCGCTGGATGTGGCCAACAAGACCAACATCGATCTGCAGAAGGTGATCAAGAAGCAATCGCTGCAGCTGACCGAACTCCAGGCCCACTATGAGGATGTGCAGCGCCAGCTGCAGGCCACTCTTGACCAGTATGGCATTGCCCAGCGTCGTCTGGCCGGTCTGAACGGTGAACTGGAGGAGGTACGCTCCCATTTGGATAGCGCCAATCGTGCCAAGCGCACCGTTGAGATCCAATATGAGGAGGCCACCACACGCATCAATGAGCTGAGCACTGTCAATGTCAATCTGGTGTCGCTGAAGTCTAAGCTGGAGCAGGAGCTGCAAGTTGTTTCCTCCGACTACGAGGAGGTATCCAAGGAGCTGCGCATCAGCGACGAGCGTTACCAGAAGGTCTCCGTCGAGCTGAAGCATGTCATTGAGCAGGTGCATGAGGAACAGGAGCGCATTGTCAAGCTGGAGACCATCAAGAAGTCTTTGGAAGTCGAAGTCAAGGTGGGTTTTAACAACTAAACTAACTAAGGTATGGATAAACAACATGTTGTTACTTCTATTGCTTTGCAGAACTTGTCCATTCGCTTGGAGGAAGTGGAGCTGAACGCTGTTGCTGGTAGCAAGCGCATCATCAGCAAACTGGAGGCACGCATTCGTGATCTGGAGCTGGAGCTGGAGGAGGAGAAGCGTCGCCATGCCGAGACCATTAAGATCTTGCGCAAGAAGGAGCGCACCGTTAAGGAGGTGATGGTACAGTGTGAGGAGGACCAGAAGAATATCATTTTGCTGCAGGATGCGCTGGACAAGACCACTGCCAAGATCAACATCTACAGACGCCAGCTGTCCGAACAGGAGGGCGTCTCCCAGCAGACCACAACCCGTGTGCGCCGTTTCCAGCGTGAGCTGGAGGCTGCCGAGGATCGTGCCGATTGTGCCGAATCGAACTTGAACATAATCCGCGCCAAGCATCGCACATTCGTCACCACCTCCACGGTGCCCGGTTCTCAGGTGTACATTCAGGAGACAACAAGAACGATCACCGAATAGATAGTTGATCACTGATCCCTAAACACACACACACACACACCCATACACACAAACACACACCTCCCTACACAAATACACAATATATGCCCAGCAGCAAACATTTTATAATTAAAAAGCAGACAAATCAAACAACAACTTTTTGAACCAAAGATTTTGCAGGAAAATGAGAACTTTTCGAATGAAATGAAAGATTTGCTTGAGTACCAAAAAAGAATTTTTATAATTTAAATTTTTTTCAGAGCTTGCGAGAGTTCGTATAGGTTATACATTATATAAATACATATATAACACTACACATCTCCTATTTAATTTATATAATAATAATATTTTGAAGTTCATGTAATTTAATTAAAATAATGAACCTAAAACCTAAAAAAAAACCAAATAAAATTACCAAAAAAAGTAAAAAATATTAAAAAAAAAAGAAGGTTTTGCAGCGCTAGAGAGAAAGAGAGATTGCTTATAGAGTTTGGCTGATAAACATTAACATTAATAAGAACAAGAACAACTGAAATCCAATAAAAGAAAAGATCAATCCAATCGAACCCTTAAGAACGAGTTAACCGATTTACAACCGCTTCTACTTGTTTTTAGTTCATTTTATGTTTAGTAGGTAAATATCTGTGTGCTCGTAACGAATTGATTTTACATTAAAAGAAACAAAACGATTTTAAGAAAAACTGAGCAATTTTCATATTTTTACTTTGTATTTTTGCAATAAAAACTGAATTTACTTATAAATAATAACAAACAAACAAAACAAAAAAACAAAATGCTCACAATTTGTGATGGTGTTCAACTAATTGGGGATCAAATATCATCCACAACTCATTACTAAAAAAAAAAAACCATTTGCTGTTCGAATTCTGGCCCCAAAAACCCAAAAAACATCATTGAAAACTCACACAGGTTGGAATTCACTTTATACTATCACTATTTATTAAGACTTTTAGCTTTGTAGATGAACTTATACAACAGACACAGCCAGCTTGGAGCCAGTGTTCAAGACGACAGTCTTGTCGCCATAGCTGCTCTTCTTGAATGCTGCAAGAAGATAAAGGAAAGGCAAAGTTTTAGTCAACGGCTCGGAGGCTAAGGAAAAGTTTAGAGTAACTAACCTGGATCGATTTGGGCAACGAAAGAGCGTGGTGGCAAAGCAGCAGCATACAGATTGTCCAGAGGTCCAAAGGGTTTCGCCAGCAGAGGATGACCCTGCTCCCAGCCATAACTGTTCAATGCATCCAAATCGGCCGTATCCAATTTGGCAGCGGATGCAGCAGCACCAGCAGCATTAGTCAAAGCCACAGCCTGTGCCTCAGCGGTCTCCACGGGCTTAATATACTCGGCATAGCTGCCACCATAATGGTTGTTCCCTGGTTTGTGGGTCAGGCAGGCGGAGATGCAGCAGACCATCAGGCAGAGCAGGCGCATGTAGTTGGCGGACATATTGAATGTTTTTGGTGCGAGGAAGTGACTGTTTTCCAAACTAATTAACAACTGCGCATGGCCAAATTGCTTTTATAGCTATTGTACTTGAGCTGTGCAGCGATTTGTGTGTACGCTTTACGTGACCAAATGAGCCAAGTCGATGGCCCAGTCAAGACGAAACTTACGCCACACTTTGGAACCGGCTAGAAGCAGCCTCTGGCACCAAAATCCCATTGGGGTGTTCTATTCTATGCTGATAACAACTCTCATAAACAACGCAGACGCAGTCTTCGGTTTTCAGTTTCATTTGCAATAATGTTTTCGGTGTCGGTTTTCTCTTGACCACGACAACGACAAGCCAAAGAGTAACTAGCTCTTGCTACCAATTGATATCGTCTGTTATTCCCCCTGCTTGCTTGGCACGCTCAGCTCGCATTTGGTGTGTGCGGTATCAGGTCTTTGACTTGGCTACCTGCCTCCTCAGCACACTACCACATCATCATCTCTCAATGAACCATCACTTTGTATTGCGTCGCATTCATTAACTCTGTGTCATGACATATGTCAGCGAGTCTTATTTCGTTATAGATATCAGTTTTATGAACCAACAACTCTTGAATTTTCTCATTGCCCTATACAATCTATGAGTATGCAAACTAAACTTGGCTTAAACGAACCTAAAGAGTGTTTATGCGAATGTTTTTGTCAAGTTTTTGAAACTAGAGGCGTCATTGCGCTATGACGAACTGAATTACTTTTTGTGCTTGTTAGTTCTGTTTTTTATTAAAGAACATTATTTTAGTTAACTAATTAAGCATAAGTTTCAACAAAATCTCTTCAAAAAAAACCCCTTGTTCCATTAGCAGCCCAATCATAATCCAATTGAATACCTCATAGGCACGAACACACATCACATTTCCAACCGCATAGAATTGCAATCAAAACGTCAACACATTGGCCAAAACAGCTGCAGCTGCCAATTGTCAACACTCAAATATTGGCGAACCAAAACTTGTGCTAACCGGAACCTACGCTAAACCACTCATAGAACAATAACAATACAACATAAAAGTTTCTATTTTTTTCAATTTTTTATTTTTCACTGCTGTGCACAACGAACTCTTTGATATTATTGTGAGAGTTTTACATTTTGAGAGTTAAAGTCTTTAGTACTTGGGTTCGTGGACCTGGTAGCCAGCTTTGCTGGCATAGTTGTTCTCGGGCAGGTACAGCTTGGCAACTGGGGGAGCAGCAAGCACGGGCAGCACCACCTTGGAGTACTCCACTGGGGAAGCATAACTATAGTAGTTGTTCTGGCCGGGGTACAGCAGAGCGGCGCCAGCAGACTGGACAGAGTAACGTGGATGGCCATAGCTGGGCTGAGGAGGAGCATACTTGCCAGGAGCAGTACCTTGCTTGTAGGCAACATCGACGATTTTGGCAATGTTGTGACCGGCATTGTAGCCAGAGTCGAGGAGGATGGGGTGCAGCTGCTCGCTTTGGCCATAAAGGGGACCACCAGCAATGATCTCAACGGGCTTGCCAACCGAAGCAGCAGCTCCATTGGCAGCCTGTCCATATTTGGGTTGGCTAGCATGGCCAGTGTTGTAGCCGCCGCAGCTGCCGACAGCCAAGCAGGCAACGAAGACCGCAAGAGTCTGCAGAGGAGCAACAAAGTATCGATACTTAGTATTGGCAAAAACAAAAATCGGGACTATTTTTTCTGGTAATTGGTACTTACAGCGAATGTGTTCATGTTTAGGCTTTTGGCACAATTAACAAACCATATGCCAAGCGCATTTCTTTATATAAGCAAAATAATTGTAGCACCTGAAACGTGATCTCGCCGCAAATTTATCACGGCACAGACGCTCAGCTTCACAGCTCAGTATTGCTGCATCTTGGCTTTAACGTTGAGCGTCGTTTTGGCCAAACGCCCAGTCCAGCGAGCACTTCGTAGTGTTTTGCTGTCCAAATCGCATTGCGATATCACCTCAGCTCAAGTTTTGAGCAGCTTTGTTGTTCGTTCGCTTGTTTTTGGAATCAAATTCTGCAGCTCAACATTTGGCGGTTGGCTGGTGTTGATCTCTATAGTTTGCTTCCAGACATGTGCTTTGAACTGAAGATGCTGCTTCGTGAGAGCATGCAGCTGGATAAGAAGCAGAAGAAGGCGCACTTAATGCTTTTACACTCTCTTCTTTCAGTTCTAACTAACTTCTGCTTTAAGGAAATCATTTGTTATCTTTTGGCTTTTTCTTGAACTAGCTAAAAATTACTCTTGAACTATGGCCTTTTTTCCTAACTTATTCTAGCCAACAACTGACAATCCCTTGACCCTGAATCACCCGCTAATCCAAGCTCAGAACCATTTTGGCCAACTGCTCAAAAGTATGTCACAATTTCTTGTGCCCCTTTCCAAACAAATGACAAATTCTGTAAGTTTTCTGTTTAACATGCTCCGCGGCTTTTAGCGGTTTTTTGTATTGAGTCACAGCTGGTTGTTCTTTAGCTGTGGTTCGTTTAAACAATACTGGCATTTTGGTTCAATTGGATGTGGATGAGTTAATAACCGCCATAACCACCATGACCGTGATAGCTGGCATCCAGCTCGTAACCGATGACGGCAGCCTGCTTGTATTTGCCGGGACTAATGCCAGCAGATGAGGCAGCGGCAGAGGCGGCAGCACTGCTGCCCGAGGGATAAGCGATCAGGGGCTGGGCATCGCCGTTGTTGATGCCGTATCCCTGGTTGCCATAGGCGGAGCCATAGCCGACGTCCTGAACGTATGCCACATGACCGTAGGCATTGGCATTAATGAAAGCGAAGACAGCGAGAGTGGCGAATGCGATCTGAACATGAAACAGACAAGAAGCAAAGGATAAATTAGCTGCCAAGTCGGGAACAGAAGCTTAAGGATTACTTACCAGGAACTTCATGTTGTAGTAATCAAACAAACTATGATTTATTTGCCAGCAACGAACGCTTTTATATGCAAAAAATTAGACTGGATACCTTACGTGACACTTTATATATACTACATATTATATTACCAAATATTACTACGTATTCGATTTCTATGCTATTTCATAACCCACAAGAACATAAGCAAAAACAATATTAGCAATCTTATTCTTATGTACTATGCATTTGTCTACTCATTTTCGTTGTTGTTGTTGTTGTGTCTCGAGCAATTATAAAATCGTTGAGTTACGCGATGTTTCGTTGTTTTCAAACCACTGATAATGGCCTCAGGCAATAAAGCCCGCCCCTCGTTTTAGGTGCAACACATAATAATTCTCAATGAATGTGTTTGAAAATATTGTTTTTCAACTTTTCGACTGCTCACATTCCGAAAATAAACGCTTAGTTGAGTAGTCATTAGTCGGGAAATTAAGCTGTTGCCAAGGCAATGTTGAAAACTCGAATATGCCTTTAAGGAATTTATGAGTTTGAGCCAAAAGGAATATCTGTAGATATGGCATATAATAAAAAGCAATTGGTCCTGTTAATATTCCATTTCAAGTTCCATAAATTGTTTCTAAGTCAGAGCTTTCTTTAGCTACAAACTACGAGTCTTTAAAGAGCTTATTGTATTACTTTATAAATGAAAGTTTTCTTTCAAGCACAAACTATAAGAACTTGCATGTCACTTGGAAGAAATAAACCTATAGACCCAAATAATGTTCAAGTTATGTTTTGTTGTATTTGTTTTTTTATTATTTCCTAGTGCCTTAAGCGTCTATTGTAAGTCGCAAAGTATTCACTGTAGCTCGTTTCAAACTCCTCTGCTTAATAGCCAGAGTTTTGGTAAGCGTTCTTCTTGCCAGCAACGGAGCTGGAGGCAGCAGCAGCTGATGCATCCTGAGCCTCCTTAGCGAGTCCATAGCTTGACTGTTGCTTGTAGGCTTGCTGAGGAGCAACATGGTGCTTAGCAAGCGGAAGTGGCTCATTCCAGACCAAAGGAGCACCAGCATTGGGTGCAGCCAGACTGAGCTTAGCCAGAGCAAGAGCCTGAGGATCGACTGGTGCTGGGCCATAGTTGGAGTTGGAGGTGTAGACAGCGGAAACTGGGACCTCAATGCTGGGGGCATAGTTCTTGGCACCATAACCGGCACCACCATATCCAGCAGCTGGGACAATAGCCTTGACGGTCAGAGCGGGCTGCACCTGGTAGACAATGGCACCGATGGGCACTCCGTATCCCTGGTTGCCATAGGCAGATGCCGAAACAGCGGCGATGGCACAGGCGAAAATGCACTGCAGAAACACAAGAATGGGACAATAAGCTACGGTTTGGGGGTAGTGGAGCAGGCGGTACTTACCATGAACTTCATCATATTTGTGGCTTGTCGGGTTTAGTTTGTCTTGTGGCAGGTAACTAATGTCTAAATGGATTGCCCCGTTTTGTTTATATACTAAAAAATCCAGGCAACGCTTACGTGACGAACATCATGCAAGGTTTTGTGACTCTAACAGACGAAACGTCACAAAAAATTGTTCTCTTTGTGTTGTTCCAGTTGCAATCTGAAGACGTCGCCAACGTCAACCAACGTGCAATCCAAGCCGCTGCTGAGAATTCGGCGCGGGTCCAGATAGCAGGCGTCTGCTCTTACGCCATCGTCTGAGAGTGCTCCCTGGCCTTCGTCGGCTTTGTTGTCATTATGCAAGCTCGATGACTCGTGCGTGCCAATTAATAGTCATAGTACAACATTTTTGGAGCAATGTTTGCCGCCGTTTGTACCACTGTGACGAGCTTGACACAATTTCGCAGTGGAGCATTAAACAGCAAAAGGCATTGAGTTGAACTTTCTGCTGCGTTGGTAGAATTTATATACAAAAGCAAAAAAAGTTACGATAAAATTAAAATAAAATTATAAAATATAAACAAATTTTCGAATTCCAGCACTCAGCACATTTATAATACTAATAATAAAACGTTGCAAATGATTTGAAATTATTTAAATGCGCTACATGTCATTAAAAAGGCATATTAATTGATTTTAGTATTGTGACATTTATTTTTCATTGGATATTATTAATTAAGTTATGAATTTTGTGTTTTAATAATATAAACTTAATAAAACATTTGTCTTAGTGCTTTTGGTAAGCCCCCAAAGCGACATCCAATGTGAATAAGAATTTTACACTCGATTTGCTAGAGCATCTGCAGCTTGTTTAACAAGCTGGCCAAGTTTGCCACAAAGTGTTGTGCTCTGTCCAATCTTGATGAGTGACACGTCTGGCGGGGTGCCAAGCGACTTTATAAGAAGTGCGGGAGCCGTCAGCCCGTACAGAAAACTAAGTTTCCAAATACAAAATGCGTACATTGTGGTTTAAGGTAAGCGTGAAGATATAAATGTTTGAATGATAAATAATTAAAGCCTGATCCTTTTGACAGATCTTACAAGTGGCCCTTGTGTTGGCAGTGGTGGTGTATGAGAAACACATCGCTAGCGTTGCCGATGCCGAGCAGCTGATGAGAGATTGCGGCTGCCAGAGGCGGGGCTAAGCCAGAAAGAACCACAACAAAGCGGTTAGACAAAGTAGACACATATCAATAAACACAATGCAGGTCGATTGCAAATAGTATATGTGTATACAAAAATTGAACTGTGTTTTTATAAAACTTGTAGACGTCACGTACGAACTGAACTGAAACAGCTAGTCGCTGGCCAGCTGAGCGCCGCACATGTCTTTCAGCCGGGTTAACATCGTGTGCAAATGGTGTGAACGCTTTAATGTCTCTGTTGCCGTATGCTGTGCGCCTATGCCATGTTTCCCAGTCAAGGTTTCCATATACATGCGCTTGTACAATGCCGACAGCTGTTTTGGATCCTTGCCGGTCGTTAGCAGCAATTTGATGAGCGTCTTCAATGCGTTTTGCAATCGACTCTCGTAGAGAGTTAAATACGCTTTGAATTCATCGTCATCGTCTGTGCTAACGCTGTTGCTATCGATGACGTGACCAAATATGACTTGGCATTGCAAACAAATCTCCAAAGCTGCTTGCATTTGCTTGACTTTCTGTGCAGCATGGCTGGAAACTGTAAAATACAAATAGTTTGTTTAACTTTCTAATAAAGTATTGTATCCACTTACCTTCCGAGAGAAACTCGTGCAAGGAGATGCGCTCCAATTGCACCACTAGCAAATCTCGCACCTCCTTTAGACCCTCCAGTATTTGGGTGGCCTTTTCGTAGTGATATTTGCACAACTGAAGAGTTGCCTTTGGCAGCTGCGATACATCAGAAATGCCATAGCCACGCAGCTGTGCATAGTGAAAGGATGCAATGCTGCAAGTAGAAGAAGCTTATTAGTTTTAGGATAACATAAATCAATAATGCAACTAACCGTTTGTGTATCAAACCGGAACGAAAGCTGTAAAGCACTTGACGTGCTCCAGCATGATCTACATCGCATAGGCGCAAGGACTTTTGCAACAAGTCAAGCACTTCCTTTGAGGCCTCGGGTAGACTGCTCTTGTCGGCTGCACTGTAGTCCTGTAGCTGCTTGGCCAGCGAAAATGTTGCCGTCGATAACTCCCACTGCACCAGATCCCACAGATCTGCATTGGCTTTCCGTGTGTCCAGGCAATCTTTGGCCTTTCCATAGTAGTTAAATGCTTCATTGTAAAACGATTTCTGTGTGTCCAACGCAATGGAGCTGTAACATCAACAATCATTAAAAACACTATAGAAAATGGGTATTTATCTAACAAACACTTACGTCTCATTGGGCATGGTGAGATGTGCTCGTAGTCGCATAAATCTGCCCATGTTGCAGTACAAAAAGGCCAGATTAATATTATCCTTAACGGCAGTGAAAGCTTCAATGCCTCGACGCAGGCAATCATATGAATTAATAGTCAGTTTAACATACAGCGGTTCCGCTGTAGATGCTACAGTCTCAGATTTGGTATCAGCCTTTGAGGGTTTCTTATCCGTTTGTGTTGCTTCCTTCTTACGTTGCCATTGACTGTACTCCTCTGGAAGATAGGAATCAACTTAGGTCAAGATAAAATAGTATATGTATATGGACTTACCCTGCGCGGAGTACATGTATTTCAGGCCCAACTCATTACGCACATTGCCCAAGCGACGCAGCAGCTCATTGCTCTCAGCGCTTTTGGCATGCTCCAGCGCCTCTTCATAGCACTTGCAGCTATGCAACATGACCTTCTCTACATTCTTGCAGGGCGCCAATGTGAGCGGCTCTACATCTTCTAGTTCCTGTGCCAGCTCCAGCGATATCTCCTTGGTTGGCTCATCCAGCATTTCGTATTGCTGCACATACTCTTCGATGGCACTCCAGTGCTTTGAGATTTGGAAAAAGCAATCACCGGCGCGTCCCAGCAGGCAGCTCTGCTGCGAGACCACATTGGCCATGTACTTGTTAAGCACCTGCTGGCAGCGACAGGCCAGCTCAATGGCACGCAACGTGCAGCCATAGTTCTGGGCTTCGTAATGGTGCTCCGCTAGTGTGGCATAGGTGAGGCAAGCCTTCTCCAGCAGCAGCAGCTTTAAATGCACATTCCATGAGCCAAAGTGTTGAGTATTGAATTTGGCATTGAGCTGTTGACTGCCGGCAGCTGGCGGTTTGGTGCTGGTGTTGGTGGTGGTGGTGGCCAGCTCCTTGGATTTGCTGCGTTTGCTCTTGGTCTTGACGGATCGCTTCTTGGTCTGGGTCTGCACCGGCGGTGGCACAATCTTGAGCTGCTCATACGGCAACGGTATGGCATTGAAGGGTTTGGCCATATTAGGATTCTGTTCTTCGTGCAAGATGCGCTCCTTCTCCTCCTCCTTGGCATGCATCTCCGACTCCTTGAGCTTCTCCTCCTGATTGTCATTGAAGTACTGCAGACAGGAGATACCTGCGCTAATGTGCTGCAGCGATGTATTGCAGCGATCCACTGTGCTGGCTATCAAAGGCGCCGGCTTGGGTTGCTTGGCATGTGACTTGAAATCCCTTAGAGCATCGCAAATATGACGCACAGCAACATTCGCCTTGCCACCACTCTGTGCTGCACTCTGATAGTACTTTTCATGGCCAAAATCCAGTAGAGGCTCATCATCATAGTTCTCCTCCTCCTCCTCATCTTCCTCATCCTCGTCGTCATCATCATACAGAGTCTGGCTATCATTGAATTTGGGCGCCTTTGGATCTATGCCAGCGGGCACATGCAAATCCGAGAGTATATAATGTGAAGAGCTAACAATTTGTGGATATTCCTCTTTGGGCAGCAGCTTAATGCAATTGTCCAGCAATGCGCGTATATTCCCAGCCGCCTTGGGCGTTATATGTTCCAAAGTATTCTTCATGTTGCGTGCCACAGAATAGAGGAGCATGCCGACGGGCACAGTGAATGGATTTATTTCCTGCTGTTGCTCTTGCGGTCTTTCCGACTTTTCAGCCGCTTTGTTCTGATTCTGACAGAGAGTGGTCAGATCGTAGAGCTTGACAACATCATCATTGCGTCCCTTGAAGAGCCAATAAGTGTGCCCCGCCTTGGTGGCATTTGCCTTCAGAAAGGCCAAAATATTTTGGGCCACATTGCGAACGACCTGGGGTGAGAATTGTGAATTCTCCAAATAGGGCAAATCCTCAGTCTTGATAATCTCATACTTTTGGACAATGCCATCCAAATGATAGCACATAACCACCTCGGGCACATTGCACATCAGATTGTCTAGCCAATAATCAATGCCAGTCAGTACATTAATGGGCTGTGCAGCATCTCGCAGTCGCAGACTGATGCAGGGTCGATTTGGACCACCAAAGATGGGCATATCCGTGCCAATAAGCATGCGAATGTCCTCAAATGTCCAAACGACATTGCGATTGAAGGCGTGACTGGACTTTGGATCGGGCACGTTCTCCTCGATTTTAGGTTCCGGCAACAGCGGTCCAGTTATTGGCAGGCCAGTGCGTCTGCTGGTCAGCAATTGAGGCGCCTCGTTATCGGCTTCACCCGTCTGCTTAAGACTGTGGTACAGAAACTTCGAGAGCAAATTCTTGGTACGCAGCGCCTCACGTGTACGCTCCTTGAGACAGAAATTGTGCTGATGCTCATCGCCATAGGCCAATATGTGCTCCAAAATAAAGGTGCGCAACCATTTCCAATCATCATCGGACTTGCGCAACAAATACTTTTGTATATCGAACTCATCTAGCAGCAGGGTGTTGCCCACTTTGTGGACAACCATGCTGATGGCGCTCTTGGCGCTGTAGGGCAGTTTAAGCAGCTGCTTAATGTTCTCCGAATCCGAGACGACATCCACTTCGCCCACACAGTCGGGAAACATTTGGCCCAGACGAAAACTGGCGAAACCTGCACTCTGATAGAGCGCCTGATGCAGACCATGACTGCTGTGCGATGTGGTAAGCCAGTTGAGTGGTGGCAAATTGAGATTGGTGTTGCATTCCAGACGCTTAAAGTGTGCTGGCACCTGAACAGGCGAAAGCTTAATTATTGCTTGACTTTTCACTGCCTCCAGCTCGTGTGGGCCAATGCTGCGACAGGGTTCAATCTGAAATGTGCACACGTTAGTTTTAATAAATAAATTCAGCTTTTGTACATACTTCTTCGTTGCTATCTTCCATTGCTAAGTTTTTTCATTACAATTTCAAGACTAAAACAAAATGTTCGTGAATATTCTACAAGGCTGACGTTTGTTATGCCGGCAAACAGCTGTTGCATAGCAAAGTAGCCATCCCTGGCACTGTTAGGGTTGCCCTTACATTTCACATACATATTGAACACACACGCAGCTATCAGCTGATTACAACATACAGTTTTCATTCCCCCCACTATCAAAGACATAATAAATAGTAGAATTTGTAATAAAACTAAAACAAAATGCAACTATTTATACAAATAGCACTTATGTGCCTGATCAACACACTCCTGCCAGACATTATACGTAACTACGTAAGTAAAAACATTCTTAAACTTGTTGTTGATGTTCACCTCAAAACAAATGCATTTCACTTTTCAGCTCAAAATTTCACGGTTTTGGCAAAAATCTAAGGCAAACACACAGGATTTGCAATCAACACTGGATGCAGCACGCGAGGAATTGGACAACGTGCTCGCGGCGCAACATGCTGGCGAATATGCTAAGAAGATCAAAACAATGCGCGCCGAGCGCAAAGTAGCGGAGGCCGAGCTTAATATCAAAATGGCCAAACAAATGGCCCAGATCAAACAGTCTACCATTGACACAGTGGCCTATTATGTGTCGAAGGTCCTACTTTCACTGGTCCTGATCATTGTTTGTGCACGTAATCGGCACTTGCCCGTCATGATCTTTAGCGAAAGTTTCAGTCTGGAGCCGCTGGGCGGTTTGCTAAGCTTTCCCACAGGCGTTTATAATGCCATATCAGTGCCCGCATGGGCCTTCTCATGCAATTTTACCTTTCGATTGCTGTACGGTTTGGTTAAGAAGTGAGGTGTGTGTGTGTGTGTAAGGAGCGTGAGAATTGTAATATTTTTTTTGCATTTAACTGCAATTAAGTCTTAATGTTAAAAGTGCTCGATATATGTAGTTTGCTAAGCTTCATCAAAATTTTAAGAACGTACTACTCATTAAGTCATTATGTACTTTGCACATAAAGTAAAACAACTGTGAAATTGTAATTATTCTTTTATTGCAATGGATTTTTAAAGCCCGCGCTTGATGACAATTGTTGACTATCAGAAAAAGTATCGATATATTTGGTTGGTTGGGAGAGTAATTCTTAACATACGCAAAGAAACACTACTGAAATATAAATATATATTAGCTGTCACTAACCGCATTTGAAATAAACAAAGTATAAAATACTGAACAAAATAGTTTTTAGCAACATTCACATCGATAGCTCAGAATCGATAACAAATTCATAACGATGTTTTTCTCCCATCCCTAGTCTAAAGCTATTTTGGTTTAGTTAACCGAGCGGTGAGAAATTGTGTTTATAGTTTTACTTAACACGCTGCGTCAAAATGGATAATTCAAATGAAAACATTCACAACAAAAAGCAAATAAAGCTAAATACAATTGATGTGACACCAATCGTAGCAGCACTCATCTTAGGATTCATTGCCGTCGGTATGTAACAACCACGCCACGTCGATGGGACAACAGTTTGTTGTTAATGCATCCAATTTCCATTTTAGCACTCTATGTCATAACTCGACGACGCTCCGCTGGCCGTCGCGACTTTCTGCTAACCGGTTTATGTGAGTCGGGTAAAAGCGCTATATTTATGCAGTTGGTGCATGGCAAAGTGCCGGAAACCTTTACCTCAAGCAAAGAGAATGTTGGTGAATACCGGTCGGGACATGTAAGTGGACGCCTTGTGGACATTCCTGGACATTATCGTGTGCGCGAAAAGTGCTTTGAGCTATACAAACGCAATGCCAAAGGCATTATCTTTGTCGTCGATTCGGTTACAGTGCAAAAGGATATTCGTGACGTGGCAGAGTAAGTCTCAAATCTGGCGCTTAGTGCAGCTAAACTCCAATAATCTCGCTCTCATTGCAGCGCATTGTACACCATTCTATCAGATACTTACACTCAGGTATGCTCTGTGCTAGTGCTGTGCAACAAGCAGGATCTAACCGCAGCCAAGAGCGCACAAGTTATAAAAAGTTGGCTGGAAACGGAAATGTAAGTGCTTTAACAATCCAAAAAGCGATCACTTTTAATGGCTGAATTCTTGTTTTCACCTTAGTAATACAGTGCGCGATACGCGTAGCCGCAAATTGCAATCGGTGGGCGAGGATGAAGTGAACAGAACCATTGTTTTGGGCAAGCCAGGACGCGATTTTGAGTTCTCTCACATTGTGCAGAATGTGCAGTTCTATGAGAGTTCGGTCAAGGATAAACAATTGAGTCATCTGACAGACTGGATTGATCGCATGCTGTAAATGCCATATGCTTAACTGAGGCAATAGTGAGACACAAATGATATTTATAGGCAGCAGGAAGTGAACTTTCTAATGTGATCTTCACTACTTACACTCTTAGAGTAAAATACCATAAATGTTAAATCCTCTCCTCCTGCTCCTTCCTTCGTCCTGCTTCCCTGTACTAAATCAACAAATAGGTTTATAATCAACTTTTATAATTACAATTAAATCTTTTTGTAAAGATTTATAAAACAATGTTTTTTTATTACAAAAATTTGGTTTGGGTGGAAAACAAAAAACCGGATGCAATTGGCATAAAGTTGCTCAACAAACAGGCTCTGTGGTTATTGAACTTGGCCACTGGCAGGTTTTATTGAAGTTAAATGGGTGGTTTTAATTAAACAATTTAAATTATGTGCATTTTTCTTTCAATGATTACTCAAGCAGTTCAAAGTGCACTGCTTGCTTGACTTTTAACTGTTGCAGCCTAAAAGTAGGCAAACTAGTTACTTATTACCTAATATCTTAGTTCTTTGATTCGCTTGACCAACTGGCCCAGAAACTTATTGGCCAATAAGCAAATGTTTGGCGCAAGCGCAAGCTTCAAACCTTTTTCGCGATTTGAGACCTTCAGCCAGCAGCAGCTGTCGATTGCTGAACTGACCCAACTGATCCATCGATCGATCAATTTGACCGGCCAAAGATCAAACAGCCGCTCAAATAAAAATCAATGAGCTCGATCTGCGCTCGTCTCCGCTGACTAGATAGAGTTTCTAGGCTTTAGCTGAATTTCTAAGAATTGGGAGCTTTTATGATTTGCCGAACGGATCTGCTGGGCGGATGTTTGACAGTCGGCGCTCGTATTGACGGCAGCTGCCATTTGCTAATGTTCCCCAAAATTAGTGAAACGGCAACGTTGGTGGGCATCTGCTTTGATGGATACAAAAGCGAAAACGAAAAAGATTTCGAGGAAAAGCGCGAAAGGGCTTAGCTAAACTCGCTGGCTGACTGATCAATAAGCTCTGCCTGAGACCCATTCAAGAGTTTCAGTTTCCCCAAGGCAAAATCATTCAATACGTAGTTATAATAAAACAAAGCAAAAGGAAGAAAAAGAAAAGAGTTGCCTATTGTGTTGTTGTTGCTGCTTAAACACACAAATTACATGGTTACATACATACAACAAAGGATACGGCAACTCTGTGCGAGCGTGGGAGAGAGCTTAAGCTAACGCGTAGAGTTCGTTGGAGAGTTTGTAGATTTTCACCGAGTGCGTCGCCATCACGATCAAAATCAATTTCGCTGCTAATTAATTGCAATTAGTAATTAAACGCGTTGTAATAATAGTCAAATTGTGTTTAATTCGTGCAATAAGAGTTCGCGCTTTATGAATAACATCATATAATCGTTGTGCCGTTGTTTTTATAGTGTTTTCTGTGAATGTGCAAAAATGCGCTAATTTGTTGTTGCTTTTGTGCGTGAGGTTCGCTACTTAGGACTCCCGCGGACACTCTCCAAAATGCGCGGCGATGGGCTAATAAGTGGAGAATAATCAAATATGCATCTGAGTCGTCTTTTTTTCTACATTTTTGTTTTTGTGGTGTGAGGTGTTTTTTTTTTGTGTTGTTGCTTTTGTGCGGGCATTTGCTATTGTTGTTGCCTAAGGCTTTCCGCTAAAAGGTGGAGAATAATCAAATATGCATCTGAGTCGTCTTTTTTTCTACATTTTTGTTTTTGTGGTGTGAGGTGTTTTTTTTTTTTGTTGCTTTTGTGCGTGCATTTGCTATTGTTGTTGCCTAAGGCTCTCCGCTAAAAGGTGGCGAATAATCAAATATGCAGATAAAACGGTTTTTTTTTACATTTTTTTTTTGTGGAGTGCATAAAAAAATGAAAGTGAGAAAAGCAAATAAAATTAACCTTTTTTTTGGGTAAGTGTTTTTATTTATTTTAAATTTAAAATTAAGAAAAGGGCCCACCAATTTATTACCAATTATGAATTGCTGCTCTGCTAGCTTAAACACTTCACATAACCAATCAGATTCAGAACTTCTTGATTTTTATGTTATTCCCCCCTCTACTAAGTGCCACATGGCAGTCGTGATTCGGTGTCATGTGCATTGGAGCACGTGCTACACCAAAAAAAAGGGAGAAAAAACGTCCCTAAAGTACATCCAGACATTTTTTACAGCTGCATACGGCGACAACAGCAATGCGGTCCATATGTTTCAGACACGCTTTAGCCAAGCGGAAGAAGCGCCTTTTAGGGATGTCTCCCAGTTGGGTCTGCTGCTTGTTCTCTTGGCGCGTACACAGTAGCTGCTTATTATGCACAGCTGATTAGGCAGACAAATGCAACAGGCCTCTTTTTTTGAGAGGGTTGGGGGGAAGGGCAAGAAGCACAGCTTTGAAAAAATATGATACAGCTGAAACAGCTCCGATTACCGAATTTGCTGCCAAAAAATTCACTGGAACACCAGACAGGCAGAGTTGAGGTTAAAAGCTGCGTGTCCTATTGAATTACGAGAGTAGCAGACCGTTAGTGGACAAAAGTCTTAGTTAGCATCAGCTTGACTGGGCAATAAATCTGCCTGATTTCTGTTATTATATTTTAGAAAGTAATATTTAATGATTTATGGCAACAGGCGTGTGACTGTTTGCTATGTTGCATATACTCTGCACTTGTTTGTTTGTTGTTTATATTCCCCCCCGCCTTCTTTTGATATTTTAATAAGCCTGCATTGCAATTACGTTGCTTGAAAGATGCTGTTGGCCAAAAAATAAAAAAACATTCCAAGCGGGCACACGTTTTAACTTTTTATGTACACAGACCGCGAACGTTTTGTAGGTTTTTTGCCAATGATGGCGGTTTGGTGGTGGTGCAGGCTGAACTGGCAGCAACGCTGTCTTCCACATATGCAATTTATTTTAACACATCGTTAAAGCTCAAAAAATAAATCTTGACGCGCCGGACACTGCAATTATCACCTCTGCATAATCAGCAATGTGAACAGCAACAACAACAGCAAAATTGAGCAACAAGTTGCCGTCGAACAACGAGAGCAACGCATGCCCCCCGGGTGCAACACAGGCCCGGACCATGGTTCAAACTGAAGATGCGACAGCTGCCACAAGAAGAGCCTCTGTTAGCTTTCATTTTTGGCACTGCCCCGTCCCACGCGGCCCTGAAAATACATGCAATGCACTCAGAAAAAAATAGACAACTGTTTTGATATTGAAACTCATTTAAGCCTCTGTTGGATGGCTAAATTCTGTTTTGTTTTATGCAGTTCATTTCTCTCAGTGTGCATACTTTATGTAGCTAGTGGCTTTAATGGCAGCCCATTTAGCACCTTGTTGACGCGGCATCTAATTAAACTGCAGTCGAGTGCAGCCTTTTTGTAGCTGATATTCGTCGCAATTTTCGTGTAACGCCAAATTGTAGCGCCTGACCATCAAGATGGGTTGCTTCTTCACTTGATGGTCCCGTGCGCAGATTGCCAACTTCTTCTTGTCAACACCTGAGTGAAAGAAAGAAACAAAAAAAAAAACAGTGTTTGGGTTTTTTGATTTGATGTTGGCGATTTCTTTGAAGACTTTCTCAATGGTTACTTGCTTTTAAGCCAAATTGATGATTATTTTTGATTTCTGTGCATACAACTTCTTGATTAATTATATTGCTGCCTCTGGGACCCACCGGCAGCTGCGAAGTTTGTTGGCAAATTGGAGCTTTGTTGGCCATAAACGATGCCCGTTCCCAGCGTACCTCCGCCTAATTATGGGTTAGTCAATGCAGAAGCTGTGTAGCTGAAATGTCTACAGACTCCTCTTGCCTTACCCTGCTTCCAGCTTCTCACTGTTTTTCTCTGTCTCTCTCTCTCTCTCGCTCTATCTTTTTCTCTGTGCGTGTCCGTGCATATCAATAGTCAGATTCGTGAGATTGTTTGCATTGGCTTGGTATGCAGTATGCTGTGCAACATGGTAGCTTAAAGATTTTCATGTCAGTTGCACATCACGAGCTGTTTCATTAAGTTTATATTTATAGGGAATTATATTTAAATGCAATAATTTGGGGCTGCCCAAATGAAAGGGGGTCTTTCGAGTGCATTGAAAAGACAGTAGCTGTATTAACTTCAAGGTTGCGTTTTATCATCATATTATTAATATTTCTTTAACTTTTTCTTCCGGGCTGTTAGACACAGCTGCAATTCAATAATAAACCGTGTAAACTGGTTGTTGTTTCAAAACTGTTATAACATTAATCTTAAGGCAATCCATGATTAAGTTGCAATGGATCTTTGTTAATTTGCAAAGTTTTGTCAACTATTAATTCCATCTCTATAAAGGGCTTATGTTTTTATTGGTTTTCTATTAAATATAAAGAATAGCTTTCATTTATTAAACACATAGCCATTCACACCGAAAAACATTGATGATCTCTGTCTGTTTTCGGCATTGCCCCGCACTAAAGTGTGGGCCATAAACAAGTGCGGCCTCCGTCATCTAAATGCAAATGCGCAACAAAATTACTTAAACACTCTTTAAAACTACCATTAGAGACAAGCAGAGATCAAGCGGAAAGGGGTTACAACTAAACGAGTACGACGATATGGTTATGTTAGAGGTCCAACGTTGCGGCACGCTACTGTCTATCAAAGGCTTTTGACTTTGGCAAATTAATCAACGAATACTCGAAACGAAGAGTGAAGGAGAAGTAGAAGGGTAGCAAAGAGTGTAATTCGTATGTCCAAAGCGCCGGCGCACAATACAACAAATTCAAAGCAAGTACAGTAGAGTACATGTTAGTCTGTGTGTGTGTGTGTGTGCCGGTCACACTTTTGATTTTCTATAATTTGAGGCTTGGCTTGGAACGCTGCTCTGCTCTGCCAGCCGAAAACATGCGCGGTCAGTCGTGTGCGGCGTAAAGCAACCAAATGTATCGAAATGCAACCGACCGATATAATTGCGTTTTTTCGTGAATATACACACACTCAGACTTACTATATTTGTATATAAACATGGTTGGCCGAGCGACACGCGCAACAGCCTTTTTTTCTCATATGTAAAGCACATGATTTTCCAATTGGAAAATTAGTCGTGTGTGTGAGTGACTGAGTGAATGGGATTGGAGTTGTACAGCGAGGGTGGGTTGGGTGGCGGTGTGTGGGATCGGTTTCAATAGCAGCGCACGCGTGGCCAGCCCGGCATAAAGGAGGCGACAAGCGAGGCGCAACCAAATCTAAAAGCCAAACCATTGAGACGAACGTTTTGCCTCAGCAATTTATGGCCAAACGTTCAAAGCGTTTGCCAAATACAGAAAAATGCCATAAAAAAATGTAGTTGGCAGCACTGATCACATTTTAGCACACTTGGCTAATGGCCACACACAGCGCTCGAGGATGCTCGTCCTAGTCGGACTGGTCAACTAATTGGGGATAAGGTTTTTTAGTTGCTTGTGTTGTTGTTTACTTTTTGGAGCCGTCCTCCCCGTCCATGATTAATGCGCCCGCGACAACGTGTGAGTTCCGTATGAAAGGGACGACGGCAACGACGACAGTCAAACATAAAAATGAAAACGAAACTCATGCCCACCCAGGTGCACACCATCTTTTTGGCATTGACTGACCGACCAAAAGGCAAAGTGGTAGATTGGTAGAGTGGCAGGGACGCAGGGCAGGTAGCACAGTCGCACGCCAGACACAGGCACGACGATTGATGGACTTCACACGTTGCCCCGCTGCCACAAAAATGATGGCACACATTTATATGTTGGTATGTGTATGTTTGGGCCTAAAAAAGCAGCCTGCGGCGTTGTGTGGGTCGCTCATCAGTCAAATTGGCTGCAATCGCAATCACTCTCTCTCTCCCTATGTGGCACAGAGACAGAGACGTTTAATACTTGTGCATCGCTTGCTATGTAATGTTGGCCAGAAAAATCAGTATTTAACAGGTTGTTGAAGAATAAGATGCCCTGCAAAATTTCCGAAGGTTATTTGAACAATATATCTGTAATGATTGTTCTTAAAAAAATCGTTTTATTGAAATTTGTGATTGAGTTCTTAAGTTCTTGCAGCCCTGGTTTTCAGCTGTCTGCTCACACTTGCACAAATGATGCCGGTAGTCATCATCATCGTTCGAATTTGGCGTCCTACAGTTAGTTGCGCCGATTTCCGCTTGTCTCTTCGGCCTGAGTACAACATGACACTAATTAAGTTCTGCGGTTTGTCTACCCCACCCCTTTGGCCCTACTCTACCAGCTCACTTGCAGTGCCTTGTGCCTTTTGCCTTGTCACTAGCTTGCGTGTGATTTGTGTCGTCTGTTTTGTCTTTTCAGTATCTCAAGACCTTTGCAACTTTGCCGACATTGACTGCTAAGGCTGATGCTCATTTTTTGGGGTTTTATGTGGCATTATTTGTTCTGTTAATATGCAAGAAATCTTTTTTGACTTGAGTTGTTGTGTTTCGTTTTGTTATGCCACAGCATATTCAGTCAATTGCAACTGTGCTGTGTTGTGCTGTGCTGTGCGGCATGAACGCCAAGTCTGGTAGACCTTAATTCCTTTTTACGGTCATTTTAATATCCATCAAATCGCATCGCTGATTCGCAGCGTTCTACGCTCGTTGGCTTCTTCGCCTCTTCTTTCACCCCCTTCAAATGGCTAAAAGCTAAAGCAGCAACATTTTAGCATTTTGCTCTGTCGATGTTTCATTCGGCTGATTTGTATGTTTCAGTTTTAGTATATTCACTTTTAAACGTTTGTCTGTGTGTGTGTGTGTGTGCATGTGATGCGTGCTTTGTTGCTGCCAGTGGAGCGTTAATAGTAGCACGATGTTGTTGGTAGTTAGTTTGGCCTGTACTTTGGCTTTACCGACGTCTGAAAGCGAGGTTGCGAACAGGTCTCGAAACTAAATCAACTAAAATTGCATAAGGTAAACCGGCCGCCGATGCTACCTTAATGATATGAGCAATATTCAGAGTTGGTTTTGGTCTTAGCAAAAAGGGTTTACTATCTGAATGACTTGGCAGGCCCAAGCGGCATGAAGTTTTAGGCAATCTTATCGTTTTCTCATTAAAAATCATTTACATTTGCTAATTAAAGAAGTGGTGGCATTACTAAGCCAATAACAATAATGATAACTTTTATTTTCTGTTTTCCATAAATACTCACATCTTCCGCCCCAAAAAGTATGCTAAGGTAACTTTGATTTAAAAACAAAACTTTTTTGATTTATGGCACAGTTTTTATTTAATACTCTCGCTCTTTCAATATATACAATAAAAACTCATTCTATAATTTCTGCTCATAATGCCTCGAGCTTAGCTGGACACGCTCAACTGACTATCACATGAAAGACTTATCAATGCACACGATCAGATTCAGAGCGTAATCGTTGTTGCCACTGACTAGTTGCAGGTATGCTTCAATTAAATCTAATTGACAGACTACCATATTATATTCGTTAATGGTAATAGGCAAAGGCAAGTTTGTTAACCACACTTAACGCATGCTTTAAATTCACTGCAGTGTTAAAATGTACACGTTCAAGCCACAAGCCAAGCGTGTCAAACCTAGGGCGCTTACCATTTATGGTGCTTCAAAACTGAGTCAGACCATCCCCAAAATTGGGTGGGGCGTATGACAAAAAGCGAAGGTTGTCGACTAACTATGGAGCGTTGAGCTTGGGTATTGCATAAAATTAAGATATTAACTGTTTGTTGCTGCCAAAAAGTTTCCTCCTATTCGGTGTTAAAAGCTTGAATTTTTTACATTAATACAAATATTTTGAATTACTCTATTTTGCTAAACGCTTCAAATAAACCAAAGATATATGTGTATGTAGTATGAACATAAGTTTACAAAGTAGCGTAACTTGCCCAACCGTCAAGTTGGCAAGTGAAGCAAAGCAATTCGAATGCCAACCAACTCTTAATCCCACACTTTTGAAATATTTCGCATAAATGCAGTTAAGAAAAAAAATTATAAAAATATATATTTTTTTTAAATCTTAGAGTGTATGGAAACCGACAAACAGCAAAAAATTAGCTACAATATGTGAAAAACGCAACAAATGCACAGTGCGGTTTGGCATTTATGAGCTTCAAAGGGTTTCCTGCCTGTCTGCCTGTCTGTTGAGCTGAAGCCTCCAGTTGGATGCGCGGATTACGTTTGGAGCGTGTGTCCAAGCAACATACGAGTCTAACAAAGTATTCGCGTCTGGTCGACATGTGCAAAGCCAACGAATACATGCAAATGAATGGAAAAACCGCGTCAAAGCAAAACCGCCGCCAAAATCTCAGGCGCATGCGGAACAACAACTTTATAAGTTTCTTGTGCACTCTCTTTTTCTCTCTTTGTTTGTCGCTGTCTCTGTTCAACTGGCTCCTGTCGTCTTCGTCTGCGGCGTGAGCAGCTTGTTAGCTGATTAGTCGCCGCCTCTAACAAATAAATTCCATATAACGCCGGGCCTGTAGATATCCCCAACAAGTCAGTCGCAAGCTTTGGCTTCATGCATTAATTAATAACATCCGGCGCCCCAAATCAGAGAAAACGGTTAGTTTAAATTAAAATTAGACAAAGTCGCCGAATAAATACTCTATGCGGAGTATAAAATTGCTGTACATGTTATTTTAGTGTTTCCGTCAGATGAAGTGTTTCCGTCATGAAGCATATTTGAGGATTCAGTATATCTACTCATAGTACATTCCTAATCCGCTAGTTAAAGTACCCAACGCCATAGTGTATTTGGTAGTTGTCAGCTTTTTACAGATAAGAGCAACATTTTTGGAGCCTGTTTAATTACCACGGCGCAGAGTGAATAAAAGATCGGGGAGTCGATGCTGGCTGCGGTCGGGCACCACACACATGGTGGTCGCCGGCGGATGCCGCAGGAACAAACAGTTTATCGCTGGAAATAACATAATTTCGCTTTTTGAGACGCTGGCTGCAGCAATAACAGCAACAGCACCAGCAGCAGCGTTTAAGATGGCCGCAAATCTGCGCCCAAAAATTGAGCAATTTGAAATTCAATCAGTAGCTGGAAGCCAGCGCTCAGACTCTGCACTCTCGATGCTGAGATGCTGAAACTCTCCACACAGGCAAATTATAGTAATTGAGTGCGCCGCGGCGATGGCAATGGCTATGCCGGCTGCAAAAACTGCAATCGGCACATGAATGAACAAGTTGCTGCTGTTACTTTGGACTTGGCTGGCCTAAACCTGCAGATGCAGCGTGTCTGTTGGCGGTCGCCGCACACGAGGTTGCCACAATGCAGCCGTAGCCGTAGCCGCAGCCAATGGTCCAAATATGGAAATGAGTTGCAGCCCCAAAACGAAAGCTCACACACAAAGGGCCACCAGCGTCGGAAACAGAAACTGAAGCTGGGCAGCAGTCATCATCAACGTTGTAGTCACGCAATGTCGCTGCTTTCGATGATCCTGATTGCGATAGCTTTAATTTGTGTGTTGCGTTTTTATTATCGCCAAGGCCGGTGGCACGTTCGTTCTATAGTGTTCCCAGGGAGGGGAAAAACTAGGTCAAGTTTATCAATTTTATTTTTTTGCCTTACACAGATAGCATTTATCTATTAACAGTTATTGGGGTTTCATTTTCAATTTCAGTTTCTATTTGCCGCTTTTCAGGGCTCGCCTCTTGTCGGTTTTATCAGCTTAATGTGATTTCAGGCATTTGTCTGATATATACTTTTGTGACCTTGTTTTGTACACGCCTAATAAATTGTTGCCGCGGTTGTTGTTGTTGATGTTTGTGCGCTTTGGCACACAAATTGTTCTTGATTTTATACGCCTCTTCTTCTATCTTTACTTTTATTTTGTGATTTTGTGCCAACACAAATATTTGTAATTTTCTCTCTCGTTTATTGGCTATTTTTATGTAATTTGGAATTTTTCTGTGTGGAATTTTTCGTTTGTTTATGGATTATTCATATTATTAGCAGATGTGTGTGTGTGTGTGTGTGTGGCAGTTGGATGTCCGGTTTGAAGCAACAATAAACATAATATTGAAATTTTAGCAAATAAGATGCAAACGGAAGAAAAATCCATAGATAAATTCATACAGAAATTTACGATTCAAGGTAATCGTAGTTTTGTTTATGTTGTGTGTTTTTAAAAGGCACCAAAAAAAATTTTTTCTTTACACCCAAAAGTAATAACAATTAAACAAACTGTTACTCAGCGCAGTTGAAGTAGCCTTCGGACTTATCAACGCCACTTCACACCAAACGGCAAAAAGATGAGGCCCTTTGTATATAGAGTCTGTCGTTGACTCAGCCTTTCATTGCCGTTAATGTTTTGGGGCGTGAAAATTGACAACGTAAATTGCGAAAGTCGGCAACGCCAAGACTCTTGAAGGGTTCTGTTTCTTGTACTTTTGGAAAGATTGAAGCCTGAGGAGTGGGCCTCAAAATGAACGGGAATGGACTTCGACTTCACACTTTCAAAGTAATTTTAACACATTTCAATTAAAAAGCCAAGACCGTCGAGCGTCGAACATGTAAAATTTAATTAAAAATAAAAACCTTAAAGGATAGCGATGCGGAAAGAGGCAACGGGACCTGAGCACGTATCTTGTGGTTATTTGGTGTTGCTGCGTTAATTGAAGACCAACACTCATTCCCCGTCTCAGACTCAGTCTCAGGCTCAAAGACAGTGTTCGCGATTTTCGTAATGGAAAAGCTATTAACGGCTCGTCATAACCAGCTACTCGTTGGCATCGATTGTAAAGATGGCCAACTGTAAGCGGCAAGCGTTGCGCTGTTATTGTTTTCGATTTACGACACATAAATCATTAGCTTAATTGATAACCCAACGCTATTTACGATGACACAAATTAGAATTTGTGCGAACAGTTTATGAGGCCCCGTCAACTGAGACAGACGGCTTGCGAGAGATAGTTTTTTTTTTTGAGACTGGGTGTAAATGGAATACATATAATCATATAATCATAAAAATTTAAACAGGCCTACATCTTTTTAATCAAAAGTTAGCTGTCTGTAAAATTTCCATGCCCAAATGTAACGTTTTTGGAAGCTTTCCAGTGTTGCCATTGAGTGTTTATCACGTTTCCCTAAAATGCTAGAACGGAAGATTTTTTGAGGCGCGATATCAACGAAAAAGGTAAAAATAAATGCGTTGCTGGGTCGATCATTAAATAAAGGCAACAAAATATAATAATAATCAGCATTCATTGCCTTTATCAAGCAAAAAAAAAAACACTTCAAACACCCACCCACAAATACAATGCACATTTTTATTGCTCCCTCTCTCAGCTGGAAGTCGGCCGACTTGCGGATCACGCACAGATCGTGTGGCAAAGAAGCCAACACGTGAAGCGTACGCAGAAGGTCGCGTGACAATAACATAATTCGTATAAGTGTATGTGTATATGCTAGACACTGTCGTCAGTTTGGGGGGCTGGTTGATAATAGCGAACTAGCGCAAGCTAGTTCACTAAAGCTTTTAATAGCCCACCAATCAGGCAGCAGACCAACAACTAACACACTTGTGACTTACGATCGGCGTGCCGCATTGATAACAAGGTCCACTCAGCTACTCTAACCTAATCAGAAATGCACTACACCAACAGTGTCGTCAAGGCTGATCAACTTAAATGGAAGAAGGTTTTTAAAGCACCAAGCTCTGCATTTATTTCACCTTACTGACTGAAGTTTACAATGCAATTGTCGGAGATTTGAGCTAGTAAGAGTAATTGCACTTCGTTGTGGCAGATCAGATCAGTTTGTCTATCTCTTACTGAACGAGCAAACAAACAAATAAAAATTTTCGACGCTATGGAAATTTACCCAAAGCAAAATGCTAGCAGAAATCGCGTTGCCAGAGCAATCAAATCAAGCAAACAAGTGCGATACACTGTTTACTATATTCGTATAGTCGTCAGTCACATGAATATAGTACCCTTTTCCCCTCGCGCTTTTAGCTAGATGTTGGTGGATGCAACAATTCGTGCTGTAAATAATGTCACGGTTTTCAATCCCCTATAAGCTATTATGACAACAAACAGGCATAAATACATGTTTCTTGGCTTAGGTCTGGTCTAGGACTGGAGCACATACAGAATGACGACAAACCAGTTTCAAATCAACAAATATTACAAAACGAAAAGAACGATGGGAAAGTTAACAAAGGATTTGTTTTTCTAATTCTATTGACGTCAATCAATCGAATATTCCATCAAAACAATTGGAAGTTAACAATGAAAAGTCGGGAGATTTAAGAGTCGCCTGTTGGCTCATTTAACCAGGCAACTGTGTGACTTTGTCAGCGGTTCTATGTTAATTCGCTATAAATATTGATTTACTGCTTAAGAAATTAGTTATTTTACTTACAGCTGTAAGTGCTGTATAATATTTATAAGTCGTTGTTCGTAGCGTGAAGGGCGACGATTGGTAGAGGAATCAATTTAAATGTGAGTTGGATTTTTAGCTTTAACCAAAAAATGTTATTCATTGGCGCTTCTAATTGTTGTAGTTGTAGTTGTTTTTATGTCTTAGCAGCGATTCTGGCCTACATTCTGGACTTAATTAATTTTGTATGGTTTTATGATAACTGAATTTAAAGAATTTTAAATTTTTTTTTCTAGCTAAAAAAAAGACCACAAATTGTGGCATTCTTCGAATATATTAAGCAAATTGATTCTAAAACTACCACACACATACAATTTAAGTTGCGAGATGTTTCAATGCTTCAGACTTCCTGCTTAAAGGTAGCATAGTATTGGATACCCATTTAATGCTAATGCCCCCAAAAAATGCCCATTAGTGAATACGTATAGTATATATTCATGGCTTGGCGTTGCAATGTGTTCACATTAATACGGATTTCGCATCAAAACAACCAAATATACATACATACATATTTTAGAAAAATAAATAACACATTGAAATCTGTACATGTCTGGCGTATATTAAAACAGGCGGCGACGATGTCAAGAACCAGTTAAAAAATTAGACAACAGTTTTTTTTATGTTTTGTCTGGTTTATGGGGTATGTCGCGTGCATTTTTTTGTCAAGCTCGAACAAATATTCGAAAAAAAGAAATGAATAAATAAAAAATATACTTGTGTTTGTGCAAAAAATCACAGTAAAGAAATATTTGGCAGGGGCATACATGGTTTGTTGAAACTGGGCAACTGGGCGCAGAAAAAAAATATATTTCAAAAACTCGTTTTTTGCCGCTGCTTTTATTAATCTTAATGAATGTTAAACACTTTTATCAGAGGAATGGCGACAGAAGGCAGACGATAGGCGCTAGCAGCAGTGGTGCGGTTCTTTTTTAGTGGCACCACAGCACGCGTCATTTGAAATGTGGTTATTGTTGTACTTTATACATACATATATAGTATGTATTTTGTTAAAGAACCGCAGCATTTACGTCAATAGCACCATTTCGCTCGAAACGTTTCGTTTCAGCTTGCCAGGTGAGAAATGAATAGTAACTGAGTATATCATAAATTTTGCTAAAGTTAATGGAGTAGATACATAAGGTGAGGGGGTGCCCTTACATTTGGTATTGTTTTACTTCAGGTGTCTACTGTCTGAGTCTGAGTTGTCTTTCCATCACCCTGTTCTCTGTCTTTATCACTCGATCTTGTCAATATTTGCCAGTCACTTGCTTGTTTGCCATATTGCGAAAACATTGAAGCAGCGCACTTGTTTAGGAGTCGTTGACGTTGACACGCAGCTCCAAACGTGAACCGATGCCGAACCCCAAGCCCCAAACAGTGTATCAATATATCAATATTTGACATGTTGACTATATGTGAAATATTACTCATACGCCATGATTGACGTGCCTCCGTGCATTAGAAGTTATTGAAGCTAATTAGTCGACATCAGTGTTGGTAGTTCCAAATGCAAGTAGTTCACACCTGCCTAATATTATGCCCAGGAGATGGGATTAACGTGGAAATCAAGGCCATTAGCATAAATGGCCACTGGAACAGCCACACAGACGAAAGACGTCTGCAATTGCGGCTCAGACTCAGTTTCAGTTTAGGTCTCTAAAATGGGCTGACAACGATCTCAATCGCATCTTGGCCTGGCCACTGCTGTTGCTTTGTATTGAGTTGTTATGGCCAACGCCTTTGTTTGCCCTGTGCGCTGCCTTGTCGTTGTTGTCGTCGTCTTTATCGTTGTTGTTGTCGTTGTCAGCGTCGTGTGCGGCTGTTACTGTTGCTGGAGCTGCTGCTGTGAGGAGCCGGTTGGGCCTAAATAAACAACAAGCCCCAGAGACTGGAACTGAAAGTGGCCGAACAGTGGTACTAACATGGAAAATATTTTGAGTTTTATTATTTTATCGAATAAGTCTGGGAAAGCCATATTAAAATTGATGTGAATTTTGGGTTAATAAGTGCCATGAAACACTTTTAACTGAGTTGCTTATAAGCCAACCAATTCAAATAGTTTCACTTTTTGCCAAGCTTAAAAAAACGTTGATTTGAAGCCACAGTGCTTAAAGACGCCATTGTTGAAACTGATGCTGCTGTTGTTGCTATAGTTGTTGTTGCAACAGCAGCAGCTGCCTGGGCCCAGCGCAGCAAATTGTTCAATTACACAAAGGCTGACTGGCTGGCTGTTGTTGTTGCTGCAATTTGCATTTTATGGCGAATCAAAGTGAGGCCCTGGCCCTGCATCCTGGCACCAAGTCTGGTACTGGCTACATCTCATAATTGCCAGGGACTTGATGCACGTTAAGCAAGTTAACACCCCACAGCTGCTGCTGCTGTTGCTGTTGCCGTTGCCGTTGTCGGTACTAAAGCAAGTTTAATTATTTTGCAAAGTTGAATAATGGCTGCTGCACAAAACTTCACATACGACTTTTGTCGCTGTTGCCAACCAGCAAAATGGCCACCAACAGTCAACCTATATACTATACAACACGATATGCATATATAATACTCTTTAGTATATATACCAACCTCATCGATAAGACTCTCAATTTGATAGAGATAGTTGCTGCGATTGTTGCTGCGTCAATCAATTAACAAACACAACGATCGCTATTGTTAAATTATATAAAGTTGGGCAGCTTCGCGGTGGGGGGCTCGGGCAGTCAGACTGTTAGGTAGGGTCTGGTTTACATTAACATGGCAACAGGCGATCGTCAGCCTTGTGAGTGTATTAGTGTAATTGTTACACTCGCCGTACTTTATTATTGTTGTTGTGCTCGCGACTTAAGCTAATTATAGACGAGCACCACACAGAACTCGCATTTTGCCCCCCTACACACACACACACACAGACACTTGCATAGAGACCGATTGGTCGGCCTACGTGATTGTGTCTGTGTCACACGACCGGCCGACAGCCTGCTTGCCCCCACCCTTCCATCCACGTACCCCCCTCTTTGGCAGTGTGTTTATGTAGGTGCTGATAAGAAAAAAACACTCGAGTCGTAGCGAGCACAACAAAATAATTATTGATAAAAGCAACATGTTGCAAACAACAACAACAGTAACAAATAATACAAAACAACTACGGCAAAAATGTACAACAATTTCATGGAAAATTTTTCAACAACGCACAGTTCATTGCTTCACTAAGCTGTATGTGTGACTGTGTCTATGTGTGTTTAAATAACAGCCACTGTATCGCATTCGTCATGGCACACGCAAAATGTCATGCCCCATAGATAGATAAAAACACAGAAAAAAAAAAAAAAATATACACCTCCGAACAGGTAGACCATGCACCCTTCCCCACAACAATTGCTGATAAGCATTTTGTTCTGCTGTCGCCATATAATCACAAGCACGAGTTTTGAATCTCATGATTAGAGTCGCGCTTTCATATAAGGTAGCGGGAATACAAAAAAAAAAGAATAGGAGTGGGAATAGGAATGCGAATGGATCTGGGTCTGTGTAGTTAGCCGTTCACGCATTCACATTCACATTTTAGTGTTGTGCTACTTGTATGTGGTTTCTTTTTATTTTTATTGCGGCATGCTAGCGCTTATCGTGCGCACTTTTGGTCAATTTTCGCAAGTGTTATTGACTTGGTGTTAAAGTCGAGTGGGCTCGACTCTAAATGTAGATATAAGCTAACTGATTTGTGCATTAAGGTTCACAAGAAATTACAAAAAATAAAGAGTTGAATTTCCATCTTAAATTTCATTGGTTATCAGTATAAATATAGGTAAAATATCAACAGTTTGTATATTTGTTAAAATTCTTTTTTTAATCGTCTCGATAGAATCTATTTGAAATTTTCTAGATTCACAAACGTATCTATTAAGTGGTGGCACTTCAAATTACACTTGGTACATTTTGTTTGCTTCTGTAATAAACTGGGAACTTAACTGAACCTTCGGTAAGGCGCAGTACAAATGCTACCTTTGTTAAAAACGTAGTAAATCTTATCAGTATTTTCCTATCGATAAACCATGAACAAGTATATTACCTAGTTAGATAATAAAACACCCCCCCAATCGAATCTGTACTTTTGGGTCAAGCTCAAAGTTCAATGCATACGCCATAAAATGTATTCAAAATTGAATGTATTTGGCATGTTGATTAGCACAGCAGGCGAGCCGTAATAATAATATTTATAATCCAAATTAGCTAAAAATAAAACCATCAATCATAGTATTGATAGTAATGCGACTTAATCTAATCGCATCTGTACAAACGGCGTCTAGGTAAACAAACTACTCAATCTGATCATTGACCATTGACTGAAACCCCATAAAGACTCGCGTAGTACCCAAACACAAACAGACGCACGCACACTTAGTGTAGACAAGCATATTATTAAATGACACCCAATATGCAAAATCGCAAAGCTGCGAAAACACTAAAAGCCTTATCAGCTTTAAAATTGACATGTTGACCTTAATAACAACACATGGTATTGGCTTTAGGGTTTCAGGCTGGCGCAGTGCCCAAATGTCAGCCTCTAACCTTGCCAATGGTTCCGCTTTTGTAAAACCAATCGACAACCCGCACAGTGTGATCAATGTATAAAACCTGCAATTGTGGAGAAGATGAAGATTTGATTTTATACAGGTACAGGTCGTGTGTTTTGTACGGACAATAAAAAATGTTTTTAAGACTGATTCAATATATTAACGACAATATTTAAGTATCCTTATGTGTTCGAACCTCATATGCTAAGGACCACTGTGCTGTTGACCATGCCAAATACTTCCTCAAAAATAAAAGAAAAACTGACACTGATAAGTGTTAAGTAGTAGCTATGGGTAAATAGGGAAGCTAACCCTTCTAGCATATGAATAACCTAATAGGAAGTTTATGTTGACAAAGTTCAAGTGATTTAAGACTGCCCATTGCCATTAGTCAAGATAAGCTTGACTCGTTTCCGAGAATACAGCCGGCATACTACAAGTGCAAATATAAATGCAAGTTAAATGCTCAACTTAACGTGGGGTAGCTTAGTCAGATAAACACAACAACTGTCAGGAACTAGTTAATTAGCAGATCGGCTGTAGAAACAAATAGATTCATGCGAATTGTGGTTCCTGATAAACGGAAATGGTTTTCTGGTTGAGTAAAATAACTGCGATCTGCGATCTGTGAACGATATTTGGCACAGTTCCCTCCCAGCCCCGGAATGTATCGACGGCGGCGACATTTCAATATCTACTTTTAAAAGTAATAATAATAATAAAAAAAAAATCCCATCAAAATGCGCAGACGCTTTGATTTATGGTATGGCGTGAATACGAGTTGTATTTTTGGATTTTGATGAGTTTCTATCGATGGCTGAGCTTGACCTTTGGCTAAAATAAGCCGCGCCTGGACAAGCACAAGCGCAGACATCTATATACAGTATATACACATACTCATACAACTGCACGTAAGCAGCAACAGCTAATGATGATTACTATAACGAATTTGACGGACGCTCGACTAATCGAACTGACTGATTGACTGGGCAACAGATCGACAAACCGACTTACCGTCACAATTGGCACGAGTTCGCAGCACGAGCAACATGCTCGATTGGCACTATAGCTCCTCGTGTTGCTCGCTGCTGATTGCTGGCACGCCTCTGTCGCCTCAGTCACTGCTGTTGCTGTTGCTATTGCTATTGCTTTAATAGTCATCTCGTGCGTCAGCAAAGGCCCAGTACCCGGTACTTTAGACTGATGCCACTGTGCGCACGGGGCCCGTCTGTGGCACTGGGTGACTGTAATTGTGTGACTAGAAGTAGATCCGTGCCTAGCGGGGCACAGACCTATGAAATGCCATTGTGATGTGTGTTTTAAATGGCCCACCCAATGCCGAACAGACTCCCAGATGCTCAGTACAAACAAACTAAACAGCACTTTCTAACAAAAGTTAGATTTTAAGGAAAGAAAATTCTAGCTAAAAGCATTCAGCTTAGTCTAGTAAAGAAAGGCATCTTATTATTACTGAAAACACTATGTTTGTATTAAAAGTCTGGAGTTAAATAAGTCACTATTTTTACATATACTTGTACATGAAAGATACAAATTCATATTCTTGTTGTTTAGTGCTACCATGAATATGCTTTTCTTTTTCGTAAATTTCGATAGACTGGTGGCGTTGTCTATGCTGATAATTTGGACACCGCTCGCTCGTTTTGTGTCTTCTTTTTTTTCGTACATTCTAATTAAGCACGCCATTATGCTCCATTAACCCTCGGGGCATCCAGAAATCCAACAACAGCCGCAATCCAACATCGAGCCACAAATACATCGATCGATCGTTTGACGACTTGTGTTGCGCTTTCGCGATCAACTGCACGTCGCCTTGTTTTGCAAATGAGTTTGTTATTGTTATTGCTATTGTTGATATTTCAGTCGCTGCTCTTTACTATTAGACGCCTCATTTTGGCGTTGACGCCGACTGCGGCACGTGCCGCTCAATCTTTGAACGATTTCATTGCCGCCTCCATATTTTTGCTGTTTGCTTGAGAAAAAGCTTTCGCTGTAGTTGTTTTTTCCGGCGTTTGTCGACGTCGCTGCCATTGTTGACTTTTGCTCTCCGCCTTTTCGCTTTAAATTCGGTATAGTGAAGTTGTTTGTACAATAAATATTTTCATTATTGTTACACATTTTTTTTAATTGGACAATCACCCAAAAAATATGTATATAATTTGTATTTTCATTTCCAATCAATTCTTAGCGCGTGTTCAGTTCATTCCATTTCTGTTGATCGTCTTTCACACCTTCGATTTACGTAAGTAAAAATAGTGTTGTGCGAATTATGTAAGCATTGCATTGACTTTGAATTCCAGTGCAAATAAGTTGACAGTTTGCAATTTCTATATTTTCTGTTGTTGTTTGTTTTTTTGTTGTTGTTGTCATTGATCCCAATTCGAAAAACTTGTGTTTGCACCCTACGCGAGTTGATAATAAAAACTATTCCAGCTATACACAGTATTTTTGTGATTTAAGTACATTCAAATAAACCTTTTTGAATAGGATTTTCAGCAAAAACTGAGTGTTTCTTACTTATTACCTTAAAAGGTTTGTAAGTAAGATAATAAAACTTAGTTTTCTGATATTCAAACCACTTTAAATAAATTTAAACCTTAAGTATGCTCTAAGAAAATTAAATAGTTTTCATTATACATACTTAAACATATTAATTAATTTTTAAACAACAAAATGGCTTAGTAATATATTATATAAAAGCTGTACAAGCTTATACATTACAAACGTATGGTAAGTGCTCCCAAATTCGTCATACTACGGTCATCCCCAAATTAAAATGTTGCCTCGTATTTAATTTTTATGACAAACTCAAAACTTTTTTTTTTATGTAAAAGCCAAAGGCAACAACGAAGAGCTTATATGTGTATATCTAGAACAGACTTCCACACTCACTTAGGCTTATGTAAAATAGTAAAAGTACACTTAAAAGATATGCGAATGTTTGCAAGTGTTTTGCAAACATATAGAAAATTTAAACCGTTGGCATTAAGGAATTATGCTTTTAATTTTGTTTTAATATTGCTCAACGTGCTGCGCTTTGCAGCAACAATTAAGGTAATAACAATAATAACAAAAGCTGGCCAACGTTTTCGTATGGATGGATAATGAATCGTAATGACCAAAACGTGCCACGAATCGCGTCTTTAGAAACATTTGTTTGTATTGTGTTTTTTTTTTGCGTATTCTTACTTAGAAATACAAAAGTAAGAAATCATCTTAAGTTACTTTATTGTTTTAGTGGGCTTGGCGGCAATCAGCTTCAATGAGCTAATAAAAAGGAACACACACATGCACAGATATCGTGTATATTGTATTTAGTTTGATTTATGAGCCATTTTATCAACACTGCCCGCTTATAGTACCGGGAAAAACCTAAGCGTGCGCAAACAATGTCGCTGCCACCTGTTGCCAGACCGCCGGTCGAACGGACAGACTGTCACTTGGCGGTTGCTTTGACTGTAACATCAATCCGACACCCACACAATCCACATGCTGCACTAATTGACAAAATGTCAGCGGCAAATTGGTGGCCAACGTGACAGTTTCTGCGATATCTCCACTTATAAAGACAGTGGGGTCTGCCTAAAAGTGCTTTACCAATGCAATTCATACTGTTCTTATATATAGCGTAGCTTCAATTTGAAGTTAGTTTAAATTTTATTATATAGTTATATTAAAAATGTAAATTTCCAAAATTTACACGAATTCATAAATAAATTTGGAATGCGAAATATAAAAAGTTGTTTATTAAAGTGGAAGGCTTAAGTGACTAATTTCTAAATATATATTTACACAGTCATATCTCACACAGGCTCTCTGTGGGACAAGTACAACTGTATCTATATCTAACCAAATAACAATATACTCTATATGGAACTCACTGGGAATGTCGCCGCAAATTCCGCTGAAATAAAATAAACAAAACCACAATGAGTGCTCATGTGAACTCAACTGCTGCTGCAGTCGCGTGGACAATGACAATCTATGACAAAAGTGCCGCCAACGACAGCGTCGACTTTGACGCTAACTGCGCTGCTGGCGGCTCACGCGCTGAAAATTGCTAGAGTGGCGCGTGTATGGCTTAAAGTGCCCCGCCCGCTGCTGCTACTACTGCTGGTGCTGACGGCGCGACGCGTCTCCAGCTAACTGGTTTTATTTTTAATTCATTGTGTTGCTCTCTAAGTTGGCTTACATATTATTTATTTTTTGTGGTTGTGCTGCTTTTCATGATCTTTAACTTAACTCTTTTTGGCCATATTTTTCTTTGCTTAAGCGCTCGAAGCATCGTCTGCCACTTAGCTTAATTACTGTAGGTATTTGCGGTTATTGTTGTTGGCTTTCTTTTCATTGTATGGGGGAATTCCAGACATCGTCTACCGCACATAATGTGGCTCCTAAGCTTGTGGCGATTTAAACGCCAAACACAAAAAACAACCAGACACCAAACACAGCTAAATTAAAATTAATTCAAGTTTTAAATTCCATTGACAAATGGCGCCACTTTTGTAAATTAAAAAACAAGAGAAGTTAACTAATTACCATTTTTTTTATTTATTTTTTTGTTACTCATCAGCTTAATCAGCTAGACAAATATTTATAGATTTGCTTAGCCTCAACACTCATTTAACTAGTGTTAATACAATTTTTGTGTAATACCTAGATAGTTTTGCAATTCCTTTGCAATTAAACGAGCTAGCTTGCTAGTTTTTACAATTATTCTATATTAACGTATGCATGAGACATTAAGTGACCATTAGACACGCTAAAGTCCAATTGAACTGCCGACAGGCTTCAATTAGCTGAATATACCTACATATGTCTGTCTAGAGCTCATAGTTCAACTATATACACTATTTGCTCAGCTTTCTGCTGTGACGATGCAAAGGTCTCAGATCAATTTCAATGACTCAACGCTGTTTTCTGTGAAATCACAGCAAATCACAAAATGTTGATATACAGGATTGTCAATTATTGCATCTTTCACATGAAACGTGCGTAGTGTGGTTAGCTAGGTGATTCACCCACTTCACCCATTTTAGAGGCTAATAATAGATATCACAGGCATTTTGTAGCGTTTATTATTGGACAATGGTTGATTTCGTCAGTTTGGAAATGCTATAAAAAACCTGTAACTTTTTACTACGTCAATGTTTTAGCGATTCTACGATCATTTTGATGACGTCGTTACTGTACTTTAGCACCTGATTCTCAATGATGACGACGCTGCCTTCGGTGTTGTTGCCTGATAAGACGCCCCTCTCGCAGACAATCAGTCATAACAAGGCAGCTAGTGGGCTTATCAGTGTAGCTATAGCAAATGCCAGACTCGTGTGGTGAAATACTGCAGTGCACGTAGGACGCCTTCGTTTTAGTCTTTGTGTTTGTCTTCGACTTCACCTTCATGTGGCCGGAGTACGTGTTTTAGTTGTCGTCGGGCATGGTTCTTCTGCCGGTTCTTATCAGACCAAGGTTTTTTTTTTGTTTTTAGTCAGCCTAGCAGCAGTCAGCCCCCGCCAGCTAAGGGCCAGCTACCAAGTATAGCAAATCTTACTAAATGGGTCAGAGCGTCTTTCGATTAGCAGTTTGACGTCAGCCGACTGCGTTCCGGAACTTCTTATTCTTATTGCGTCTAGAACATCATACGATGCAACTTATATAAATACATACACATATTCATACAACTTTAAGACTTTTGTGAGCCCATAATGTGTCCCTATTTTGATTGACGCGTCGCTTGCGCGCTTTAGATAAGATCTTTTGACCGATAGCCGCAAATTGTAAAATTTTCAAAGGGGCTCGACTCATTTCCGCATGCGGTCAGCATATAATATAGGCTTTGATTTCAATTGCACATGCCACAAATGCCAAAGCGAAAGTTCCAAGTAAATTAGAAAAATTATAATCACACTAAACTGCATAGGCAAACTGTGGCTTAAGGAATTTCCGTTACAATCGGCGCTATAGCCAAGCCCATTTGAATATTAATAAAAACAGCTTGTTTCTTAGAAAAGCACTTATTGCTTACGTGATATACCGCATAACACATAGCACACAAAGTTATTAGCTAAAGGTTATATTCACAAAATTAGGTTAGGTTAGTTAACCTGCAACTTTTTCTTATAAGAGCTGTTGGTTTTCATGTTTTTTTCAGTTGATGACTATATTATTACAAAAATACTCATAAGAGCTTGTGCGCAAGTCTTATATTAAAAACAATGATTATCAATTATCGATCAAATAATTAGGCCAGAATACTGTGTGCTTAAGGATAAAGACCCGCATTTAAATGTCATTGTGCTATATATACAGCTTATATGTCATTATGATATAAGGTACCTAAATATAGAAGCACAAAGTGCCAAAAATAAACCGCAAATTTCTACAGTAATTTAAAATGAAGAAGAGTTGGGGGCTAAAAGTACGTAAAAGCCAACACCTGATATGAAAATTTTGTTCATGTGCTAAATAAGATATCATAATCAAATCTTCTCAGGTGTTAAAAACCCAAATGCCACCTTAAATAACGATAATTTATGTGAATATGGTTATGTTAATATGTTAAGCGATACGCGAGATCCGAAAGGGAACTAATGATAGTTAAGGGACTGGGTTAAAAACTTTTTTTTTTATAATTTTCCATGATACCACTAAAACTAGATCAAGTTTTTACTAGTTTCCCAAAACTTCCACTGTTAAATATAAATGCTGTTGTTTCGCACGACATTCTAAGTGACTAATAATGAAAGTGTATGGAGCAATCTAAGTCTGGCATCTTGAGATCTTGAGGTGCTACTTGCGTCAATGGGGGCCGGCGACGATGTCGCCACCACAGGCCCCAGGCGTGAGCTGTACGGTTGAATATTATTTTTGGCTTTGGAGCCGGAGAGGCAACAAAACAGAATACAATGCATATGGCAACGATTGCTGTATAAATAAACAGTGCCAAAAATATAACAAATAACAACGAGTTTCAAGATTGATGGCAACGATGTTGTTTTTTCTAAATTAATTTTTTTCCGTTGTGCTTATTTTTTTTGTAGATATTTTCTTTTATGAAATAACACCAAAGCGTGCCCCCAGTCAAGTTTTCGTTATTGTTAATTAATATCTTTTATTTTTATGTGCCAGCTGAAAAAATGTACATATTGAAAGTCTGTGCGTGTGTATTATAATGATCAAAATCGAATGCCCATAGCGAACTTGTCAAAATTTGCATTACAAATTTGCACCCAGAAAGCCGTCCACAACAATGAAAAAAAGTCACCTTGCATGGAATTTCGCTGTGGCGCGAAATGGAATAACAAAAAGAAAACAAAGAAGGTAAGCGCGATAACTCAGAAAACAATAAAACTGAAATTTGAATAGTAAAATATACATATATAAATAAATAGTAGATATTTTTGTTTGAAATCTGGATAGATTGGTTCACTGTTTGTCATTGCTGTTAGCTGGCTAGCATTTTTCTGGCGAAACCAATTCGACAATCGGACTGACAGACAGACAAAACACTTGCTGACGCACAAAAAATACCCCGTAAATCAGTCGAAAATAACTGGAATCTCGTGTTTGTTTGCATTTTGCTTTTGCCAGAGAATTAAACAGTAGCCTTAGCGCCAAATCAAACAAACAGCGGCAGTAAAAACGAAACAGAAAGAATACATAAAAGCAACACAACAGCAAAAAGATCAACAGAAGAATGAAACAAGTTAGAACGTTAAATTGGATATCCCCAAGATAGCCTGAGAAACTATTTCGCTTGGTATTTTATGTTTAAGTTAAAAGTGCTAAAAAATTTTAATTTAAAGATACCAAATATGGCTTACTTAAAAAACAACGAAAAATGTGTGATACTTTCAACAGAAGCAATAAAAATAGGCAAATTGTTTGTAAAATTTAATGTTAAATATTTAAATTTACAAATATCATTGGATGATTGTGTGCCGTTAATTAAACCTGCTAATGTGTATTAATGGCTTATTAGACGAAAGCTAAAAAGCAAGGAAGCCCCTAATATCAACAATTGTTTTTACTTATAACGAACGTTTCAAGGTCTAACAAGGTCGTCTGGTATACATGCTATGTATATATATATATATATTATGTTGCGTGCAGTGACCCAGTTAATGAATGTGCTGTTTTTGTGATTTTTGGTTATTTGGCTTGGGAGTGTCCCACCAGGTTGTCTTAATATAATGGCGCACGCGGCGTATGCGCAACAGCAAACAACAAGGCGCGTTTATTGTGCTAGAGTAAAAGCAACAGTAACAAAAAAAAAAACAACGCCAGCTCAGCCGGAACTTTGAGAGCAACAAAAACAACTGAGCAGACACTGAGCGCTATCTGGCCGAGTTTGGTCACTGTGTGTGTGTTTGTGTGTGTGTGTGTGATGCGGGTGGCGTACGGGTTGCTTTAGCTTGCAGCAGCTTTGAAAGCGAAACAGCTTTGCTTTTGTTTCTCTTGGCTGTGTGTCTGTTATATGCATGATGCCGCTGAACTTGAACCGGCCGCGTTCAAGGCCAGTCAAGTATGATACATGATGTGAGTACATTCGTACCACAAGCAATTGGGTATTATAACTTATTCAGACAGTTTGTTAACCAATGCGGAAAGACAGCTTACAAAGGCACCAAAGTTGGCTTGGATGTGATAAGTTAGTTTCGTTTTCATGAGTATTAAATAAAAAAAAAAACTACACTTACAAATATTATTCATCTAAACTTTAAATTTCTTATCCCTTATCTAAGAATACAAGTTCTCTTATTGTGAAGATCAGTTGAAATTTTAATACTTCGACAACAGTTTCGACTCAATTCGCCAGCAATCAACAGTTAATATATCACTTTGTAGTCGGCAATTTCTTTTCAACAATACACAACAATTTTAGGCTACACTGAACAGGTAAAAATGGCTTGAGCAATCAGTCAAGAGTAACATGCTACTTGCATTGCCAAATCCTGACGCAATATATGAAAGTATTTTGCACAAAAGCGACTCGGGACTTAAGCACACGACTTAGCCACTAATCTTCACTGACGCAATCGATGCGCGTTGATCTGTTGCATCTAACACCTAGAGACTGCAGAAACAATACACGCTATAATAATCACCAAATGGCCAACGATGCAAGTGATTAAGACGTGTGTGCGAGTGTGTGTGAGTTTGTCGAACCGTTCGGTGCGGCTTGGATCGTCATTACTAATTGGTCTTAAGCCCCCAGACAGCCATGTCTATATGTTTGTCTGCCAGTCTGACGCATCAATCGGTATTGCAAAATATTGCCGCATCATTATGATGCTCATAAACGTCAAAACGTTTCTTTCTAATCCGTTGCCAGGCAGCAGGCAGTCAGCTCACACGGATGGCTTTATCTTTATTCTGTGAGTCAGGCATGCATTTAACAAGTGTTCCCTGTCATTGGCAAGTAGGCTCTATTCAATCCTAAGTCTGTCAATCTTCACTCATGAGGCAACTCCCAACTTTTTTCTATATAACTGCACAAGTTTTAAGCATCGAATCGTTCTTCGTTTCAAATGTGCTAATCGATTTATAGTGCATTTCATTATCATCTCGTTGGTAGTACTATTTTCACATACTACCCCAGTGAAAAATTTCCACTAAATGGCGCGTGCGAAGCTTGTCGTCGATTGGAGATTACATGAAAATTTATACAATGTTCGAAATGTTCACTTACAAAACAAGTGACGTCACAAAAGCAGCAATCGCCGTAACCAAGTTTTCTTATTTTGTTTTTATTTTTATTTTATTTTGGCACACGCTAATTTCTAGTGTTAATCAAGCATTTAGAGATGTCGTTAGCGTGTTAAGTGTCGGGCAGCAGGCACTGTATTTGGCTAGCTGCTTTTGCTATTGCTGTTAGTATATTGCCATGGCTAGTGGGTTAGTGGTATGCGCTCATTTCCGGCTGCTGGCAGCCACTTGATAAATTGATTGATTACCTGCCCAAAAACTTTTGGGCACTCACAATTGACTCAGGCAATGTGGCGTGGCGTCATCAAAACTTCGTGTATTTGTTTTCACTCCCATCGGATATGCATATTTTGAAGTCAAGGCAGGTTAATGCTAGGTATTTCCCCACTTATTTACCAAAAGTTACTCAGGTCTGTCTAACCCCAAACAAAGCCAATTAATCTTTGGAATACGACTTTTACTGTGAAAAAAATATGTATGCAGCTTTTATCAACTATTTAAAGTCTTGATTAGCTGCACATAAAGTTTATATACTTATTATCGTTGGCGCCAACTTTTTATGCGACATGATGACATAGTTTTATTTAAACATCATTTTTAGGTACGCATGTACTGGTTAATTTTATAATTGATTGATTTGTTGTTGTTTTTTTACTATATTGTATGCAATATAGTTGTTCTCTACTGACCTAGACAACCTGTAATGTAGACTGTTGTTCTAGAATGCTTTTAAGAGTCGGAAATATTCCATCTATTAGTTGGATCGTAAAGCTTGATACTTAAGCCCAACCTCCCCATTTGAACCCTTTAATATATATGACTGTCTGATCTATGGCTTCGCTTCTATATTATATTTTCATATAAATTTAAACTTGTATTTGTATATATATATTAATATGTTGCTGGTCATGACTGTTGTAAGTAAAGATCCTAAAAAGGAAAAGTTCTACGAATGGAAGCGGATGTGTAAATTGTGTAAATATGATAAACATAAAACATGAAAGCCATGCAAGAAAAACTAAAAAAAAATGTTTATTGAAATTCTGCACGACATCAAACGTGGATTAAAAACACCAGTTAAAACATATAATACAGTGGTGAAATATAATATGCTTACAGGGTATATTGAAAATGCAGCCTGCTATTAAGTTTACTAACAAGTCCAAAATAAACCAACATATTGCAGAAAAAATAAGCCACGTGCTGCCATTATATAATATTTCAACATGATGGCCAGGGAATTAGTATGCAAATCGATCGCAGTCGAGCTGACAATTAAATACACAAAAATATAAAATAAACATGTGCTAGTTTTATTAAATGTTAATGCATATATTCGCAAATAACTTTCAATGTTGTTTTTCGAATCGTTCTACCCTCATCAAGCATATAAATGACAACGTTTACTGCGAAAAGGTAATACGAAGTTGACCAGTCACGTTTTGGAGCAATGCGATCCCGATCATATGCCCAAACTAAAGCATAAAAACAAAAATAAATATATATGTGTATATATAGTAGTAGATGTGCCTGAAGCTAAAGACCTTACGAATCGGTCCAGCCTTTCGCACGCTCTAAATAGCAGCGTCAACAAAAAGGCGACAACAATAACAGTTCACGAGAAAAAGACACGCCTGACATATGAGAGAGATATGATGACAAAAGCTGATGGCGCCGCACACGGCATGGAACGAATAATTAGTGCGGCAATCGATCGATCAATGGTGTAATAAACAAGCGGGGATAGCGATTGCCAAAACAATTTACAGACCTCCCCCGAATCGCGATACGATAGCAGAAAACTGTTGCTCCATTAACACATTTGAGGCGTGCGCTTCACTGCAGATTCACCTATGGAATAGAAGGGATTGGGCGTGGGGAGATGGGGTGTGTCCAGTTGGGTAAACAGTTGGCAGCGTGCGCTGCAGTGGAATATTCCCACAGTTGCGATCAACAAACAACTGATGTGCACTGTTTGATTTCATATATATACACTATATAAAATGAAGGAAAAACAACACGCAAATAAATCGGATGAAAAAAAATGTGCCAAGTCAACAATAATAAAGAATGAGTAAAAAGCCTTTTTTTTGCCAAATTTGTGAACCGCTTTTGCAGAATCAATAAAACCGATTTTAAGTTCCAGCTCTGATAGGTGCTAATTTCTGGCGTGGAGTGGGTGTGACAGTCCACGATCTGAACTGGCCGATCGGCCTCTTCAGCCTGGGGTGATAATAAATCGTACAAATATTTATATATTTCATTGTCAGCGCTTAATTTATTTGGTGTAAAAAATATCATGAAAAATTTTCCACTACCTTCAGTTTGCTGACGTTTTCCTTTGGCACGCTTCAAATGAAAGCCAGCTAAGATTTACTAACCAGTTTGTTGACAACACGTCCAGTGGCCGTGGTGGCATTACAACGTACAAACCAATACTTGATAAGGTGACGCTCGATTGTTAGATAGATAGCGACTTCAATTAAAAACTAAAACTGCATCGATTAGTAGATAATTGATGCAGTTTGTTATGAGAACCCAACACAATAATCGCTTAAGTCTAAACATGCAGTTTGCTCTTGAAATGAAATCTAGAAGAAGAGCGTTGATTATGTACTGTGCTTAATGGAATTTTCATGCCTTTGTCTGCATACCAACAAAATGTGTACGCCAGTCAGCGTGTCGTCTGGTGCTCTGATTCAGATTTGGTTAAAGATTCTTGTCGTTATGCTGCTGGCTGGCAATTGGTGCCGCAAAAAAAATTAGTTCCAGTTGCGCACAAACGAAATTGAAACTGCAAAACAACAAAAAAAGCACATGTTTTGTGCAAACGTAGCTAGAACTGCTCTTTTAAAAGTTAAACAACAACAAAACATGCAGTCAAAAAAATAGCAAGTTATCCAACTGAGAGTAGAAGTTATGTAATTAAGTATAGTAAGTCGACTCAAACATTTCTCTGAGTGTACAAATACATGTACATTTTGTATATACATCAGACGCTTGTGTGGCGCTCTCAGGGACAAGACGGCCGCCTTGTATATACGTGTTACGTATTTTTTTGGCTGGGGTTTCAGGTCTGTGTGGTTCTGATGAGGTCTGGGAATCATATGAGAGTCGCGCGCGCGAGCTGGCCAATTTGGTATGCCGGCAACGCAGTTGTCACGTTTTGCTCTGGCAAATGACCCCATTGGAGAGTAGTTTGTTTTCGTTTAGTGTTGTTGTTGTTGCTGTTGTTGTCGTCGTTGTTGATGTGGAACAAACGAACGAAAGGCTAGCGAATCGGGTAGCATTCAATGGAATTCTTTGGCAATGTTGTTTATTATGAACTGTGTGGCATGCGGCATTTCATTCATTCATAGAAACTCAACCATCTCGTCACATGACTGACCACAACAGTTTCGTAGAATTCCGCCAACTGATAAGGAAACAATTCTTTTTTTTCAAGTTTAGAGCAAGAAACAGCAAAACAACATCGACCGTATGGAGTTGAATGAACCACAAGCAGGTCTAGCATATTTTATTTTTTGGTTATTTTTACTATTGAAATCGAAAACGAATCAAATATTGCGTCTATGCAAAAGCTGTCTATCTGTCTGTCTGTCTATTCATATCCCAAGCTAAGCAATGTCAAATGCGAGCCAAGTTTAATGACTTGTGTGTATGTGTGTTGCGTTGCCAAAAAATACTGTTGACTGCTCTTGACACCCGCAGCGGAGCAACAAAAACAAAAAGCCGTCAAAACAACAAAACCAATTACTTACTTCATAAACTGTGCTTGGTTTGTTTGCTTGTTGGTTTATTCAACTCGTTTTGCGGCTCTTGATTAGAGGCGTTTAGAGGTTTTTGTTGCGGCTTTTGCATATAAAATCAATAAGGAATGCGAGCTGCTATCAATATATAATACCTATAGTATTTGATAGTTAATGGTTTCAGATTAAACCGGGCTCTTCTGGTTCTAAATTATGTTGTAGTTATCAAGCTGTACAAACCATGAAAAAAAAACTAGGTTCAAACACACATTAAAAAAAAAAACCGAAAATTCAACAGCTGGCCGCTCTCAAGGTCACCGCATTGTTATTGTTTTTATTGTGATTGTTTTTATATATATACATGGACGTGCTTGGAATAGACAGAAGTTGAATTGGGTTGGGCTTGGGTCTATTTGTTTGTGTTTTTGACTTTGACATTCAACTTGCTGCTGGCAGTTCAAGTGGCACTTGAAGCTCACTCTTAAGGCCACCAAGCTTGATTCTACAAAATTGGCCAAGTACTAACCTAAGCCATGCGTTCACCCAGTTTCAGTTATGGTAGTATTTGTAGGTTTTGGACTGCGCCATAAAACTCGGGATATTTACACAGCCTATCGCTCGGGCTGATAGTACAAGTTGCTTTTGTTGATGGCATGTTTATTCTTTTCTGTATTTTCTATATAACCTAACCAACCACTTATCACCTTGTGCGGCACGTGACCAGCAGCAAAAGTGCGAGTGAGAGAAAGAGAGAAGAGAAAGAGAAAGAGAAGAGAAATCACAAACTTTAGGCACAAGAATCAATACACCTTACCCCCTTTTGATCAGTTCGCTATGGCGTCGTTATTTGACGCTTTAGTTTCAGTGGAACTGCAGCAACACAAGCAATGGTAGATTGTATAATGGTATATGTATATACTCGTATATAGGAATGCATATCTTTCGAATCTTGCATCCGCTGACGACCATGCACCCTGTTCCCGTTATCGTTTGCAATTTGATTTGCGGTGTTTTTCGATTTGGCTCTGCTCCCTTTTTTTCTTTAACGTTTTTTTTATTGTTGTTGCTCAGTTTTAGTTTTGGCGCATCCACTTACAAGCTGAAAAAAGTGCAGCCCAACGCAAAATATCCCATAAACAAATACATACATACACACAAACGAATACGGTGTACATATTTATTAGCCTTTTAAATATAGTCATTTATTTTTGGAAGTTAAAAAAAAATAATAATAATAACCATAATAAGCAAACAATGAACAAAAATCCCGGTCAAATCACGTTTTTTGTCACGCGCAAAAACCGCCAAATTGCGGTTAGCAGTGTTTGGCTTGGGAGCCACATTTAAAGAACTATGGCGCAGTTATTGGGCTTGTGTGTGGTTTTGCTCTTGAAGATGATCCACTTGGGTGCTCATTTAAAAATAGAAAATCTGATAAGTTCAACACAATCGTAAACAGTGTGACAACGCTGTTCAGGAGTTTTCAATGTTGCCTAAATGATTCAGTATTCTGTGCCACGCATTTGTGGTTTTGCATTTGGTCATAGTTCTTGGATCTTTTGAAATACTTATTTGAACTACATATGAACATAAGCATAAAGAGCTTACCTGTGACGCATTGAGCAAAGTTTTTGTTTTTTGAATGACTAATTATAATTTACGAATGCATTCAGAAGTTAATCATGCAACTGCGTGTGTTAATGTTTTGAAATGAATATCATAAAAATTTCACAGCTTTAACTTGTATTGTTATTGTTATTGTAATGCTTATCTTGTTTTTTGGACTTTTGTCGCGCGCGACACTTTTTTTATGACTATAAGGTTTTTATTCTTTTAACATATCTCAGACACGGCGACGCGGCTCCCATCACGATCTAGATAGCTGATGAATACACATCCATACATGCATGATGTTTTTAATTTGGCAAGCAGTTGAATTAACTGAATAGCAAGATTGGACCAGTTGAAACTGAATGAGAGACAACAGCTTGTTTATTTGTCTGATGCATCTGATTCATGAAAAACAAAAGTCGTATTTGCAGTCAACTCATTGCTATATGGTCGGCTCATATTATCAGCATGATTTAACACTAATGGAAAGGTGATTTTATAAATCTTATTTTTTCTAGACTTGCCCCGCATTGCACTAGACTTCGTGGAAACTTTTTTACGCCTAATTGCAGGGTATTTATATTTGCGCAGATAAAGACACTAAAGTCGATTGGGTGGGTGTGACTATATGTACTTATATATATATGTATCCAGTTATCTGCAAGGTTAACACTAATGGAATATTACAGTGGCTGTTTCTAATTGTTTTACAGCACATAAGACATATACTTTATCATCAAGATGAACATTTGTTTGTCGTTTCACTTGTGTTAGCTCACATCACGATCTGTAACTGGTTTCTGTGCATCACAGTGCAAATCTTATGCAAGACTGTATAAGACGTCAGGAACTTGATTATATCAAATTAGGACAGACCTGAAATCAGTCATAGTTCTTTAAATAAGACTGAAATGATAAAATAACTCTTCACATGACATTTTTGACGAGCACTTTCTGCTGAACTTTACAAATTCCTTAATGTGTAGTAAACATTTGCTCATATTTCATTAATACAAGAACTCATATGTATATATTTGAAACTTTGACTGATTATATTGCAAAATATTTTGAAATATTAGAGGCAAGCGATAAGAAGTATATATGCTTAGGTACTTAGGCGACTAAAAAACGGAAGTTCCAGAGATATGCGTATGAAATCATCAAAAATGAATTCGTTTTATCACTAAACGCTGTCATAACTCAACTTATACTGCTTGAAGGAACCCAACCCAAAAGCGCTTTATAACAATTTCACACCTGCTGCTAATTTTGTTGGGCTCCATGCCGTCTTAACTGTTAACAATTCGACGTTGTTTTTTTGGCTAGGCTTTCACCATTTCAATCAATGGCAAAGAAAGAGAATAAAACAATTAGTGCTTATTTAATTTTTAGTATCATTTTTGATATTTTATTCTTTTTTAGTATTCTTGTTTGTTTGTATTTTTTTTTCTTTTCTTTTTTTCAAATTCATTTTTTTCTTATACGCTCATTATGTTCACTATATCACGTGGTCTTACAAATTATATGTTTGTTTGTATGTGTATATAAATATACTTTCTTTAAGCTTACAAAACAATAGAAAAACCCTAATCGGCTTAGCATATAAATTATGTGAAAACTATAATTAAATGGAGAGATATTTATATACTATAATTATGGTTAAGCGTTAAGTTTATGTCAGCAATAAAATAATATATATGTATGTAAATAATATATATTATTTTGTTATCCGACTTTTAAACAAAAACAAAACATTTTGCGCATTGTGGAAGACTTTGAAGATTTCATTGCTGTTTTCTGTGCTTGTGTTTAGAGCGTGAAATTCTATAAACAAAATTCTAATACATGATTCATGAGGCAAATTCAACACCAAGTACTTTTGGACTGAGGTAGTTTGGCGATATGCAGAATACCGTTCAAAGCAATGAAGTCTCAATTAATAATAATAATAATAAATAAATTATAACAATTTGTTTCTGTTTGTGTGTGTGTGTGTGTGCGTGTGTATGTCTGTCAATGATTGCCTACAACTCGCAAAGTGTTTTCCAGTTTTGGAAAGATTTAAGCGAATTGTATGCAAAATTAAGGAGTCTCGCATGCTCGGAACATCTCAAAGCAACATTTGCGTTATCCCAGCGAAATGTGATGAAATGTATGTGAGTGAGTGAGTGTTTGTGTGTGTGTAAGTGTGCGTGTGTGTGTGCGACGCCCATCAGTCTTTAAAGCGGGGATTGTTGGTGGGGGTAGATTGGAGTTTTGGGAAGAGATTCAGAAGTGAAGCACCTGGCTCTTTACCAGGGCCGCCAGGGCTGCTCCTCCTCCTTGATCTGCTTCTTGATGACCAGCGACAAAGGCTGCTGCTCCAGCTGCTGTGCTGGAGCACGCTGTATAACCGATGGCTTCACATCCATGGGCTCGTATGTGGAGTTGGCGGGACTTGGTGGTGCATAGCTGTTGCTGCTGCTGCTGCTGGGCGCCGACTCGTAACCCGCCGAGGAGTGTGAGCTGGCGGAACCGGTGCTGGCGGTGCGTTGTGGCATGGACACAAGCATTGGCGACTGTTGATGGACGGCGGCTGCGGCGGCGGCGGCTGCTGCAGCTGCTGCTGCTGCAAGTTGCTGTTGCTGGTGGTGTTGCAGCAACTGTTGCTGCTGCTGTTGGGGCAAGCTTTGGGGCAGCACGAGTGCAATGCTGCCATTTGGCAGCTTGGTGGGTATCACTTGCATGCCATTGGGAAGAAAGTAGCCATTGGCATTCTGTTGAATCTGACCGAAGAGATAGGGCGCCGCTGAGATGTTGCTGCTAGCGGCATTAGTTGCTGGTGGCTCCTGTTCGGGTGAACTGGGTGGCGAGGGCAGCACCACCTGGGCGTGCAGAGATTGCGCCTGAGCTACGGCTTGCTGGCGCTGCTGGTGATGCAGTTCTGTCTTGACACCATTGATGCAGTTGCTCAGGTGCTGCAACAGGCGACGGCGCTGGGCGGGTTCCAGACCAGGAAAGCGGCTCACTTCATTGGCACAGTCAGCAAAGCCAGCTTTGAATTTGTTAATGATCTTGGGATCTGCAGCCTGTTGCATGGCAGCCTGCTGGCGTTGCAGTTCCTGTAGATGCTTAACTGTTTTTTCCAGAATGTCGGCCTTTTCTAATTTAGAATGGCGCGCCGGCTAGAAGAAAGGAAGAAAATAAAATGTAAAATTAATTAAATGCTCAAATATTTTGAAATTGTTTTTTTGTAAAGTTTGGTGTTTTTTTTGTTTTTTTTTTGATATGGTATTCTTTGTAAATACTTACGTCTTTTTTAGTAGCATCCAAAATCAATGTTTTCAGCTCGTTCAAACAGTTGTTGATGCGTGCACGTCGACGTTTTTCCATTATAGGCTTATTGGACTGTTAAGAGAAAAAAAGAGGAAATTTAAAATTAGTCACAATGTTCCAAATCGACAGTTTTCGGGTGCGGGGTGTTTTTTAGCTGTGTGACCTCATGCTGCGCCAAATGACAACAAAAATAGTGTAAATCTGCGTGTGGCTTTAATTGGACACGGCACAGAGCATTGTCAACGTCTTCTTGAGCATCTCTGGCTGGGGGCCAAAACGCAGAGACACGGCGCGTGCTCTATTTATAATGCGCTCATGCATTTCGCAGTTGTGGCGCGGTCCAAAAATAGTTTGGCGGTTATAAATTACGATAAGCAACGAGCCGATGCTGCCAAAAATAAATATACCATAGCCAATACACAGGTATTTTTTGTACAACAACAACAAGGTCGTCGTGGGAAATTCGAAGACGCAAAAAAAAACTGTTTTGCGAATAACAAAATGATATTATTTTTGGTGCTGGCCAAATTTGGCATAGCGAAGACGACGACGACGACGACGCCCGCACTCTGTATGAAGCCAGCAGCGGCACAAAGGCCAAAAACGGCAAAAACCACAATCAAATAAAATATACAAATAAAGCTGATGCTGATGACCGACAATTGCAGGCGACCACGCGCCAAATGGAAGCCACACAAGTGGGCAGCAACCAATTTTGGGTGGCACTCATGAATGGACCGTCCGTACGGCTGTCTGTTTGGTCTGGCGTTAGCTCCATGAATGAAGCCGCCAACGCCAGAGGGAGAGAGATAGAAAGAGACGTCGCCACTTTCTGTGTTGGCGAGCCGACGGCTTTAGTTTTGTATATATGGTTATACTACTACGACATGTGGTTACAGTCTGTGGCATGTGGGAGCCGACGACGACGACGCCGACGATGAAATGTGGCCAAAAAGGAAATGCATTTGGGCAGCAGAATTGGCAAACTATGTGTGGGACTCGAGAGTGTGTGTGGACAAAGTGGGAGACAAACAGCTAACTTGTTGTTTGTAATCATGTTCAAATGAAAAAATTGCCTTACGAAATATGCCCAAAATTATGGCATAAGCTTTGCTTGCTTACAATAAATTTAAATATCTATAAGCATTTCTAATTTGCAGGTGTTTAATCCAAGGTTTGCTGTTTGTCAATTCCCAATTTATTTGGTTCTTGTTTGTAGCTTTTGAAAACTTACCCGACGATCGCTTTTGATGGGTGTCTCCTTGAGCTGCGTGGGCACCACAGCGGTGCCCAGAACATTGGGGCTCATGTTTGATGTAACGCCGGTAACCATTTCGATATCGGCTATATACTGTTTATGCAGTTTAAGACACAGTTTGATTGTTTTGTTCTCTGCTTATAAGTTTGTTCACTAGCAGCAAATGAGAAAATTTGCTGCGCACTTTTCTTAGTTGGGTTTGTTTGTTTGTTTTTGGTTTGCTCTGCTTTTAGTTGTAGTTATTCTTGTAATGCAGTTTATTAAGTTTCAGTTTTAAGATCACTTATTTTCACTTTCGCACAAAACGACGACGAAACTACGTAAAAAATACGTTATAATATTTTTGTTGTAGAGTTTTTCTTTAGTTTCTGTTACTCCCGCTTAAGTGGAAGAGGCAACCGAACGCTACGAGTTACGGCAAGCGAATGGCTGTCAGGTTCTGAATGCAGCACGATTAAACGTTTCCCGAATGTACGAAGCGAGCGACGACGATCGTACGACGAATGCGTGTCTCTCTGTATGTATGTGTGTGGTTGTGTGCTGGCTGGTATCTGTCTGTATACATGTGAGGTTGTTTTTAGCAAGCGACCACCTTATCGCTGGGCTTACGGCAGACGACTGACGATTGATCGACAGGTTCGTTGGCTAAATCGAAATCGCCGCAGCGAGACGCGGGCTGCGCGAGCCACACGACCAGGCGGCGGCATATTTGCACACACACACACAAGGAAACACATTGTACCACACAGACACTGCATACATACATTTGTGCTTGTGTAGGTAGCAAACGACGCGTTCGCCTTTGTCGGATCTACCTGCACTCTTGTTGTTTTTGTTGTGCTTGCCGTTGCTGCTGCTGGTGGCTTACCTAAGCCGCGGTCTTTGCCAGCAGAGAGAGATAGAGAGCACAGTTACTCATACGCCCCCCAAGCTAAGGCGAAAAAAGCACTGCAGGTTCTGTTGGGCATTTCTTCCTTTATGGAAACATCAAAACCCCCAAAGGGATTCACAAAAAAAAAAAAACACGCTCAAGAGAGCGCTACAATCACAGACTAACGGATGCAGACAAAGATAGCACTAGCGATAGTAAGAGCGAGAGCGTTGTGCTGATTCATGCGGCCAACGCGACGACGTCGTCATTGTCGTCGTCCCATAGAAGGTGAAAATAGCAAAACGGCAGCAGCTCACCCAGAGACTTAACGTTGATATGACGCCACCCCAGCGCCGACAGGTTCGTGTGTCTCGCAGTGGATACCTGTCTGCATATATTGTTGTACATGTATGTGTATTTGTGTGTGGTGATTGTGTGTGTGTTATGATGTCGTGATCGGTGGGGTCACTAAACAGTAAACAAGATCACAAGGTTGCCGGGGCTGTTGGGGCTGTGCGCACGCCAAGCGGAAGCGGGCGGCAGCCATAACACCTGCGTCACCCACAATATAATAATTATCACAAAGAATGCTCCAAATTATTTTGTATACCTTTATACACATATATGAGTATTTTGATTGTGTGCCATGTAACTGTAATTAGGCCCGGGAAGGTCAATTACAATTACACTAACACAGATTTTGTTTTTTATTTTCAATGTTTGTGTATTTTAATCAATCGAATAGGTTTTGGGCAAGGCTGATGAGCTCGTTTCACGTGCGTCCGGCGACGCTTGGATTCGTTTTTTAATGTGCCTACGTGCAATGCGGACTTTTTGTGTTTGAGTTATCAGCAGTTGATCCTCGAAGGTTGGCGCTTTAATCACACCAAGTAACAAATAACAAATAATATGGTTTTTTTTCCAGTCACTAGTCAACCGAATCTTCGATTTGTTCGATACAGTGGTCGGTTTTAATTGTATGGAAATGTAAATTGTTGTAAAAATCCCCACACTTTGGATCCTTAAGTATAATGTAATAGAAACCAAAAGAACACTCATTCATAATGTTTCAGTTGGAAATAGGGGACTTTCATTAATAAGAATTATTCACGATTTTTATTATACCCCGTATTCCAAGTATTCAATTCAAACCACTGTTCTGTGAACATGAAACATTTGTATGTATGTTTGTAATGCGGTGCAATGTTTAATAAACAGATAACGGAGCATACGTTCGAGAACAACAGCTTATACACATGTGAACATGACGTGATGCAAAGCAAAAGCGAGAGTAAAAATCAAAAGTAACTGTAAGCAATCTCTACACGCCCTCCATTGCGTGAGCCATTGCAAAAGCTCATCTCTTCTTGTTGTGTGAACCATACTATGATTGCAAGCTCAGTAAAAAAGCTCATCCATATGCAAGGTATTCTAATCTTTTTTATTGCATCAAAAAGCATTTTGCAAAGTGGGTCAAATTTTCTGTGTTCGCATTTTGCGTTGCACAGTGTTTATAATATAAGTCACGAGTTTTATGCGTTTAATAGTTTATTTAGAAGGTTGCCATGTTGCTAGACCCCCGGCCAGAGTCGGACATCAGACGGAAAACACCTTCGCGTTCCAATTACAATTTGGCATCCGATCAAAAGGCAGCCGCCTGCGGCTAGCAGTCAACGCCGACGCTTACGGCACTTGTGCATGCCAATTTAATTGCATACGGGGCAGCGTTTACATCATGCTGCTTCTGGCCATAACAGCAACTGGCAAAGGTGTAGGATGTATAACAAACACACACCCATACACTCATAGAGTTGTTTGGCGCGCCTGATCACATGCAGCGTTTAAAATAAACTGTGGCAAAAATTTATAGTCCACCGAAAAAAGAAGTAAAGAAAAGCAGAAACAAATCGTAAATACAACGCAAAAATGTGCGCATTGCTAATTGCGTCTAAATTTAAACCGAGAACCAGCGGCGGAACCAGAGGAGACCCGAGCGCCAGATCAGCGTTACAGCAGCGACGCCCACGCGCCAGACTCTGCCCTGCTGGCAACAGCAACAGCGCAGCAGCCGAAGCAACAGCAATCCAATGTAACTAAAAATAACGGCGCGCCGTTAGCCGTGAGAGCGCGAGAGAGAGCCGTTGGAGAGATGAGCTTTTGGCAGTGCGCGCATCTTGTGATTAAAATGCCATAAAAATCGCCAACGCAACGGGCGCATGCTTAAAACGCGCTGTAAATGCGCTAAACGCAATCAACTATTATAGTTGTAGTAGTTGTTGCTGTTGTTGTTGTTGCGGTTGTCATGCAATTAATGGCGCTGCACATTTTGGCAATGCAACAACATGTGAGATACAGACAGACACAAATATCTTTAGTCGAGTTGTTGCTTGTGCAAAGTATTTTATTACTCATTAACGTAACGACGCATTTTGGGCCAACGGGCCGTAGCCGATGCCAACAATGCTGCTGACGTCGCTCACAGTTCGATTCCGAAGGGGTCTGGTGGGTGGGAGCTGCGGCTATAGCGTCAGCAAAACACACTAACAACAACGGTAGACGCTCTAAATTTAGACACAGGTAAAAGCTCAAAACAAACGGTTTTTGCTTTATTTTGTTATGTTATTTTTTTGGGTGGGGTAAAGCAGTTTTAAAAGGGCAAAAGTGATCGCGTGATGCGATAAACTAACGAAGGAGCAGGGAATAATGAAAGGAGATAAAAATAAAGATTCCGTTATGTTAAGCTGAGATAAAAACCTTTGTTTTGCGAGAATAGCTCAATTAAAAAACTAAGGAATGAGGTTTATTCAAGTCCAATTATGGGTTTTTCTCTGGTTTCTCGATTCTCGAAGGATTAAAAATATTCAAAATATGCATAAAACAGTATACTTATTCCGTTAGATAGTAAAGAAAGCAACGGAATATCTTTCTTCTATTTGTATACATAATAATTTAAATAGTTATACAAATTCTTGACTACCATTGTTATTCTCTTGGATCCTCTCATTTTGCAGCTCAGTCTTTCATTTTCTTTAACTTGACTTTTCGACTTTACCAACAGTTTGGTAGCAACAAAGTCAGAGGTCTTATAAAGTCAACTTTACTATGCGAGTATTTGGTAAATATTCATAAAATTCCATACAAATAGCAGAGGCAAGTAGCGCATGCAAATCCTTTCACTGGAAGTCAAGCGTTAACCCCTTTTGCAACCCATTCGTTGTGTTCCGCTTATCTCGGCCGAACAGTAGCTCCTGGGCCTTTAGCAGCAAGTACGCCCATTGCTTCTGGGCGAAAGGATTTAAGCGGTGCTCCTGGTACTGCGACTTAGTTGCGACCGCGTTAATTAAATCGTTTTGGACACGCTATGGACATGGTGGTGGTGAAAGGGTTTGCGAAAGGATTAAGGTCAACATACAGAAAGAGCGAAAACGGTGGCCAGGTACACGGGTTTTCTATTAACAGGATGATCATGCACATCAAAGGGCTAAAACCACACACCCATAAAACTGGCCGTGCAACAATGGTAAACGCGTGTACGCCGGACTCAAGACTTAACTCTCTCTCTTGTCCACAGCCCGTTCATCTCAGCCATCAACTCTTCTGTTTATTGCACCCTTTACGCGAGCTGCTTTTTACCTAGGCTCTAGCGAAAGGATGCAGGCAAAAGGATTCCTTGTTCTGGTCACGGACCATGTTTGTTTATTTGCCATAAAAGGATTATGGGCGTGGGCAGGTAAAGGCTTCTGCTGCTGTAGGGTTAGACGACCACACGCCCTAGAGAAGTCTAGCCAGTAGTTAACCCGTTGATGTGCTAAAAGAGATATGTACATTACATGCTCCCTCTCAGTCTCATCCCTTCTCCATCTCACTCTCTGTTGCTGACAACTTATTTAGTCACTTAAACTTCCTGGTACTGGCAGTGTATTTCGCCAGGACAATCTGCTATCATCATTTTCACTAAAAAAGTCAACTCTCTACCCATAAAAAAACACAAAAAGAATGGAAGATAAAAATTCTTAGACACTTTCGTTGCGTAGAGTTGCGTAAAAAACGAACGCAGTTCCAAGGAACAGAAGCCTTGTTGACAACAAATTGCATAAAAAATGATGTTCACTTACAGCATTTATGATTACCAGTTCGCTAAAAAAAAAATTTCAAAATAAAAAAGCATGAAAAAATATCAGAAACTGGCTGAGAGTGTCGAGGGAACCCTCAAGGTAAAGAGATGGGTTTGAGACACAAACAAAAGCGCAACATGCAGAAGGATTTTATGGTTTTATTTAGGGTTATTTACGGTACGTTTGCCTCAATGCCAAATCAATTGGCGTGCAAACGTCAACTCGTCAGCGCAAACCAACTAACTCCCTCTCATTCCCTGTACACTCGCTCTCGCTCAATTGTTTACCTGCGGACACGAAGGAGTAAACAGCCAGAGGCGAAAGAGTTTTTACCTAACAAGAAAGACTCGCGCCGAAAGAGGTTTGTTGGCATAGGGTAGAGTTTAGAGTTTCCAAGGATTAGCTGACTAGCTAGCTGGCGAGCTATCGGGGTTTGGTTTTATGAGCGTCACGCTAATGTGCCTTATGTCCTTGATGAGTCTCTTAGCCACCGTCCGATTCGCAAAGAGTTTTTACGACACGCACAACTCTACGACAGGCTACGAGTCGACTCAACATTTCAAATCCTTGCCAATTTCCGGGAATATTATTTGCGTGGCTAACACATTATTTGCCTCGGCTACGTAGCTGCTAGCCAGCGCCAGAGGGCGCTGCGCTGCATAAATTTCATCTAATCGCTTTCGGTTTGTGCCTCAAAGGCAACCGACTAATTTTGTATTCCCCAAAAACTGAGCCAAGCTAATTTGCAGACTCTAATTTTTGTGGGCGCATGGCTTGAGCACCGTTAGACCAAGAGCATAAACAGCAGCAACAGAGGCAGCAGCAGCTGACGACCGTCTGTCGGCCTGCTCGATAATCTACATAAATATTTGCCTAATGACAGGATGTCTCCACCACAGACACTCAGAGTTTCCCACAGCCGCCGATCTCTTCAGTGAGTGAAACAAAGGGTGGGCGTCATGTTTTGGTAGCCAAGCAAAAATGCAAACTGCCATTAAAAAAAAATCGTTAAAAAAACAGTAACAGCAACAGAAATGTGCATTATGTACGTATATAGATCGTTGAGGTGCTAAAAATGTTTTACGAGTCTCAACAAATCGTGACCAGACTCCGACTTCAGACTCCATCTTCAACAGATCCAGACCCTGGGACCAAAGAGTCCAAGTCGGTGCATGGTGCCGAAGAGCTTCAGCGTCAGATAAAAGGTGTTGAGCATATAAAATGTTGGCAAAAAACCAAAAGCTTAAACTAAAATTGAAATCAATATAGAAAGTAACGAATCCGAAATGTTCTTACCAATGAATATAGCATAGTATAGTAAATGTTGATTAATGCATGCCTCAACATCTAGCTAAAGCTACTCACAACGATTTATAGTGTATCGTTGCCTACAAGGGAATCGCGTGCAAAGAAGCTGCAGCGACAATCGCCAACAGCTCAGGCCAATGAAATCGACTATGGCATCGATCATAAATGCCCCAAGAAGCGGGGAATGGAAATGAAAGTGGGAGACAAAGAATGGGAATAAACAGAACTGAAGATTCTGCTGGCCATAAGCCAGTTGTGGGCATCATCATTGCATGCACTATTGAACTTTTTGAATGAAACCGACAGGCTCCAGCAAACGGCAACAAAAACAGCAACAACAACGCCAACAACAATCACAACAACAAGGAACAACAGCAACCAGTTGAAGTAACAACATGAGCAGTCAGGCGTTTGTGAGCCAACGGCAAGCTGTAATTTACACTCCTCAACACTGGGGTGGCGTTGCCCCAAGATGTTTGTGGCAGCCAGCACAGCATCCCAGCACAGCATCATCACAGCGGGCAGCTTGTCACGATAGCAGCAAACTTGGAGTTGCAGTTGGCGATCATGCCTGGCGATTACCTAAACGCACACAGTCTAGAGATCAGCAAAGGGGGTGTGTGTGTGTGTATAGAGCAGAGATCCTTGAGCTGCGGCTGCATAAATTATAATGTGAGGGGCTGACCGGTTGCTGGCGTCGTCGTCTTGGTTGTTGTCGGTTGCTTCTGCTGCTGCTGGCACACTTATTGCGCAAAAAGCGCGCTTCACGAAGCATGGCAAAAGAGCTGAGTCTCGGATTCAAAAACTGCCACTGGGACACAGAGCGCAACTATAGTTGGAGGCCCTCGATCTCCCGATCGTCGTCGCGCCGGCGCATTGTTTTCATTTTATGGAGATTAACATTCTACGTCTGCCGCCGCCGCCGCCGCCGCCGCCGCCGCCTTCAACTGATATCAGCATCTGACAAGCATCCAAGCATCCGCTGCCATCGCTGCAATAACTTGGCTGCAGTTTCTTTCAAGTGCTCTATCAATGGGGTATAGTGAATGGGGTCAATCACTATGTGTATATTGTATCCCTAATTTCATTTTTAAATGTTTTTAGAATTTACTTAACCTTTATAGGTCTTAAATGAATTTAAATAATGTAACTTAAAGTATATACTTATTTTTGTAAGGGCATTCAAACTGCAGTATTTTCGGAGATCGTTTTCTTAACATTTTGCGTTATTGTTGTTGTTGTTTTTGTCTCCCTTTACTGCGTTGACTTGTTTTTCATTTCGGCAAGTCACGACCCGCGTAATGAGCCAACTGAGACTGCAACCAGCTCCATGAACCGGGTCTGAGGCTTATGATCTTCTCATTGTCTGTTGCAAAAGGAAGTCGCATTGCCTGACTGGCTAACTGACTGACTGACTGCGAACACACAAAACAGACAGTAACCAAAAAAAAATATGTGTGTATACAGAAATGTTAATTTTTTCCCATTGGGCAATATGCCGATAATTAACCTCGTTGGTGTTACGTCTGCTGCTGACCGGCATGAAAATTGATCGAGTTGCTGAAAATTGAAATTCAATTTATATATTCGACCGCGACACGCCTGGGAATTGTTTGGAACCAATAATGTTAGACATGGCTCAAGTCATGTAAAGATTGCGGAAGGAATGAGAGAAGGTTATTCATGTTATTAATGATCAGCATTACACAATCGAGTGAATCTGTCAAATATTAAATGAGGAATGAACATCACAAACATGGTCTATAGACTCAGTGGAAGATTATCGTGTTTGAAATAAAAAGTACCTTCAAAAATATTTCCACCTAAAGTCAGTTTGCTTTGACTAGTCGTTACTTTTGTTTTCACTTGAATTTGTTTTGGTATAAAGTTAACTATTGTTCCATTCATGTACGTTTTTTTTTTTACAATTTCTAAGCCTTTAACTTTAAGCCACAATATTTCCGCAAGCTGATTTTTCACGCTCATACCTCAAAAATTCCTTTGTCGTTCTCCACATTACTTTTGACTTTTTGGCTTTTCGACTGAAAAAATGCCAATTATATTTGGGTTTGCCATTTAACTCAAGGCTGCATATTTCTAATCCTTTTTGCTACAAAAAACGAAAAAGGCGAGTAAAAAACTAAAAATCTATTTACAAATCGTGATTCCACGAACCATAGTCAAAAAATTCAACTTAACCCGTTGCTAAAAAAGCGATTTCCTTAAAAAACATAGTAAAAAGATCGAGCAAAAAACCTTAAATTCTGCGAAGTGCATAAAAAATGCTATTACCCTAGTGATATTTATAACTCTCGACCTAAACTCTGGCAAAAAGAGTTGAGAGCAGAGCAAAAAGGCTTAACCAAAAGGAAAAAACTAAAGGCAAAGGACCTTTGCTATTAAAAGACGACATGCGGGTCGAGGAAAGTAACACAATGACGACAATTGCAACAAAAGGATGCAATTGTGCAGTGCAACCCGTAAAAAATGCGACCGCAACAAAAGGCTTGGCAAAAAAGGCTGAAAAAAGGCTTGGTAAGGAAACAACAACAAAAAAAGCGAAAGTCAACATCTTACTGAACAAAAGCAGCGTGCGCATTGCACATTATTAGCCAGGACTGAGGACGTTGAAGGATGCGATGATTTGGCATGTGGCAAGTATCTTCTCCTCGAATCGAGGGTCATAAAATCGCGGGCGTGCGCACGAAATATGCTTCCAAGGTTGCGAAAGGATGTGTCGCGCTAATCCTTCCTCAGTATTCGCAGTATGTTTGCCAATATTTTGATTTCGAAACTAAACAATACGCCCACTGAACTGCACCGAACCGGGTTCAGGTCAGCAGCAGGATGTGAAGAAGAAGGGCTTATTTAGCTTGCATTGCTTGCTGGAAGGATTAGTCGCGTTTAACCATGACGATTTCCCGCGAATCGTTCACTCTCCGGGGCGTTCTGTGTTGCTGCATTTAGCAAAGGATTACGGCCCATTTCAACCATAATTAGAGACAACAAGTTGTAAAGCCATTTGCTGGCCATGTCTGCCTGATTTCCCAAACTCCTAAAAACTCTTCCAACCACGTCAAGATGCCAAATCAAAAGTTAAATGAGTTGTCACATAGTCTTCTTACTCTTCCCAACAAGGTCACTTCTATGTAAATTCGATAAATACTGCACTAATTTTTTGCTACAGTTTTCCAAATTCTCGAAAAAAGAGTGACATAAAACTAGAATTCCAAAAGGGTACCTTAAAACGCTCACAATGCCCCAGCACGTAGTCGCTCTCCTTTTTTAACGATGTCGTTTTGTAAGTTTTTTTTGTATGACCGACCCAGTGGTCTAGTTCGGGTGTAAACCCTTTTATTATTCCCGGAAACACAGGGATTTTTTCAATTCTTTGTCAATTTTTTTTGGTGTTGAGCATTCGTTGTGCCTCAGTTTGAGGCAACTTTTTGTCGTCGCAAGTCGCATACGTGGAATTCTTTAGCCCAATTTTCACTTTAAGCAAAACGCAACTTCAAGTGTTGTTTTTATGGTATACGCATATTTGTATGTATTTACTGTTTAGCATTTTAATTGTAGCAGCTCGAAAAGGTTTGCTTTATTATAGGAAATATGTGTATTTATGGCTTTTCAAGTAGGAAGACCTGAGAGTGAGAGGGAAAGGATGAAGGTGAAAGTGTTGACGCTGTTGGTTGAACCAAAATTGGCTTTAGTTTAAGTGAGTTAAATGAAACTTCGCTCGTACCCGCTGTCTTTTGTCAAGGCTACCTTGGTTAGTTGTCATTAGCTAAGGTTAAAATTGCTCATTAGTTGAAGGGTAAAAGGCAAAGTTCAAAATGAGAGCAAAAGTAAATAATAACGAACTCATTTTTAACTTTTCTAAACGTACGTAATTCACTAGGAACTTTAAAATAAGTTCAAGAACTTAAAGCTTAAACAAAGTTGTAGCACTTGTCAATTCATTGAGAATACATTTAAGACAAACAACAAGTTAAGCACGCGCTTCTTTTTATGAGAAGTTGCGTACTCTACCTAAGATTTGCATAATGCCGCACAACGAAAACACACTCAAAAAATAAAACCTGCATCATGTAAACCACAATAACTAGAACAATTATTAGCCTAAAAATTGGGCCGCTGGCGTTTTGTAGTAAACAATGCATAGCCACAAACAAACAACTAGCCAAAAACCACGAAAAAAGAACAGCAGGCCCAGGAAAAAAGCAAACAAAGTAAAAAAATCAATAGGAGAACAAAAAGATATGGCTCAGATTCAGGTCAGACTGTCAATAGATGCTTTGAGAAGTAGAACGAAATATGCGGCTGGCCGCAGAGAAGTGCGACAATTTTTGCACGTGGACTGCACTCATAAAAAATAATTAGACCAAAAAATGCGAACACTTATGGCAAAAATCAAGAGAAACGAGAAAAATCCGCGAAAATTCGCAAAAATCAGCGAAAAATGCGACCTGCGAATTTCAAGCTAAAAATTTCACGCAGGTCAAACTGATCTTTTTCTTTCTTAATTTTTTGCATTGTTTTGTTTGACATATCGTCTATTTATTTTTTGTTTGTCACGTGCTGCGTCTGCCGCTGCCTGTTGTAGTCCTTGGAAGCGTTCGGAAATTAGGCAAAATTATGTCATGCCGCGAGGCTGGACAGTGGAACGAGATCAGAACATTGAGAGCGCATTTTCATTCTTGTTTGGGATCGGCGAGCGAAAAAAAATAAATTTATGAGGCCGCTCATAAAAATACATACATATTTATGTATTTTTGCCCACTTACGTAAGAATTTTGTGCGTTGTCCTTTTTATGTGTCGATTACCTTGAGAGTTTACGCAAAAATCGTCTTGCAAAAATAGTTTGAAATAGTTTTAGCTGACTTTTTTTGTTTGGTTTTATTTGGGCTCATTAGATGGAAACTGGATTTTCGTTGCCGCTGTCGCGTTACCTTTTTGTCTCGGTCAAGGCTCAAGGACACATCAGTTCGCTGCTGTAATTAAAAGTTTTTAATAATAACAGCACACAAACCACCGAGCCTCATTAATTATCGTCAGAGTCAGAGCCGAAGCACGAGTCGCTCTCCCCTTAGTTTAATTCTGAATCGTTTTGCAGCAACTCGTAAACAACATTATCAAAAGACACAACGTCCACAAATACGATTAAGTTGGCAACATTAACTGGCGACAGCTTCTCTCCCCAAAGAGGACAGCACCAGTTTCCAACCAGTTCCCCACGACTTTCAATTGCAATTAATCAAAGCAGCTTCATGCCGCAGTTGGAAGAGCGGTCGGCAGGTAAAAAGCTTAAGAAGTTGATAATCGATACGATATTACTAAAGATTTCTTATCATCGCATCATCGTCTCTCGCTTAGTCGTACATTTAGTTAACGATAATGGCAAAACTTACAAAAGTTATGTTGATAAGTATATTAAATTGATTTGTGTTTTATAATAAGCACTCCTTAACTTAAGGGTTTAATTAGAAACATATCCCTTTTATTCTTAAAAATTCAACACAGAATTTAAGTAAATTATTAATAAACTTTTTGCAGTGTTTTTGGCTTACTTCACTTTCGAATTCGTTGGGACACTTACAAGTCGCAAATGAGTTGAATTCCCAGGGAATGTTTTTTTTTACCTAATTACCGCAGAGGTTTTTTGGGGGCGACTCAGTTAACAAGCAGCTGCCTTAAAGATGGTCAACTTTCGACTAAAGCAAACCAAGACCCAACCAAAACCAACAATTGTCGCCAATTAACATTGAATGTTGCACAGACAACCGACTTTAACTTCGACTTCAATTTGGAGTCAAAGTCGGGAGACCGAGTCGGTTATTAAAGGGGTTCCATGTTGGCTGTTTGGGTGCATTAATCAAGCGGACAAATCGAGTTGCAGTTGCGTGAAACGAGTAGCTCATTGATTACGCAAAAGTATATGTAAATTATATTTCTGTTGTCATTTCGATGCGATAACGATATGAGGCAGCTCCGATTCCAAGGTTTCCAATGAAAAAAAAAAAACACACTCATCGAAACATCGAATCATTTATTATTGTTTTTAATGACACTACAAACACACACAGTTAAGGAGCTAATGACATGCGACAAGTCAGCAAATCACCACACACATACAGGCGGAGTTGGCGCTTGTGGAGCTGTGGAGCCACGCTGCGACACGCTTCTGACCAATGTCAGCTGCATGCATTGGAACTGAAATACGACGCTCTCGAATGTGCACTCCGCAGTCGCGTCCCACCTCTTATCGCAAGTACGACAAATGACAAAAAAATATATATATATATTCATTTATGAAAATGCACATTTCAGCACGTAGCTAGCCAACTAAAACCACCTGATCCACTCGACCGAACCACCCAAGCACACTTCAAGTGCAAAGTGCAATTCAAGCGGGGTTGATGGATTCACTAGAGTGAAATGAATTATATCTAAATGAATAACTCTTATCTAACTTTAAGCCAAAACATAGACTACTAAAAATGCAACAATTAAGGTCACGATATGTGTCTCGGCCTTGAGACTTTGTGTTTTTGTGGCAACGAATTAGATATGCTTAGGGAGCGAATTCAATGGAAACCGTTCCATTTCCATTGTGAGTAGAGTGCTAAAAAGGGTTTCACCGTCCAAACGAGCGAGCGAACAGAAATAACAGCAGCTGTTTGCAGTCAGTCCATAATTGAAGCATTCCGTAAGGTAATTGGTAGCGATTTTTTATGCCTGAACGCATAAATTAACACCAGATGAAGCTGAAGATCGGGAATTGGAGTCGGAAGATGCTTCAACAGATTTGTGTAATTGCACAATGCGAAGACTTTCAATGCCGTTTTGTTGTGTTGTTTTTTTCGGGCTGAGTCAAAGTAATCGCAGTTTTTGAGCTTTTAATACTTAAGTCCTAAAACGAGGCTCAATCACATCAGAGAATTGAACTGATTATAAGGTTTGGTCAACAGGCAATTTAATTTTGGGTCAAAAGGAGCCTCGTTTATATGTTAATTTTGTGCCGACTTCTTGTGGCAAGCGTTTTGTACCTCATTAGAGCGGCGAAAGCGCGTTTACAAGTGTTAAATTGGCCAAATTATGGGTTGTTAACAGGATATAAAAGTAAAAGTGTCCGTAAACAGAATTCACCAGATTGCATACTTGCAGCAGGGCAAGCAGGTGCCACAGGGTTTCTGCCCCTAATAGCGCTTAATTTAATTTGAATCCAGGCAAAGGTATACAGCCAAAGGTGTTTGCATTTATGATGATGATATACTAAGTACGTTATTCATGTCCATATTGATACTCTCATTGAAGAACATAAAATCTATTTTTAAATGTGCTTGTTTACTTACCTTTGGGTGAAGGCGTTCTATGAACCATTTCCTATAAATAAATTGTTATTTGATTGCTTAGTGGAAGTAATTTTCTTAAGTACAGTACTCTTACTTTACCACAGGATACAAAAGTAAAAGTGTTCTTCAAGCAGGTGGCATTCAAACATTCCTCGTGTCCATCAACCAATTGAATATGTGACTTGGAGGCACCATCAAATCACATCACATCACCATCTCAGATGGGTTCTCGTCAAGGCTTCTTGTTTACTCAAGTCGAGTGCTGATTTATGCAGAAATGCAAATGAGCAAATGCAACTTCAAATGCTAATTGCGGCGACGGTCAAAGACACGATCACGACTCCAAAGACGACGACACCCCAACACGCTGGAAGCCAAAGTCAAATTGCAAAAGACAGTTCATCACTGATGGAGCACATGTGTAGAAAATGAAAAAGAAACTGCGAGAAGAAGTGAGAGACTAACCCAAGAAAATATGGACGGCGACGAATGTTGGCTCATTCATATGCAAATCTTGTTGGTGACCACAAATGAAATGCCAACACGCAGAAATGCAAACAGAGCATCGAATTGCAAATTATGGCACGGCCCTCAGACATGGCACCACCTCCAACCCCCTTCTCTCTCTCTCTCTCTCTCTCACACACACTTTCTGCTGTTGACAAAGCTGCGCCTGAATAATTCTCTTGTTAGATAGACACCAAGTTGATGTTAAAGCCAGAGGCTAAAGCGCGTGCCCGCGGCTCCAACTTCCGCTGCTATTGCCGCCAAGTGTCTGCCACGATGCGTGACTTTATCTACAAAGCGTGGCCATGGCCACAATCCATCCATACGCTGAGCTTTGAAAACTAATGCCAGAGGCCAGGCCAGGTAAACTTCAGCTGCTACTTAGGGTTGTGGTCTTCCAGGAATCTCGTCTTGGTGACGAACTCATTGCTCCATTAGCATAACACATCAGTCCCTCCATAAGAAAACGCAAAAGAACAACAACGATGCTCAACGGATGTACGCTTGATTATGTTGTTTGCCCTGCAGATGAGAATGAAACTGGGATTTGCTACTACATGCACTCGAAAAAAAAACTTATTGTGAGCTAAAGTCGTTATATACTATACAATATCTAGTTTTTTTCAAGTGTACAACTCCGGAGGCTGCTGTTGTTCTTGAGCCCGTGCATGACATTAATCACTTTTCTGTTTAAGATATTTAAGGCAAACAAGGCAAACGCACGGCTGACGCCAGTGAAATTTATGTACGGGTCTGCTTCTAGGCTACCAGAAACGGTGGCTATCAAAATAGTTTTGTACACGTTCCAGCCCACCCAAATGGACAACAACTGGACAAACTCGATACTCGTTTCTATTCCAATGTGACTACCGTCTGAATTGTTTGTTTGTGCGATCACGATCACGCGCTCCGATGCCGCTTTGTGCGACTGTGTGCCTGTGTGTGCAAATGTTTATTCAAAGACGAGAAGATGCCAACGGCAAGATGACGATCCTAAGTAGCCAAAAAGGATTTGCCTGTCGCCGCCGCCTTTGCCGTCGTCGTCAGCGTTAATGTGCACGCAAACAAGCGTGATGTAGCAATTGTCTCGGGGGGAAAGCATCGTAGTCGCTCGGCTCGGCTTGTTTAAGTAGCCCATAAGTCGAGGTGTAGATCCATTAGCTACCAGGCAACAAGTGGTTCCTGTCTGTGTGGCCGTTGTTGCAGTTGCCAGAAGTCGTGTGGGTGTGCCACGAACTCTAAATCTCTCTCAGTGTTTGCACAGCAATTGCACCTCTGGGAATTGATAAGTCAGTTGGTTTTTAATACTCACATACTAACGTATCTTACACTTGAGTGAGATGTACAAATTTACTTTCTTGCTTGAGTAGTTTGTTTGAAATTCTTAAGAAATAAATCTATTGATTGATATTTAAGGCATTTTTTTTAAGTTTATAGATAAAATGTAAGATATTATTGTCCGAAAAGTACAGTTGCAAATCTTTCAACATACTTTTATTAACACACAAAACCAATTGGCTTTGATATCAATTGCTGTTAGTAGTAACATACATAGTTGCTTGAACGGGGGAACTTTTGTTGGTTAAATCAAAAAATTATTTTCTTTCAAGGTCGTTTCATTTTTAAGTTTTAAGAGAACTCATTTCCGCTGCTGCTGTTCCCCATATTTGGTCACGTTTCTTTAGCCAATGGCCAACAAACAAATTAGATGTTCGATTACGCGTTCCCAGAAACCTCAATACTGACGTCAAACCTTGCCTTAGTCGTAGTCGTAAACGCATTTACCCGGCTGCTAATTTGGCTGCCCATTGAAAAACAGTGTGTGTGTGGGGGAATAATTTTGCTCAATGAATGTGAGATGAGAGAAGATCGGTACCGGGAACGGAAAAACTAGGGCGGAGAGGTGTATTTGTATATAATAACGAAACGAAAATTGAGAGCACAACTTGCGGGCGGAGGCGTTAAACAAAAAAAATATACGCATATTTGTGTGCGAGATCTTTATGAATCTTTCAGTCACATGAGCATTGGAGCGAACTCATTAACGCCAACCGAATGCTGCTGATACGTGGAACGGAAACATGCGTCAGGTTGACGTCGCTGCGACGCGTGGCCTCCGCTGACGTTGAGCAGCCTCCTCCTACTCTCTCTATCCCTCATACGCCCCGTACCTTGCTAAATCGTTATGCGCAAGTTGTTGGCACATCGCTCAAAATACTTTACACTAATTGCACTTACGCACGAAATAGCGTTTAACCTTCGCACAGGATTTAGTTTAAAAACGCATCCCAACTTGTAATCCCGGCCCGCAGCGAGAGCTTAACAGTAGTTAAGCGATCGTTTAAGGGCCTCAACTTTTTGTTTCTGAGCGCGCCAATTGGCAATTTTTCAATGCGAACAGCGCTTAAAATGCGATCAGCACTAAAAGATAATGTCGGCCGCATAATGTCCACGATATGCAACAGTCTTGCTCTATACAGTCAGATCTCTCCATTCGGCATAGCAGCCAGCTGTGTGGAGCTGCGGGGGCACCTGTGTCTCTTCAGGCCAGATGAATTGCCAGATAAAAGGAGCGTTCAGCGCGTCAAGGTTGGCAGGCAGACGGCCAACAAAACAAGCCAACGAGCCAACGGGCCAACAAGGCAACAGGCCAACAAGTCGTTGGCTTTGGACACAAAACGCGCACAACACGCGACAATGAATTTCGCATATGTCACAAGGCGACAGACAACTAAAGGAGGCTGCGACGTTGGAGGTGGAGGCGTCCCCATGTAAACACACACACACACACACACACACAAGCGTTCAAGCACATTCACATAAGTGATGGAGCAGCCAAAAGCAGCTGAAAAGCCGCGTAAATTGCTGCAGTGCGTTTTATTTTATTTTTTGTATATTTATATATATATGTATTTTTTTTTGTGGATCTGACACCGCTGCACAATCACTTTTATTTGGGGATTGTCACGCTACACCTAAGATGATGAGGCATATGAAACTTCTGAACTTCTCTTAAAGCTTTATTTTTTTTTTAAATACTTTTCAGTTTTTATTTTGATAAACAAACTGTATTCCCAGTAATAAGCTGCTGTTGATGTTGTGATACTTGCAGCTCATTATGGTTACCAATATAGCCGAATGAAAGTGGAGTAAGTTTTGTGGCTATCCTTGGCAGCGCGATGAATACTGTAAATGCCTGTATATTGCAGAGTGCGCTTGTTTCCCTTGCAGCGGCAATAAGCGGCGATCACAATAAATGCCAAGCATCGATGGCTTTTACAGCATTACCAACAGATACGCTGAGTATTGGATAATTTTGTCTTATTTTTTGATTTTTTTTTTGTTGGCATATCTGTGCAATTACCTTTATGTTTATGCGATTTCGTTAACAAAAGGAAAAAGACTTTTTATAAGCTATATATGCTATGAGCTGAAACAATGGCAACAGGTGGTCACTAACTTTGGCTAAGTATGCCGCCAAAAGCAGATTGAACAAGAGCTTTTATAACTATATTCCTCGCACACAGAAACCAAAAACTCTTTCGGCTAAGGCCAAAGCTCTAAGTGGCAATTGGCAACTGGCGGCATTTGCCAAATTGGACGCTGATTGCCAACAATTTGAGAGGATTTGAAGCAGCCTAATGATTCTTAATTTAAAGCAGCAGGAAATGACACCAAATGTGAGGATGAGCTAAGGATCTGCTTCTCACTTTTGCCCCATCTTGTTGTTGGCCAAACAGGCACGTGCGGCTACGCATGGAAGCCGCACAAATCGTAAATAGCCAAGCGGCCGCAAGTCTAAACCAGCCAGAGCGGATATTGCATTGGCCAAGAAAAGATATGTTCGAATAAAATGTATGCTGTTGCTGTATCTGTTTCTGCTAGCAAGCAATTTGCCATTCTTTACTTACATAAGTATATTACCAGACACTAGATGGAGCGGGGAATGGGGGCTGCTTGAGAGGCAAAAAAAGGCGCGTGTGCGGCCAGCAAAATAGCCAATAATAACAATAACAATTATATTGGATATAATACAGCATTTGCTGCTTGTATTATTTTTGTCCAACTTGAGCTCGCCGATCGCGAAAAACAAATCAAAGGCAAGTTCACGCGTCATCGCCAGCAGGCCAACACACACACACACACTCACACACACACACAAACGCCCACGTTGGTCTCTTATAGCGTTGTGCCTTGACTATGCCTAGCGTATATTTTGTTTTCTCCACTTTTTTTTCCTGTTGACGGCCCCCGTCGCAATTGACGTCATTGACGTGCCGCAAAAGAATTTGTTTTTCGGGAAAAATATTTGTGTGGCAGCTTTTATAATACTTGCGCGTCTTATATTGTAGAGCATATAAGTGAGCATCATAATTTCGTTACAATGTTTGTACAGAAAGAACTTCCACACCTTGAGCACTTCTTGTTTTGCTATCTTCGCTAGTATCTGTATAAATGGTTGATATACAAGTTAACGTTCAGATTACTTTTTTGCTAGCTCACGTGAAACTAATATGAAATATACATGTACGTTTTTAATATTGGCAGAGTCAAGGTTCGCTAAAGCTTAATTAGCGTTAAGACTTTTACTACGGAAAGAACTTGAAATGAGTACAAATATAACTAAAGAACAATGCAATAGGATTTTATTAAGTAATTTTAGCCCTTACTTTTATTGGATTTTTCTTAAAAATTTTAAACTTATCAGCAGAAAAAAAAATTACATAACAAAACCCCTAAAACTTAAAAGTTTTCTGTTCAGCAAAAAATGATAGAGTCTTTAAAAAACGTTTTTTTTTATCGATTTTTATATTGTTTTTACTTACCAACAATATATAGTACACATGTTTATGCACGCACACATACACTTAAAGAAATTCATGTGGGCAGCCATAACGACAGATCACATGTAGTTGAAATTGTTTGTTTGTTGTCTGCTGACGCCTATTTTTTTTTTTATTTTTTTAGTTGTTTTTTATGTTGTGTTAGTTTGTCTGGGCGCCTAGATAGTATTTTGGGCCAGCAATTGTTTAATTTGCGAGTTATTTGCGCCTATGCCAGCGTATCTGTTTATTGCCAATTTTAGCTGCGGGCCCTGGCGTTGATCGTCATCACCTGGTTCTGGTTCTGATTGTAAGTTCTGGATCGCTCTCTCATTATTTTTCGCTCGCTCTCTGGCTTGCTGGATGCTGTTTTGTTGGCCTGTTTCGAATCACAGAATCGGCGGCTAAAACGCGTCATTGGGGCGCACGTCAGTTGCTAAAATTTGTGGCTGCCAGGGGAGGTGGGTGGGTGGTGTGGGGTCGTGTGGCTAGCTAGCTGGCTGGCCAACTATATTTAGCCATGAGACGAGCCGCTAAAGTATTTTGGTCATCAGTTTTAAAAACAACAACAGCAACAAGCGGTGTGGGACGCTGCTGATCGACGGACAGTTTTATTTTTCCAACAACAACAACATTATTTATACGCCAAAAATCGCAGGGAATTATTTATAAATGGCAGCGAGACGACCTTGTTGTTGTTAATATTGTTGATATTGTTATTGTTGTTACGGCTTTGGAGCACGCCAGAAAGCGTCCTTCACCCTCAATTATTGTGCGGCCATAAATGCCAGCCAAAATATGCGCATATCAAATAAACCAACCAAAAATGTTTTGTTTTCACTCGGAAAGGGTGAATAAATTGACTGCAAGTGATTGTCACAGCGGGTGTTGGGAAAATCCAAAATAAACTTTAATAATAAACGCAAATTCTTGAAAATCTAATATTAAAACAGAACAACATTTGTATAAAATATTGACACAATTATTCATACTAGTTGTGTTTCTGCACACACTTTCAATACCGCCCTCGCAGAATCACTCAGCACTACTACTACGCATAGTTCGAAGCACACACACACACAAACTATATATAATTATATAGTAGTACAGTCATTCGATGTAAATACAAATTTAAAGCAAAACAACGTTTTTTTTGTAAATAATAATTTATATTTCACATTCCAGGTGAACAACAAATAAATAAATCATGTGTTTTTTCTTTCGTTCTGATTTTCCTTTAAACATAGTCTGACCCTGAAAATGTAGAACCATTTTTATGATCACTCCAGATTAAACATCTAGATCTCTCTCTGTCGCTCTGGCTTAGCTGCTGCCTGCTCAGACGTTTTTATGATCCTGAGTCTGAGCCACTGTCTATAGCTATTGCATAACATTGCGTTTACGTTTGCGTTTTGGGTTTATGGTTTTTATAGGTAGTCAGTCGTCTGTAGTGTTTGACCTTACGCAAAATTATATCATAAGCGAGCGCAACGAGAACAATAGCTAGAAGCAGGAATTAGGGATGAAGGATCTGTATGTGTATGTGTGTGTTTTGTTTAGGCATACATTATGCTGATGAACTTAAAGTATTCAACACCTCATGGCAATTTCCTGTACTTGAAACTCATGCATAAATGCAAAATCTTCTTTTCAACAGGCAGGTGAATAAATTCACACTACTCTGATCTAACGGTAGCAACATCCGACAGCTATCTAGCTTCTCCACACACACACACACACGCGCGCGTTTTAATTGCTAGGATAACACATCACAAAAATAGAATTCATTAGCAAATTCAATACAGGTAGCTAGACTCACATCCCTTGACAATTATTTCCGGCGTTTGTTTTTTCCATTTGATTTTTTACGTTTCTGCTTATCAAGATTGCCTTTTTGGGTTCACGCCCACGACCAAAAATCTGTGTCTCTAGTGTCTGTGTGTGTGTGTGTGTGACCAAACGATCATTTCGTTGGCATCCTAGTTAGGCGTGTTCTACTCTCAGTTGCGGTATGTTCACTGAGGAAGGCTCAGACAGCAACCAGCTGTGCAGCACTTTGGGGGGTGACCAGTTTGTAGAGTATATGAGGAGAGTGTACACGTGTTTGCTGACCACCGGAGACCAAGTCAGAGGTTCGAATGGACAGACATGACGCACAGACAGGGGAAAGACTCACGATTCTTGTGCATCGCTTGTCGGCACAAAAGTGACGATTAAAGCGAAGGCACAACAACAAAACGTTAAAACAAAATTAATACCAAAGGCAGAGGCAAGCAGTCGTCGTAAAAACAATAAAAAAAACACAAAAAAAAAAAAAACGTGGCCACAGCTCATGATCCTTTATGGCCCCGCACGAAGGCAGCGGCAGTTGGCAGTCCACAGTCCGCAGATTGAGTACCAAGATTTCAAGAGGGGCGCGTGATCGCCATCAAAATGCTTGTGGTGGCAATTTAAATTGCTGAAGCTGTAGCTGTAGCTGCAGTTGGGGTACCAAATCTGAGCTCAGAACCTGCTGCTGAGGCAAATACAGGCAAGAAGAGAAAGAAAGAGAGAGTGTTTGTTTGTGTAAGAAAAAGATAGGTAGAGCCTGTCACTCGCGTGCTGGGTGTTGAAAATTTTTGGCATTCGTCTGTTATTTATAACAAGAAGAGCTGCCTTCAACTCGTGGATACTCACAACGACACTAAAGCATCAACGATGTGCCAAAGGCGGCTAAAAGAATTCAAGGTTATGTCTAGGCATGCAACTATGTTAGTAAAAGTGTTGTCTGCAACTTTGTGCTGTGTTAATTTATAGTTTGTTGCCGCAATTTAGTGCAAAATAGCTGCAAGTAACTAAGCAGAACTGTTGATGTCAAATTGTTGCTGGATTTCAAAATATAAAAATAAAGTTAATAATAAGTCAATTTAAATACAATTTGGTTTTTGTTTCTTTTTTGATATTCCGTTTGAATGTTTGCGATTAACAATCATATAAGCAAAGTCGCAACAGAGTGATAGCAAACTTTGCTAACAAATTTCAAACAAAGCGCGCACATCATTTGTTAGGCTTAGCCAACACTAAATGCTATGCAGCACAAGCTGATTGCTACGACATGCTTGCACACAAACGTAAGCTGACAGTCTGGCAGCACTAATCGCAAGCTGCTCAAAGCTGTAAAGCATGTTATTTTCGTAAAAGGCGTTAATTCTGTTGCAAATTAAATTATATTAAAAGAAATTTCTTTGCGCCAGGTGCAAAACGATTAGCAAAACAAACAGGCCAAACATTTTGCTGCTTATCTACTTGGTTGTTTTCGGTTTCTCCGTAACAAATTATGTGAGTGCACAAATTTCGATTTTTATTAACGCAAACAAGCATTAATATCAAATTTATTTGCACTTGACTCGTTAAATCTTTCACTGCCTTTTGTGGTCATACACACATGTGTAGGTATATAATTATTGTGCCAGCAGCTGTTGCCTGATGGCTGACTGATGGGTTAGCTGTCCAAAGAAATCAGCGCAAATTGGCATCAAAACAAATATTTGCCCGAGGTGGACAGCCAAAGCTCAGCCCGAATGCCTAATGACAGGATGAATCCTCGACAGCAGCAGCATCAGCAGCAACAGAAACAAGAGCAGAAGCAGCTAACAAACAGACAGTTTGGACACGATTGGCTGCGGGCAACCTTTTCACACATCCAGGGTGCGATGTGGCACACACCTTGTTGACTGTGTCAATTCTGGGAATGTCAGTTGTTGTTGTTGTTACTGTTGGACCCAAAAGGCAATAAAACGTTGCTGCAAATTAGCGCTTTATTGCATGTTTGTTTGGCTTACGAATCCAACCGGATAAAGGTTCAGTCTGCTGACTTTTGCTTGAGCGTATGCCGTTAAGTTCTTGTTAAATCCAAATTATAGCCCCCAGTTGTTGTTAAATAAAATATATAGCATATACAACCACAACTACTACTACTACTACTACTACTACTACTAGTAACAGTTGTTAACTTTATTGTCTTATATAATCTGTAAGCATTTATTGACATTTAAAGCACCTGCAAAAAAAAAAAGGGATTCTTATAATTTCTCCTCTTATCGTTTCTTTGTTTCGTTCATTTATTATTTCATTATCACAACCGTTTTCAGGTTCGTTTCAATCGTTGCCTTAGAGGTTCCTATAGCTCAGCTATATTCATATGACGTCCAGGTCTGAACAACCATTTTGTTGGCTATTTTGGTGCCACATGGCACCTTATCACATTTTTGGTTTCTTGGTTTGAAGTACCAGTTCCAGGTACCAGATTTTGGGTGTCAGTGTTAAGCATCTGTTGCAAACTGAAGTATCTAATCTAAACCAGACACTGCGGCGTATAGACATTCACCAATGAATCCCAGCCACAATCGGCCAACTCATATGCTCGCTGTGGATTCCAATCCAGACCGCATACAAACTCTGTGTGCTGAGCATTTATCTCCTGTGCAGATTCACCACGCTCCAGATCCCAAATGCTGTTGGACAACATAAGGAGCATTAGTAATTTTTCACTCGAATTGTTGTTCTCTCGCTGCTTACCGTGTAGTAAAATCATAGTTAGCTGAAGCCAACACTGTTGCCGAGTGTGGAGAACAAGCCAAACGTCTGACCGCAAACTCTCCAGAGTACAGCTCAAAGATGTGTGTCCGCATCTTGCGCAGATCCCAGCCACGTATTAGTCCATCCGATCCTCCTGTCAGCAAGATATTGCGATCATAGTGGCTCCAGTCGCAGGAGAGTGCCTCACTTGCATGCGCCTCGATGCTCATCAGGGGTTTACCTGCAAAATCAAGAGAATTCCATAAGTTCAAGTGTCCATCGGTACTTACGCTCGCAAAGAGATTCGCAATCAATGGCGAAAACTTTGCACAATATATCAAATCATTGTGTCCCACAAACGTCGTGATGGAGTTCTGCCTGTTGCAATCCCACAGCTTGAGTGTACAGTCCCAACTGGCCGAGAGCAGTGTGTGATAATTCCACTTCTCGCCCCAATCCAGACTATAGATCTCGTTCTTGTGTTCCTGCAGACAAATCAATGGCTGTTTGGGCGTTTGCTCTGTCACCGCCGATTCCACATCCAGACCCGACCAGATTTGCAGTGAGCCATCGCCAGAGGCTGTTGCTGCAATATCGGCGGCATATGGACACCAGGCGACATCAAACAACCCATCCGACCACTCCAAACGACACAGCTCTGTAAGATTTGGTGACTTGACGCTGATGTTGTCAACATCATCTGTTGAGTTTTGGGCAAGCAAAAAGAGCGAACCACCACCAGCAAGACCATACAGCTGGCTATAGAAACAGAAGGTGAAAAGTCGATATAAGTTTGGTATAAAATTTGAAATTTGGTTTTTGTTCTCACTTACCTTGTAGCTAGCAGCATATGATTTGCCTCGAAAGGTGAAAAGCGCAGGCTATAGCCATGACGATCAATTGTGGTGTGGCTCCTTTTTTGCATTTTGTATCTGTATCTGTTGTTGTATCTAAAATATGAAAAGAAAGTAAAGTTAAGTTGAGTTGTGATAAAATGCTAATATTTTCATCTTTACTTTTAATAGTAAATGTTTAAATAATCATAGATACACTAATTCCCTATTCTCATAATCGATAAGCTTATTATCTAACGGTTTTTAAACCATAAAACATTTCAATAAAATATGCAAATTGAACTGTTAATCAGTTCAAGCGAAAGAAAATCAATATATTGACATACGATTAACTATAACACGTTGACTGAATGCTCCACAAACTGCTAAGGTTTCGCTGGGAAATACTTAACCGAAAGTGAAATTGCGTAAAACAAAAAACTTTGCGCAAATTGGACGAGCATTTAATTGGGAGTGGCAACAAGAGATCCTATATAACATTCATTGCTAATCCTCAAGAGAACTAACGACGCCAGCTACCCAGCTAGCTAGCTAGACACCATGGAACGTAACGGAAACGTGAAAAACTGACCTCGCACGAGGTCGCGAACGCTACTTGAAATTAGAGCCAATTTGGTCAAACGCAAATGAAATGCTGGTGAAAGCGGAGGGGCTGGAAAGAAACTGCGCAAAATACATTGTGGTTTATACAAGCAGCTGCATAACGGGCAAATCCATTTAGTGGACGACGCAGTGAAACCCCACGGACAGGGCCAATGCAAAGGTATATAAGCAGGTTGTCCAGCACCATCGGGTCGCATTTTCTTCTAACAACGACGAATTGCAGAACGTTTCAATTGAAGCTCGAAAGACGCGACACATTAATTAGAACCTTAAAAAGCTTAAAGGAAGAAGTACATCCAATAAGATGGTTGTTTCCGTAAAGGTCTTTAAGAAGGCCACACCTAACGGCAAGGTCACCTTCTATTTGGGCCGCCGTGACTTTATTGATCACTTGGATTACTGTGATCCCGTGGATGGTGTTATCGTAGTAGAGCCGGATTATCTAAAGAATCGCAAAGTATTTGGCCAATTGGCCACAACCTATCGCTATGGCCGTGAGGAGGATGAGGTCATGGGTGTCAAGTTCTCCAAGGAGCTTATCCTGTCGCGAGAGCAAATTGTGCCCATGACCAACAGCAACATGGAGATGACCCCAATGCAGGAGAAATTAGTACGCAAACTGGGCAGCCATGCGCATCCATTCACCTTCCACTTCCCACCCAACTCGCCCAGCTCTGTGACGCTGCAGCAGGAGGGTGATGATCTGGGCAAGCCACTGGGCGTTGAGTACGTCATTCGTGCATATGTCGCTGACTCCGAGGATGATCGTCAGCACAAGCGCAGCATGGTCAGTCTGGTGATCAAGAAACTCCAGTATGCGCCATTGAATCGTGGCCAGCGTTTGCCCAGTTCACTGGTTAGCAAGGGTTTCACTTTCTCCAATGGCAAAATCAGTCTGGAGGTTACTCTAGATCGTGAGATCTACTATCATGGCGAGAAGGTTGCAGCCACTGTGCAGGTATCCAATAACTCCAAGAAGTCCGTGAAGAGCATCAAGTGCTTCATTGTGCAGCACACTGAGATCACCATGGTGAATGCACAATTTAGCAAGCATGTCGCACAGTTGGAAACCAAAGAGGGCTGCCCTATTACACCTGGTGCTAATCTGACCAAGACCTTCTACTTGATTCCGCTGGCAGCCAACAACAAGGATCGTCATGGTGAGCACTTGAGTCCAGTATAATCCAATCCAAGGCTTATATGGCTTCCTTAGGTATTGCACTCGATGGCCATTTGAAGGATGAGGATGTCAACTTGGCCTCTTCGACCATGGTGCAGGAGGGCAAGAATACGGGCGATGCCTGTGGTATTGTCATCTCGTACTCAGTGCGCATTAAGTTGAACTGCGGCACTCTGGGCGGTGAGATGCAAACGGATGTGCCCTTCAAGCTGTTGCAACCGGCACCTGGTAAGGAGTAATCCAGATCTGAAGTTATTGCTCCAGTTTTGACTGATGTTTTGATATAAATTTAGGCACCATTGAGAAGAAACGCTCGAATGCTATGAAGAAAATGAAGTCCATTGAGCAGCATCGCAATGTCAAAGGCTATTACCAGGACGATGATGACAATATTGTGTTTGAGGACTTTGCCAAGATGCGCATGAACAATGTCAACATGGCTGATTAAATGGAACTCATGGATTAGAAAACAAAACACGTATCGAAAGCACTGAAAACTTTGTTGCAGCAGTCTCATGGAGACCGTAAAAAAAAAGGAAAAAACAATCATTGTATTATAACCGTATCTATTAGCGCGCACTCCTTATCTTTATGTTTAAACTTTAGTGGATCTGGAGTTTTATGAATATTGAAATGTTAAAACGACCACCGTGTCCTTATTCTATATACATATAAATGTGTTATGATGATCTAGCAAAACTTACAGCTTGATTAACCAAGTTAGAGTTAAAAGTAGCTTTTAGAAGTTTTGTGTTTTTTAAGAATTTCTCGAGGAGTTCTTGTTGCTTTGGCTTTCAACTTCAGAAGTCGAATGAGCTAAGGAATTCAACTGCAACAGCGAGGAAGGCTTTTTAAGGGTTGCTGACAGGGGGTTGCAAAGTTGCCTAAACGCCTGGTATTATAGGTCAAACAGTGTTGCCCAACAACCCCTAAACTTTAAGCAGCCAATCAGCAAACGTTTGTTGTTTTGGACATGGCTGTTTTTTAACGGCTCAAAAAAGGAAGTGCGAAAACAATTTCTGTATGCTTAATAGCTAAGCTTTGAACTTGGTGGCAGTTGTGCAAATTGTTCTTTCTTCCCGTGTGCTGCTGACCTTGATAATGCCTGAGGCCAGCTGCCTAATCTTTGTGTCTCATCACAACACAAAATTGGTTTGTTTTACATAATAGCAAAAACGTAACGGCCAACAAACTGATGTTGAAACGGGTAAATGGAAGAGCGGGAGTTGCAATTTGGTTCGCTCGAGCATTGCACAATTGACGCAAGGTACTGGGGCAGCGTTCGATCGATTTCACACACCGCTGAACTTCCGGCTCTTTGGCTGCGGCCATGCCCCGAACAGAAGAGCCAAGCCCCAAAACACATAGACCTGCCTATAAATGCACAATGTTGTTGTCAAAATGCAGCCACAATTTTGACAAGCTTGCAACGGGATGGAGCTTAACGTCGCGCTACTCTACACTCTATTCCAACTATTGCTAGTTGCAGTGCCGCCAGCGCAACTTCAGCATTATTATCATCCACACGCGCATTCCCACAGGCAGCATTTGTACTATGATGCAGCACCACGTTTGCGTCGCTTTCAATATGCACCTGTTGCAGCTCCAGCGCACTATTCAAGCAGCCTAGTAGCAGCACCAGCCGCACACTATCAACAGCATACGCCCAACTTTCAGTTAATCAACTATCGGCCCAGTTATCAGCCTGTGGCCTTGGAGTATCAGCAACAGCAGCCACCTGTACAACCAACAGCACCACTGTCTGGCATCTATCCACAGCAAAGTGTGCAATATTTGCAGCGTTCCATTTCGCCACATGCGGAGCTGGCCAAGTATCGCTATGAAGGCAACTATATGCCAATGCAACAACGTGTGGCAATTGCACAGCAACAACCACCACCTTCAGTGCAACATCACCAGCAGCAGCAGCAGCAGCAGCAACAACAGCAGCGTCGCATTGTGGAACAGCTCTATAATGTGCCGCCAGCGCTATTCACCAGCGATGTGTTGCATGTGGTGCCCTCGAGAACAGCAGCACTCCAGCAACAACAACAAGAGCAGCAACAAGCGGAACGTTCACGTCGCTATGCAAACAATCAGGATGTGGATGCAGTTGCAGCAGAATCAAAATCATATACAAAGAAACCCACAAAGGAAACAAAATATTTTCAGTAAGCAAAAGGAATCCTAAAAGTATTAAGCTCCTAACCTTAACACATGTTTAACTTAGCGACATATTTATGAAATTTGATGGACCCAACGGACGCAGTCACGGGCATGTTCTTGAGCATCCCAAGGCACAGGAGCGTCGCTTTGAAACGCAACGTGGCTCAAATCGCTACAAGGGCGAGGTGAAAAATGACTGATAAGTTAAATTCGGTTAAAAGCCTAAAAACTATTACTTCAAGGTGATTTGGACGGATCGTCGGGGTGGTCACGGAGAGCATCGTTGGGATTTGGCTCAAGGAAAACTCTAAGCTACTTATTTACATATTTCACATTCTATCTTTATCTGTCTCTATTTTCTTCATTAACTGCATCTGTGCTCATTGTACATTTATAAGTAAAACGTGACTTTTCATAATTTTGGCGTATTATTTATTTAAGAGCAATGATTTGGCGTGAAATTTGAAAAGCCCTGCAAAAGATTTGCATAAGAAAGCAGCCATCTCATTCTTGCCATAGGTCAGTGTCTGGGAATCCTTTTAATATTTTCTCACGGGCCAAAGGACTAGACGTGAAAAAGTGGACAGTCCGGTTACACGACTTTCTTGCTGCTGCTGCTGCTGCTGTTGTTGTTTTTCTGTGGCTACCACTGGCCCATGGAAAAAGGTCAACTCGTCTACAACTATCTGCTATCCCTTAGCTTAAAACTGGTTTTAAGCAATGACCCAAAATGTCCTTTAGTTACTTAGTTACAAGAACAGACAGTCCATCAGCTTACAAATGCGGGTCATATGCAAATGTAACTCTAAAGGGGTTGCAGATGCAGCCGGGTTGTCTTGTAAGTCGGTGACCTCAGGGGTTGCAGCTCATTTGCATAACTCAGAAGGTGCTCGTAAAGTGACACAAATGCCCCAGGCCAAGCAATGTCCAGTAATTATTTGTAGTTAATGCTAACAGCTGACCAACTCACATGTGTAGAGAGTAGAACGCATAACAACAAGGATCAGCAGAAGATCAATATTAAGACTGGCACATTATTATGTAAGTTTATGATCCCTGCTTTAACAGTCTGACAATGCGGTTCTGTTTGCCTGTCACTCATTGACGACTGTCCAGAACCGGTTCGCCGTTGCTCTGGCCGATAAGGTCATCAGTGTTCTTTGATAACCCTTGGCTCGCACACTTTCTTACAGTTCTCACACTGTTCACTAATTTATGCAAGGACATTGCGAAAGGACACTATTGCCAGCAACTGTGTTTGCGATTGATGTGGCGTGAGTTCCAGTTTCTCAAGGCAGACAATCCAGATGATCTAACCGGTTCGACCGGCCCAATCATTGGTTTGCTTTGGGCGAGCATCTTGGGTGACCACGAGATCGCTGTGAGAACTTCTACATTAGATGGCCTTTGTCATCAGCATCTAAAACACAACTGGCCAAACGGGTTGCATGTGGTCGATTGTTGTGGATCTTCTCTTTTGGCAATTGCACAAAAAGGGTTAGCACATTGATTTATGCGTAAACAAATTTGAGTATTAAGAATTTCAAGTAGCTAGTTGGATTGGACAATTTTTTTAGCTTAAAGAATCAAAACACATATTTATACAAATTTTTAATTAAATATTCTAAGCCAAAAGATCATACAAATAATTTTCATTGCTTATTTTACAAACTATCGAAAGTCAGATTTGTCTCTGAATAATAATATTATGAATGTTGCCAGATTGCGTCGGCTTAAATTACAAACTACATGAGCTTGCGGAACTTTCAAAGAGTATATGAGTATAGTTATAATATTTAAGCCTTCTCCTCACTGGTACTGATGATACTGTGGCTGTTGCTGATGCTGATACTGCTGCTTGGCTTGACCATAATCCTGTTGTGCCTTATGGCCACCGGCACGAAGCAGCTGCGTTGGTGGCGATGGTGTTGGTATCTTAACCACAATATCAGTAGGCTCGCGAATAACCTCCGCCTTGAAGCCCTCCTTGGGATCGGCTGTATACTTGACCGTGCGAATGAAGCCATCCGAATCGACTACAGAGTAACTGCCCTTGATGACTCCACCATCGCGAACTTCCTTACGATTCTGATAGTTGGTGAACTCGTCGTCTTTCACATCGAAACCAAACTGGTACGAGGAGTTTTGCTGCAATCCACAGAAAGATACATGTTTTTTATTTTTGTGCACCAGTTGCTGAATTGAAACATTTCAAATGCGTAGCACAGTTTGACCCAGTTTTTTAAATGGCCACGCCAGACGAATTACATAATTACGTTTTGCATGCTTCGCATATGTCTGAGTGTGTGTGAGTGTAGGTGTGTTTAGTATTACCCCCCAAATATTTAAGCCCAATACCCCATAACCAATTCCTCAAAGCGCTGAACACGCACAAGTGAAAGTAATTGGGGCTGGCTTGCATATATTTAGTTTGTGGCATGGAGTGATCGCATGTCTTATGCAACAGCTAGGTAGCGGTAGAAGCAGTTTAACTATTACCCAGAAAAGTTTATTTTTTTTCTTTTTGTGTTTTGCACGTAAGGCGCATTGAGGCCTGTCCAAGTATTTATTACTTTGTTTTTGTTTTTTTCTCTTTTTTTGACCACTAGACAGTGCATAAATTATGCACAAGGTCCAAGCCTTGTGGCCTGTGTGAGGAAGCGACAGCCGCAATCGCTTCAATCACTAACAATCCCAACGAACTCTAACTGGGTTAAGGTAAGCCAAAACGTGGCCAATGGGCGTGTTTGTAACTGCCATCCATTCTTTGTTCTTGGCCTGACGTGGCCCAAAGAAAAAAGTTATTGCATTTTGCAGCAAACAACTGACAAAATTGGAAAGGCAATTGACCAAAAAGCTTGTTTTGAGAGCCGGTTCTAATGCGTGCACTGTCCATTCGCAACTGGGTCTAACGGTTATATATGGGTCGCATTTGAAAGTGATTGTAACTCGCAGCATAGCAATCGTGACAAACAGAGTGACACTTTATGATACTGCTTTTGCAGATCTGTGTGAATTGCTGATAATTGCATGGTAAGAAATATAATGATAATGCAATGCATACAGTTATTGATTAAGCCATTAATTTAAACACTTACTTAACGTGGTAATGTCATAAATTTAAGCAAATTGGAATAAGTTGTTTTTTTTTTTGCTAGCAAAGCATGATCTGTATTTTTAACCAACTTTTCGATAGCTTTAAACTACATCAATACAAAAAAAATAACCTAAAGATTGTTCTAGTAATTCCATAAAAGACTTCTGCAATATCATATAGAAAACAATTTGCGTTAAGCCAACAAAGTAATATGAGTTTTATAATGGATAATGTTGCACGAGCTTCCGCATGAGAGAGCACCATTAATAAATGTTGGCTTTGTGGCAAATATGTAAGTGTTGTGTGAGTTGGAGCACAATGCACCTGGACATACTTATGGTCATGGCTATTGCCAAATGCCAAGTGGTTATTGCTTGGCTTTAGGGGCGGGGGCTGTTGTGGCTTGCTTGGTTGGTGGTTAATGAACTCCACTCGATGGGAAAAACAAACTCTCCCCGCATGCATGCATCGATTGTAATTATGCGCTGGCAGCATTGTTTGAGAAACGAAAGTGCGCGAAAGCTTTGCCGCTACTATTGCTATAGGCGAGTTTCAGTTGGAGTTCGAGTTGTGCCCCGAACATGTTATAGTCAACTTACGTCATCGTATTGCTCCTCCTCCTCGGCCTGCTGTTGCTGCTGCAGCTTGGATGGTCCTTTGCTATGCAGCGGCGCTGATGCAGTTTGGTATGCAGGCTGTACGCGACGTGGCGGTGCTGCAGCTGGCTGCTGTGGGCGATAGACGCTCTGCTGTTGGGGCTGTGCCTGATACTGCAATATGAAAGAGAAAGAGAAATCAGAGATAAGAGACCTCTTAGTTAGCTGCTGGACCAAGTGCATCCACCTGTGACTGTTGCAGATATTCTCTAACTGAGGGTGCCACATAGCCTCCTTGCTGCTGCTGGGCGCGTATCTGCTCGGAGACGGTGTCCTTTACCCGGATCTGTTGTCCTGAGCTCACATATTGCTGCGACTGCTCGGAGTTCTGTTCATAGATGGGCGTGCCATCGGAGGGCTGATGCTGCTGCTGCTGGTGCTGCAACTGCTGATAATACTGACGCAAATAGGCGGGATCGACGCCCTGTTGCGCTTGAGCGACGCCACAAATTGCGACCGTGGCCACCACGAGCAAGAGTTTCATTGTTATACAAATAGTTGTTGTTATTGTTTTGGGGTTATTGAATACTACTTCACTTTACTTTTGGTTAAAGCCACTCAATAGATGTATATTATATCAAATGCTGCACAACACACGACACACTCTAAGCCACAAAACTATCTGCGATCGCTGCAAGCCCAAATTGCACTTTTATATCGATTTGCGTCTAACAACGCGACTCAAAGTTGTTTTGTGGAGCTGAGCGGCAACTAGTTGGCTCTCTCTCTCTCTCGCTCTATTTGTGGGGCAGCAGCAGCAGCAACAGCGACTCTCTAGCATGGAGCCTCTTTTTTGATTTACAACAGCTGTTCGGTTTTCATTGATGCCATTTCCGTTGCCATTATATCATGGACAACATTGTCTCATTGTATCCCTGTTTACCACCCCGTCCATCTCTCTGAATATCTAACAGCTGTTTTTCCACTTCGACCACCTCGACCTGTGTGAAACTAATGCTTGTTGTTGTTGCATTAGTGAAAATTGTTGCTCCAGTTACCGCTTTAGTTCATTTACATGCAAAAACATTGCATGTCTGTTCAATGCTCAAAACTTTTCGAGTGCTTTGCCATGCTGTTAACTAACAGTTGGCATGTTGTTAACGGCTGTACCAAGCTGTTAACATATACGAATAATATGTAGTAAGAATGGAATAAGTTTTGATTAAACTATGATTGTAGAAATTCTTATGCCAGAATGTAGTAACAAAGTTTTTGTTATGTATGCAGATTAAACAATGTAATCGTTGTGTCCTAATTTTAAAAGATCAATTTTTTTAATGTTCTATTGCCATTTATGCAGAATTTATTAACACAACTTGACGTTGGATTATCTTTAAATCATTTCTTAAAAAAAATTTGTTAAGCTTATTAACATTAAACGGGTTAAAAGGGCTTGAGGTCAATGCGATTAGGGCTTCGCCCAAAACGAATTTATTGAATTACAATTCGACAAGTGCAAAAGACTATTGTTCATAGAGTTTGACCCAAATCGCTAAATCACAGCAAACTCGAATTCGAAACGTTTTGTTGTTTAAAATATATGTGTGTGTATATGTATCTATATCTGTATCGGTTGCGACCACGTTGCGGTTGAATAGCTTCAAGTATGCCAACGATCTTTGATGTGATTTGTTGGCGCTACGATTGCCAAATCTTTTGCATTTAAGACCTTTACACCACAGATGCAAGTATCACAGACTGTTGCCATGTGATCGCACGTACAACAACGTACCATTAAACCTCAATAAAGCAACGCACCTTACCTTACCCCCTACACCCACAATTGAGTAGGTTTTCGTATAACTCGATATTTGTAATCATTCGTTGATGCGATTACTTAAGCCTCTGCCTCCAAACGATGTGTGTAGCTAACAGATACGCCCAACAATTGCATTTTTATAAGCGTCTTTTCATGACAAAATTTGGGTCTCTTGGATGACACACATGGAAGATTTTGTTTCACTCTCAAGGTCTTTGCCGAGCCGCTGACTCTGCGATTTTTCGTCAGCCGATGACCGTTTAATGTGTGTGTTTGATCGTGGGCCCACTTAGCCGTGAAGTGAAAGTACATTATAATATGTAACAGACAATTGTTATATGGCTGCTCTGCACAGATTAAAAATTACATGCCGTACGCGTAAGCGGCAAAAGCACAAACACAAGTATCTGATTTTAATCAAATTATAGTTAAGTTAATGTGCTCATGTTTGCATACACACAATTTCAATAGAAAAAATTTGTTTAATTGCTGGCGTGATTGATGGATTTCAAACGATTGTATTTGCAGCGTCATGTTATGCAAAGTTTTTGGTTTTTTTTTTTTGGCAGGGGGCAAGGAAAAGCAAGGGGCTAACTTGACAGTCATTAGGCTCTAATTGAAAGCAGTTGTTATTAATGGATTCTGTTTCTTTAATATGCATAAATCATATATATATTTACTTTTATTGGATTAAAATTGTATACATTATAGTGACTAGAACGACTCGCTGTTGACTTTCATTATTGAAAGTGAACTTAAAATTGAACATAATATAGAGGATAAAAATCTTGAACTAAAAATGTGTTTTGGATAAAGACTGACAAAATGGGTTGAGAACAATTAACTCATTTATGAGCAATTTATTTATATATTTTTTTTATAATAGGTATAATGATAATTTAGTTCGTCTCCGATCAATTTCTGTTTCCGATTCGTAATATTTAAAGGTTCTTGTTTTTGTTAGTTGCATGGTTGTGTCGATCTTTATATAAATTAAGTATTTTAATAAATTAAACTGAATTTCATTAAAAATCCGCTAAATTGGTTAAGTAACTCTTAACTAGCAACTGTTGTTGTTATTCTTATTGTTGTTGTCGCCTGTTTTCTTCCTCCAGTTACGGTTGCAGCTGTTGTTGTTGTTCCCACTGCTTCTTCTAGTGTTGTTGCTGTTGTTGCTGTCGTTGATGTTTTTGGTTTTATTCTTGTTCTAATAGTCAGTTGCACCAATAACACTGTACATCAGACGGTTGAAAGAGCCGCTCTGGCGTATATTCTCATCGTGAGTGTTTACCACCTGTAAAGCATAGCATTCATCAATTAACAATTTGAGATTAAGAAAATTGTTATTAGGTTTTAATACTTACATTGTACGGCGGCCGGGATACTGGCGCTGAAACTGGTTTCTGTAAAAGGTAGTTTAAAAATTAGAAATAAACCTTTCCTTAGTAAAATGTATACTTTCGATTTGAAAAACTTTTATTTTTTCGTTACTTCTCATCGCAATAAATTCAATGTTATGAGCGTGCTTTCTGTTAGTAGCTCATTATGTTAGAATGCCAAAAATAAAAAGCTGATTGTGATTTGGAAAATATACACAGAAATGTGATTAATGATGCTGTACGACTTGCAGTTTCCATGACAAGTTTTAAAAAAAACCAAGTTAGTAGTATCCTTGGCCAATTAGTAAAATCATTCCACTGCTTAACAGTACATTAACAGCGGCGCTTAACATTCTGATTGGCATAGCTTTGACATGGACACAATTTAAGGATATAAAATGCTGTGACTGCGTTTTTTTTCTCTTTTTTTTTGTGGCTTGACTGAGACAGCGTTACATATTGACAAACAGATAAAGTAGGATAGAAAGATAGAGTATTTATAGAGCGCAATGAACTTGACAATCGAGCGATCTTGTCTGAGATGACAAATTTCACATAAAGTCTTAAACGAAGTGCTTTTGTTTCTTTTATTGATTTGAAAACGTTTTGAGTTGACGATTTGACTGTTGACGCGATCTTACCTTTCCTGGAACCATTCTATTTGGCTGATAGACCTTAGTCTGCACAGGTATGGTTACTTCCTGTGGTGAAGATTGGCCATAGCTGCTGTAGCCGCCGTCTTCTTGAATGGCTCTGTAGGTGTCGCTATTCCTTGGATCGTAAACGACAGTTTTCTTATAACTGTGTGTTATCCGCGCATGTCGATTTGTCATGATTATTGATTCAAAAGTTTTATTGAGATCGTTGAAAGCGCCATTATGTTTGGTTTAATTATTTGTCAAAATATTTTTTGAATGTTATGCAATTTTAGAATTTTTGAACATTATAATTATTATTTTTTTTTTTTTTTTGGTTTATTTTATGGTTAAGTTCATACATATATGTAAATATATATGCGCATGAATATTTAGAGGTTTTTGTACATCGGTTGAGTAGCGTGAGACAGAGTAGTGAGAGAAAGAAAGAAAAAACAGGATGTGCACAAAATACGTTAGAATTATTTTTGTTTTTGATTCTTGTTGTAGTTATGTTCTAATCAAATAGGCATAGTGTCATCATCATCATCATCATGTCTTCAAACTCGACACTTTCTCAAACAACTTTAATTAAATTAAATTAAATAAAAGTTTAACAAAATTTTCTTACAGCTAAATATTAAAAGTAATTTTTTAACAGAACTGCATAACAAAAATTTAACATTAATAAATAGTATTAGTTTAGTTTGTTAGAAAGGTCTCGTTGTGTTAAGGTTAGTCTTGGTTGGTTGCATAAGGAATAGGAACTTTATGTGTGCTTGTCTTTGAACACTTTTAGTTGGTGAAATTCAGCAAACGTCTTTTTTTGTGTTAGTTATTAGATTAATAGGAACATTTTTGGAGAGGACTGTTTAAGGACTCGGTAGCTTATCAATGGGCATGGACTGGGACAGGGTTTCAAATTTTTCTAGTAATATTTTTTTGGCTAATATTGCATTTTGATCATTTTTATTTTTGTTGATAGAGTTGTTGTAGTTGCTGTTGGCGCTGTTGACGTTGTTGCTCTGCAAGTTGATCTTTTTGTTTTTGTTGCTCCAGTATTTTACGTTTTTGTTCCAGGAAAGATAGATCGATGAAAATTCTAACATTAATCGTGCAGCTAAGTTCTAAACATTACGTCTAAGATTGTATATAGTAAATACTATTTACTAGAGAGTATTGTATTGTATATTGATAGTTAGGTTTCTTAACCAATTAATATGTCACTTGGGTGTTCTTCTTCTTACAGATTTAAAGTAGTATAAGGTATTCCGAATTCTGTTAGAAATATGTACACCATCTGTCCTAACTTACAACCTTCACTGAAGCACCATTAAGTAAATGGATTAAGGAACACACAATTCTTTCAAGAAATTAAAGGAACTCAGACATCAAAGACTGTCTCTTCAATTCGCAAAACCAGACCATCGAAGTTTTGAGTTGCGACTAGGAATATTTTGTGTATGGTAAAAAAATAACATATAGACAGCAGAGCACATGCAGTGTACTGTATATTGTGTATTGAAGTAGCACTTTTAACTGATATCGGATAGGATTTGATTAAGACTTTACACGGGTGTACAACAACTTGGTTAATGTTTGTTTAATTTTTTCTTTGAGAGGCAGGCAGGATAATATACAGATGTACAAGGGAGTTTGGATATAGTACACATATGTATAGCAAACATTCAAGTTTTCAAGTAAGCCTAAATGTTTCTAAGAAGAAGACCGAATGCTTCGCTTCTTTTTTACAGTTTCCAAGTGATGCATAAATCAATCAATTCATAAAATAATATATATTGTATATTAAGTATATATATATCAGGCTGTGCTCAAAATATGATTACTTTTACCCGTCAAGTTTTGTTGGCAAATGGCGATGCAAAGGACTTTCCTTCAAGCGATAACTATCACTTGTGGCAAAGCTACAACAATATACATAGAATAGTATAGTTTATATATAGATATATGTGTGTATGTGGTGTATACATGTGTGTATGTAGAGCGTATGTGTTTAAAATTTAACATAGAGCTAGTAGGCACATACAACATCTATGGACTTCTTTATCATATTGGGTGTGTGTGTGTGTGTGTCTTTGGTTTAGTAAATTTGTCTTTCAATTTTGGTCCTCTAAGATTAATGGTTTAAGATTGCAAACTTAACTAAGAACAAATCCGCTTGGAGTTTGGACTACGAAAAATAATATTAGTTTAAAGCTTACTTGGCGCATTTTTGAGCTGCATACAAATTTGAAAAATAGCTATGCATATTCAAATATTTTATTCACTTTTAAAATAGTATCTCCATTTGTTTTGTTAACAGCGTTGATTGAAAAATTCCAAAAAGTTGTTAGTGTTTTGTATTGTAACTAAGCTTTTGATATTGTCAGTTGAGTAGCATAAAAGAATCCAAGTGAGTGGTAAACTTACGGAACTGTTGTTCTGATGGTGTCCTCAATGTTGTTGTTGGAGTACAGACCAATTGGCGAGTTAAATTGCTTGTGGAAAACCTTTGAAAGGAATTGTTTTATATTAAGATTGACAACCGTTTGATACTGTTTGAGATACTTACTCTGCCGGTATCGGCATCCTGGCCAACAACCTTGTGCAACATGGTATCGGCAACACGTTGCTTCATGATACTGTCATGGTAGTCGTGTCCGGGATGGGCGCGCACAGCTGGATTTGGGTAGTGTCTCAAGTATGAGTCTGTTGAGGGCGCATCCTTTTTCACTTTGGCACCGGGCAGAACCAGTGGAGTTGTTCGGTATGGCTATCATAAAAAACACAAATTGAGAATTGTGGTTAATTTATTATTTTGTTTATGACAAACAATGTGTTTGCACATTTGGCTATCTATATAGTACAATATAAATAATTAAAAGTTATGTACAAAGTCCAAAGGGGGGCAATAAAATCATACGACCATTAGCACAACCGCAGTTTTCAAACATTTGCGCTGTGCCTTATTTAGCAGACAGTGTATTTCAGTGTATTCGATTTATATATGTGTGTCTTAGTATCTTTTATATTTTGTATAAACTTTATTTACCAAAATTCCATTTTATGTATGAGAGTGAACGCGTCTGTTGTCTGTACATACATATATTTTAAAAATATCTCAACGGAGCAAGACAAGATAAATATTTATAGGCGCTTACGTAAGCGCTTCTCGCCTGCGTCCAGCAATCTTTTCATTTTGTGCTCGCTGTTTTATTTTTGCCAACAAACGTTGACTAGCTGATCGCGGACACGCAGTCGCACAAGCGCGTAAGTAATTTAATATTCGCGGCGACAATTCAAAATTGTGCGCTCATAGCTCAATCGAATGCAACGCTGTGCAGCGTTGCCAGACAGCTGCAGCTCACACTCATCACTCAGCTGATCGAGGTGCGCAGCTGAGGCGCATTTGGCGCCTTTTACTTACTTTTTTTACTTTGCCACTAAACACGTCGTGCTTTTTGTACCAACTAAAATTTGATAAATTAACTGTCTAATAAGTAACAAGAAAGTGCATCTAACTCAAAAAAGCTTAACAATATGGCCGCTGTACGTCGCTCAACGCGTCTGAGCAGCGTAAGCAAATCTACATCAACAGCGATCGCAGCGCTGCCTCCGTCGCTGCTGTCCACAACGCCACGACGCTCAGACGTTTGGCGCAGAAGACAAATTAAGCAGGCGCTGGATAGCGACGAAGAGGATGATCAGGATGATGTTGTTAGTATAATTTCAGAAAATAACGAGAATAGCAACCTGTTGAACAAAATAGACAAAGCTGGCAGACGTAAATCGGCCGCGGCTACAAAAACAAACAGCGAGCCACCAAAGACGCCACGCAGCAGCAAAAAACCAACGACAGAAACGAACATGTCTCAACCCATAAAGGCAAATATACGACGAGCAAGAGCAAACAAGAGTTCTAGCAGTAGCGAAGAGGAGGTTTTAGATGTGGAGGAGAACCATGTGTCGCCGCCAAAGCAAAGGAAATTGCAGCCATTACCACAACATTTAATAAGCCCCTCGCGACTTTTGGATAGACTGAGCATCGACGAACGCGAGGAGCAGAATGATAAACCTTCAAACAAGACTGAAACTTATACCAAAGAGGTGCAGCCACTCGAAAAGCCATCGCCACCACGCAACAAATATCAAAACGCGCGACGAGTGCTCAACAGTGCAGAGACACAGCATCTGCCTGGACGCGAGGAGCAGCTGCAGGAGCTGCGCGACTTCTTTACGCAGCATTTGAACACGCAAAACTCTGGCAGTCTCTATGTCTCGGGTCAACCAGGAACCGGAAAGACTGCCTGTCTCTCATTGCTGCTACGCGCTCCAGAGTTCACTCAACGCTTGCAGCGCGTCTACATAAACTGCACAAGCATTGCCAGCGTGGGAGCTGTTTACAAAAAGCTGTGTGCCGAGTTACAGCTAAAACCAGCAGGACGCACCGAACGCGATCATCTGGCAGCCATACAACGGCATTTGCGCACTGCGAAGCGTATGTTACTTCTGGTGCTGGATGAAATCGATCAGCTGTGCACCTCACGTCAAGAGGTTCTCTATACGATCTTTGAATGGCCTGCGCTGCCAGGTGCCCGTATCTTGCTAGTTGGCATTGCTAATAGCTTGGATCTCACTGATCGGGCACTGATGCGTTTGAATGCGAGATGTGAACTGAAACCGAGACTGATGCACTTTGCGCCCTACACCAAACCACAAATTGTTGAGATTTTTAAATCACGTCTCGCCGAGGCACAAGTTATGGATGTATTTCCACCCGTCACGCTGCAACTGCTAGCGGCCAAGGTGAGCGCAGTTAGTGGCGATGTTAGACGCGCTTTGGACATTGGTCGACGTGTCGTTGAGATTGCTGAGCAGCAAAAACGTGCGGGAGAAAAGGAGTTCAACATGAAAGCGCTCGCTTTGGAGGGTGAAACAACAGAGACTCAGGGTAAATTAAAGCTGCTCTAAAAAAGACTATGGCATTTATTACCAAATCCCATTTACAGATACACTTAAACCAGTACAGGTTAGTCAAGTGGCTGCAGTGCTGAACAAAGTGTATGGTGCCTCACAGAATCTAGACGAAGATATTGAGGCTGCGTTTCCGCTACAGCAGAAACTGATGTTGTGCTCTCTGGTGCTAATGCTGCGCAACGAACGCAACAAAGACATAAGCATGGGACGATTGCATGAAGTCTATAGACGTGTCTGTGCTAAGCGCAACATTCTAGCTCTTGATCAAGCTGAGTTTGCGGGCACCGTTGATCTCGTAGAGACGCGCGGCATTCTGCGCATTATACGCAAGAAGGAGCCGCGTCTCAGTAAAGTCGTGTTGCAGTGGGATGAGGAGGAAGTAAATGCAGCACTTAGCGACAAACAGTTGATTGCATCAATCTTGAGCGACACCGCCTGCTTGGCCAAGTGACAGGCAACGACAAATAGAAACAAGCACACATAATGATCATGATGATTACCTTTATAAAATGTTGTAGGCAAACAATTTTTGTGGTTGCTTCTTTGGCTAATTGCGCATTTCTCACAATTTTCACATTCACCTTGGCCATAGAACGTATCGAACGATGGACGTACAATTTTGAGATATACGAAAATAAATTTAAAACGTTCATTTCATTATTTTTTTTATGCTAAATTTAAAATTCGTTGTTGGCGCAAGCACAAAAATATGTTGAAATATCATTTGAGGGTCACTTTCGACTTTAATCTTGTATGATTTTGTTGCCCATCATTAATTTAAATTAATTTGCCCAAACGATTACCATCTTACTATTTAAAATCATAAGTTTGACAAAGAAACCTACAAAAACATTCATACTATTCATGTTGATTTTAAGAAAATGCCTTAATTGTAATAAATAAATTAGTTTCGAAATATATTTTATTATGCTTTGCGACAACAATTGTTCACTTTCGCTGCGCCACATTGTTTGAATGAAAGCCAAAATCTTCCCTCATGCTTAAAGGGAATTTAGCCATTGTTTTTTTGGGTTTATTTTTGCCATTTAACTAATTATCGCCACTGTTTGGTTTTTATCGTCATTTTCAGATTAATTTCATTTTGAATAATTTTGTTTATTTGGATTTTGTTGCTTTTGTTTTTCGCTCAGCGTTTTATTTTCTAAAAATATCTAACGAGGTGGTATATATTACGTTGAGAGCAAACAGCAAGAGCTATGAAAAAAAATATGTTTCAACAAAATGTTTTTGCTTTCGACGCATATTGACGAACAAGCGAACAAATATGTTAAAATAATAAGCCAAATGGTGGGTGTATATAGCTCTATGTATATATAAGAAGCAGACAAAGAAAGAGAGAGAGGGAAAGTAAAGAGAGCTGTTATGTACGCACCTATTCTTCTATTCACTTTTTTAAAAATATTTTTTTGAAAAATTAAAAAAATAATAATATTTAAAATCTGTCGCTTGGACTGTCAAATGTATTTGGACTTGAATTTAAAAAGACATATTTGACGTTAAGGTAAAGGTGAAGCATTTCTAATAGATTTTACTATTAGTATTTAAAAAAATGTGTACTTAAATAAGTAATCGTCACTGCTGCTTACTTGATATTGAATGCATTCATTGAGGTCTGGCTGCTCCTTGTAGTAGACAGGTGATCCATTTTTGAACTGAACGTACTCCATTTTTATATGTGTATGTTTTTATTTGTGTGTGTGGGTTTTCAATTTAAACTCCTTTATGATTAAAATTTAAAATAGAATAAAACGAATCGATTACAAAAAAACTCTTACGCAAATTACGTAATGTCAAAGAGCAATTTTAAAATTCACAATTTATAATACAATGATTATAAATATTTATTTATTATTTTTTTTTTTTATTGCTTTGACTGTAATGTTTGGTGTGACTCTTTTTGAAATTGGGCAACTTGCTTTTGTGGCACGTTTAAATTAACGCAGCTCTTCTTCTTCTTGTATTCACCACTTGCGGAGATCGCTACACTAGGATTATTAGGAGGGATGTGTTCTGTCTAGACTTGTTTATTTTTCAATATTCCGAACGCAACTGATTTGAAAATTTTCAAATGCTGGCGAATTATTGCTATTTCGACTGCGCGGAATTCCAATTCATCTATATAGATCCCCCCAACATACATATATATAGCTGTAGCTTTCAGTGTATGTGTATGTGTATGTGGCCATAAAGAAAAACAGTGCTGACGGTCAGAGGCCGTCCAAACCCACGCACACCAGCACACTCAACAGGCACTCTCTCCACTACTCTCATTTTCTCATTCTGTCTCTGAATTTGTTATATATATACATACATATAGACGCTTAATGTTTTGTGCAAATAGATTATTCACCGAGCGTAAAGGCAAAAATACAACAAATATTTACATATAAACTTGGACTTGGATGCTGCCGTGAGAGCTTTTCACGCCCACGCGCCTTTACCACGATCTCCCCAATCCCTCCTTATAGCGATATCATGTATGTGCTGTCACTTTGTTTGTCCTGCCTACAAAACAATATTATAGTATGTGTACATTGTATATATATATATATTTATATTTAATTGCCGTTTTTTGGAGCAATTTCAAATTCCTCTCGCCATTTGCATTATTCTTTTGCAAATTAAGCACAAGTTTAAACAGAAACGAGGCTATATTATAATTTGCTTGAATGCACGAAACATAAAATCGCTCTGTAGAAAATTATTGATGTATTTTCAGTGTGTTCTGACAGTTTCATTTCTTAGATTTGTAGATTCAACATTGACATTCTGGCTGCACCTAATTGATGTCAAAATCAATTGGCACTGGAATAGGCAATAAGACAGGTGTAATTAACCTTCATCATTTAGACACATACTCAACATCAGTTTGGGCGTCAAAGAACTTTCAAGTTCGACGGAAAGATCCAAGGAATTCATAATTTACATTTGACTATGTTTGTTGTTTTTTTGATTTTCAAATGTGAAGGTTGTTTTGTTTAGTTTTGAGGTATTTTTACAAAGAAATTATTCCAAGAAAAAGAAAACAAATTGAAAGCGTGGGCTGCTTGAAAAGTTTTCCAACAAAGATAAATGTTTATAAATCAATAGCTTAAAAATAGAATATTTCGATGCATTTCGTTTCTATAAATAACCCAAAATGCAATATGTAGTCAATAAAACATAGGAAAAGTAAAAACTTGATGACAAATCAAATCAAGCAGTTGCAATAGAATCTTTATTTATATTTTTATGCCACATTGACAAATAAAATGGCAACCTTGATGAGTGGCAAATTTAATGTTTTGCCACATCAACAGCGTCATCAGGTGAACGGGTGGAGCTTGTCAAAACACTTTCATTGGCATTGCCTGAAGATCACAAGGTAGCACCAGCAAATGCCCTGAGCAACAGGCAATGCACACTCGGACAAAGACTGACAATACTTATTCATATATAATTAGATTTATATATACTAGATAGATATATGCATAAGTACGCTCTGCTCACCTACCTGCAGTCAGGCCAAATTGGCCAAGAAAATATATTTTCAAAATAGCTTTGTGTGAAAAAGGGCGGGAGCCAAGTTGTTTATTTACTCGCCAGTTTTTCCACCTTCACACGCTGCGTCACAAGATTTTCCTGTTGAGCGTTTACATTTTCGCAGCTAATACGACTTGGGCGTTTATACGAATATTGCTCTATATTTAGATTGTGTAAACAGCAAAACCTTGACCACAAAATGTCTATCCTCTGATGTCAGCAGATGGTGTATGATTTTTACAAAATCCATATCTATTTCAAAACAAAATCCTCTGTCTACTTCAAGGCGTAAATTATGCATCGAAAATATAATTTCTTATTGCATACTTTTTTGCGCATTACAATATGAAAATGATTATCGTTCCACTTACCTGATTAATAATGGCGGCTTGCTCCTCGGCAACATCTTGCTGATGATCTCGCGTCGGCTTTGGTGAAAACATATCCGGCGGTGCCACATAGCCGCCCGAGGCATTTAGCTTCGGAAATACCGTTTGCGGCAAAGTATCCACTGGCACCTGCATTGCACGCTCAAAATGACTAGGTCCAGGCAGAAAAGGTGATGGTCCGCGATGCGGCTGCTGCGACAATTGTGGACTAACCGTTGACATCTTTGGACTGCCGCTCGAACCGGCATCCTGATTGATGCCCTGGGTGTAGGCGATTGTGTTGTCCCTAGAAAATATACAAACATGTATTGCTGTTATGTTTACGACTTATTCAAAGAGCTTACCTGTGCACCACCAAACGTATCTCGTTGCCAGCTCCTCGGAACAGCTGCTGGGCATCAGCGTGACTCAAGTCGCGTGCATCGTATTCACCGATCTTGGCTATTATATCGCCACGCAGCAGCTCCCCGTACGATGGGCTGCCAAGTTGCACCTGTATACAAACGAAGGTTAAACATGTGAGAAGGGGCTGGCTTTTTAAAAAGTATTAGACAAACGTAAGACCGCTAACGACCTTGACATCGATGCACAGACTTCATCATTATGAGGGCCTCATTCCCTCAATCGCTATTCTAGTTTGTATTGTTTACATGCGTCGCCTTCTTGTTTGTTTTGCCTCAATTAGTTTTACTGGCGTCTCAGAATTTGCAAATCTTTGGCAACGTTGCCGTTGCAATATATTCATAGTATTCGATTTTTAATGCGTGTGTGTGTGTGTGTTAGAAAGAGTGTGCTAGTTTTGCTATTTATACTCTACAACAAAGTGGGTGAAAGGGTGTATGCGAAAAGGTTTGTTTTCCGTTGCAGTTGTATAAACATTTAATACAAATTTCTGGTGGCCGACCGTATAATTACAAAAGTGTCATAAAAATCCGATTATATGTACAGTGAAAACATTTTACAAACACTCGAAGTGATTTATATTGTTGCTATTGCTATTATTGTTGCTTCTTAGTGTATTTTGTAGTCGTTTAATGTTGTTTGCATGCACTTTTACTGTTTTGATTTGTTGTTGTTTATCGTTTGCCGTTTGTCGTTAAGTAGTGCAGAACACAAAGGCCAAAGCGGTTTGGCAAACGACAAACTAGCTGCATAATGGACAGTTCTCTGTCGCGTCTGTGCAACAATTGTGATGAATGAGATTGGGGACTGAGGCGACATTAACCACAAAGCAGAGAGCGACAGGCAAGAAGAAGGAAACCATTGCCAGCTTTTTGCTGCTGCCGCTGCTGCTTATGCTTTCTTTGCTCTAGTTACATAACCAGTCTCAACTTTACCCTGGTGATGATTAACGGTGTATCCAGATCGTTGCCACCGACCAAACGGATGCCCCAGGGCGTGCCCTGACCATCACGTTGCAGCAGCACAGCAAACTCATGCAGCTTAGGGCTCATATTGATCCGATGTTTATGTGTATTTAATAATCACTTGAATGCAACAGCAGCTCAGTTGAACATAGTTGTAGATAAGTGTTTTTTAAGCAGATATATGATCTCTCTGCTTTTGTCACTGATTGTTTTAATTGAATTGTTTATTGGCCAAGTACTCAGCCCGAGGCAGAGGTAGCGCGTGCTGCGCGATTTTCGCGTTTTATTCGATCGCAGTGCTGCTCTAGTACTAATTTTAAAATACAATTTGTATTCCTTTTTGCAGCAGCATCGGCTACCGATCGTGGTATACTACTACGAGTACACTGCGCTACAATCATGTAGTCAGCGGGGCTGAGAAACATGAACTCAATCCCCAAATGCCAATAATTTTCAATATGCGCTCCGACAACAGCATTTCTGTTTTGCCATAGTATTGGTAACCACCAGACCACTATATGTACACACATAAGTTTAATTGTTCTTTTGCAAAATGAAAAAGACTAACGTTGTTCTTGTGCAATATTTTGTGGCAGCTTTCAATCCTGTTGCATGGAACAATTGACCCTGAATGTGAGCGCCACATGTCATCATCTTGTATAGAATATAATCACGATAAAAATGATGAAGACGAACGTTTGGCATCTGTTTTTCAAAAATGGTTGAACCATTTTTATTATTTGTGCTTGGGCATTTTTATGTAGCCAAGCAAATGAGAGGCTGTAATTAAATTTATTTACTGGCACGCTTCAAATAGAAACAAGAGCAGCAGCAGTAGCAGAAACATCAACAATAACAGTCCCTCATTTTGAAAATAAACAAATCAAATGTTTGCGGCATTAGTCAATGAGCGTTCAACGCATCGTATGCGCAATATCATTTGATTGAAGGTCTTGTCTGGGACAGTTTCCCATTCAAAAGTAGCTGCTACTTTATAAGATTTCCAAAATTATACTCATAGCTTGTTAAATCGAAATGATAGGGGATGTATATATTGCTCTATAACGTCAAAAGAAATCGAAATGAAATTGTTTGCTTTTGTTTTTGGCAGCGTTTTTACTTTTTACAACGGAAAAATCTTTTCGCTTCCCGTTAATTTTCGTACGGCTGGCGTTGATATACAAATATACATATGTATACAATGTATGGACTAGCATTTATTTTTGCAACCTATTTATTTGATTTCGGTTTTCTTCGCCACAATTTTGAAATACTTTTACTATATGTGGTTTGAATTGCTAGTACATGATTTTTGGCAAGGAATTCGTTGAATCATATATATAATATATTAAATTTGGGTTTGTTGTCTAGTTAAATCAGCCGTTTATATTTTTTTATCAACTTTTCAAAGTCAAAAATATTAAATTTAATGCACTTAAGAGATTTTCCAAAATATTGCGGCCTTTGCATTTTGGTAAATGCAACGAATAACGATTGCGTCAATTCTACCCTAGAATGATGAATGCTTTTTCGGTTTGGGAATTTTTAAAGCTGCATTTTGTTTAATTTATTTTAAAAGAAAAACTGCAGCAGTGGCCAATTAATTAAATTGTGGCTGACAAATTTACGAGCCGCCAAGTGCAAAATGTTATTGAACTGATTTTCTGTGAAGATTGGGGCCACACCAGCGTCGATTGACAAGCCATATGCATGGTCTCTACACTTACCCCACTGTATGGCTCATCGGCGAAATGGACACGCTTCTTTATGCCACTGCTGCGACGTCGCTGCGTCAGTCGTGAGGTTGGTATGGATAATGGGGGTGATGGAGACGAAATTAATACGTCATGTGCATAACTGGGCACCTTCCAAAAAGCCGGTCGAACGTATGACGATCTGTCGGTCGTCATTGCTGGCCAGCGACTAGCGTAAACAAATGGAAAACGCTACGAAAATCATATAAACAATTCAAAAATGCTCTCTTTTTTCTACTAAAGAGCAGCACAGACATCCATGCGTCTTCTCACGCCAACGCGTACTGTGTGTAATATAAATGACCCATGCAACAAAAAAAGTTTTTATTGCAAATAGCAACATCTGAATTATGCCAATGATGAGTGAAGATTAACAAGTACAATGAATGAGCGATTATTGCCAATGCAATTAATTCAATATAACAGCTCAATTCATGCAAAATTTTAAATGCAGCTCGCAGCTCACTTCACGTGAGTTAAAAGTTGCGCACAGCCAACTTCATGCGAGTTTCAGCGTTGCCATACAGTTTGTTTGTGCACTGCACTTGCATTTCTACATCCCTGCTATTATTTATTGTTAAAAAGATAACAAAGCAACAGCAAAGGAAATACGGAGCACATTATTAACGACTCTATGGAGCAGAGAAGAATCTGAGGCAGCTATGTCAATCTTTAAGGCGCGGTATGTACACCTGGCACTCAACGTAAACAAAGACACTAAGAAACTCTCTCCTGCAGAGTAAAGGAATTCGAGGATATTTTTGCACAGGATTTGATTGACATCAAAGAACTTCGACGCCATGTAAACAATGGTTAGTATGAACACACACTGAAAGTTGCATTCACTTTCGAAAAAAAAAACTCTACAGGTGTGCCAGATGTGCTCAGTTTTCGTGCACTGAGCTGGAAAATGTTGTTAGGCTATCTGGGACCGAAACGCATCAATTGGCCTACAACGTTAGCAAAGAAACGTGCACTGTATAAGCAATTCATTATGGAGCTTGTGCTCCCGCCTGGACATTTACAAAATGGCGTTGGCGATTGTGAAAATGAATCGAGGGGCGTTGGCCTGCAAGATCATCCGCTCAGCGAGGGGCCGGAGAGTGCATGGAATACGTTTTTTAACGATAACGAATTTTTGCTGCAAATCGACAAAGATGTAAGACGCTTGTGCCCAGACATATCTTTCTTCCAGCAGCCCACAGAGTACCCTTGTGAAATAGTCGTGCACAGTAAAGGGGAACAAGGCAGGAGGCTACACGAGCGCGTTGTGCCCTCGGTCCTAAGCTCAGCTAATGTAGAGCGCAAGGGTCTTGGTGTCACCAAGGTAAGTTTGCCATCTGTTTACATATGCTTGTGTATAGTATTAAGAGCTTAAGTTAAATTCAATTGTGCACTCCCATTCGGAAAATAGCAGCAAGTAAGTTGACCTAACATAAACAAACGCAATACTTACAATAATATTTTAACAATTCATCTAGATTAACTTGATTACCAAACGATCTGTGGAAAACTACGCCGCCATGGAAGAGGGCCAAGAAGCGCATTGGGAGGTTGTGCAACGAATTTTGTTTATCTACGCTAAACTCAATCCTGGCCAGGGATACGTACAGGGCATGAATGAGATAGTTGGACCCATTTACTATGTGATGGCCTCAGATCCCGACCTCTCTAATCGAGAGCATGCTGAGGCTGATTGTTTCTTTTGTTTTACCGCTTTGATGAGTGAAATACGCGATTTCTTCATCAAAACACTGGATGATGCTGAAGGTGGAATAAAGTGTATGATGTCAAGGCTTGCGAATATGCTTAAAGCCAAAGATATTAAAATATACGATCATCTTAAGAGCCAGGAGCTGCATCCCCAATACTACAGCTTTAGATGGATCAATCTGCTGCTTTCACAAGAATTTCCACTGCCTGATGTGTTGCGTATATGGGATTCGGTGTTTTCTGATGAGAAGCGTTTTGATTTTCTTATCAAAATTTGCTGTTCCATGATATTGTAAGCAAAAACGCCAATAGTTACAAAGTTCAAAGTTTTAAAGCTCCATTATTTTGCAGAATTCAACGGGAGGCCATCCTGGAGAATGATTTTGCCTCGAATGTTAAACTGCTGCAAAACTATCCGCCAATTGATATTAACGTTGTTCTGACCCACGCCGTATCATTAGCGTAGCAGTTGGCGTATTCAAATTTAAGCCTGAGCTTGCGCCTTTTCTTAAGATTTTATGACATGAGAAGCCAATATTCTGATAAGCAATACGTCAAGCAATCAATGAACGTAGATATAAAGCTAAAACTATAAAAACGCACGTTCCGTTTACTCAAATAATCCTTTATTATATTTGTATGCTTTTGATAAAACTTTAATTTTGATAAAATTCGTTTTCATTAATTGAAAGGGATAAATATAGGTATCCCTTGTCCAATATTTTAAATCGGACTTAGAACGTCAAAAACGATTACGACTATATAGAACATCTTTCTAATATCGTAACATATTCTACTTGCTCTTGGGAGCGGTATCCTTGCAAATAGTCTGAGCAATGAATTCTATCAAAGTTCGAGTTGGTCGACCAGCCATTCCACGACGCAAGTACTCAAACTCCTCACCAGCAGTAACCATCACATTAGAAGCATCCTACGAAAGTTTTTTTTTATATATAACACGACATATCTAATCAATATAATTCTACTTACAATGTGCATCCATTGGCCACAGGGCACAAACTCGCGCAAGAAAGCAGCTGCCTTGCAGGGACGACCACCACGGCCAATACCATAGTTCTGAACATCGCTGCGTCCTCCAGAGCGCACAGTCTTGCTGTAGTAGTTCCACAATGGGAATCGCCAGACACGATCTCCGGTGTGCATGCTTGCGTGCTTGATTTGTTGCCAGAGGATCTCTGAATTGGTAAAGATACCACATGCAGCCTCGTCCAAGGCTTGACGCATGTATCCAGAGCACGTACCAATATCAATGATGCACTTGGGACAGAAGTTCTGGCCGTACAGCAACGCATCGGCAAGAACAAGAACATCTTCATGATCGGTACACTGGACCTCAATGGTCTTTCCGTTCATTGACTTGACCATATCGCCAGGACGGAAGGAATTACAACCAATGACATTTTCGCACAATGGAATAAGACCACGAATGTTGACTGGCAGTCTAAGTCCGGCAACGGCACGACAAGTTGCCACCACAACAGCAGCCCCTGTCATGTCACCACGCATATGGAAGAGTTCACCCTTCTCCTTGAGGCACAAGCCGCCAGCGTCGAACGTTACACCCTGCCCAACCAGGACAATGGGACGTTCTTCGGCGCAGGTGCCATAGTAGCTGAGCTCCAAGAAAATAGGTGGTTCACAGGATGCTTTGCCTACCGCAAGGAAAGCATGCATTGACTGGCTCTCAGCCCAGCCCTCTACTTTGACCTCCACATTGACACCAGATTTACAAAGAACCTCGACGACGTTCTGGGCAAATGCAGTTGGCGTCAGCAGATTGGAAGGCATCTCTTGAAGCTGCCGGGTAAGGTTCTGTGCAGCCGCTTTCTGAAGACCAATACGCCAGCCTTCAATGTCACAGATTTCATCCTTGTTGGTATAAAGGTCAATAGCTGGCACTGACAACCGCTTCTTGGGATCGCGCAGCTCCTGGTAAGTCCAAATGCCTAAAGCAGCGCCTTCAGCTGCGGACTCGGCATGTCCACAGTTTTCCACTTCGATTCTATCAGTATCCAGCTCAGCCAGAATTCGGCAAGCAGACCCCACTGATCGACGAATAGCCTCCTTCTGCTCATCGAGGACCTCATAGGGATTATAGCCCAGACACTCCTTGCCTAAGCCTATGATAGCCACGGCAGAGTAGTATGGTATACGTTCCGGCTCTATCGCGAAAAGCAGTCGCGTTTCACCACGCTTGGGCATGGGTCCAGACATTCGAAGCACCTCCAGCAGACGCCCATGCGTCTTTTGGACATTGTACCGCCAGCCAGCTGCAGTCAGTATACCCGCATCGTTTTTATCCTCCTCATCGGCGTATACTCCAATGATAAGGCCACGAGAGGGAGGATCTGCGCAGATTTCCATTTGTTGGATTTGCAGCATCTGGTTTAGCATCTGAGAATAACTTCGGCTAAAAACTTTTTGACGCTGGGAAAAGGCCCGTAAAGCCAGATGTTTTGATACGCTAAACATTTTTACTTTTAACGCGAAAAAAAATAATAAATATTGTTTAAACTGTAAAATTGTACGATTTTTATTTCCAGAATTCTGTTTGATTCGTGAATTTATGACTGAGCTCTATTTCAGAACACATTGCTCCAACGTCGAAAACTTAGACAGAACACTTAGAACCTACTAGATTATATAATATTTGTTTAAAATACGCTTTGCTTTATTTTCGCTTAGAAGCAAATATTAACTGACCTCTTGAAGAATTTAAAACTTATAATATTCTTCTTAGCGAATAAAACGTCCTTTAACACAATAATTTTTAATATATTAAAGAATTCTAAATCGAGGAAGACCATTAAGATGAAAAATCCTTTGGTAGGCCTTCCAACTTAGTTTAATTAAAACCCACTATTTGAATATTACTTTTCAGCCATATTTTCTGTTCTGTGCATACTATTTAAACGGCCTTTCGTATATCTTCAATTCAATCAACCGTTTTAATATCAACTAAAATAAGCTTTACAAAGTTCAAAGTTTTAAAGCTCCATTATTCTGCAGAATTCACGCTACGTTATCAACAGTATGAAATATAGATGTATCACAATTTTATTTATATTTAATGCTTTTGTATAAATTCGGCATATACACAATCTTCCATTCTGAACAATTAAACGACGAAAGAAATTTAAGATAAGCGTCTGGTCCGCTTTAAGCGTCTTACTTTCCCATCTTAGGCGCAGTATCCTTGCAGATGGTCTGCGCAATAAATTCAACCAGCGTTCTTGTAGGACGACCAGCCATTCCACGTCGCAGATACTCAAAGTCAATGCCATTGGTAGTCATCACGTTGGTAGCGTCCTAAATAAACAATATTTTATATAGTTGATGCCTTAATGAAAGTTTCTAGTTCTACTTACAATGTGCATCCATTGGCCACAGGGCACAAACTCGCGCAAAAAGGCAGCTGCCTTGCAGGGACGACCACCACGAGCAATTCCGTAGTTCTGAACATCGCTGCGGTCACCGGCACGCACAGCCTTGCTGTAGTAGTTCCACAATGGGAATCGCCAGACACGATCTCCGGTGTGCATGCTTGCGTGCTTGATTTGTTGCCAGAGGATCTCTGAATTGGTAAAGACACCACATGCAGCCTCGTCCAAGGCTTGACGCATGTATCCAGAGCACGTACCAATATCAATGATGCACTTGGGACAGAAGTTCTGGCCGTACAGCAATGCATCGGCAAGAACAAGAACATCTTCATGATCGGTACACTGGACCTCAACGGTTTTTCCGTTCATCGACTTGACCATATCGCCAGGACGGAAGGAATTACAACCAATGACATTTTCGCACAATGGAATAAGACCACGAATGTTGACTGGCAGTCTAAGTCCGGCAACGGCACGACAAGTTGCCACCACAACAGCAGCCCCTGTCATGTCACCACGCATATGGAAGAGTTCATCCTTCTCCTTGAGGCACAAGCCACCAGCATCAAATGTGATTCCTTGGCCAACGAGCACAATGGGACGTTCTTCGGCGCAGGTGCCATAGTAGCTGAGCTCCAAGAAAATAGGTGGTTCACAGGATGCTTTGCCTACCGCAAGGAAAGCATGCATCGACTGGCTCTCAGCCCAGCCCTCTACTTTGACCTCCACATTGACACCAGATTTACAAAGAACCTCGACGACGTTCTGGGCAAATGCAGTTGGCGTCAGCAGATTGGAAGGCATCTCTTGAAGCTGCCGGGTAAGGTTCTGTGCAGCCGCTTTCTGAAGACCAATGCGCCAACCTTCAATGTCACAAGGTTCGTCCTTCAGGGCATACAAATCGATAGAAGGCACGGAAATGCGAGCCTTAGGGTCGCGCATTTCTTGATAGGCCCAAATGCCCAAAGCTGCTCCTTCAGCTGCTGATTCAGCATGGCCGCAGTTCTCTACCTCAATACGGTCAGTATCCAGCTCAGCCAGAATCTGACAAGCCTTTGCCACAGAGCGGCGGATTGCCTCTTTCTGCTCATCAAGCACCTCATAGGGATTATAGCCCAGACACTCCTTGCCCAGGCCAACAACAGCTACTACGGAATAGTAGGGAATGCGCTCAGGCTCAATCCCAAACAAAAGACGTGCCTCGCCCCGCTTGGGCATGGGACCAGACATTCGGAGTACTTCAATCAAACGACCATTCGTCCTCTGTACATTGAAGCGCCAGCCAGCCGGAGTTAGAATACCAGCATCGAGCCGGACGTCCTCATCGGCATACACACCGATAATAAGACCACGAGATGGTTGATCCGCGCAAATGTCCATTTGCTGCAGCATCAGCATCTGGTTGATCGCCTGGGATGCATATTGGCGGCATAGCTGCGGTTTCTTGGTGACTCGAAAAACGACACGACGTGTGATGCCAAACATGACTCCAAGGGGATTATTTTACGTTTTACAAGAATCACTTAAAATTTATAAATATTTTTTGGTTTTTGCACTATTAAATACAAAAATATTTTTATTTCAAGAAACGAAAAAAAAACATAGAATTTAAGACTAAAAATTTTTACCGATCTGTACTGTACGTTACAGGAACAAAAACTGAATAACATAAATTTTATTGTGTTGTCGATGCGAAAACTTGGTGATCAAAAAGCCTACTCTTTTTAAACAAATTCTTTTTATTGAGTAATCGAATTATTATAGATATCTAAGCATTTTGATTAAGATTATTTAAAGCGTTTGCTTCCAATTAGTTTAACAGCACTTTAAATACATAGTAAGGTACAATGTTTTGCTTCTTTTTGTTTTTTTTTTTAATTAATATAATAATACTGTTTTAAATTTTGGGAAAGTTTCAACCCAGAAACATGCATTTCCTTTACAGCTAAGTATATAAGTTAATGAAAATAGCTTACAGATCAACTACGACTATACTATTTAACAACATTCTTGTACTTTTGAGTTCGTATTGTATATGCAAGACAAAACAAAAACGTATAGAACGTGGGCTTGCTTTGGGATATGTATCCGTTAATCGCTCGAAGTCTGACTACATCATTTTTAGATCTTGTAGGTGGGGCGTGTTGTTCTTCATACATAGAGTTGTTGTGTAGTTGATAGTTAATAACGATAGTTGATATAGAGACAAAGAGACCAAAAAACTTTGAAAGTGTATGCCCAATGCTTAGTACATGTAAACACTGGGCACATTAAGTAGTTTGAGCAACAAATATCCTATTAATAAAATGCAGCGTTCTTGATTTATGCAATCAATTTTTTTTTTGTTAGTTTGGCACTTGGTATTAGCGCTTTCCTGTAAAATATATAGAACTTCAGCATATTGATAAAGGGTAGATTTAAAGCACATTAAGAGCTAGTTTAATAAAGCTATATTAATACCCAAAGGTTTTGAACCACAACAAAGCTTAAAGTTGCAATCACAATATTGTAGTCACGGTCACCGGCATACCCTCGGCGTTGATTGTTTGTTCGGTTGCCGTATGCGTGCGGTTAACAAAACTCTCCACGCTATTGACCTTGCTCAGATCGATGGGCGGAATATCCTCATCATAGTCGGAGGCCAGCTCCTCTTCAGCTAGATACCTACATTTCAGCGGCGGCTTGCTGTCCGCCTCATCCGTCTCCAATTCGACAGTATGTGGTACTGCATGAAAATAATGCGTCTTGGCCTTGTTGGCACCAGGCCGACCTGCACAATATATAATGCCATCATCGGTATCCTCATCTCCGTAATTGCCATAGCCGGCCTCGCACTGGTAGGGATTGGATTTGACGTGAACATTGCGACAACTGCCGCCACAATTATGATGTCGCTCCGCCAGTCCACCATGGTCTCCATAGCAGTGACCCTTGTGCAGGTGATGCGATTGACCCGACGACGAGTACGTGTGCGTCTGCACTTGTTGACCCACTCCGGCAGCTTGGCTGCTAGAGTGAGCCACTGATTGCTATATGTGCGAGTGAGAGTGCGCTATGGACATTGAGTAGGGACTGGTGTCCTTTTGCAGTCGCATCGTATCATAAATGGGAAACTCGCAGCATAATATGAACTTGAGCGCGCCGGGCACTTCCTCATAGACAGCCGGCGGCACGGGTATCAGTGGCGATGTGGATGCCTTATACTTGCGATACTCCAGTTGACTAAAGAAAGATTGTTTCTATAAATAGGTTAATTTGTAAAGGAAAACCAATCAGTTACTTACTTTTTATATTTTTCATCAGCGCTGCGTTCTCTCAACGGTATTCCAGACATAAACAATATGATCAGTGTGGTAAAAATGGGCGACGCAATTGCTACCCACTCAACGCCACTGATCACATTCAACGAGATGACAAAAATGCCCCACCAGACAACCACCTCGCCAAAGTAATTCGGATGCCGCGACAAGCCCCAGAGTCCTTGAAAACAAGCAAACTTGTTTGACACAAGAACATTAAAGATATCCACCTTAACCTACCATCATTGCAAAACTTGCCCTGATTCGCTGGATCCATGCGAAACGAGAACTTTTGCAGGTCCGCATACGTCTCGGCCAGCAAGCCCACAATAAACATGCCCGTACCAGTGGAGTCCAGAGTCGTCATGCCTTTGACCGCCTGGGGCAACGTGTGACGCGAGTTGATAATTATGACAGGCAGCGAAACAATATACACCCAAATAGCCTGAAAGATCATAGAATATGATTGTATTCACATGAATATAGAACTGTGAGCTGTGATGATGCGCATGCCAACAAGTGTTGGCAATCAAAAAATCACACAAACAGACAGCGACAAGACCTTACACTGCCACAGACACACTCATACGTATATTAAAATGTCATATATGTATGTATGTTCGTAGCATGTTCAGTACTGGTTTAATTGCTGGCTGTGCAACGCACACAAACATTTGGAGAGCAGCGTTGAGATTTGCATATGAATTATTTAACAAAACATGGCAAACACCATGAAATGACAGAAACATTGATTAGTGGTGCATAATTTGGAACTCACCTGAAAGGTCCAAAATACTGCATAGCGTATAATGTTACGTCGCGTATCCTCGAATTGCTTGTCCCGGCCCAATTTGATGATTCGATATAGCAAATAGCCGGAAAGTCGAACACCCCATAGGCAGACAAACACGGTAACCATTAGCTGACGACTTTCATACGCCTGAAAGGAAATGAAAATAGAACATGTTGCCACAATCTTAAACGTGTCTGTACAAACAAAATCCAATATCCAGAGAACACGCAACGCAAGTAATTTTAGCTCAAATTTCTTTTGTAATTTGTTGTCCACTAATTGCTTTCAGATGGAAAGTTTGATTTTTTTCATTTTATTTCGTTTTATTTTTTTTTTTGTAAAACTGCGAACAGCTGCAATAAAATTGAATACTCGGTTGACCTAATGCGATTAAACTTTCGTTTTTCTTTTTGCCTCCTGCCTGTGTCAATTTGCAGTTTTATTTTATTTTTATTTTTGTTCTCACCACTAAACCGCTCTAGTGATGGAATTTTTGCAGCATGGGCTGACCTAGGTGGCTGTTTGCGGCACAGCTTTCATTTTGTGATAAATTAATGGCTACTCTCAAAGGTATCAGAGCATTTCATTTATTTATTATGCCGCAACTGACAGTTGGCGTATCAAATAAATTAAAGTGCTCATTAAAGTTGCAGTGCACATTTAAACTGAGTTCAATTAACTAAGTGTGAGCAGTCTGGACTCGGGAGAATATGATGAATGGCGCTCAAATGATTATTTATTTAGAGGCTTAAAAGCTTAAAGGCTTAAAGGCTTAAGCATTTAATTGACAGTTGTTGGTGCTGAATGAAATTAATTGGATCAAGTAACTTGTCTGGGATTACGGTATTATGTGTTGCAACATGTGTAACTTAGTTAGCCGCACTAATGGCCAGAGTCTCAAACAATTCCGCAGACAGGATGACAAACAACTGGCCAAAGGGCCATGGTCGCCGCCAGCCAGACAAGGTCATGTTGCTAAAGTGCAAAACAACAATAATAACAACCTTTTGTTTTGGTGTGTATGCCAGCGAACACGGCAACTGCAGATGCTGTGTGTGTGCGTGTGTGTGTGTGTATGTGCATGCGTGTACAAAATTCGTATTTCAATGTCAGTTACTAAAGCCGACAAATCCCATTCTCCAAAGTTTTTACACACAGCTACCATCCGCAGGTGTAATTCAATGGGCTTCGCTTAAATAGTCGCGCTGTTTAATTTACCGCACGATTTCACACATTAAACATATAACAAGAAAGGGGGGAGGGCAGGGAACCCAAGCACTTACCTTGGATGGGCGATCCACTTGGCCCAGAAAAAAGGTCAGCAATGCGATGACAATGAAATTGACACCGCCGGCAAAGTCCGATAATTTGTCCAAGTGCAGCAGTGCGTTCAATAGGAAGAATAATAACTGCATGCTGGATACCACAATGGCGCTGATGGCATAATGATTTAAGCCGAAAACGTTGATGGCCATCGTATTATATTTATGTTTTAATCCGTTGTTTCTTTACTCTTCAACTGCTTCAGCTGCTTCACATCAATCTCTTCTTTTGACTTTGCTCATTCTGATGCTGTTTACATTTCGCACTTGGATACTTTGGCTGCTTGCCAGAAAGTCAACACCTTCTGATTTAATCTTTTTGTGTGCCACCGCTGCAAAGTGCCATAAAAATAGTGTAAGTTATTGATTCAGTTTTATTTGATATTTGATTCGTTACGTGCATAACGAATTGCATGGGGAACAAATGGTTTACTTTCATGCCAAATATAACTTACATCCTGTGCCACAGGGAATCAAAAATTCTTTAAAAGCTGCGCAACTAAATTCGTATTGCATTGCATATTCTTTTAGCAATTTGGCCAAGGTTGCTCTTGAGCTATTTGGTAGTCAGGTTTTTGTTTACTATTGATTTTCAATGTTTTCAATATCCAACTCAAGCGCTTTCAACTTAATCTTTTCTTACTTGTTTGTTCATTCAGTGCTCAGTAAAACTTTACTGAGAAAAACCTTTGGCCTCTGCCTCTTGCTCCCAAAAAAGTATGCTACAGCCAGCAGATGTGAATGCAACGAAGCATTCGCTTTCATTAAAACGACACCCGCGGCACTGTAAGCACCTTTAAACTTAAGCAGCAACTGCCTTAAGTACAGATCCACATTGCAATACACATGCATAGGTTGTTTTTTTCGTTAATGTTTTATTTTAGCATTGCAAAGCAGTTGGTGAGTCTGTGTGTGTGTTTGTGGCTCTGTGTGTGATACAATAGAGAAGGCGTTGGGCTTGTGTTTCGGTAATGTGTTGCCTCAAGACATTGACATGGTGCCAGGAGAGCATGTTCTTATGTCCTTCCTCAAATAGTTTTACCAACTTTTGCCGCGTTGAAAAGACACTTTCGCATACTTTGCATTCGTCTCGCTATCACCTCTTAGCTATTAGGGAAGGCGCAAACTTTCTTGAATCCTCTGAATTGTAAAAAATTTTAACAAGTTCAAATGTTATTGAGACAGCAGTTATTTATTGAACTTGAAGTAAAAGTTGTGCTTGCCTACCTATTAGTAAAGAGAAATCAGGTAACCTTATGCGCTCAGTCTATAAGTTTCAGTTTCAAGTCAACAGCCACTTAAAGCAATACAATTTGCAAAATTGAATTTGTTGAGTAAACATTTAAAAGACGGCTTGTGATATTTATAGCTTTATGTTGTTGCTATTTGAATTAGGGTCGCATATAGAAACGATGTCAAGTTTATTTTCGAGTTAGCTTCAATTGCAAAGCAAACAACAAACATGCTTCGCCTATATAAATATGTTGGCTTGTGTAAATAATGTAACTGAAACTTTTCTAACCTAAGCCGCACAAGTTTATACGGATATATGGATATGCCTATGCATCATTTTTGGCCAGAAGCCACTTTAGATGCTGCAACAGTTATAATAAATTAAGTGCTTAGCAGCAGGACTTTAATGTGACAAAGAACACTGGAACAGTGTCGAGTGAAATATTAAAGGATGCAATCGCTGTTCAATTTGTTTGCTTTGTGCTCTGCGTTTGCACAAGTGAAAGTAAGTTGGACACGCGCTTAGCTTTCTTACTTATATTGCTATTTGAAGGTCTTTACGAACACACACACATATATATATATATATACATGCATACACGCACACGTGCGTTAGACTCGCGCGTCAAAGAGTTTTTTATACCTATAGACATCAAAAGCAAATATCAGTTTTCATTTCATCCGTTACTTATATTGAGTGAAACCTTTTACAAACTACTGGCTTATTTTGATAAAAAGCATTTTTTCGCACTTTGTTTAATTTGTTTTTAGCACGAGGGAAATACATGCGCACAAGTCTTTGATAAGACTATTATGATTGAGCGCGTGCAAGCAACTGACAATATACACTTCTACGGCTAAACTGATATATAAAGGACCAACAGCCTGCTGATAGAAGCTTTTGAGGTAGTGTCATGCGCAAAAAATGTTTTATATCTCTCTAAGGATTCAAAATGCAATCAGTGACGACAGCAAGCTAGTTTTAAAGTTGTGCACTAACTGCATACCAGGTAATATTGGGTGCAACTATATTTACTTAATTTTGAGAAATGGTCAGCAGAATTTGTTTCTGATAACGTTAAAGGCGCAGCAAGCGTTTAATAATTTTACAAACGACGACGTGGTGAGGTGGCAACGCCAAAAGTTAGGGTCGAGCGACATACTGGCAACATGTTTCTCAACATATGTCTACAGTTGTGAGCGGCGTGAAGTTGGCAGCGGCCGCTTACCCAAGAAACGGAAAATCTTGACGATTAAAATAATTAAATAAAATATAGGCTGGCTCCTGCGTCGGAGTTGCAGTCGTTGCGTAATTAGCAGCGCTTGTGGGTGTAAAAGGTTGTTATCGTCAGCAGAATGGCGCTGGCATTACGGGTTGCATGCTTGGCACACGCCAGTGGCAACTGGAGCAGGTTCCCACAGCAGCGCCGTCGCTTGGTGCGATTATGCAGCACCAGCTCTTCGTTTAGTTCGAAGCCTAAAACCGGGTAAGAATTGCAAGCGCATGACGTGCCCTGATTAGTAGCCGGTATTAAAAACTCATTTACATCAAACAGCGATATCATACATAAATTGAATTACAGCACTCAAGAACAGCCAAAAGCAGCTACACAAACACAGCCAACACACTTGCCAACGACCCCACCACAGATAAAGCGAAATGTGGCTAGCGAGATAACCAGCGTGGGCAAGGTCATCTACGAAGCGGGCTGGGACGAGAAAAAGGACAAGCAGCAGCCAATTGGAAAGGCTACAGACGAAAAATCAACAAGTGCTCCCGGTCCACCAAGTAATGACCCGGATCAAGAAGAGGACAAGGCTGGAGAGGTTACCAAAACAAAGCGTAAACAAATGCGTGATAGTATGCAGTCGAAACGGGAGCAGATGCGTGACAATGTGCAGGATTACATATTTACGCGCTACTTCAACTATGTGAAAAACTATGATAAAGTGCTGGAGAAGAATTTTCCTAAAGCCATGCAGCTGTATCGAATCTTTTTCGTTGGCGTCAAAGACTTTTTTGCGGAGATGAAGCGTTTTTTAAAAATAGCACGTATTGCGAATGTTTCGCCGCAAGGTATAAGGGCGTTAAATCGCCAAGAACTCGAATTGTATATGCAAATGCCTCGCGACATGATGAAGGTGGCGCCGGCATTGATTGGCTGCTCACTGCCAATGGTGGGATATGCTTTCTTTCCACTTGTGTAAGCCAAAGAATTTTTTATCAGCTTAGTATACAAATTAATCACCTTTGCTGTTTAGCTTTATGTACCCCCGCACATTTCTTACGCCGCATTTCTGGACTCCGGAGCAGCGTGTCGAGTTTCAAACCTACTACATTAAGCGCAGACTGCAGTGCAATAAGCCTGTGCTTCGCTGCCTTCAAGCCAAACTCAAGTCCGTTGCTTCACATCACCACCATGATGAGTTCGAGTGCATCTTGGGACAGCTGGGCAGCGGCACACATCCTACACCAGAGGCTCTAATTGCGATTAAGGACATTTTTGCCGATGGACCTTATTCACTGCTGGGCATGTCACGAAAACACATCGTAAGCGCATGCGATTCCAACTATTGTTTATATATACTAAAGTTACTTGTTGCTTGCAGAAATGTCTAGTCAAGCTGCACGGACTGCCAAGTAGTCTGTTTAAGCGGCATCGTTTGCATGAGCACGCGTTCCTAGTGCATTATATGGATATGGCCATCACGCGAGAAGGTGGCGTTCATAATTTGAGCATGTCCGCTCTCCGCTACTCATGCAATCTTCGCGGTCTCAATTCAGATAACCTGAACAGTGAGCAAATGATCGAATGGCTACGTAACTGGGTAAATGTATCCACGTCAATACAAGGCCAGCATATCACTCTGTTCTTGCATCTACCGATTCTGCTGGGCTATAATCATCCAAACAACTGGAAGACCATCTACTGCAAGGCAGATTCCTAAATAAATTGGTGCTAGTTATTCACGTTTGCAATATTGTATCTTGCGAACTGAAATTGTTTTTAAAAAGCAAATAAAACTGTTAAAAATAACAAATAGTTTTTTCCTTAAGTTAAAATTACTTCTCCCAGAGAGTAAACAAATGAGTTCGTGTGTTTTTTCCTATAATAACACTTCTTTTATTTGCTCCTTTTTGTTGGATGTTCATCAAGCAGTTACTTTCGTTAAAAGTTTAAATGTTTACTTCTTGGGCTTCTTTGCCTTCTCGGCACGCAGACGCTCACGGCGATCCTTCTTGAGGATGCGTGGAGTGCCATCGGACTTGGTGCGCTTCTTCAATGTGTTGAAGGCGATGGTCAGCAGCTTGTTGCGCTGACGCTTGGCATAGCGCAGCTTGAAGCGATCAAAGTCATTCAATTGGGAGCGCTGCAATAAATATATGTTTCAAATTAATTTCTAAAGCGCCAAAATTGTTTACAAACAATTAAACTAACAGCTGTTGTCAGTTAATAAAAAGCTAGCTTCATGTATGTATCAGCCGGCAATTCCTATCAAGAACTTTCAATTATCATCATGTGCAGAACCCTTAAAACATAAATATAAGCGGTGATGTTTGCTTTGAACGTACCTTGCAGATGTTTTGTGCCTTGACGGACCAGGGGCTGACCTTCCACTGTGCCTTCAGGTCACTGTCCACCCAAGCCTTGCGCACAATACGCGTAGGCGCGGTGAAGGGGAACTTAATGCGGTATTTGGTCAGATGCAGATTGTTCAATCTGTACTCCTGACGTGGAACACCGGTCAGGGGACCGTCAACCAAAACCTGAAATCAATAAACAATCACTTTAGTTGGTTATGTCTTAATAGAGTTAACTACTAAGCAGCAACATTTGTGTGTTTCGCTTTTAAGCTATGCAGTGTACTTTCAGTAAAATTAAACTAGCTTCATTTATGTGTCAGTTGGCACTTCCTATCAAGAAGACAAATTATCATCATGTGCTACTGCCGCTTTAAACGTACACAACCTGTTGTTGTTGCTGCATAGGTTGAGCTACTTACTCTGTTTTGGTCAATGACATCGACGATGGCCACCAGGCGACCCTTCAGGGGACCTGCCGACGCCTTGGCGATACGACCAGTTTGTACGAATCTCTCGAAAGGCTGCAAGCACACATTTCAAAAACTTATGTAAAAATAAATTCAGTTGTTCACAGTGTTAGCAAAGGCAGCGCGCTGGTTGTCTGGTATAGCTATGTTGACCACCACGTGAAATATTTCGAATGCATTTAATGCAAACACAACCACAATAGCTTGGTTTTTTTCTATCAGCAACAACTTATCGCGCTGCCCTGGAAGATTTAATGCAATACTTAATTCAGTATGCACACTTTAAACCTTTTTAATTTCACATTTTTCATTCAAATGAGAAAAATACTTTGTGGACTCTTACCATGACGCTAACCGGAAAGAAAGAGAAGGACCGAAAAAAATTTGACAGCTCGACGTCAACATGGCGTTAAATGTGCACTGTACAGGGTTGCAATTAATATGTGTTTTTCAGCACTGCCATCACATTCTAACAGATCCAAAATGAGTTTAACACTGTCTTTTAAAAATGTTTTGATATTGTTATACCACATTTTCTCCGATACGATATAGTAAAACAAAAACGATTTTAGTTTAATATTTTTCAGCACGGCAGTTGCTTATTTATTTTACCTATAAAATAAAATGAGATGCTTAAATGAATAAAACCACTTAACAGCCGAACGAAACAAAATAATGTAGGCTGGTACCACTCATATTGTAACATAAACATTAATTTGTCTTGATCTGGCAACACCAATCGATAAGTATCATGACACCGTACAGCTAAGACTGCAGTTATCTGGCATCCCCTAAGAATTATAGTGTCGGGATATATGTTCATTTATTAATATTTACAAAAATAGTGGAAAATCTATTAAATTAAACGTGAAAATGGTATACATACACTTTCCGAATAACCTTACTGAGGAGGAGCAGATGCTTCAAGCAAAATATCAAAAGTTAAAGAAGAAGGTGGCTATTAACAAGCTGCGTCCATTTGTTTTTGTTTTTCAACCTGTAGTGATATTTACAGAAAAAAGCATTGCAAGCTCACAAGGCACCCAAACAGGAACCGGAGAGCGTTTTAACATTAAAGCGGCCAACAGATGCACGTGATGCGCGCGAAGTGGCACGGAAACTTATTAAAAGTGGCGCAATTCCCGCCATCCAAAAACAACAAACAAAACAGGATCAAACATCATTTAAACGGCCTAAAGGTCAGGAACGTGCCAAACGTTCCACATCAGAGACCACTGTGGCTGCCTACCAACCCTTTTCATCCACTCAAAACGATGTCGCCCAGGAGACAATTATCAGCGAAATAATTAAGGAGGAGCCACGACGCCAGAATTTGTATCAGCACTTTGCCACAGAACGGGATCGCGAGGAACGTGGTCTAACAGAAAAGGTGACTCTAGATACCGCACAGCCAGAAAAACCGCGAGCGGGAAATACGATCTTCGTATCAGGAAACAAGGTTACTGAAGAATTCCTTAAAAAAACATTTAATGATTACGGTACCATAGTCAACGTTTCCATGGAGATTGAAAAGAGGTGCGTTGCAAACATAGCAAAGTCGCTTGGTGTGTGATCAATTTCTTGTAATTGTGTTCTCTGTTCGCAGTCGCGGCTTTGTTTCGTTTGCTAAGCCTGAATCAGCAGATCGAGCCATTGCTGAAATGCATGGCAAGAGTGTTAATAGCATAGTGTTGCAAGTCCAGCTTGCTCGCCGCCAGCCACAAATTGAACCAATTAACGACGCTTCCTCCTCGGCAGTTTGGTCTTCAATTGGTAAGCAGTAGAAATATGAAAGTGTTCCCTTACTTTATTTCCATTTTCTCCTTTGCTTTCAGCGGCGAGCAAATCGCAAAAGGGTAGTCACAAAGATCAGCGACAAATGGTTCAATATAATGACGATTTCTTAATGTAACTGAGCCACAAGCGTATTAAGTTTTATTATAAATAGTTTTTCAAAACCTATGGACAAGATTTTAGACTTATAATCCCATTCATAAAAATCATTTAACGTTTTTTTTTTGTTTTTTGTTTATTGAAAATACGCTTCTATAAGTATATATAATGTACTTACATATGTTCACCTTCATTTTCAAAGTACTCTTGGTTCACATTGATTACCTCTAATGAAAGAAATTTTATTTTTGTAAAAATCATGGGAGATAAAACAATTCATTTTGAATAAACAATATATTGCCTAGGTCAGGTCTAAATAAAAACCAACAATGAATTAAACAATTGAAATTCTTCAAATATAGAAAATGAGCAATAACAATTGTATTATTTTAAGCATAAATGAGTAGTATAAGTATTCACCAACAAATTCAAGCCCATCCTGGCCAGCCTACCACATCAGGTAGTTATTAAATGTTTTCTTCCTAATTTAAGTACATATTTAATACATGTTCGTTGCTGCTGCTGTTATTGTTGATTGTTCTTGTAAAAAAACATGTTATCGTTTTGGTTAGTGTGAAAGTTATTTGATTATAAGTTCGGTATGTTGGTGTTTCAGTTTAGTTTGATAATGATTGAACTGGGATTTGTTGTTGTTTCGTTAAATTAGTTGATTAACCTTTGACTAGTAGCCATTATTCGCTTTCTTCCTAAAATAGTATTTCTTTGTTAGTATATAATATATATATCATTAAGGTTAAGGCCTTTGGTTCCGAGCGGTCGCTTTTGGTCCGCTTTTAAATTCGTTTCATGCTCCAAAAATGCAAAACTGCCCTCGGGATCATACTAATTTAAACCCAAGCAAACAGATGTTCTCCAAAGTTTTTGGCAGCTCTTCCCTTTCACGTCTGTTTGCCCTCGTTGCCGGGCGGATTAAAGTAGTCCCAGTGATGTGTGTGCACCTGTCGACCCGTTGCCAGAAAGACGAGCACACCAAAGGTTATCAAGATGAAGAGCATCATTAGCGCGGATATATTTCTAGACTGCTGTGCCGGTTCCAATGTAGAATCGCCGCGCACAAAGTTCGTCAGCTGGTTGATAATGTTGACCAGCTCCAGGCTACATGCCGAAAGAAACTGGCGACCCGCTTGCACCACTGTCTTGGGCTGTTCCTCATCGTATTCCTCCAGCGGTTGTGTGGCGCTGCGTGTGCGAGAGCGACGGGATCGAGAGCGCGGCCTCTCCACAAGCTGCTCATCTAGCTCTGAGTCGGATTCTTGCTCCTGCTGGTGCTGCTGCTGCTGCTCATGCACATGGCGACGTCGGCATTTATGCGGCGCCTTGCGCTCTGAAGCAGCGGCACCACCGGCAGCAGCCTCTGCCTTCTCCGCTTCGGCGCTGCGTTGCAAATTGTAAAAGGCCAATGGTGCCAGAGATTGCAGATACTCTACGCTTGGATACACAGCTGGTGGTGGTGGCAAGGGCAGCATGGCGGCTTCCGTCTGAGTTTGCTCATCAAGATTACTTTGTGGCGTTGACTCAGTGAGTTTTCCCTGACGAGGCGGCTTTGTCGGTGGCTCAACATCGCTGGTGGCGGGTTCACTGCTAGCCTGACGGCTAGTCTGCGTTTCGGTGGTCAGCAGTGGCGTTCGCTGCTCTCTAACGCGTTCAACAATGTTATCAATGAAACCCGGCGGCAACTCAATATTTTGCACTATTAATTTACCCGAATTACAGGCAAGCTCATCGGCACTGATTTGATCACCATGAAGCTGGGAGACCTGGATCTGTCCAGCTTGCAGCGCATGAACACGCAGCCGCTCTACCTCCAGTTCCAGCATACGAGCGGGCAGGTGTGTACCCTCCGTCTGGGAATCTAGTGATTGAACGGGCGTTAGCTCACGTACTGCCTGCTCGGCAATGATAAGGGCTGTGCTGGGATCGGTTAAAGTGGTAGATTTACGACGTGGTGGCGGCAAAGGTATTGACTCTGGAGCGTCTTTCTCCGCTAGCAAATCGTGGCTGTTGTCGGCGGCAGGTTCGGTGGGTAAAGTAGCTACAAACTTGGCATCAACTTCGGCCTCAGTAGGCTCACTTGCAATGACTTTCCTAACAGGTGCTTCCATGACTGTAACCTCTTCTGGTGTGCGTTCCGTTTCGGATAGTGTGTGCTCCTCTTCGGATAACATGTGCTCTGCTTCAGATTGTGTGTGCTCCGCTACAGAGATGGTGTGCTCTTCTTGAGATAATACAAGCTCCGATTCGGAGACAGCGTGATCCTCTTCCGATGTAATGCGCTCCTCCTCCAATGCCTTTGCTCTAGATTCTGCACTTTCAGCCTGTCTGTACACAGCTAGCATCTTTTCCATTTCCTCCTGCAACTCCTTCTCCAGTGCTTCATCCATTTCTAGATCTGAGCGTTCCTGTTTCTGTTGCAATTCTTCCTCATCATATTGGTCTGAATACTTTTCGCCAGCATCCTCATCCTCTTCATCGTACTCACTTTCACGAAGCGTTCGCTCAACCTCATCGTCCTCCAATTTACTGTCATAGTCACTCTCCATATTCGCCTGCTGAAGCTGCTCCACAGCTGCATCCAAGTCCGCTGAGCTTGCTGCATAATCGCTAGGAGCAAACTCGCCATGATCCTCCTCTTCTCCGGCTGTTTCCACATCGGATTTGCTTTGAACCGAACTATCCGAGAGTAATCCCTCGCGTCTAAGCTCCTCCTCCTCGCGGCGCAGCTCCTCATCCTCCAGATCTGCGGCACTTATGGGACGCACGATAAGCGATGCCTGCACTGCGTCATCTCCTTCACCAGTGCTCAGACTGGGTGTGGGTACTCGTCGCTCAATTATCACCGCTGAAGAAGGGGTTTGAGGACGACTTGCCGATTTGGAGCGGTCCGCTTGTGAGGATGCACGTGAGCGTTCTGACAAACTACGTTGATTTGCATCGCGGAAACGTTGTAGGCCCCGTGCTAGCTGCTCATCCTCACTGAGTGCTCGTGCGCCATCTACTTCATCCGGTTCTTGTGCCTGTGTGGAGCGCAATAAATCATCCAGCGTTGTCTTGGCGCCTCCCGAGACTGCTGAACGTCGTGGCTCAATAATCTTCATGTCTTCGGTAATCTCAAACTCCTCGACCACGAAACCCTCCGGCAGAGGATCCGTCTGTGTGGACGCCTCCACCTCAAACTCGCCCTGCTCGTAGCTATCAGCCGTAGATGAGCTGGCGATGCGTTCGCTATCCTCGTATCCGTCCAAGCCACTACCTCCTCGTGTTGAACGTTTCTCCCTTGGTGGGCGTGGTGGTGGCGGCAATGGCCGGAACTTCATTTTGTTAATAACCTCTCCGGACTGTAGATTTGAGCGCGGAGATTCAGGTCGCTGTAACAGTGCGCCTGGCTCTTCGTAGTCGTTCTCCTCCTCCTTCAGTAGCTGTGGCTGCTGCTGTTGTTGCTGCTCTCCGGCTGGCTGTGTGGCGTAGCTAGGGAATAGGGTTTAAGGAGCATTAGAAACGGAACCTGTCTCTGTCATGTTGCAGCAAAGGAAACAAAAGCTGTTCAAACCTTATGTAAGGGTGTGTTTCTTGTTTATGTTTTTTTGGTATTGGTTTTATTGGTATGTGCGTGTGTATTAAATTAGGAGCAGTTTCTAGGATCAATTGGCATTATAGCTTAAGTCTAAAAACTTAACCAAATAATTGAACAAAACTTAAAAAAAAATGCATTCGAGTCAATTCAAAATAAGGTCGCAATAGTCACAAATCAAAGCATAACTCAAAACAAAACAAGCGGCGGAGCAGCATTTCTTACTTTGACTTGAGCAGTAGCTGGTTACCAGGCATCTCTCCCAAACTGGCCGCCGAACGACGACGCGGCGGCAGCGGTGAATCCTCACTGGGCGTATACTGCTGCGGTGGCGGTGGCCGCGCCGGAGGCGGACTGCCCCGCGAGCCACGAATGCTGGGCAACGTGGCGAAACGTTCCCCTGGTAGGCGGGAGAACTTCTTGCGTCGTGCGGGTGGCGTCGGCTTGGGCACTTGCTCCTTGCGTACCACAGCATAGCTAGATTGTTGTGAATGTGGAAAAGCAGAGCGCACACCTAAGCAACGATTTGGCCAATTGGGACCTTATGCGACCAATTAACTTACCCATCGCTTTCGAGCATATCGATGACAAACTTGTCCTCAACATCAGCGCTCGGCTTCTGTACGTCCATGGCAAGTGATTCGGCACCGCGAGAAGTACGCTCATCCTCGGAGCGCTGTGTTCGGGCCGACGTACCATCCGTTAAGTTCTCCGGCGTGGCTAGCGGTATGTTATGATGATATTCATGCTCAGTGCGATAAACAATTACCTGCAAATTAAAAAGTCAAACTTTAATGATTAAGTTATACAATTAATCAATTGCCATAGCTACTTACATTTTCCTGTGGCTGCAAAAAGGTATTCGATACTGATCTACCACCAAAGCCATTAATAAACGAGTCCGCATCCTTCTCTACAGACTCATCATCGCGTGTGCGCTTTTTCTGTCGTCTTGGCGCCTGAGGGCGTCTCTGTTGTTCCGGTACTGCAGATGGAGCTGCAAATTTCTGACTGTTGAGCGCTTGTTCGGTGTCGGTTGCCAACTGTTCGCGTTGTGGTGGTCGCAGATATTCCTCATCATCATCAAAGTACTGAATGCTACTACCACCATCAGCCATTCGCAGATCCTGACTACCCTCCATGGAGGTCTTGCTGCGGCTGCGTGCTTTGCGCAAGGGTCGCTTTGGCATAAAGTCGCTGCCGTTTTGTGACATGGACATATCATCGCCATAGTCGCTACGATGGAACTCCTGCGAATCGTCAAATTCTGGACGATAGTTACGATGCAAGCGACGAGGTTTCGGTGGCGGCACATCGTACTCTCCATACTCCTCGGTTGGCTGCCTTTGCTCATCGCGATGTGACTGACCAACATGCTGCAGCGCATTGGGCATATCGTATCCCTCACGAATAGCGTCACTGATGTATTGGCGCAGCTGAATATTGTCCTCGGAGATGCCACGTTTGCGCAAGAAGAATTCATCATCATCGATTGTCTCCATGACGACTTTCTTGCCAGAGCTGGCAGTTGATTGTGCATCCTGCAAATCGTGATATTTATAGTAGCTTGCCTCTGCATCTAGTTCGGCCTTGCGCAGGAGCTTATTCTTTTGTATGTCCTTCTCTGTCCAACCTTCGGCATCGTGACTGTCCTCTGAGCGCAGATCAGAGTCTTGATGCACCATTGGACGCCGCTTAAACTCCCTCGTTCGCTGACTGGAGATCTCATGTATGGCACGATTCTCCTCATCGAACTCGGCAAACTGTTTGCTGTCTGCAACGCCACCCAAAATGCCCATTTGGGTCTGTGGTTGCGCCTCGCTAGCTGTATCCTCTTCCAAGTCATCCTTCATGCGTCTCTCCAATGAAGACTCTCTGTCAAAGCTCTCCAACTCACTACCATAACGTCGATAACGTGATCCTTCACTATCGTTGTAGCTTACGTCTGAAAACTTATCTGCCCAACGGGAACGTACTGGACCTGGACCACGATCACCCTGAGGCGAGCTAGTTGAAGTTTGCGAAGGCTGCGTCTCAGTGCTGGGTATAACGCTTAGACTGAGACCTTCAGTTCCTAGCGAGGACTCCATTGGTGGTGCAGGCTCCTCAACGGGCTTCTTCTTACGAAACGCGCGAGGATAGGTTCCAAAGTTAAACTCAAACTTTTTCTTTGGTGGTGCAGGCTGCATATCTGGCGGTGGTGTCGTTGGCGATTCCGTAGACTCATCAGGAATTCCAGACTCATTCTCCTTAAAGCTCTTACTGCGTCGCAGCTTTAAAGTGGTAAGCTTTTCCGGCAGTTTGAACTTGGACATGTCGGGCTTGTTAAACTTAGTGAATTCGGGGCGCTTCATGTCCCTAAATTTGGACATATCGGGTCGCTTTATATCGGGCATCTTGATTTTAGAGAACTCCGGAGCAAAGCGTCTGCGTTCCTTAGCCTTTGCCTTGGGACTTCCCGATACGGGTTTCGGCTTAGGCTGCGGACGCAGCTTGGTGCGCAACCTTCCGGCCTGGTTGCGTAGGCCATCTTGCATTTTTCGCGTGCGATCCTGGGCGGAGGCCATGAAACTCTTCTTACGATTCTCTGGCTGTGGCGGGAGTTCTTCTAAAGCGCTCGAATCCACTTGGCTTGTATGTATTTCGTAGTCTGTTTGAGATTCCGTTTGTGGCGTTATACCACTCGAGCTCAATTCAATATCAATATCCATGGGTATTTGATGGCTACTGCCGTTCTGAGCCGGCACTTGTTCTGCTGTGGGCACTGATTGAATTTCGCGCGCCGGCGACATGCCCACTGGCTCGTATTCATGATCACTGCAAGGGGAAAATACAAAAATTAGTTAACTTGAATGGTCTGGTTGATTCACAACAGATAAATGAGCTGATATCAAAAGGTGTTTTTGTTTGTTTGCTGTTTATTGCAAGCCAAGGTTAGAAAAGCCGTCACCCAATTCTCATTTCTAGCTGGAATATCAAGGGTGGATGTTTGTGTGTCGGGAGGTCGAAGTGTGTTGTTCGATCTAAGCCAAACCGTTGTTGGGGGTAGCACTTGCTTACCGAGAGAAATAGGTCCGCTCGAGGAAGTCACTGTGGTCATTTTGCTTTTGTGTTAGGGGCGAATCGGACTCAAAGGCCGCTAGACGCGATTTACGCTCATCGAAATTGAAACTAACCGTCTTTGTCATGCGAGCCGCAGACCCATAGAGCTGATCTTGGGAACCGCTCATCATGCGACCACTGCGATCGTGGGACTGTGTGCGCGGCTCCCTAAACGATGCTTTGCTCTGCGGGCCGAGGCTTCGTTGTGGCCGGTACACCTGACTACCACTGCCCATGATTTGTATAGGCACGGAGATAAGTGGTCGACTACCGTGGCTGGCAATCGATGGATCCTTGCTGCTCGACTGACGAAACTCTGACTCGCTCTGCGACCAGTGGCCGAGCATCTCAATCTCGCTGGAATACAGATTTCGGTTGCCCGCCATAAAACTAACACCGCCAATGCTACTCATTGTGCCTCTAGGCACTGATGAAACCACAACAGGAGCGAAAGCTTCACTTATGTCCACAGAAGCACGCTCAGAGGCGGCAAAATCCTCTCGACTGCTGTACATGGTCTGGGCATGCGGTGGAGGCGCCTGTGGTTTGGCTGGACGCGCACTGTATTGATCCATTTCGTCCACTTTTAACGAAAATGTTTCGGTAACTCGCACGGAAAGCGGTTCCGCCTCCTGGCGCTTCATTACGTTCGAGGTGCTGCTCACAATGGACATGGCCTGTGGTTTTCCCTTATTAAATACAGAAAGCAGTTTGCTTGGCGATGGAGATTTCTCTCGCTGCAGTGCTGATGGCTGCTCCACAAAGGATGAAGGCGAACGAGAGCGCTGTGGTGTTGGAGATTTCTCTAATGGCTTTGAGCTAAACATGGACTTAAAGCGCGAGGCATAGGTGCTTTTGACCTCGGGCGAGGCCTCCAGCACACTGATGTTGCCTACAATTGTGGCTGGTGAGGATGTGAATGTAGGCTGAAATTTCTCAGCACGTTCCGGCGAGAGGTGACGCTCTGGTGTATGTTGACGCTTGAGCAGCTGAGTTGGTGATGGTGCTCGAGCAGGTTGCAAAGTTTGACTAGGACTTGAGGGTCGACTAGATGGCAGCTGCAGCGTTGACATTGCTGCAGCTGCTGCAGGAGGTATTGGTGGGGATTTGTGTCGCCTAGCCGGTCTGGAACTACGACTGCGATGTTCTGCTGCCTTCAGCTCCTCGCCGTGCACCATTGCATCTATATCCACTACGGGTATCTCGTGTATAATCTCTATTTTTGTTTGCTCCTCCACTTGCAGTGGTTTGGCACTTAGTTCGCTAGCAATAGATGGCGGACGTCGTGTCTGTGTCTGTATGTTGTCGCGAATATTGACCAGATTATGCTCCTGAGCCTGCTGCTCTAGCGCGGCAACTGTCTCGGCAAGCGGGTCTATAGGTACAACTGTTTGCTTATAGGGATTCGGTTGCTGGTTTATGTCGGATTGTGACAGCATTGTGGGACGTACTGCATCGCCCGCAAAACGTGAAACATCAATAGGTCGATTTTGTGGCAGCATGTCGCCTGATATGTTTTCTTTCTTGGCTTCACTGGGTCGCATGTAATCCGGCGACAGTGGAGGCTTGGCATTGCGAAAATCTGGATTTGCTGGCGCCGGCGAGGATTGATGTGAGCCAAATTGTGGCTGCATATCCAACACACCGGGAATAGGTGTGGCCGCAATAAGATTCAACTGTGGCGGGTGCATTGAACCCGGTAAAATGCTTGCCTGGAACAGATCCGCATTCGATGTGCGTCTACTGGCGCTGGCAGAGCGTTGTCCTCCGGGTCCACGTGCCACCTGACTGGGTATATTAATATCTGCACAGTACAAATCCGTCTTAGAGTTTCCGGCCGAGATGCGTCGCAAAGAAGTGCCACTGCGCATGGACATGGTGTCGCCAAACCGTCCCACGCTTCCCGAGGAAAAACCGCTCATCGATAGCTGACGCCGACGACCGGCAACAAAGCCGCCCAACTGCTGACTACCCGGCAAATCCGGTGCCGTGGCGTCCGAAATGCTGCGCACGACCAAACCACGCGAACGGGCCGTCTGCTCCAGCTCCGGATAGCGTTCCATAAAACTAAGATCTACCGAAGGTGCCACATCCGCATGACTCACCACCTCAAAACTATGCGTGGAGAGATCATCCCGCTGCAGATGATACTGTTCATCGCTGTGATGATCCTGTCGTGAACTCGGACGCGAATCGACCGGATTCACGCGCTCTGGCAGCAACGAATCGCACTGAAAGAACTGACAGGCGCAACGGACGTCCAAAGATGCACCACTAGCACTCTCCACACGCGACACAAAATGCTTTTTCTCAGCGGGCAACGCACCCACCGAGGCAGAGCGGCGAGAATTAGGCATTGTCAGCTAAAAAGGTGATCGCCACTAACGGTTGAGATGAACGCCAACAGCTGTCGACTCTGCCTATTTACTTGGCCCTGGTCGTAATCCGTCTCCGCCTATCCAATGTTGTTATTATTGTAGTTGTCTTTTCGATTTTGTTCGTTTTAGTATCGTTGTCGTTTTGTGGTTCGTGGTCGTTGGCTATTTATAAACATCCACCAAAGCAGCCGCCGCCGTCGCGCGATTGGACATTGAATTTATATATTTTCTTTTTAATTATTTGCACATACAACCGAAAATTCTTGCATGCCCCGAAACTAGAGCTTTGATTTTGCCACTAATTGAGTTTAAATTCGCTTGCAAGCTCAAAGCAGTATCCAGCAGCATGCATATCTGTTTATAGTTCAGTTGTGTAGTATATATGCTTAATATGGTATTGTATTGGTGTTGATCTATTTTGAACTGCGGCCCGTTTAGTTGGTGCGCGAGCGATGTCTACATCGTTGCGATTTTCGGACAGGACTGAAGAGCTTTCTCGTTTTGCGCGACACAAATTTTTACCGAAATTTTTCGAAAGATGAAAATGTTGTTCTTTAAAATTAGCAAAAAGTACAAACACACACACACACTGAGACAATGGCAACATGAATTGAAATTTTTGTGTTTGTCTTTAATTTCCTCGTTGTAGTTCGAAAGAGGTCGACGTTGACTGCGTCGTTGCTGCTCGTTCATAATTGGGATGTAGCCGAGTAGCAGCGGCAGGAGTAACAACAATTTGTTGGCCTGCACTTAGTGTTTCTATTTTGAGCAATGCGTTGCTGCCTGCCGGAAATCATCTTGTCATTCGTTGACCTTTAAAGCGATTGATTTGTAATATGGTTTACCTTTAAGTTGGCCAACTCCTACATAGCACTAACTACACATAATAACATAATGAATTCATTCAACTACTCAATTCACCAATGAGAATATTGATTTACCAACACCATTGCAATAAGAGGACAGAGTACATAGAAGTTCCCAGTTAACCAGCTCTTACCTTGGGTCTATATCATGCATGTCAAGGCTTAAGAGCCATCTTGTCGTAACACCCATTACCAATATTTCTTAGTGGCACCACTGCTGCAGCAACAGCAAAGCTTCCAAGTGGTTAAGCGTCTAACGCGCCCCGCACTAGTGGTGCATTGTGTGCCCTTGTGTGGGGGGATGTTTGTGATTTGGTTGTTGTCTGTGTAGTAGTAATCTTGGTAGTAGGGCTTTTGATAGGTGCGCATGCGCAGGCGACGTCGCTTGACGGCTCCCGCCGGCCACAGGGTTAGTAACAATTTCAAAAGCAAGTCAATAAGGTTAGAGTTTCTGCAAGGACGAGGATGAGCAACAGCCGCGTTCGTAATGCGGAGTTGTGTGGGTGGTGGGTGTTAGTGTCATATGCCCAGGATACTGGTTAGAAGTGTAAATGCCCGCTACTTACCCATCACTCTTTGATTTGACCGCATGTGCAGCGGCTTCCAAGACATCATCGGGTAGTTCAATATCCTCACGATGTGGTTCGGCTTCGTCCTCGACGTGAGAGAAGGTAACCTTCTTATCGGAGGGTGCCGGTGAGGCTTCTTTTTTAAGTGCTGGTCGCAGTTCGCTGATCTCCGTTGGCTCGTCACTTTCCTCGGCCACTGGGGACAACTGTGCCAAGCGTGCACGTTCCTCATCCGAGGAGGTGGAGTCTATCGATGAAATCGGTGCCAGTAAAGCTCCAGATTTCTCTGCAGCAGCAATGGCCACCTGATCCTCCTCGCTGCTGCCCATGCGATCCAAAGGAACGGGCTTTGCCGCCTCAACATCATCGACAGCCAGATGGTCCTGCCTCATCAATGATTTCTTTAGTGACTCTAGCTCAACAATGGGTTGCTCCAGTGGTAGTGGCGAATCAGCGTGTCCAATTTCTTCATAAACATGCTCACGACGCTGACGTGGCGCTTTCTTAGGTGGTGACTCAACTTCAGTGGATACCTCCAAAGTGTCTGCGACCTGCGGCTCTGTAACTTCCAGAGCAGGTGTTTCAGTCTTGGTCTGCTCCACGGTCAGCTCAATGATCTCATCTGGCTGTGGCACGCTGGCTGTGCTTTGGGCACTAGTGCTGGGCAGCTCCACCTCCAACTGTTCCTCCTTGTTACGTTTCCGGCAAGGTGATTCATCGTACTCTACCAGCTCCAGTATTTCATCTGAGTCCTGCTTCTCAATAAAGTGCGGAATCTCACTGCGATCTGATTTTGGTGAAGCTTTCAGCTTCATTATTTTTTGCTGCTCTCCCAAAACAATTTTCTCATCCTTCTTTAGCGTAATACGTTTGATGTTCAAGCGTTTCTTTTGGCGCTCAGCCAAACTCTTTAGCTTCTTCATGATGTCAAAGCTCTTCTTTGGCTTTGGCTGCTTTGGGGGCTTCTCTGTATTTGGAACTAGCGGGCCCGGTGGCGGTGCTAGATCTTGCAGACTGCCGTTTCTACTTGGATTTGCCGAGCTGCCTGGCAGCGATTGTGCGTCCCCCTGAACACGTCCACTGCGCCTGCGTTTGATAATGTCACGGATCTGCGCCAAACGATTGGTTTTCCTCGGTCTCGCGTGTCCTCCAACAGCAAGCACCGAATCGGAGACACAGGAAATGCACTCGCTTAAGGCGTCCTCGTTGTGCGGCTCACGTTCAGATTCGTTGTCAGAGTCTTCGGACTCCTCGCTGCTGTCGTCTGTTGTCGTGCCTAACGCCTCATCCTCGGATAGATCCTGTATGTAGCGCTCGGTTTCCTTGACCAACACTTGCTCGTCGTAACGCACTTTCTTCAAGGACTTGGGTGATTCGGACTTAAAGCGCAGCTCTTGTGATTTTCGCAACAGCAAAACAATTTCCGGTTCCTCGTTGGGTCCCAGTGGACGTTTGTACAGATGCGTCCAAGGATAACCACCCTGAGTTGAAGATACATCAGGTTAAAATCCATGTAGTAACAAGTTTAAGGTAAACAACTTACCCTCTCCCTGGCTCTTCTAAGATCCTCCCAGCGATAGGTTTGCAGCGGTACTGGAGGCTTATCCACACTGTTTTGCAGTAGATACTTCTTCAGCGACTGATAATACTCTCGCTTGCAATCGGCTGACAAACGCTTGGCCTCCGCATCCGTATGTGTGCCCAAGCGAATCTGTTCGATTTGTGGCAGTGAATCAATAAACTCCTTTCGTTGCTGTTCCTCTGCCTCAGATTTGGGTGTGGGCACCTCCACTAACTTAAGCTCGTTTGTTGCTTTGGTTTCCGCGCAAGCTTGCTCCAATAATATGTCTGGCTGCGGCTTACTCTTGAGTATGCTGGTCAACTCATTCAATTGTGCATCTACCTGCTGTGAGAGGGAGTTTACTGCTGTTAGCTGCTCTTTGAGCTGCTTGTCGTGCTCGGCCTGAACCTGTGCTACATTTTTGCTCAAGCTATCGATGAGCTCGCGTTCAATCTCATTCACCAACTGCTCGGAAGTTTGACGCACTGCCTCCGGTGCTGCTGCTACTGCTGCTACTTTGCCTGCCGTTGCCGTCTCGTCGACCTCGGCTATTTGATGCGATGGCGCAAGTGTTTCTATTGGCTGTTTTGTCTTGGCCCCGGCTGGCTCCACTTCAAACAGTTGCGCGACTTCGTCTGCTTCTATTTTGGAAGTGCCCTTTAGCAGCTCCTGCTCAATGGGTGTCAGTTCATTAATCCCCACGCCGCTCTGCTCAGCGTTAACGTCCTCGATAAGATGAGATTCGAAATGCAACAAATGTGATCCACCCGGTGTGGTTGCTTCCTGTGCTTGTGTCGGATGAGTCAGACCACCAACTGATAGTTCGTTGTTGTTGTCTAGTGTTAGCTTAAGATCTGATTTGCTGCACTGTGTTTCCCCTTGCTGTTTCTCTTTGTCTTGCTGGGAGTCATCGGCGATGCCGTTGATCAATAGTATTGTTGGCTGCTCCGTGGGGCCAGTTCCAGCGCCAGGTAGCGACACTGCAAGTTTTGCAAAGAGTACATTTGGTGAAATTTATTTACTTACAATGTGAGACGACGACAAGAACAACAACAATGCAAAATAACAGGTGCTAAAAATAACATGAAATTGTTCGCAACTCTTGAGCTGACAGACGATGGACTACAACATTTCGCGACAATGACAATATGTATTACATAAGGCGCGTCACAAAACACCGAGAAATGTGCATACACAAATGAAAAATATAAAAAAAACAGAGACACAGAGAAAATGTAAGAGAAAATAAGTTGCCTGAGTATTGGTGAGTTCGAAAGCGTTTTCGAAAATGTTGCAATTACGAAATCCGTAGTATAACTTCAGTTAACGCAAAATCTTTACCAGAATTGTTTAACCAAAATATTTGATAAAAGTTTCGTTTTTAAAAATGTATTCGTTTTTCGTTAAATATCTCGATTATACATTTACATTTGTATGTATATAGAAATAGTTTATTATTTTAATTTTGCACTATCCTCGAATTGTTTTCAGCGCGTACACGAGCCGTGCACTGAAATTGTCCGGGGCCAACTGGCATCAAATGAAAAGCCCCAGAGAGGCCCCAACCTGGCAGGCAACTGAACCGTTTTGATTCTCAACTGCTTGGTTTTAAAATACAACAATGCTTAACAAATTTGCTTTTAAAATTGTTGCTCATGATTATTTTCTATGTGCGCTGCTATTTTTTTTTTTTTTAATTTTTTTCTTTTTCTGACTGCTCTTTGCCTTCGTTTTTCGTTTGCGCTCAATTCGAATTTGGCTTGTTGCCTGTCTGTTTGGTTCAGTTGAGTTTTGTTTTGTTTTGATTTTGATTTCGATTTCGATTTCTGTTGCGTTAAAGAACTTGCTGCAGACACCAAACTGGATCATCGACAACGAGACTAACTTGTAAACAAAGTTTTCGTTTACTTTTTAAACACACAAATTATGGCTAATTTAAAGTTGCTCCACAAAAAACCAGTGCGCAACTAGTTGCAGTAGAAACAAGTGCGACTGCTGTGCTTTCAAATACCCTTTTCTTAGTGGGAATTCACTTTACTTTATAGTCCATATGGAATCAAAATATTTTAGCTAAACAATGTACATCAATTTGATCGCTTTTACCATAAAATTTTAGTGGATAAACGGAATGCTTGGGTGCCCTTACTTAATTTCATGGTCTACACCGAGTCGTCGCTTGTTTGCTTTTTGTGTTTTCATAAACAAATATACATATCGTATACATTGTAGTAGTTTATTGTTGGGTACATATGGTTCGTACATAGTAGTAGTTTGTACTTATGTATTTCTAACGTAAGCACATAAAATTACACAGCCACGAAATTAAATTGTTAAATTGTTTTGTTACGCCTTTTGGTTTTTGTTTTTGTATTTCAAATTTTTAATGAATGAAGGGGCGCACAGATTTCCACATATATTCTATACTATATCTCTTTAGTTGGGGGTGTTTGGTGGGTGTTTGCCACAATGACGTAGAGAGACAGTGAGTAATTAATTTTCTTTTGCCTGGCTGATTGGCTAAAACATACGAATTTGAATTGAAAACGCTAAATGATGATTTTCTGGATACATTAGAAATATTATGCAAATACTAAAGTGCTTAGAAGTACTTACTCATCTTATGAGTTTAATATTTAGCTTTTTCAGATATAGCTATGATATCATAAGAAAGCTAATACAAAACCTAATGATAAATTTAATAACAATATATTACCTAAGCTTTTTTCTTAACATGTGAATAATACTCAAACATTTATACACTCGCATCACAACGTTAGTTTTCAACACAATTCGAGCGGAACAGACATGCATGGCTTACATACATGATAGCCAAATATTTGTATATGTGCAGTTGAATGGCTTGTTGGATTGCTTTTCCTTTAAAGAAACTTGTCATCCATGAAAATTGACATATGCCCCGGGGGCAACTGAATTATCTGCTCTCCATTTGGGACAAGTTCAAGAGCAGCGACATCTTTGAACTCGAGGGCGTATACTTTACACGTGCGCATATTATATTAGCACTAAAAATAACGACACTCTCGCACTAAACATCGAATAAGATGTCTCAATTACATAACGCACGCAAATCTTTAAGAATAAATGACTGGCTAACTCACCATAATAACCAGCTACGCTCAGGAAAATATAAACCATAATCAATAATATAAGGTTTTAGAAAAATAATAGTAAATAAAAAAATAAAACTAAACCAAAAAAAAAAACTAATTGATAGGCGTTTTAGCGAGCGTCTCTCGAGCTTCACATGTTCGACGTGTAATCGCGCTTGGAATACTACGACAAGCAAAAAGCAAACAAACGACGACGTTTGACGTTGTCATTAACATAGCTCTTTTTTGCTGCTGCGGCTCTTGCTGCTGTTGCTCTCAAACTGAGCGCTGGGTGGCTAAGGTTCCGGTGGGAGGTGGCTAAGGTTTGGGTGGCAGCGGCGAGCAGGCCAAGCTGAACGCATTTTGCATATTGAAGCACTTTCGCTGCTACTGGTTGCATGCTGCCGGCAACAACACCCCATACGACTCAAGGTCGACGCAGCTTAGCTCAACTATATTTAGATTTAGTTGAGCGTAACGCATGGGATCATAATTGATTACATATAATTAAACAAATATGATTGAACTGCCTGAAATCTTTGCTAATATAACAGCTGTTTGCTAAAAGCCTTTTTGCTAAAGTTATGCGATCGCAAACTGGCACACATTGCGTATGCTTTATGTTGATTTTGTGCTGTTTGCCCGGCGAATTAATTTGTGTTTTTTGCTTTGCAAATTTGTGCTTGTTTGAAAATACATTTTGTGACACAATTGTAAATGTTTTTTGTTTCTGTTTGCATTGTCATTGTCCATTGTATAACGTTTAATTATTGCTCTAATTGCTATAGAGTCGAGTATTTGCATTAATTGCAAACCTGATTTTTTTTTTGTTCTGCACAATTGCCCTTCGTCTCAAGACAATAAGTGCATTTTAATGATCGGTTTGTGGCTGAAAATTGAATGCTTCAGATGAAAATACTTAATGAAAGAAATATACTTGAACAAATGTGAAATGACCTTGACTGGACTTGTTGGCATGTTTAATTTATGTACCTATAAATATAGTTCAGGGCAATATAGTCAGCTAAGAACATAAACTCACAGACGCACACACACACTCACACACACAACACTCACGCATACACTTATAATCATATTTTCCTTTACGTCATATTTGACGATTAGTTCCAAACTGAAAATGATAACAACAAGGAGAATAAGAACACGCGACGACAGTTGACAGACGAACTATAAGAGACAACGATAAAAACAACAAATATATATATATATATATAGAGGAGAGAGAAAGTACAAACGTTACAGTGAAGAGGAAACAGAATCACAAAAATATAACGTATACGCTCAATATACGGCACATATGTAGATGAAAATCACGACACAGACTAAAGACAACGAACAAACGGCAAGCAAAAAACTTGTTTTTGCCGCACACGTAAAAGAAATGTGTATAAATAAAATATTTATACACATAGCCAATGGTATGTATGTATGTAAATAAACGGATATTTAACTATATGTATATAATGCATTCAATGACAAGACGAGACGTGGCGAGCACATAAAAAACGTTTCTTAATGTTGTTGATATGTTGTTGTTGTCGAGAACAAGTGGCCCACGATAGCAACCCAACTGTCGGATTGAAGGGAAATGAGAATGAGTATGGGAAATCTCTGCGAAATGTTTGTAAACACAAACACGGACGGCAAGCAATGTTGCCAGCAACATTTTCATGAATGAATCCGTAACCAACACGCATAAGGTAGTGTGTATTACCAATCACAGGTGCCATGCAAACCAGAAACCGAGTCAATGCGGTGCCAGTGCATGCAATACGGTTCATTGTTGCCAACGTTGTTGCTGCTGCTGCTGCTGAGGTTGTTACTGCTTCTGCTGCTGCTGCTGCTTTGACGCCTGCAATTAGGTCAAAGCTTTTGGTTAGAATGTAAGTTTTCGGCCATCGCAATGGGAATCTCGCTCATGTGATGCGAACTGCTGCTAATTGCAAATCAATCAAATGTCCATTAGTGCTATACTTTTAATATTGGTTTGGACAAGAGTTCTCTATTCGTTACTTTGCTAAATCAGCTAGCAACTGAGTCATTTGCCGCCAAGCATGCTAATCAATAGAGAGTTGAAGATTTGATTAGTGGCATTACGTTGCCTAGAGACATTTTAGCATGTTTTTTGTTAGCGCTGACCGATGGGAATTTGAAAATCTCACATGGTTTTCGATATTTTCGTTGCCATGCTAATGAAAGTAAACAAACTGAAATGTAAACAACCTATTGTACAATGCACAAAATAGATTCAATATCATTAAATTTTATGATCCGATTGCAGTCGTTATAGTTTGCAGTTCTTTGGCATAAGCTGTCTACTTTTGGTTTGTTGCCCGTATAAATGTTTATGAATTCTTCATTTAATCTTATCTTTTGTTTAATTGAATGCGTGGGCAGTTTGGGAATTTCTTTAGTGACTTTGAAACGTATATCTAATAGTCATTAGCTGCTTAGCTACTTATCAACTTATGCCATTAGCTTAAAGATGTATCAAGCTTGCATTGTGTCATAATCTTTGCGGCTTTCCCACTGTCACAAAGCGTCATAAATACAACCAAAAATAAAAAAACTAAAAATTGCGCAACTAAGGCAACACATTTCAATTGATACTGCGACGAATCTTATCTTATAGTCAAGGCGACAGGCCACGCCCTTTTGTCAGATAACACATGTGTATATAGCCGATAAGATAAGAGCAAATGATCATATGCCTAGTTTACTCATCAAATGACGCTTGCTTCTCTGCAGGTCTACGTGCGTTTCTCCCAGTGTGCAATCCCTGGATTTTGCTCAGCTGCTTTCTTTGGGCCTTTGCATCTAAAACGCACTAAAGTGGCGATCAGAACGATTCAATTTTTCGGCGCATTTCAAGTGTTTGGAATTAAAATGGGAGACCGCATTTTTATCGCCACTGATTGTGGCAGCTGTTTTTCACTTTCCTTTGCATAATGGTCTGCCATAGATCACAAAGTTTGTGTTGTCTTTTTTTTCTAGCTCATTTGAATTTTGATTGATGTAACGGCAAATTCATATCGTATCGCATCGCGTATTTGTATTTGAATACAGTGAAACCCGTTTGTTAGTTCACACAGCGTGAAACACGCCCATGGCACAGAAAAGATGCTTTGGCTGCTGCCAGCTCGTAATCTTCTGTTCGTCTAGCACAAATGCCAAGCTATTCATAAAGCCCAAAAACTGGAACAACCTGTAAGGCAACGAAGTCTTTATGCTCTGTCTAATTGTTTAAATTGTTTATTATCAAATTCTGTTTAATGAACTATCAAGATGACAAGATGCAGACAATGCAGTTGGAATCATTAGAATAATTAATTTGAACTTAACCTGCTGAACTTTGCTAGTAAAAACCAGTATTAAAAAAGACGATTTGTTGCAGTCTACACAATGAAACAATAAACCAACTTAGGCCAGAGCATGGCGACAAGCTAATAGCATACTGTCATCTCAATTTCTAATTGCCGTTAGATTTTTGGAAGAAGATGCAACCGGGGTATTCGAACAAGCGCTTCATACTGCGGCGCCAACTCTGATCTAAGATATTTTTCTGGCAGTTGTTCAAGTTGGAACCGAAAGGCAGTGGAATAGCCCAACCACAAGAGAAAAAAATCACATTTAATATTTTATGTATAAAATGCGAGTACTTCAAAACGAAGGCTAAAAAGAAGAGATGTGTCGCCCATGCGGCGTATACGCAACCGCTGCCAACTAATCATTTATTTTGGCCCAAATTTATGAGGAAGTGGTTGGTGGGAGAGAGAATCTGTGCTGCGCTGCCTACCTTCATCCCACGGATGATGCTGTGACGATGTGTTGCGGGATTTGCGTCCTTTCTTACCGCGTTTTCCACTGTTATTGTTGTTGTTATTGCTGTTGGACTCCATTTTACTTGAGCTACAAAATACACGCGCGTAATAGAAAAAATTTTATATAATTTATCTATGTTTTATGTTCTCTCACGCACACAAACACACATGCACTGAATGACGCACAGGGGCCACAAGTGACATTTGGCAAACTCACTCACACACACACATACACAAATACACCCGCACACACTTTGCGTTTTCCTTTTTGTCGCTTTGATTACTTGGCGCAGATATACACTTGTATATCTATCTACAATATACTATGCATACACTGAACATGTATATATATATATATTTATATATATACTATATGTATATATATTTGAAATTAAGATTTTCTCAAGTTATTTTTAATGTGGTGATTTAATTTTTTTGACACCAGCACACAAACACACACACACGCATATAAACACTTGTGGCACTTTTTTACTTTCGTTAAAAAAAAAATCAATTTTTCTATACTTTATGCGCTAGAATTGTAATGTTTCATTATTGTTAATTTGCATTACGTGACAGCGCGTTCATTATTGTTAAACGTTATCCAGTTTGTAACTAACTTTTTAATTTGTTGTTGCTGTATTTTATCAGGCAATTGCTGTCGATGTCAGCTGCTGCTGCTGCTACTGCTGCTGCGGCCTGCTCGTCAACTGTTTTGGCAGTTGAAAACTTGCCGGCGTTGATTCGTAATTATTGTTAGGGTTCGGTTTTTTATTGTGTTTGTTGCGAGCTTGTTGTGGTATAAAGTACTTAGAACTCAAGTAAGTTTACAAAAACTGAATGAAAATCGCGCACGGAAATCCGTCGCGTCCATGCGTCGTTATTTTGGTGTCGATTGTCGTCGTCGTCGATTGTCGTCGATCGTTTGCCGTGCCGAGCGCGACTAATGGGCTGAATACTGGCTGACTGAATGGCAGCGGCACTATCCGACGAACAACTGGCCAGAGAGCTTTTACTTTTTGGACTGTCACCACGACGACTGTGCTGGGTCACACGCTCGTTTGGATATATCTGTGTTTTCTATTTTTCATTTTGCCCGCAACGCCGTGTAATTGCCTTTTTTTTATTTTTATACTCGCGAGTCCGGAACCGAGTCCAACCAAGTCGTGTGCGCATTTTGCTATTTTCATTTAAATCTTCTTTTTTTTTCTTTGAAAATGAGCGCGCAAATGCATTTGCGTTATCATATTCAATTTGAGATAGTATATTCATCAGTTGGTTGGCTGCCAAAAGCCCAACTAAATGATGAATTAAAGCAGCCGTAAAAGTTGCTGTTGTATGTACAGTTAAGTGGAGGGTGCGCAGTTTGCAACCCCACACATTCAAATGGTATTCATAAAACAAAAGTTCAAAACAAGTTTTTTATATTTATGCTGATGATGCGATGACTCTCGACAAGTTCATGTCTGAACATTGCATGTTTTGCATGTTGCTGCGAAATGCTGTAAGCGGTGGCGAGGGAGGCGGCTATGCAACAAAGTTCAATTGTTTAGCCTATGCTGACGCCCTTTTGTGTTGTTTGCTGAAGTGGCAGGCAGGCAGGCCAAGTTGCTGCTGCTCATCAAGTTCATTCCACATGGCATTAAGCAGCGCGAACTAAACTAAAAATCCCAAGAATGCAGCTTTTTCTGCGGCACTGACAGTGAGATGTGCTGATCTGTTTATAGCCAGTCGGCATTTAAGTGGTCTGCTAAAGTGCATACACATATATATATATATATATTTAGCAGCTACTTAATTAAATGCTGTGCTTAGCTCTGATTGCGCATACGACACGCATATCAATCGTACGACCCATAGAACAAACCCAAAACAAAAAAAAAAGCCAAAACAGAAAACACTTAATCTTACATTAAGCATATTGTTAACTATATATCTAGCTATTATTATTACAATCGAGCTGGTATTTGACCTTTGATGAGTGCGTGATGATTTGATGGTATTTGTGCTAAGACCATAATTACAGCAACATGGCAACACATAGTACAAAAGCGTGTGCTAACAACTAAAGCAACAACAAAAACAACAACAACAACATGGACAACAATAGCAACTGGATAACAATAGGTTCCGTTGCAGGAACGTGACACACAGAAATAACAAACAGCAACAACATCAACAACATAATAACGTCTCATTGTTTCGGGTACCTACAGTAGCAGCGACAACTGCGTCCTTAGTAAGCACGCACAAGTAAAGTTGATTGACAGGATATAGACGAACCGAGAGGTATTAAAGGACGATTACTTGTGGGCAACGACGAATGTTGAAAGGGGCTCGTTAATCGAACGTCACACGCGTGTGTTGATGAAAACTTATTCATTACATTGCTTACAAGCCATTGGACATTTTATCGATTTGCCTGCCAAATTGTATAGAAAATGGCTTATGCATAATTCATTTGCTGCTCACTTATTGATTGTAGAGTAATCCAACTCGTTGCACAGCTGCACAAACCACAATTAAATTGCATCAACATTTATGCTCACACACACACACACACACAAAGCAACATATGTGAAGGATTTGAGTGGTGAGCAGATGGCAATTGTGAATCCTTTACACACAAACATATCAAGGACACGGTCCGCGGGTAACACGCAACGCGACTAGCGCCAACAACAGGACTGATTTGATGGCTCTGTCTGGCGTTTTTAATTCCCATTACAGGAGCCCGTACTGCTGACGCTGGTTTTGTTTATCGCTGCGTTGCGTCCTCATTCCAACTGTTGTTGTCGTTGTTATTCTTGTTGATGTCGGCCTTTTTCGTCGCCAGGATGCGGACGCCGTGCGGTAAAGCAACCCATTGCACTGCCTCCCAAACGATTGAAATTGTTGAGTCATGCGCACTGCCCACTTGGTTGTTGTACGCAATAAGCAACGAAACTTTTAGTTGAAACCGCATAAATCAACTTAGCATAAAGACCCGATTGGACCAACACACATATATTACATTCCCTACGGTTCCAATGTTCAAATTACAAATTTGAATTTTACATTTCCGCCGCTAAAATAATCGATATTTTTAAACGATCACCAGCGTTGCCACTTAGACAACACCTGTTGCCTACACATTACGGCAGTTCTTGCTTGCAGCTGATCAGAGGTTAGGTAATACAGCAACTAGTTGACTATAACACTTCAATCAAGATGGTTCTTCGGTTCGTAGCCAAATCTTGCAACACTTTGCTGCAGCATAGTAGGCAGCGTCTGCCTGTAAATGCATTATGGACTCGTGCATTATCCCACTATCCCATCAACGATGCGATGTTTGGCTTGACTGAGGACCAACAAAAACTAAGGGAAACAGCCTTTAATTTCTTTCAAAAGGAACTGGCGCCCCATGCCAAGGAGATTGACAAGCTAGATTGTTTCAAGTGAGTGTCTGAAAATATAAATACAATATACGGTTCTATGATCCACTTTCATCACAGGGATCTTCGTCCGTTCTGGCGCAAATTGGGTGAAATGGGTTTCCTGGGCATCACTGCCGAACCTGAATACGGAGGAACAGGCGGCAGTTACATGGATCACTGCATTATTATGGAAGAAATTTCAAGGTAATTCAGCACTTGGCCAAGATAGACTGTTTTTTGCAATAATGTGTTATGTAATTTATGTTATTAGAGCTGCTGGAGGCATTGGACTTTCGTACGGTGCAAACTCCAATTTGTGCATCAATCAGCTTGTCAAGAACGCCACACCCGAACAAAAGGAAAAGTACCTGCCCAAGCTGTGCAGTGGTGAACACATGGGAGGTCTAGCAATGTCAGAGCCTGGAGCAGGATCTGACGTTGTCTCCATGAAACTGCGTGCAGAACGTAAGGGAGACTACTACGTTCTTAATGGTAGCAAGTTCTGGATAACTAACGGTTGCGATGCGGAAACTATTATTGTGTATGCCAAGACAGGAGCCAGTGGAGTTCCAGATAGACACGCGATTACCGCCTTTATTGTGGAGACCGGTTCAGAAGGCTTTAGCATAGCTCAAAAGCTGGACAAACTGGGAATGCGTGGCAGCAACACCTGTGAAATCGTCTTCCAAGACCTTAAGGTGCCCGCTAAGAACATACTGGGACAGGAAAACAAAGGCGTTTATGTGCTAATGTCAGGTCTTGACATTGAGCGCTTAGTTCTGGCCGCTGGACCCGTGGGTCTTATGCAAGCTGCCTGCGATGTTGCCTTCGATTATGCCCATCAACGCAAACAAATGGGCCAGCTAATTGGCGAGTTCCAGCTCCTGCAGGGCAAGATGGCTGATATGTATACCAACCTGAGCGCATGTCGTAGCTACTTGTATTCGGTGGCAAGAGCCTGTGATGCTGGTGTGAAAAGCAGTAAGGATTGTGCCGGTGTTATATTGTACTGTGCAGAGAGGGCGACCCAAGTGGCTTTGGATGCTATACAAATTCTTGGCGGTAACGGTTACATCAATGAATATCCAACTGGACGCATTTTGCGAGATGCTAAACTATACGAAATTGGTGCTGGCACTTCGGAGATTAGACGTTGGCTGATTGGACGTCAACTGAATCAGGAGTACAAGTAGAGCGTGGGATGAAGGTGGCAATTTTATTGTGAAAACAATTTAACCAGATAGACTTTTTGTTGCATTTATTTTTGTATGAGCTTTAATTAAGAATAACAACGTTCATCGAATTTGAACTGATGAAATAAAAAATTATTGGAACATTTTATATAATAATCTTTTGATTTGCTCAGACTTAATACGAGTATACCTAAAAATTCATTGTTAAAAGTTTGTTTTTTGTAGATCTCGACAAGTAAGTGCAATTAGAAAATGCTTCTACCTATTTCAGAACTACGCTTAAAGTAAAACAAACGGAAGCTTATTATGCATATCGTGCAGTTCAGAAAAGTTCAACTTTTAGTACTTTTGTTCTCATATAAAAGCGCATGGACAGCAAACAGATCGTTCAGTTCTACTCTTTAAGCCAGCAAAAAATCTCCAAAAGATTGTTCTAACGCAAGCCGGATAGAAAAACAGATATTATTTAATAGGCTTATATAATACTCACCGTAATGGCGTTTAGACTTGTGGCCAAAGCCAGTAGCACCTTGCTGCAACAAAGTGGTCGCCCGCACCTGCCCGCAGCTGCACCATGGCGCCGCACTTTAACCCATTACCCAATCAACGACGCATTGTTTGGTTTAAACGATGAACAGCAGAAACTTCGACAGACAGCATTTACGTTCTGTCAAAGGGAACTGGCTCCCTGGGCTAAAGAGATAGATCAGCTGGATGATTTTAAGTGAGTATGGCAATGGATTCCATTGGTCATGATAAATAAACACGTATGTCTTTTACAGAGATCTACGAAAGTTCTGGCGAAAGATGGGTGAAATGGGATTCCTGGGCATTACTGCGGAATCTGAATATGGAGGCACCGACGGCAATTATCTTGATCATTGCATAGTAGTGGAGGAAGTCGCAAGGTAATTCAACACATACACTGCGATAACAGCCAGATCTATTATATTTATATAACTATTCAACCTTTAGGGCATCTGGATCTATTGCTAGTTCGTATGCCTCCCATTCCAATCTATGCATCAATCAATTGGTTATCAATGGCACCCAAGAGCAGAAGGAAAATTATTTGCCCAAACTGTGCAGTGGTGAGCATATTGGTGGACTGGCAATGTCAGAGGCTGGCGCAGGATCAGATGTCGTGTCAATGAAACTGCGTGCAGAACGCAAAGGAGATTACTACGTGCTCAATGGCACTAAGTTCTGGATTACCAACGGATCTGATGCGGATACACTTGTTGTATATGCAAGAACTGGCGGCAGTGACGTGCCCAATAGACATGGGATTACGGCATTCATTGTAGAGACGGCTTGGGAGGGCTTCAGTGTGGCTCAAAAGCTGGACAAGCTGGGCATGCGCGGGAGCAGTACCTGTGAGCTTGTCTTCCAGGATCTTAAGGTGCCTGCTAAAAATATACTGGGAAAGGAGAACATGGGCGTCTACGTGCTGATGTCTGGTCTGGATTACGAGCGTTTGGTTGTGTCTGCCATGCCCGTGGGTCTTATGCAGGCCGCCTGCGACGTGTCCTTTGACTATGCACATCAACGCAAGCAAATGGGTAAACGGATTGGCGAGTTTCAGCTCCTGCAGGGCAAGATGGCTGATATGTACACCAAAATGAGCGCTTGCCGCAGCTACTTGTATTCGGTGGCAAAGGCCTATGATGCGGGTGTGCGCAGCAGCATGGATTGTGCTGGTGTTGTATTGTACTGTGGCGAGAAAGGCACTGAAGTTGCCTTGGATGCTATACAAATCCTGGGAGGCAATGGCTATATCAATGATTATCCAACTGGTCGCATACTACGCGATGCTAAACTATGTGAGATTGCTGCTGGCACCTCAGAAATAAGGCGTTGGATTATTGGACGACAATTGAATCAGGAGTACAAGTAACATTTGCAAACTTTATAATGATTGGGGAAATTATTGATGATTATCTTTGGCTTACAATGTGCGCTTTAGTTGTTGTTTATATTGTTAAAATATTGTTTTTATTAATTTACAAAAAAATACACAATTAAAATATGCAATTACGTATACACGACGGCTCACATATGTACTCGTATATACAAAACGAAATTACAGAATAAAGAACATTTTTTCACAGAAGAACATAGAACAATGTTTACATACATAGTTGATTGAAGAACTTAACGTTATGTGAACAATCAATTATTAAGTTTTTCTTCGCGCACAAGTTGACGCTGAATTACCTAAAATGGCGTTAATCATAATTCTTTGTTTGTATTATACGTATGCATTTAGTGTTTGGGTGCACGGTAATAAATTGCATTGATCTAACAATAAATCGATGAACTCAATTTGCCATAGTGTTACGGTTACGAGTTACAAATATTTTGCTGCTTAGGTTTCGTTTTGATTAGTATAACGTATTACGTTTGTGGTGTTTATGCATTAAGTTCAGATATTATGTATACGTGCCAAGGCGGCGATTTTGATAGATATTATGGGCAATAAATTGGCAGATAAACACGTACACAAAAAAGACTCACAATAAAAATATACACAAGAAGATCTCAAAACAAGAGCAGAAAAAATCGAAATCAAAATGAAAAGCGATTATTTCGTTAGAGTTAGGGCGTGTGGGTAATATATAGACATTCTTACACTAGTGGCTAATTATAATTAAATGTTAAATTATTTCTATTAGTATGTATGTAAATGTTAAAAGCACATTTGGCAAACATCTTCGTATCGTTTCAACTGCAACACTCTATGCTCTATTCCAGACGAAAACTGTGTTTCTCTGTTTTCGTTTCCGATCGCGATTCCGTTGTGGTCGTAAACGATTTGCGTTCCATAACGCGCTGTGTCATTGAGGTGAGACGTTCACTGCCCTGATCCACAATGCTAATCTTTCCACCGTCTGTGTTTAGGGTCATTTGCGAGAAGCTCGACTCAAGTGGTTTGACGACACCCATTTCACTGCTGCTGCTATTGTTGGCCGACTTGTCAAAGTTGCGAGTCTCGTATCTGCTGAAGAACAGGTTAAACACATTAGCGAAGAGTTTGGGGAAAAGCATATTCATGGACTTACCTCGACGTGTAACCCTCGTAGTTTTGGCCGGGATACGCATTACTTGTTAGTTGCACCACACCGCCCTGGCCAAAGGTCTTGTCATGCAAATCCTGCACACATGCTTCCAAATTTCGATTGACTGTGGGTTTCTGTGGTGGTGGAGGCGGCACAATTGGTGCTGAGTTCTGCGTTTTAAGGCTGGACGATTCAAAGCTATGTTGCTGGTAGTTGGCGTTAGTGGGTGTGCCCATTGCCGATGTGGTTGTGAAGCCATTGCTGCCCGCACCTGCAACTGGGCTGCCAGGATAGGGGCGTGGCACTGCATTGGCGGTTAGTTTGGGGTTAGGGCGAAAACTGTGACTCGACGTCGCAGTTTGCATGTTAGAAATGGTCGTAGACAACGGCGGCGGTGGTGGCGGAAAATCTCCATTGGCATCATCCATGTTGGCATAGTTTGACGGCGGTGGCGATACAGCGCCTGGATGATGGAAATGCTGTGGCTGTGGGCTAGCATAATTATAATGGTGCTTCTGTTGACTGTTTGCACCCGAATTGGAGCCCGTATAATAGCTGGGTGAACTGGGCAAGTCACCCGATGGGGAACCATAGTAAGCAGCGCCGCGACCCAGAGTCTGTTAAGGAGGTTAGCATTAGGGAGAAAGAAAGATTTTGGTTGGTTAGAAAGATTAGGGTTAGGTTCAACCTACAATTACAGCTACAACCGACACCAAGTGTAAAAATTTCATCGTCAGAATTAAATCAATGCCAATTTTGTTGGTGCAGTGCAAATTGTATGCTAATAGCTAAACTAATAAGTAAACAAATATGAAAACCTGTTCATACATTGTTTTGGCTTCGGTTGAGCGTTCCGTAAGCGTATTCTGTGTCGCTCTCATCGGTGGTAAAGCCTTGGGTATTCTTGGCATAGCGTTGCGCCTGTCGCACATGCTTGAGACGCTGACGTGCCTCTTCCAGTTCCTTCTCCTTGCGCAGCACAGCGGAACGTGCGTTAATCTCCTGCGCCATGCCATCCACCATGGAGGTATTGATCTTAAGCGAGTGCTCTTCCTCATCCTCTAGACCCTGTTGTGCAGCATGCACCAGATTGTCTGTGGATTTGATAACCGCATTGCCAGCTGCCTGCAGACGACGACCTGCTTCGGAATTGGGATTCGATTTCACCTTGCAGGCAATCAGCAACTGTGCTGTAGATGCAGCCACCTGTTTGGCCGTTGAGATAAGCATCTCTTCGGTACCGACACCGCGCACCAGATTCTGTGCGGCCTCCACCAAACTGTGTGTAGCAGCAGCCACCAAACGAGCAGCCGAAATGAGACCCTCGGACCACTGGCCATCATCGGAACTGGTGAGTGGACGACGTGCCACTTTGCCCTGATCAATGAGCTCACGCTGAGCAGCATTAGCAGCGCGCACAAGTGCCGCTGAGGCAGCCATAATGCCCTTGGCTGCTTCCAGGATCATCTCATCGAACTTCATGTTTTCATCCAGCTCAATCTGTGGTAGAAAATACATATTATATTAACGATAATTAATTAATTGAGTACATTTTAATATTATTTGTTTAAAGCATAACACCATGTTTAGTTAAAGTTTAGTTTTGATTTGGTTTGTTTGATTTTGATTTTATTTATTTTTTTAGTTTTAGTAGTTTTAACAATCACAGTAATAATATGTTTGATTCCTGGGTGAACTTTAGAATGTAACAACCAAGAATATCAAACATATCTCACTGGAATCATTAGATGAGATGGGTAGTTGGTTGCATTTGGTAGTTTGGGTTGTCTTGAGCCATCGTTAAGCTTATAGATTATATGAGTTTTATTAATATGATAACTTCTATTCGAGCAGTTATGTTAGTTAATTTCATTTCACCATTCACATTCACCGTTTTAAAACTAATTTAATTTAATAAAGTAAGATCCGATGAACTCACCGTTACATCCTCCTGACGACGTGGACGCAGCGATGCCAACTTCTTGGCTGCCGCATCAATAGAAGCTGCAGCACCAAGCAACTCATTTTCGGCAATGACTGTGGGATCCTCTGGATCTATCCAATCGGAACCCTTAAGCAAACGTGCCATGGCCACCAGATCTGTGACACACTTGGCCACACGACGCGACAGATGCATGCGATCATCTGCGCTGCAATTGTGCAGAATGCCATTGAGCAGCTCTCTATAGGATTCTGCTACAGCAGTGCCTGCATCTAGTGTACGCACACGCAACTCATCCGTTTCAGCACAGTTCCAGGCGACTGAACGACAAACAATCAGCATATCAGAGATGGCACGACGGCCCAAGTTTGCTGCAGCTACAATATCAGCCTGCAGATTGGAGGTTCCAGCGGCGACAGCCTTAGCCGTGGCAGCCGTTACATTCATGGTAACGCGTATCAGATCCTCGGGTCCAACTTGAGCGCTACCAACGGGTGGTGGTGTTTGCATGGCCTGCAAGGGTTGAATGGGGACGTTAAATAAAATGAACTATAAAACATTGATTAGCAACAAACTTACGCGTATCTCTTGTGAGATGGCCTCCACTGTGGCTTCCATGGCTCGTGTGCCACGAGTATGCTCATCTTCTACAGCTTTGACGGTCTTCAGCAGTGAGGAGACATTCAGCACCATGACCTAAAGGCAATAACAAAAAAAGTGTTTTTCGTTTTTTTGTTGTTTTGGGGGAGCAAAAATGTTTGTGATTAATGTAGAGTTTAAATAGAGAAAGTTGATTTATATGATAAAACTTAAAGAACTACAAATTAAATGACTACATTATGATGGCTTTGGCACTTCTTAGCTAGTAGAAGTTAACTAATCAATAAACATTTGAAATTTGATGATACGAGTAATAAGTATTTTATTTGAGATAATGAACAAATATCATTTGAGACAACATTTATACTTTGTTGGGGCTATAACATTTGACAAAAGGGACAAAAAGGAAGAACTTGCAGATGAGATGGGTGTAAAGAGTAAAAACATACTGGTTGAAAAGAAGGACTCAATCACAAAGAGCTAAAAACAAAACTCAGTTTTTTATTGGAGAGTAACCACAAACAGATGCATACTCTCCCAACCCCAACGCATCCACAAGTTTTACAAAAGTTTATCAATTTCAAGTTTAAAGTGTTGTAAATGTTTGGACTTTCAATTTGTTTTGTGCAATGATTAATGTAAAAATGTTGTAAGAAGAATTTCGTCAATGTTTCCAAATATGTTGTGAGGCACCCACTCTAATGGCTCATGATTCCACTATTGCTGGCTGCTGCTGCCGCCGCTGCTGGCGCTTTGTGTGTGTTAGTTTCTGAATGGGCGCTGGCAGCTGATTGGCAAACATCTTGAAGCGTCTGCTTTGTTGTAGTTGTGTGCATGTAGTTTATATATATATATATAGATGGTATATTGATCGATATCGATTTGGAATTTGATGCATGTTCGGATACGATAAGTTGCGTATAGTCCACAGCGAGCGTAGCGCATGAAGAGAGCGAATTTTGTATTGTATGTTCGATTTGCGTATTTTGTACAGTTCATGAGAGATAATTGTTTGTTTACAATATGTTTGTATGTATGTGTTTCGTGTGTATGGGAAGAGAGAAGAGCAGAGACGTTGAACGCGCAGAAATTAGCAAAAAAACGAAAACGAAAATATACAAGAATTTATGGATTTTTTGTTTTCACAAAATGTTTGTGTGTGTGTGTGTGTGTTTGTGTGGGAGGGTGGTTCAGTGAGTTTATTGTTTAGCTGGGTATCAGTAGTAGTGGTGGTAGTGGTGGCGGTGGTGGAGCGACACACAAACAAAGAGAAAGAGAAGGCGAACAAGAGAGCAGCGATTGCATGCAGGGGTGGTTGGGTGTCTGGCTGAATTGACCAAAGAGTTAGAGCTGACAGCGGCGGGATGAGAAATGTATGCCAGTGTGATAATGTGGTGCTTCAATAGCCAAATATACTGTTGAGGGCTGTTTATACACATGTATTTTTGTATTTGAGTGAGTATGTGTGTTGGTTAAACATTGAGAACATTAATAACATTGAAGTAAAAACAGCAGCAACAATAAAATCTCCAAAAAAAAAATAAAAGAAAAGCAGCTAGATTGATGTGAGTAACTGCAGCAGGCCTTTTAGTGGCTCCTTATGTGCATGGAAACAACAGCAGCGGCGACAGCGACAGCAAGTGGAAACGTTTTAAGTTATGTGGATTATTTGATATCATGGGTTCTTTTCATGGTATATGTATGAGTGCCAAAGCCATTATTAAGTATATTTTGTTTCTTGTTTTTGAATGCCACAAACAACATTTATGTATGCGTGTGTGTCTGTGTGGTAAAATAAATTAAAAATATACAAAAACAAATAAATAAATGTTCTATAAAAAGATTATCTAAAACACTCCTTGGTTCTTAAGTACTTCTTTTTTTTTTTTTGTTGTTATAAATAGCTTTCTTTGTAACGTTTTAAAGGCTCTTGTAAAGTTCGTTTGTAGCTGGACTGTTGCTCTAAAAAGTTCCCCAAATAAAGCCATAACCACATAAAAGTAAGTCACAACTTTTTAGGATGTAGTGTAAAAATACAAGGAATAAAAAAAAATATATCTAAAAAAGCCACAACAACGAAAGCTTGACAGCAAGAAAGAGTTTTTAAAAACTAGAAAGATTGAGACAGACGTGAGAATTGTATAAATTATTACATACCCTGGCGCTCTCTTTAAGACCCTGCATTGAGGGATCATGTATGGGTTTGCCAGAAGCCAACTTTGTGCAATTGATTAAGTCGCCTAAAGCTGAGGCCACATCCTTGACGGCATTGATGACCATCACTTGCGAATCCGGCTGCGATGAGCCCAATGAGCAGGCGCCACGTTTAACAGCTTCCGCAAGTTGAGCTGCAGTTATAAAAAGAATAAGTAAACACCAAAGAAGTTAAGAAAGCCAGGAAAGTTCACTTACTTATGGTAGAGACAGCATTTTGTGCCGCATTTGCCAGCTGATCTTGTGTGCCAGCAGCGCCAGTTACCAGCACCTTGGTGTCCTCCACCAAAGCCTTGGCTGTCTGTAATATGTGTTCCCGATGATCAGCAAAGCTGCCATCGCCATCTGAGTGCAGTGTTCCAGCGGTAGCAAACATTATGGTCGTATCCAGATCTCCAATAATGCCTGAGACAGTGTGCGCGGCATTAATGCAGGCCTGAGTGCCACGGGAGCCAGCCTGTAGAGCGGCAAGCACCTGGGCAACTTTTTCGGAGACTTCACGAGCATTGCGAGCAATCTCCTTTTGGGCACTAGAATCAGTTGGACTTGCTCCACCTGCCGACGATTGAATCATGGAGCTGACGGAACGTCCCAAATCAATGACTGTGCTGCGTATACGCATTGCCACATCCGGTGATGTAGTCGTGGTGCTTGCACCAACAGAATCCTGTGTAAGCAGCTGATAGTGTTGAGTCATGTCCACGGCTAGTTGGGGCAATGCTGCCGGCTCTACGGTGCTCTTGGCATTCATCTCGTTACTCAGGCGAGCAATCTCCTTGGCAGTGGCCACCATGCGCGTTTGATAGTCCACAAAGGTGTCGGAGTAGGAGGCATTCAGCAGGGATTGGCGTTTATCTGTGAGTCGGGTTATAGCGCGATTCACTTGCTCCATTAGGCCGGTAACGATACCCGTTTCAGCATTGATCTTCTCCACAGTTTGCTGCAGCTCCTGTATGGCTTCCGAGGTGCCATCGATGGCCTCATCAAGACGTGGATGAGCGTGTGTGGCACGCGGATTACCCGCAGAGTCCTTGGCTGACTGTACCAGTGTAATAGCGCTCTCGACAACCGACTTGGTCTGATTGATGAGCGACATTTGTTGCTGGCTGTGCACGATATGAGTGCAGGCACCAATGGCACCATTCACCATGGGCACCACATAACGTGAGATCTCGCCAACAGCATGTCCTAGCTGCTCGGCATTGTTCTTGCCCGCAACACGAATAGGTTCCAACTTATCCAACAGCTCGGCGGCAGAGTTCAAGGTTTGACCACTGAATCCATGGAGATTGTTATCGCGTCTCTTGCTCAAGCCTTGAGCATTAACGGCCAAAGCGCAGCTATCCAGTTCACGCGTGCAAGTGCCCAGTGTATGGAGCACCTGCTCGCACTGTGCTTGTCCAGGCGCCTTGTCGCGAATGTTGTCTACCAGGCGCTTTACTGACTCAGACACGGGTGTGGAGTGCATGGAGAGCTGCTGCCAGACAGGTGGATTATCTGGAGATAGTGCAAGCGATTTGGCAGCCTTGACCATCTCAACAACACCATCAATGACACCACGGCCAGCCTGAATAACTGGCTCTTGGGCCTTGCGTCCCTCTGCGGAAATCTTCGCCGGTATGGAAATAAACTCCGGACTAGAGGCGTACTGGCTTACAGCCTTGACAGCTTCCAGCAGCGGCTCAACAAGTCTATCCCGACTGCCACCCGTGGGATGCTCTTCAATTGCCTTGATGTCCTGCACCAGATCGGATGTGGCCGTTGCAACCTGCTTGGCCAGCACAATAAACTCATTCTTGGCCACCGGATTGCTAGTGTTCATGCTCGCCTGTCGACATATGGAGCACAAGTAGCTTGTGTGCTTGGCAATCACGGTCAAAGCAGAGATCATCTGTGGCTTTCCGGATTGAGAGCTGCTCACAATGTCACAATGCTGACGAATGCCTTGATAGGCCCATGTGAGCTGTGCCTTATCAATGATGCCCGGTCGTCCGGCCACACTGCTTGGATGGGAGACACCAATGAGGTAGGCTGCCTGCGAGGAGCTTTCCATGAGACCCTGAATAGAGTCATTCACATTATTCACTGACTGACTAAACTCCACATGCTGTGACTGCTTGGCATTGTTGATCATCTCGGATATGGCATAGCCCAAATTACGTGACTTTGCGGTCGCCTGTTCCACACAATCAAAGTAACCCATCTCATTGATGGGCTCATGGGGATAGTCCAGCATAAGACGCAGTGCCTCAATATTACGCATGGCATTATCGCATTCCTTCTGACCTGGAGCTGACTGTATGCTGGCATCCACCAACTGATTAATGCTCTCCGTAACGCTACGAGCAGCAGCATGCAACAGATTCTTTGCATTTGGCTGGCCTGGATCGGCTGCAATGGATTTGGCAGTGGACAGCAGTGAGCACGATTGAGTGGACACATTGCGTAGACAATCGATCATCTGTGAGCGCACGGCCTCATCCGTTTGGGTTTGTCCAGCCATTTGCATGCTAACCGACAACAAGTCGCGATAGTTGGCAGCAAAGTTTTGGCTACTATCGGCCAAGAGGGCAGGACTGGCATACGATTGCACAATCTGTCCACCAGCGCTGCTCAACTGCTCGGCCACCTGCTTTAGCTCAGACTGTAGCTCAGCATACGGGCGATTGGAGGGTGGGAATTCGCTAACCGACAGAATCTCACTTAGATCGCTGACATTGCGCAATGCGGCATCCACCTCACGTTGTCCGGGTATGCAGTTCACAGTGCGGGATAGTGCACCTGTTACATCCCGACCAGCTTGGGTGAGGGCATGAGGATCGGAGACTCCCTGCAGCGTGCGCTGTGCCTGCTCAATAAGCTGCGCTGAACTTGTGACAACATCGTCGGCACAATCAATGATTGCGGGGTTTTGGGTGGTTGCTGCCACGCCATGGACGCTCTTGGTAAAGTCAGCTAGAGCCAGAGCAGTGTCCCGTCCAGCGGCGCCAGCGTAACTGCGTTGTCCCTGCAGCACAGAGCTTAGCAGCTGGCTCAAGGCAATGCCCACCATCTTGGCGTACTTGCGTAGATCATCGGCAGTATTTTCTACAGTATATCCAGGTAGTGCACGCAGTTGTCCTGCTAGAGCAGCTTGACGCGTATCATCCAGGACATGATGCAACTTGCGTACTGCTTCGAGCGCCGATTCCAGTTCCTGTCCACCGCACGCGTCCCGAGTACGTTGTGCCACCGAATGTAATTCGGAGACACTCTGGCCCAGATGCAAGGCGCTCTTGGAGAGCTGCGTTGCCGAGGGTATATCGGTGACGGTGGGCTGCAAGGCACGAGATGATTTCGATACCTGAAGAGCGGGTTCAATGAACTGCTCCGCTGCCTCGATAAGATTGAGTTGGGCATGAACATCGTCCGGCTGAGCGTGCGTTGTCTTTACCGAGGTGACCAGACGTGGTATGGTATCAGCCACACGCTTGCAATCCTGTAGCAGTGACTCCTTGGTCTGATGATCCTGACTATGCTGCACGGCATTCTGGGCAGCCGAGATGCATTGAGTGGCCGCTGAAGCTGCTTGCTTGGAGCAGAACTCTAGCCGCTGAATAAGGCCACGCTTCATGGCCGGTGTATTGGCAGCGCTGGTGGTTATCTCACGCAGCTCCTCGGCAGCGCGACGCAAAGCATTCTGATTGTCCGAATCGTGTGGATTGGACGAGCACAAGCGTGCCGCTTCCACCAGCTTGGCGGTGGCATCAGCCAGTTGCTTAGCGGCCGAGAGTAGGCGACGTTGCATATCGGCATCTTCCTGCTGATCAGCTTCACCCTTGATGCTCTGTATGAGCTGGGCAGTGGTTTGACCCAGAGTGCGAGCATGACGCACCATTTCTTGTGGATCATTGGTTGACACCAAAATATCGGTGCCAATGATAACGTTCTCCACGGGGCTCAGCTCCTGACTGGTGCGGTTTGCATGCTCGCGTGTGCTCAACTTTACATGTTCCAGCATTTCCATTAAGCTCTTGGAAACATCACGTGCTGCATCTAGAAGATCAGCCTTCAGTTTGGGATCATTGCTTGCCTCATTGCACACCTCGCACAGGGAGTTGACAGCTCGAGCGACATTTCTAGCAGCCGCTTCCAACTGTTCCCGACAAGCAGCATTGTGCAGAGTGGGTGCCACAACTTTAGCGCAGGCAACCAACTGACTGGTGGCAAGAGCACATTGGCTTGCTGCTCCAATGACACGATTGCGCGCCTGATCATCCTCACAGCTGGCGGCAATATTCTTGGCACGCAGCACCAAGGCAGCTGTTGTATTGGCCACTGCCTTGGCCAGCCCCAACAGCATATCGTGGAGATCACGATTCTCGGGTGCCTCCTCCTCGGCAATGGTGCTTAGCACATGAGTGGTGGCCTCACCCACACGGCTAGCGGCATTGATTAGATTCTGTGGAGGTTCCTTGCTCTCCGGCTCAGCTGCCTTCAGCAGGTCACTGAACGCATTGCAGAGATTACGTGCGGCCTCCAACAACTGATCGCCATTCGTATCGTTCTCCATAAGAGCGGCAATCAGGCGCACCTCTTTGGTCACCTCCGGTATGGTTTGGGCTATTTGCGATACCGATGCAGAAATAGCTTCTGTATCCACCTCATCTGGATGCGAGGCAGTAATAATCTGTGCAGTGGCGGCACTCATTGTAGCCACATGCGAACTGACTGCCTGTTTGGAGGTATCCAGCGTATTCTCGCGCCATTCAATTGAACGCAGATCGCTGCCCAGCTCCTGAATGGGTGCCTGCATAAAGAAGTTGGGTAATATAGTAAACTCTGTTGGACAATCTTCAGCACGGACTTACCTTAGTGCGCAGCTCTTCGTCAGCGCGTATTAAGACATCCTGACCAGCGGATATATAACCAAGCAGCGCACGTTGCGGCTCCGTTAGATTCACAGAACTAATGCGTACTTCCTTAGTCTGCGAAGGGATTCACAAGAAACAATGGTTAGGGCATTATAGATGTAAAGGATATGGATAATCACATACTTTGTGAAACTTATCATGACCATTTTCTGTATGTTACGCAGCGTGTCAAGAGAATGAGAATTGTTTGGTTAAGTTCAAAGTGTTTTGAAAATATGTGTTAATGTAGTTTAAGGTAATGTTGTAATTTAATAAGGTGCAATGGCAAATAAGGTAGAATGACATTAAATCAAATTTAAACCGTGGTAAGGGAGTATTGTGTGTGTCTCTTTTCGGGGTGGCTTTGATAAACTTACCGTTGGCGGTTGATGCGCATGATTAACCTGACCGACAAAGGCGCCATACTGCACGCTCTGCACTTCGTTTTGGGTAAAGGTACGTTCACCTGTTTAACGTTGCCACAATTACAAGATGGTGTACAAAAATAAGAATAAAACAAGTTAGCTAAGGCCAAAAAATATAAACAAAGCAATAAAGCAATGCTTCTATACATTCATTACTATTTTTAAAAAAAAATTTCTTGAAAAAGCGAAACCAAAAGTGCAAATATCTCGAAGAGAAAGTATTAAACTTACCGTCATATGGCCGCATAATGCCTGGATGCGCCAGACTCTCCAAGTTAAGCTTCTCCACACGATTTGTTTCGTGCTGCAAGAAGGTAGCCCTGCAAAACAAACATTAAAACAAATAATTTACCTCTTTTAGACCATTATTTAAATCATTTAACTTACTTGGATGGCGCAACAGACTCCTCCACCATGGTAGAGCCCTCATCACCCTCAATACCAAAGTGATCCTTGGTTCGTTTCTTCTTCAGTATAATATCAATATATCCAGCAATGAGCTGCACAATTTGCTCAGCTTCGGTCGTTTGCACTGAATAGTATTGATTTGCATAGTCGCCAAAATCGAGGGTAAACGTATTTGGAGAGGCACCCCAGCGACGCACTGTGGTCAGTGGCCATGAGATAAGAATCTCCTTGGTGCGCTCATCCAGACGCAATACAGAGTCTTTGGTAACGCCCAAGAGACGTGGCACAAGCTTATTCTTGCCGTTCATCTTCTCCTTGACCAGGAAAAAGGTTACGCCATAGGTGGGCAGTTCCCGAGCTGTCTTCGTATACAGAACTTTGGCATCGATTTCGGATAACTCTACATGCCTTCTATGCTCCGCAAAAATCTTCTTCTCAATGCTCTTGACGCGCACATAAGATTGAGGCAAAAAGTCCTTCAAACTGTAGATAAATGAAAAATTGATTAGAAAAAGTATTTAGACAGTAAACTTCACACTGCTAACTTACTCCAAAAAGCCGGGTTTATGCTTGGCCTCATTATGCGGACCAAATTGTATGTGCACCTGGATTCCAGCGAATTCACAAGCTGAAAGATGAAAAGAAAATGTTTTAACTATAAAAGGCAACTGTGACTTCTTATCAGACTTACCCTTATCCTGTGTGACAGGATGTGTGCCATCTAGGATGGCATCTCTGGCCTGTACATAGAGTAAATTCAGCTGCACGGGATCACGTGAGTCAATGTTTTGATCCGAAAAGAAGAAGCGACGTCGCAAGAGCACCGTCTCCGACTCATCAATACCCTGTTCGCGAAGTGTGCGACCCACATCGACCCAATTCACTGTCGAATACAAAGTAAAGTTATATTCATCAACATAAAGCGCTTGATTGCTTTTACTTACTTTCATCATCGGTCTTGAGTTTCTTACGCAAACTCTCCATTTTGGCATCACGATCCTTTTCGGTAAACTTGCGCTTCAGCGTAAGTGTGCCAAATTTGTTGTCCGGCAGGTTCTCGTTCTGCGCATCATTGTCCTCGCGCACCAGGCCATACTCCTCGTGATTGGTAATGCCAATCTTGGTGCAAATAACCACCATTAGCTGCGACACGGGCTGAGAGTCATCGACGAGTATTGTCTTGACAGCGCCATCCAACATGCGGACACGCAACGTGCGCAGCTTGCGTCGATACTCGACCGTATCCTGATTATGCAGTATATAATAGCCCAGAGTGCGACCGGCCTCTAGCCAGACACCCTGCTGATTCTGCTCATCCGAAATGAAGAGTCCATATTCGCTAGCTGCAAAGGATTAAGAAAAAATGCTAGAGCAAATGATGCAGCTGCCAGTTAAGTTGAATGCTTACGTTGTCCCTGCACGGCTTCGGCAAATTTATCGCGTATAATTTTGCATGCATCGAAGACTGTGGTATTTGGTTGAAATTGTATGGTCTTGGTCACTCGACCACCTTCCAGCTGTATGCGCAGCGATAATGTGGACATCTTTGCGTCTTCTACCACGTCCTCGTCTAGGTCGTACTAGTCCTAATCGTTTGCTTAAACTTACTGTATTACGTGTAGAAGTTGTAAAAGGCACTGCAAGTGAAAAACATTCAAAAAGAGAAAACAGGCGTTATAAACATGAAATAAATGGCCGTTCAAGTGTTATAAATAGCGCACTGAAACACAAGAAAAACCGAAACCAAAAACCAAAACCACCCCCAGAGCACAAACACACACACACAGGCACCACAGATGTACGCACAAGAGATAGCCGTAGCAGGGCAGTCCGGGCCGGGCCACCACCCAAAAAAGCAGACAAACGACAAAAGTCGTTTCGCTGCTGCTGCTGTTGCTGATGAAAATCTTCTATACACACACACACACACACACTTACACTCGCACATACAACACACAGGGGGCACTTCAGTTTCCAAATCAAAGCCCAGGCCATTGTAGTAGTTGCTTTGGGGTGACTTGCAGCACTCCCTCTGCTACTGCGGCTGCCGCTACCGCTTCTGTTGCCCACAGGCTCAAGCTAGTCATTATGCCAAGCAGCGACGCCAACGCCAACGCCAACATTACTGCTGCCGCTGCTGCGCCATTTTATGCGACATTAATGCCTGGATTTTTAGCTAAATTCACTTAATACTCAACTGCTTTCCCCTCGCTCAACGCTTGTAATTGATTTTTTTTTCATTCTGTCGTCCTGCCCTGACGCCCAACCCAAGATCGAGAGGTCAGAGGCAGGCAAAGTGTGTCAGCTAAATCAACCACCCCAAAAAACCCCAAAGCCGGAACACGATAGCATTATTTGCTTATGTAAAAAATCGATAATTTGCACAGCTTATGTTTTGGTTGAAGCATCCAACACACAAACACACACACACATAAACGTTGGCATGCGGAAGCACTTGAAATTTCCGGCAAAAAGTGTCAGACACAAAAACGACAAACAGCTTACAAGAGACTAGGCACACACATACACACACACACACACATACATGTGTGTGTATATGGTAAATATTTTACATTTTGCCAGTTGGTAGGATGCCGATTGCTCCATATGGCGGCGTTTGATTTGTAAGCGGTAACTTTTTGTTTTTATGAAGAACTCATTTAGGATGCACGTCTGCTGGCCACGAAATCTGGCACGTAACTGAAAAAGGTTACCTCAAAATTGGACCAGACTAGGGGATGCTGCGACGTCGACGCCAACGCCAACGCCAACGTCGACGTTACCAACCGCATTTTCTGACGTCTGTCTGCCACTTGACAGACAAAGAGAGAAAGAGAACTAAAGAGAGAGAGAGAGAGAGAGAGAGAGAGAGAGAGCCAAGTGAGAGCGAAGCCTGCGCATTGTATGCCAAAAGTTTACTCAAAGGGTGCAGCCACAATAGTAAATAATTTAACCCCAGAGCGCTGTGTAGAGTTTCTCTCTATCTCTCTTTCGCTTCTTTGCTCACTCTCGCCATAAGTGTAGACTTTTAATGCCCGGCAACGGTTAAGGCAACTGTCCGCCTGAGTGGCGCCAGCCGGCAAAGTGCCAGCGTTTTGCGCAGCTTAACCCGCGCAGCAACAAAAACGGAAGCAACGGAAGCAACGGAGGGGCGTAATCTGATCGGAGTTGAATCCCTTCGCACAGCCAGGCAGTGAAGGGAGCGTGCGCAGGGTTTTATTTTTTGCTTTGTGGTAAAAGATGTAGAGGATAAAATTAAACGGTGAAGAGATTGGAAATTAAAGATACATACACAATATTTCTTTTATCTCTTTTTCTTTCTCTCTCAACTTCAATCTGATAAGCAATTTTATATATTTATGAGTATATTTTTTCACTTGTTACTGACTGCGTTGGCAGCTTTTCAATGAATGAACGAATCTTTGTGTGTACTCGCATGAAACTCAATACCCATCCATTAATTCAATTAACAGTGTGACACACAGCAAAATAACGCCGTCCTTCCCCCCAAAAAACATAGCCACAAAATAAACAAACACAGTGTGACTGAGAAAACAGACAGTGACATATAAAAAGGGTCCAAAAAGGACTAGGGAACTGCTGTTGTATAAGGATGTGACAGGCAATGCAGATGGATTTCATAAAGCACAAAGGCAAACACTACACATAAGAATAAAAGAGAAAACTATCAAAGTGCATTTAACGACTGGGGGCGTGTTTAAATGATTTCAATCGATGAGTGTGTTAGCATTTTTATGATGCCTATTAAAAGACAGAAACATTAAATTCTCTACTTAATAACAGTGCGAAAAATACAAAAAATTACTATCACAACTTCCCCATTTGACTATTGACCAGCAACTGGCGAATGTAAATGGAATTGCAGCTTTTAGCTGAACTTCAACTTTAGCCTGGCAAGCGGCACGAGCTCTCACTAATTGGCAGCCACTTTTCGCTCGGAAGTCACACTGTGCGCCTAATGGATGTAATTTACTGCCAGCAAAACTTTTCTATGGGTCTTACTAATTAATTGCCTGACACTGTGTGGTTGTTGTTGTTTTTTTTTTTTTGTGTAAATGCACTTTGAATGTGGATGTTGAATCCATATAGTTGTCGCTTGATGCTTTTGGGGAAAGTCTGGAAATCAATTGATTGTTCATGACTTCATAAAACAAATTTTATTGGCCTGTTAAACTGAATGAATTTCGTTTCAATTTCGATAAGCTAAGAGCTTTTATGTGTTTTAAGCACTTTTAACTTTATGTTCATAATAATTGAATAAAATAACTGAGAAATTATACAAAAAAGATTCAAAACTACTTGCTGTACTTACTCTTCTTATACATATTAAAGCTCATCGAAGATTTGTAATAAACGTTATGAATTCTTAACCGTTTTTCGATTGTTTTTATAACGTATTTTTTTTTCAAAAAAGGCACATAGGCTTTTAACGGGCTTATGTTTTATCAAGGCACACTCCGGTGTCGTGTGTTAAGTGTGGTTGTGTTTTGGTGTGTGTGTGTGTATTAGTGTAAGGTTTCAAGGCGTATGGGGTGAAGGGATTTTAAAAATCGTTAACTACGACGGCAGCACACGACGATCGCGAGAACCGATTGGACTCCTTATGATGGCGACTGCTCGCCGAGCTGAGGCACGTTTGTGGTGTTGTCTAACGGCGGCACGGAACACGCGTCCAGCCCGTTTTTGTACAAGAAATTGTACGGAACCGAAATTGGCAATAAAAGGGGGGAAAACAAAACTAAGAAAATACTAACAAGTTGACTTCTTCATTGTTTTAAAAACAATCTTCTCTGTTTAAAAGGTAGCTACAAAAATTGCAACTACTGAGAATTCTTTCTTATCAAATAACAAATAACGTTAAAAATGTGCAATCTAGTTGCTAAATATATAATATATATACGTTTATAAATATATATATATGTGGTTAAAAACGTTTGTGTAACAAATTTATCTTATACGATCTATCATCTAAGGCAAATTAGTGGCAGAGTTGTAGTTGTTTTGAGCCTAAGGCCTAAGAAAACCTACAGCATTACTTAGAACTATATAAAATACGCGAAAATATATTTTCTTTCGTTGTTAAAAAACGTTTTCGTTTAAGGCACACGACGACAATACGGCAAAGTAAAAATCGCGAACGTTTTTTTTTTTTTGTTAATTTAATATTAAGTTTTTAAGGCACTTTGTCTATTAGTTAAACTAAAAGGCACGCAAAACAGCTAACAGAACAAGAAACTTAACAACTTTCAAAATTAACGCAAGGCACAAAACGGTGTGTGTGTGTGGGTGTGTAAGTGTGTTTGTGTTTTTTTTTTGTATTGAAAAACGCGTTTTCGTTGGAAACACTTGAACTTGAAATATTGTAACGATGCTGTGATGCTGTTAATGTTGATGATGATGTCAACAGCGCTGGCGTGTCCTGCCCGATCGGAGGCTAGGCCTAGAATGATGTGCTACGCCGGCGACACATCGTGCGCTTCTGACGCAAACATCATTCATGCCACAAGTCGTAAGCAATATGAAAATCAAACTGGCGTCATCCCGGCGACGCACGACAACCAGAACAATCAAACGGATGCTGCGGCGCGCATGCTCCAATGAAGGCTGAAACCGAACTATGGGCACGTCCTGCACGTGCAAGAGGGATGGGAGCAACAGCAGCCGTAGCAGCAGCATAGATCAACCAACAGTGGTAGGGGGGGTGGCGGCAGGGTGCACATAGCACTTTGGCTTTTTATTTCTATTATTATTTTTTTTTCTTTCTCGTTTTTTTCGGGCAAGCACAAACGATATAACAACAACCAAAATCAACCACCACCAACTGTGCCACCCAATGGGTGGGCCATGGACCACCAATGGCTGCGTGCGTCTCGCTGCTTATGTACAACAACAACATTATTGTTGTTTGTCTAAGTTGGATAAATGGGTGCGAGTTCCTTCTTATTTTTTTTTGCCTTTTGCCTGTGCACTTTATGAATAATGTATAAATGAGCCAAACTTGAGTTAAATCTTAGAAACTTTTGTTGCTGCTGCTGTGTGGGATATCTTATTTTGCCTTAAATGAGTTGAGCTTTTAATTAGCCAAGCTGGCAGCGATTAATTCTAGCAATAGCGAAGAGCTGCAAGACTGCAAAAAGATTACGTATACGCCTCAAACTATGCACAGCGATTGCAGCTGAAATATTTGAAATAAACTTAGACAAGTTAGCAACAAAACGCCCTCTGCGATACATTATTTGCACCCCCTTTAAGCCCAAGTTAAGTTAAGTCAAGTCAAGTCAGCAAACGTTGCCGCCATGGAAAAAACTCAATTGGCGCGACATACAGGCGCCAAAGCCACCATTTTGTCTGGCCACATAAAGTGTGTGTGTGTGTGTGTAAGTTGGCGCGTGTGCGTAGGAGTCCTGCGCTTAAAGGAATCTGCAAAACGAACACTTTGCTTGTTCAGGCCACAATTCAATGCAGTCAGCAAACTGTATTGCAACAAAAGGCTATGAACGACTACCAAAGCTATATGATATATGGTAATAGGGTATTTTATAGTCGTGCATTGCGTAAGCATAGTTTCCATCTGATTGCTTTTGTAGCGCCCTGTTTGCGTGTGGGCGGGATGTGTTGTTCGTGGCAAGGATAAGAAAATGTCATGAAGCTGTGCGCCAATGTGGAGCCTTTTATATAATTTCCACAATTTTTATTTGTGCTGAGCAAAAATAAAAAATAAATAAAAGTAGTGAAATAAAAAGTCGAGAAACTCGAATAAATGGCCACCATAAAAATCACTAAACACTGCCTATGGGGTCAATGTGATTAGAGCCAGTTCTGTAGCATTCAAATCGTTGATTTGCAATCCAAATGTTATAAATATGAATTTTCTATAGTATTCGAATGCGTTTTATTGGCGTTGAGCATTCAAAGTTAGACAGTCGTTAAACAAAACCGAACTTCTTAGGTAGTTTAACTAGGCAATCAAAGGAAAAGCATCGTTAAGTTTTACAGATTACTTCATTTGCTTTCTTTTTATAGCGTGTCTACATTTTGATAGTCAGCTCTAAAGAATGTTTATAAACTTGTTCTCTTAACAAAGAACAAAACGCTATGCACATGAATCATTGCTTAATTGAGTGATTTTTGGAATTTATTTAAACAATTTGGTACTCACCTCTATAAATAGTGCCAGGTTAAGTTGAATCAGTTGCAGTTGGTTTTAGTAGAATGAAATCTTGTTATAAGTTTATTATTATTTCTTTTTTTAGAAAGTTTCGTGCTAATTGTTGTCGTTGTTGCGTTTACTTCGTTGATGTAGTTGCTGTTGATCTTCTTCTTATTGTTGTTGTTGTTGCGGTTGTCGTTTAAATATTTGTTTAAGAAATCTGTAAATAAAAATGCGAGTACAGGCATAAGTGCGTTTGTTAAGTACTTTTGTAGTATTATAAATCTTTCAACAACAACAACTCAAGTGTAGTTTGCCACAGTGGCAGTGTAGCAGAGACCAGAGACCTAGCAACATCAAAAGATGCAACACACGCAATCTGAAAACTGAAGAAACGCACATTTTTCCTGTTTTCATTTTCCATATTAGCAAAGCGCGACCTCCGCCTGCAGTTGTCTTGGCTGACTGGCTGACTGCTTCATACATATATGGGCAATGTGTGTTGGCATTGTGGTTATAATGCCACCAAGACAGCAAAACAGCTCAGTTGCAACTGCCGCATATGTACATAGAAGCTGTTGCTGCTGATGCTGCTGCTGCTGCATATAAACATACACCAACACAAACACATACTGCTTAAGAATGTTGCACCCGACTTTTCCATTAGCGCATTTTGTTTATAAAAATCAATCAACACCCAAAGGCCCAAAAGCTGAAACAAAGCATGACCAGAATAGGCCACAACCAACAAACCAACAAGGAGCAGTTGCTGCAGCTGGCCAGGAATGCGGCAACAACAAGCGCACATTACAGCCAACCATTAAGCAAGTCTGCATAGAAACAGAAAATAAGTTAAGCACTTGCTTTTGACATATTTTCCAAAGAGTTCAACTGTCTGTGTGGCTCAGACTTTGTGGAGCAGGTGCAATCAGCTCAGTTTCATAAACTATTTGACACCCGCAAATGAAGACAAAAGTGGTAGCGTGGGCGTCTCATGCTCTCTGCCATGATCCTAATGTTGGCGGCAACTGCGGCGGCATTTGGCCACCTGAAAGCGAAAATGCGACCAATTGTGGCAGGAAACGTAGGCGGCGTAGACAGCAACGAAATAACTTGACAAGTTGTTTGGCCAGCTCGACAATTTGGCCCGCTGATTGTAGGCCGATTGTTTACCCATCGCTCTCTTGGCTTGTTCTTACATTTGATAACGGGGCACGTAGTTTAAAACGAACACAATCTAAGACCTTGGCACGATTCTCACAATATCTTAGTAGGCGCTGTGGCACGTACTATCTGTGGGCAGGCTATAACATAATTGGATACCAATATCGTTACATACTTCAATACTCAATTAACAAGAAACAAGCTCAATTGCGGCTTAGGAAGCCAAGAACTTTGAATAAAAGAGGAAAACGTTTGGTTCAGAGCTAGAAACCCCAAAAAATATATATAAAATATTTCATATTTAACACGCTTTCTCTTTGTAGTTTTTTTTAGTACCAGGTGTAAAAAACAAAATTACACATACGTATGTGTTTTTTTATTTTATTTAGCTTGTCCTACTTAGTGCCACTGTCGCTGATTTAAGACATCATATAAATCACATAACGCACGATTAATCACATAAATAAAAAACAAAGAAAGAAAGAAAAAAAGAAAACCGAAAATGTGTTGAAAAATTGACAGTGCGCAAAAGTTTAGCTAGACGATAAAAGCCCATACATATGCTGAGATTTGAATAAAACCAAAACAAGAAACGAACAGCTTATTTAAGCTATATATGCTACGATCTGAAATACAAACACAGATATATATATATATTTTGTTGCATGGGGCCAAACTAAATATAGAAATACACAAAAATCAACATACATTTTCAAGGTAAACAAAGCATAATTCGAAGAGCAGCATAAATTGAAAAAATCCAATGGATTTCCTTCTCGCTTATAGGGCACATTAATGAAAGATGCCAGTTCTTTACCCCCCAAAACCCACCCCCTTGCGACTGTCACACACACACACATCTTTTTTTTCATGGCACACTGAAAATAGAACGAAGAGGTGGAGAAGACGACGACAAGATCAGAGCAGCTACATTATGCCGGCAAAGTCAACGTCAAAAGGTGCAATCTTTTGTGGGACCGCCAGTTTGTTGCTCATGATGAAGATCATCATTAGGCTGGCAAATCTTTAACGCCCCCAAAATTGTGTATTAGATACACCAAACATACATATGTGTGCCGTCAAACGATTGCTTTGGTCTGTGCCAACAGCTTTTAATTTGATTTTTACGCAAATGAGTCATTGCTGAATTTTTAGATACTTTTTCTCGTTTTTAATGTGCAGTCATTTTCGAGGTCCTAACAGATGCTGCTTTAGTTTACTAACAATTGATGTCATCGGAAATTGCAATGAACTGAATACAAGCCAAGCAAATAATTGTTAGATCAATGTGTCACAAGTTAGTTAATGAATATTTAGTTAAAACAGGAATTAACATTTCACAAATAGCTTGTTTACATTATTGGTTTACAATTGTTAATTGATTTTCTATTTGTTTTCGAGTCAGTGAACTTAAGAGTTCCGCCTACACAGCTGATCGTCAGTTTACAGTGTGAATAATGTTTGGTAAACATTTCAACTTGACTGCCTGCTGTTGTGGTCCACAAAGATAAGATTTTGCTGGAATTTCGAAATGCAAATTATTGTAAAGAAAAATAGAGCAGCGCGATAAACAAACCAAAGGCTTAAGTCAATAAATGCAAGAGTTAAATGATAGAGAGAGAGAGAGAGTAAAGACCCACCCAGTGGCTTAGCGGGTCAACTAGGCGAACTCTGACTTCGACTTTGGGGGTTTGGGAAATGGCACTTTGGATGCTAGCTGCAGATAACCCCAGCTGTAATTTGAGTAAACAAGACGTTGAGTCGACAACGTCAACGACAGCGACGACGTCGTCACTCGTGGCAACTCTTAGTCTGCCACACAATGGCGCACAAATTTTTGTATCACTATCAAGCGACAACAACAACATTCTGGCTGGGCTGTAGCTTATTGATGGCAAAATCCAGATAAAAGATGCATTAAAAGTAACAAAATACACAATAAATAAACACAAACAATGGCAAACAAACAAATCAAATGACGTTCAATATAGAAATCGGGGTGGTTGTGGGTGTGCCCATCCATACACATGTGCCAACTGCGGTTGAGTTGGCCTGTAATTTTCAATTAGCCAGCATCATCAAGGTGGTGGCAAGCAACAATAATATAACGACAACAAATTATGTCAACAGATAAACATCGTTTGAGCTAATTAAAACCCCTTTTGCCTTTAGCATTGGCACGGAGATTAACTCTAATTAAGGTTCATTTATGATATCTACTTCTATCAATAAGCAGATCTTGCAACACTTTTTTTATACCTAAACACTTGAGGCCAATGCCAAATCAACTTAATATGATTTTTTTCAAAAAAAAAAAAAAAATAGAAAAACTATTCCCAGGCACTTTAATCTTGCAGCAAACTGCTGATCCAACTGCTTCTACTCCAACTGTGTGAGTTGCTTGGTAGACAGCAGAAAAATTAGGCTCCCGCCAGTCGGGCTCCACTTGGTTTTTCGCACAAAGTGTGTGCCAAAAGAGACAAACATATATACATATGCATATATATAGAAGGAGATATGTACATAACGCTTGGGCGTCTCCCGTTTGACTCGATGTTGAGTTTGGCATGCGATTTGCGTAGCCGGGGCAGGCAAGCACTTGAATGCCACATTGCATCCATAAACTAAATGAGAATAAGACGTAAAATGCGAAATACTTTTTACACTCCCCAATAGATTGACTGACTGTCGGACGGACGAAGGGACGGACGGACAAAGCCGTTCATTGATTAACAACTGCCTTGCCCCTCCGCCAGCTAACCAAGGCCAGGCGAGAAAACTGACGATAACTGTCAGTGGACACGCCATATATACAGGGAGAGGGCTAGGGAGGGGAAGGGGTTAGCTGCAGCATATCAATTCACTTAGGGGAATGAAGATTTGATTGGGTGCGCAACACACACACACACACATTCCAAGACATTTGTGAATTGTCAATTTACGAGTAGATAAAATTGCCAACACTGTTATCTGGATTCAAATAAGTATGTTGCTCCATTTGATTAGCTAAACGTATTGGTTAATCCAAGCAAATGGATCGTCTAACGACTACTACAGTGACTAGCTAAGTGAGTAATGTAAGCAATGACGTAATTAAGCAAAAGGTTTTTGTTTATGATGTACGTCAAATTGCAGGGCCAGAGCCCAACCCTTTTCTTTTTTTGGTCGATAAACAAAACAAATACTGATATAAATATATATGTGTATATGTAAGCATAAACGAAATGCACATTGCGAATTCCATACTCAATTTTATGCATAAATCTTTATATTTATTCGCATTGACCCAAACAAAGCTGATTGGCGAATTGAGAATTATGACGAAGGCAAGCAACAACAATCATGTTGACTATATATAGACTTGAATGCAAATCACATTTTAATGTTAATGAATAAATGCAAAAAAAAAAAAACAGACAAGAGAGTTATATTTGTAATAATTCTTATCAAAGCAGCAAAATAGTCGTCAAAAAGGCTTCCTTCTGAGGATGACTAAGCGGCTGCTTCGAGCTGAGCTGAGTGTGCAAAATAAGAAAAAGAACAAAGTCGAATCGAATGAAGAAGGAAATACTTGAAATTCCAATGCGGTTGCCCCACACACACATACTTTGGGGCTGCTCGGAGTCGCCACCTCTACTTGCCACTTGAGTTCCGTGTAATTAAGAAACATTCCAAAACAATAAACTATTTATGTATGCCGTAATATGGTCAAAATGCACATCGAACTCAATAGAAACAGAATTCAATTTCATTTTTTTTTTCTTGTTTCTGGTTTGTTGCTCATAGCAAACTTGTATGTTTGGTTTATTTTGCGTTTTTTCGGTTAATACCCTGTAACTTTAGAGAGCTTGGAGATGTTGTTTTACAGTTTAACTTTATTAAGATTTAGTTTTATAGTTTTTTGAGATATAAATATGTTTTAAATGGTATCTTCAAGTCAAGCTCTGTTTAATAGGGCACCTTGTTTTGTTTTCTGTTGTTGTTTTTCATTTGGTTTTCTGTTTTTGTAGATTGTGTTTGGGTTGTTGTTACTGAAACATGTGTGCGGCAGCAGTTTGAAAGGCAACAAACCAGCAAAAGTATCTGTATCTGTATATATGTATGTATGTTTTCGTATATGTTCTTGTGCAGTGTACAATTGAAAATGCTGAGGCGTTAAAAAAATAGAGCACACAGTTGTTATTTTTGTATTTAATTGTTATTGCCGTCTACATTGTTTTTGTTGTTGTTCTTTAGCATTTGTGTAGCAATGTATTTTGATACGATACAAATTTCTTGCTTAATTTGTTTTAATTGAGCTTGAAACATGAGGCAAACATTTGCTTTTGCTGGTTTTTGTGTTTTTTTATGCTTCATTAATACAGCTGAACAACTGGCATATATGGAAAACCAATATTTGTTCTATAAATCTGTGTTATATGGCTAGAAAACTATCCTCACTTTATACAGTTTGTGTTTTAGAATGTTGTATAAAACTTTGAACTTTAACCCACGTGCAGAAACGATACAAAAAGCTACAGATCGTTAAATATATATAAAGTATACGTCTTGAAATTATATTGAGAGAAACGTGTGCGTAAACAATTCGAAAGTTGTGCGACAACAACTCATTTGGGAGCTGCAATTGGACATGGATCAGACAGATAGACAGTCGGACAAGATATTGGGGAACAAGTGTAGAGCAAATGAATTGAATACAACAACAAAGGCAGTTCAATTAAACAAGCATGCAAAATAAGGTAGTAAAGTAATTTTACAATTCGTATTACGCCCACCCAAAAAAACGTTTTTTCACAACCGGCCAACTACTGAGTAACAAATCAGTTTAGAGTTTTTCATTTGCATTTTTTTGAAATGAATGAATTTGGTTTGTTGTCTTTTTGTTGTCACGAGTGTGTGTTAGTGTGGTGCCTATTGAAAACGAATGTACACGCAGCAGTTGTGGAACGGATGCATAAAGCGACCATGTCCAAAAGTTAAGCACAAAGCCCACACACAAAGCGACACAACATTTTTATGGGAGAGTGCGACAATTTTTGAGAGCGTTGACATGAAGTGAAAATGAGCTTTGATTTCTTTATGTGTTGGCTCTGGCTCTGGCTTCGGCCCAGACCATAAATGTAGCGCTTGAATAAGGTCAAAAAAGAGAGACCACAACAAGCATTGATACTTGACAAGATAATAGAAGAAGCGAGCGTGCGCAGCAGCAGCAGCAGCAGAAATACGCCCACAAAATCAAAATGCCACAAAAGCCGCAGCGAAATTTATTTTGCCAAGCGATCGCAAAACAAAACAATGTGTGGAAAACGACACAAAACGTTAACTGACTTATGAAATGCAAATAAAAAGGCGAATCGAATGAAATAGAAAACAACAAATAATGCGCACGTATCTTAAAGATAATTGTATGTATAACAGCAGGCGGATCAGCGAGGGCTGTGGAGGTGGACGTCAAGGCAGCCGCAGCCGCAGCCGCAGCAGCAGCTGGCTGGCTGGCTGTCTGTTAGGCAAACTAGCTGGCAGCGCAGCATACAAAAACACTCACACACACACACATGCATGCTAATACTGAGAGACAGATGTACAGATGTATAAACGAAATATAGAATGAAAATAACACTAATAAAATAAAGTCAGGGGCAGAGAGCTACGTCAGCGGCCAGCCAGCCAGCCAGCGCGCGCTTGCTAGCGATGAGGTAATTTTCAAGTTGTTTTTAACTTTGTGAGGCAGCACAAGACCAAAAAAAATTAAAAATTGACACAAAACACCAACTTTAATGCTGCTGCAAAAATGTTTAAGATGTGAAAAACAAGGGCAATAAGGATATTATTATAATTTTCTTAGTGGGTTTTAAGTGCGCTGCGCAAGCGCTAATCACAATGCTTTCGCGTGAGCGCACAACGCATCAAGATTACACAATTAATTTGCTTATTTTTGCTTTTGATATATTATTTGTTATCCATGAATATAACGCCATATGTCACGCACTAATACACGCAAAGGCCGCATCACACATTTAGAACAGACAAAATTTGACGATAACTGTTTGCATAAGTGTGTGTTTATATACCTTTTGCTTAATTTTCTGCCGTTTTTTAATTTATTTATTGCTTTTTGATATTTGAACTTGTATATCGCACGTATGTACACACACTCACAGAAGCACACAAATATTTATATATATGCACGCATATAGTTATCGATATCGACAACGGCACGAATCGGCACCGACGACGGCTAAAACTCAACTGAGGCGCGCCTACATCAGCGCGCCGAACGCAAGCGGCTCAAGAGAGGAGCAGCCCATAGAGAGAGAGAAAGAGAGAGCATAATAAAGAAATGAGCGCCACAGACACGGCACCTGCCGCGCTCATCTTGCTCTTTGGCGCTCGATCGTCATGGCAGGCAAATGTAAACAAAACAAAATGTTGCCAAAGTAGGGAAGAGAGCGTGAGCAAGTGAGAGGACGAGGTGATGGACCCATGCCAGTGGGTGCATAATAATAACAACAACAGTGAATGTCGTGATGACTAATTTTGTAAGCGATGGCCAATTTTCAAGTTGTTTTTGCTCTTTTGTCTTACAAATTTATTGCAAAGACGCAAAAGAGGAAGCGACAAAGTGGAAGTGGATGTTAGTCACTCTAAAATTAGTTGGAAAAACATTTCATTCATAGACCAGTGTGCGTAAACTCGTTAGAACGCACTGTGGGCACGACAGGCATTTGTCACACGTTGCAAGCTAATAAATTGAATTGCATTGAATGAGCTGTGTATGTATATATGTACGTATGTGTGTAAGTATGTAAATGCATACTGACAAAAAAGTGTGTAAACAAATAAAACGCAAAGCGAAACGAGTTTCTTGACGATGCCCTCCTTCCTCAGCATTTTTGGTGGATGAGATGATGAGTCGACTTTCTGGACGCGACGCCCCTTGTTTTTCAATTATGCTCAATTATTGACACAGTCATTAGGCAATTGATGAAGCGACTGACTTGCTCGCTCCCTCCTGCTGCCTTAACAACAATTGAAAATGTGAAATCTTTAAAGCAGCGGGAGATGAACACGCGCTTAGAGTCCCGGCTCCGATTTTTTTTTTTGTCTCCAGCAAGGGTTGCAATTGCCGTTAATTAAAGCAATTCGCATAGTCTAAGAACCGACAGAGTGAAAACAACTCAATCAGTTGCGGTTGCTATTGCATTTAGCTGTTGCTTTTCAACTTTACGAAGCAGCTAAAGAATGCTATAGTCTATAGAGAAAGACTTTGAGTTATCTTATCGCCTCAACTGGCTCGCTGCTGGCTTCTCAATCATTGTCGATAAAGAAGTCAAGCACAATAACAATAAAGTTGATAATTTGTTGCCTGCACAGCCATAGTATGACTTAAGAAAAATATAGCTTATGTATAAAATACATACTTAGTATAGCACATGCAATGTTCGCTTAAGAGATCAGACTATTCTGATTAAGATTAAGAGTCGTGAATAAGATTCTTAATGCTAATAGCAGCAAAGGATCAAAGTTCTTGAGACAGACTGTCATATTAAATGTTTTGTTTATGTTTAAGGCTTGTTAATACGCTGAAATGGCGTAAAAAGCTAAAACGGGATCCTCTTTATCATTAATTTAACTGTATACAAACATATTTTATATTTGTTACCTCCTACTTGGTAAAACAAGAGCGTACTGCACTCAGTTTTGTAGCAAACAAAGTTGCAATTAATTAGCATAAAAGGCATACGCCAAAAATACAGCAACAAACAAACAAACGAGCGTAGACTGACAAACACACACACATACATACACTTGTACAAATTTAGTCATCAGCCATATGCGGGTGGTAATCGGCAAACTGAGTGTAAAACTCCAGCTGGTCGCGTAAACGCAATAAATGGCTAGGCGGCGCCAGAGAAACGGGTCAGAATTCGCGTGACCATCATAACAAATATGTAAAGGGCACACATTGGGCTGTGTGCTGACTGGGTGCTGCCGCTGACCACCCCAATAAATGGAGGGAGCACCCGCAGCAACAACAACAAAACTTGACAGCTGAATTTGCACTTGCTTTGTTTGGATGCACACAACACAAAAACTGGGATTTCTTGAATTGCACACGTTAGTTCGCTTGTTGAATTATTGTAAACTTACAGAATTGCGTGAAAATACAGGTGCGAAGATAGTTAAAAACGTATAAATAAAACAACACAATAAAACAGGGCGATAGAGTGAGTCGCGCTTATCGATACTTGCAGTGCAACACTGTCATAGCTATCGCATCTTATATATTGTTTGCGTTGGCGATAGACTTGAATGCGATGTTTCGATAGTTGCGCATGACTGCTAGAGCAGGTGTGTAGTAGGCGGTAAATTTAAAATATTGCATTCAAATATACTACCTAAACTTAGATGTAAGTTTAGTTTTAAAGACATTGTGTAAAAAGTAAGACGCGCAGACAACAGCATGATTAATGACAGTCGAGATGCTTGTGCGCACCCCCACATTGCTGTTTGATAAATTTGTCTGCCTTTCCTGCCTTTGCCTGCCAGCGATCAGCACTTCCGGCGTGATTCTGTGCTTTTGGCTGCCGGGCGCAAGAATTTCAACCCCAAGATAACAATCGCGCTGCTGTTTGCCAAAAACAAAAACTAAAATCTTGGCCAGCACTGAAATACATGTAATAGAAATCATAAAAATAAAGGAGAATTCATGACTTTCGCAAAAACTCAGCGGACCGCATATCGTGAGACATTTGTAATTGGATGGGGGGAAAAAACAAAAAAAAAACTTGACTTGACTAAGCGCTTAGCGCTGTTTATACCGCGTCTCTCCTTTTGGGGTTGTAAGGCAGCTCAGCGAAATAAAAATAGATTTAATGTTCCTGTTTTTCGACAACGACGACAACTTGGCTTTTCCACCCATATCATATGCGTAATTTATGCTACAGAAACATCTCGAGCATAAACAGGAAGCAACGTCCACGGTCCGTTCGAGACAAGATGTAGTTTGCTCTTCTTGTTGTTGTCGCAAATTCAATTAATTTCAATCGAACGCCTGTCGTTTTGAGCATCCGGCATTGATGCCCGATTTCGATCCCTTCTCGTCGATGTGCACAAATAGATAGAAATGACTCCATGCAAACCAACGTTCGCGCCTATAAATCTATAAATCTCGGCCCATGGCATGCGTTCTCTGTTATGACGGGAGTAGACCATTGTACATGTACACATATGAGGTCCTGCTGCGTCATTGCTTTGGTTCCGCTTGAGTTTCTGGCGGCGCACAAAAGATTTATGTCACTTTGTTGGCACAACAACAAAATCCTTTCCTTTACCTCGTGTGTATGTGTGTGTGTGTGGACTTCAAGTGACCCACTTGGGACTCGTCCTCGTATTCGGGTTCAGTATTCGTTTGCTGACCAACAGCAGCACTAATTGAGTGATCTTCCGGTTGGCTAATGGGTTAAAAGTGTTCTTGTTTGAGGCCATATATCTTGTGCATAGCTGCGATAATTTCGGCATTTTATCAACCAAAATGTAAGGGTTTTTAGTTTCTTGTAAAGATTTATTAGCTTCTAATTCAGAGCCAGCAGTTTCAGTATCTAGCCTTTGCCAATAGAGTTTTCGAATGGGACTCGGGAGAGGCATTTAATTGAATATCATGTTTTTAGGGCAGTAAATGTAATCAACTTGTTTTTGATGAAATTTGAGTTAAATTTTTTTAACTACATCTTTAAAACTTGCCCAATAAACTATCAAAATCGCTGCCAAGTAGTAAACTGACTGTGCGACAAATTTGGAAACGTTTTGAAAAAGACATTTGCATATAGCAAATAAAAACACACTATATTGAAGACAATAAAAATTTATGAAAAGCCATTAAGTGGCGTTGAAAAAACAAGCAAACGACTACAAATTGCTGGCAGCCGTCTGCCTCTCAGGCACACTTAACTTACTTACCCCTTAACCACGTTTGTCGAAAGTGAAATTGTAAGGGTTCGAGCCACAAATTATTTTTATAGCTGCCAACGATCCCATAGAGCTGAGAGTTATGCGCATTATGATAATCATGATGATGATGATGATAACTTAAACTTAAACCCTTGGCATTGCCCGAATAGACGTCTGGGTCGTAAACTGGGCAAAAAGTGAAAATGAATCCACCAACTTATGCAATGTCACTGTCGTCTGGATCATGGTCATGGAAGAGCAAAATTTTAATTGATGACAATTTCATTAAAATCCATGCCAAAGGGCGGCAGTCCTTAAAATCTAAACCATAGTTGGAGTACGGGGCAAGGCTATAAAAAAGGCAAGTAAACAAACGACGCGTGGGCAAAGGATGTTGTTATTCCTGTAGAGCAGGCGATGCGTAAAGGATGCAAAAAGTTAATCGCTCAGGCGGTCGACAACACTTTGTATAGGGATCTGGACAGATGTGTTAATGTGCACACAGTATTGCAGTGCAGGGGTATTTTTTATTACCCATGCTGTAGAGGATTTCCTCTCTCTCTTTCTATGTTTGTGCACTTGCCAAAGTCGAGCGCAATAAGTAAATTGCGTAAATTTATAGCTGCGTAAATTGTTTAATGACTCAACAGTCTATTTATCCGGCCCGTGGCATGCACGGACATAACCTAATGGGTGTTTGAGGTCGAACAATTGCGACGGGCATTTTGTGGCAGGGTAAATAGAAGACTCCAACAAGGACAAGCAGCAAATGTGGTACTCAAGTCATAGATCAAAGGTTATATTCGATGAGAAAAATAAAAGAGAATTTTAAATATATAGATTCCTGCTTTAAAGCCTCTACTTTATAATGTAAATTTGTTGCCTTATTTGGTTAAAACTATCAGTGCAAAATGGTCAACCAGTTTCTGCTATTATCTTTTAAGCATTTATCTGTAAACTTCGCTCTTAGCCAAAAGAGCAATTAAGCAAGCGTTTAACATGTAACTGCTCGCAACGCCCCAGAGATGAGCTGAGAGATGAGTCCGGGGATACATGTTAGATAACCATCATTACCTTGGGGGAGAGCTTGGCTGACAGGCAGGCAAGCAGGCAGGCGAAGAGACAGTAAGACAGACAGGCAGTTTCCGATTCGCTGACTTGTCGCACCCAGTCAAAAGGCCCTCAACGATAAACGCCGCTGATAGCAAAGCATTTATCAAGGAATAACAACTTGTAACAACAACACCACCAACAACAACAACATGCAGCTCTTAAGCTCAATTGAGTTTCAAATTGATGTCACCATTATCGGGAGCTGTCATCTAAAATAGCACATGGATGTGGAATGGCTGTGCCCTGGGTAAGGGAGTTTGCTTTTGTATCGCGTGTATTTATTCTTAATTTTTTCATCATTTATCAGCGGGAGTTTCTGGGCACCCGAAACATTCTCACATGCCCGCAATTGCATATTTATGTAGATGTGCAATGTGCAATTTTAGTTTGCGTTTCGATTTAAGTGCTCGTAAATAAAAATCTAGTCAAGCAACCCCTGACTGTGCACTCCGACACCACGACCCATTTCCAAAGCAGCCACCCCAACCCCTGGTTGAGTTTTAGTTGAGGCTGTCAAAAAGGCAACGGGAAGAAGTTTGTAAACAAAACTAATGCCGACATGGGTGTTGATAAAGTTCTCCAAGTCGATGCCGCCATCCGCTTATTGAATTGCACTACACGCTTGATTGCCCGCTAAACGGATGTAAGAGCAGGGGCCGGAGCCGCAGCAGCAGCAATGGCAGGAGCTGGAGATTCGATTGGCAATGGCTGGGCAATTCGACTCATATGCGTACATTGAGAAGAGCAATCTGTGACATGTGGATTCGTCATACCAAAAAGCGCAAAATATTATCCAGTTTCGAGTTTTGTTCTGGTTTTTCGCAAATATCACACAAAAGGGTGGAAAGAGTCGTCGAGTTTTCCGTTCCCATCTAATGGGCTATCCATTGTCATCTCTATTGCGACTTAATGGCATGAGAAACATTAAACATGTGCCGGGTTTTCCAATGCTTCATGGTTAAATATGGGAGATTTCTTCATTACGACTTAAATGCAACATTACAAAAAAAAATATCTAACATTCATTGTAAAATACGACATGAATCGTTCGAAAGTAATGTTTTCTACCACTGGAAAGATTCTAACTTAGACGAAGTATTTTTCAATGGTTTGCAAAATAAGATTATTTTTAACAAAAGTGGATTAAGATAAAAGAATCTTATGCTGATTTTTAGCTAATTACAAAAGCAAATCACTTTAACAAATTGCAACAATGTTTAATCCAGTTACTATACGATACCGCTTTTCATCCAGGATCGTTTGACAGTTATGGAAATTTATGATTCATTACGATAGATTTAAGCTGCGTTAACTGAAACTGCCACATTCTGTCCATACAAACTCTTCCCATTGCAACAATATCCATTTGTTTGCGCAACATTTGTCACGCGGCCTCAGCTATAGTCTGGCCAAAAGGATGCAGAATATGGAGGAGAATCACTCTCAATGATACACACATTCCACCCTGTAGCATTGTAATCACTTTGACTTTGATTTTATTTCCCTTTTTTCACAAATGTTGCGAAACTGTCCTCGTTGTGTAACTGGTTGGGGATTTATGAATTTCATTTACTAATGGATTGTGGTAAGCGGCTGAAAAATAATATTCCACAGATGTGCAAATATATATGCGCTATGGATTATTAAAGTTATGCTCCATGCATTTGACAGAATGTTTTAAGAACAACTAAACTAGGAAAAATATGTCCTTAAATAATCATTTTAACAGCTTGGTTTAAAATCAATTAATTAAAGTAGAAAGTTGAAATAAAAGAAAGATTTAAAAGGATTTTTTTTACATAGATTTAATAAAATTTTCATATTTTTCTTAACTTTTTTTTAAACTTAGTTTCAAAAGAAGTACTCACATGCGAGTAACGTAGCCATTTTGTACGCCCGAAAGTCTGCCTCACGCCGATTGGCTGTTTAATAAAATCTCTGAACCTTTTAGCTTCCCATACCAGCCAGAAGCAGTCGGTTTGCTGGTCCTGCGCATTGTAAACTTTTTGGTTGTACATAATGTGCATGATGCTTATATAAGCACGGGCTATATACAGCGCTCACAGCTTCCAACCATTCCCATCCAACAGGAGTCGAACTCAAACCCGAAGCAGGCGAAAAAAATATATTTATAACTTTGGCGCTGACTGCTGTTGGCTTCTGTCCATTTATCTTTTTGACTGGGGTTTTTTCGCTCGATTGGGGAGGACCTCAAACCTTGGAAATTGCCTGTCCACAATACCACCAATAGCAGTAACATTTTATGGGCAAAGTTTTTGCTTACCCACCCAATCTCTGGGATGGTGCAATGTCGCCAAAGTGGCGCCATTTTTGCCGCATTGTCGGTGAAAAGGTTGAATTTGCACTATTTTTTCATTGTGGAGTAGTAAAGTTTGTGTTTAATTTATTAAATTAACCAAATGAAAGTTTAGCTGAAGTTATTTATAAATTGTCTTTTTATTTGTATTTTACACATTGAGACTGGAATGAAAAAAGTACAAAAAATAATCTTAGAAAAACACGTTTTCCAATTTATATTATAATATATCATTTTCTTTTTAATATTTTGTATAAAATCGAAAAGAAAAACATAAACGAAGTGTGATTAAACAATCACATTAATTAATGTTATAACAAAAGCTTTCTTTTGTATTGCATCTATTATTGTACAGCTCGTGAAATGGAAACGAAAATATTATAGAAAGTCTGGAAGATCGGTTGATTCAACTAAAGAATACAGACGCTTTAGCTTTAGTAACGTAGTATAAAAATCATAATGTATTTATTTGCTAATTTTACGGAATTCATTATGTATTATTATTAACATTTTTCATTCATGTTTTACATTTTGTTTCTTGTTGTTTTTCTTCACATATTGAAATGCAGAGTTCACGGCTGTACACAGTGATATGCACAGTTTTGAGAGTAGACCGAAACTTTAGACTTTTGGCTAAAACAGATAGGTTACAAACACAATTTTATGAAGATGGTTTAGATGGGTATCTACGAGTGAACTATGGACTGTTTTTTTGTTTTTGTCTTGTGGCTTTTGTCATGAGGCTTTTTCATTGTTCTAGTTACTTGTTCACATTTGTTTTCAAATTTACGACACCTGACATATTGAAAAATTTAATTAGATCTAAGTAAATAATCATACAATATTGTAGAGCTTTCTACACTGAAGTCTTAAGTTTTTCATATTTCAACTATTTTGAGTTTCCGCCTAATCAGGTGTGTGTGTGTTGGTAAAGTTGCTGATGGAGTCACTGAATAGAATGCTTAGTAGAACTTTTTCGCTTGCGCTTCGCTGCGGTTCCTGTGAAATACATAAATAAAATTAGCTTTAGTTAATACAAAACAATATATAAAATCTTTGACATATTTACTTGAACATGTTGTAGATAAATACTAGCAGCAGTTGCACAACGGTAACGCTTAGGAACAACGTGACACCCACGCAGTTTCCTGTGGGGCAAGGTGCCGCCTGCGCCGCATTCTGTGGCATGCCCAATCTAAAAGGCGAAAACATAAAGATTATTTAAACTATACAAATATTTACATAATTCCATCAAACAAACCTTTGGCCCACATGTGAGATGCCCTGTTTGACCTGGTTCATGCCATCGCGCATCTCAGCTATTAACGTTTGCACATCGTAGCCCGATGAAGATTGAATTTGCGCTGTAGGCGCGTTCTTCTGATTTAGTTGAATGTTATCAGTACGCACATTGATATCGCCGGCAAGCTGGCGTATTTCGCGTATAGTACTAAGCAGAATGTTTTGATTGGCAATCAGCAAATCCACCTCTTGCCGAGTGACTCCTACGCCTCCGGGCAACTGCTGTACTGGCACACCACCAGCCGCTGGCGGTGGCAGTGCTTGTCCAGCATTGGCAGCTAGACCGCGTGAGACTAGTGAGAGCGTGTTTTCTTGCCGACCAAGTATCTCGTCGGCCTTGCGAGAAAGTTCACGCAGATGATCAGCGATTTGACTCTGTCCCTGCCAGATTTGACGAAGTTCTCGTTGATTCTCCGATTCATAGAACTCTTCCCAGTCTTCTTCTTGGTCTTTGTGCTATAATAAAGTGTCAGAAAGGAAAGCCAGTTAAACTCAAAGCATTATCAGCTCGCTATCAGATAACGCCAGTCTATCACACAACAAGCTGTCAACGTGGATTAGGCAAAAGTTATGGCTACGAGTAGCTAACCACTATTGATATGAGAACTTGAAGGCTGGCACACTTACATGCTCGTCTGGATGTTCCTTTTTGTATTCTTGCTTTTGCTTCTCCAGCTTATCCTGATACTCTTTGTACTCCGCTGTTAGTTTCTCCTGATTATCCACCTTCTGTGGCTCCTGCAATTGGCCAGCAGCATGCAGCGATGTGGTCAAAAAGTGGAACACATCGTGATCATCAGCCAAGCCGCCAGTTGCAGCCGAAATGCCAAAGTAACCGTTCTTGGGCAGCTGCACTCCATCGGCGCGCAGGCACATTTCGTAGTCATCGTTGTTATTCGTCATGCCGTTGTGGATGAGCACAGTGAGCACATTATTGTAGTACTCGATGCGGGCACGGGTTGGGAATGGCTTATTACGGAAATCTCTTAAACATCCGCTGAGTAGCTGCGTCGTACCATCGTTGGCATGATCGTACATTTTGGTACCATCATTCAACACGGCACTGATATAGGGATTATTGTGTTTGTTGTCGTTGTCAAACGAATCAAAGATAATGGCCAGACCATTCCAGCGATCTGATGAACCAAACACAGCACCATTGTAGTCACCCTTCTCGGTGGTGTACCAGAAGGCCAGACCATCAGCACCAATGCGGCCACGTCCCGTTACGCGAAAGACGATCTCCACATCCCACCAGTCAAAGTTTGTCTGTGATTTTGTCCAGATGGCGCCCTTCTGGGAGCGCAGTGATGGTGCCACACGGACACTTTCTGCACTGGCAATCGCATCTGAAAAAGATAGCAACAGGTGTGATATAGTTTCATTAAAAATTCGAGAATTTAAACAAAGTGCCTGCGTGTACACTTTGCTTCAGTTCGTTTATTCGAAGTTGTCGTCAATGCTGATGCTGGCCGCATGCCATCTCGCTTGCACGCACGAGCAGGCACCCACAAAGTGGCTTGAAGTCGGCCAAAACAACTGACGTGGAGCTGCCCCCGTCTACTTACTTCCCCCGTATTCCCAAAACGGTACGGTGCCGTCTTTTTGTGCCAAGTATGGAGGCTTGAAAGAGTACTTGTACTCGAAGCGACGATGCACGCCTATTGGATTGGGGTTCACGTTGGCCGCCACATAGTTTTGTGTAATAATTATGCAGAAAATGGCCAGAAATTTGCAAATCGTTGGCAGCAATAATTTCAACCCGGTCGCTTGCATCTTTCACGGTTTGACAGCGCCACTATTGTTGGCCTGCTCTATCAATAACATACATAGGGTTGTCAGAGCCGCTGCTGATGCTGCTGTCGACACAAGTACTCAGACGAAATTCATGTTATCGAAACTTATCGTTTGCAACACTAGCACAAAGCAAGCGCGCAATTTTTGAAAATACAATAACGCGATAATAATTTTGTATGATGTGAAAAACATTTATTTTTAGGTTTTAAAAAGTGTTTATCAATTAATGTTAAACAATAAGCTAACTAAAATATCAAAAAATACTCGTCTTTGTGAAAGTGGTCGTTAGAACATTGAATACATCTTAAAAATGTTCGTTATGAGTGATTTCGTTTTTCTTTTGTTTTTTCTCTAGCACATATACTTAAAATTATTATTATACTCGTATAATTATTTCGTTTCAATTGCCTTTTGCTTGATATCACCAAAGTAGTTTTTTTTTTCTTTTCAAAAATTGTTTCAAGTCATATTACGTATGTTTATATAAGTGTATGTATCGTTTAGTTTTCAGTTTACTTCTATATTTTCATAGGTTTTACTGCTTCATTAGCATTTTAGTGTGGGCTTTATAACAGATTGTTAGTTTTGCTCAGCTAGTAATGAGGAATACTTAGCTTGATGTAAATGTGTGTCTCAGCCAAATACCTTTTCAGGTTCTCGCTTCGTTTTACATATATTAGTTGTAGTTATTCAATCACAATGACTTACGTTTAGTTGTGTGCGCATAATGGAATAAGGGTCAAAACAAAATTAATAAATAAAACACATAACTGTTGTTAGCAAAAACATAAGTCTAAAAAGTATATTTAAATCTTGTTTACTACAAAACAAAACATAAACTTAGGTGCCAATAGAAAGTTATAATGAGCAATTTGTTATTGTTCGTACTACCATATAAATAAAGAAATAAATTAGGTTTATATAATTGTGGATAGCAAAAAAAGGATTACAAAAAAATCGTTAAGTACTGCCATAATAATTATATTGCAGTGGTGATTTATAAGTTCTTGTTTTTAGATCTTCGAATGTGGTGTTTCGAACCGGATTGAATTAAACGTGCGCACCCTACAGACTATAAAATACAAAATAACTATATGTATATAATTGAGGCTTATGTATATACATGCTACATACAATATTAAATCGCAATTCGTATATGTAAAGATTGGTTTTTAGTCATTATACGTATATAATAGCTTTTCGTATGCTCATCTTAGCTCTATTCATATTCATCAGTGCACATAGTGTATCAATTTTAATTATTGTTTCTCTTTGTTGTTGTTGTTTTATATTAACGTAGTTTTTGTTGTTTTTTAAAAGCAAACTCATCTCATTGCTTTTTTCGTATTTATGTTGTTGTTTTTTAAATTCATAATCACTTTAAAGCTTATGCACATTGAAATGTCTTACATTAAGTATGTATATAATTATATATATATATATATAATTCACTTTAAACTGATTTCAAAACGAACGTAATTCGAGTGTGGAGACATTTAGGAACAAAATCAATTTGCTGACAGCGTTTTAGTGGCAGTTAACAAACATGTGTGTGTGTGTGTGTTTGTGGAGAGTTGTGTGTTTCAAAAACTGTTTAACAAATGCGTTTCTTATAAATGTCTATTACTTAATGACTTGCTCTTTCTGTGTGTAGGTGTGTGTGTGAGTGTGTGTGGCTGAGGTAACATAACATAACATAACTACTATAATATAACCAAATTAAAAAAAACCTATAATCGAAAAATACACATAATACGCTACAAGATTCTCTGCGTGGCTTTTCAGTGGATTCTCCTTATTTAGTGCACATGCTGATGATGAGCCGCACTTGGCGGCCCCGAGCCAAATGCATTCATCAATTGACCCTCGTACAGGGCAATAAACAACATAATGATGACACCGCTAAGCATGCCAAGAATTTGCAACATAAACTCCGCCAGCGATTTGTGGGCAGCCGAAATTTCCGGCATCTGTTAGACGAGATCAAAATTAATTAATTTCAAACTCAATTCGTATTCGTTTAGGCACTCACCATATCGACCAGCGCAATATAAATAAAAAGACCTGCAGCCACAGCAAACATCCATTGTGCAACATCCTGCGATTGGCCAAACACAATGCCAAATATCATGCCAATGAAGCTGAGCACACCCGTCAACAGATTGTAGTACACAGCAGACTTAACAGACATGCCTGCCTTTATCAGAATGGCAAAGTCGCCGAGTTCGTGCGGCAGCTCGTGACAGAAGACGGCCAGTGAGGTGGAGAAGCCACCGGCAATGTTCTCGGCAAAAGCAGCACCAATAGCCATGCCATCGGTGAAGTTATGCAGACCATCACCCATGATAATCATCCAGGCAACAGCGCTCAACGTCTCGGGCGGTGAATGCACATGTCCATGCCGATGACTGTGACCATGATGCGAGGATTCGTGTTCGCGCAAAATGACAGTGACATGATCGTTCTTATCCTTGCCTCCGTTGGCGGTTGTTGCATTAATGTCTAGATCAGTGGTGGCGGTATTACTGCTGTCCTGTTGCTGTTGATGATTATTGTGGTTGTGATTGTGCTGGTGGTGGTGGTGGTTCATCTCTGCATAGTTGTTGTGTGAGGTTGAAAGGAGCGATTGTGCGGCTGCTGCCGCATCGCTGGAACCTTCATGTTCTGACTTGTCACAACGTCGATTGCTACACTCACCGCTGGAAGCATCGCCGCCAGCGCCAGCAGCAGTTCCAGGCACAGCTGAAGCTGCAGCCTCGTCAGGCAAATGCATCCACACATCCTGCTTGTTGTTCATTGTGATCTCGTCATAGCAGTACGGATATGAACTATATTTTTGTTTGCACATTCTGTCGCCCGCAACTGAGTTGTTGACCGACGAGTCTGGATCTCGCATGACCTTGGCACGTGAGGGTTTCTTTGTTTCCTTCTTTTCAACACTCTTGCGCCATTCGGATATCATGGTCAGTGCATGCTCTGTCACATAGAAGAAGATGATGCCGCCTAAGCAGCCCAATCCTTTCATAATCATGCCCTGCTCATCCTGGCCGGCCAGCGACTAAAACAAACAGTGCAATATTACTTAGCTGATTAATCATGTTTTGTTTAAGTAGTTACTTACATGTGGCAGCAAATGTAACAGCGCATCTCCTGTCATGGTACCAACGGCCAGCGATACAAGATATTGTATAATGTGCTTGTAGTAGCGGGAGCCCATGAATGGTATTATTGCCACGCCCACCAGTCCCAAAATGCCACACGCAAACACTGAAGTAAAAGCATAAATCCACACTGAAAAATAGATAAGTATGCCATTAGCTAATTTATGTAAACTTCAACTGTATCTCAAAGAGTTGCATACCATAAACAATGTCCGCCGTCTGCTGCGATTCATATTTGTCGATCTCAGCTAGGATTGAGGGTTCTATACAGCCGCCACTACTGGTTGCCAACTCGTGCAACAAAACTGGACACAGATGCAGTAAGTCCCGTTCGCTGAGCTCATAATTTGTACGATGCTGATAAGTTGTTGGTGTAGTCTCGAGTGATGCGCAGGCTATGCTTGTGCCATTAGTGCCATTGGGAGAGAGCGTGCAGTTGGTCAGCAACAGTTGCTGCTGTTCCGCGGCATGTTCGCCATGATGGCTGAGATCATGCGGTTGTACATGATGCACCAAGCGTTCAGCTGGCACACACTGTAGAGCGAATAGAAAAGATGCTTAAATTCGGAGTTGATGTGGTAAATAAACAATACTAACGCTATCAGTGCTGTTGACAAGTTGCTGTAGGCCAAGCTGTTGAAGCAAACTCTGAAAGCTGCTGGCATTTAACGTCTGCTGCTGCATCAGTTGCTGCAGATAGTATTGGGTGATCTGCGGTACATGTGTCTGCGGGGAGGCGTGCTCATGTTCATGGCTCGCATGACGCTTGTGTCTCCTGTAGGGCGGACTTGTGCTATAATTCTGGGTATCATCCTCATCGGCAAGCTGCCTCTGATCGGTGGTTGTTTCACTGGAGGGACTCACATTTCCATAGACTAAACGTGCATTCAGCTCCATCTCGGTGCGTTGTGTTTTCAATATGTCACCCAAATGATCCTGACAGTGCAGCCGCTGAGCACACAACAGGCACACCACACACACGGCCATTATATGCCGTGCCATCTTGACGGGCAGACTGCGCTTAATGCTTGTTATATCGAATCCACTTTTTTTGCTGCTCCTTTGCTTGACTTGTGTGTGTGCGTTCTTTTGCTTATTGTTATATGCTTTGGCCTGCTCTGCTCATTATATATTCATTAATACGCGCACTTTGTTCTGGATCTGCAATGAAACGAGTAGGCGAAAATTGAATTAGCAAACTTTTGGACGGCTCAGTGAAGCGTGTTTGGTCAAATCGAAATACCCCCACACTCATTACGCATTAACGATCGCAATTACAAAGACCATTGCTTAGCTAAACAATAAAAAAAAAGCGTTCAACAACTATAACAATAACAACTAGCGGAAGTTCAGGTTCACTTCGTTTACTCTAAATATGGTCATAGTCACACACAAACACAAACCAACACACACACACCGCAGCATACACTCGCGTCTAGTTCGTGTTGGAGATGCAACCATAAATGGAGTATTGTAGCTGCATTTCTTGTAAGTGGTCTCTAAAAATAAAAATAAAATCAAAATCATAAAACAGCCAATCAATCAATCGAAACGGTTTTAAAACCTGTTTTATAATCGCAGCAAAATGCGGTTTCAATTTTGCGTAGGCGCCAGCTATATTTTATAAGCCGTTTTTGTGTCAAAGCATTTTTTTGTTTGTTCTTCAAAAGATCAACAACATTTTGTTCGAACAAACACAATTGAAAAGTTTTTTGTTAACTCAAATTTAGTTTCTCACAAGTGAATTAATTATTTACAGGCATTTTACAAAGTAACCGATGTAAACGAACTTTTTTTGAGGCCTTTACCTATTTGATTATGTTGTATCTTTTTTTTTTTGAATGCGTTTTAAGCGACTTGTCGTCAAATGCGTTGCGCTTCACAAATGCAGTTGGCAACGCAATCGCGAAGCCAAGTTAATCACCGTGGCAAAGATTACATAAAGTGTAGGAGTGTACAAATCAGTTGCCGCTGCAACCAACCAAGGAGTAAAGAAGTAAACCGCAAATGGCGCGTGGCAAAAAAAAAAACCAAAACGACTGCAAATTGCTTTGTTATTGCTGCAACTGGTTGTTGTTGCTTCTATTGTGATTTGAACAATTTTGCAATTGCGCAATGAGTAGGCTAGCGGGCAATTAGTTTCGGATTTCTGCTGCAGCGTTTGAGCAGCAAAACAAATTATTGATAAAACTTCAGGTTCTGTTGTTCTGTCTGTGTATGTGGGAGTGGCAGATATGGCAAAGTTGGGACATACGCAATAGCCCAAAAAAAAACAGTTATCATCGACCTAATAGAAGCGAGACGTCATCGTTGTGGCTTGCATAAAGTTGGGCGCGTGAAGGTCACTGAAAAAGGGGGCGGTACCTGGCATTGGCATTGCACTTTGTCATGGCATTGGCAAGGACAAACACAGGCCGAAGGTGAAAGGTTGACCCAAGCGCCAGGCAAGCACTTGTTGCCAAAAATAAATACAACTTTAAATCCAAGCTGCTCTTTGCACATGACCTCGTGCTAAGTGTTTTAAATTTCAATCAAATACAACTTCATTATATGACAATAAAAATCAATAAAACATCTGCAAATTGTCAACCGAAAAATTCTTTTAAATTCGCATTTAAATATTTACTTAAGCACACATTTCTCACTTTTTTGCTGTTGTTGTTTTATTGAAATTGGATTTCTTTCCCCCCTTTTTTGTTTGTTGTTTTTTTTTTATTTTTTTGCAATTTGTCAATTAGTCGTTTTCAATCAAGTCGAAATACTCAGTCAATTGGTCAAGTGCTGACCGCCAATCGGTTTTTTTTTCGTTTTGTTTATTTGTAATCAAGTCTCATTTAAATTCAGTTTGCATGATTTTCATGAAATCAGACACAAACACAATGCAAACACACTGTGCGAAAATTATCACAGCACCAAAATTTCATCGATAAATTTATCTTTTATATTTTACAATTGCCTTTCCCGCATGCGCAACTCTATTAAAAGTTTCCTTTTACACCACACTCACACACATACACACAGACAGCATTTACAGTTATACCGTACACCCACACAGCTTTGGTGGAGAACTGGACGCGCTTTTCACCACAATTGAACTGAATAGCGCGCGTTGCTTTTGGCTAGTTATATAGTCAACTTGATTGAGTTGTATTGTGTTTGTGTGGGCCGTTTTTTTTTTTTTTTTTTTTTGTCGATCGGTTACAAATGTTACAATGGTGTCGCGCCCAGTTCCGACAGCTTACTAATCTTGAAGCACTATTATCGTATTGGGAACGAGACGAGTAGAAAAAAAAATGCCACAGCCTAGTAATTCAACCTTATTGATGATCCTGCTTATATTGTGCTGGAAACAATTTTGTTGTGTAAGCTTTTCACACGTTCTGGCAATATCGTACAGTCTTCACACCCTATGATGATCATTTTGCTGTGCGGAAAAAATTGCTAATTGTATTTTTCCACGAAGCCCCAACAGGGCCAATAAACTTCAATGCTGAGTCATGTGATTATTTTTTTTTTATCGTTTTATCTCCATTTTACAAAACTGAAATTTCATACCGAAAGCCCCAGCACAGCGATAACACATAACACCTAAACAAAACCAAGGTATGCGGACCGATAATTTCATTAGCAAACGTAACGTTATCTCCACTTGCCAAGGGAACACAAAAAATCGCTGACACGCTAAATCGCAGAGAATCGCTCGTCTGGAACTGGCGTAAAGAGCTCAACATGAAATTTCAGCTAATGATATACGTTATACAGTGAGAAAAACGATGAGAACTTCTGGCCAAAAGCTTAGCAAATATGTTTAGCCTTCCGCTCACGTGTCGCCGCCTTTGTCATCCAACTGCCAACTGACCTTCTCATGTCCGTTGACAACACTGTACTCATAGTAAGCAGTGAGTTCCGATGGTTTAAGTTTAAAATCCACCGTCAAACATACTAAATACGTATAGTATGTATGGGATATAAATATTTAATGTTTTTTTTTTTTAACTACTTACGAACAGATTATATTGAAGGGCTCACTACAACAATAAATAACTCATTCAAGATCTATATTAACAAGTTAAAGTGTGCTAGCGGCAACAATACGACAGTGGAATACCCTATTATGGAAGCTTCCTCAATCTAGAAACTAAACTTTTAACATAACTCTGACAGTTGGTTAGCTAAATTGCTAGTTTCGACTTCCTAGTCCCAAAGAACATAGAAAAAAATAGTTATATTTCAGCACAAGGATATCTGAACAACTTGAATACACCATTTAGGGCAATTTGCAATATTAAGAGGGTATCAAAAGTCATGCGATAATTGCCTTGTTATGTCTGCCTTCCTCATACATGAAGCAGCTGTGCATATTAAGTGACCTGGCATGGAATAATTGATTCTCGTTGCACCCACTAACAGCCAGTTGTGACCAATTGTTTATAAAGCAAAAACAAAAACTGTCATTTACGAGGTGATTATGGTGTTCTATGTCCAATGCCAATTGATAAAACGAAAGAATAAAAAAAAACTTCGACTCATTAATTATACATACATATATTGATATTCTAAACTTTAAAAACAACACATGTTGATACAAAATATATATGTGTCATTGCCAATGTGCTCCTTAGATATTTATACACACTAAACATAGATAAATGTATCTATCTATGCGTGAGTATTGTATTGAACACCCACGCATCAGTAAGTAATCTATGATAAGATAGAACAAATTTCACATACAAATATACATATTTTGACACAATTTTGTTATCGGACTGCAACAGATTAAACAAGCAGAGCGTATAGGCTCTAAAAATAGAAAATTCGTATATGTATTATTTAAATCAAAACTCAATAATTAAAGTAGCATTTAAAATTCGTATCGAATCATATTGATGTGTAGGTAGGCACACATAAACGCACATACACACACAAATACACATACGAGTGTAAAAAAAAAAAGTCCATCGCACATGGACTGCGACGTGCTCTAAAAATACATGTATAAGACATGATGAATGAAAGAGAATGGCCAAAGGGGGCGGTATTGGGTGTAGCGGGTGCTGCTGCACACACGCACACAACTGTCATTAATGGTGTATGAATAGAGAGATAGAGAATCACAAACGTAATCCAACCAAGGAGCAAATCAAATGCTGGTTAGAAGCCGCATATCAACAAGCATTCACACGGCCCGCAAACAACACACACACACACATACAAGCATACACATATGTATGTATGTTTGCAGGAAAATGCGGTCGTCTGCATTATGGTTTATGAGCACTCACCTGTCTACAGACAATGTATATCATTCACTGTAGCAAATTTCTATACATATATTCATTAATTCCAAATTGTAGTGTTAATCGATGGCACTTTCAAATTACGGTTATTGCACTCATTTAATGATGATTTTGTTGGTATGGTTGCGGGCGCGGAGGGAGTTATGCGGCAAGATAACGCCAAGTGTTGATTGCGCTGCAATAATCTTCGATTGAGACAAAATATATATATGTAGCACTTAAGGCAGCTCCAGCTTGCGGCGTCGGTGATTGAGGCGGCAATGTGGTGGCTAAGTAAAATGGTACGAGAAACTACGCACACGAAAATAGAACTAGTACGGTGATGCGCACAATTCCACAGAGTGCACGGATTAATTGATGACGCTTAGAGAACCCACCCAACAATATAAATTTATTTAAATAAATGCTAAGTTACAACATTGCACGCACGCTCCCACAGAAATTCGCAATTAAAAACTATGAATGCTTCTTCTTATATAATGCCATTCACATGACAAACGAAGAACTCGAGAGAGAGAGAGAGAGAGAGAGGAACCTTTTATGTTAAGCGAATGTTATGTTAACTTGTGACATTGAACTGTAAAAAACTGTTAAGATATGCGCCAAAATATGAATATTATATATTAATTTACAATTTTACTTGCATAGTAATGCAAGTGCATCAATTAAAAAATAAATATTAACAAAAATTCTTTTTAAGTTACTTAATGTGAAATAGCTTTAATAATATGAATTTTATAATTGCTGTTTATATACATATGTATATTGTTTTTAAAATATTTTCTTAGAAGAGCAACACTGTTTCAGTGCCAAACAAAGACAAAACGCAAATGCATATTTTGTATGTTAATTAAAAGTTTGTGCCTAAAATGAGCTCCTGGCGTGATAGTATATCTTGTTTACCAGTCACTGTTGCACAATTTGTCAACGAAAGTGCATCAACAGCGTCCAGCTACCTGCACTCTCAATCGAGCGCTTCTGAGGAGAGCGCTCCACAACACACGGACTACAAGGCGTTGCCCATACCCTCATCACTGGTGAAGGAACAGTGGCGTTTAATCTTCACATCTGATGCAAATATACAAGACTTACAGGCGGCTATTGCCCATTGCCGTGATCTGGTTCTATTGAGCGATGAGTGCAGCGAGGAGCGTCGCTGGCTAGTGCGTCATCTGGTGGACTTGCGATATTCGCTGCAAGAGCTGGAGGAAGCTCAAGCGGTGGCCACTGACGATGTGGTGTTCATGAATGCCATCAAGTCCGTTGTGGGACATCACTTTGTGCCACATCATCCGAGCACACGCAATCGCTTGGCGATAGCTAAACGCTATTATTGCGACCACTGCACGGGAATCATCTGGCGGCTGGTGCAGGCCGCCTACATTTGCAGTGACTGTAGCTATCTGGTGCATCAAAAATGCATAGACAGTGTACAACGCGTCTGTGCTCATGTTCTTGCCTCAGAGCGACAGTATCCTGTATCGGATATTTGCCCAGAGATTGGTTTGGCCGCACAGCGCTACAAATGCGCCGAATGCTCCACACTACTTAACTTCAGTAGGTTTTCATATATTTCTTAACTATCCAAACGACTTACTGTAAATGCTTGCAGAGAACTCCTGGATTGAGCCTCGCCTCTGTGATTATCGCGGTCTTTACTACTGTCCGTCGTGTCACTGGAATGATAACTTTATAGTGCCAGCGCGCATTGTCCACAATTGGGATTTTACACCACACCGTGTGTCGCGTACAGCATTGCAGGAGATTCAATTGTTTTTGGAGAAACCACTCATCCGGCTTGAGGAGGAGAATCCCAAGCTGTTTGTCTTCCTCGAGAAACTATGTACCGTCAAGAAGTTGAGGCAAAATCTGGTGCATATGCGTCACTATCTGGCTGCCTGCAAGGTGGCCGTAGAGCAAAAACTTATTGATCAACAGTTGGGCAGGCGTCGCCATTTGGCACAGTCCAATGAATTTTACTCCCTGGGCGACCTAATACAGGTGGAATCGGGAAGCTTAGCTGAGTTTTTGCAGAGTGTCTTCAAGGTCTTTGGAGCACACATACGTGGCTGTCACATGTGTCTGGCCAAAGCATACATTTGCGAGATTTGCAGCAACAACGAAGTGATCTTTCCTTTCGACGACGGCTGCATTAAATGTGACCAATGCAACTCCATATATCATCGTGTCTGTTTGACACGCAAGAACATGATCTGTCCGAAGTGTGTGCGCATGCAGGAACGTCGTCTGCAGCTAGAGCGCTCTAAAAGCAAACAAGAGGATAAGGAGAATGCAAACAGTGATAACGAAGCAAGCGATGCAGTGCAACCGGTGGACACAACGTAACCCGGCGGTCACTTAAAATTGTTATTTTTAACTCGTATCTGTGGAACATTGCTTTTTAATACATACATACGTTTTTACATAAGAGTACTAAATATATTTATAATAATATAGACACCATCCTATGTAATTAGCTTCACTGTTCCTTCTTGCCATATTTTTGCCGATTGTGAAACTTGCGTGGATTTATGCCGTATGCCTTTAGTCGATCATCACTTATGCCATTTGGATTGGAATTTTTAGCTTTATGTCGTGGCTTAAAATCACGTTTTGAACGTGCATTAAACGCACCACCACCTTGTCGACGCGGCTCGTCGGTTTTATTGCCAGTTCCCTTAAAGGGATTCGACCCAGATGTTCGTCCAGCTGCACCCGGCTTGGAGAAGTTTGGCTTATTAAAACGATTTGCCATTGGTTTACTTTCTTCAGTTCTGTTTGTAAACGGCTTTTTAGCAAAAGGATTTGTCGACTTGGGTTTTCCATTTTCTTCTTTTGGTTTTTGAGGCTGCACTTCCTCTGGCAGCTTCTTCTTCTTCTTGGCCGGCGTTGGCGTTGTTGGCTTTAGCGTATCTTCCTGCACTGTTGGCTTCGCTAGCTTGGGCTTATCATTGGCAGTAGCTGATACGGCTGGTGGATTTGAGTCCACTGATGCCGCTGCAGCTTTACGCTTAAGGCGCTTCCTCTTGGACTTTGACAGGCTCTCTGTGTGCGTATCTGTAACCGGCACAACAGGTTGCTCAGCGGATTCTAATTTTACCGTTGACTGTGCCTCAACTAGTTCGCCTGTCTCCTCTTCATCATCAGATCTTTAAGTAGGGTTTACAAAACATTTAAAGTTGATCGATGCATTGAATGTCTTAATAACTTACCCTTCACCGTAAAGGCTTTTAAAGATCTTTCGCTTAAGATCCTCGTTCTTTGCTTTCATTTTGTACAAACGTTGCTCCTTCTTCTCTACATAATCGGGTCGGTTTTGAACTGCCTTCTTCAAGCTAGCCCATTGGTTTAATTCCTTATTCTTGGCCAGCAATATCTGAAATGAACATTTAGATTAATAACTGGCAATCAAATCAGATAGATAATGTTAGTTAACCTCTTCGATTGTTAAGCCAAAATCATTTGGTACTGTTTCAACATATTTAAAGCGACAGGGCTGGTCACCCACAATATCCTCATAGTCCAGTTGATAGTATTCATTAATATACTCATCATAGGTCTGTTCATCCTCCGGATTGAACGCTGGCTTCTCAGTCTGAATCATTTCCATGAATCGATTGCGTCGACCTTTGCGACCCTTGCGACTGCGAGTATTCTCAATCAGTTCCTGCTGCAACTTCTGCTTCGAGGTGGACGGGTCGTAGTCACAATCCATATTAAAATCATCATCCTCGCAATGTTCATTTTGACCATCGCCTTTGTTTTGCGTTGGGTCATAATTATCCCAGTCCTCTAGGGCCAGTTCTTCGATATCCGAAGGACATTCGGGCTTCTCTTCTCCTTCGTCTACATTGTAGTATTCATCGTTAAACAGTTCCTGCATGCGTCTGTCATGTGCTTCTGGATCAAAATCCTCTTCAAGCTCCTCATCTTTGAAGCCTAGTTCATCGTTACCCGTTACAGCTTTTAGCTTGCGAATTTTCTCCTCTATTTCCTTACGCTTCATCTCCTTTATAAGATCCAACTCCTTCATCTTTTGTTGCTTTTCCTGCTCCTTACGCTCTTTCGTCTCCTTTCGCTTCTCCTTGCGCTTGTCGTCAGTGCGACGAAGCGACTGCTCAATTGTACGTGGATAGCGCTTGATAAAATCTGCGTCAGGTTCCTCAAATCGGAAGTTATACTTCTGTTCAAACTCTGCTTGCTTCTCCAGCTCTTGTTCATCCTCTGACAGTGGCGCATTTTCGCCAACAATTTCGTCATACGTGGGTATTTCAGATGCATTTGTATTTGCATAGCCCTTGTTTAATATATAGTCGCGTAAAAAACTCTCTCCTTGGGTTAGCTTGTTGCTGCTCCAGTACTGCTTGAGGGGAGCAAGCTGCTCTTTGGCACTAGCCTCAATTTCGGCATCCGCTTGCTTTCCAGCCAGCCATTTTGCAAAATCTGCCTCCTCAGCATCTGTTTGTGCCTTTGTCTTGGTGCGTTTCTTGAATATTCCACCAAACTCCTCATCCTCGCCGTCGTCTTCCTTATTCATTACATTTCTAAACTCTGCCCTTAAGCGCCTCTCCTCCTCTACAGCAGTAGGCGATTGGGCACGCTCTAATTGCTCATCCGTCTCCTTCTCATCGTCTGAACTCTCAAATTTACCATTGTGCTCCAAGATCACTTTTCGTTCGTAGTCTTTTAACGTTACAGGTTTGCTCTTGCTTGGTTTCTTTTTTGTAGAGCCCTCTTCCCCGTTGCTGTCACTGTCATCAGATTCGTTATTTGCAAAGAATTTGGTCTCTTTGTCATAAATTCGAGGATCCTTGCTCTTTAAATATGCTAATGTTTTGAAGAAGTCTTGATCCAATTTAACATCCTCTTCCTCCTCATCAGACGACTCGCTGTCACTGTCCAGCTCCGACTCTGAAATATCTAGACCACGATCCTTATCTGCAAAACAATTTCATTAAAGACATGTTCTGTTAGTTAAATGTAAGACGTACATTTTTGTAGCAACTCCTTTTTTCGCAAAACATTGTACGACTTGGCGTAGTCCTGGTTGGTAGATAACTGCAGATCATCAGCATCATCATCCGAACCCTCAAATAAATTGTTATTCATTATATATAAACGTTATTCTGTTTAGCGTTTCGGATAAGTGAACTGCACGTGTGTTGATTTGCAGCAACACAACTGGTTCAAAATGTACACAATGGAACTCGGTGAACTATTGTAGCACTTCTGTAGTTCCTCTTGCAGCCCTGGTTCAAAACAACAACAAAGAGTGCCTAATGCAGAGCTGATTATTTACAAATTAAGAAATAAATAGCGTGATTGACAACATTCCAACAATATGACGGACACAGAAGAAACACAAACCGCTCCCTCAACATCCACAACCTCCACAACACCCAACGACAAGGATGCAACAAAAAGTAAGAAAATTCATGCACTCCCACAAGCCTGCTCGCATTTAAGATACTTTTTATGGTTTTCAGTTTGTATTCTGCTAAATGCTACTGGCAATGTGCCCATAATAAAGAAACGTACGTGGACCGTGGATCCTTACAAGACCGTCAGCTGGATACAAAAGTTTATACACAAATTTCTTAAACTTGACGCTAATGAACAAATTGTATGCCCTTCCACAGGATAAGCTTTAGAATATTTACAAATATCCCTCTATTTACAGTTTCTATATGTTAACCAGACTTTTGCACCCGCGCCAGATCAGATAATTAAAAACCTGTACGACTGCCATGGCACGAATGGAAAATTGGTTCTCTACTACTGCAAGAATCAGGCGTGGGGCTAAATCGATACGCACCCGTCTCATTCTAAGTATTTATTTGCCTAACATTAATGTTTTATGTTATTTAATTGTATGAATTGACACTTCAAAATCCTTATAAATTTCATTTTTTATTTCCTCCACTTTGAGAGGGTATTAATTACGTCTATTAAAGGAGCACATGTATGAAGAAATTATTTAAAATCAGCTTAGTCGCCGCGCAGTGCTTCCAGCTCATCGGCAGCCTCTTTGGACACTCTGTGGTACTTGGCTACTGTGGGTCGGTAATAGTAGGCTTGGTAATCGTTGCGCTCGGACATCTTACGGCGGATACTCTCTTCAAGTAGGCTGTAAACAAGAAAAACTCGATGAGTACAGTTTTATATCTATATAAAGCCAATTTGCTTACCGAATTTGAGCCTTTTCATTCTCCTCAAAGAGGTTGTGGCACGCCTTCTCGTACTCCTGTTGCTGCGAATGCAACATGTAGCGCGCAATAAACCGAGAAATAGGGTGCTTGACACAAATATTAGGTTAATACATGTATTGGAAATGGTTTAATCAACTTTACCTTCTCGTATTCCCAATGCTTGGGTTCGTAGCCCTCGGGTATTTCCGACAGCTGCGAGGGTCCAACAAAGATGTTGGAGTAAAGAACTAGCGCGGTGATCGGCAATATGCCGATCATTACGTAAAAGTGCATCAAATCCTTAAACTTGTCCCATTGGAATCGAGATGGCCTGACAGTCATGTGATGGTGTCCATGATCACCGCCCATTTGCCGCAGTTGCTGCTGCAGTGCTAAAATAGGATATCAGTTTGTTGAGCCTACTCGTTTTGGTTGCGTAATGTGAGCTATGTTTACATCGACTTTATCAGATGACGACCTATTCTTACCATTGCGAGTGGCAGGCGTTAGCAGAATAGCGCGATTCTTAGCAAATTGCGCCGCTGGCAATAGCAAACGGCTCCAGCCAACCATTTTTTAGTGATTTTCTTTCTAAAATAAATGTGAGCACTTTTGGTCAGTCCAACAAGGGCTGACAAAACTGTTATGTTTTGCTTCCACTAAATTTTCGATTGTTTTGGATAAGCATAATCGATACTATCGATAGTTCACAGCTACAAACAAAAATAAACTATTATTATCTAATATTAACCAGATGTAACATTATTTTTTGGTGAAAATGTTATAAAAGATTTTCAATATACATTTTCATTACATCAAGCCCTTATATAATGTTTTGCAAATTTAGCTTTAAACTTTAACCAAATGCTACTTCATCAGCCCTGGCAATAAACGTTGAGGCCAGCCCTGATTTGGCGCAGAGTTAAGCATACAAAGTTTCTTGTCTGTGGACAACATTTATTGCCATTTCTTCTTGCATTATCCAAATCATCATTTAAAAAAATAGGTAAATATATATAAATGGCAGATGCGAATGTATAAAAACTTAAATACGGTAAAACAACAGTGTATAAAGTTAAAAAAAAACTCAAAAACATTGGTGAAGTTACATTTCCTCTCGTTCGCTGTTGTTACTGCTGCTGATAAAGCTCATTGACAATAATAAAGTAAATAATACTAAGTATGTGGTTGTGCTAACATTAATTGCGCAGTTCTTAAATGATAAAAGAATGTCGTTTTCAACATCTTGTTTTTTAAACATTGTACTTATTGAGGGAACCACAAACTTCAAATTAGCTATAATACATGTATGTATGTATTTATAACGTATGTACATAATGTACTTGTCTTACTTATTTTACTCACATACAGTGACGCACAAAATAGTATGGCCTGAGCTCTAAATAAATAATTGAAGACATTGTGAATTGGCATATCCTATAGAAGTGATTTTAAAAATTAATTGCAGCCCAAATCGTTTTTCTTCGGCCAGCAATTTCGTTGTCACTCAAAAAAAAACTACATACATATAGTATGTATGTAGGTGTGTACACGTTTTGTGTGTGTGTATATGCATGTACATACATACATGCAAATACTGTAGTTCGTTTTGATGGTGGTGGTGGGCGTAGGCGTTGCCGCCGCTCCCTACTCCCTTCTTCGGTCGGTCTTAGCGTGCAAGTGTTTAGCTTTGGCCTCGGCTTGATTTGACTTGAACTTTACCAATTGCCGTGTGTTGCCAGCAAGCAAGGAATAACCTATTGCCATTCAACGCAAATCAATCGTTGTTGCGCGCATTTGTTGTTGTTAACGATAATGTTGAATATGAATCAGCGTTCATCAACAACGGCAGGTCTTATCAAGAAACCAGCTTGTGGATTGTCAAAGTCTCTCAGCAAATGTGACGTCATCGAAGTTGTAGTTTTTTTTTGTTCTCCCTATTTTGGCTAATGTATTCGCCATGTATTATTTTTCAGCTGTCGCCGTTTTTTAATCATCAAATTTGCAACAACTCGACGAACACGTCTCTCTGGGGCAATGGATGCCAATTCATGTTTTCCAGCGCGATTACCAGGTAAGACCCGCTGTCTGGCAGCTTTAGAGGCCGCCATTTTTTTTTTTAGTGTTATAGTGCGTACCTAAATAGAATATTTTAAAAATTAGTTTTGCTTACCAAAACCTCGAATGCTTTTTGCGCTCGCTTAAGATCTAAAAGTTAACTGTAACATGTAATAATAACAGTAACTATTGCCTTGCTTTTGACTAACTTTTTAACTCCCCCAACTTTTGTTGTGCTACTAACCCAAATCGAACATCATGCCTATTAAGGCGTTTACTCACTGTATATATGTATATAGTATAGTACATACATAAATAAACTACACATTTGTACAAATTGAAATGCATTATCATAAATTTACTTGAATATTTTGTACAATTAATGCGGTAACTGCTATATTGTTGCTATTGCTTGTTTTTTTTTTAAACCATATATGTATGTATGTATATTCGTATATGTATATGTATATGTTTGTGTATGTGTGTGCATTTTATGAAGCTTAGAAAACTTCCCCTCTCTCGCTCTTTTTCTCTCGTTTTGAAATCTCTTTGTAAATACATATGTAATCAAATTCGATACGAAACGAACCGTTTAAGCCCGCTAACTCATCAAATTCTTTCTGATTCATGTTTATTCACTTACTCAATACACAAATCCGAACTAACTTGTTGCCTAAGGCCGTCAAAATACTTAAGTGAAAAGCATTACTTGTAAGATTACATTTTTGAAATTCTCACCACTCCGTAAGAAACCCTAAGAGATTAATAAATTGTTTTTCTCATGCTCATGCTCAAATAAATAATCATCGAACAATAAAGGGCCCGCCATTAGCTCATTTGTGGTTAACTCCGAGGAGCCGCTGCCCAGTCTATCCGATCTGCATGACTGCGAACCAAAGCTGGAGTTTGATGATACAGAGCTATTGACCCCAGCGCCACTCCAGAGTAAGCAATATTTGCATATAATGAACATAACATGACTAAACACTTGATTCATTCACAGAAGATGTTATGGTCGACGATTTTGTGCTAGCCGATGGTAAGTTAGGAGCAAAAACGCGACAGAAACCCTGCCATTGTTAAAATATTTTAACGCTTTCCAGATCCCGAACTTGAAGACGAAGAAACGGTTAATCCCCTAGAGGACGATTTCGAGGATCAGTTGCGCGAGCAATCGGAAAACTTTCAAGCACCGAAAAACAAATGCGACTTTCTCGGTACGGATAAGCAGGGACGTCACATTTTTGGCATTTATGCCTCGCGATTTCCTGAAAAATCGCAGCTTGAGGGATTTGTGCGGTATGCTTATATTAACTGTAAAACCTTTGGATAACTAAGAACCATTTAAATTTGCAGCCAAGTTATCAAAGAGATTGAACCCTTTGTGGAGAACGATTATATTCTCGTATATTTTCATCAGGGACTCAAGGAGGATAATAAACCTTCAGCACAGTTCCTGTGGAATTCGTACAAAGAGCTGGATCGCAATTTTCGCAAGAATTTAAAAACACTTTATGTGGTGCATCCAACGTGGTTCATAAAAGTCATCTGGAACTTCTTTAGCCCGTTCATAAGCGACAAGTTTCGCAAAAAACTAGTCTACATTTCCAGCCTCGATGAGCTTCGTCAGGCGCTGGGCCTGAACAAGCTCAAGCTGCCCGACACCATTTGTGATTTTGACGATAAACTGAACCCAAGTCGCAGCCGTGTATCGCAGCCAGCAAACCCCAATGGGCGACCAACGATGCAGTTTGGCGTGACCTTAAAGTTCATCGTTATGCACAGTCCATGCCTTAATTCAATACCGCCCATTGTGCGAAAGTGTGTGGACTCACTCTCAATCACGGGCGTCATTGACACGGAGGGCATCTTCAGGCGTTCGGGCAATCATGCTGAGATTATGGCTCTCAAGGAGCGCGTCAATCGTGGCGAGGATGTGGACTTGAGCAGTGTGAATGTGCATGTTGTGGCCGGTTTGCTAAAGAGTTTCTTGCGGGATCTTGCTGAGCCGTTGCTGACATTTGAGCTGTACGATGATGTGACAAAGTTCCTAGAGTGGCCCAAGGAGGAGCGTTCCAGAAACGTTACCCAGCTGATACGTGAAAAACTGCCCGAAGAGAACTATGAGCTTTTTAAGTACATTGTTGACTTCCTGGTGCGTGTCGTCGACTGTGCGGATCTTAACAAAATGACCTCCTCCAACTTAGCGATTGTCTTCGGTCCCAATTTCTTGTGGTCCGGGCGTACAAACACTTCGTTAGAGGAGATTGCACCGATTAATGCATTTGTTGACTTTGTGTTACAAAATCACAAAGCCATTTATCTGATCGATGTTAATCAACGCACTGTGAGCGTAGACTAGCGGCACCGCTGACTCACACACACACACAAACAAGTCCGTAATTTGTAAATTGTTTCATTAAGTGTTAGCCTTAAGCCCGTTTAGGGAGCACAGTGAAAAGCGCATGCGTTATTTCGTGTAAAAAGTGTGTTGTAATTTTAAGTTAAAAAGTTTTCTTTACCTTATTTTTTTTTAACCCTGTAACTAAGTGTATGCAAATGGTGGATTTGCTCTTAACGGTTCTTTGCACCTATTTACCTAACTTGTTGCCACCTCCCTTTATCGTATACTATCTCTCATTGTAAAACTTATTTAACACTCAAATCACGAATTGTTAATTTACCAAAGAAAATTTTACGGTGTTTTGTCAAACAGGAATCGCAAAAACGAAATACGATATAATATATGTAATTTTATACAAATCGCACATTCCAAACAAAGTGTAAGCTGCTAAATAGGCAAAAATGCAAGCACCTGGCAGATCGATCTGTTGGAATTGTAGAATATTCACAAAACGTAATAAGTGTAGATTATTAAATTTCCTTATTAGTAATATAAATTTTATATAACAAAACGGTATTGTTAAAAAATAAAGTAAATGTTAAACTCTAAAAAACCACAACTCAATTTTAACCCACTTTGCCAGCTATTCCAATATTATTTGTGGATTTATGAATACAAAACTGATCACTCAATTCGATTTATTGAAGATAACAACTATGATTTGACCTTTCGCTGCGCTTTTGCGCATTTTTTGTTTTTTTTTATTGATACCAAAACAAAATTGAGTCCACATTGGAATATTAAATATGTAGTTCACGAACGATTACAAAATGGTTGGTTTATGTCTGCTTAAATGTTGATGTTCTTCAGCTTGCGGTTTAAGTCGTTAAATTTCATTATCTTACGCACAAAGAAATCGCCATATCGATGTGAGACTTTTGTGTCGGCAATATGGATCATGTCATCGTCAATATAGAAATCGAGCTGAAATGCATAAAATACAAATAAGTATTGTAATTCAAAAAGAAGTACTGCCCATATCTAACCTCAGAGCCTGATTTGAAGGTGCCCTCAAGACCACTGGGACCCTTGCTCCAGACCAAATTGCGCATCTTGTGCTTGAAGCAGAGCAAGCGAATGAGCAGCTTGGATACATCATCTTCGCTCGCATTGGGATCAATAAAGGAGGCTAGTTTTGTCAGCGGCAATGTGGTGTAAAGCTTCAAATACGAGCGGGTGGTTGGTAGGTCCTTTTGCTGGCGCACTTCATCCATAAAAACGAGCAACTGGTGTTCCATTGGATCCTTGACATAGTCTTCCAGTGGGGCATCGGCGACAGGCGGGCAAGGGCTTACAAATCGTGGGCATGCAAATGTAAAGAACGACTTAAAAACTTCCAAATCACCGCACTGCATCTTGAACATGGCATCGTGATAGTTCTTCTCGCGCAACACTTGCTGAATAGACTCATCAATGCACTGGGGATGCAGCACCAGACAAATTGCCAGCAAATTGTACATCTGATCGGCTTGTTTGTTGATCTGATCGTTCTGATAGGAGCGCGTGCTGTATAGCTGCTTAGTGCGCTGAATATACAGCAGGATGTCAGATAGAGTGCGAATGGCATCGGCATAGCGGCGCATCATCATGTAGGCGAAACCCACATAGAATGAAGTGGATATCTGGCAGGCGGGTATGTGCGAGTAGGCCGATTTCTTGTGAATCTCGATGGGCTCCAGTACCTTTATTGCCTGGTAGTAATCACCCAGCAGCGAATGAACGCGCAGCAGACCGACCAGCGAAAAATAGCCAAGCATCTTGTAGAAAGATAATTTGCCAAAATCGCCAGCAACGGTCTGTGGATCGATGCCCTGAGAGCTGGCCTCCAGCTGCTTCTTGATGTTGGAGATGTCGACCAGCGAATGCAGCACGTTAAGAATACACAGGATACTCCAAACATTGCTGTGATTCACACAAAGCTGCTGAATCTCATCCTGGGACTTGTCCGTCAAGCGGGCACTGTGCAATTGATGATGTCATTAAATATTACTTATTTAATTCAATCTGTTTATTACTCACCGATATTGTGCAAAGTTCTGGAACTGATACACAAACTCATCAACCAACTCCCACAGCCAGATATCGGGCAATTCCAGCTGCACAGGATTTTGTGCCGATATAATTAGATTGAAGAAATCGCAGTAGTTGAAAAAGGAGTTAATGCGCTGGTCCAACTTGGGACCACCCAGGATGCGGGCATGGATGTGACGATAGTACAGCTCCTTGTATAGGATCAGAAACACCTTGTCATTGTCCACAATGGCGGCCACCTCCTGCTCCTCCGGCCAGGCACTCTTGTCAAAGTGGTGATCGCTGATTTGAGGGAATGTGTTCTCGTACATATTCTGTATGTCATAGAGATTTCCCTCTTTTATCGCCTGGCAGAAGTTCATTAAAAAGTACTTGACATTCTCCGGCATGCGGTTAGCGTAATAATTACGCTCATACTCCAAATCCAGGGCTGGATCTCCAGTGTGCGCATAGTCACCGTAGAAGTCCTGCTGCAATGCACAAATAATATTAAAATTGGTGGATTTCGTAGTTTGTTGACGGTAGCGGGGCAACAAAAGTTGGGTTATGTTTTGTTTGTTCCCGTGGACTTGCTATTTGTTAAATTACAAGTTGTAGAGTTGGTGGCTAGTTGCAAATGCTTACCGTGTTATTAAACTCATCACCGCCGTACATATTTGCTGTTTTAATATCTTATATTTGACACAAAACTAAATTTTTTTGCAACGTCTGACAAACACGCCAACAAAATTTTCTGGCGTAGCAGAAAGGGATCGAAACGTAATGCCAAACACTTTACGTAACGCAAAAATGAGCGTCTCAACGCAAAATGCTACAACTAGTGCTGGATAGCGGCACGAGTCGATAACAGAAACGTAAGTCCAAAAGCATACTCGAACATCGATTCTATTAAGTATTGTGAACGAAGCGAGACGTGTGTGTCATCTACTCGCAGCGTTAATTATTTTTTTTATTAACCGACGGACTGCAGTGGACGTGGGGCAGGGCAAACGAAAGAGTTTAGAAATAAAAGCTCAGCACAAAATAAAATAGTGAAACTATAAAGAAAATAAAGTTAATTTTGTGTTATTGGCTAAAAGTGCTAAAGTTGTTGACGCCAGAACCACGGGGTGGCAAAACAACTTGTCCCTCTGCTTTACAACTGGCTGCATTTAAAGTGCAGTTGACTGTGAATAGACACCGTGGAGCTTAACAAATAAATAAATAAATGTGTCTTTAAGTTGTTTGACGTGCATTGCTTAAAGAAAACGCCACAATGAGGCAACAAAGTTCGTCACAGGTGACGGCAAAAATTTCAATTTGTTGTTGCTTCTTGCTGCTGTGCAGCAACAGCGTGGGAATCGCATCAGCAGGTAAAAATATGTTTAATATAAGCTTTTATGGATTGTAAAAGCTTCATTACTAAAAGAACAGTACGTTGGTATGTTAATGAAAACTACAAATTGTTGTAAGCCATGTTTTGGGCGTGTTCCCCAAACGCTAAAGACTCGTCATTTTTCTTTTTGTTGCTTTGCTTTTAACTCGCTCTTTAATATGTGACGATCGTACGCTCTCTGCGCTCTCTGGCACTCACGAGATTTTGAAAACGCTGCTTACGAACAGCGCTGGCAAAACAAAACCAACAAACAACGCCTTTTTTATATCGTTGCTTATTGGAGCGTTCAAAAAGTCAAATTGACTGCATTTTCCTGCCGGCATTTTTCATTGCGGCCATTGCTGCAGCTACTGCACTGCGCATGCCACAAGAAATAAAAAAAAGCATAGAATTTTATAATAAGCACGTGTTAGCTCCATATGTCAATGTAAGTGCGATATTTTGTTGGCCATTAACAATTAATTATACGCTCTCCAACAATAAACATTAAAAGTTCATATGCCAACACTTTATGACTAAAAATAAACAATTCTTCACATTCAACAACGCTTTCTATGCGGCAGGCAGACAAACACTTTGCTTATTTATTTCAATGCTTATATTTATTTTTGGCCAGCCAAGGCAAACATCATCCACACTCCCCCCAACAAATTCATCAGGCGGAAATTACTTTTCAATATCGGTCACGTCATATTTATTTCATTGAGAACATTAGCCAGATTGTTTTATAGAACATGTTGTGATTTCGTTAAATATGCGTTTGCTGGAAATCATAATAAAAATTTCTAAACTACTTGGAAATTGCATGTAAACTGGTAATTATATAAAAAGTAAGCCGTTTCATTTCGTTTCTTCGATTGAGTCAAGTTATACAAAACAAAAAAAAAGTAGTTCAGATATGTTGCCGTTGTTCTATTGATTATTTTCGAGAAATGTGCGTGCTTTCAGCTGCTTGTGAAAGGGGCCAAAGAAGCAGTGCCTGTCACTCAGGTATCCTAGCTTAGTGGGTTGGGCAATCTTGTAAACAAACATATGTATATGTATGTTTTGTATGGGCATATATCAAGATTGACTCTAGCTAATCTGCTGCAAGGCTCTGTTTGCCCCCATCTCTCTTACGAAAGTCAACCTAAAAGTGCACATGAACTCTGTTAGCCTTCTGACTACGGCTAGGCTAGGGGTTGTTTTTGTGTGTTTACACACAGGAACTGCACCCATTAAAGACGACGCCAACTTTGGGGGTTGCCGTCTGAGGCGTACACATACACAATGAGACAGGCGGGCAATTGCCGAGGCTAGGATTTCCGTGGCCTGTTATCACGCCTGCCGACCTGTCTAAGTGGGCACTTTTCCCTTGCAGCAGGCACACAGAGCGCTTCACAATGCCATGGCAACCAAATATTTACACTAAATAATAAGATAAGACCGCGTTAAAGCGAATTGCATTGCAATAAATAAATCTAGTGTTTACTCTTTTTGTCCAGCATTGTGTGGCCTTCTTTATAGCTCATAAAATTAAGCACTAAAATAAGCCGCCAAGGACCCAAATAATAATTGAAATGACGTCTTGTATTGGCCGCTGTCCAAGCATATTACTTTACATTTTTGAAATATCTCAATTATATATATATGTATACAAAGAAACAACTGGGTCAGACCTGAAATTTTTCTACTCTTACGCATGTTTTATTATATGATTATTTGTCTTGCTTTTGCAGATTCCTTCAGCGATTACTTCTCCGACTACGAATGCAATCAGCCATTACTGGAACGTGCTGTGTTAACGGCCACATCATCGTTGACTGAACGTGGCCCGAATAAGGCGCGTTTAAATGGTAAGCGCTAGTAATTGTAGTTTATTGAATATGATTTCAGTTGTCTTTAGTTATTGTTGATTAGTTGTGTATGTTATTTGTTTGTTTTGACTTGTTTAGTTAACGCTATAGTATTTGTTGTCTTTAGTTTATTTAGCCGCCCAATTTTTGAATATAGTTTCCCCAATTTAAGCTCGTTGACAACTCTACTCGTTGCACAGCGATGCTAACTCGTTCGAGCGTATGTCGCTGATTTTGCTGAATGACAAGTAAGCAAATTAGTTGATTGAGCAAAAAGAAGAAGACGAAATGTCTTGTAGTTTAATAAAATAAAACACATCAGCAAACATATTTGCACCTGCCGCCAAATGAACAAACACATCTGCACACGATGGGCGTTCGATTTAAGCACATGGACGCCCACGCTACCACAGCTGACGCATGCTGTTGCCGTCATCCAGCCAGAGGAGCGAACGCGTTTAATGAAGTTTCACTTTATCGATGACTTTCTGTCGTCGTTAATTGGACGCCTATTAATGCGTAAATTTGTTAGCACGTGCAGCGGCGAGCCCTATCATCAAGTGCAATTCGCACGCGACGCACGCGGCAAACCCTACTGGGTGCAAGCACAGGAAAAGGCACAAAAGAAGACGGGCCCCGCCCTCAGTTTTAATGTCTCGCATCAGGGCAAAATCGTGCTTCTAGCAGGCATCAGAGGCAATAAGGATAATGCCGAATTTGGAATTGGTGCGGATGTTATGAAAATCGAACATAACAGTGGAAAATCTCTGCCGGAGTTCTTTCGCCTCATGAAGAGTAAATTCTCACCACAGGAGTGGAGTTACATTGGCAGGCCACAGCATAATGAGCGGGCGCAACTGAAGGCATTTATGCGGCACTGGTGCTTAAAAGAGGCCTATGTCAAGGAGCTCGGTGTGGGCATAACTGTTGATCTGCAAAAGATTAGCTTCTCCATGGACACCACGCATCCGTTAGAGGAGGCTGCCTCGCCACTTTGTGGTACCACACTCCGCTGCAATGGCACAGCCATGACCCAATGGCACTTTGAAGAGCATTTACTATCGCCAAAATATTGTGCTGCCATCGCATTCCGCAATTGTCTGCCCTACGAGCATGCCAAGTTTGAATTTCTTTCATTTGAGGATCTGATCGAACGAAACGCTGCCGCCGAGCAGCCAGATGTGGTTGCCTACTGCCAGGAGGCGCTACTCAAGCCACACAAACGCCATCAATAGGCAATAGCAAACAAATATTAGCATAGTTTGTGATTTTGAAATAAATGTAACTATATTTTTTTGATAGCTCTCTCTCTCTCATTTTTGCACATAGAAATTATAATCAGAGCGCGCACTTGATTGGCGTGCCCGACAGCTGTCCACATATTCCTGCTCTGCTAAAAATAACAAAACACAAATGAAATAAGACGTAAGCCGGAAATATGCTTAAAAGGCAATAAACCCAAATGTAGGCACTCTCACTGTTCCCTTGCTGTAATGGGCCCCAGACATGTTCCAGACAACAACGTTGTTTGTTAAATGTATGCAGAACCGAGCGGGGAACGGAACACCAAAGCTGAGCAAGGGTAGCGACCTGGTCGTTAGGTTCATTGAGTTTGTTTTATTTTTGTTTATTACCCTTTACCTCATCACAATGTGTAAAAAAGGGTATATGTAATTTGAAACTGGTTGAGATTATCTACGATCTTATAAAGCATCAAAATCTTCGCGATAATCATTAAACATTTATGTAGAAAAAGCGTTCTGGCTATATGTTTGAATTCGAATAACTCCATTCAGTCTTATAGTTGGTAAATAAAGTCCGCCAGGGTATTTAATCTTCGGCAATCAAACGTAAATATTTTTACATTGAACCCCATTTCAGATTGTTTTTTTTTTTTTGGTATTCCCGAATTATTTACCAAAGTTTTATCGATGCAAAACTTTTATGCGGCAACATACTTCATACGAACATAATCCCAGACGATCGATGCTTATAGCATTGTTCACACAGTCTTTGGTCACGCCGGGCCCCTTAAAAACAAAAGCAGAATCCGACTGGCTCAATTGTTAATGCTCAGTCCGCCTGCCATGACCATTTAGTGTTAACACCAGCACTTGGTCCCACCCCTGTGGCGTTTCCTGCTGCAAACTGCAGTCGCGAATTTTATGTTTATGGCCGGGGGTTGCTCTCTCACCCTTGCTTTTGTTTAAGGACCTTTGGCTGGTAACGGGTCGGCTCGTACCACTTGCAGCTGTCAAGCGAAATCGCCTTAAATTATAGCCTCTTAATTGGCAATGACGTACACAGTTTTGTCTACAGCTAATCGTCTCCTCTGTCCCCATTTTGATGTTTACAATTGATTTTGTTTTTATTTTTATTTTCATTTTCATTTATAATTTATCAATTAATTTTTACTGCACCCACAACAAAGCTGGCACATCCTGGTCAGCAAAGAATTCGGACTTTGATCAGCGTCTGATCATTGATTTGGGTGTGGTGAAGAATGTTACGCACATTGCGCTGCAAGGACGCCCGCACAGCAATGAATATGTTACAGAATATACCATTAGCTATGGCATCACCGATCTTGAGTTTGCCGACTATAAAGAGCCCGGTGGCAATATAAAGGTAAGCGCGAAACCACCCGCCTTACTCACACTCTCACTCTAATCCAATAAATGTGTCAGGGTTTTTATGGTGGTGGCTGGAAGCAAGCGGATATGCGCTGACTAAAACCAGCTGCACAAATCTACAGATTTGCATTAATATTTAACGTTATATTATTTGCTTTATTGCTTATTGTTTATTGTATAGTATTTGTATTCATTTGTTTGCATGGTTATCATTTTAATGTGGTTGTAGTATTTATTCTTTTATTTTTTCACACTTTGCTTTCTAATGCGCTGACTCACTTAATCTTACTTAATGCTAACCCTTGAATTGCACCCGGTGCAGGTAATGCTGCTTGGACGCCCGTCGAGAATACGTATAATCACTTTCTAACACTCGATTTGGGCGGGGCACGCATGGTGCGCAAGATAGCCACAATGGGACGCATGCATACCGATGAGTTTGTCACGGAGTACATTGTCCAGTACTCGGATGATGGCGAGTATTGGCGCTCGTATGTTAATCCCACAAGCGAGCCACAGGTAACAGTGACTAATCCTAGTCTAAGTGCAAAATTAACTTAACTAAATATGATTTGACTAAAACTGCAATTTTTTTTGGCATGGTGCAGGGCTATTTTTTTATGTTTGCTATTATATTAAAATCAAAAATCTTTTTAAACATAGATGTTCAAGGGCAACTCTGATGGCAATTCCATACACTACAATGTCTTTGAGGTGCCCATCATTGCACAATGGGTGCGAGTTAATCCCACACGTTGGCATGATCGCATCTCTATGCGTGTTGAGCTTTACGGCTGTGAATATAGTAAGTAGATTCGATTGCATCCCTTTTATAGTTTTCTAATGTTTTTATTTTTGCATAGTCTCTGAGAACCTCTACTTCAATGGCACTGGCTTGGTGCGTTACGATCTGCGTCGTGAGCCCATTGCTTCAGCTCAGGAATCGATACGCTTCCGTTTCAAAACGGCTTTTGCCAATGGCGTCATGATGTACTCTCGTGGCACCCAGGGTGATTACTATGCGTTGCAGCTGAAGGATAACAAGATGGTGTTAAATCTTGATTTGGGCTCGGGCATTATGACTTCGCTCTCTGTGGGCAGTCTGCTGGATGATAATGTATGGCATGATGTTGTTATCTCGCGTAATCGACGTGACATCATCTTCTCCGTGGATCGTGTCATTGTTCGTGGGCGCATTCAGGGCGAATACAGTCGCTTAAATCTCAATCGAGAGCTCTATTTGGGCGGCGTTCCAAATGTGCAGGAAGGTCTTATTGTGCAACAGAACTTTTCCGGCTGCTTGGAGAACATTTATCTCAACTCGACCAATTTCATAAAAACCATGAAGGATAGTTATGAGCTGGGCGAGGCGTATCTTTATACAAAAGTGAACACAATTTATGCCTGCCCCTCACCGCCAATTTATCCGGTTACCTTCACGACGCGCGGCTCGTTTGTGCGTTTGAAGGGCTATGAAAACTCGCAGCGTTTGAATGTGTCCTTCTATTTCCGTACCTATGAGGAGAGTGGTGTCATGGTGCATCACGACTTCTATTCAGGTGGATACATAAAGGTTTTCCTGGAGTTTGGCAAAGTGAAAATTGATCTAAAGGCTAAGGATAAGCCGCGCATCATTTTGGACAATTATGACGAGCAGTTCAATGATGGCAAATGGCATTCCTTTGTGCTTTCCATTGAGCGCAATCGTCTTATTCTAAACATCGATCAGCGACCCATGACAACGACCAAGAATCTACAGATAGCCACAGGACGTTTGTACTACATAGCTGGTGGCAAGGAGAAGAATGGCTTTGTTGGTTGCATGCGGCTCATCTCTGTGGATGGCAACTATAAGCTACCACAAGATTGGGTGCAAGGCGAGGAAGTCTGCTGCGGTGATGAAGTTGTCGTCGATGCCTGTCAAATGATTGATCGCTGTAATCCGAATCCGTGCCAGCACAAGGGTGTTTGTCACCAAAACAGCATGGAGTTCTTCTGCGATTGTGCACACACAGGATATGCAGGCGCTGTGTGTCACACATGTAAGTTTCAAAGAAATCGTTTAACACTGTAGAAAACTCATTTATGTTTCCTGTCTATTTAGCCAATAATCCGCTGTCGTGTCAGGCCTTAAAGAATGTGCAGCATGTGCAGCAGCGCGTCGACTTGAATCTGGATGTGGATGGTAGCGGTCCACTAGAGCCTTTCCCCGTAACGTGCGAGTTTTATTGTAAGTGTGTTTGTTGCTATATAGCATTGAACATTGAACATTGAATTTAAACCAACTTTGTCTTAATAGCTGATGGCCGAGTTATAACAACATTGAGTCACAGTCAGGAGCACACCACAACTGTTGATGGTTTCCAGGAACCCGGTTCCTTTGAGCAGACCATTATGTATGATGCCAATCAACTGCAGATTGAGGCACTGCTTAATCGCTCACACAGCTGCTGGCAGCGTCTGAGCTACTCCTGTCGATCGTCACGCCTTTTCAACTCACCATGTAAGCATATCTATTCAACATTTTGCATGTGGTATTCATACTGTGTACTTTTTACAGCTGAAGCTGGTAACTTCCGACCCTTCTCGTGGTGGATCTCGCGAAACAATCAGCCTATGGACTACTGGGCTGGAGCATTGCCTGGCTCTCGGAAGTGTGAGTGCGGCATCTTGGGCAAATGTCACGATCCGACCAAGTGGTGCAACTGCGATTCCAATAGCTTAGAGTGGACAGAAGATGGTGGCGATATTCGTGAAAAAGAACATTTGCCAGTGCGTGCGGTTAAGTTTGGCGATACTGGCACACCACTGGACGAAAAGCAGGGACGCTACACTTTGGGACCCATGCGTTGCGAGGGTGATGACTTGTTTAGCAATGTCGTGACTTTCCGCATTGCTGATGCATCAATTAATTTGCCTCCCTTTGATATGGGACACTCGGGTGATATTTATTTGGAGTTCCGTACTACACAGGAGAACGCCGTGTTGTTCCATGCCACTGGTCCCACCGACTATATCAAGCTAAGTATTATTGGTGGCAATAAGCTGCAGTTCCAATACCAGGCTGGCAGCGGACCACTGGGTGTCAATGTTGGCACCAGTTACCATCTGAACGACAATAACTGGCATACAGTGAGCGTGGAGCGTAACCGCAAAGAGGCGCGTCTTGTTGTTGACGGTTCAATCAAAGCAGAAGTGCGCGAGCCACCAGGTCCAGTGCGTGCACTCCATTTGACATCTGATTTGGTTATTGGCGCAACTACAGAGTATCGCGATGGATACGTAGGCTGCATTCGAGCACTGCTGCTTAATGGCAAGATGGTTGATCTGAAACAGTATTCAATGCGTGGCATTTATGGCATCAGCACTGGATGTGTGGGCCGATGTGAATCGAGTCCTTGTCTTAACAACGGCACCTGCATTGAGCGCTACGATGGCTACAGCTGCGATTGCCGTTGGAGCGCGTTCAAGGGACCAATTTGTGCTGATGGTGAGCTTATTTACTTATAATGTGTAAGTTTTTTTTTTTTATTTATAGTTTGTTCTTGCTTACAGAGATTGGTGTTAATTTGCGTTCCAGCTCTATTATACGCTATGAGTTTGAAGGCTCCTTCCGTTCCACTATTGCAGAGAACATTCGCGTGGGCTTTACAACAACTATTCCCAAGGGTTTCTTGCTGGGTTTCTCTTCGAATCTGACTGGCGAATATCTGACCATTCAAATTTCCAATTCAGGTAACTTGAAAGCATGTCTAAGTACATAAGCTTATTGAATCATATCGTTTGTTTTTCCCTTACAGGTCACTTGCGCTGCGTCTTTGATTTTGGCTTTGAGCGACAGGAAATTATATTCCCCAAGAAGCATTTCGGTCTAGGTCAATATCATGACGTGCGTTTTATGCGTAAGAATAGTGGTTCTACGGTGGTACTGCATGTTGATAACTACGAGCCCGTCGAGTATAACTTTGATATCAAGGCTTCGGCAGACGCGCAGTTTAACAACATTCAGTACATGTACATTGGCAAAAACACTTCGATGACCGACGGTTTCGTTGGCTGCGTATCTCGTGTGCAGTTTGACGATATTTATCCACTTAAGCTGATGTTCCAACAGAATCCACCCAAAAATGTCCAGTCGCTTGGTAGTAAGTGTTGCGTTATACGAATTTTACACAGTTTGCTCAATTAACACTTTTTATAGCTCAATTGACTGAAGACTTTTGCGGCGTTGAGCCCGTAACACATCCGCCCATTGAAATTGAGACCAGACCGCCACCACTGGTGGATGAGGAGAAGTTGCGCAAGGCTTACAATGAAGTAAACTCTGTGCTGTTGGCATGTAAGTTCAATGCTTATATCCAATACATGATGGTTTGTGTTCAATATGTTTTCTTTTGCAGTCTTACTCGTCATTCTTTTCCTGTTGCTGTTATTAATGTTCTTCCTCATTGGCCGCTATTTGCATCGCCACAAGGGCGATTACTTGACACACGAGGATCATGGTGCCGATGGTGCTGATGATCCTGATGATGCCGTCCTGCACTCAACTACGGGCCACCAGGTCCGTAAGCGTACGGAGATTTTCATTTAAGCCATCAAGTGCAGCAAAGACAAGAAGACACATAAACTGTTCAAAATCAATCGCCTTAAACAAAAAATCCAGCAACACTCACAACTGAGCAATGTCTCAGTCACAAAATATAAAAAAACACAAAATCGAATTAACTAGGAATCGAATATGATAAATTATCAATGAGAGAAATCAAGGCATTTTCTACACTGCCAATTATATAAGCAAGTTTTATGCTTTTGATTTGGTTAACAATTGGTTTACTGATTACTTACGTTGTCAGTTTTAAAACGTTTTGCTTTTGTTGTTTAATGGCATTATATTATATTCATTTGTATTTTACTTTTGTACTTTGAAACACTCAATAGTCATCAAAGACCGTCCATTTTTGTTTAGTTGACTTATTTACACATTTTGTTTACCAAAATTAAGTTACCAATTGTACTTTAAGTTGCTGCGCGCTCTGCAGCCTGTCAGCCAGCCAATTACATTTATGTGTTGTGCAAGTATTTATACGTACATTTACGAATACACAAAAACCGACGACATTCCATTACATTAAATATGTTTTTCTCTCTATATAATTTGTAATATGTAAATCATTTCAAATGTCTTCTAATTTACACAAAACACAAAAAAAAAAGAAATCGAATAAGTTTATGTACGTAAACAAACAGCTAAGTTTTAAACATTTAGTAATGAAATGAAAACAAATTGTATTTTTGGAAAATGCAATTGCATATTTGAAATATACCTTAGCGTATGTATATATGATTAGAACTATATACACTGTGTGTTTACACTGACATAATAAAGATTTTTCACATTTCAATAAAATTAATTATATATACAATGAAATCGTTTATGAACTTACCTGCATACAGTGGAAACTATGGAAACTACATAAATTGCCCGTTTTCAGTCTCTTATTGTTTATTTAATATAATGTTGTATACTAAAAATATATATATATAAGTGTATGTGTGTGTGGGTGAGTGTATTCATATTAATGGGCTATTCCATTTTCATATATTATCTCAAGTACTTGTAACAATATCGTTTAACGCTATTTGGATTTCTACGGGGATTTTATAAATTTGTAATATATTTTTTTTTTGTAATTATTTTGTCAACTACAGTATTGGAATATTTTGTTGTATGTATATAATAATAATGCTATATTTGTATTATCCAACAACAGTCTAAATCGCATCTAAACGCTAAGATAGAATAACACTGGGTGGGTATTATATATGATATATATTGAATACTTGGCAATAAATTGTTGTTGAGGTTGTCACTATTCGTTCCAGTCGTTCAAATCTAATGCCTTGCCAGAGCTTATGCTAATTATTTGTTTCGTTGTATTTAATGTATCTACTAATGATTATTGGCTCACTTTTTACCCAGCCAGCGTTCAGTTTGATATTCATTCGTTTCTCTAATTGTGCCTAATGCAATGGTGTACGGACTATGTATGTATGTGTATATTTAGATATGTTTTAACAGAGCAACGGCCAACATTGCTATAAAATGGAAGTCAACGGTTTAGCCGGTATGATTATGTTTGTTTGTTGATAAGTTTGTTAATACTCTTCGTTAATATGTATGCCTCGATATCTTTTGTCCCCGTTAACCCAAAAAACTATCACAAATTGTAAATGGCAAAACATAATATGTGTGTTACTACAAGCAGAAGGGCGTGGCTGCGCCCACACACTTACTGGCAAGTGCAGCATATTGTCCACAGTTTAATCCATCATTCATCCATTCCGGCCAGCTTTTAGTTGTGCACATTATTGTTGGCCAGCATGCGATAACGATTGAGCAGCAAAACAGCCGCATCCTGAGCGGGCTTTATCTTGCCGTGCGCCTCCTCATAGGCGCCAAACAGGATTCGTTCTCACAAAATGGTGCAGAGCACAAATAGCATTGACACCAGGCACAACATTGCCACAATATCGCGATGCAACTTTCGGTCCCGGTAGAAGGGGCGCGTAGAGAAGCTCTCACTACGTGCTCGCCGCAACAGCCAAATGGGTATGACCAAGTGCAACAGATCGGGCAGCATAAATCCAATGTCACGTACAACCTGATGAGCTGCACCCTCGCCACGTACCACATTCATGAAGAACTGATCGAAACTGCCAGCCAAAATGTGCAGCAGCGCAATGCCCACAATGCAGAATACCTTTTTTGGCTTGACCACATTTGTAGTACTGGCTAAATGCATTACCAGCACCGTGGAGAACAGCTCTGTTATCTATGGGAAAAAAGTTTGAATAAAAGTTGGGATTAAATTTGTAATACTCGACTGTAAACAGAAGTTTTTGAGAAACAAGACTACATTTAAATCAACGAAAGCAGAATTAAACAGGTTTACAGTTTTACTTAATCTATACTTTAATAGTTAAGTTGTGTCCAAGTTAAAGTATTTAAAAGTTTTGATTCATGCTTACAAGGCATTTGTTGTAATTGTTCTAAAAACAGACAATTTGCCTTTGTATGTATATACAAGCTCATTAATCATGGGAATTACTAAGACTCCAGATTGTTGCAATAGAAAATAACTGCAACTAAATCTTATTTAAGACAAATGATTGACGCCACTAATTAAACCCTATATGAACGTTGTAAAACGAGAAATCATGCTTTAAAGTTCGTCTATTTTTTTTTATATATACATTTTGTTTTTTCAGCTTTACTCATTCTAACTTGTTGCCACTGCAACGAGCAACGAGCAACGCGCAACGAGCAACCAGCAGCGTGCAATAAGCTAAACTTGGCAACGCTGCAACTGGGATTGGCATTAAGTGCACTTGTTTCGATTGCATGATTGGCAATGCTCATTAACGTTGGCCAACTATAAAAGTTGCCGTTTTGCGCCCAGTGCTTTAGCACTTCAAAACTTTTTAGTTTGGCCATTTAACAAATTTGTACACGGCCCGCCACGGACTTATCCCTTAGAGTCAGCCATATGCCCAGGGCACTAGCCGATGGGCGTTTCCAAACACCGTAAGTTTTCAAAGTGGGCGAGCGCGAGGAACGGACAGAAAGTTGAGCTCAACACGAACGAGCACACACAGTGCATATTGTGCAAGTTTTGAGCATTGGAATTTTATTTCTATTTTATTTTTTCTATTCTGAACTTTACTAATAAATTATGGATAGCCGCTGGTCAGGCCAGCCACTTGGCTAGATAGATACATAGTGCATACATATACGAAGTAAAGTAGATTTGCTTACCGTGAAGAACAGTTGGTGATTCCATTGATTGTAGTAGTCATCATTGTAATAGTTGATGTACGCCCACCAGGCATAATAGTGCGAGAAGATGGACAAGAGGAAGAGGAGAAGCATGGAGTAGCGTACACGCTGCTGCAGGATTAGGGCGATGAGTCGCTTGATGCACTCGTAGAGTGCGATTACCGCAAAGACGGTCAATATCCACATCTTGAAGCTATTTGGCGTTGCATTGAAGTACATGTGCTTGTAGGCGGCCACTCCCGATTCGTAGGGGCCCTTGAACACTGTGTCCCAGCAGGAGCACGTGCAGAAGTGCCGATCCACGTAGCGTGCATAATTCTCCCAAAAGTACCATAATATGACAATATGAGCCGGTGGTATCAGTGCCGGCGCCAAAGAGCCGCAAGCCGTAGGCAACCAGGTAACATCGAACATTGCACTTGATAATGTTCCAATATATCCTTAAGCTATTCACTATGTCCGGTTGTCTTGACTGTCGTTGGCTTCACGAGCTATCTGTTTGGTTTGGCTTACTGGCAATAATTCCACTCAGTTCCGTTTACTTCATATTTCAATCGTTCAATCCTTCAAACGCTTAAGCTGCAAGCAGACAACGTGTATATTTTTTTTCTCTTATCAATGCACACACGCACTCCATTTTTTTCCACAGACTCAAATATATACATTCGAGAGAATTGTGTAAAAAAAAAGCAGCAGCAAAAGTACTGCATGTAAAAATTGGATTATGCCGCTTTGTCGCACAGAATATTAAACAGAATTTGTAGAAAACCAAAAACACATTTCATTTTTATTGATGCTATTTGAGAATAGTTAACAAAACATGGCCAAAGCGCTTTAATTCATTTGTGTATTTCGTTAGACTCAATTTACAATATTTTTCTTAAGATATTTTCAGATTTGTTCGAAATGCTTTTACAAAAGTTTTGGTTTGCATTTGTTCTACTTATGAAAATAAACATACACACCCATGAAGACAGAGGCACCCAAATATTAACAATCAGCAATATTTCGATTGCCGAAGGATGGCTATACATATAAATAAACAAGCCCATGCGTGCAAATAAGAAAAAGTGAGAAGATGAGAGTTCATTTTGGCACTATGCATTACAAATTGTCAGTGGGACAGCTGAGTGTGGGAAACACAGGGACTGGCCAAAAACACTAAAAAAAAAGAAGGAAATGTATCAATTATAAATTCATACGTTTGCCAGAGCAGCGGCCAGAGATGAAGGGGCAACAACAGCATACAGAATTGTGCATTCCACTGCAACCTCCTGGCATGGCTGCCAAAAAAACCAAAATGCGCGGTCATTAGTGAATTTGTTGCAAGCGCTGCTGTGCGGTGCCGTGCGGTGTGGCAAGAATATGAGTAAAATGCCACCCTTTGCCGCTTCAAGTGCTCCACCATGGGACGGGCGTCAGTTTAATTAATGCCGCTGCCGTTATATATCTGTATCTGAATCGGAATTCGCAGCTGCCAGTGAAAGAACATACAAAAAACAAACTATTTCGATTTGTTGTTGATTTTTATTTCACTTCTTTCTCTTTCTCAGTTGTTACGCCACAGTTTAATAAAAACAAAAACAAACGCAACGTGCACATTGACGTCACAGCCGTTCTTCAATGTTTAAAACTTTTATGTGTCTGCGTGTGTGTGTGTTTAAGTTGATGAAATGCGAAATGAGAGTATGCAGCTAGAAATAAGTTAAGTTAAGGTACTTAAGAAATTAACATTCGCATTCTGTAAATGATGAAATACGCAACAGAGCATGAAAATGAAATCATTTGCGAAAAAAATCATTAAAATCGAATTTAAATCATTTCCCACCAGTTAAATTTGTTTACGCAAATTATTTGAATTTGAATTGGCTTCTAGATTTGCGTATCCTTTCTATATTATTTGAACATTCTTTGGCCTTCTGGCCGAAAAACCACAAGCTCCACAGCTAAAATCATTCAAACCGCATTTGCACTTTACTGCCAATAAACGTGGTTAGCTAAAGGGTTAAATCGTTTTTATGCAAACCAAAATTCTTAATCAAATTTATTATGGTTTCAAGCTCTGATTTAACACACAGAAAATTTGTCACAAGTTTTATTCAAGAGCATTTTTCTTCTTTTTATAAACACTTCAACGGTTTGTCAGCTATCAGCCTTGAGTGGGTTTCTCTATCGCGTTCTGTTTGCCAAGCCATCAAATTAAACTTTGTGCTACTTACAGAATGCACACACACACAAAATCATATTTCTGGAGCAGCCCAATTCATTTCACGCTCTTCACAGCCCGCTCATCCTACCCCGGCTGTAAAAATCGCGTGCGAAACGTCTGAATTGCTTTTAAAGGCTTTGTGCAAACAAACACCTACTCTAGCAGCCGAAGCAGTGGCAGTAGCAGTAGCAGTAGCAGTAATAATTATAGCAGTGACAGTTAAACCGTCAACAGTCATCGCGCCTTCACTTGACGTGCATTGTTGTTGGCGAAGGCAACACACACAGCCGGCAAACGCGTCGTATGTGTAATGCGGGGGTATCACTCGTTGCAAATCGTTGGGTGTTGCCTGTCTGGCCTGGCCTGTGTCAGTCATTCAGTCAGTCCTTGTGCTTGTGCCCATTCAGCTGTATGCCTTGCATGCTCATTTCTGTCTTCTTCAATTGTCGTTGCCAGCTGTTGTTGTTGTTGTTGCTTCAAGTGTGGCAGACGCTTTGTTTCAGCGCCGCCGGCTTGTTGCTATTTCAGTTAGCTTTTGGAAGCCATTAAAGTGTTTCCATTGTTTTTATTTTATTTTTATTATTGTTGTTGTTGATACTGCATGTAAGGGCACCATTAAACTGTGCTCGATATGCAAATATTACGCATACGACGCGTGCGTCTGCCTAAAACAGATATCATAAGGAATGCATTGAATAGGAATAACCGCAAAGCACGAAAGCCAAAATAACCCCTAGAAACTTAAACATTTAGTATTTATGCACATATGTACAACAAATACATATATATAATTGTTTGGTTGACTTTTGCATTGAGATAAATTTATTGCCATTACCTTTCATACAAGACGTTTGTTTGGTCAATATTTTTTTTGGCTTTTAGTACACACACACACACACCCACAATACCTACAATTGGCCCTATCAACTTGACTGTTGTTGATTGGAAATTGCATTCAGCTGCTTTCGGTAGCGCTGCATCCCCTGCTTAGTTGCGCACAAGTACAATGAACCAGCCGAGGAGACGCAGTCGTCGACAGCAGAGACGTCGACAGAGCCGGTTAAATGTGTTGCAAGTACAGCATGTGGCAGCAACAACAGTAACTGCCAACAAAATACGTGTACATACAAACAGTGAAAAATCGAAAGAAAATTAACTTGCCAAAATACTTGGTTTGAGGCTTAAGGCATCCACACCCCAAACACAAACCCACACACACACACACAGACTTCCACACACACTTACACTTACAAGCATAACACACGCGGGATTTACCAGCACAATCCTTGAATGGGATGCTGAGACACACACCAATACACACACACACAGTGTCAGACACTTATTCACACTCACACACTTCGTTTCATAATGACTTACAGTTTATGCTGTGTTTGCCGCCGGCTTTAGCTTAAACATTTATAGCATTGTATTCGTTTTGTGTTATTTTTGCACAATCTATGCCTTTGGAAATACAATTAAAATTAGTTTTGACTAGTTTAATGCACTTGAAATTGCTGTTTGAAACAAACAACCGCGGGCGCGTCGTGAAAAAGCCGACTGAAATTTTTGTTATGCTGGCCGTCTGCGTGTAAAATTCTCTGCTTCGATGCTTTGCCTTTTCGACTGCGACGCCAACGTTGATTGTGGCAACGAGAACACCTACGAGGAGACCATCGGCAAAGCAAGCGCCGGCGCCGGCGTCCGTGTTGTTGTCGTTGTCTGGCCAATGATTTGCAATAACAAAATACTGGGACGCGGCTCTCAGCTGTTGTGGCACCCTTGCTGTTATTTGGCCATATGGCTCTCGAGAGCGTAAATACTGGGAATTTTTCTGTTGTTTGTCTTAAAATGAGGAAATGTACATAGTTAAGTATACGCACTGTTGCTGCCGGTCTGTAAAAAGGCGATGACAAAGACACATACGGCTACATACACTCCAATCCAACCGATATATATATATATATATATATGTAAGCACGTGTGCATATATGCAAATACTCTGAATATTTGTCTTTTGGGAGCCGTACAACAACTATTTTCCTTCATATTCGCCACTGCACCTGTTGAGGCAGCACCACAGGGGTTTTTGGTAGTTGCATTTAAATTCAGTTGAAAGTAATTTTCTGGCTTATTATATATATGTATTCGATTTGCATGAATCCGTTAATAAACCATTAAAGCTGATTAAATTGACACATTCAGTTTTGGCAATTAATTCTTTTAGAGATTTCAAAACACATATATGTTAAGTACAATATAAATACAAATTAGTTGGCATCAAGTTAAACATAAAAACATAAAATACTTAAGCTCAAAATCGCACAATCACAAACCTGTCAAAGTGCATTTTAAAAATAATAGCTTTCTGTTTCGTTTATAGTATTTAGTTTTAAGTTTTTAGCGGTATTTGTCTGGTTTAGCTTTGGTTGTTTTTAGGACAGTTTCAGTAAAATATTCGATGTAGCCCATTTATTCTATTGTTCTCTGTATTTCGCAGTATGTTTACGCTACAAAGCAGAGACTAAACAAATGTAAAAACAAAACACACGCGATTTTAACAAAGGTTTTTTTTTATATGTTGCATTATTTTGACAGATGCTATTTTAACATTGGGTTTGAAAAGCATTAACAAAATAATATATGGCTCGAAAACAGCACAGCTTTATAAAATATATGTTTTATGAAATTCGAGGGGAACACTTAGGTTAGGGTATTTAGACAACGACTTAGCTCTATATATGGTTTTACTCTTAGTAATTACAATGGTTTCCAGGTCTCTTTTAGCATATTTTACTATTGTTCTGTTATTGTTGTTGCCTGTTTTACATGCACACAAGATATAACAATCATTTTTTATACCCATTCACTTATACATATATACAAATTGACATTTATATATATCAAGCTATAGATATAGATATTTGTATAAGCATAAAAAAAACTTAAAAAGTATAAATTCGTATGATATTGCTGCTTAAAAGTATTTAATTTAAATATATATTCCATAGTTTAAATGGTTTTTAGTGTTTTTTTGTTTGGTTTTGTTATTGTTTGTTTGTTTGTAGGTACAAGTACTCATTGTGGCTTGGTTAAGGCCATTTTTATGCCACCACCACTAACGCTTAGCATAGACATTAATATACAAAAGACGATTACTTAACTAACAATGAGCGAATTGAATATGATTGAATAACAACAACAATGCAGCCATTATATTAAACACAACTAATTAAACTATTATATAACAAATGCTTTAATATTAATATGTTTTGCTAAGCTCATACAAATATTAATATGCTTACGTCTTAAGACGTTTCCAATTACGAAATTAATTGCGAATAATTTGCTTGACATTGCGACACAATAACACAAACTCTAAGCAAACATTCTGCATCTTTGTACAGCCTAATTGTATATACGTATATATGCTGAATATTACGTATCCACAAAATACATTTTGTTTGTAAGTATTTATATCATCAATGCCGTTGGCAGATACTTAATGCTTAGAATACTTATAATTATTACGAGTAGCTGCATTAAGGTATCAATTTATATGCAATATATTTTGCATAAGTATAAGTACTTAATATATATATATATAAATATAAATTATAATTTTACTTACAAACATTTGCGTTAAGCTCATTTAACATGTTTTCTATCACTTCGTATCTATGCCTCATGCATGCCATGACAATTTTACCCATTTATTTGTTGTACCATGTTTGCATACATGTATGTATGTGTGTGTGTTTGTGTATAGGTATCTATGCACGATATATGTATCTATAAGTTGGCTTTAATTGCTCTGCAAGTAATGAAACTGAGGCATGCGACAGTAGACGAACGAAGGCATATATATATATCTATTGAAAATAATACAATGGCTGGGTTTCTAATTACGATTTCTCTTTTAATTGGGCCGCCTAATAGAATGCGACTGTGCACTAAAAAAAAGGAAAATGTTCAGGTCACATGAGAAATGTATGAAAATGCTGCACAATGTATTAAAATACAATTAATTGAAACATTCTAATTAGTGTCAACGCAAGGTTTTAAGCCTAAATTTCATAAACAGATAAAGTCTTTTCAAGTTTTGAGCATATTTTCAAAGTGTTATTATGTTATTATGCTTACTTATCTTATGATTTGTTAAACTCTTTTCAATACTTGAATACGAGTATATGTACGTATGTATGTATGTATATAATCCGTCTTGGACATTTCATATCACGATTTGTTTACATTCTCATTCTCACATCATGTTCTTTAAGTGTTTTTACCCCCTGCTTTTTGTGCTCAATATGAGTAGTACAAAAATATTTAAAACCTCTCTTACACTCTTATTTAAATCACCCAGATATATGTGTAGATTTATATGTAAATACTATATATATATATGATGAGGACAACCAATTGATATGGGCTGCTTCGTCGCTTTTAAAACTTACTCTGTTCCATAGCTATGTTAATGGAATTATTGATTTCGGCTTCAATAATGATCTCCTCGTTCTCCTCGGTCTCCTCGGGCACCATCATCAGGTTGTTATTCATCGTATAGGGCTCCGCACGGTTCTCCTCGTTCGACGAAGAGCGCAGACGATGGGTGAAGGAGGAACGTGAACGGGTCATGTAGGAGGAGCGTGTGGTGGAGACACGCCTTAGCACACCTCGTCCAAAGAAAAGCAATCGTACCTCGACACGAAATCTGGGATGTGTTGCCGCATACAGATAGGGATCCACGCAGGCGGCTGTCTTGCAGAAGAGCGCTGGAATCATTGATCCCAGCGGTGTGATATGTTTCTCCAGTCCAAAGACGCCCATCATAGCGACAATGGCATAGGGCGACCAGGCAATGAACCACAGTCCAATGATGGCCGCCACTATAAACGTTAGCTTCTGCTCGGTCTTGGCCTTATCCTTGCTAGACTGTATGCGATTGGCCATGAAGACCACCTTGAGTATGTAGAAATAGGAATAGACTATACAGGTCAATGGTATGCAGTAGGCAGCCACAAAGAATAGGCCCATGAATATCCTTGCTGGCGTCTCCTTGTTCAGATAGTCAAAGCTGCAGGTTGTCAGAAAGCCCTCCGGCACATAGACAGACAGACCCACATCCAAAGCAGGCATCACAGCAAAGAGAAAACTATAGCACCAGATGAGAAAGATAATGAGGTAAGAGCGCAGTCGGGAGTATCGACGCAATGGTTGCAACGGATGCACCACAACATTATAACGATCCAAGGCAATGGCTGTTAGTGTTCCAATGGCACAAGTGCCGCTCAGTCCACCCACGAAACCATACAGACGACAAGCTGCAAAAGGCAATGTACAGAACTTAAGCCAGTTAATGCTTAATAACGTTTGCTTACCTGCATCGCCCAACGCTGGACCCTCACGGATGTTATTATAAATGGCAATCGGGCATTTGGAAAGCATTAGAAAATCACAAATTGCAAGATTCATGACCAATATGTTCGCTGGTGTGCGCAAGGATTTACGGCTGCCAAACATAAAGATGACAAAGGCATTACCCAAACAGCCCACCACAAAGATGAGACTATAGAGGCCGGCCATTATGTAGAAGGTACTCGTATCAGATGGTTCAAACTGCAGCCAGAACGGATTTACTTTGGCTATGTAGGTCAGATCAAATTTGTCTCGATAGTGTATATAGCCGGGATATGAGCTGCAAGCGAAACAAACAAAGCATTTTTGTTTTGTTTTTTGTCTTCCCTTTTTATAGCAAAGTTAACATTTTATTTGCATTTTTTCCAGGAACAAGTCTTGCGAACTTTCTGTGGAAGTTTCTAGTTTCGGCAAAGTCTTTGATAGACATATGACGTTGAATAGTAAGTAAAAGAAACAAAACTTGTTGGTAAATCGCTTTTCCTTCATTAGTGTCAATATCCAAGTTTTGTCTATCTGTCGCTGATGTTTCATCTCATTTAATTTCCTCTATTTAACTTAAACCCCATGCGAAAATCAATAAATACAGCGAAAACGAAAAAGTCTGTATCGTTAAAATTGTCTAACGATAAGATAGTAAATTGCAGACCAAACTATAAATAATCTTTTGTTGTTGAGCAAAGAGCAAACCAAAAGAGCTTTACAGCCAAGTATATGTGTGCCTGAATGTGAATATGTGAGTAGGATATCTTTAAATAGACAACCATAACCTTTCAACATTTGTTATGGATTATGTACATCATCGATTGGTTAGTGGAATTCCATGGTCCGAGACTCACCTGAGATCTGTTTCGCTGTCATTCACCGTATGTGAATGCTTTTCATGAACTTTGCTAACGTTTGCCGCTGCAGCTGCCGTTGAGGCAGACGAAACTGCTGTAACGGCTGTTGTGGCCGCTGCAGCAACGAGCGTTGCATTTTGTGCGGCGCCGCGACTACTGCTGGCAAGAACTTCGGAGAGGGTGCTAGTTAGCCACAGGCTACCATCGTCCGCTGTCAATGTCGGTAATGTTGACATGATGGTCTCCATGTTGTTGTGTCCTTTTTGTCGTCCCTTTGTTTACGCTGCTGACACTGCCACTGCCACTGCCACTGCTGCGTTTGTTGTTGTTATTGGCACGATTTTACGAATAAATTTACGAGTGTTTCTACGCGTCTGCTTTAATTTAAGCATGTGACACGCCGCGTATGCGTGATGCCCAGTGTGTCCTTGACTTAGCCCTTGTCTTTGCTCAATTACCACAATTGGCAATGCTGCCGGCCCACTAACCGGACACTCATACGTTGCCTTTGGCTGTCTTCATTTGTCCGCTGCTTTGCTTTTAACATACTCGCTCGGCGCCAATGAGTTGCTTTCAATTAATTGCACTGTGCTAGGATGGCAGGCGAGCAGGCAAGTACCACTATAAGAAGATGGATAAAATTGTAGTTAAGTTTTAACGAGCTTTTCGTTTGATTTTATTGTCCGTGCACTAAATATTTGTGTACTTAAAACTTCAGGATTTTTGGGTGAATTTAATTAATGCGACTTTAGAGCTTAAAACAAAGTCAAAACCGCTTGAAGTTTAAAATTAGTGCTTATTGTAGCCTTTCATTAAGAATGTTTGGATATATACAAGTCGAGTTTGCTGACCAACCGCTTATACTTAACGCTTTTTTAAACTTTGGCCTCCTTTTTCGTTGGGGCTTAAATAAACACAGTACTCATTATAAGTTTTTATGATTTAGCCCAGCGAAAGGGATGCAGTCTGAATAGATAAAGTTATTAAAAGGCATCATGAATTTAATAACACTGTTGCGTATACTTTATTTTTAGGCTAAAAACAACTTGGAGCGCTCAGTTGGTAAAAACTTTTATAGCATTTTCATCATTTTAAAGTTTAGAAATTTTTTAATCTCGCTTTACATGCACATGTCAAAATCTGTCGTTTGAATACATTTAAAAACAAAAAAAATAACCTCAATTTAAAAATCACTTTCAAATTGCTTTTCGTATGTCACAAACAGTTATTGGCATCTCCCCCGTAGAGCAAGATGTGAGTTTATAAATAATTCAAAGGCAAACATCAACAACTTGTTATAAATTGTAAAGGAATTATCTTGTTTGGTGTTTGCAGCAATAAGCTTACCTGCTTGTACTTATCAATATTTTAATCTTGATGCCATGTAAAACAACTAAATCAAGCTGTTGTTGTTAGTGTTTTGGTGCATGATAGATTTGATTGATCTGCTTAAGCAACGTTTATTCTGTGTGTGTATGTGTGTGTGAAAACCAAAATCAATTAACGCCTTAGTTGTGGCATTGTGGCTGGCATGTTCAAGTAAGATTTCCATTAATTTGGCATCTGCACGTGTGATAAAAACGAGGGTCAACACTTGGGATTATTATTATGTAAATCGCCAAGTGAGGCGAGCATTTAATTAAAACAACTTAATTGCTTATTAAATAATTTTAAGCCGGATCGCATCAGATTGCTCTTGCCAAGAATGCGATAAGGTCGCAAGGGTTTTTCAACATAAATATTAACAAACACACTTACAAACAAACAAACACAAACGGCAACTCAAACAACTAAGCAGCTCTTCAAGTTGTTGTTGCTGCTGCTGCTGGCAGCAAGCAGGACAACTTCTTGCCTTAGAGAGTACAAGCCACCGCACCACCCGCAGCACAAGCACTCGCGAAAACTTTCTGAAGCAACAAGAGCAGGAGCAACAGCTGTAAGGGACGAATCAACAACTGCATCAACAACAACTAGTATAAAAGTAGCCGAGCCCATTCTACAGACGCGTCATCTTATTATATATTTATTAACAACTTGAAGCTGAGCATAAATTCAAAAGTACGAAGTATAAGAAGAGTTTTGAAAGTTTTTCAACCCTGTACTTATGGCAATGGAATTTTGGCTTTTGCGTCATATAATTGCCACTAATTGGCCAATGCCAATTTGGCATCCTGTCAATGCATAGCAAAAAAAAAACCTCTATATATATCAACGCATTTTGCACTGAATGGCGGCATTTTGGGTCGCTTTTGTTTGGAAGAGCTTCAATGCAAAATTCATTTAGTCAGGACATTTGTGTGTGTGTGTTTGTTTGTTTGAGTGTGTAAATGAATGCTGACTTTACATCAGTTGTGCATTGAAATTGGCTCTATGTCTCTGCCTTTCAATCGAATGTTTTTGGCCAATTAATTATTGTGTTTTGCCCTGCAGTTGAGATTCCAACTAAATAAGTGTGTATGTGTGTGTTTTTAAAAACAATAAATATCTGCATGCTATTGCCAAAGTTCTCAATGACACTAACTGACAATTCTTTGACCTTCATGCTTTGAGTATCGATACTGAGAAATGTTGACTCTTTAGGCTTAAGTTCCAAGTCGTTTGGATACATTTCTTCTGGCACGTATTAAAAACTTAAGCTAACCAAAACCCCAACGTGACACCAATTTCAAAATAAATTCGTCGTAAAAGTTTCTCGTCGTGGTTGCTGTTTTGAACAATGGCCAATTGTTGCAAGTATGCCGCTTGTTCACCTGCCGCATTTGCCTTAAAACGCATCAATAAATTTAAACGCAATTGTTGGCTGCAACAATTGTTTTCTTTCAAACTGTCGAAGAAGAAGAAGCTAAAGCAGGTCACTCTGCTGCTGCCATTCAGATAGATGAGACTTGGTTTTTTGTTTGTTAAGGAACTTACTGTGAGGGAGAGGACACTGACTGGATATTCAAATCGCTTGTCCAACCCAATTCTTGTTGAGGCTATTGTGTACGTTTCTAAGCCCATTTGCGTTGCACCCAATTTTCAAGATAGTTGTCCCCATATTTGAAATTCAGATTCAGCTGAGGTAAGTTGCATCACGTCTGCTTGGAAAGCTGCTGTAAAACTATTTTTTTTTATATCAGTATGCACTGACCTTGAAAAAAAAACCAACAAATAAATTGACGCATCAGTAACGAGTGCATACTCAAAAGTAGCATTGTAATATTATGCGCATCATCTGGCATCAAGTAAATGGATTTGAATTATACAAAAGCATTTTGCGTGCGTTTAGTTTCCAACCGATAATTGCCGAGAAATGCATCTTTCAGCTGCACTCACAATTAAATTACACTGTCGGAAATGGTTATCGGCTAGGCTTTAAGCTCAAAGGCAGTGGGATAAGTGTGAAATCCGTTGGAAGATTTTGTGGAGTGCGTTTTGCAACAGTTAAGCGACACTTGCAACGGGACAGCGAACCTGAAACGGAAATTTCAGAACTCGCGCCTAAAAGCATGCAACCATTATAATATTCTTTTTCTTTTTTATTTTGTTTAAGCCACGCTTCAATTGCTGGGAGCACTGAGCACTGAGCACTTCTTGTGAAATTGCATTGTCAAAATTGCTGTTAAATGCATCGAACAAAAAATTATTTTTTTGGCAGCTGACAGCTGGATGGGATTAACTATAATTCAGTTTTTATGCTTCAACTGGAGCTGAGAACAAAAATAAATAAATGCAATGGCTTTAACACAGTTGACAACTAATCAGATTCTGTGGCTGCTATTAAAATCACAGTTAAATGGCTTTAACAAAAACAAAAGCATCGTCTGGAATATATGCTGGCTATCCTTTATTGTTATTTTTGTGTGTGTCCATTAACAATAATCATAATAGCAGCTCAGAAAGGACTTACTGCTCTTTATTTACTAATTCCAAACAGTAATTTGTATGTTTTCTGGCGCGGAAATGCTTTGCTACACTATCCACAAAAAAAAATATACAACAACAGACAAAACAAAAAAAAAATGCCCTCTGCAGTATTTAATTTCAGCATTTAAAGACAATTTTGTATAGTTTGTTTTTTTTTTTTTGCTGAAAGCAATGATATACTTTGTTTTACCTTTGGTAATTTTTTTTCGTGTCATTTTGAAATATGGAATGAACACGAGTTTTCACTTTGGCTTTCTAACCAAGAAATTGCTAGAATTGCTGCTTGAAAAAACATGTTCATAAATTACTGCAAAGCTGAACTGGTAGCAGAAGATGCCTCTGATTTTCTGCGTATTTTTTGTTGCACTTTGGCTTAAAAAGTGGAAAAAAAAATATTCAACCAACTGTAACTGTGGTATTTCGTTAAAGTTAAAGGGAAAAAAGATTCATTTTTATGGAATAAGTGCGCAAATGTATTCATAAGTAATTTGTAGTGAATATTACGAGTTTTTTTTTATTATTATTTTCTTTAAATCGAATTTTTACAAGCAAGGAATGTTAGACAGGCGACGAACATGATGATACAATTGTATAAATGTGTGTGTGTGTTTGTGGGCGCTGTGTGTATTCGTGTGTGAAGTGAGTTGTGCCGAGAGAGCAGCTAAGGCTTATTCTAAAGCTTGGCCGCATGTATTACATGCCACATTTTTGCTGGCATACACTTGACACCCCGTTGCAACCCTCACACCCGGCTCAACCCACTTCTGATGGTTTACTACATAGTTATATTGATTTATGCTCGTGCTCGCCTAGTTTTCATTTCACTATTTTTCACTTATGTGCGGCAATTTTTTGCAGTCATCAGCCATCAAAGAACTAGTCAGTCAGTCAGTCAGTCAGTCGGATCTATTGCCCTGCCCGCCACCTTCGAGCTGCTGCTGCTGCCACTGCTACTGCAAGCCACGTTAAATGAAATGTTTTTGCAGTACATGCTGCACTTAGACGTGTAAAGCGGCTCCAAGGCTGATGACTGACAGATGGGTAGAGAAATTTGTATGCCGCCTCGCCATCAACAGGCACTTAAAGGCTTAAATGCAGCATATTGAGACGATATCTGCAGACGAGGCAATCAATTTTGCCTCGCTTTTGGCTATAACGCCGTTGTCCGATGTAGCTTTAAGATATATAAATGTGATACATGCGGCGACAGTAGTCGCACCTCAAGTGTCATCTTGCGAGGGAGATGGATGGAGATTCCAGTTAGTTGGACTGAAGGCCGAATGTTTAAGGATATCAACTAAAGAGTCTCCACTCATCCCCCTTTACCCAACCCACACACACACCGTCAGACGTGGCCAACGCGAAACGGGAGGTCGTTCCATTTAATGCAGTTTTGCCTGACAGAATGCGAGAACGTTTTTGCAGGAGCTTGATAAATGCTACAAAGCTAGCCATCCACTCAGGTGTATGATACAAACGAAGAGTAGCTGATGCAGCCAACGGACCAGACCGGCTTATTCTCATTCTGCGCATACCGGACATGATTACATTTTCTGCACAATTTAAGCGGGTTATCTAGCTCAAGAAGCGCCAGCAATACTTTTGAGTACCATTCCTTTTTATCTTATGTAAACTATCGAGTTATCTTAAAGTTTATTTATAAATACAACGTTTGATGTCAAAAAAGTATTTCTCGATTTATATTTGCAATGAATTTATCGTCAAAACTTTGATTGGCCAGCATATGGGTTTGGGTCAAAAGTTGACCAAAAAGATAGGCAAAGGGAAAAATGTTGCCTGATTGGCAATAACAGAAAATATGTTTACAACTTGTCTCACAAATCATACAATTAAGTGCTCTTCAGCGAAGAAATAAAACTGATTTAAGGTCATGCAATCAGCAAATTTAGCAGCAAAAATTCAACTTGATTTATTTAAAGATCGATAGTTAAAGGTTCTATGGCTCACAAATTGGAATTCATTTGATTCGCTGCTGTTTTAATTTTTTGCACAACTTTTTCATTGGAATTCATGAATTGTTTACACACACAGGCAGCTTCAAAATATACATTCGCTATTTGTGCCAAACTCTACGAATTCTATTAACAACTATTAGTAAAGTTAACCCAAGTTCTCATGTTCGGACCCTTGACAAAACTTGTATTAATTACAATAACTTTCAAAACTTCGCTGCACATTTTTAATAAAAAAAACTCCAAGAAAATAGTATTAGGGTTAACTTTTAAAAAGAAGTAACAATGGAATATGGTAAGACATTTAATATCACTTTTCTGCCTTTCGTTTCTGTATTTTTTCAATATTTTTTTGTATGGTTTTTGGCTATGGCTTATTTTTGTTTTTCAGTTTTAAAACTATTTTACCTGTCTTATTTGTTGTGTGACCTTAGCGAAATGGAAAAGTTGCTGCAACTGTAACTGTTAGTTGGCGCCAATGGGTCGTAAGACTTTTGTTGTCAACTTTAACACGGTGCTTAAGCATGAGCCGGAAAATATTATGGCAAGACTTTTATTATTATTCGAATTTTTGTGTTCTTTCAACTTTTCGCGCACAGCCTTGCAAAGGCTTGTTTTGTTTGCCCAACGCGGCGTATACGCAATATTAATTAATAGGCCTCACATTTAAGTCACAAACAGGAACACATTCAACTATGAATTAACGTTCGTTTCGCAAAATTTTGTTTGCCGCTCGTCACGACTTGACGCGCCTCAAAAATCGAATCGACGCGTTGTGGCGCCCAAATAAATATAAGGTTGCTTGTGCCACACCTGACACCTTAACACTGACTGACTGAAGGCTGGCGTACGACTGAGCCACAGGATGCAGCTGCCAGCATTTTTATCAATGAAAATTGTTGCGTGGCAGAGGCATTCAGTCTGCCATCATCTGCACAGTCTGCCGTAAGAGCAGAACAAAGAGAGAGAGTTTTGGCTCTCTGGCAGCTGCTCTTAAATGGCCGCCAGTGGTCCTGATAATGCTAGCTGCTTTTGTGGCTGCTTCAGTGTTGTTATTATTCATCTTCATGGCCTCACATTGTATCGCAACGGGCCAAAAACTTGGCTGAAATGTGTGAGCCCAACAACAGACTGACAGACATTCTTATCTAACCTAACCACTGAAATCGCAATACACCAAGAAAAAAATGTGTGTGTTGCGTGTTGGAAAATTGTTGTGCATATATGTATATAACTGACAGCTAAAGATATGCACATAACTCTGACATATGTTTAAAGTCGTAGTTGTAGCCATATACGGATAGTAGAGACGATTTTACATTTCCTGCCGTTTCGAAATTAAAACTTTTATTTGTACAAGCCGTAAAGCAAATATAGGTTGCCCAAAGGCTTAACGCAAGCCAAAAATAATAATTTACTTTGGCACAGAGTTTTCACTAATTATGATATTTAATTAGCATTTACTGACAATCATGTTGCTCGCTGATTAATTTGTGTTTCACGTAGTGAAAGAAGTTATAATAATAAATTCTTATGTCTTGTTTCTTTTCTATGGATGATTTCTTCTTTGAGCTGTACTAGAAGTTGAGGAATTGCCATGGAAAGCCACATGAACGCGAGCCTCAATGCGGCCCATGCCACAATCAATGGCTAGGATGACTATGAGCAAACTGTTATGTGCTGGTTTAGAACAGGGATACGGCAGAGTTAGTCTTGTCATCATTCGAGTTTATGGCCACCGCGTGCGTGTCAGCAACAGCCGCAACATTAACAGGCGTACAGTGCTAAGGGTTGATAAAGGGGTTTTTGTTTTTTGGTTGGTTGGTTGCAATTGACGGCGAAAAATGTTATTTAACAATAGTTATGATTATGTACGCGCACGTTATGATTATGTACGCGCACATGTTGTTTGTATTTAAATTTTTTTTGTTCGCATTCACTTTGAATTATTTATTTGTATACTTTATAACAATCACGTCTATCAGCGGAAAACTCTTGTGTTGTTCTGGTTTGGAGCTTTACAGCGACTTAAATTGAGCAAAGCTTGCCGCAATCATTGGCTGGCTGCTGCACTTTAATTACATACAAATGGGAAATGTTGAAACGTTGCTCGACTTTCAGATACCCAGCAACGAGTTTTATGTAACTTTTGAAAAAGTCGTTTGCTTTGTGTTGAAAGTTTCCTATAGAAATTTGTATCTTTTATCGTTGTGACAGCTTCTTGATGCATTGTCAAGTGTAAATATTCTATAAATTATTTATTAGCTGCTTTATTTATGTGTGCTTTTCCAAAGCCTGTCTGTACCTATCTATTAACACTTCTAATGTAATATTAATTATACGTAGTGTAGGTCGCACATACACAGTAGATAAATTTTAACTGGCTTTATGATGATCATTTGCTTTTGATGGAATATATATGTCAGGCAGTTAACCCAGCTGCCATGCAATATTCTGGACATTTACTTTATGTAATGATAAACCTTTGTTGTCCGTCGTCCGTCTGGCCTAAAAATGAGAAAGTCCTTCGGCAAAATTACAAAATTGTAAACAAACAAACAAAAATATGTTTGACTTACTGCAAGTTGTGGCTGCAATTCTTTTTGTCTTTGATTTTAACGTTCAAATTTAAAGCCAAGTCGGAAAAGCACTTACTCTTTCACCTTGCCATTAACATTAACCGCACAAAGTAATTAGTGACTTGAGCGCAAAATGAAAACCTACAGATAGAGAGAGAGAGAGAGAGAGAGAGAGCTATCTATTGCTGGCTGGTCCACAATAAGATACAGATAAGTGTAAGTGCTTTCGGGCAGAGTAATTCATAAAAAACAAAAATACGTAGTAGGTGAAGACAATAATGCGACTGTTTTGGAAGTTGGCATATATGTATATATCTCGCAAACAAATGGGTAAATAAAACCTTCAAAAATAAGTACAAAAAATACAACAAAATTTTCCATAGTCGAATCATCTTTTGAGTGCTGATAGCAGCACCAATTAGTGGGTGACTCAATAGCTGTGCCACTGACTTAAATGACGTCAATTTGGATGCTGTGATTTTTTAATTTTGCAAGTCTTAACAATTTGAAACTACTTTAAAAGTATTCTGTAGACTTGTTGACACTCCAATTCAGTTTATATAAAGAATTTGTCGCCTAACTTGCAGCAGATACATTTTTTTTTGTTTCGAAACTATTGTCCAAGTTTATAATGAGTATGCATATTGATTGGCGCAATGCCAGAACCCCAAAGTCACTTGACGTGTTCATTTTTAATACCCAAATTGAAATGTGGTTGGTTAAATGCAAATCCTGCTTGTTAAATAATAGCACAATGAATGTAGGGAAAAACTAAAATGAATGCTCGATGTAATTAAATGCATAGTGGGATAGGTTATGTGACGGCGTGAAATAATTACTCAATTGCAAATGCATTTTTCTCTGGCATATTGAAGCGATAAATGGCTAACATATAATCAACGTAAGTATCTGAGATAAGAATACACGTTCTCATCAGATTAATCAGTCCACAGAGACCGAGCACTGACTGAATTTCCAAAGATTAAAACAAATATTTATCAACTCATAGAGTTGAGCCAATCAACTCTCATTTTCAACACGCACACTCGTTCAAAAACTGTCAATGCTTGGGTAAATACTTGCCATAGTGATGCTTAAGTTAAGTCACTTAACGATATTTGTTACCCAGACAGTTAATGCTCAGCTTAACTTTTCATGTAAAATAACTAATGCGTTTCACCTTCCTTCCTATCAAGTACAGTAAGGGCTTACAGAACTGTCACAAACACATCTAGATAAAAACATCAAAACCATTAAATCACTATTTTGTTCAACTCTAGTACCCTTTCTTTTTTGTTATTATTGTGTTCATGCAAGGTATTTATGGTCATGTAGTATATAACTTTTGGCCATTGACTAAACATTTAAAAGTTTCTCTGAATTTAATACGGGAACAGTGAGGCCACTGTCGAGTGCGATTGCGATGGCAATTCAATAAAGCAGCTAGGGCCCGCTTTAAATTTCGAGTCAGTTGCGAGCAACAGCAAAAACAAAAACAACAACCGTCAACTACCTTTGGCAAGTTGATATAAGTTTCTATGGCATTCGAGCCCTGACCGCAGTTGCGCGACCGCATTTGGCGGGTGAGCACCAATAGACAAACATAAAAAAACAGTGAGACACTCGTATAGTACTAGACTCTGACATATTCAGTCAAAGTGAAAAGAATTTGTGTGTGTTTGTGTGTGTGTTGGTGGTCGTAAGCTAAGGGCTTAAGTTGTTACTTTATTACGCAAAACGCATATTAACATCAAGTGCTATGTGGCAACCACTGCGATTTGTGGCCGGTGTGATCTTGGCTTGTGGTGAGCAATAATCAAAAATAAAATATATAGAAAATTAGAAACCAGATAATACAGGATTATGTTAACGCTGATGAATGTGTAGAAGTGACGCGTTTATAAGCTGCAACAAAATTTTATGGCTTAACAACGACAAGTTAACAACTTAGTTGACTTTTAAGTACATTAACTTTGATTATTTTATGTAAATACCAAGCAATTAGTGATCTACTGCGAAGCGTACTAACTCGAGACTTCCTCGCCCGCAAAACAAAAATCAAGTTAGATGGAAAGTGTTGAAATTGAAGGCTGTAAAAATTTAATTACAAACATGTGCGGCAAATAAAGTTGTCAATGATCTAAAGTGTGTAGGCGAAATTTTAGATACTCTCACAGGGAATACAGCAAAAATAATCCCCATTTTTAATAAATATTAAAGCAACAATTCATTAGGCATCTAATCAAGTCAAAAATGATTGGCCAGTTATCCAATTAGGAAATTATACAATTTTCTGTGTAAATAACTAAAGAGATCAAATCAAAAATTACCTAAATAAACATTGAAATAATTATAATAATTATCTGGTTTTTGCGTGTTGAAACCATTTTTTTGTTTTGTGTTGTTGCCACCTATTGTTAGTAATAATTTATAATTTATGGTATAAGCACTTGCGTAAATAAGCTTAAATTGTTGACTGTGTACAAAATATAAATAAATCTATTAGCTAATTTAGGGTTTTGCACTAAATTTCGCAAGTTTTAAATAAACGCTTGACAAGACAATAACATTGTTTGTATAATTTTTGTTGTTTAGCCTTTGACTAGACTTGACATTTTGTGCATTTTGCTATAGTAAACACTTAAAGCGATAATTAATGCTTAATCACTGCTAATTGAACAAATAATTACGCATGATGCATGAGTAGGTTGCTGCGTAGGGTTGACCTTTGGCCTTGTCTGCTAATCAAGTCTAATATTTGCACTTCGATGCCACCCACTAACACTAACCGTAGACGGCATAACTGAGATTTATTGTTTGTAATGTTGAACTTGAAAACATTAGCATGGGAATATTTGTAGTACATTCTATTAGAAAGAAAAACATTACAGCCCAAACTTAATTAGTACTTAAATAATGTTGTTTTGTGTATGTTGGACATATCAATTAAGTACGTCAAGTAAACAAGAAGTGAAAATTGTTAAAGCAATATAAATGAGGGCAATAATTAGTTATTTTTAACCATCAAGCTGCCAAAAATAGTTTGCAAATTAGTTATGCACTTGTTAAATTATTTGCTCGTTGTCTCGATATCGCCGTCATTCACAATTGGCGATTGTTCAGGAAATTAGCAAGTTTTCAGATTGATCGTCATCGGACTTTAGATTTTTTTTATGTATATTTACTGTTACAGTTGCCATTGAAGCGGAACAAGACTTTGGCTATGGTGGACCGAATGGACCGGATCATTGGCGTGACGATTATCGGCAGTGCAGCGGCAAGTATCAGAGTCCGATTAACATAAATGTGTTAAATGTGACCATGAAGGAGTTTCCAACCTTGTATTATGAAAATTTTGATGTGAGGCCCAAGAACATTTTCATAACCAACAATGGTCACACTGTGCTGGTCACCATGGAGTACGATAAGGGCATGGAGCCAAGTGTTCGAGGTGGACCACTGGAACGCAAGACAGCCTACCAGTTCGAGCAGTTTCACTTCCATTGGGGCGAGAATGATACCATTGGCAGCGAGGATTTGATTAACAATCGTTCCTATCCCGCTGAGCTGCATGTGGTTGTTCGCAGTCTGGAGTATCCGGACTTTTTCAGTGCCCTGGGCAAGGATCATGGCATTGCAGTCTTGGCGTTCTTCTTTCAGGTAACTCAAACTATGGCAATTAACATAAACACAAACAAAATTTAAATCTTGTGCAGATAACCGACACGTACAATCCACATTATGGCGAACTTTCGGAGATGTTAAAGTTGATAAGCCAAAAGGGCAAGTCCGCTCAGCTGGTACAAAAACTGCCCCTAGGAAAGTTTGTTGGAGTCGATCTTATAAACTATTTCAGCTATATCGGCTCGTTGACAACACCGCCATGCTCCGAGGAAGTGGTCTGGATTGATTACCCTGATCCCATACCCATATCCGAAATGCAGGTACAGTACGAAGAACATCACTATAATTACCTAATAATATTTACAATCTTCTCTCTCACAGCTGAATCGCTTTCGCGAATTGACTGGCAATGATGATCATATCAGAAATAATTTTCGTCCAACTCAACCGCTAAATAATCGCACCGTTTACATGAACGATCTAGCCATACCCGATTATGCCACAGAAATAATGAGTGCAATTCCCTTCGTTGATGCCGAAAATGCAGCAGGCAGCATAGTTGGTTGTGGCATGCAACGCATGGGTGTCGTGTTCGGCTTCACCCTGCTGGTTGCTGCTCTAGCTCAAGGGTTACGATTTAGTGGCTTTTAATTAGAGAGCCATGCGACGGGAGGCCCTATTCCAAAGGCCGCAAAGCGAATATATTTTTATGTGTGTGTGTGTTTGTGTGTGTGTTAAATACATTGCTCACATGCTCAACATTTTAATTAAGCCATGTAATTTACCTACCTGTGCCGCTCTCACTGGCTTTGTTTGCTCGTTTGCCGCCTGGTTTGAGGACGTGTGCCGGCAATTTAAATTTGGCAGCACAGCTTCGGGACTTGACCCAATATCACACACACACATAAACACACCCACCCATACACACAGCTCTAATTATTAAATAAGCACGTCAACAAAGTGTGTGTTATAAATGCTTAAAGAATTAAGAGAGTGTACATGCCAAGCTATTCATAATTTATGCAGCATATGGCATCGGTACTATTTATTTGATTTATTATTCATGCATACGAGTATAAACTGTATAGTAGGGTATACTCTCTCTCTCTCTATCTAACTGTCTTACACAATTAAGTATAAGCTATTTATGGTTATCATTGAATGCCACTGCACCTTGTGATATTTGTAAGTAAACTCTTGTTATTGTTTATCAATAAATAAAAATATAAAACAGTGCACCGCTATTATCACTAACATATGACTATCACTATCTATTGTTGGACATTGAAGTAAGTATTGATTTACAATATGATAAGAAACGTCACACATTTATGATACTCAGTGCAAGGGCATAGGAAGTTGGCTTAAGGACGCAGGACGCAAAAACTTGTTGCTCACAGGAACATAAACAATTTTGCTTTTAAAACGGCTTGCATGATTGATTAAATAAAAGCGACGCGAAAGATGATTGACGATGTAGGAAACAGGATGTGATGTGAAATAAGCTTCAGACTGAAAGGAGCTCAACAACTCACATTGCATTCAGCTGTTTATGGCCTTTGTGAATGTCTTAACTCGTTCGAATTGAAGATGAGCGATTATATACTCCGAAAGATTTACCAGATTTAATTGCTTGGCTTTTAACATGCAATTTATAAGGCCACAAATTCACTGAACAAATAAAATCAATTCTTGTTTACTATATGTGTTAAATCTTTAATCAAATAAACGTTGCTTGGATTTGTAACTAATGTAACTAATTTTATTTTGCTTTACTTAGTTTTTACAGGTTTTGTTTTTAAATAATTTATTTTGTATTATCATTATCATCGAATTGTGTATATTCTTTTGTTTTTGTGTGAAATATATATTAATATATATATATATATGTAGCATATGCATTTATAGCTGCACTTTTTTTTTTTTTTTAATTTGTATATGTATATATAAATATGTATGCCTGGATTTTTCACTTTACAATCTTAAACGATAGCTGTGCCAAATGATGTGGCTCATGTTTGTTATTTGTTTGCTTGGTTTTCAGCTTTTGTTTTTATTTTTCTTTTTAAATATGCTCGCAAAATTCTACATTAAACGCAGTATATGTATATAATTATATATATTTTTATGTATAAGTTCAATATACTAAAAGTTAATGTGTATAATCAAAAATTGAAATAAAAAATTGTATTTAAAAATATTAAATTTTTTCTTTTATAGTATAATGCACACATTAATGTTAGTGTTTATTATATATGTATTTCTGTGTGTGTGTGTGTGGTCTGTTTTTTTATTGGGACTTAATATAAATCTGTTATATTTTATTGAAATATAAATTTATTTATTTTTTTATAATGCATGCTTCTCATTTAATTAATATATATATATATATTGTGTATAAATTACTAATAATATAAATTAAGCACTCGAAATATTGCAGCTGCTACAAATGCACGAGCCGCTTTCTTATATATAAAGTACACGGATTGCATTTGGGGGCTGGCTTCAAGAAATTAGCTTGCATTGTTGCTTTTGTTGAAAACCGCATTGATAATTCATGCATGCCTTAAATAATCACTTATGTTCTAAGGTTGTTATTTTTTTTATATTTATTTCGTTATGCACTTTATACAAATACGTTTTTGTTGCTTTCCTTTGTTGCTTCTGATAATCTACATATACATATATAGTTTATAGCAAAAATAATAAATTAATGAGTAGTAAGTAAGCAAAGCTAGCCAACACAAAAATAACGGGTGACTAAAAATCAAATTAAGCAGCAAAGCGTACTATCATTAAAAAATACAGAGTTCAATTGTGGCTGGAAGTACATTTAAATTTTAAATGACATTTGCATACATATATTTTCAGCGTATGCCATAATGTCAAAATAGTTGCAGGAAGCGACAGTTTAGATATTAATGAAGCCCTTTTTTTTGTTTGTACAATACACTCAATACATATATATATACCGGCATTGGTTGGTCTGCAAGAAGCACATGTTGCTGTTTTCCAAATGCACTGGAAGGTTAAGCGTAAAACTCTACCTATGTCAAATACATATACTATACTTAAGATGTTTGCGTTTGTATTCGTTTTGGTTTTGCTCCATTGTTTCATCTAATTGCAAGTGTCTAGTTAGTTTAAATTGAATAGAGCTTAGTTTGTATTAAGTCGTAGGTATTATTAAAGTGGAGCTACAATCAGAAATGTTTTACACATTATACAGTTTGAAAACCTTAAAAATTTGTGTGCTAAATTTGTTATTTGTTGGTTTTGTTCCATTTGCCTTAATCAATTCTCGTAATCTTAAACGATAATTAACACGCTTCCCATTTTGTTTAGAATTTTAACACTATACACTATAAAGACGTTACTTAAACTATTGCGACCATCATGTTTTCTTTGCTTGTTGCGTCTGTTACGTTTATTTTGATTCTGTATGCGATTCCTTTGTCCAGAAGTGATTCACAGCTGCACACTTTTGATTACCAGACGGTTCCCTTAACGTAGTTGATTTCTGCGTTGAAATTATGCAAATTAGTATAGTATAAAGGAATACAAAAGGTTTATATGTGTTTAAGATGGAATGAGGATGATAAACATAAATGTACTAACTTTTTACATAAAAACTAGACAAAGCGTTGCACAACTTAAAGTTGCTAGTTATATAGCCTTGATACACGATATACATATTGGACCGTTGACGTTCTTGTTCTTGTTGTTGTTGTGTGTGTGTGTGTGCTATTGTTATTTTGTGGGCCTATTTGAATATATTTATATAATGAATATCGTTTTTCTTGTTCTCGATGTTGTCGTGGTTGTTGTTGAAAAGCAAAATGTAAACGTTTGAACACAAAAATCACACAAAGCATTTTCCTCACGGCCAACCGATTGGCGCCAAGAGTATTTTCTTTGTTCAGTTGCTTGGGTTTCTACAATAATTGCTGCCTGTCTTATGCACTCGCAAGTCCATTTATCTGGGCCGTTGTCTGTTTTGGGAAAGAGAGAGTGGGCGTGATACAGATGCAAAATACAACAAGAACATGATAAAATAAAAAACAAAAAAACAATACAAAAGTCACAAAGTCAAAATACAGATGAGCAACAAATGAGCCAGATTGATGACTGTTTTAATGACTGTTGTTGTTTTTTGGATTTGCCCTTTTTAGGACGCCAACTTACCTGAAATATTGATCGTGCAGCGATTGACGTTGAAACTCGGCGGCCTGTAAATACTGTATATATGTAATTAATCAGTTTAGATATTTGCATAAGGGGATTTGGGAAACCTGTAGTTGATCAGCATACGACATGCGCAGCAAAACGTCCGAGTGCGGCTCCCTAGGTATAAGCATATTTGGACGCGGATATTGGCCAACATTCGCTGCATTTCGGTTGTTCAAAAAAAAAAAAAAGGAATATAAAAAGAAAGAGTGTGCAATTTATACACATATCAGTGTTATTTGTTGTTGTCTCAGCACAATGGGTATACAAACTCACGTGGCAGTTGGAAACCGGCCTCCGGTGGTTGCGGCTGTGGATGCAAAGGCAAATGTAAATGAGTATGAGAGTGTGCATGATATTCTCTCGTCAATCGTATCTGAAAATTATTGAATATCGTTGATAGTTTCAAAAGAGCCAGTGCTGCCTGAGGATTATGGAGCCTGCTTGCGCAATGCGACATTTTGTAAGTGAGGTAAGATAAGAAATGCTTTGGTGGAAAATTGTGGATAATGCGTGTTAGAAATGGCAAACGAACGAGCACCGACTGATATGGCTTACAAATGGGGTTAGACACACGTCATCCACTATTGGGAGGACGAGACATTAGAAGATATATTGTTAGCACACGTGCTTTGGACATGAACAAATGACGTACATTGCAATTTATATTTTTTGTTGGTTAATAAAGCTGACAAAAGTGGACAAGTGAATTGTGCAGATGGTTTTTGATTTTTTTTTGGTTTGTTGAAGTTTGAACTTTTTTTTTCCAAATACGATTGATTTTGTGAATATGAATTGGAGTTTGAGATTGAGTTTGGTGTACAATGGTAGAAATGGTCATGCAATTTCTATACGCACCATATGCTCGCCAGGATCCATGCCAACATGATGCGGTGGCGGTAGGCCCAAACGTTCGCGTTCCATTTGTGAAATTGCCGGGTTCGCATAGATCGGAAACTGTGAGGGATGTATGCCACTGTAAAAACAAACAGAGAAAATAGAGTTATAGTTTATCAATAAGAAGTTTGTGGTAGTCAACACTCACCGCCTATAGTATTCCATCCAATGCGGATCTATTCGCGATTGACTCGCTGCAGCCGCTTGTGCGTTTTTAATCTCCTCCAATTCTCTGCAATTAGTCAAGGGTTGATGCATGAGTAACGGCCTATAATTTGTACAAGACACAATGGGTTCATTATTTTGTCGAGGATTTGGTAACGGGCAGGCAAGAAAATGAAGCAAGTTGGACAGTAAATAACTAAAGCATTAATTTTGACGTGCATGTAATGAAGCAAAGTATGCATTAAATAGTTGTTAGTTGGCGTAGGATCTCGGATATCATTATGAATGTATGTGTTCGTGTAGGTGTGTGTGTGTGTGTGTCAGTGTGTTCATGTGTCTGGGTGCATTGAGATGAGGATTTGGCAGGCTTGTACTAGGTACTGTACCTCTCTCTGCTGTACATTGGGCCCATTGGATGATGATAAGGCATCTCAACAGGACTGAAATCGAAATGGAAATTATTACAATACAAACGCGATAATCAGCGAACTATTACATAAAATCAAATAACAATCACTAGAACAATGACTACAAATTAATTACATTAACAATAGAAAGACTCAACAATATATAGAGATTTTCAATGCACTCGACGCTTACCTGAAGGCGACATGTGGACGCGCATACTCCGACAGCTGACGCAGCGCTGGTGTATCCGCATAAGGTGGCTTCAGCTCGGCCTTCATCTTGGCCTGTTGGGCAGCCTGTTGTGCGGCAGCTGCTTGCTGCTGTTGTTGTTGCTGCTGCTGCTGTTGTTGTTGCTAATGGTTGAATGAAAGGCAAACAGAATTAAAACCATTTCTACCTTAATTTGAGTAGCGTTCTTACCTGTCGTCGCTCACGCTCTTTTTCGGCCAGTTTACGGTCACGTTCCTCGCGTTTGCGCGCTAGTTTCGAGTCTGTCACTGGCTTAAAGATCAGGTCCGTACGCGTGCACGAATTATAGTCGCCGCGATCAATGTGACGCACAAAGCTGCAAAACAAACAAATTAGTATTTGGCATTAAACTTATTGACAAAATAAGTCTACTTACATTGCGGACTGTGAGCGATGGCATTCGGTATCATCGGGCTTCGCCTCGGGACTTGGACCACGCTGTATGTTGTGTGTTGGGCTGGGTATCTCTGGTTCTGGATCGGGCTCAATGTCAATGGGCACTAAACGTAATAAAAGAAATGAGTGTGAGCAACAAGTTGGTTTCTGTTTTAAGCATGTAATACTAACATGGATCTGTGGGATGATGTGAACCGCCCATGCCAGCCGAGTTGGCTGAGTGAGCATGCGCCCGCAATGCATCCATGTGGGAGATCGTTGGCTTCATGCCATGCGGTTGTCCATCTTGCGGCGCAAATGGTGACGAATGCGGTGGTGGTGGATAGCCCGGTATATGCGAGCCTGGATAAGCACCAGGCGGTAGTCCTGTGGGCGTTCCCGGTCCACCCATGCCAACACCCACTCCTCCTGGACCTTGCGGAGTCTTTGGCGTTGGAGGCTTGTTCTGTGGCGGTCCACCTTGTTGCTGCTGCTGCTGCTGTTGTTGTTGTTGCTGCTGCTGCTGTTGTTGTTGCTGCTGTTGTTGTTGCTGTTGTTGTTGCTGCTGTTGTTGTTGCTGTTGTTGTTGCTGCTGTTGTTGCTGCTGTTGTTGTTGTTGCTGCTGTTGTTGCTGCTGCTGCTGCTGGGGCGTTTTGTGCTGCTGCTGTTGAGCAGCTGCTGCCGCCGCTGCTGCAGCCGCATGTTGATGCTTCTCAGCGGCTACTGCTGCAGCAGCTGCTGCATTCTGCTCATCCTGTCGCGCTTGCGGCGGCGGACCGGGCAGGCCGGCATGGTGTGCAGCCATCACAGCGGCGGGATCGAGGGGCCCAGCTGGCGGCGGCGGTTTCATGTAGGCAGGGAAGCCGGGTCCGTAAGGCGCATAGCCATAGGGTGAGTTGAAGGGATTGTGATGATGCGGCGAATAGAAGACCGACGGATGCAGATGCAACGGATGCGGATATGGCGACTGCCCGGGATGCACACCAATCTGTGGTATGCCGCCACCTGGTGCAATTAGTGGCAGGGGCAGCGGCATTTGTGGATGTCGCATAACCGGCGGCGAGGCACCTGGTCGCAAGTGAGGCGGTGGGGAAGTACCCAATCCTCGCTGACCCGGCTGTGGTGCATACATCTTGCTGAGCGGACTGGCCATCAGACCGGAAGCGCTAGACACTGGCGGCGGCGTCATGTGCGGCGACTGTTGACGCATCAGCGCATGACGATCTCGTTCGGCAACGGCCGCAGCTGCTGCAGACAGAGCCGACGATGAGGGATGATGACTCAGCGGCGACTGAGGCACCGGATGCAGCGGACTCTGTCGGCTTAGGCTGCCCACACTGGAGGCGGGTGAGGCTGCACGATGGGCAGCAGCTGCAGCCGCAGCAGCGGCAGCTGCCGAGGAGTTGTTGGGCGTGCCGCTGTTGCTGTTGCCACCAGGGCCACCAGGTGGAGCGGACCCGCTCGAGAGTTGCACGCTGGGACTGGCGCGACTAAAGGCGGAGGATGGCACCGTACTAGGTGTCGTGGTCAGCGACATGCTTGTCGATATGGCCGCCGAGTGTGGCGTCGATGGCGCTGAACTGGCGTGCGGATGCGATAGATGGCTGGGAGGTGTACGGCGACTTAGTGCCGATTCGGGCAAGCCGCCGAGGCCACCAGGACCTGCTAGGAGCGCAATGGGACCACCACCGTGGCTCAAGCCCGCAATTGAATGCGAGAGCAGATGATGGCCAGGATGCGCTAGTGCTGCGTGTGCCGGATGACCGGGTGGCAGATGCGCTAAGTGTGGATGTATGGGCATTGGATGGCCCAGTAGACCCGCTGGATGCGCCAAACCAGGCAACGGCGATGTGCGATGCGTGTGCGGCGACTGATGTGGTATTGGTCCCGGACCCTGGCCCGGTCCACTACTCGTTGGTGCCGTCGAAGTATGGGAGGAGGGAGGCTCACGAGATGTGGGCATCTGGTCGTGCAGACTTCGCGGTGGCTGCTGCTGTTGTGCAGGAGATGGTGTACGCACTGTGCCCGCTGGACCAGGTCCTGGCTGCTGTTGCTGCGTGTGGGCAGGCGCCAATGGATGAGCATGGCTGTGCGGCGGCGGTGGTCCCGGCGCCTGCAGCGACATCGGCATCGGAGCATGCGGATGCATAGATGGCGGCAGGTCGGGATGCGGTCGGTGCAAGGCTTGTAGCGATTGCAGATGTGGATGATGTGGGTGCATGTGCGGGTGCATAGGATGCGATGGCGCCATTGTTGACAGCGTTGGCGCACCCAGTGACGAAAGACCCGACAGCGAAGAGGCCACCGATATTTGTGCGTGTGGTCCACCCGGTCCGGGTGGCAGACCATGCTGTAGGCTGGGCGGTCCCTGACCAGGCACTATGCTGCTTAACGGCTGATGCAACGACGTTGGAGGCTGTGGTCCCGGACCGGAGCCGGCACCACTATTGGGTGGCGGTCCGTGGCTGTGCGGGGAGATAAGATTTTGCGGATGCATGCCGGGTGGTAGGCCACCGCCAGCGGGCGAAGGCATGTGTGGCGAGGGATGCGGCGACTGGAACTGCTGCGGCTGTGAGGATGGTGGCTGCGAATTGCTATTGCTATTGCTGCCCTGACTATCTTGGCCGGGCGTTGAGCGTGCTGACGCATCAATTGGGCTCTCCGGCGGCGGACCATACGGCGAGGATTTGATCAGATTCTCACCGCTCGCAGCAGAGACGGGAGGCATCGGATACTTGAGATCCTGCGGCTGTTGTGGCCCATACTTGGCCAATGGATCACCATACTTGAGCATAAGACCAGTGGGCTCGAACGGTCGACCCAGTGGTGGCGTCTGAACATCATGTTGATAATGCGGCTTGGGCATAGCAATGCCTGGTGGCGGCGTTGCACCAGGTGGCTGCTGATCAAGCGGCGGTCCGGGCCCTTGTCCACCAGGCGCATACTTGTGTGGACCGGGTCCATCCATTGAGGCACCAATATTGTGTGGTAAATGGGTAAATCCAGGCTTTACATCGGGTATCTTGAGTGCCTCCTGATAGCCGGGCTTAGGCGGCGCCAGTTCCACCGGATACTTGCCCTGTTGTTCAATCATATACTTCATATCGTATTTTCCCACAGCTGCTGCCGCGGCTGCTGCTGCCTGCATCTCCTGGCTGTACTTCAATGCGTCCAGTGGTGGAGGCACCGGATACTTCAGTTCTTGTGGCGCAAACTTACCACTGTTGGGCTCAAATTTGACAGCCGCCTCGTTGTACTTCATTTCCATATCCCCAGGATACTTTTGTGGTGCTGCAGTCGGCGCCCCGCTGCCTGAATCACTGTGCAACTGTGGCGGAGGCTGTGATGGAGCTTGTCCAGGCCCAGGGCCATACTTCAGCTGCCCATCGATTAGATAGCCGGCGGGTGCCTGCGGCGTGGGACCATGTTGCATATGCTGCAAATGCATTGGCTCTGGTCCAACGCCATCTCCAGAACTGCTGTGATGCATGCCACCGGACAGCTGCGCATTTGATGGTGGTGCCGCATTCACTGGTGGTAAACCACCGCTAGCATTTAACTTAAGATCTTCGTTTTTGATTTCGATTTTGACTTTGAGATCCTGCGGCTCATTGCTGTTTTGATTGCATGTGGCGTCCATCGAATCCTCCATGGGCTCCTTTTTAATGTATACAGCCTCCTGCATTGGACCAGGGCCAGTTGGAACTGGGGGCACATTTGACAGCTGCTGTTGTTGTTGCTGCTGCTGTTGAAGCTGCTGCTGCTGCTGTGAAGATGATTCCTGCTTAATGCTGACCAGTTTCTTGAGCAAATCAGGATCACGTGCCGCAGCAGCTGCTGCGGCGGCGGCGGCTGCTGCAACTGCCACCTCATTCTCACACATCTCCATCTTCTCAATGGTTTCTTTGCGATCTCGATCGACAGATGCATTAAGCGCCTCCACTGTTGCCACTTTCATAGCAATGGGCGCAACCACAGGCGTTGGAGGTGGTACCTCAGAGGAGCTGGACTCCTTAAGCAGACCATCAACATGGGCGGGCTTAAGGCTAAGCGGCTGAATGCTGGTCGGTGCCTGAATATTAGTCTCTTCGTCCATATTCTTGATTGTGTCTTTGCTATCTTCAGCGCAGGATGTTTCTGTTTTGATCGATTTCTCATTCAGCTCCGTCTTGGAGTCCTGATCGCCCGAGAGCGTCACAGCGCTCTCCTCCTTGCAGTTAATCTCTTTGATGTCCTTACTGGACTGCTGCTCTGCGGTGCGTCCATCTGTATCTGTTGTATTCGATTCGCCATCGTCAAGCACAGAATCGGGACGACTGTCCGAGTTCATGCTTTCGACTGGGCTGTCAGGACGCTTACGTTGCTTCTCCTTAATATTGTCCTCGCTGCTGTTGTTCGTTTGATCATTGCTATTGTTGGTCTCCGCTTCGGTGCGCTTCTTCTTGTTGGGCGTGTCTTGTTTACCGCCCTTGCGTTTGTTGCCCAAACCTTCAGCCACACTCTTTGTGGGAGTCTTAGGACTCTCACCAGGAGCGGCTGCAGCAGCGGCGGCATCCGGTGTATCGGATCCGCGCTTTGGTCGCTTGCCGTTCGCCACCGCGTTGCTGGTATTGCTCGCTGAGCCCGACGATTGGTCCTTTGAGGAGCTGTTGGCAGTGGCGTTGACGGATGCAGCAGCTGTAGCGGATGTGGAATTGTTGCCACCACCAGCTGCACTAGCGCTGCTGCTGCTGTTGTTGTTGTTGTTATTCTGTTGTTTATTTCTCGTCCTCATCCTAGAGGGTGATTCATCCCTTTTGTTGGTCAGACTCGAATCACTGTCACACTCGCTGGCGTCGTCCTCGGTTAGAGAACTGTTCTCCTCCTTGGAGACAGCGGGCGATGAGCGACTCGCCGTCTCTGCAGCCGACGCCGCCGCCGTCGCCGTCGTCGCAGCTTGTGGTTCCGGGGTGTCCTCCTTTTTGGGAGGTGTGTTGTTAGCTCGCGTAACACGATTGCGACGCAATGCGCTTTGTCTGCGTCGCCGATGCGGGCGATTATTATTGGCGCCGGGCGTTTTCTTCCACAGATAGTAGAATTCGACCAGTTCCGGTGTGTCTTTGTGTGGCAACAGGTCCTTATGGATCCTGAAGAAATTCTTGCCAAATTGGCGTAGACCCTTGATAAACTTTTTTGTTTCGTCCTCAGTCCACTTCTTATCGATGCCCTTTGAAACGGGGCACTTAACGAGCGCTTGTAGAGCTTTGCCTGGATCGTAACCAGAATCGTGTAGCTGTCAAATGCAAAGAGTTAATATATTAGCACATAATTAAGTAAGTGCTGGAATGTGGCGTGCACTTACCACGTCGAGTGCGTTAATTGTAGTGTCGTCGCGACTGGCAGCCAAACAACCGTCTTCTAGTCCGCCATCACACATTCCTTGAAATGCAGCCATGGAGCGTGCCGCACGCAAAAACATTAACAAGTCGCCATCGGCCACAACGCCAGGACTCCATCTTGTTTCCTCTAATTCACGTTCATCGGTTTCCTTGTCAACGGGGAAGCTTGAGATTGGATTATAATCGGGCAGTTTTGCCTTCAGTCACAGGACAGGACAAGACAGAAGAAGTTGTGGTATTAGTTAAAAAAAAAAAAAATACGGAACGTACGCCAAGAACATCAACTCTATCTTTTCATTTTTTTTTTTGATTAGTTACGTCACACACACAATACAGAGATAGAAAGATAGAGAGGGAGAGAATAACACAACAGACAGACCCAAGACATACTCTACAAACACATCAAAGCCATACAACTTGGTATTTATATTTGAATCTATGCATGTTTGTATGTGTAGTTTGTCTGGTGTTATACGATATACATATATATACACACGATACGACAATATACAACTTAAGACTAATGCATGAAATGTATGAACAATGCATTGATGTATGTAAGTGTGTTTGTGTATGTTTATGTGTTTTCTTTCTCGGAAGGGGTTGGAATAGGGATAATGCCTGTTTGTGAACACCTTTGGTCATGTAAACGATTTGACCGCAAGCACTTTAACAATTGACAAAAGGATGGGTTGCAAAACAGATGACTGTAGGGTAGAAAGGAGGGTTGGATTGGGTTGTAAAGGTGGGTAGAGGTACTCTACTCATTAATGACACCAATTATATACAGTTGGTTGTAATGTATTGATATCGTTATCATGCTACAAATCAAAGTTCACAAAGTGTTGCCAGGCAAATGAATTGAGTTAAATAAGGCATGTTTCATAAAACAATTAAGTTATCTATTATAGTAGTTTGAGCAAAAAAGGTAAAAATTAACTTATTGAATAGTTAAGCACAATCAATTCTAAGGAATCTTAAGCTCTTGCTGACATAATCGGATTCCTGACACTGGACTACAATTGGACACTCAATGGTAATTAAGCTTAAGCCAGAGACAACACAAATTCCATTATGGTGGCATTATTTGAGTAACAGGCATTTTGGTATGCGGCTTATTTGAGGGGCAACAATATAATAACTGGAAATTGGAATTCTTTGATTAAATCAACTGAAGAGAGGCGTAGAAGTGTAGAAGTCAGAGTACTGTATAGTTGGGAGGGTATTGTGGGTGTTTTTGGACTACAATTAGAATTTGCAACATTACGATTACAATACAAAAGAAAAACATTCGTTTTTTCTGCATTTTTTTATTTTGTTACCGTGAGCTGAATTTCTGAATTGTGAGAGTTATGTACGTACATAGACATCGTTTACCTGGTGGCCGGGACCCACTCGTATTTCTCCTTGAGTGGAGGCCGCCATCACCCTTTAAAAACACGCTTCCGGTCCAGTGTTAAGCCTTTTTATGCCCGTTATGATATGAAAATTCAACTGCAAAAAGAAGCGAAGAAAAAACAATGCATCGATTGATTGAAAATGATTAACAACATTCAGTTCGAAAGCACCAAAAAAAAAATAAAAAGAATCGAAACAAACTCACATTACTTATACAAATAATAAATGGCATTGTACATTTTAATAAAAGCGATGAAGTTGTGATATCAACATGCATAAATAAATAAACCATAAAAATAATGCCATGTAATGTGCGAGAGGCCAATAGAACAGATTTTGGGGAGGTTTTTTATTCTGCAAACTCGCACACTTAATCGTTTGCATATGTTATAATGCAGACAGTTGATAGACAGACGGCCAGAAAAAGGGAGCAGATTTAGCATATTCATTCACTCATTTTTTGTCTCCCACCCCACACCTCAACTTTTCTTCTTTAGCTGCCTCTCAAGTGTGCGTGCAGCTGTAAACAGATTTTCCGCTTAAGTAACTCGCCGAATAACTGTAACGACGGCACGGCCCAGTCCCCCAAGCACATAAGGCAGCCCCCCACCAGACCAGCCAGTTTGAGGAATTATCATTAAATTTGCTTACGAATCAATATCAGTGCCAATACGTATACAGATATACAGACGCACAGGCACACACTTTTGCATGCCGGCAGTTGCGGTTGTGTGGCAACGGCACACAAATTATGGCAATTAAAATCAATTAATTAAATGCAGCAGCAGCAGCAGCAGCATGCCACGCCAATAAAAAGCATTGCGACTCGGCTCGGCTCGCCTTGACTTGAGTCGACTCGACTCGGCTTTGGCCAGGCGCAAAATATACAAGACTAAGAAAAAAATAAAAAATTGTCGACAGATTTACACTCAATAAGGCACGACACGCCGCCTAAATGACTGACGATGTGGCTGGCAGGCGTCGGGAGCCCCGGCGGACAGCAAAACGGCCGCGATAGTCAGCCCTAACATGCACAGTGGTTATAACTATGCTTGACAAAGCATACGAAATATCATTGTTATTATTGAAAACTATAAACATTTCTAGTTTTTGAGGGGATAGTATTTAGTATGATGGAAAAATATTGATTTGGCTGACCTACAATCATTAAAACTATTATAAATCGACCACTGTGTTATTGAAGGTACTTTATTTTTATGGCCAACAACATACTTTTAATAATAGTCATTTTGTCAGTGTACTAAACAAAGTCGTTTAGTTTATTAGACTCCATTCCACTGTGCAGCGGTCGACTGCGTTTGGGGCCAACACTTATCAGCGACATCAGCAGCAACAGCCATAGCCACAGAACAGAGTCGTAGTAGTCTCGCAGTAACAACCACATCAACGGCTGGTTAGTTGGCTGGCTGGCTGGCCTGGCCTGGCTTGGCTTGGCCTGGTTGGCTAACTGGCTGACTGAATTGCTTGGCTGCTTGGTTAGCAACTTTTTTATATAGGGAGCGCGAGCGCGTGAGCGCGACAAAAGTGAGGGGAGGGGGTTAAAGTCGTGAGTGGAAAAATTTCATATAAACCGAGGAGAAGGTGAGCTGAGCATTTCCTGCACCGCACCTCTTCTGGCCGCTCTCTCGTTTTGGGTGTAGGGCACGCGAGTGGCCCAAGTGGCTGCTGCTGGCGCTTTGGGGAAAAATTGTGTAATAACTGCGAGCAATGTGCTAAGCTGTGTGTGTACACCCCTCTTCTACGACCCTCTTCATCCCACCCTTGCGTTTTTGCTGCTGCTGCTGCTGCTGTTGCTTCTGCGGTGGCTGTTATAAAACAAATGTACTACAAAAAGCGCTGTTGTAACGCACAAAAGCCATAAAATCTAAAAAGGCAAAATGAAAGGCACTGAAAAATGTTTGCCACCACCGAAAATGCGATGGTTATACTGCCGGGATAGAGTCCTCCCCAGTCACAGTTTACGTCGTGTCTATGTGTTTGTGAATCTGTGAGTGCATGAGTTTGTATGTTTTAATAGCCGTATCATAATGCCCTGCGCTGAGGTTGCGGCACATCAGCAGCAGCAGCAGCAACAGCAGGAACAACAATGGGCCAACAGCAGTTCACAGTAAAAGACCACAAATTATGGCAGCAGCAGCAGCAACAGCAGCAACCGTTGATGGGGCGTTGGTTTACTGTTGCTGTCATTCTTCTTGTTTTTGTTGTTGTTATTATTATTATTGTTGCTCTGTGTACATCGTCGTGGGTACGTGACTGACTGTTGGCCAGTTTTCGAGTGCTTTTGCAGCTATTTTGCTTTTGTACTTTGTGAGTCAGAGCAACGAAATGCGGTTGGATTGAGTCTATGGTCAGTGGATGCCTGGTTGAATATGGGTATGAGAAAACGGGTCTGCTATGGTCTGGGCCACAAATATTTAAGGTCAATAACGCTGTCAATTTCAAACGGCGCGTTCCCTCCATTAATGTCAACACGCGCTTTATCAACTAACAAAATTACAGACACGCACAAGCCAAAGAGATGGGAGAGAGAGAGAGAGAGAGAGAGAGAGAGAGAGAGAGAGCAAGCTACAGATTAACAACTCAGTTGTGCGTGGAGATGGAGGTTTTTGGGTGGTGGCAGTGCCGCAAATTGTTTTCTAAACAGCCCATAAACATAAAAAGAAACAAAACGAGAAATGTAAATGAAAATAAAACTTAGCTGGCAAGCAGCAGCAAAGAGGAAATCCAATAAACAATTTGTATCATGAGTAGCGGAAAATTGTGTGTACGCACGCGGCTAAACGACAACAAAAACAACAACGTGAGTGTAATTTTGAAATGGAAAAGCTGTCGGTTGTCGACAGTCGTTCGACTCGATTCGACTTCTGCCGATTGTCGGTTCTCTGGGCGTACGTTGTTTTTGTATTTTCTGTTGCTTGTGTTTGTGCTTGTATTTAGCTTGTTTTTCTCTCTGCAATCATCGCTTGCCAATAAGCTGACTAATTGACTGACAAATAGGCTACAACAACAACAACGAACGTCAGCGGCAGCAGCAGCGCGGCGTTAATAAGAGCAGCCAACAGCAGCAGCAGCAGCAGACAACTTAAAATGCCTCCATGGTTGCGATGACTGTGGCTGCTGGCGCTGCTGAATGCGCCGCACAACTGTACATTAGGGTGGTTATTAACTTGATGTTAATAATCTACCCAGGGCTATCCGGACAACATCAGCAGACACAGACAGAGTTGAATCTGAGTCGGGTCTGAGCAGGTAAATTTGTTCTGACAACGAATACTCAATGCACTACCTGTTAAAATATGTTATTACGAGTTGGCAAACATCATAACAAGTAAGTTAAATAAGATTTCAATTTTATTTGATTTACTTCATTAAATAGTTCTACAAAATGCATACCAGCCAACTATAAAAATGCCACAAGCTTGTGCACAAAACGAAGAGAAACAATTTGGATTATTCGCTTTAGTAAATTGGCTTCGTCATGGACACTCAGCTCGAGAGCAGTTGGATGAGCAGCTCAATAGCTTTTTGGTATGTCTGCACTCTGTCCAGCTAAGTGTCGGAGAGTATGTGTGTGTGTGTGTGTCTGTGTCAAGTGCGGAAACCCCATTAAATGTTAGTAGGCACATAAAGAAGGTGCCTTGAGGCCAAACTCTCACATGCATATATTCATGTTCGTTTGTTGTGAAAGCCAAATTTTCACAACAAATCAAAACAGACTCACCAAAAAGTAAAAAAAAATGAAGGTAATTTTGTGGACAGCACTGGAGCACTCAACTTGCTTGCTGTCCGACTTGTGTGTGTCTGTGTGTGTGTTTAACCCCAAAGCTAAAGCCAAAAACAAAATATAAATAAACAAATAACCAACAAATTTCTCTTTTCTTTTTAAGGGGGACCCACATGGAAATAGATCCATGCATGTACAAACGAATATGTATGTGTTTGTGTACAGATTTTTGAGTGCAGCAGGCAGCTTATAGTTGTTATGCCCATTACTCAACATCAACAAGAACATTATGCCACATTCCCTTCATTCATAGTCGTCGCACAACGTCGTCTTCTTTCCCCCCTTTCCACTATACTTAAACAAGAGAAGAAGAAAATAAGAAAAGAAATAAAACTCCCATATACGCTTCTGCTTCACTTCATTCAACCGAACGATTGAGCATCTATTTAGACACTGATGCGGCGCTCCAAAAAGCCAAACCGAAACCAAATAAACGACCCACAACGACTGCGAGCTTCGTCGCCTTTGCCCCCTCAATGCCCATCATCTCGTGCTCTTTCTCTCTCTCTCTCTCTAACCAGTGTGTATCAGTTGGTGGGGGCTTTTGGTTCGTGTGTAGCCGAACTTCATTTCGTCGTCGTCGTCATCGTCGTCCGCTTCATCGTTGTCGTTGTTGTCGTTTATACGATTTGTTGGATTTGCTGCTCATGAAGTTGTTAAACAGATTGTCGGTGTAGATACCTTCATCATTCTCTTCATGTCTGCCTCCTCTTACACAGCGACGACCCATCCACACATTCACAATCCATCGTAGCGTCAGTCAGGCAGTCATACAGCCAATTTCTCTGCTTTGCCATGCTATCTCTTTCTAGCTTATTCACAGTAGGTTTGCGTGTGTGTGTGTGTGTGTCTGTGTGCGTGTGCTTGTGCGATTAGTTTTATGTAATTTTATCGAGTATTTTAAGGATTTTGCGGCTTATCCGCGCTTCATTTGGAAATTGTTTCGTGTTACTTATGTCGCCCGAAAAACGGAAGGACGGCTGTCAAGCAAAGGATAGGGTATCAAGACGGAGAGCGGGCACAAAGGAGACCGCTTTGGCCTTTCTTCGCTCACGTTGTAGTTGTCGTTGTTGTTGGGCCTCGTTTCAAGTGTGTTTATGGCAGTGTCGTCATTGTTTGTTGTTGTTATTGCTCTTGTTCTTGTTCTTGTTGCTGAGTGTCAGTGAATTTGTATATATGACTGTCTGGAATATTGTAAATGAGCGCTTTGCATGTGAAGTTTCTTGCCCTACCTCTGGCCTTCTGTTTCTCTCTATCTCTATCTCTGTTACTATTTTTTTTTTCGTATCGTAATCGAATTACACACAATACAATACAAAAAGATTTATGTGAACTCATTGTTAAATTGTTTTTGTCAAAACACGTTTCATTCCATTATATTCCCATTGGTTTATTGATTTTACACCGATTAACCTGCGCTTAATTATTTGACTCTATCTACATTTAATCGACGCTTTGTCTGTTAATTATATTATCGCTAATGGACTAACAGACAGTTCAAATTGTTCCATAAACCAAACAAACGAGCGGGTTGAGCTTTTTGGCAACGAAACTTTATAGACTACAAATAAACTGAGCTTTTGAAATCATTATTGATTGTTTTTTTTTGTTTTATCTGAGTTAGTTATTAAGCTTAAAAAACTGCGTGCAGAGCATTTAGAAGTGTGTTAAAGAATTTTCGACACTTTGTTTATTGATAAACATTTGAATTTCCAGTGAAAAATGCAAAACGTAATTTCAGGAAATTAGCAAATGATTTAATTACCATTAGGCATTTCCATAAATAAGCGAGTTGTATTAATTGAAATATGTTCGGTTAATAAATAAAGTTAAAAAAAAAACAACAACAAAATTACCTAATATAGCACAGGTATATACATATTTATGAGTATATCAATATCTGTGGGCGTTTAAGTTTGACGGCACAATTTCTAATCGCTGTCAATAAATCGACACTTGAGTCCAAGTGTCTTGCTTTTTCAATCAGATAAGCGGCAATTATAAATAAAAAGCACAACAAACAGATTAATAAAACGTAAACTTTAACAGTGGCATTATAAATAAGCCAAATGACTAATAATAAAATAAATGTGAGAGCGCACGGCATCACGACATCAAAGGCCATATCTCACTCTCTCTCTCTCTCTCTCTCCTCAGCTCCCCATCCACCTCTGTTAATACCCTTTCAACATTATGAAGAGGCCTTGTAACCACATCAGTGGGCGTGGACGTGAACGCATTCCTTAACAGTTCTTTTTGACGGTTTTTGTTGTTGCTGTGTTGACGGGTCGTGAATTTCCGCTTGTGGCATTAACGCGCAGCAGCTATTCAAAAATTCGTTGGCACTTTTGTTTTTTGTTTGTTGGCATTAAATGCATTATTAGCACGTTATTTATTAATTAAACACTTCAGGTTTTATTCCCTCGTAATCAGCTACATGCTTCTTTCACACCCCAAACACCCCCTCTTGGTACTACCCCCATAGAACTGGGCTGTGTGTGTGTGTGTGTGGGGAACGGTCGCGTTAAGCGAGATAGGCACAAGTTTAACTAATGGAAATATGCCAGCAGCGGGTTTTTATTTCGGCTACGATAAGCTGGGGCGCGCATTAAGAAATTTCCATGGAACTAACAATTTCAAATACTTTTGTATGTTTGAATATCTTTCGTGGAATGTGCAGGCGACAGATAAAAGTGTCATGTAGTTCTTAAGAATAATAAAATTATGATCTTTCACAATTAGTCGAGTGTAGAATAACAAATAACAAAGTGTGATGAAGTACAAATGCCTTAGAAAATAATTTGGGTGTCAAGAAAATAACATAGTTTATTTTTAAACTCATTAAGTCGATAGATTTGTGTGCATTTTAATTATGGTTAACACTAAATTTTATTGACAACTTGGCAATTAATCAGTGAACAACGCGCCAACTAATTGACAGCTTGTAGATGTTACGCTCTGACAGCTCTTAAGACTTGAGCACCGGAACGTGCGCAACAAAAACAAAAACAACAACAACAGCAACGACATGTTTAAAACAAGCTTTATACACTGTTGTGAACTGGAATCACAGCTGCATGAACTTGAACTACTGTCAACTACCTACAACATAACTGTAAAGTGTGATGAACTACTGAGAGCGTAACTATGCAACATAGGTTCAGTTCCAGGTAGAGATAACAAGCATTTGAATATATAATAAGTTAACATTTGCGCTATCTATACTTGTATTATTCAGTTTATATCGCTATGAAGTGAATCAATTTAGGAATTGCTTTATAATACATTTGTATATTTGTATATATTGTATGTGTGCTTGTGCGCTTGGGCACTTGAAGCACTTTACCTAATTAGTTTATGATGCAGTGAGTGAGCCTGGCAATTTGCTTGTCTATCACAACAGGCACATTCCCCCTGTCGATACACACACACACAGACACACATTTCTATGTGGTTCAATAGTTCAGACGAAATGCGACTTTGGTAACGTTTCCCGTGGGCAAATGAGAGGATGACACATGAGCCGGCAGCAAATAAAATGTGTGTGTGTGTGTTTGTTAAGCAAACAAATAATTAAACATGTGTCTACTTTAACAGCTGTTCGTGGCTGTAAAGACTCACCATGAATCCAGTAGAGAGTAGTGCGTAGGGCGCGAGAAGTCCTTCCCAAAAACTAAAAGGCGGTAATTCGGAACTCAAACCGGTCGCCTGCTGTGTGTGTGTGGCTCCCACTTGGCCGGTTAGGAGGTTAATATCCAACTACAACTGATAATGATGTCCGGGTGCTAAATGCGGCGATGATTGTTGTTGCTGCTCCGAGGATGAGGGATGTAATAGGGGTGGGGTGGGTGGCCAGGCAGCCGGAAATGTATTTGTTTTTGGTTAATTTGCACTGGCACAGCTGGAATTGAAGCAAAAAGTGACGTAGTCGGTGAGCAACAAGATGATGATAATGAACAAGAACAAGAAGGGAGACAAAAAAACACAGAGACTTTCAAGTAGCAGATTAACAAAAAATTAAAAACCGTCACAACAAATGAGAGTAACAAAAAGTTGCAGCCTCAGGAGTACCTCGACTGTGAGATACGCTAAGTAATTAAAGTCGTCTAGGTTCACTAGCATATCTTGAGCATAATCGAATATTGATCCAAAACAAACTATATTTGTTGACGTTAGAGAGTGTATACTCTTTGTTTTTACTGCCACTTGCAAACAGAGTATGCAAACAAATATTTAAAAATGGCGCGAGCCACACAAAAACAACAACAACAGCAACAGCAACTACAGTTTTCAGACGTCAGCGAAAAAGCAAGAAAGCAATGTTAAAGCGGCAAGAGCAGCAGCAACAGCAGGAACGGACGAACAGCGGGCGGGCAGAGGATAGGCAGCGGACGAGCAGATTGTCATGCGGGGGGTGGTCACAGTCAGCAGCAGCGGCAGCTGCGTTGGTGGTGGGTGACGCTGACGTCGCTGCTTCTGCTGCGCTTTGTGATTCCTTTTCAGCAAAATTTGTTGAGCCTTTGAGTCGTTGTCGTCGTCGTCGTCGTCGCCGTCGTTGTTGTCGCTGTATTGTTCTACCCCAAAAAAAAGTCCATAATAGAAAACCCCCCCATGCTCAAGCAAGTCGTCGTCATCGTCGTCTGCGTCTTTTGCCCTCCGCTCGCTTTTTACTTTGTGTGCAAACACAGTTGCAGCGCCGACGCCAACTAAAACGAAGGCGACGGCAACGGCGACGTTAACGTTGACTGCAGCAGCGACGCTTTGGTACGTTTTTCACTAATAAATTTTAATGATTTCTACGCTGCGCATTACGACGACGTCGACTGCGACAGTGAAATGAAATTAGTGACACACTTAAATAATAATTAATTTTTCGCACACTTGTTGTAGTTGTTGTTGCTTACGTTTTACACTCTTTGTAAATGTTGTTGTCGTTTTTATTGTTTTTGTTGTTGTTGCTGCTGTTGTCTGTGCGCCGTTCAACTTGTCAGTGGCCAACAATACGTTTTTTTAATGCTCTTCTGTTTTGTCTTCTTCTTTTTTGCATACACTTTGCGCACACACACACACACAAATGCAAACGCTCGCAATACACATGCACAAGCACTTACACGCGCATACAAACATACACTCACGTACACACCAACATCACACACACACTAACTCTGGCACACTCACACTCACGCACTTCGCTCGCTTGCTTTGCGTTTTTTTTTATTGCTGCGGAGATTTTTAGGAATATATTTTCGTTGACTTCGAAACGCAATTTGTGCTAGCTTTCACACGCGTAGAACAGCAAAACGAGCGCGTTAAAGTTTTGCACTATAATTTTTCTAATTATTATAAGCACAAATGCGTGTTTTTCTAGTTCTTAATGGTACAACAAAATTTCTCCGCGTATAGCAGAAGCCACCATTTTGCGACTCTCGATGAACAACAAGCGATGCAACTCTGCACACGATTGCACATCTGGCAGCACAATTTATTCGATAGTCAGCGATAAAATACCAAAAAATACCGAATGACGTAAAGGCGGATAACGATAATATATGTGCAAACAAGAACTAATCGATATGCACAACTCTGCTGGTACAAACATTTGGGCACTGTCTGGTCACACAGCATTTAGTTTATTCTATTGTTTGGCTTGGTTCGTGTGTGTGCTGCTGCCAATTAAATAACAATTGCTAACCAGCAAAGATACGTCTTTCAGTCAGATTTCGTGTGAGAAACGAACCCTATTTATTGACAATCAACGCCTTGCATTTACATTCGACAGCTGCAAAGATGTCAACGGAGTGCGCCAGCGATGCGGGCGATCAACAACAAGGTAATACAATTTTCTGTTTACCTTTCGCCCCACTTACCCTCCCTGCACATTTGCATACAAATACATGCACTATGCTTAGCTGCCGGTCAAAATTAAGCAACGCTTGTTGTTAATAGCCGTGACACTTGAGTGTGTGTGTGTAAGCATCTGAGAGCTATGTTATGCATTAGGCCTTTCCCCTCCTTCTTCGTACACTCTCTATAAGTTCGCCTTGACAATTCTTCAGTGGTTGTTGTTGCGTTTGTATTGTAATTTTTTCAGCGTAAAAGCGCACAGGAAATACAAATACAAAATCAAAATATCGACAGCTCGCGTATTTCCCATGTTTGCTTGTGTGTTATTGTTGGCCTTGTCTTGTTGTTATTTCGACGACACACATACATATATAATAATTGTTCATGGTCAATTTTAAGCCAATTTTCAATATTCCCAAGCCTTGTTTGCCTTGTTTTGGAATTGCAAATTGTACAATCAACTTTCAAAAAGTATTCACAATAACTAGCCGCTTATCAGTTGCGTTAGCGTTTGGGCCTCTTATCAAAATAAGGCAAAAAAGCTTAGTGTAAACGTTTAATCAAAATGTTGGTAACAGAAAAATAATAATAATATATAGAAACTAAGTAAGTTCTATTCGTATAAGCTTAAAGTTGTTTAAAAAAACGTCGCCTAAGTTTAGTTTCGTTTTCTACGTGACAATTTCCATTTTAGTTTCGATTATTTATGACTTAATGTACAACCGCATAAACAGTTATAACAACAACAATAACAATTAATAATAAACTATTGTAATTTGTGGGGAATGCCAACACTTGTTTATTGCCCAAGAAGCTAAGTTGACTTTAAACCTGATCAAGACAATTAACGCCTCGACAACAACAACTAAAAGCCCGCCCAAGCGCCTGGTTAAGTTTCTTGTTTTTTAATTAAATTGCACAATGCGCGATTGTCAACAGATGTTTTATTGTTGCTCAACCAGAGGGTGGAAAAAAAATACATACAGACATTTTTGCATACAAGCTGAATAGTTGTTGGCTATTAATAGTTCGCTGTCGTATCACACAAACTGACGTACAGACAGAGGGGCAGAAGGGTGGGGCGCAGGGTATGAAGGCTTTTTCCCCCTCAACTGTTTGTGGCATGATATGTAACTGGCAACAGCGAACCCTCCGAGGCAAAGAGCCCTAAACAAGGGTGTTGCTTTTATGATTGATAGATGTCCCGCGACACCTTGACAATTGTTTTGATTTGCACACACACACACTCGAACACACACACACACACACACACACAGCGACAATAGCTATGCAGTTTTTGGTCAGTTTTTATTTTTATTGTGTTGTTTTTTTTTGGGTGCATTTATTGTGTTTGACCATTTGTCGTGTAGCCGAAAAAAATGTACCACAAATTGAACCGGATAAAACCGCAATTCTTATGCAATCTATATAGATATAGATATATATATGCCCGATCAATCAGAGAGTGAAAGAACGTTTTTTTACTGTCAATTCAAATCGAATGCAATTTAATTGTGCCCAATTGTAGTTTTAAGTTTCAACAAGCTTGAGAATATAATTTAATCAAAAAAAAAAATATGCCTTCCCCTTTTCAATACAATAAACTAAACTTTCCTATCAACAACAACATGTGACTAACCAAAAAAAAAAAAGAGAAAAAAATATTTGATACTCAATGTACGTCAGAGATGATATTTTTTTATTCTTAGTTTCGGTTTGACAGCGAAGCGTAACGAGCTGTGAAAATGTAGAACCACTTAGAAAAGTGTTTGTTGTGGCAACAACCCCAACTGCCCCTTGCCCACCCCTTTCCCATCGACTGATGTTAATTAACCATGTCTGCATTCAATTGATATTTGAATAAATGGTTAAGTGTCGATCAATTGGGATCATCAAACAAGCTAAAAAGTGTTTCGAATATTCTTTATATTAGGCAAAGAACTTTAAACTAGTTTCTTTCTGTGTTTCACAAACTAAAAAGTTGCTTTCGCTCTCGTTTATATGTTGATCTGTGCTGATTCGTGAGAGAGATTCTCGTAAAGACCGTGACTTTTCCCCATACAATCCTATATGAATTACGTTAAACGTTACTTTTCCCTCTCTCCTGTTCTCCTTGTCTCTCTCTTCAGTTGAGTGTTGTTGAGAGGAGGAGGAGGCAGGTGGAGCAACCCACTGGAGTAACGTCTTTTGTTTGTCTATAGCCTTAACCGTTGACTCGCGTTTTAAGCAGATTTTATTGGATTACCGCAAATTGTGTTTTGGCCTTCACAACAACAAAAAAAACTTGTTCCTATTGTAGTTGTTGTTTTTCTTATTGTTGTGAAAACGTTTCAATTTTACATTAGACAGCAGAAAATTGTTGCTGAATGTAAATAATTTGAATTAAAGTCGCATTAAATACATATATAAATAACAATGTTGACGAACTTTTTACATAAGTACACAATATATATATATTTTCGGAATATATATATGATATATATGATGTCTTTGCTAAACGGGCGAACGGCCAAAAAGAATTGTTTTCAAGCAGACATTCCTCATTTTTATCGATGGACAGAACAAAATATGAATACATTTGTACATATAGAAAATCAAAATAAATATTGTATTGAAGAATATGAATGTTTTCGAAATGAAAATTAACTGGAATAAAACACTTGACACAAAACTATTTAATACTAAAATATGTTTTAAATGAACTTTCTTTTGCTAGTTTATGTTATTCGACAACAGATTCTTGGTATTGCCAACAAACATCCAAACGCTATTTATAGCCAACTATATTTTGTTGATGGCCACAACAGCTTTAGACGCCTTTTCGTCTTATTTGCTTTCCATTTCGTTGCGCCTAGACCTGATTATTTGTGTGTCTAGCTAAGAATCGTATAAAAGTTGCTAATTGAATGGTAAAACAACTCGATTTTTATATGCTATTGCTAATTTGTATACTCAGGCTAATACGTTTTTCATTGGCTCTTGCCGGCTTGCATGTTCATTTCAATTAAAAAGAATAAATGCCTTTGAACGAGTTGAATTAAGCCAAGAAACGCTTCAAAATCACAACGCTTTTGGTCCCAATTGACCTAATTTTAATGCAATTTAAGCCCAACAAAGGTAACTTGAGTAAAATCCAAAAGCGACCTTGGCGCAGGTAAGAACCGGTAGACTTCATTGCCTTAGCTGCCACACACACACACACACACACACTAATACAAACAGTGGACGCGTTTAATTACGCGCTTACACGCAATTTCCTCAGCGTCATCATCATCGTCTTTATTATTATATTTTTTTATTGTGGAAGTTTACTTAATTGCCAACCGCACTGGCGACTGTTTGCGCCGCAGTTGTGTGTTTACTTTTACTTTATTTATCCGTGTAGGCTCAGCAGAATATATATATATAAAGTATACGACCTGTAAGAGTCGGCGCTCACCTGCTGCCATTGATTTTAGCCACAAATTCAAATTAATTATGTTTGCCAATGGCAAACAGCTTAAGCTTGTAGACCGCTTTGAATACAAATTACTAATATTACACAATCTTTCTCTCTGTTGCCGCCACACACAGATCATCATGTGCACTTTGATGCTGCCACACTGAAGACTGATGACTTTGGATCCGATAGCTGTGTGACATATCAAAGATCAGGCGATACGATAGTCGTTAGCTTGGGCTTTCTGCAGATCAATCATCGCTATTTGATTGACCTAAACTTGCCGGTGACGCTGTTTGGCAACACAGGAACGCTGGGCAGTAAATTTGTGCCAGTGGTTAGTGCCACACCGAATCTGCATTGCCGCATCACAGAATTCACGGGCACCAAGCACGATGAGCATGATTTCTTTGAGATGAAAATCGAATTCTTTGCCTACAAGGAGAAACTGTTGCGCGAGGAGCTGCACATTGTGAACTCGAATAATGCAAAGGAAGTGATGCAGCTGGTGATTGCGGCACGTGTGCTGGGCAAGGGCAAGGGTACGCCCATGTTGCGCACTGGCATCCATTGCATTGGCGTCGAATGGGATGACGATGAGTCGGAACAATCGGATTTCGCTGGCTTCGACAAGCCCTAGGAGCCGAGTCCTTGAAAGTTTCTTAGTTATGTGAATTTAAGTCAAAAATTATTCATTAACTGTTAACTTAATTTATATACATGTCTATATGTATCCCAACGTATAAAAGCATGCATGTTACATGTCAATCAAGAAAATGTTAGTTCGTTTGTTAAGCTCCAGTGTCAAATGCTAATTTGTCACTTACTTAGAGGCATGTTTCTTGACTCATTTGTTACTAGTAATATATATATATTTATAAATTCAATTCATTTGTTCTCAATGTGTCGAAAAACAATTGTATATTGATTGGCATTTGCTCATTTTGTATACTTGCAGCTAATTGTCAATTGATTGTGTATTGATTAAATAATTGTCGAAATATTTTGATAATTAAGTTTTTACTTGCCTATGACATGTTATGTACTTATAGAATTCTATGTTTAAATGTTTAACACAATCTTTCTATACACTTTGCATTTCTATAAAGAAAAACTTGTTATATGCACCACCAAGTAAACTTAACACAAGAAAAAAACACTCTGACCAAAAACTGCAGGCCTTTTTTTTAAATATATAAACTAATATAGTATTTAAATGTGTAACCTAATGCTCAGATTCGAAAATATTTAACAACACAGTAATCAATTTAAGGTGCTCTACTTTTATATGTATTGTACTAGATATATATATATATATTTATATATATTAACAACTATTCATATATGGGCATTTGTTTAACAAAATTATGAAAAGCAATTTTGAAAGAAAATTATACACAATATATATATTTATTAAATTAATTGTAAACATAATTCTTTGTGTAAATAGTAGGCTGACAAATTTGTGGCTGAACAATGAATAAACTTTCGTTAATAAATTAAAACAAAAGTAAAACTATATTCTTGTACCCTTTTCCACACCTTTACACTTTATACAAACACACCAAAAAATACAAATAAAATATATTTATACTATATATAAGATATGGATGTTTCGAGCGCAAAACGTTTACGCTTTGAGCTTAAGCCCAAATTTGTTCAACTGTTGGATCTGCCCATAGGACCACTGCATCTGATCTTGTCCAAAGTAAGTGCCGACAAGCAAATACTACTACGCCGCACCTCCAAAGCAATGCGAAAAGAACACTCACAGTTTATGATGCACGAGTACAGAAGATTTGTAGAGCTGCGTCTTCAAAGGCACGTCGACGAGGCTGATCTAAGCGTTCTGATGGTAAGCTTTGTTCATTGAGTTGGCAAAAGCCACTAACTGTTTTGTTTTTTTTTGCAGGTGTTGGTCGCTTCTACAGAATTCTTTATTACTGCCGGCTATGATTTGGTCTTTACGGGCAGTTTGATCTGTTCGAGGGACTTGAATCAGCTGAGTATTGAGGGCAAGAACATTGATGAGATTCAGTTGCATCAGTTCCTATACGAGTTCTACTCAAATGTGGAGGCAGTACCAACGATCTTACATCTCAAACAGCGCCGCTTGATCTACACTGTCACACTGCTATATCTCTTAAAAGTGAGTATTGAGTCTCTCGAGAACTTATTTCTAATTCAACGTTTTTTTTTTAGCAATTCAAGCGATTTCATGTGGTCAGCTCGACAATGCCTTTGCTGCACTGGAAGCTGCATCTTGAGGTGTGCGGCATCTTCTTTGGCATCAGAAGCAATGTGACCACGATGCACATCAGCGAGGAGGAGAAACTGATTGATTTCTTGACCATTATTGCTGAGCTGCTGGTCTATGACATGTCCTCGGTAGCTGGATAGTAAATACAAACCGTTTTTCATGTTCTCACTCTCATACCTAATGGTGCTAAACTCCCCTCAGCAGTCGGTATATTGAGATTGGCGAGTGCTTCTATATATATGGCCGCAAGCATCTGAGCCCAAATGCTCGCACTCCTCGCATTAACTTGAAGCTAAGCATTCTGGGGCCACCAGCTGTACGCAGACTGCTGGAGAGTGTGATTAGTGAACGGATGACGCCGCACACGATACTCAATTATCCAGTTGTAACCGAGAGTCAGCTTAACATACAGCTGGAGGTGAAAACCACAAGGCACTACGAAGCAATTGGCACTGATCATATGAACATTTGTATTGTGCCCTCGATATAGCCTTTTTTTTAGTAATCTGTCCAAGCCAAATTATTGTATATGATTTTTAACTGTATCTGAAGTGAACTAAGCTTAAATGCACTTTGTATATATTCAAATAAACCGCTCTCAGTCGCATTGGATCTCAGCACGCTTAATGGCAACGAATTCGCTGTCGCTCTGTATTTTTTTTTGCGGCGAATTCGCTGCATAAGCGCATTGTGCAAGCAGCGAGCTTGTATCAGCTCAGTCTGCATCTGAGATCTGGCAATACGGTTATAATCGAGCGGCTTTTAATCATGCTGACATTCAAGCAAAATAAACTGTTGGTTATCTCGGTTAACGTTCTGGCGCTTACCTTTATTTTTGTGGTTTTGCTGCTTATGTAAAACTTTGAGGGTAAGGCTAAAACTTATAAGAAGATTTTATATACTTGCTATATTTATTTCAGACAGTGATTGAGCCCAGTTAACAACGTATCAATTGCGCTTGATTGTGCAATTGTTTTCTCTATATATAACATACATATTACTTATGCGGCACAAGCTGTTTTACCTGTATAAATACACAAAGCTCTGGCTCTCAGAAATGTCATCGCATCGAATCAATAATAAAATGTTCAATTGAATTAACTTGACTGCACTGTTATTTATTCTGTATATAGATATGTATATGTTTGTAGGCGAAGTATATACTATGAATTATTGTATATAGCTTAAATGAGCACTAGGAGTGAGACCTGATCTTTACTTCGATTCAAACTGTAACGATTTTTATTTTAATCCTGTTTTTTTCAGGGTTCAAGTTAATTTAGTTTGAGCTTAATGATTCAGAAGTATTTAGAACAGCTTAGCAACAAATTTGTTTTAAGATAATCAGGCAATAAACTCTTAAAAAGCCAACAAACAAAGCAAAGCAGTTTAATTTTCAAAAAACTTCACATTAAACATCATCAAAGTCTTAAGTATATATATTTTATTTGCTTAAAAACCCATCAACACTTTCGAGTTGAGTATGACAAATAATAGTAAAAAGCAATGCAAGCAGCAAGCGTTGATTACAATGTTGGCAATGGCATTGCTATTTTGGCTTTATAAATGATAATTAAAATGCATCAATTTATTAAGAGCTGCTTTTTGCTGCCGTTTTCTCCGGCTGTTTGCCACTGTCTGTGCCACGGACTGTGCAACAATGACGGCAATAACGGTCATTTAATAAATATGCTCAATCAATGCACGTTGACCTGCAACAACAACAAGAGCAACAACAACAAAAGCAATGTATAAAACTTGGCGCGTTTAAAATATTTGCATAATTAAAGTAATTATGATTTCGTATATATCATTTTGGTCGTTGTGCTCTGTATTTCGATTCGTAATTACCATTTGCCATAAATTTACACATTTATTTAAGTAAAATGTTATTAAGCACACTAACAAACACAACAAACAACAACAAAGGCATAAGGAGAATTTAATGTATCATTTTTTTGTGGTTTGTGTTTTTTTTTTTTGGTTTTGTTTAGCCAACTTGTGTAACTGAGCACTAGAACTGGCTTAAATACATAAGTCTATAAAAAAAGAAGCAAAACAGGGTAGAGCGGGAGCGGGAGGATGGAAGAGAGATGTAGACAACAAACAGCAACGATTACGAATGTGACAAGAGAATCCAACGCCAAAATGAATAATGTAAATACGCCAAGTGTACAAAGTTTTAATTGTTATCATGTTTTGTCTGAGCTCTGCTTCTGACTGTGTGCGTGTGTGTGTGTCTCTGTGTGTGTGTGTGTGTATTTGGCATGCACTTATAGCCAAGATGTATCCATTTACGCCTGGCTAAGTTCTACGTTGCGTATACGACACATTCCCCATACGGCTCGAAGCGTGTCTCTCTGACTATTATGTATGCTCGCTCGTGTGTGTGCGTGTGTGTGTGTGTGTCTGTGTCATGACTATGGTTTGGATGTGGGAAAAAAGAAAAAAAAAACTTTTTCATTTTGCATATGCCTTTAAGCTGCACTTTCGCTTCACTGTCGAATTTCAACTCTGATGAGCTAAGTAAAGCAGAACGAGCAGAAGAGAGAGAGAGAAAAGTGTAAGGAAAAGCCATGAAAATGTATTAAATTTTGGTATTGCCTTAGCTATAGAAAACCATTAGCTTCGTATGCAACAAATTTGTAATCCAATTGTAGAATAAAAATTAAATTTAGTTCGGCTTTTCTTGTTACTTTGAGTTGCTTTTGTGTTAAAGTAAACTCTGTTTTAATATGTTTTTGCCAATTTTCCCCAAACTGGTCTTGCAGTCAATATGCATTGCTATGCTAACATATTTATTTTGATTTATATTTTTCCTTTTTTTATCGTATTTAAGCTAAAATCTGACTTTTGCACTGCTTTCAAACATGCAAATCCAGTGGCAACAAAAAAAATAAGAATAAATACATTTTTCTCTACATTTGTGGCTGCTGGCTTACAGTGGCAGTGTCTATGTATGTGTATTTGGCACAAATTTTAAGTGATTTATGCTTGCAGCAATTGCCTTTACGCTCTACGCATAAACCACTGAAAACTACGTAAGCAAATATAAGTAGGTGGTGGGTGGGTTGGTTTAGTTTTGTTGCAAGACATAAAGATAAACACACACACACACACACGGACAGACACGAACAGAGACTTGTATGGTGTATATGCATATTTATTTGGCAGGACTTTACTTATGCTACATTTTGTAGCACAAATGCTCATACAACTTTATTTGCCCAAAACTCAAATGCAGTCTGCAGTGCTGTGTCCATTCAGTTTTAGTTTTCGTATAGATTTCTAAACAAATTCTTGTCCAAGCATTGGGCTTTAAAGTACTTTTGCACTCTCCTCTCCTCTCGTTTCGTGCGACAAAAACAAACTAATTTTGCTTGGGGAATTTTCGGTCAAAACTCTTTTGTCTATATAAATAATGAAAATGTCATAACAAAAGTGTGTGCGTGTGTGTGAGTGTGGCTTGTACAACTTCTTCGTAAATGGCATTTGGTATCTGTAACTGCAAGATGTTTATGTAAATGACAAATGTTGCATGCCATGCCTAACCGCCCTCCCCCCCTGCTGCATGCGCAATCAGTGCATTCGAATGTCTTGGCCAGAATTCATTTGGCATCGAGTGCAATATAAATATTTTACATAGATTTTACATAGCTGATTGAAGTCGTGCGCATATCTTAAGCCCACAGCTAAAGGCCACAACATTATATCTATACTATATAGTATATCAATAATCAAATTCAGAGTGGCTGGCAAGCAAAACACATCAATGCTCGCGACATTTGGGCATTTGGGCCAACAACGGCTTAATTGGCAGCACAACTAGCAACTGGCAACGTTTTGAGGTGCCACAATGAACAAAACCCCAAAAAAACCACAGCAACAAATAGCAATTAAAAGCTAATTTACAGCGTGTCTTTAAAAAAAAAAGCCAAAAGAACGTTACCATTATTTATGATTATTTGTTTATGGCTTGCGGGTCTTTCATCTTTGTCTACCTGACAGCATTAACACCCTGACCCACACACACACACACACACACACACACACACACCCGCACACACTCCCATTCAAAGAAGAATAAAAAAACCGCTGCCAGCAGCTTTTTGTAGCTGCAATTTTGTGGTGTTTAGCTGGACGATAAAGTAATCGCCGCTATTTTGGGTTTTATGGCACACACACACCCACACATACACACACATGCACAGTGCTGTATTGGTTTAAACAATGAACCAGTTCATTTGCTGAACAACACTTGCGGACTTTTGTTTGGGAATGTAAGAAGCCGAAGTAGACCAAAGCAGAGGCTGCAGTTAAAGCTAATAGGGCCAAGAGAGAGAGCTGAAAAGTCAAAAGGGGGTTAGGCGTCATTTAGTCTGCGGTTAGATGCACGTACGTTTTACAGGTTTTTCCCCACATACATAACGTTATTGTTGCTCATTTTGTTTGTTTTCGCGTTCGTTTTATTAGTTGAATTCGCTTCGTTTTTTTTTCGCATTGTTCGCATTGTTGCCTGCTGCAGCGAACACGTCCGTACGTGTTTATGGCGCGCATATCCGCAAATATGCAATCAGACTATAATCTACTTAATGTCTTTTAGCAGCGCCAGCACCAACAACAACAAAAGGCACAACCAGAACGAGCAGAAACAACAAGAAATATGCGCATGGAAAATGAAGTAATGCATTTTTGGGGGGCATTCTAGCTTAGCGCCCACGAGGCGTATGTGGAATGTCGAGTATAGGTAAGTGTGTTTGTGTGTTACTTAAAAACGACATGCGGCATGTGCTGCACATTAATGGAAATTAGGCAAAAGTCATTTTGTGAGCAATTTTTGTTTTTCTAATTTTTTGTTGCCTACTTTTTTGGGCAGCAGCCAAGCGCAAAATGCTTTGAACTTGCCTTTTAGCTAATTCTTTAAAGAGACAACAATAAAGTGCTGCTGGCAACAAAGCGTAGCCCAAATATATGCATGTGTTTTTGTTTTTTTGTGCCTGTGGCGAGAGAACATTAGATATTGTTTTTGAGCTGCAGACAGACAAGTTTTTTGTTCTTGTTCTTGTTCGTGTTTTGTTTTGTTGTGTTGCGTTGGCTTGTTATTGTTCCTCTTGTTGTTGTTGTTGGTGGCTATCACAATGCGCCTCGAAGACGAAGTGCGGCTTGCAACAAAAGGCGCCCGCACAAAACGAAACAATTGAAACAATAAAACGGCTTTAAGAGCAAAACTGCAACGAGCACTAAACGCGCTGCAAGAGACAGCCTGAAGTAGGCTAGGATGGATAGGAACAAGGTAATGAATATAACTTTACTTTAGTTAATAGTTTAATAATCGAAAATACATAAGAATTATGAAGCAGTCAGCGTTATCGTTATCCTTTGCCTTCACTGTGCATTGAAGAGGCTCTTGACAGTCGCATCCGTTATATCGATGGGCAGCTTAAAGTAGCCATCGCGCTTAAGAGCACGCTCCTCATCATCGGCCACACCATAGATATCCTCGATGGGCTGCATAATCTCCGACTCGTTGGGCAGGATCAGTTTGCGGGCATCCTTGCGAAAGACGGCCACCGCCTTGACCATGCTATGATGCGCCCGGGCAAAGTGCTGGACGCTGAGAATCTTTCGCTTGGCCGCCAGCTTGCCCTGAATGCGATCGAGACGGGCAACGAGACGCAGCAGTATGAAGCGGGCATAGCGATCCTTGATCTCGAGCAGCGTGAGTTCCTGATCTCTGGAGCTTAGGGGACACGCATAGGCGGCAATGATGAGGCAAACGAATATGATGTTTATCAGCAGGATGATCAGAAGGACGAACAGCTGAAAGGAGTCCAAGTTGGCGAAGGAGCACCAGGTAGCACCCAATTGCTGCCAGGACATTAGATCATAGTGGTGCACCTTCCACTCGTAGTGCAGATACGCTATAAGCATTGCCGTCAAACAGCTGCACAAGGATATGAAAGGATAATGGTGATGGAAGAACTCATTGAAATGAGCACGCAGGCGACGCAATAAATGCATTTCCCCCTTCGCTTCTATTCGCTGGCCGCACAATTCCGATGTTGTTTTGTATTTTTGTTTTTGGTTTTTTGTTTTTTGATTGCCTAACAATTTGGAGCGAAACTTTTGCCGAAAATGAGTTTTATTGTATGACATACTGAGTCAATGTTTGATGATGATGTTCGTTTCGTTGCGATGCAACGCAGTTTGACAGTTGGTATAAGTTGTATCCCTGTTTGTGCAACCATTTCCCCTGCAACACATTGTGGATGACGTTGGCTAGCTGCTAATGCAACATGCTTGTGTTGCGTTGGCTGGACAGCTGCAACCGCAAATGCAAACGCGAACGCAACCGCAACACAGCACACAAACAGCGATTTCCCCACTTCGAACTGAGTTGCAAATTACTCTAAAGCATAATTTTGGCAATTGCGACAACTTTTGCCACACGCGATTTGAAGACGCTGATAAGACAAAAAAAAAATACTTTTGCCGTTTTATCTGCTGACTCCTTCTCATTATTGTTATTCTTTTGGGTTAAACTTTTTGCAAAGTGCATGGAAAACTGCATTTTGTAGACGAAACCAAAAAAAAAATGAAAAAACTATCAGCGGAAATATTCAAAAAATGTTGTTGTTGCGCGTGGGTGATGGGGTGAGAAAGAGAAGGAGAGAGAGAGAGATACTGGTCTGCGGCGCGCTAATAAAAACGTAAAATTTAATGGTTACGGAAGGCACTAAAAAACAGGCTCACCAAAAACGAACTAAAAGTTGCCTGTGTACGAGCCCGAACTCGCACTCACACCCAATCCACACCAAACCCAACACAACCCAACCTCACCCTCTGCGCTATGCTTCGTTCTTGGGCGATAACCAAGCAACGAACCACAACCGCACATACCGAGCACACGAAGTGCAAAGAGCAGCGGGCCAGAGGCAAGAGGGAATGTGCTGTGCGCTCGTATAACTGTAACTACGCCAACGCTAGCTTCGCCGTTGCCGTCGCTGTCGACGCAGTGGAGCGCCCATCCGTGCACGTCAAACGCAGACAACTTGAAAAATGTAGAGACAACGCCGCAGTCGCAGTCGCAGTCGCAGTTGAAACACGCCAGAAAAAAAAAACAAAAAATATATGCAAAAGTTAAATAAAACAGACGCAATCGGATAGTGGAAACGTAGCGGGTGTGGAGAGGGGAGAGCGGGTGCAACCGTTCGACATTTGACGTTATAGGTTCGGTTTTTTTTTCCTTTTTTGGGTTTTCTGTTGTTTGGCAGCGCATTGCACACAATATTTTTCAGCCAACGTTCGCTTCATGCACTTTGCGTTGTATCCTTTTATTATTTATTTTCGCTACTTTCTTCTCGTTTTTTCTTTTTTGTTGTTTTCCAGCCGCTGTCCACTTGACAGCAAACAGCCTACGGTTGTAGTTTTCTTATAGCTGCGTGGTTTGTGTACACCCTGTGAATAGTACACTTGTCATACAAAAAGTTCGAAGTGATCTGCGTATGATCTGTTATACTGCATACGCTCTGTTATAATTCTTTGATTTACTTTTTAATTAAAGAATTTAGCTACAAATCAATGCGTTTGTATACGTTAGAGTTATTTTTGTATAAAAACCACTTTGACCAAATTTCAATTAAATATTGTTATGAATAATTTAGATGAAAAATGTATATTTTGGCAATATTTTCGTTTATCTAGTACGCTGATTTATGTTTTGTTGTTGTTTGTGATTTTTGCGAATGCAGCCAACTGTATTGATTAAATTGAAATTGATAAACTAACTTTTATTTGCTATACCATGTGAAAATATTGCCCCTCAATAGCGTCCCATATGCTAACTGTGTGTTGGCAATGCCTTTTGGCATAGCAAGTTGAAAAGTTAGATTGTCGCAATGTCTGGGAAAAAAAAAGTTATGCGAACTAAAATGAAGGTGTCCAAACGCCGGCACCAGCTAACCCAATCGACAGCAATTTGTGCCGCTAAACGAACTGACAAAGCGAACAAATGTGGGCTCAAAGAGTGGACAGCAAAAAAAAGTGTAGTATGGGGGCGTTACTCTGGCTGTGTCTGCAGTTGTAATTAGATTTGTTCGCTTTGTTCGGCAGCGCAGTCAACACGTACAAAACGCAGCAAAGCGGCACAGTTACAAGTACCAGTTACCCGTTACCAGTTACTAGCAACCGAATAGCTGCGTCAGCGTTAGCATCGAAACGAAATAATTCACAATTGTATGCGCTGCTTTATTGCGTTTAGTGGGACGTCAGCGCTGCCAGCGTCGCTGCTAGCGTCGCTGCTGCTTTAGTTCAACTGTCGATGCGGAAATGTTTGCCTTGTTTACATCGCAGTGCATAAATTTGCAATTGCACGCACACACACACACACACACACACACAAACGAACACGAATGCAACGGCGCGTGCATTAGCTGTAAAAGGGAGTGGAAGGGGTTAAAAGGCCGCCTCTACAAATTAGTCGAGAGTTTTGGGTAGTGGAACAAAAAAATCTGCATTGGATGGTACAACAAATTTTGTGTAGCCAACAGCATGTTCAAGTTTTATCGTTACGTTCTGTTCGTTGTGTGTGTGTGTGTGTGTGTAGTCACTGTGTCCTTGGCCCAGCCCCTGCCTCCTGTCTGTCTGTGTTCTGGTTCAAACCCTTTAGCACTTGCCTATTTAGCTGGGCTGCATACAAAATGCACATAAATTGTCATGTTGCTGCCAACCAACAACAACAGCAACAACAACAACGGCAGCAGCATATTTATATTGATTTTCGCGCTCCGCATTTGGTACAAAGATATGGGGAATTGGCGGAGCGGTTTGGGGTTTGTTTTATCTGTACTTTGGCTTTTCAATTTCGCTGCGTTTCGAGACTCGTGTTTTTGTGGGCTGCACAATAAATTGAGCCGAAATTGCATCAGCGAAATTAACAGTTTCGCGTGCGTTAATAGACTTTTGCCAACCGCAGTTGTTGTCTCAGTCGCTGTCGCTGCCGCCGTTACCGTCGCCGTCGCAGTTGGCGTTCGTTAGTTTGGCGTTGGAAACATATTTGATATTGCCACTAAATGCCATTTGGCATTGCGTGGCATAATTTATTAAATAACTGTTTAGTTTAAGCTTTTCTTTAAGCTGCACTTGAAAAGAGAAAGTTGATTATATTTTATTCAACGCCTTATTAGGCAACAACAACTTGTTTTAAGTTAACGTTCCAAACTCTTGGCCACATTTGCATGGGCAATTAATCCGAGGGTTGGTTGGTTGGCGGGGTGGTGAGGGCGGGGGTTAATAGCTTGCAGAGATTTCTAACAATAAGTAAAACCACACTTACTTAGTTAGTGTGCAGCAGCTGCAGGCAAAGCTTTTTCACTTTGCCATGCGCCACTTCAAATATGCAAAATTTTGTAATAATCTCAAATGGGCAGAGGGAAAGGAGGGGGGGGGGGGGAGGGGAGTTGAAGTGCACACGCAATCGGCAACGTGTCGCATTTGTAGTTAGACATAATTGTTAATTACCCGAAACCATTACCACATTAAAGGCCATAAAATGCAACACTAATTGCTTTACGCCAGGCCAACTACCTCCTCCCCCTCCCCCCGGCTGACTCCTTGACTCAACATTTTCTATTTGATTATGCAGCCAATGTGCTCTGGCTCTGGCTTTGGGTTTGTGTATGAGTTTATGTTTAATGCTCGCTTGTAACGTAATATACACTGGGCCAACAATGCATAGTTTTGACTTTGGCCAGAAGCAATACGAAGCATGAGGGTTGAAAGTGGGGCATGATGCCATGCCAAGTAAACATTCCCATTCAGAGTTAAACTGAGCGAGTGTGGCATGTATTTAATATTTCAAAATTACACTGACATGCAAAGTGTCAACTCATTTTGCCAATGCAGCCGCTGGCACTTGCCACATGCAACAACGAAAAACACAGCGCTTGCAGCAAAACGTTTTGCAACAAAGAACAAAGAACACTGCTCCCTTTGTCTTTGTGTGTGTGTGTGCAAAAGGTAGGCGTGAAAATCGTGTCTTAAGTGAAATATTTATTAGGCAACGCTTGAAGTCACGCGGACACAGCACGCGATTACCACTAATTGAATTTACCCAAATGGAAAAACAAACACAGAAGAGGCAAAGAGTGCAGTTGGGCATAATTAAGTTTGCAGTAGGCGTAGCGTGTGCAATTAAACAATTAACAATTAAGTTGGCCGTACTAGACTTTAAAAACGTATTAAATTGAGCTACTTGCAACTTAAGCAACGTTTTAAATAGTTGGCGCCAATTGCCAGTGTGCCCAGTCATTGTTATGTGAAAAATACCTAAAGCAAGGATGTACAAAAATAAATCGATAGGCTGGATATTTCCTTGTGCATTTACCAACACTGTTTGCCGCTACAAACTTATTTCAAACTTTTCGCAGCGGGCTGGACATGCAAACAAGCTAAATAGTAATAAGAAACTTAACTTAACTCTAACTTTATAGGTATTATTGTTTTGTCTTATACAAATCCTTCAAAACCATTCAACAAGTCCCCTTTGGCAACTGGCCGCCATTAAGCATCGTAGAAGTTTACGCAACGTTGATTTTGATTAATAAAGTTTATGTTTCCCACGACAACTCCCACATTGGCAACTGGATTGACTATCCTTTGAGCACAAAGAACACACAATAAGTTCATTTTAAACCACATTCAATGTAAATATGTATTTGTTGGTATGGTATATTTTGTAGTACAATCAATCGATACATATGTATGTATTTGTGTATATATGCAAGCTGCCTGCTTAATCATAACGCTGTTTATTTAATATGTATATGTAGTTTTACACATTGCATATATAGTATGATATAAAGTTTTCTTTGCGTTGGTTTTCCGAATGTATCCGTAGTTCGAGAATAGTTTGTAGGGAGTAACAGCATATATATATATATATATGTATGGTATGGTATGTATGTATGGTATATTGCAAAAAGATCATGCCAAAGTTTACATAGAAGTTTAGTTAACTTAATTGCATAGAGTATTTAAGAGTTAAAGTTGTTGGCTTTCAATGGTTTCATTTCATTAACATCAGTGTAAATACATAGTTTAAAATAGTTTTCGTTTTTGGTTTGGTTTGGTGTTTTAATTTAAAACTTAACGGTAGAGGCATATAACACTTAACGATTTACATAATAATAAAACAGAAGTCTCAATAAATACAATAAATAGTTTTTCGTTTAGGTAAATTGAGTGATTGTTTTTCATTAATTGGTTTTCGTTTGGTATGGTTTGGTTTGGTTCAATCTAGATGTGTGTTGATTTCGGGCAATATATGCCTTAATAAGTATAATTTATTATCTCCTCTATATTCATTCATGTTGTAGTTGTATCATATTGTATTTCCACTAAATATATATGTATGTATATAGGTATATAGACGCATTATCCACGACAATACAAGTCAACGACGTGTTGGACAAATCTCAATGTAGCATGATTTTGTATTGCACATTGTTGTTTCTTAAGGACCTTCTTTTTCGCTAGTCCTTACCAAAAATAAAGTATGCTTTTGTATATGTTGTATTCATGTATATATATATATATTATCATTATTATTCATTATATTGTATGCTATCAAAATGCTCACACAATGCATCTACCCAAAACCAAATGCGAGCTACTTTTGTAAAAAATTATACAATCTTCCCGCCCCCCCAAAAAGTATACCCCATTTTTTGTTTGCTCCCAAAACTCTCGTTCATATTCCAATTTACATACAAAACGCTAGAATTCGGTGTTTTGGCCACGCTTGCTGCTTCTCTCTCTCTCTCTCTCTCTTCAATAACCAATATTTTGTTAGCCATTTTTGTTTTTTTTTCATTTTCTTTCTCGTGAGCTTTTGTTTCGTTCTTTGTGCAAGTTTTTCATTGTGGCGAACAAAATTACATGTTCCTGCATTGAGCACAAACGGACCGAGCCTTTGTATTGTCACGAACAAAATCATGCACATTGAATTTTCCATCATCGCCATGGTCGTAGCCGCGGCACTTCAGTTGCCTGAAAGCGAGAAAATTGTATTAGAAATATTATTAGATACATCAAGGCTAAAACTAATAGCTAAGCCCAAAGAGTGATTAAAAGCCTGAATACATATTAAACCAAGTGCAATTTTATTGTTTAATGGCAAAAAACAAATTCAAATTCAGCTCAAAGAGGCTTGAAAATTAAGTTTCTCAGCAATCTCGTTATACAACCTGAGTGCATTTCAATAAAAGGCAATAAAACGTATCAGATGCTTGTTAAAAATAGGTTAAAGAAAATAAATAAAAGTTTCTTTTTCGTTCACCTTGCAACCGCTGTGAAAGCCAGCTCCACATTGAGTCCTGTCTTCGCCGATGTCTCCATAAATGGCACATTGTGCTCACGTCCCAAACGTTCGCCATCCTCGCGCTTCACCTGCCGCTCACTGCCGCTGCAATCGGCCTTGTTGCCTAGTTTTGTTCGCAGCGAATGCATTTGAAGAAGAAAAAAAAATGTTTGCAAAGTTTTCACAACTAATTCAATTAACTGGCTTCAAGCTAAGCTCGCTGCAGTGGATGATAACTCACCAATTAAAACGATGACCACATCCTCCTGCGCGTACTCACGTATTTCACCCAGCCAGGCGCGTATGTTGTCATACGTGGTCTTATTGGTCACATCATACAGCAGCAGCAGCGCTAATATGGCAAAAAATATTTAACAAACAAAGTATCAGTAATCAGCAGCAGCTTTCACTCACCGTGGGCATCACGATAATAGGCGTGCGTAACGCTACGGAAACGTTCCTGTCCAGCGGTGTCCCAGATTTGCAGCTTGACGCGTGTGCCATCGACAACGACCACTTTATTCTGTGTGCAATCAAGTTACGTAAGAGGAATTATGCATATAATATATTAAAATATTTCTATGGTTGCCATGGGAGTGCAATTAATTTATGTAAAAAAAAAAACAGAGAAATAGCAAAATACTTTGCTTACATTGCGTATACGCAACGAAGCAAACATGCAATCCAATTTGTAATAAAGCTGCAGACACATCAAATACAAGAGAAAAGGAGAAAAGTTTAACAATAAAAGGTAACATTCAACAACATAATGAATTACAGCCCTTGGCCACTCAGACAGTCAGTCAATATAAGAATTATTTGGTTGTCTACAACTTGAGTCTCTAGGTGTGTGTGTGTGTGTGTGTTTGTGTGTGTGTTTTGACTACAGACATACATAAAATAAATAAGGCTTACATATCAGCATAAGCGGCATGGATTTCTAGCCAAGTAAACAAAAAGTCAATGCACGAAGGCAACATTGAATACAATTTACTGAGAAAATTCGTTTAACAGATACACACACAAACACACACACACAGATACAAGTGGTAACGGGTACTGTATAAATAATGTATTTAGGGAATATATATATATGTATACATGCATCTATCAAGGCTGTTGAATGTTAAAACCGGTTAAAAAGTGCTTGTTAATATGTTTTGACATTCAATTTAAATAAATACAATTATTTCAACGATAACCAATCAATAGTAATAAGAATTTCATTGCTTAACTGTTGGCTGATAACAAAATGTTAACACTTTTAGCAAGGCTTAAACTTGTACCAATCAATGTGTCCAGGGAAAAGCTTTTCTTTTTCTATGCAAGCAGGGAGTGAGGGGGAAAACTGTGAAAGGCGAGCAAACAAATGGACGCACGTGTCCATTTAACGAGCTCAACAAAATCACAAAGAAGATAGTTCAAGTTTGTTTGAACTGATGGCGAATTGCTTGTTGGATTCATGTGATTTAATAAATTCATGTGAGCCGACGGCAGTTTAAATAAAAAACTCGACAAGTTTAAACAGAAAACACAAGCAACAACAAATAAGTGTACAACAGAGAGAGAGAGGATACGAAGAGACAAGCATCAACAAGTCCTTTTCAAGTTCATATGCCTTTTAATAAATAGCTTCCCTGCCTCCACCAAAGAACTTTTAACGCAGCAACGCAGCCCAAAGGTCTACAGGGTGGTTGTAGTGTAGTGTAGTGGGACGAGGGGGAAGGGGGGGTAAGGTTTGGGGATGACTGAACACGAGCTAAGCTGGCGGGAAAATATTTAACTAAAGAGAAGCGCCGCAGCAGCTGTGGAAAATATGAAAACCACAAGACAAATAGAAGAAAGCATTGAGTAGAATCAACGACTTAAAGATACACTGCACATGGGAAATATATACTAAAAACACACACATATATATTAAATATAGTTATCTTATACTAGATGTAATAAACTTAACTAAAACATTGATATATGATAGGGTATAACAGCTGTAGACTAAAACACTTAGATATAAAGGTATAACAAGGAGTACGATAAGCACATACACACATACTAACACACACACACACACACATAGATGATGGTGAAAATCTTATTCACAGCCTTGACAACTGTTGACAGCTTACAGACATTCAAAGACAGGGAAACAGTTAACAGGAAGAAAGTGAAAGTAATAGACAGAGAGACAGAGAGAAAGAGAGAGAGAGCGAGAGTATGGGGAGATTGGTTAATATACAACAATAATACAATTAACAACAACAACAACATCAAGATGAACACCAAAAAACACACACAAAAAGAGAGAGTCAGAGAGAGAGAGAGAGAGAGAGAGAGAGAGAGAGAGAGAGAGAGTGAGAAATCGCTTACCCTAAAATCAATGCCAACGGTGCTCAAAAAATAGCTGGGCACATAGCGACCATCGCGAAATCGAATCAAAAGCGATGTTTTGCCCACTCCCGAATCGCCCAGCATTATGACCTGGCCAACAGCAAGTAGTGTGTGTGTGTGTTTTAATGAAGAGAAATACATTGAATATTATACAAAAATAATTTATGTGGTACATGTAAATTGTGTGTGTCTTTGTAGAAGCGTAATAATTTATGCGAGCTCATAATGTATAATATTAATTTAATTTTTATATATATATATATATAGCAAGTAAGCAAAAACAGCAGGGAACAAATGTGGTTTTCTTTTGATATTCGAGTTGTTTTGGTTTTCGTTTGTGAAAGCTCAGACTTAATTACATGTTAGTCATGTTTGCCATTCTGTCAATTAAAACGAAAAATGTTATACCATTGTTTTGCATTGCTTGCTTAAACAAGGAAAAATTTTACTCAATTGTTAGCTTAGTTTAGTTTAAATATGCACTCTCATATTTTATAATACTCAAAAAGAAAAACACAAAACTGAAAACCAGCAACTTTATTACGTATACGACCTCGGGCATAAGTCTAGCACAAAACTACCTTCGCTTGCGATGAGATAAGCTAAATTCCTATTTGTTTTCCCATCTTACTTTCTTTTTAAAGAGGCTGCCATAGACTTAATTAACGGCATAACCTTGCCCACACAAGCTTAGGCAAAGCTAATTGCGGGACCCTCAGCAAATAGCATAACTAATTTGCGTGTTTTAAATTACTTATCATTTAACGGCAAACACATGCCTCTAAACGTGTTTATGAATAAGTTTCTAGCCACGTTAAGGGTGTTAGAGCAACGCTTTAAAGTGTTTGAAAACTAAAGTCAAAAGAAAGTCAAGGCAACAATTAAATGTTTTTTGATTGCATTTGAAGAACACACGCCAATAAAATACAGGCAGTTAATAAGGCTACAGTGCATTTCACGTTTTTATTGCTCATATTTATTATTTTTTTTTAATATGGTTTTTTTCCTTTTTCTTTTTTTTTTATGTCTGTAGCTGTGCGCGCGCTTTCAGGGAGGAAACAAGTCGCAGTAGAAGCAGCCGTGGCATTTGTCATAATTCAAGTGAATAGCCGTTAATGAAAAGCATAAAGCACAAATAAAACTGGGACAGCTGAGGCAGTTGTTGCTGTCCTGTGCGAAGGACACAAGACGGTAGGTTAGAATAACTGCGCCATGTTTACAAGTTGACAAAGAAAATTAAAAATGTACTAAGTGCCTTTGAGCCTTTGTTGTTATTTGTGTGTATTGTGTTTTTTATTTATATTTTTTGTTGATCAACTTGTTTCAGTTGATTCAGTTGTATTGTTGTTTTAATTTCCTTTTCACACACTTTGCACTTTATTGAGTTTTATGACTTTTTATTTGTTGAGCTGCTTATGTAAATCACATTGTTAAACTGCTAAATGCGCCAGTGACAGTGACAGTGCCAGAGAGTCGTAAAAAAAAGGCGCACGATTCACTTTGGAGTTTCAATCAAATATCTTCCTTTTAGCCGCTTGTCTTGTCGCCTTTTCGAATGCAAATTGAATGTGGGATTTAAGTGTGTGACAAAATGTTTAGCTTGTTGTAAATTTCAATTTTTGATAAAGTGTGTTGTGTAATGTGTTTTGTGTTCTGTACCTTGCCCATTATATCAAAATCCTCTTCATCGTCAGTTTGTCCGGGCGTTGAGGAGATCATGCGTATCAATGCGCGTCCAGCATTTTTGCAGAGTGTGGCACCGGCGCCCTCACTGCCGGGACCAGCAGCAGCACCAGTCTCGCCACCAACTACGCCAGCTCCAGTTCCAACTCCAGCTTTATCCAGCAGTGGTTGCTGCTCGACAGCTGCTGCTATTCGCATGCTATTCAAAAAGCGACTGCTTAAACCATTTCCAACTGTTGGCTGTTGCTGTTGCTGTGATTGCTGCTGCTGTTGTTGCTGCTGCTGTTGTTGTTGTTGCTGCTGCTGCAGATGATCACGATACAGATGCGATGGACTCATGTATTCGGGCAGCAATGGCTGATGTGATATCGATTGCTGACGCTGATGCACAATGACGCTGGGTCGACGTTTCGGATAGCCATCATCATCCGAATCATCAGAGGCAATGCCATTGATCTTGTCCAGCGTTTTGACAGGCAACTGGCCGGGTGTTATGTGCTGCCAGGTGGGCTTCACCAGCGACTCGCGACGTGTTGGTGACGCCGCATTGCTCACAGCTGTGACTAGCGATGCTTTTCTGGTTGCTCCAGTGCTAGTGCCCGCAATGGAATCGCTGCGATAACGTGTTTGTTGGCGTCGCATCTTTGAAACCGCAACTTTAACAACTGCTATAAAGCCAAGGAAATTGTAACACGCTGTTTGGCAAATTGGCTTGATTCGTTAACAAACACGTTGGCAAAACAAAAATCAATAAACTAACTGTTACACATCATCATCATCGTATTGACAGGACAGCCCAACATAAAACAACCCTCAGCAACTCGAACTTAATCCCAAAAAAAACCTTCAACTCTCATAACTCTCACAAAAAGTTTACTTGCGGCAGGGCCATAAAGCAAAAGGCAAAACTTTTTACCCCAAAACTCATTAAAAACCATAAAGCGAAGATACTACAGCAACAGGGAAGCAAGCCAAAAGCGAATGCCCAAATACTATGTAGATAAAGGAATAAAGCAACGCCTATATAGATAATATAGCTCTAAGAATTTAATTAGCCTAGCCGTTATGCCATTTGCATTGAACCAATTTTAAAAACAAATTATAAATTCAAACTTTACAAAAACGAAACTTTAAAAAGTAGCCGCAAGGCAACGCACAGGTGCAAATTGAATGTAATTGCCTTGCCAACGACAGGGTCGATGGAAAACAAAAAAAACCCAAACCGAACTGAACCGCGCAAGGTTTATGTACCCGCGGGCCAGCAATGGCTGCCATTGTCATTGACAACGAAAACACAAACGAACACATACACACTCAAAAGCAAACCGGATTTGAGCAGAATGCCAAACACTAGCTGGATTATAGTGTGGGGATGGGGGGGGAGGCATTTAGCGACCACGTCTCTAAATCAACAGTTGGCAGGGCAAACCGCAAAAGCCAACAAATACAGGTCACCTCAGTGTAGTTACATTGGTATAATAATGAGGAATTGAAAAGGATTCACCCGAAAAGCAACAAATGCCACCACACGATTAACCTTCACGCACATTAACGCAAACAGCTCGAGCATAAAGTTGCTTGGGAATTCAATAGACACGATTTAACCAAATGTGTTGCATACGTTTTATTTACGCTTACTTAAGTACGTTCTCTACCAAGTTTTGCAGGTGTTTTTAGCACCAACTAGTTTGGTTAATCAAATGGACTAAGACTTATGATTTAAGCTGTGAATGTATGAATTCACCTTATTCATAATCCTCTTGAAACTAACAACAATTTAAAACTGCTTGAAGCATACAATCAAAGCCATTAAGTCGAACTTGCAGTTGTCTGGAAATTCTCAAAAATTCGTATTCAGATTTCAAATCAATACTTTGACAAAGAGCATTGAGAAGACAATGCAAATGTGAAATTTGTTGAAACAGCCTTGGAAAAGATGCGAATCACCTTAAGTATTCTCAATGTCTAAAGCGTCGACATTAAAAAACGCTTTAGATGGTAGCCAAGTAAAAACTTTCTTTCACCTTTTTTTTGTCTGAAAGCAACCGTCTGGGTAATTGTGTTGAAGTAAAAACCAACAACTGGCCAACTTCTGGTGCGTGTCTTTAAATGAAGTTCATTCATTCCTGACCCGCACGTGCAGGGAATTAAAGATGAGACTTTAAGACCTTAAGCGTTTGTTATGTGATTGGCCACAGTGATAAGCCCAGAGCTTAGAGTAAGAAGAACAATTGTATGTTATTTGTAAGCGGATATCACTTGAATGCCTGGCACAGGACACATTTTTTAAAGTATGCATTACATCAATTAGAGTTCAGAGTTCAGAGCTTAGCTGCTTTAAACATGTCTACACAGTCTCATCTAATTAACGTTTGGCTGAAATGAAATGAATTTGATATGTGCATATCGATTTCATGTTGTTGATTTGCTTGGTTTTTGTTTTTGTCAAATAACTTGGGAATCAAATTTAAATTGTATTATTCTCTCCTACCAAAAGGACGACCTTTTTTTTTGTTCTTTGCATTAAATTCAATATATATAACATCTAATCAACTTTGCATTGACAATCTATTTTTACCGTTTTTTAATTGGGTTCTTGTCTATATATGGACAACGAATCGTAAGCAGACACTCTACAGAATCGAAGCTGCCTTTAAAACACTGCTCTTGAGTACAGTAGTAATTACATCAATGTAACGCACAAAATCAAATGGACCCTTCGATTACGGTCTATTTAACACACACACACACACACATTAGGAAGAGATAGGAAAAAATAAAAATTAAACATGCCTACGCAGCAGCTGCTTCAAATTCAGGTCGTATCCATGCACGTCAAAAGCTAATTTTGTGAAATGCTGCCATAAGAATAAAAACACCCACACCTTGTCGATACACACACACACACACACACACACATTGGCACACATTCAATCATGTGCTCAATCACGCAGATAAAATGAAGGCGCAGACAACGGGACGCATCTAACACACAATGGCCTCGTGATTGCACAGGAACAGCTTTAAGGAAACTCACAAATATCCATGTTTTGGTGTAGGTGTGCGTGTGTGTGTGTGTGTGTGGGTGTGGGTGTATGGGCGTTACTGTGATTTTAACAGGAAATGGGCGAGCCGATTTTCTGGTTGGGCAAGCCAATCGGCCAACAATGTAAAAACGTTTTTTACATTAAATGCCATTCACCAGGAGGTCCTTGCTGCACAGGACGACAACAGTGTGTGTGTGTGTGTGTGTGAGTGAAAGTGAAGTAAAGAAAACTCCCAAAAGATTTGCGTTTGTAATCGGCTTAAATTGCATTTCTTGGCATCGTCCCACGGCTACAAAAATTTTGCAACTGACAACGAAATCATCGCAGAGCCTCATCTTTCAGGTATTTAGCAAGAACCACAACAACAACAACAACAGCGACAACAGGAACAGGAAAAACTAAATGCTTTTTTTAATTAAGCAAGCCATGAACTTGAAAGCAGCCGGAGCAGCAGCTTAGAGTGTACACAAAGGGTTTTGTAGCCAGAAAAACATGACTACTACACAAAATTGACCTTCAGACAGTGAATGCACATGAAGGCATAGAGGCTGTTATGGGCAACCGTATAATTAATACGCATTTGAGTTAGATAAATGCTACCAAGAACAACAGCAGCTGTGTGAGAAGAAGTAGCTTGTCAACGAGGTTAACCGCAAATGCATATTTTGAATTTCATGATGCTTGGACGATGAGTGGGATTAAGAAGCATTGTTGTCAATTGTTCCATGTCCATGTTTAAATGCATATAATTGAATGAACACGAATACTTAGAACTACAAAAGACAAACAAATATATTTGTGTGTGTTAAATTTAATGTGAAATGTTGTAATAAAATATCACAGGAATTAAGCTTAGAGATAATTCAATAAAGAAAACCAAATAAATTCAAATAATTGTGAATTCAAGTTATTAACGCTGAAAACTTTCAAATATTATTGTTTTTAACGATAAATGGGAATTTAATACTTTAGCAATTAGTTTTCTTGGAATATTGTGCAACTACATTTAACTAAAGCTAGTCAAACTTGTTTCTAATTGTTTTCTAATAATAATTAATTTTGTTACGGTATATTATGCAAATATTAAGTGACCAAATTATAATAAACTACTGTGAATCAATTATTAAAAACTTGAATTTAGCTAAATCAGCCATAGAAAGTGAATTTAAAATGTGTTTAATAAACTTTTTAGTCTTTAACAAGCAAAAATCAATTTCAGTATCAGTTTGCCTGCTTTCGCTTATTTTTAAACGCTCAAAGAGCCTTCTCGATTTAGCCAGACAGCAAGGTACACACACACACACACACACACACACACACACATAAGTCCCCCTTGGCAGGGAAGCCACCAAAATAGCTGGAAATTGTTGCAATTTGCACAAAAGTTCTACGCCTGACGCGACGCGCTCGAAAGTATGCTATGAAAACCTGCAGCATTCAATGAGCTACTTCCGATAGGGCTTATGTGTGTGTGTGTGTGTTTAGGACATAAAAGAAAGTCACGCGAAGACAAAAAAAACATAAAAACCAGTTTCGCTTTCACTTTTACTTTGACGAACGATAAAATTCTTCTTTTTTTTAAATTGTGCACAAAAACTGAAATTCAAATGGGGATGCTTCTGTTGTACTTGTATGTTTGGTGGAAAAAATGCGCGCGCGTTTCCAATCGAAGCGCCAGGAGCAGCGCACAAAACTAAACTGAGCACGCAGCGAGTGGCATTAGCAGCAGCAGCCGCAATATATATCCCAGCATCCCATCGCAAGGTCCTTCAGTCTATGGCCGAGTCAAGTTCGTGCAGCTTCGGCATTTTTGGCTTTGCCACAACACGGCAGCCCTGGCCTAGAAATGCGACCAGCCAATGTCGAGCACGCGCCAGAAGTGTGTCCCAAAAGGGAGCCAGCCAGCCCAGAGTATGAGTGTGTGTGTAAGTGCGTTATACTCTGCTTAGAGCCGCGCAGCATAAATGTGGAGCAGGGCAGCTGGGCAAACATAACTGTTGCACTTGAACTTCATTGCCTTGACGGCCATCGTGGCTTGTGACTCGTGTCGTGTGGCCGTTGCGAGTGCTGTGAAAGTGGAAGCCGGCAACAGGTTGTGGTTTCTGCATGCCAGTACAAATATGTGCTGCCTACTTCAAGGCGCGCTCAGTATACTTCACAGCAAATGTGCTGTATTTTTTTTTCAAAGAAAATCGTATCCCTAATATAATTAAAAAACTGTTTTTACTTGACAAATTAAAGTTTTAAATTAGCAGCAAAGAGTGATGGTGTGGCAATTAAAAACAAATTCATCATAATTTTACCAAATAATCAGCTTATCAATCAATGGTTTTTACGATATTTTCAGACACCATGGATGCGTAAAGCGTCATAAATATTATGAAATCTTAAAGCACAACACCGCAACACGCCCACACACAAACACACAAAAGGTGAGAGGGTCCTCAAACCACAAAATGTGTCGCGTTCACGGGGCTTTATTTTTATGGCAACGTCAAAACAAAATCAATGCGAATTGTGCTGTGGAGATTTGTGCGCGATAAAAATAGACATCATAAAAAGTACAAAGAAATCGCGCCATACCCAAAAAAAAAAACAAAACACAACAAAACACAAGAGAACAACAACAGCGGATACCACAATATGTTGGCCGTTTAGCAAAACTCTTGCGGTTGATGCTCAATTACGTTTTCACCAATACACACACACACACACACATACACAGAATCACACAGACATTTATAGACAAATGAATAGGTGCACAGATGTGTTTGTAAAGCAGAGCGATATGTATATGTCAGCGGAAAGTGAATTTTGGGTTTTTGGTTTGGTTTGGATGGTTTGTGAACATGCATAGATGGGGAAAAGCGTCAAAATCACACTCATTCTCTCTCTCTCTTTCTCTCTTAAGTATTTGTTATTGACTTACCGTTAGTGCAATGCCAACGGTGGCAGAGAAGGAACCCAAACGAAACTCGCCCGTATTGTATTTGACGAGAAAGGATGTTTTGCCAACACCCGAGTCGCCCAGCAGGATCGTCTTGTGATTGATGGTATCATCGAAGGGTTGCACTTGAGCAGGTGGCTGTGACTGATACATGTCCACCTCATCGTAGCGATACGAACGCCAGCCATCATCATAATCCTCCTCCAGTGCATATTCCGCATTCCCATATGCATACAGCTGCATGGCCTCGCGGGAGGGCCGATAGCCAGGGTATCCGGTGGCCGAGCGCTGTACGGGCGCCATAATGGCATCATCATGATAATGATGGCTGCTCGTCAGACTCTGTTGGCTGCTGCTGTTGTTGTGATTGGGATGATGGTGATGATGGTGTTGATGTTGGTGCTGTGAAATGGGCGCTGCTGGTGGATTGTAGCAGCCATCGCCGAAGGGACGTCGACGCAGGTCCTCGATGCGCGCCTTTGTTGTTTCCGCATCCTCGAAGACATCGTCACTCATGCTGCTGGCATCATCATGCGTTGTTGTTGTCGCCATAGTTGGTTTGTGTCTTGACTAGGACAGAGCAAAGCTAAGCTGAGCTTTTTTGTATTGCTAAGCCCTTACTGTATGGTGTTTGTGTGCTTTTAGGCGCTCTCACGCCCACTTTCTCTCTCGCTCTCTTGCTCTCTTTCTATGTTTTGTGCTTTCTCTTGCGCTCTCTTTATGACGCTGACATTTGACGACGTTTTGCTTATCCGGTTTATGGCACGTTTTCTGAATGAATTCTGGTTTTAGGCCGTTTTGCGGGGAGCTTGCGGTTTACTGGCGGTTTCCCTCTTATTTATTTATATGTATGTATATTTGCTCTAAACTTAATAAGTAAGCTGCTTAATATTGAAATTCCCTAAACGTATATTCGTTAGTTTCTTTTCAATTGAACTTTGATTTGGTTTTTTATTTTTGGTGTTTTTGTTTTTTGTTGCTTGGTGTTTTGTTTAAAGCCACTAAATAATTGTTTTATATATACGTAAATTGTAACTAACTAAACATATTGACTAGTATCGTCTACGGGTTATTAGCTAATTGGTGCTTTTTTTGTTCACTATTTTAATTATAGTTAATTTTTGGTATTGGTTTTTTTTTTTTTTGGGTTTGCTTGGTGTTTTGGTTAAAGCTTTTTGTTGTTTTGGTTTCTGTATTTTGTTCTAAATTGAATTTATTTAAACATTTGTCTCTCTCTCTTTGTTTTTATACGATTTGCGTTTTTGCTTCAGCGAAAATATTGCATTGCGTTTGATTCTTGGCGTTTTTACATTGGTGTTGTTGTTACTTCAGTTGGTTGTTTTTCTTTTTTCACTATCACAGCATAAATAATATATGAATCGTCAATGGCGTAGGCGTTGGCGTTGGCGTCGTCGCCTGCGCCGCACTAATTAGGCAGCGACGTTTTGCCCCCGGCCACAGTTCCACATCCACTTCATCCGATGCTGACGTCTTCATTTCCCTTTGTTATCTGTCAAATGAAATAACGGCAATAGCATCCAGCGCCCGGGCGCCGCAGCTAGTGCCATTCATCGACCCAATCTATGACGACAAAGCAGCCAGCTATTGACAAGGGCAACAACAACGTATTACTATGCCCTGTCGCAGCTCGACATCCTTTTTGGGTCATTGTGTGTGCGCTAGGGTGTGTGCGTGCGTGTTTGTGTGTGTGCGTGTGTGTGGTAGCGGCCTGTTTTCACATATTTCCAATCTCTGAGCTTTTTATTTCGCACTTTGGTTTTAACTTGCTTGTGTATGTTATTGTTATGGCTGGCTTTTGTTAGCGCATAGATTAAATCACATTGTTGTTAATTTATTTGTTTAAGAATCATTTTGCACGCACGCACACACTTATAGACGATGCAAATTTGATTTATTTTGTTCGCACTTGAAACTGAGGTACCGAGCAATGTTTATATAGTAATACCTATAACTGGCTTGAACGCTTACGAGCACTGTTTTGCTGGATTTTCAACTGTAGGCAGCATGGTCATATCTCACGATACACACGATCCACAATGTACAAACGATAGTTTGCGGCGGTTGGTCGATAGCAGCATCAAATAACAAGGGAATTTTCTGCAATTGGCTAAACGGTAACATTGTTTGCAGTCAGTGTAAATGTCAGTCGCAATTTGTTTTTAAACAGTTTTGTGTTAGAAAATAATGCAAATTAGCGTTAATTAAGCAAATAAAACGTTAGTACAACGTTCAATTAAGTGTGACAAATATTAAATAAATCGGTGGACCAGAATCAGCTTCAAAATTGGTAAAGTGGACGGCAGCACAATGGGCAGCTCGGACGATCGCGTCTATGCTGCCGAAAAAATCATCCAGAAGCGCGTTAGAAAGGTACGTTCTAGAATATAAACAAAAATAGCAACTGCAACGCATACGAGAGACAAATATGCGCAGCATACACAACTACAAGGTCACATGTCCTTCGAAATATCGAGCACAGCCTTGCGTCGTCCATCTGCTGGCAGCTGCGCTAATGTCTCGTGCCTGCAGCAGCCGCGGTAGCAACCACCATTTGCGCTGCGTACGTGCGTGTGTGTTTTGTGTTTATATTAGTATGTGTGTGTGTGTGCATGTGTTTTTGTTTTTGGCTGCGCTACGTTTCGGCATCGATGAAAAATCAATTAGTTAGCCTTGTGTTCTGTGTTTGGTACGCGCCAAATGTCTTCAATACCCGATCCTTGATAAAGAGGGTCGCCTGTCAAACACGTCACAACATGCGCCCATTTCATTGTTGGTACCTACTAGAGAGTTTTAAAGAAGAAAACCTTCTTTTCTTTTCGTCTGTTGCTCTTTCTTAATTAAAACTTACATATTTTACATCTAATTTTCAAAACCAAATGCAGTCGACTATTATTTAATATAAAATATTTGCAGGGTGTTGTGGAATACCGTGTCAAGTGGAAGGGCTGGAACCAACGCTATAACACCTGGGAGCCGGAGGTAAATATTTTGGATCGTCGTCTAATCGACATCTATGAGCAGAGCAACAAATCCTCCGGCACACCCTCCAAACGCGCAGCTGCGCTTAAGAAGAAAGAGAAGGAACCCGATCCAGAGCCGGAATCCGAAGAAGATGAGTACACATTCACTGGCGATGATGTGCCTGATAGTAATCAGGCAACCACATCAAGTGCAGTCCCCTCCGGCGATAGCATTGACAAGAAGGATAAGGACAAGAAACACCATCATCATCATCACCACCATCACCATCATCAGCAACAGCTCAACACCGGCAACAACAACAACAACAGCAACCAAAGTATCAAATCAGAACGCATGAGTAATCGTCGCTCGGAATCGCCGCTGACACATCATCATCATCATGATTCGAAACGCCTGCGCATGGATCACAGCTCTTCATCAAACAGCAGCTCCACGCACAATGAGCATTCGTTTGTGCCAGAGGCCGACACCAACTCATCCAGTTCAGAGGATCAACCACTGATGGGCACAAAACGCAAGGCTGAAGTTCTCAAGGAATCAGGCAAAATTGGTGTGACCATCAAAACCTCACCCGATGGACCCACAAACAAGCCGCAGCAGCCGACGCAGGAGCAGCAACAGAATGCAGCTGAAATGGCCACGCAGCCGCACAAGACAGAGCTGCAGAGTGCCGAGCCAGAGGCAGGGGAAGCTACATCTACACCAGCCTATGCCGAGCAGGAAGAGGATGATGAATCGTCAACGGTGGCGCCGCCATCTGAAAACAATAACATACCAAAATTAAGTGGCGCCCTGGCGTTAAGCCAAAAGCAGCCATTGACACCGCTATCGCCGCGTGCGTTGCCGCCACGATTCTGGTTGCCTGCCAAGTGCAACATATCGAATCGGGTGGTCATTACGGATGTCACCGTTAACTTGGAGACGGTCACCATACGCGAGTGCAAAACAGAGCGAGGATTTTTTCGTGAGCGCGATATGAAGGGAGACTCGTCGCCGGTGGCTTAGCCCACATTTATTGCTCCAAATCCGATTGTAAATAGTTTTCTAAACAAAACAAAATCCAATGCTAAACGTTGCAAAGCATTTCCCTTTAAGAAGTAACTTATTTATTGTATTTATTTGTAGCCTAGAAATTAGTTTGTTGTTTTATTACAATGTTTAAACAAATGAGCAGCTGCACCTGTTGAGCAGCTTCGAAAGTTGATATCAAACTAATTGATCAATTTTCGACTCTGCACAACGTCTATAGGCGTATATATATACATACTCGATGTATGGCATGTAGTTTAGCAGAGTATATGACACCATATATATATATATTTATTTAAACATATGTAAATCTATGTATATTTTTCTATAACAACTTGAATCTGACAAAAACAAAAAACCAAAACAAACTCATTTGCGCAAACAAATCCATGCAAAACTGAAGCAATTGCTATTACGCTTGATTATACACATTTACATTATACACGATTCTACCATACTTATATACAAGTATGCATATATATATATATTTTATTCTAAGAATGTTACAAATTCTTTAAATTTATTCGCAATTTTTTTTTTATATATATATACATACATGTTTTTATTTTGTGACCCCAACATTGTAAAGATATATATATTATTTTAGCGATGACTGAATTTGAAGCAAGTACATAAAACAAAAACATCTATGTTGAGAATAGTAATTAGCTAATTATACTCTTCTATGTGTATAATTTATTCTTAAATGTTAAATCATAAGATTCATTGTTGGAGAAATGCCGATTTAATGTGCAGCGCACAATCCATAAGCTCTATGACCTTGATTCAGCACTTTTCCACATGGTTTACAATTCCTTTTAAATTGTTCTGTACATTTTATTTTAAATATACACATAATTTTACACATTTATACATATATATATTTTTAATAAACAACGCACAAACGAAACTTTGTTAAAAGTCAACATCGATTTCAATCTCGTTTCGGAACATAATTCATGTGCGAAGTATTTATTGGCTAGTTTTAGTTGCGGCGATAATTCCATACAAATAAATTAACAAAAACTTAAAAAAAAGATGAAAATCGACTCCAAACATTTTCAACATTGTAATTTAAACTAACTTTAATGTTATTGCCAGTATCCAAACGGTAATTAAATTAAGTAGAAACCATAAAATGTGTTTTTATTTTTTTAAGAATATCATTAACTAAAAACTAAATTCGTCTTCACTACACAGTTAAGCAGTATCGTTCAAAATATCCAGAATCGTTTTACATAGTATTTAGGCAGTTAAGGAACACATCTCGATCTATTTATAAAGGTCTTATTCTGTTAATGAACGAATTGATAATGTGCGCCACCTTCTCAGGCTCATTGAGATGCACGTGATGCGAACCCTCAACTTCATGATACTCAAACAGTGGGTTTTGGCGCAGCACCGCTAGCGTTGCGTCGTAGTATTTCTTATCCTCGTAGTATGGTGCCTGCAGTGCTTTTATAAACAGATGTGGAGACTTGATGCGTGTCGCCATTTCCAACACAACTATCAATGGAGAACGTATAGAAATTTGAGGTCTTCAAGCGATTGTCTCTTGAGAAGTAATACTTGTGTGGTTCGTGGCTGGAGGGCTTAACGTTGCGCTGCAGCAGATATTTACAAGCATCAAGAGCTACAGATTTGTTGCCACCCAGATGCAAACGTTCGACTAGTTGATCCCATTCGTAGGCAGGCGGTTCACTGCCGCTGCGCAGGCGACGCTCCAGTTTTAAAAAACTCTCCAAGCGATCTGATAATGCGTTTACAACGTGCTTAGCACTACGGACGGGTGGTTTCAGTATGTCCAGACCAACAAACATATCCACTTTGTCGGGAAACAGAGCCGCAAATACAAAGCCATTAATGGAGCTCATCGAGTGGGCCATTAGGGACACTTTATCCCAATTGTATTCCTCCATGATACGCAGTACCAGCTGCACATAATCTATTGAATGATACATGATACCAGGTGGCAGCCAAGAGGAGAGTCCGTGTCCCGGCGCATCGATGCTGAGAAACGACAGATGGTTGGGTAGCAGCGGTGCAAGGGTATCAAAGGTGCCAGCATTGTCCTGCCATCCGTGCATGCCCAAAATGGGACGAACATGCTTCGGTCCGTACCATTTGCCCGCTATGTGACCCCAGGGAACGGGTATGCTGACTTCATCGTACTGCAAGGTATAAATGATTGGATAAAGTCAAGGTAAAAGTCAAGTATGGTCTTGTGATGTTACCTACGTGTTTTGTTAGAGTCTTCAGCGTATTGGCTGAACTTTTCCCAGAAGCATGTCGCAGATTTTGTTGTGGTACATTTACAATTTGATGCAGCAGGCGCAGAGTGCGTGACCCTTTCATTTCTAGTGCGTTTAGCTTATGTGGTTTCCAACTAAATAATATCCAAGTGGCACCGTAACGTCTTACTTGCTAATTCATCGTGGTAAAATAATACATGTGATTACATATTAGAGGCAAAGGTTTTACAATGTTTGCAAATACATAATTGACGAAGAGTGGATACCCTACGCACACTGCACATTTAATTTGTTTTTATTACAGCTACAAGCAATTAACACATGTGATGTCATTTATATTTGATTTATTTAAATAGTCATTCCGATCAATATTAGCAATGATTTGCATACCTTTGTAATAATAATTTGCTTAAGATCTATTTAATTTGATTCAGAGCTGTTGCAAAGTGCTCATTCATTTTGGACACTCTTCTCTAACGTAAATTTCTATCGTATTTACAAATACAATCGATAAGTTTAAGACTTTTAATTTAATTGGTTACAAATGTAAATGGTTATAAATGTTTTGACAAGCCTATTGTTTAGCTATTGATAATTAATTGTTATAAGTTTAATTTATTTAAACTGTAAATAGCATCGTTTTATTTAAAGCAACTATTGTCATCTGCCGGTGAACTTGGTCCATCTCTAGCAGCAATTTCGCTCTCAAACTCAAAGCTTCAATCAGCTGTTTAGTTTATTGTTACTTAGTTTCGTCACAGCAATATTAAATAAATCGTAGATAATACGCGTGAAAAGTACTCTAAGCATACAACACTGTAAGGTCTGTTTGTATATTTGATGGAAATGTAAGTGATTTTTTGTTTTTGGTACGGGAAGGGGAAATAAAGCCAGCTAGAGACACTTGTTGACCTTGCACTTTGGATCGGTTAGTTGATTTCTGTTGTCTAGATGAGGCATGGATAGTTTTTATGGTTGTTTTCTTTGTGGTAAGGTTGCAAGGTGAATTAATGCTAGATTCTTACAAAAACCTAATGCACTTCGCGTTCTATGGTTAACTAATTGCAATCGTGAGCTTATCTCTAAGCACAAACGCTGATAAGAAATTGTATGGGCCTTTTCGTTAATAAACTTTGGAATTTGAGCACATTCTTATTTTGTTTCTATTGCAGTACGGAACATGGAGTTTGGTTACAAAGACGATTCTAGTGTGGGCAGCAGCGGAGATGGCAATACAGATTTAGTTCTTAACCAGCGTTTTCGACATGCTGGCGACCTTACTGGCGAAGCACCAACAAGACCAGTAAGTTTGCACTTTGATCTTTGGAATGCTGTTTCAAAACTTTTAACTGTTGTATCATGTTCGCTTGCAGTTCTCGGAAATCACGATTAAAGTGCCCTGGGGCCACATAGCTGGCAAATGGTATGGGCCTCAGAATGTGCAACCGATATTGGGATTGCATGGCTGGCAAGATAATGCGGGTACATATGATCTATTAGTGCCTTTGCTATCACCTGATGTTGCCTTTCTTTCCGTTGACTTGCCCGGACATGGCCTATCTTCCCGTCTGCCTGATGGTTGCTATTATAATTCGGTGGATAATCTGTATGTGATAAGGCTTATCATGAAGCAGTATAAATGGGAGAAGGTCTCACTTGTTGGCCATTCAATGTCTTCGATTATTTGTTTTGTCTTTGCCGCTGTGTTTCCCGACAAAGTTGATATGATTATTGGCATTGATGCACTCAAACCCCATCAGCGTCCCTATCCCTCGGTCATACGCACCATGGAGACGCGCCTGGATGAGTTTCTACGCGAGGATGAACGCAATCGCAGCAAAAACGAACCGCCCAGCTACACATACGATGAGCTCATTGAACGTGTCTACATCGGCACCTTTCACTCGGTCAACAAGGAGCTCTGCAAGCATATGCTTGCCCGCAACATTCAAAAGTCGGGCAAGTATCCTGACAAATACTTTTTCTGTCGCGATCGTCGCCTGAAGTTCTACAACTATGCGATTGGCTCGCAGGAGCTGTGCGTGGAAATGGCTCAACGCATCACGTGTCCGTATCTATTTATCAAGGGATTGCAATCTTCGTATTTCGAGGACAAGAAATACTACGATGAAGTACTCGATGTGCTGCTTAAGAAACCGAATTTTGAGTATGTGGAGGCTAATGGCACACATCATTTGCACCTGAACAATCCAGAGACCATAATTGGCCCGGTTAACAGCTTTATACAACGTTTTGGGCCAGCTGCCGCTGTGGCTGGTCGCAAAAAAGCCAAGGAAGCTGCTGAAAGCAAGTTATAGAGAGCTATACGGCAACAACAGCAATAACAATAACAACGTGAAACATTCAGTATCAGCCTGGGTAAAATGGGGCTAATTTATTGTTGGGTATCGATATCACATCTCTTATTTTTTATATATTTGATTGTTGATAATACTGTTAAATTTTGGCACTACCTCTGCTTTAAATGCATATTGTAAATACACCCGTTGTTCGTTTTATTGGTTGCGTCTTGAAGGATGCATTGAAACTGGTTATGAATGCGCCATTAACCCTTTAAGGTCACACACAGTTCCAGTAAATCCTGTTGCAGTTGGCTGAGAATATAAGTATCAGGTCTGGCTTGCAGCTGGTTTGTTTTTTTCGGAAAGCCAGAAAAAGAACATGTAATTTTTCCAAATTCATTGCAAAAAAAAAAAACGTTTATGTAATTGTATTAACATTTTATTTTTAGATATTTATTTAGTCATTTATTACACATTTAAAACATGGCTTAATGGAGCATATTAATATTGCGTGCATGCCCTGCTGGGCTCTTACAAAAGTTGACCTACATTTGTGGACCATAGTAGAATCCCTTGACGCAGCACCAGCAGCAGCAGCAGCAGCGAAAGTGTTAATAACCGACAAACCAGTTTTGGTCCCCATGGATGGTTGCATCACATTTTAGACTCTTTCTTGGTATTTATTGTCGTTGCTATCTGGTTTTTTTTTTTCTTAAACACTTTTGGCGGTCAGCTGTCTGTATTTACATTGAAATGACAAATTAAATATGTACATAAATGAAGCAACAGCCCGAAAGGAAGAGCAGCAAAACTAAAAAAATAAACAAAAAGGTGCAAAAGCGTTGGAGTTGTTGGCCCTGCAGCTACCACATAAGTATGTCTGCATAAATTTCCGCATTATGTTAAAACTTTACATATTATATTATTTAAGTTTATTTAATACTTTTCACCTCGACCGTATATGGTTAATTCCTGTGACCGTTCATTATTATGGCAATGTCTGCTTTGATTAATGAGCTCACATTAAATTTGCCTCAAAACTAATCGAGTAGATATTCAATTAATGAACATCCAAACAAAGAGATAATTTATAGTTAGTGAAAGCGTGCCTAGCCTTGCACTTGTTTATATACACTTACTAGTGAAAATATTAGCATAACCAAATTAAAATTGATTTTTTTTTGTATTGTATTTCATCACTTGATTACAACTTCAAGCTTAGGTTTTGGTGGAATACACATTGCTTTTGTTTATGGAATAATAACATTGATATTTAAGCCTTAACACTAGTTCTCCTGGGGTTGTGGATGTGATTGAATGTATTCCAATGCCTTCAGGATGGCCTCTGGAATTGGTGGCGGTGTTGGCAAATGGGCGCCCGATGGATGGAAACCATTCTCATCGGCGGTATAGGTCAACACGAACTGTTCGCCTTCGGGTGAAACATGCATAACACTGCCAGAGACACCATTGACATTGCCAGCCTCCTGTGCTTGAATGCCATTGCTGGTCTCAAAGTTATACTGATAGTTGCCCTCTGCATCGGCTGGATCATTCTGTTCCCGCAGCACCTCGGCGTTCTTGTTAATGTTGTCAGCCTGGACGCAGACCAGCACGGCGGCAATAAGGCATAGTGTCTGTAAAGTATGTTAATTAGTTATGTAATCCTTTATATCCTTGCTATGTATGCTCTTCTACTTACAAGCTTGAACATCTTGCTTCAGTTGTTGTCTAATTCACACTGTTTACCTGTCTTTCAAAGCCTAATGCTTTATATACTAATGCTCGCAGAGCAACCTGAACTTAAGTATGATATATGTATGTTTGTATGTAGGCGCAGTCGCCAACGCTGCTCTGCGTCGGCATCGACGACGACTTTGTTTCTAATCCGCTGATGAGCTGCGTTTGACGCACCGTTGTACTAAATAACACTGAGCTTAAGATATGTGTGCGAATATAAAAATAAGAAATACTATAAAACTAAATATAAAACTTGGGGTAAAAAAAAAGATTTTATATAAATATTTGCAAGAAAAACACCAGACGAGAAGCGTTTAAAGTTTAAACTTATTAAAAGGGGTTTTAGTGCTGATGGATCCACTTCCACTGTTAATCGTCACCCATCATCTGCAGCAGCTTTAACCCAAAACAAACTAAAGAGTTGTGGTTGTTGTAGTTGACTTTCAATGATAATCACGCATGTGACATTAGACGAAAGATTGAGCAACATTTTGGCTGGGAAGTTTTACGATGCATTTGATTGGTTAAACTACTTGAAACTTAGCAAATACAAAAAAAAAAAAAAATAATAAAGCTTAAAACCAATTTATCATCAAACTTTCAATTTTAATATTGTTGGCCATTCAACATTTTGAGCAAACCAGTTTTATTATTTAATTAGGCAGCGCAGAATTCTTCCACCAAATGCGTGCAGGGTTCATATTAGCATACAAATTTGAGACTGGACAATAAATTAGTGGAGTATAACGCCAGGGTGAACTCCCCTCCATTTATTAACTGTCATGCGTGGCTCGCACTTTACAGATAGCTAATAAAATGACTAGTATTTATTGTCGTTGTTGAATCGTTGAATATATTACCTTGGATGCTCTGCTTATCACGTGCATGGGCACAAGCAAAAGACTTAGAACACAAACTTGCTCAACAACGATTTCAAAACTGTCGGCAGTCGGCTAATTAGCATTGCTAAAATGCCAAACTAATTTGTGTGTTCTTCTTTTATTTTTAGATATTTATTTAGATGATAGATAATGCATTCTTCATTTTTTTCGTTTGCCTTGCGAGGGCTCTTCAAAAAAGTATAAGATGAAAAAAGAATTGTACTTGAAAAGTCGAAAATTTTTGTAGCAACCCTGTTATAAGTATTCTGGTTTATTTTATACTGAATATGTATTAGCCTAATCAGTGTGCAAAGCTTTAGACAATTAATGATATAACGATTTCAGTCTATATAGTATCGATTTGTCATCTCGTTTAGAGAGAATGCAATTAATCTGATTTTTAAATGTATTGCTTTTAATTACTGAACTGACAATTCTTCACACTATAACTTAAAACTATTGATAGTTTATATAGTTCACTTTTTTAACCAATATAAACTATGTTAAGAGCTCACTTTAGATAAGATACCAACTTGTTTTAAAAGTTTTGTTTTTGTTTTTAATAGTTTTAACATAACCAAGGTTTAACCTGTTAAATCAAAACACTATGTTAATGAACAGCAATTTAATTAAGCTATCAAAGTTAAAAGCATTTTTAAATTCATTTCGAAAATGTTTCAAGTATACAAAGTATGTTATATATAACAGAAACAGATTATAGGCTTTGTGTATTTCAATCATTATGGTTATAAGCTAATTATTTTCTTCAAGCTAACCACAAAACAAACATTTTCGCTTGCCTTATTCTCAAAACAAATATATTGCAAAGTAAACTTAAAAATTTATATTTTTACAATCAATCGATTACAGTATGAACTGCTAACCCAGTTTAGTGTCTAAGTTACCGTTTCGAATGGATTGAAAAAAAAACTCCGTCTACAGAAATTTCACATCTAATTTTTAAAATGGATCATCATGATCTTCAATTTGGTCGTAGTCTGCCCCCAGCTGGAGGCTGCGCATCCAAAATATATTTCTGGCGACCTTGCACATCCAACAAAAAACTAACACAAATTTCAACAACGTTTCAAGCTAGACAATTCGCGCCAGCTTCCAAGCAATAGGCACGCGCACCTGTCAGACTCCAACTTCAACTCCAACTACATTATCGAACTCCAACTATCAACTACAAGTCAGAGCAGGGCGCCGTCGGCGATGACAGTGAAATAAACAGCCAGATTTTTATTTATTGTGCTTTGTGGTTTTTTGGAATGTCCGTCTGTCAGTGTTAACATCATCAAAATGTACAAATAATTTGGGGTTTAGTTGAAAAAAAAATATATGTATTAAAGTGTACGCAAAACTGACACCAAATTAAAGCATGGAATTAAATTGCTGGCAAATGACTCATGCACTTTTTTCTTAAAGGTTTTTGTCTCTCAATATTCGATTATAGTTAACATTGCGCATTGTTGCAGTAAGTGTTTCGATTATGATAAAACGATTTTTGGCAATTATATCTGCCGCTCTTCGCCCAATTCCATGAAGTAGTAGCCACAGTAGTAGTAGTAGTAGTTGCCAATTGCGATGCCATGAAATGCCATTGAAACCCGTTTTTCGCTGTAGGAAGCAACAGATCCATATCCATATAAAAGCCACAACGTTATGGAGCAGAGCAATCAGTTGCAGCTGAAGCATCCTCCTTTAAACATACAAACTCATTTAAAAACACAACATGTTCAAATATGTAAGTGACCATCAAGAGCAACTCTCTCAAGTAACCCATTGTTTAACCTCAACACTTTGTTGCAGATGATCTGCCTTGCCGTGATTGGTTTCGCCTGCGCCGATAACATCAACAAGGACGCACAGATTCGCAGTTTCCAGAATGATGCATCCGATGCGGAGGGTAATTATCAGTATGCCTACGAGACTAGCAATGGCATTCAGGTCCAAGAGGCGGGCAATCCATCGGGTGTGCGCGGTGCCATTGCTTATGTCTCGCCTGAGGGTGAAAAGATCTCGTTGACCTACACCGCTGACGAGGAGGGCTATCATCCCGTTGGTGATCATCTGCCAACACCGCCACCGGTTCCGGCTTATGTGCTCCGCGCCCTCGAATACATTCGCACACATCCACCAGCACAGAAGGACGATCAATAAGCTGATATTGTGAACGCAATAAATTACCCAATCCAAGTCCATCACCATCTGCATCATCATTAACCACTTGATGTTGTGGCCAGTCATTGTTATATAGAGACATACTAACACATTCGCATTTCGCACGTTTTAATTAGTTGTAGTTATCGTTAATAAAGCTCGTTCAACTAAATTACCTTTGACTCAACGTCTCACAGTTAAAACTTACTTTTGTTTTTCCTTATTATAGGAATCGACCCATTTAGTTAAAAACTGCACGGCATTATAGTTAGATTGACAAATTGCTTTAACAACAACAAAAGTATTTTAAGGTTACGCATTAAATGAACTAAACTGGGCACAATGATTGACCCACAGAGTGACAGCTGGCAACAAAAATAAACTCAAGCGGCAATTGCGCGCGTTTTAAACAGCGCGCAAGTCGCGTCGTTGCATTGTGGGCGTGCGACTTTTTTTTTTGCTCGCAGCAAACATTGCTTTTTGTTGTAGCATTCTGATGGAGCTTAGGTTTTTATATTTTTTTCACTCACTGACCATTATGGTCAGCTGTCAGATGTATTTCTCTACTCTAGACTATTTATATAGACATTTAGTTTGGACTTTCTTGGGACATATAACGAGATACATATGGTTGTGTAGGTTTATGTGTTCCAGATTGACATGTTTGTTATTGTTGTTGTTTATTGCTATATATTAACAATTAAACTTTACCTTAGTTGGCATTTGCGGAAATTGCTCAAGGGCGTTCTAGATAGAATGTACGAGTATATATATATATATATAAAGACACGTTTTTGTCTGGGGCAGCCGCTATCCGATTCTCGTTTAGACCATTTTATGTTGACATTTTAAAGGCGTCTGCTTTTGGCTCTCACACAATCGTAAAACTTTTGAGAGAGCAAAGATTTTTTGCTTGATTACCCAACTCAAAGGATAACCCAATTACTATCAATTGAATGTTAATAATAAAGTTAAAAAAAAACACTTGATTCGTTTATCGTTATTAATAAATTAAACTTTGATTTTATTTTTAACTAAAAAATTGTTTTGGTTAATTGCAAAAAAGTCCAATAAGCTATGTTGCTTGATCTTTAAGCGCGTTGTGCAAAATAGAATCTTATATTTAAATTAAATTAAAACAAAATACGCTTCGAGTGCCATTTTCGAATGCTTTTGCGCAAGGCAGTGCTGCCAACAGAAAACAACATTAAACAATCAAAACATACTAAAAACCACACACACAAATCGACTGCTTGTTAATAGCTGTTAGTTAGTCTGTTCTGTGTTAGTTCTTAATGCTCAGGTACGAGGGTCCCACTTGACGCACATAAACGCTGCGCTCATTGCTCAGATATGGCGGACAACGTACGGTCAGGATGCCATCGGAGGAGAGCTCGGAACGCACATCGTTGGGATAGTAGCCACGGGGCAGGACAAAGCGCTTGACAATGTGACGACCCACAAAGCTGTCGCCGTCGCGACGTTTCTCGTGTTTGGCCTCCACAACGACAGTGTCGCCAGTGGTCTTGACTGTAATCTCATAGGGCTTGAACAGATGTACATCCACATTGGCCTCGAAGCCATCCTTGCCAACGATGACACGACTCAGATCGGGCGCAGATCCAACGCGTGACAGTCGCTTCCAGTAGGGCACATCCCAGTCGGCGGCCAAATCCCAGTCACGCCACAAACGACGACGATAATCCCATAAATCCCAATCCGTATTGTTGCCCGTTGAAGGTACCAGTGCCATCTCTAGTCTTTGTGTGTGTATTGTTTGTTTTATTTTGTAGCAATTAACTTTTTGGCAGGACGCAGCAATGCGTTGCGAATTTTCACGACTTTGAAAAACTATTTTACGTTACGTTACGATTCGCCGCGTTTTCTGAACGTCCGCACGCGATTTTAGCGCTGAGCAAATTAAACTCAGCACTGACACAACTACCGCCTTATATAGAGAGACCCAGTGCGCCACAAGCTCGGAACGCGCTTCCAGTGGGCTAAGCCAACTAAGCAATGACAACTGTGACGTATCTCAACTCAGTGAGAGCTGCTGTTGTTTATCTTGAGTATATTATTGTAGTGTAGTCGCTGCCTTAATTTGATCTCGATCTTGATGAGGCTGCTTACTGGTGGCTGGTGGGTTGCTCAACTGTGGGTTGTCTAGCATTTCCTTGGGGGGTTGCACCCAGCTTGCAAAAGCAAAAACTTCCGCTTACACACCGAAGACCAGTTGGCCAACTTCTTAGCCTAAAAAGCTGTATTAAAACGCATCTTAGCTAAACTCTTAGGAACACCCTTAACTTATTCTCCCATAACATGCGATATTGTTCATAGTTTCTTTAGATTTTTTTTCAATTTAATTACGCAGCATTTCCGCTGTTATACATTTATATATAGAGTTCATATATACGTTTAGCTTGAGCTAAATTAAAAAATTTCTTTGGCGGAAATCCGAAAATAAAAAAACATTTTGCATACAGCGCATAATTATTTTCACTTTTTGACCAAATACGGCATTGACTTTTTATGCGGATTTTCATTTTCAATTAGCAAAAGCTACAGCTACAGCTACAAATACAGATACAGATATTGTATCTCAACAGCATGTTCAACGCTTGGATTGAAACATTTGTCGCTGGTATTCAGAACAAAAGGCAATTTGTATAGGCGACGTTGTCTGCTAAACGGCTTTTCGGCTATTGCCATCGATTTGCACCAAAGATTAGCGACAGCAGCAACAACAACAATCAACATCATCGGGAACATTTATGGGCCTGACCTGAACCCCAACCCACCACCCAGACAAATGGTGTGTGTGAGGTCGGATTTCTGTGTGTGACCCAACCCGTTTATAATTGTATTTTATGTTCTTCTTGTTATGCTTGTTTTGATTGTTTTGCTTGTACCAATTGCGATAGATTTAACCGAGAGAGTTTGATAGTAATTATAATGACAACGGCGACAATTTACATGCCATGCCCGCCAATAAAGTGTTTACATATAGAGCATATATACTATCTATTGAAGAAAAGAATTTGGTTTATAATATAAATCATGAGTTCAATGAGTTTGTGAGTTAGTCGGCCAATTTACAGTGCCAAACAACTTAGTAGGTGCACTCTACAATTAATCTTAATTAGATCTCCATTACCTAAATGCCAATTGCTTTAATTGAACAATTATAGAAATTTATAATGTAATTAATAATAACAAGCTTAAAACGAAGAAATATTGATGAATTTTTGATATTCGTTTAAGTTATTAAAGTCCAAAAATATATATTTTTCACACGTTTATCACTTCAGGCCCCACCCATGTAGCGTAGTGTAACCGTGAAATGCGCGCTTAAATTCTCGTTTGGAAATCAATGAAGTGCCGCAGCAGCAATAACAACAACAACAACAGCACTAACTAGTGACAATAATGTATTGTAATTATAGCTAAACAATTTTATAAAGCTAAATCGAAAAGAGCAAAAAAAAAAAGAAAAACAACTATTGTATGTAATCGACTAATTTGTTTGATTTTATGGCAAAATCAAATCAAATGCGAAGCAAGCGATCCCAACGAGCAATACCCAAAAGGGTGTGGGCAGCCACTTTCTTTGGCAGCCGCTTACACAAGACCTTGCAGTATTTACATATATTTGCTGTGCTTTCTATAAGGCTGATCACAACTGATTTGCATTGCATTGTTGCATTGCCACCCCCACATACATACACAGATGTGCTATATGGCGATTTGAGAGCACGCGCTACTGCTGAATTTTGGATTTGGGTGTGGGCTCTCAGAGGGGTGGCATCTTCTGATCAGCTGATTTTATGGCCACAAGTGTGTGATAGCAAAGTTTTCTCAGCAAAAATAAAAAAAAAAAACGGGCAAAGTGCCAGTGGCAGCAACATCACCATCAACTGCGGCAACATCTGCAATATTCCCAGTTATTAGTTTGATTGCACTCTCGTTTTTGTAAAGCCGCGCGCGTCTTTTACGCCTTCTCAGTCCAACTATAGTTAATATTGACATGTGAGGTCTGTGCTAAAATATTTATTACAAATATTAATTGCGTATTAGTTATGTTGGTGTGTGGGTGCCAAGTGTGCCCCCAAGTTGTTAAATCATTGTGCCTCTACAAACTATTTAAATCAACTGCATATAGCCAGGCCGTAAAATGTAGCTAATTTATTCAACAGCCTAAAAGTAGGCAATACAATTTGTGTAAAATGCACACAAAATTCGCTATGCGTATACTTAATGTGATTGCTTAAACAAATTGTGTCAAACTAATTACAACAATTCAATAAACTGCACAACAAACAACAATTTAAGCCAGACGACTACCGAATACTCTACATAAGCTAAGTGTGTTTGTGGCATAAAAGTCTAAATAGTTGAGCTAAACTGCAGACAAGTTCAAGCCACGCATTAACAAGCAATAGAGTATTTTAAAGTCTAGTTACGTTTGACTTCTCACTGACGCTAAGGCGATATAAAGTTGCTGGCAACGTTCGGGCGTGCACATAAATTGCGGCCAAGTAGTCGCCAAGGTAGTTCACACACACAAAAGGCCAACTGTTCTGTGGTGCAAGCGAACTCGAGTGAAGGAAAAAAAAAGAAAGCAGAGCGTCACAGGCTGCCACTGCCACTGCAATGCGGTGCGGTGCCATTTGCCCGAATTCGCAGACCGGCTGCCTTCGAGCGCAACTTAAACGGTAATTGGCCGTGCGACTGAACACCAACATCCAGGTCCTACTGCCATTCCACCCACCCCATACTGCATTGAAAATAGTGCAGTGCAGGCCACAAGAAGTATAAAAAAAGCCAGCACGTAAAAAGTTTCAGTTCTGTTTTGGGAAGACAAGTTAAAAACAAAGAAAAAACAAAGAAACCCAACATGTAGAGACAGAAAGTGCTGAACGTGAAGTTACTCTAAAGTCGATTTTTTGCATTTAGCGGTATATTAAAGTAGTAAATACATATACAACTTCATCACTTCCTAGTAACTTCTGCTATAGGGTATGCGCACTACATTTCCTTTTGTCCAAGCCGACACCGCTGCCACGCCCACCTTGTGCTTGCATTTGTTTGCATACGAAAAAGAAATCCACATTTTATTTATAGGTCCAGTCAACAGCAGGAACAACAAAGTCTAGATTTTGCTGTTGCCCGGGGGTTGGGCGGCAATGGGTAAAGGTGCAACACTTTGACGCTTTGCCGTTCCATTAGTCTATTTTCGTGTGCTGTGTGCTATTGAACCCAATAGTGAGGAGCGAACCACCGAAATGGAAAGTGAACCAGTGGCGCAGGTGGCACAAATGTGCTGTCTGATGGTCTTTGATGCGCATTATGACACGGGGCTATGCCGCAACGACAGTGTCACTGCAGCTCATTTGAAATTCCAAATATATTTATCAATTTTAAAGGTGACGTTGTATCCTTGGCATGTCCAGGGCTAGGATAGCCGCAGCCAGCGGCAGCAGCAGCCAAGCAAGCTTGGTTCATATGCATATGCGAAAACAGGCGAAAGGACATGCCATTTGGCTGTCGTCTTTTATGGCCAAAAGGTCACAATATTTTTTTTTCCAATTTTGTCTTCCGTTACATTTGCACTTGAAATTTTTAAGTTGACGTTGAAAATTTTCGCGTGGAAAATTAATGCAAGTGTCAAGTTTTCGTTTATGCCATGAAGGACATCCGCACATGTCCTTGTCTGTTCTGTGTGTCCCGCACTCAAGGTGAAATCTGTAAGGCTGCATAGATTTATTACAAAATACCAAATGACGTACAGCATTTTTGTTACACATTCATTTATTAAAGTTCCAAGTTAAATATGTGTGTATATATGATTTAGTTGAAAGTTTTCATTTGCTTTATGATATGCTTTGCGTTTCTAAAGTATGTGTTTACGATATTTGTAGAGTGCTTAGTAGAAGATGATATCCAAAATAATGCTAATCTATGTTATTATAGTAGCTCTATATATTTGATTATGAACGAGTTTTAGTTTGTCATGTTTTGGGAGAGAGAAAGAGCGAGAGAGATAGAGCTTCTAGGTCTAACTATATATCGATTATGATTGACATCAAGTAAACAGTTTAATAGTTAATGCAAATGAATTCAGTAGAGAAAAACATTTAAAATACTCTTCTGAATAGATCAATATATGTATGTAGATATATAGTTATAATCATCATGTTATTCAGTTTTTGATAAAGCTATGTGTGTGTGTGTTTTAAATATAGTATTTATTCATGTACTAAAAAGATCGAACGATCGAACTACATATATTGTACGAATATGATTTATCATGTTTTTGTATTTCTAGTTCAAGTGCAAACAGCTACTTTAATGTATTTTCTCTGAGTGTATATTTTTGTTTTCGATAATTGTATCTTTATATTTTTATCAACATTTAGAATACATTTAGAACACGGAAATATATTTTGCGGGACTATCTTTGTATCGAACCTATCAATTTATTTATTAAGTAGATCGCAAACGAAAATTCACTTTCAATTAGCATCTGCATGTGGCACAAGGTCTCCAAATGTCCTTAGTTCTATTCTGTTTTTTTTTTGTTCTTGTTCTTGTTCTTCTTGCTCATGTTGCTGTTGCAACATGTTTCACTTTTCATAGCCTTCTGTAACTGTAGTTTTTGAACCCACTCCAACACTTGCCGACATTGTCGGAAGTTTCTACAAAATTTTGTGTTAGTTTTTCGCTTTCTGTGTGCTACAAAAAACTTTTCTCTTTGTTGTTGTTTTTACCCGAAATAAAACTGAGAAACTTTTCATGTGTGTGTGTGTGTGTGTTTGTGTATGTGTGAGCTGCTTTAAGCTGTGTGTTTAAATGTGCCTTTAATGTTGCCCGTTTTTGTTTATCAAGTACTTTATGTAAAATATATAATATATATATATAATCTATATAAATAGTATTCTGTTTTATTTTGTTCATCTGTTTTAGGTATCAAAAAATTCGTATAAAAAACGTTTGCTTAACAAATTCTCATTTCATATATATTTGACGGTAAAAATCTCCTGGGTTTCAAAATTGTGTATTTGTCGATTATTATTTTAAATATTATTTTGTTCAGAAAATCAATTTCGGTGTGTGTTTGTTTTCAAATTCCCCAAACGAGTTCTAAGCTGTTGCACCTTTATTTTTTTGTTTATATATATATATTTTTGGCCATTTTCTTAGCTGCAAAAAAGTAAGTAAGCGCAGCACGAATCCTTTATGCTAATTCCTGTTAACTGACCAATTTCAATGCTAATTATTTGTGTATTTGTATGTGAGTCGAGTGTGCCACGCCTCTCGTTGCCTGCCAAACGCATTTAGTAGGTAATGCGACCGAGGCGCGTTGCGGGCAGCGTGGTTGGCTCAGAGCTGGGCAGCTCGCCGCAACGTTGCAGCCAGCTCCAGGCCTCGCCACAGAGCACACCGACTCGGGCTAACATTCAGAAACAGTTGCTGCGGCGCTTCGATGCCGATGCCGATGATATTGATACAGATCCAGTTGTGGTTATTGCTGCTGTTGCGGTTGTTGCAATTGTTGCTGTCCTTGGTGGCAGCAACGCAGCCGCGTTCTATGTTCTCTTGATTTTCTCAGTGGCTGCCGCACGGCTGGAGGATTTGGAAGATGCACGCGTCTTCTTAACCAGAAAGCATGTGAGAAACTCAATGGGCGATGGCACTTTCTGCAGACTCTCCTCACTCGAACTGGAGCCCGACTGATGACTCTCGCCACGCACATTGCTGCACTTGCTCCGGCCAGTGCTGCCACCAGGTCCATCCATTTCCAGAGCATGCCGATAGTAGTTCTTGCAGCATTTCTTGGACAGATTATACATGCGCACGGTGCGATCAATGTTCTCATCATCCTCTTCCTCGCTGGATTTTAGATTTAAGCCCATGCCACCCACGCCCACATCATGGGAATTGGATTTAACCATGGCCATGTTGGCAGTGTGTCCCTTTTGTTGTTTCTTCTTCAATAGCTTCTGTTGCTTCTGATCCTTGTTGTGCTGCTGCAGACTGCACTGTTCGTGCTCCTGCTGCTGCAATTTCTGCTCATCCGCCTCGTGCTGTACCTGCTCGCTCTGCTCCTCATTCTGCTCCTCCAAATTGTTTTGTGTGTCATCGTAGAACTTGTAGCTGCGATAACGTGCATGTCTGCCCTGCCAATCGGAGCGTCCAGTCCAATCAGTGCCTGCTGGCAGCGATAGCTGTATGTTTGGCGAACGATAGTACTGACGATGCGGATGGAAACCCAAACCAAAGTCATCCATATAGGATTGAGTATGAATGTTATCCAGCTCGTCGGCAACACTCAGCAAAAATGGCAGAGTCGACATTGTTTCTTTGTAGATTGTGCGTCGTAGATTATGCGAAGTAATTTTTAATCACAAATCTTGTCGAAGATGAAAGGAATTCAACAATGTATTTTCTATTTTAATAATTTAAACAACAATTTTAACGTTGTCCTGATTTGTTTTCACTTTTTCATGCGGCCTGGCTGCTTGGCAAAATGTGTAGGTATCTCAATATCTATGCTACGGCGGGGGCACAAACACCATTACAAAAACATGTATTGTACACACACACACATACACACACACAAACTGCACTTGTTTGCTTTTTGTTGACTGTGCTTTTGCTTTAACTTTGCTGCACTCGGCACTCTGAGGCACTAGCTCTTCGCACTGGCTCCGCTCGCAGGCAACTGCACGGACTCGAAACTCAAACAGAACTGAATTTAAAACACGATGCAACTTACTAACGTGCTGCACGAAGTGCGATTATGTTTGCTTCATCATCATCATCATCATCATGGGAAACTCCTTCGGCTCTCTCTCTTCTTATCCCTCGTTAGCTTGCACTCTCTCTTTCTTTCTCTCTCTATAACAGTCGGCAGTTGGTCACGCGCTCACGACATGGCTAAAATGCTGCCACGAAGTGCAGCACACACAATAAAAGAAAAAACCCAAATAAAAACAACCCCAAACCCTAAAACTCACACACATGCATATACACCTACACATGGACACACACACACGCAAATACACACATGCCGCACAACCAAGCCAGTGCAGCTGCTAGATTTTGAGGCTACGTTTCGGTTTTATGTTTTGATTTTGCACGTACTACGCGGCGTATGCGTGTGGGGGTGGCATTTTTTTTTTTTGTTGCATTGCCTTGAATACTGCTGCTGGAAATTTTCCGAGCGCGTTTTTCGCGCCTTATTGTCATTAGTTTAATTTCAGCTCACTGTCTGCTCGTCTTTTTGGCCTCCAGCATTGCAGGCTGCTCAGCGTCGTCGTCGTCGTCGTTGTCCCTGGGCTGACTGCTTCGAAGGACAACGACTGCGATTACGATTGTGTGCTGCAACTGTGTGCAGCATCTGTGTGGTTGTGTGTGTGTGTGTGCGTTTTAGATCTTAATGCGCAGTAATTCATTTTATGGAATTATATTGCAGGTGGCATGGAGCTGACATTAAGTGGTTTTTCACTTTGGCAAATTCAATTCGAAACCGACAATTTATGTCATCAACTGATTAGGCATGCTTTGTGGCAGCTTTTGGCAAGCTAGTCGAAAACTTACTGAAAACTTTGAGATTTAAGATAATATGTTACTTTAAGTAGGGTGTTAAGTGAAAAAATACATAGAGCTAACTTTAGTTAAGCTTGAGAGTTCAAAACATATTTAACAAACTAGATCTTAACTTATCAACAGTGTTTAAAAGTTGACAAATTTCTACTCTATTTCTTCCATTACCTTCTTGTTTTTTAATAACATATCTTAATCCATTTCTAATATTTATTCAAAATCCATTATTTAAATTGATTAAATTAGTGCAGAATGGAAATTGTTTTACTTTCGAGCTCAAAGTTCATTTTGGGCAGTTGCTTTCGGGGCACAGATAAGCTAAAATCCAGTGTTAGCCCACAAAGTGTTTACATTATTCATGGCCAACAACAACAAGTACACAAATCTGCAATTGGCTTAGTTCAGGAGCAATGAGTACAGTGCTCTCTCCACGAGTGTTTGTTTGTATGTGAAGAGCAGGTCGTTTGGGGTCAAAAACTGCCGTTGCAATAGAGTCAATGGAAACGGGTCTCGGCAATTATGCAGAATTGGTTTGCTGCAGGCCACACAAACAAACAGCCACAAAAGAAGGAAATGAAAAACACATTCACATGTTTTTGTGTTTGTTGTGTGGTATGTCAGTTAGAGACACTTAAGCCTGCGGTGAGCGACAGTCGTTTGTGCCACTTATTGAGACCAAATGGACAGGGGGAGAGAAAAAGAAACAGAGAGGCAAAGGCAAAACAGGACATGACAGGAAAAAGGCAGGCACATAAATCCCTTAGCACTCTATATATGAGACAGTTGCAGTGTGGGGAAGAGGCTCGAAGCATTGCTCATCAATCGGGTGCTCCACTCATGTGCTCATGTACCTTGGAGTGCCACCCATTTCTACTTAGACGATGGCGGGCTGGCGATAAGCGGGTCAGAGAGGAAAGGACAATCACTTGAGCTGATGTGCATACATGTTGTGACTGCCACAGGCTGCTGCCATTGTTCTATGAAGTGGCAGTCACTACCGTACAAGCACAACAAATATTGCTCATACGACGCGTTGGCCTCATTTACTCGTTTGCTGCCTTCTTTTTTGTTTGTGCTGTCTATTAATCCATTTAAATGCATTTTAAGCTTTATTTAAGTTTGTTGTTCTTGTTGCTTTTATTCTATTTGGGGGCACGCATATGTCAGACAAACGCCCACACGCCTAAATGCATGCCTTGAATTATTTATGGCAATTGGTAACAATTTGCAGTAGTTGCAAGCATAATACAAATTAGAAATGCATTCCGAATCGCACAAAGGCAAACTTATGCCTTAACATGTCCTTGTGCCACTTGGCAAACCGAACAACTGAACAACTGACGAACTGACTGACTCACCCACCCAGTAACTGACGAACTGACTGACTGGCATTTCGGTTCAAATTATCTATAAATTGCAATTGGAATTGGCCATCGCATGCCATCGATGAGGATTGTATTTTTTGTTTGTATGGCGTGCCGCCACTGAGTTGCATTTTGATTGTATTTTATTATGGCTGCCTTGCAGACAGTCGACAGTCGACAGTCGAAAGTCGACAATCGTCTACTGGCGTGTGAAATTTCATACATCATTTTAACAAATGCCAGAGATTTTCATTTGATATTTTATTTGTATACAGTTTATGCTTACAGGATATATAGTGCATGCAATCAATTTGTATAACACAAAACGTTCTCTTTGCCTTTGGTATTTACTTGAGATTTGAATTTAATTTTTAGGTCACACAAAAGGGGGACACACTGTGTGTGTGTGTTTGTGTGTGTGTTGTTGTTGTTGTTGGCAAGGATGTGCTAGGTTAGTTCTTCATGGTAGTCAAGTGGCAAGCGAGGCATAAAAAATGCAATAAATATTTAAATTACGATATCAGCGAGCGGCACGCAAATAAGAAACTGGGTTCAGGGCCCTTACAAAACTAGGCTAAATGTGGATATAGCCAGCAAAATAATTAACACAGCACTAGTCGGCTTTAAGGGGTTGAAAGTGGGTGGCCATGTATATGCAGTATATAATGAGAAGGAGCACCTGAAAGTGACAGAATTAATTATATGATATTTGATGGTTTTTTTTTATATATACTAACAATATTAAATAGTCTTAGTGTGCAAATAAATAGATTTTTTTAGTGGTGTAATTAAGAGTAGAAATAAAAAAAAACAATTCTCTATCAACTTGATTTATGTTATGATATGAGTAAATTTAATTTATTCAAATGTGCATGCTACAAAAATTAAACATATGTATGCTTGTATATGTGTGACTTACAAATTTATTACAACTGTAAATTATGCATGCAAATAAATCATTTGTAGATAGGTGTAATTGTTGTTGTTGCTGTTGTTGTTGAACTTGTCGGCTTACCTTTCATTTCAATGTTTGCTTTGGTGAAAAGGCGAGATAAGTAAAGGGGAGTGTTTCTGTGGTTTGGGTGCCTCTCAAGGTATCACTTGATTTGTGTAGTTCCAACACTTAAGCAAAGATCTCGATAATTCCAGAACTAGTTAAGTTTGTTTAAACAACTATTTGTTTATTATTCACTCATTCACATTCGATTTTTATAATATATTTTGTTTTTTTTTTCTGTTTGTTTATCTATGATTAGCTCTGCATTTTGGCATTAATTTAATATTCAAAGCTTTAAATTTTTGCACAATAACTAAGACAACAACAACACCAAAAAGGCAAAGATGTAGAAGCAGAGACGCAAACGAAAAGCAATTTATTTGAATAAATAGCAACAACAAAAACTGTAAAATTAACAACAACAAAATAAAAAGCAACAACCACAATCGTGTCAAGTTCAACAAAAGCTTCACCCGCTGCTCTGCTTCGCGCTTGTTGTTGTTGTTGTTATATATTTTAAATCAAAATTCGTGGCACGCACAATACCAAAACACAAACAAAAAGAAGAAAGAAGCAGAAAACCTGTTAATGCGTTTACTTCTGCTTGTTGTTGTTGCTTTTCGGCAAGTGCACCCACGCGGCGCTTGAAGAGCGAAAGAGAGTGACTTGAAGAGCGCGTCAAAAGAGAGCGAGCTTTAAAAACTGAGTTGGCAGCACCATAAATGGAGTTGCTCTTGTGCTGGTCAGTTAAGGCGAAGTGAGTGTCAAAAAGTTGACCTTCAAAACTATGTTGACTTAAATAAAGGATAAGAAATGGCAGTAGTTATTTAGTCCAAGCACTCTGTTTTAGTTAAAGCTCAAGTATTGTACAACTTATGTCGAGGTAAATTAACATAATTTACAGAAGAAACAAAACATTTCAAAAAAAAAATATGCATATAACTACTGAAAATTAAATAGTTGCACTAATTTGCTAATGGGTCACCCAAATTTTTATAACCAAATTACACAAAAACATCTTGCTCATCGTTCAACAACAACAGCAGCAAGTCGGCAACTCTACAACTCAACGACTTGCAGCATCATTAAAGACCCGGGACGCGGGTCAACTCTTCAAGCTTCAAGCTGTCAATGTGTCGTGCTCAATTTACGCTCTCTTTCTCGCTCTCTCTCTCTCTCGCTCAGTGTAGTTTAGGGCAACTACCTATGCAGACCGATCACAAGCAATGGAAGGGGAAAGCAAGCTGAAAGAGGTGGAAGCTCAAGCTCAGCTGCGCGACAGATAGACGCCGCTTTGCTCTGAGCTTGTCTTGAACTTTGGCAGTCGTTTACGGTTCTTCCATGCGGCGCGTTGGCAGCGCGCTAAATACGATCCACAGCGGAGTATCCGAAGTTTCCGAAGCTTATCGAAATTCCCGGTCATTAACAGTCAAAACAATTCAATTACAAAGTGAAAATTGTATTTACAGCCACGCTCAAGCATTTTCCCCCTCTCTACCTTTCTCTTTCTCTCATTTTTTTTCGTTTCATTCGCGTGCGCCCGTTAAATAAATGTGCGGCTGATTTAATCGCTGACTTTGGCACGACAAAGCAGCTAGAGCCCGACCACAAACACCAGACCGTATAACCATCCTGGCACCAGATAAAATCTAAGCTTCATTACTCGTGCTTTCGTGAGTGTAAGTGTTAGTTTGTGTGTGTAAAACAAATAAAAATGTGTCGCTGTTATCCTGAACTGTCAGTTTGTGGATGAGCTTCAGCGCGTCAAAGTGTTGACCCAATTAAATTAGCCAAAAAAAAATTATACAAAATTTGTATTTTAAGCTTAGAAAAAAACCAAAAAAAGCTTTCACCTAACAAGTGACGAGGCGCAAAAAACTAGTTTATTGGCGCTTTTACTACGACAAAACAAGAGGCAAAAAATAAAAGACATTATAAATTACAATATTTGTCTTATATGCATGTAGGTAGTATATGAATGTATGTTACACACGCAGACATAGGAAAAGCAAAGTAGACAACAAGAAAAAACCTAAAAACCATACCGAAAACTAACCCAACGCATCGTAGCGCATTCAACAACTTGTTTATTTCAAAATATAAGTGTATATATAACAACAACAACAGCAGAAATAAAGGCAAAAAAAAACCTGAAAGCCCGTTTATATATACCTTATAAATAGTGCGCTTTGTTTCGGCACCCTACGCTAAGAGACCACCAACAACAACCACAACAAGTGGCAGGCAGCAACAGCTGCTGTTTGTCTTGACGTAGGTCAGGCAACTCCGAGAGCGCCAGCGGAAAACCTAATAAATAAATCACAAACTATGCACTGATTGAGCTGCCGGCGAAACGGTCGTTAAATACAGTTGAAATCCCTCAACCGGCTTTTTTTCAGTGAGATAATTTCAAGAGCAATATGCTGCACTGGTCACTAATTGTCAGCGCCTTGGGCGTTATTGTTTCTATCCTGGGCGCCTACTGCGGCTGGTCACTGTTCCCCACCATGATCCACAACAAAGTCGAACAGGTGAGTCACAAATAAACGGCATAAAGTTCTTAAAAATCGTACAACAGAGCTGTTAAAAGCTAAGTGTTTGTTTAAGAATAGAATAGCTATTGATGTATCACTCGTTAAACAGTTGAATAGTTGCTCAAAGGTTCTGTGTATTTTATATATAGTCATTCATATGCTAATTGAAAAGTGCTAACAACAAATTTTGAGTCATGTTTTTGTGAATTAGAAGCAGGCACACAACCAAATTGCCGGTCCTTTATTAACTTTTCAAACGCGTTAACAAACCAACAAGCATAAGTTTAATTAAAAGAACACGTTACAAGCTTTGTTTACATAGCCGGTTCGAGTAACAGTTTTGTTTAGCCATAAAGTATGATTAATGTTTACGGTTTATCAAAAAGAAGGCTTGTTAGATTCTGTTCTGACTGTTTCTGTTTAAATAACCAACAAATACGAATTATAAAGCCACTAAGCATAGCAATAACAGAACATTAGCAAAAGAATAGATAAAGTTTCAATACTAAAAGCCAGCATTTAGCACTTTAGAAAACATATTCTGCTCATTTAGAACAGCACTTAAAACTTATCATTTGTCAGTGTCAAAGCTGACCTTCAGAAGAACATGAATCTATAACACATTAACGGTCAGCCATAACTCATTAGTTGTTAGTATAACCCCAAGTCGATTACATAATATCATGTCGATCTATATGCATAGTTAGTTGCAACAGTGCCTCATTATCGCCACGAATGACGCTGTAGAACATGGCACAACAAACACCGTTAAAATTACTGACCAAAACAAGATAATTGTATATGCTATAGGGATTACTGATATATCTACTATATATATTTGCTGTTATGACAGATGCACTTAAGCCACACGCTATGCATTTTGCAATTATTTAAATGTCAATAAAATATTATATTGCATGTTATAAAAACTAATTTTATACAGAGTTCTAGGTCTAATTTTTGTAATCCATGTCCAAAACTTTGCTTATATTTCCATGTCTAGGCAGTTTTGTTTTATGGCTCGTGCAATTTGATACACGTGTGCAGAAGGTTTTCTTGATGTTTCTGTAATGCGCACATCTATGGGGTTCTCAAGGCATCGCTGACTCATTGCCAGAGCCAGAGAGCCAAGTAAGGCTATTGCTTGGCTTGTGGGCATATGATTCAGTTATTGCTTTGATGTTTATTGCAATTAGAATGTGCCGCAGTGATTTTTAATTGCCCTGCCCTGGCCCTGCCCATGATGTACTCTAGTATAGTGTAGTCGCAAGTCACATTAATTGGTGCTTTTAGCGTTGTCAGGCTTTGGAGTTTTACATGCGTATACTTAATGCAAACCTTGCCCGTCAGCGCCCATGGATGAGGTCAAGTCAATAACAAGTTGAAAGCTTTTATGAGCCATTGTGTTCAGTTCCGTATGCTCTTTGCGACGTATCTTTCAGATGCAATCTAGAATGGCATTAAAACAAGTTAACATAGCTTAAAGTAATGCTTGCTGCCATCAAAATGTGTCGCCTTCAAGTTGAAGGCAGTTGAATGAAAACATTTCTATTTGTAATTCCAAATGCAAAACATAAAATCAATTGAAATTCAAAGCAAACGATGGCCAAAGTGCTATAATTGGGCAACTGGGCCAACTGGGCAATTAACACTTGGATACGCGTAAAATTTGTTTGCGGTTTCGCTTAGAAGCAGCTGCACTTAAATATTACGCATACGCCACTGTGACCCTCTTGACTGGACACATTCTGAGCTGCTGAAATCGCTGAACCCGCTGAACCCGCTGAACTCTCTGCTTATCTTTGCGTCTCTGCATTAACATGTGAAAAAGCTATTTTTGATTGTAAATTTCAGTCACGTTTTGGCGCTTGCTTTGGCTTTGATTTGTTGTTGTAGGTTTTTGCGTTGAACATATTTTTTAAATTGGTCAATTTCGCAATAATTATTTTATGTTTTTTCCTATTATTATTATTATTATTATTTTGTTTGGCTGCCGAATAAGTTTTGGGCCAGTGTCAATGCGTCTCAGCAGCTTGCTGTTGTTGTTGTTGTTGCCGTCTTGTCTTCGACTCTCTTAGGTAAGGAGCTCTTAAGGTTAATCAAACATTTTGTATGCTCTTTTCATATGTTCGGTCGCTGCGACGCCGGCTGCGTGTGCATTGACCTTGATATTGTTTGTGGTTATTTTTATGCTTTTCGAAGATCTTTTTTTTGACAATTCCTCAATTGTATCATGCGTTTGTAGTTTTATATGTATATGTATATCAGGTACGTGGCTTGGTTTTTGGTCATAACCATAAAATTTATATTGCTGGTCATGTTTGTTGGAGCTTTTAGTTTTTGCCAATTTTTATTATTGACTTTACGAGGGAATTGTAAATATTTGTGGAGGCTTCTAGTCAAGGCGCTACTGTTTAGTGCTCTGCCATTTGAGTGTTAATTATTTAACAGGGTCAACACATTGGCATAGAAAATTATACACAATGTAGATTGTTGCCAATATTCAAACTGTTTGAGAATGTTAATGTTGTCTTTACTGAACTAGGGTGTGAACAAATAAAGCTTCAATATACCTCTTTTTTTAGTTGTTTACAGAGTATTTCATTTGTTTAGATGATTTAGCTCAATGCACTGTATCAAAAACAAAATCCAATGTAAATCAAATTAAATAAAAATATATTAATGCATTAATAAAGCAAATAATTAACAGATTTCAACGATATGCGTTGTTAAAATATTTACTGTCGGCTTAACAAATTTAAAAATGAAATAAAAGAAAAACTGGTTCATAGTCGTCAGGCCGGCTGTGTGTGTTTGACGCTGATGTGATTTTTATGGTCACTAATTCATCATATTAGTGGCTAAGTTGACAAACCGTTAACAAAACGCTAATAAGCTTGCTTATTAAAGTGTAGACATGTACTTTTCATAATAAAATATCTCTTTTTTATTCTCTATTCCTTTATTAGAGCGTTATAATACAAGATGGCTCGGAGCAATACAAACGTTTTGTAAACCTGCCTCAACCACTCAACTTTAAGGTTTACATATTCAATGTGACAAATCCAGATAAGATACAACATGGCGCCATACCCATTGTGGAGGAAATCGGACCATATGTCTACAAGTAAGTTGAATGCAATTGATGTCATTCAATTCGTATACTAAAACTTCTGAACTACTTCACAGACAATATCGCCAGAAGAAGGTGAAGCATTTCTCACGAGATGGTTCCAAGATCACGTATGTACAGAACGTGCGCTTCGATTTTGATGAGGATGCCTCAGCACCCTATACACAAAGTGATCGCATTGTTGCACTCAATATGCACATGAATGTGAGTATGCGATTAAGTTGAAATGTAATATATCTGATTTATATGACAGTTAATCTTGTTGTTTGTGATTGATAATCTTCTGACGCATCATCATCATCTTACAGGCCTTTTTGCAAGTATTCGAAAGAGAAATCACTGATATCTTACAGGGTTTTGCAAATAGATTGAACTCGCGATTGAATCGAACGCCCGGTGTACGAGTTTTAAAGCGTCTGATGGAGCGCATACGCGGGAAACGTAAAGTAATTTTATTTACTACTAATTCTATAGAGCCAAACAAACAATATACATATATAATATCTATGGAATATGGCATAGATCTATCTAACTGCCTAACTTGCATGCCACTCTATCTATGGTCATAGGTCAATGTTATTGTTATTGGCTTTTGGTTTGGTTTCGGTTTCGGTTTGGCGCTTATAGGTTGATTGACTCAACTAATTAAACATTGACCCGAATCGTTTGTCTAGTCTCATGTACGGCTAAGTGATGTATTTTTCTGTATAAGTATGGTTAATGGCAATTGGTTAAGAGATTCAATCTACGCATGCGTTTAATTTAACTTCTATTGTATTAAGCCATTATGTTACTCTGTTTTCTTGATGATGGCCAACTGATACGAGTAACTGGTATCGATTTCATTGCTTTTATGGATATTATTAATTATGATAACACCCCAGACATGCGTTAAGTAATTAAGCCTTTAATTTGATTTATGTGTTTACACAGTTAAAAACTAAAAAGTTTGAGTTAGGTCAGGCACAGAAGATGAGTTAAGATTAAAGCTGATTTGCTTAAGGTCAATGTTTGTTATTTTTTTAAGTTGTTGTCAAACGGTTAAAAGTGTACCGATTTAGCTGAAACATTGTCAAAACTTAGCTTAACTTTAAGTTAGCTCTAAAAGTATACTAACTGAAACTTGACCTTTAAGCCTCTAGTTCAGAGTCACAGAACTGTTGGCTTAAAGTTTATTGGCTGTTTGCGGTAACTAATGTGTGAAAACAATTATAGCTCCCTTTAGCTGGGTTAACGGCATCTTAATGAGCCTTATTGAAGATGTCAAAGTAAGTTGAATTGAACTATCTATTTATACTGCATGCTGTCTATCTTCCAATAATTCTGCTCATTAAACTCAAGTACACATGCAAACAAATAACACAAATCATATTGATTGGCATGAACCTTGACTAAAAGAATTCACAATTGTAAATATATATCTACATGTACGTTTTGATAAATTGTGATTGAAATTGAAATGCTGTCAGTCAACAAATAACATTCAACTACTCTACGCATAGTATTTATTTTAAGCAATTAATTATATATATATATATATATATAAATAGTACAACTGCTTACTAACTTTTTGGTCAACGCTTCGCTTAACACAACTTTTACGGCTAATTGCCACGCCCAGCTATGCGCCGTTGTCTTCGCCTCGCTATATACCCCCAATGCTTGCTGCCTGGTTGCTGACCCCTAAAATCATAATCTTTAACTAACTCATTTAACAATTTTCTCCTCCACTGTGTGCTCTTTTCAGTCCGTGCTGCAAATAAGTGAGAATGATCCGGGCTTGGCTCTGTTGCTGGTGCATCTGAATGCCAATCTCAAAGCGGTTTTCAATGATCCACGCTCCATGTTTGTACAGACCTCGGTGCGGGAGTATCTCTTCGATGGTGTGCGCTTTTGCATCAATCCTCAGGGCATTGCCAAGGCCATTTGTAATCAGATCAAGGAGAGTGGCTCAAAGACCATACGAGAGCAGAGCGATGGCAGCTTGGCCTTTTCCTTCTTTGGACATGTAAGTAGGAAAAGCGATTCAAGAGAAAACCTTAACTTACACTCAGTTTGAATTTGTAGAAAAACGGTTCTGGTCACGAGGTTTACGAGGTGCACACGGGCAAGGGAGATGCCATGAAGGTGCTGGAGATTCAGAAACTGGACGACTCACATAATCTACAGGTGTGGCTCAACACTAGCGCTGAGGGCGAAGCTTCGGCCTGCAATCAGATCAATGGCACCGACGCCTCCTCCTATCCACCGTTCCGTCAACGTGGCGACTCCATGTACATCTTTAGCGCAGACATTTGCCGCTCCGTTCAGCTCTTCTATCAATCGGATATACAGTATCAGGGCATACCAGGCTTTCGTTATTCGATTGGCGAGAACTTTATCAATGACATTGGACCCGAGCATGACAACGAATGTTTCTGTGTGGACAAACTGGCGAATGTAATTAAACGCAAAAATGGTTGCCTCTATGCGGGTGCACTCGATCTGACCACCTGTTTGGGTGAGTAATAAATTCGATTTTACTGTTCGTTCATGGTATCAGCCATTAACAATTCCATAGCTTGTCTCATAATTCACAGCTTCTATTTAAATAACAAATTAAAATCATTAACATGCGTAGACTTCAGTCTCAAATTTTGCTATTAGTTTTATAGTTTATGAATACAATATAATTTAATTACTACTTTATTTATGTCTATAAAATGAACATTTGACATGTTTTTTTTTTTGTCATGCTAACGAGTTTTAGGCCCATTAATATGGGCATTCATTAGACTCCCACAACCAGTTAACAAAACTGTTCAATTGGTTATCTCATTATCTACTCGCGCTTGTCACAGCCAAAATTAAATCCACGATATCAATTTTCAATTTCGATACTAAAATATTAAGAATGTCCGGGATTAGAATATATAATTTTATGCATATGATAATTCCAGAAATTCCGGAAATGCTTAGCATGTTTGTTTTACGCCTCATCTGAGTATTAACGTGTTTGTTTAGCTTTTAATATTATACATAGATATTATGTTTCATATGCAAATTCTTCCAAACTGAAGTCTACTTGCTGAATTCAATGAGCGTCTTAGTGAAAACTTGAACAAGCTCAAGTCTCTATTTAATAACGAATACAAATGTTTTCAAAGGTGCAAAGGCAGCTCTTAAGCGCACAGCTCATCAAATTTAAATTATGCGCTCAGTGACAATAGCAATAAAATTTAGAAAAAAATCATTCTATTCAAGCATCTTTAATGCCTGTCTAGTTTCAAGTTTGAGCAAAATGAACTCGAACTTTTGCGCACGCGCACTCAGACCCAGAACAAATTGCAATATCAATTGGAATAGCTCTGTGTGTGGGTCGTAATACTCTTTTTGTATAGTATTTATAATAATCGAGTATATTACCCTTCAATGAACTAGATTTCGCGCATATTCCAAGTTAAGCAAACTAGCAAAAAAAAAACCAGTTTCCTGATTTTAACACTCGTTTTTTTATCTAAATTAGAGCATTATTTCTTGAAGCTGTCAGATAAATGAATAGTCAAAACATAATAGCTCTATATATAATGTCATTCACAATAATTGACATGATTTTTAGCTTGATTTAATTTAATAGCTATGGCATTTGATGATCATATTAATCAGTTAATTTTCTTGTCGTTAGATTAGATAATAGTTAATAGAGTATTAAAACTTCTTCCGTTTCTTTGACATTGTCAAGACTCTGTTTTTTTTATTCGCATTCTCATTTTGTTGTTAATTTTATAATTAACACTTCAAGAACCAGCAATTGCTAAATAATAAACGAGAAACATCAGCAACGACAGAGGAGAAGTCAATTTGTGTTGCGCATTTGAAAATAAAAGTGTTGATGGCTTCTGAAGTGATCATCGGCTCATTTATGATCTTCTCGAGTGCCGCTCCACAAATTGAAGCATTATATTCCATAATAGTGTTTTTTTTTTTGCTATCGCATTCATATATTACTTTTTATTATTTTATTTGAATTGTTTGGGTGTTTGTGAGCCTCACGTTTCAGACTTAAGAATCTTGCTTCATTTTATTTTAATTGGCAAAACGTGAGTTAACAGTTTTAGTAATGAATAAAAGTTGTGACTCCAAATGAGGAAACCCTCATACAAATTGGTTCAATGTTAATACTAAATAAATAAACGTAGACACAACTTCCGTACACAAGAATTTTAAATTGTTCAAAAGTAAGATTGTTGACAATTTGTGGTTTTTCTGGTAACTGGCCTACAGATCCATTGAACTTATATTTTAAAAAAATATTTAAATGTAAACTGGTTGGATAAATCCTGTTTGGGTTATTTTGTAAACAAAATTAATAATTGCTGCTGTGGAATTTTAATTATAAGTAAACCCACATTATATTTATATTCATTGCAGATGCGCCAGTTATTTTAACATTGCCTCATATGCTGGGTGCCTCGAATGAGTATAGGAAAATGATACGTGGCCTAAAGCCAGATGCCAAGAAACATCAGACCTTTGTCGATGTGCAAACGGTAAGCCTTTCAAAACTCAATAAACCCCAAAACAATGGTCTACATATGTAATACTAACCTACAGTTGACTGGTACGCCGCTGCAGGGTGGCAAGAGGGTGCAGTTCAATATGTTTTTGAAGAGTATAAATCGCATAACTATTACGGAGAATCTGACAACAGTGCTAATGCCGGCCATTTGGGTAGAGGAGGTGAGTTGGCTTATTCGAAAGGTTTGATCATGGTCTATAGCTATGTTTCACAGGGTATAAAACTCAATAGCGAAATGGTGCAATTCTTCAAGAAGAAACTTATCAATACGCTCAAAACACTGGACATTGTCCACTGGGCGGCTGTTTGTGGTGGCATAGGCGTGGCACTGCTTAGCCTCATCTATTATGTCTATCAACGGAGCAGACCCGTTAAGGTGCTTGTGAAGTAGGCTTTAAGCCTGTTATTAACTGTTGTGTAAATGTGTATTTTATTATTATTATTCTAATCATAATCTGAATGTAACAACTTGGCTCGCATTGTCCACGAATTTTTGTATATAATTTATTGTTTAAATGTGATTTTATTATATTGTGATTTAGCCTGTACTAAAAAAAAAACAACTATCTTTAAACTAAAATGTTGAATTAAAATGTAAACGAAAACTTGTTTTAATTGGTTCTGCTAATGGGCAAATTTTATTAGCAGCTTTCTAAGCACTGTTTCACCCAAAAGTCAAATAGATAAGTCTAACCTTTTAACCACAAACGTTGCCAAGCTGTTAACTTTAATTTACACAGTTAGTAATTCATTAGGTATGCCTTGATCCAAGTTCAAGACCACTCACAATGGTCCATTTTGAAGAAATACATAAATTATTCATTTAGTAAATCAATCAATGGCACTAAAAATTATATATATGAAATCAACACACAACCACAAGAAGAAGAAAGAAAAAATATATTCATTAAAACTTGTGTGCAAAAGTGCAAATTAGACTCGGCTTTAAATAGAGTTGCTAAAAAGACACCTTAAGCTTGAGTAATGCTTGAATGTTTGAGTTTCTGGCCATTCAGTGGGATTGACCAAGTCCAATATGCAAACAGAAAATCAACAAATAAAATAATCGATACGCTGAAATAATCAACAAAAGCGCCAAGGTGTTTGATTTGAATGCGATTGAGACACCAGACACACTGAGTGCTACAGACAGGGGGGATAGGGCTTAAAGGGGGTTTTGTGATTGTGACTACCACAACTACTGACTACTGACTACTGGACCTGTCATTTAGAGTGACAGCCGTAACAACAACAACAACTGTCAACTGGGCGTTGTCGCAGGCGTTTTAAAACGCGTCGTTTGATAGCAAAAATCGCGCAGCCGCTTCAAAGCAAATGTGTTCTCGAACCCGTTTTATACAAAAAACATATCTAAACACTTAAAATGTAGCTGTTCTGTATAATAAATATTGTAAATTAATTTCATTAGCAAATTTCCAGCTAATGGTCCACAGACAAAGAATAACTTTCGAACATTTTAAACGTTCTCCGCTCCTCTGACACCTTTTAACCCTTTCTCTCTGGCCTGTCTTCAGCACGTGTCGGGAGTGAGAACCTTTTCATTTTGCGACCCATTCTTATAGATATGTGTGGTCAATAATTATGCAACAAGCTCACAATACGCGATGCCCCCACAACCAGTTTGCCATCGCTGTCGTCATATATATATATATGTGTGTAGAGATGTGTATATATTCAAATTGCTCTTGGGTTTGGGTCTCAAGATGAGACCCGATGCCAACTTGCCCGATCAGTCGACAACGAAACGCGCTTAAGCACGCAGTGCCCCCCCAACATTAAAAACAAAAAAACAAAACACATATAAAAGAAGACGCTACGCGTCGAGTGTGAAATAATATACATATTTAAAATTCAAATTAATTTTCGGTTCGGTTCGGTTTTTGGGTATTCGGTTTCAGGTGTGTTCGGGCTAAGGACTGTCTCGTCTGCCTTTAACTCTGTCTCTATCTATATAGAGTACTATATAAAGGCCTCACTGTGCGTTCTACTCTGTCAAAGCATCAGAAGATGTCGTCAGTGTTGTTGCTCTGCCTGTTGCTGCCGCTGCTCCAGCTTTGCTCCGCTCGCATCTTCGAGCGTTGCGAGTTGGCTGCTCAGCTCCAGCAAAAGCATGGAATACCTGCCGCTCAGGTGGCCACATTGGTGTGCATTGCACAGCATTCGAGTGATCTGAATACGGCTGCATTTGGTGGTGGCACTGGACCAGGTGGTGGTTCACATGGCATCTTCCAGATCAGCGATGTCTACTGGTGTTCACCACCAGGTCAAGGCGTCGGTTGTGGATTAAGCTGTTCGCGTCTGCGGGATGATGATATTACGGATGATGTTATGTGTGTGCGAAAGATTTATGCGGAACATGAACGCATCTCGGGTAATGGCTTCAATGCTTGGCAGGCATACAATACATATTGCCGCCAGGATGCGGCCTCCTATGTGGCTGGATGTGGACAAAGCAATAATGCTCTGCATGCTGCTGCCTCGTATCAGGTCAAGCATCAGCATCAGCAGAGCTTCTACAAACCACAACAGCAGCTCCCAGTGAGCTTCTACCCGCAGCAGCCGCAAGTGAATCAACATCATCAGGTGCAGGGCAAGATCTATAGTCGCTGTGAGCTGGCACAGGAGTTGTACTACAAGCACAAGCTGCCCATGCAACAGATACCCACCTGGGTATGCATAGCGCAACATGAATCCTCGTACAATACTGCTGCAGTGGGTCGCTTGAATGCTGACGGCAGTGCAGATCATGGCCTGTTCCAGATCAGTGATCTCTTCTGGTGCACCCATGATCAGCGGGGCGGCAAAGGTTGCCATGCCAGCTGCAATCAGTTCCTAGACTCGAGCATTTCGGATGATGTGCAATGCATAAGGCGCATACATCAGGAGCATACACAAATATCGGGAGATGGCTTCACTGCTTGGACAGTGTACAATCGGGATTGTCGCAATCAACGCTATGAGCAGGTAGCTGCCTGCTTTAACAAGCCACCAACCACAAACACGCATCCCAATGCGATTGGTGGTGCTGTTGGCAAGGTCAGCTATGCGTATCCATTTGCACCGCAAATACAGCTGCCAACGAATCCCTACTACAGAGCACCTGTCAGTGAGCCAAGCAACTATCAGGCCGTTAGCTATCAAGCTAATCCCTTCCTGCGTCCACAATCAGTTCAGCCACATCCCAATGTTATTGGTTTGCCTATTAAAACACAATATGCCACAAGCTCATATGCAAATCCTTTGCTCAGCTTCAAGCAACACACAACACCAAAACCACAGCCACATTATTACTACCAACAAGAACAACAACACACACAACACCAACACTATTACACAACACCTCAACGAGCTGGTAAAGTTTATAAACGCTGCGAATTGGCGCAAGAGTTGTATTTCTCACACAAGCTTCCCATGCAGGATATAGCCACCTGGGTGTGCATCGCGGAGCATGAGTCACGTCTGGATACATCGGCAGTGGGGCGTCTCAATGCGGATGGCAGTGCGGATCATGGCCTCTTTCAGATCAGTGATCTCTACTGGTGCACGCAGGACGGTAGCGGAGGCAAGGGCTGTCACATCAATTGCGATCGTTTGCTGGACTCGGACATCTCGGATGATGTGCAGTGCATTAAGACTATACATGAGGAGCATACGCGCATCTCGGGCGATGGCTTCACTGCCTGGACAGTGTATAATGGTCATTGCCGGGAGCGACGTAGAGCAGAGATTGACAGCTGCTTTGAAAAGGATGAGCTACAGAAGCAGCCCATAAAGCCAGCCAAGCCAGTAGCTGAGAAACCAAAGGCCAAAGGCAAGATCTATAATCGCTGTGAGCTGGCCCAGGAGCTGTATCACAAACATAGATTGCCCATGCATGAAATACCCACTTGGGTGTGCATTGCTGAGCATGAATCCTCCTACAATACCGCTGCAGTGGGTCGCCTCAATGCAGATAGTAGCGAGGATCATGGTTTATTTCAGATTAGTGATCTCTACTGGTGCACGCATGATGGTACCTCCGGCAAGGCCTGTCACACTGAGTGCGATCGTTTGCTGGACTCGGATATCTCAGATGATGTTCAGTGCATTCGCACTATACACGAGGAGCACACACGTCTTTCGGGTGATGGCTTCAACGCCTGGACAGTGTACAATGGTCATTGTCGACACCAGAGTTTGGCTCAATTGAGTGATTGTTTTAGTGGTAATGAGATTTCCGAGGCTCAGGAGCAGTCACATCATTCAGCAGCAGTAAAACAACAACAAACCGTTCCACAAATCGCAGCTAATCATGCTTTTGGCGCAAATCCTTTTCTGCAACGTTTGAGTGCTTCGCAATCTTCACAAAATGCAGTTCAAGCTACAAAGACAACAGCCAAACCTCCAGTGACTCCAACTCCAGTTGTTCCCAATCATTCCTTTGCATCAAATCCATTCCTACAGCGTTTAAGGCCACAACAGCAACAAATAAAGCCACAGCAACAACCCTCTCGTCCCTTACATATTGCAACAGATGTAAATCCTATAAACGTTAATGAAAGAATCTCTGATTCAAAACCGAATTATGCGCTAAATCCCTTCCTTAAGCCATTGAATAATAAAAACTCCGGAAATTTTATTTTACAAACAGCGCAAACTAAGCCCACTCAGTCTAGGCCTACATTAAATCCATTCTTAAGCCCAAGCAGTAAGACCAAAACAACTACCACCTCAAGGCCTACAGTTTCATTTAAAGCTACAAGGCATCCGTATATAAGCAGCGATAGCTTTCGGCAAGAGATAATTAAATTTACGGCCACATCATCAGCAACAACAGCATTTAATCATTTTACGAAATCTACTCCAAGCACAACAGTAGCGCCAAGAACCACACAAACTACAACACACAAAACAACAACGCGTTTGACGACAACATATCGTCCGTTTACAACAGTTCGTCCATTCACCACAAATCGTTTATATACAACTTCAAAACCGACTACAACTAGGATGCCAACAACAACAACTCGTCGCGTAACAACAACCACACAGCAGGCATTTAAAACTTCAACAAGATCCACAACTCGCCAAACAACAGCAAGGCCAACGACACGCGTCACAACCACCAAAGGCACAACAACTAGGCCAACCACACGCCCAACCACAACCAGACCCGTAACACGACCAATTACAACGCGTACCACAGCTCCTTCGAAAGCAGCGAGAACAACAACCATAGCAACAACGAGAGCCACACCAACAACTCGCTTAACAACTAGAACAACAACTCGTCCAACAACACGCGCTACAACCCGGCAAACAACACGAGCCACAACTAATTTCACAACTCGATTAACAGCTCAACCAACAACTAGAACAACAGCGCGCCCAACTCGGCCGACAGTTCTCCCAACAAACCGAAAAACAACAACGATGCGCCCAACAACTCGCCCTACAACAACCTGGCGTCCATTTACAACAACGTGGCGGTCGACAACAGCTAAAACTACAACACTTCATCCGACAGCAACAACAGCTCGTTATAGCATTAGGACTTCCACTCCGTACTACAAAACAACAGCTGGCTCGCCAACGCCAACCACGTTCCGGCCCACTTCTGCTAAGAGTATTTCAACAACACCACGACCCTATTTATTCACCTCAACGAGATCCACAACAACAACTCGTCGTCCCTTGACTACAGCCAAGAGTGCAACGACTGCAAGTCCATTTGACCATCCGTTCTTTGCCAAATACAAAGCGCTCTTTGACACAAATCGTACACAAGCCTCAACTATTACCAAACCCACCACGGCATCCACATTGTCCAACCAATCCAAATTCACTGCCAGTCCGTATTATGCAAAGTTGCAAGAAAACAGCGCCAAGGTCGCAGCAAAAACTGTTTTTGTCTACGACTTTGGTTGCAATCAAACAGACAGAACATCAACGATTCGGCCCTATTCTACAGCGAAGACAGCAACCAAAACATGAGATCCACACTTAAGGTGAAACGCGAATCAAATTTTTGGGTGCAAAGGGAGGGGGTTTTGTAGTTATATGTTTAATACGGCTAGTTTAGTTTGTATAATGACAGAAAACTCATTAATAAATAATCTTAAGATACATAATAATGATTTAGATAATAAAACAAAAATAAACCAAACATGCAAATCCGTAAAATTAATTCAATGCGAAGACCGGAGAACGAAGAACAGAGAACATCGCAAAGAGTGTCAACCAGTCCAAAAAACTGACGACATGTTGAATGCCGCTAACATTGGCCGCGGCACTAAGTGGATGTTTTTTGATTAATTTCATTAACTTGTTTTTGCTCGTGTGTTAGCCTTGTTAACATGAACAGCAACAACATTCAAAAGTGGCAAACTTAAAGTCGCGCGAAATATAACTTGTTGTTTCGCGCTAATCAATGTGTGTGATTTTCAATTTTAATTTTCATTAATCATTCTGTCTAATAAGCATCTATATTTTAAATTTCTGTTTGAGGCTGGTCAATATTAACGTCGAAGTGTTGTTCATCTTTTTTAACTCTCTTATTTATGTGGAGGCAGTCAATAGCCGATAGTTTCTAGCAATCGATATTAGCGCATTCGAGCGCATTTTCAAGCTCGTACAACCTGGTCACACTGTTGAAAAAATTAATCTGCTTTCTGTGGACGGTTCGTAAACATTCATTTGTTGAAATTCGGCAATAAAAACGTCACGTCAACGTTCAAAATGCGCTTAAGTGCACCGAGTTCTAATGCAAAACGAATTGAAGTGAGTGCCTTTGTAAAATAAGCCACAAATTCGAATAAACTGCTGCAGCCTGTACCACCAACACCAACACCAAACCAGCCAGCCACCCGCAGATAGCGACAGCCAGCAAGCGCCCTAATAGTCAACCTTAGTTTGTCGTTTCACACTCATATAATCCTATTAATCCCGCATATACTATATTTGTTAATGCCATTAAGTTTTAGGTCAAATCTTGATACACGAAAATGCGTCGGCAAAACGTGAGAGAATTCCAGTACAGAGAATGACAAATCTTTACGATGCGTGAAGTCGGCCGGGCGCAAAATAATAACTCACGTCAAGTTGGCTGCGCGCAACTATCTACTCACATGAAGTTGGCTGCACACAGTTTTTAACTTTCATGAGTAAGCTGTACTCTCGTTTGGGCTGGCAATGCCAAGTTTACTAGCGACCTCTAGCGGTTAAAGCAAAAATTTCCAGCGTTGTCTCTTGTCTCGCACTTTTATCGACGTCTATGCCCCTTGCTCGTTTACTGTCGTTTTGCACGCGCATTCGTGAAAATGGCGGCGTTGTCGCTCGGTCGCTGCCAAATTTTTTGTACATCCAAAATAATCAAAATAAAGCGACAATAAATACAGTGCTAAACAACCAGTGTATGCCAGAGGCCGCGCGCGCGCGTGTATGTGAAAATACTATAGTAAAATATTCTAGCTAACCCAAAGAAAACATATAACAATAACAGCTAGTGACAAGGAGTCAACGTCGCTGTCGCCAGCGCAGCAGCAGCAGCCGCGTGAACAAGCGAGTGCAAGTGCGAGCGCTTTTCTGCGGTTTCGCTTTGCTCAGCGGAGCACCCAAAGGCTTTGGCCAAGGTGATTACGAATATAACTATGCTAAATTAGCATCGCATCGTGTCGTTTGTCGGCTTTCACCTGCGTCCACACTCCCTCGTAGACGTCACCGTGTCTCATAAACATCTGCGGCAGTTGCAAGTAAAAAAAAAAAAAGACGAATTTCGAAATAAAAAAAAGAAAAATGCAACGCATTCGCGTTTTATGACCCACAGGTATAACTGTGCCACAGCCCAGGTAGCAGCATAGAATGTTCTAACAACAATTATGTGTAAATATTTCGCTATAAATATTAAAGTGACAACAAATTTGCCTTGCAGTTTGCATCCATCGGCAGCCACGCAGCATGCGACTTGTAAACAAGTTTCGCATCACCAACACTACAACACAGCAATAACAACAACAACAGCATCAACATGCCTCAGATGCACAGTTGATCTAGAAACTAGGCGGTTAAAGAACGTCAAAAGCAGAAGAGTAACTGAACAGGGTGTTCGCGTCCAGTTCCAGTTTTGTCTCTTCCAATCACACGAATCCGCCACCGCCACGCAATGAATAGCAGCCAAACGGCTCCTACGGCCACATCGGCCACAAGCAATCGCATCACCTTCACCACCCAGCAACTGCCCAATGGCACCATCAATATTGGTGGTCCCGGAGGCGGCAGTGTTGGGCCAACGATCATCTCTACGGCACAGCTGCCAAATACGACGACCATTAAGACGATCACGGCTGGAATGGGACATGGAGTGCCGGGTCTGTCGCAGGTGCATCATCAGGTTCAGCACCAGCAGCAACAGTCACATCAGCAGCAACATCATCAGCATCAAACGCAATCAGTAGGTGCCACCCAAACACAAACCTTAGTTATTAAATCCAATCACCATGCTGTCACCCTACCGGCGGGTCTAGTATCAAGTGCACCAGCAGGAATCGTAACAATGACCAAGACCATCAATCAGGTATCCACCATCAAGCTAAACTCCAACGTACAACTATTCGTAGCGAGGCGAAGATTGCGCCAAATTCTGGTGCCGTCGTTTTGCATCTCTCTGCCTGCGTCCACTGGTTACTCCTGATCCTCCACAAACACACACCCCCTATCCACTTTACCATCCACACTCTGTTTCCAACAGGTCATGGCTAGCGTGTCCTAAAAAACTGTAGATGTAAAAGTAACCTCTCGATATAGTGAACTGTTAGTTAACATTATTCACAATAATGAAACACAATTTGATGTGCAATTCAATTTGAATTAGTTCACTATATTGCGAGTTCTGTATTTTCCTTTTATAATGTATACCTCTGGATGTTTAGCGACGTTTTATATTCTATATATTCTTTGATTTTTACAAATGTTTATACCTATTCTCTCTATCAAAATCCCATTCTGTAAGATACAAATGAAAATACTCCAAATTCCACAAGAACATCAACGTTTCCATGTCTCCTGCTATGCACTTTATGCTTTTCGTAACAACTTTTTATATTTTGTAAAGATTAATTATTGATCCAAATGCTTTTAAACGGTCGCTTCTATGTAGTTTATCCTGTTGGCGACCTTTAAGTTGGTTAGTTAAAAAAGTATAACGCATTTTCACCTCATCATTTTTTTTTTTTAGAAAATCATGTCTTCCATTTGTTTTAAGTATTTTGAAAACACATATATTTTTAAAGCATTCTTGTTAACTGTCAGCTTTGTAAACGAATCAACTGTGACTCCCAAATTGACGTTACGCCAGACAACTTTCCTGTTCTGATGCATGTTGTAGTGAAAAGGAAAAACAAAACAAACCAAAAAAGCTTTTAGTTTACCGCCACTAAAAACTGGAACATTGAATTCAACAAGATTTGACTAATTGTTTGCAATTTTCACAGTCGGGGCAGCCGCTGCTTAATTCCATGCTGCCGGCCGGCGTTGTGGTCGGCATGCGTCAGCAAGCGCCGACGCAGCAGCAGCCAAAGAACATGCCCGCCAATCCGCTCAGTCGTGTGGTCATCAGCAACTCTCATATGGCTGGCGTCAGGCAACAAAATCCATCGGTAAGTTTGACAAAAAATTATACTGTACTGACAAGCAAGTGCGTGCTCTTGAGTTTTGTTGTTGTGGTGGGCTTTTCTTTACTAACCCACAAGGATCCCTAATAAAACAGCACACACAAATGCACCCAAAACACACAAACACACACCCAAACACATACACATACATTTGTATATATATACAATACATGCATTTATCAGCGGGTACGCCTTGTACTATGTACTATTTCTCTGTCTATTTTCTCTTTCTCTATTTTAGATAACTTTAGGCACACTTAATTCAGGACAAACGCCTGCACTGTTAGTGAAAACGGATAATGGATTTCAGTTATTGCGCGTGGGCACGGCCTCTACGTCGGGCCCGCCAACGATGACACAGACCATATCTAACACCAGCAACAATAACAACAACAACACCACAACAACAACCACAAATCATCCCATTACCACACAGATACGTCTGCAAACTGTGCCGGCTGCAGCTGTAAGTAGATATCATGGCCAATCGTCATCCCAACAGCAACAACAACAGCAACAGCAGCAACAATCGCAGCTGCAGCAGCAGCAACAGCATCAAACAACAACACAAGCATCCTCACAAGCTACAACTGCCAGCACTAGCATTGCACTTCGCAAAACGATTGTCCGTACATCATCCACAATCCTCCCATCCAGCAATAATAATAATATTAATAACTCCACCACCAACACCACCACCACAACCACTACCAACAACAACAACAATAAACCCGCTACTAACCTGCAACATCAGCAGCAGCAACAGCAGAAGCTACAGCTACAACTGAAGCAGCAGCAACAGGCACAGCAGCAACATAAGCAACAGCAGCAACAGGCCTCTGTGAGCGCCAGCAGCGCAGCCGCCGCGGCTGCCGCAGCTGCTGCGGCAAATGTCGCAGCCACAATTAAGATCAAGCAAAACGTAAAAATCAAAGACTATCTCTTGTTTAGAAATGGGAATTCGCATAATTTCCAATAATTTTCAATATTTGCTTATCTTATATACATATATATATATATTTTCTAAATCGCCTCTCTCTTTGTCTGTTTATGCATTTGATCTGTACTTTTTTTTGTTAAAGCTACGCTTCAGTTTCAATTTGTTTTAGACTTTCGGCCAGACTGCGAGCAATCGACTGTCCGTCCATGAATTTTTCAATTTTCATTTCTACATATAATGTCTATATGTATGTATAAAATATATAATTGTAATTTTGCTCAGTTTTGCATGCTGCGTTGTAACTGTCTGTGTATTTGACTTGATGTATTCTTTTCATTTAGTTTAACGCTGCCAAAGAAACGCGTTGCTGTTCGTTATTTTTATGGAGAAAAAAAAAACAATTTTCGAAACCTTATCTAACTCTATTTTAACATTAACCTTTTAAGAAACATTTATATGAATGAAGCTATGGCAAGGGCTTATCGGGCTCCTTAAAGACGTGTGTTTTAGGCAATTATTTTTATCAAACAAAATACTTTTATTTTTTGTGTTGGTATTAAGTGATATTATTCAACTTAACTTTTCATTACACAGTTAACCAATTGCATCCAATCATCCTCACACAAACACACACTTACTAACTGGGAGCCCGTTGCCTTTACTGCGCCTTCATAAGCATCATTCACTTTATTCTTGTTTGAACTTATCGCTTATCGCTCCTAGTTTGCACTGACTGCACACAATTTGATTACACACATCTGATTGCTAATTTACAATGTTTGTTTTGACCACAGTCGATGACCAACACCACCGCGTCCAGTAACATTATTGTCAACTCGGTGGCCAGCAGCAACGCGCATAGTTATAGCACCTCCTCACAACCGCCGCATTTGGCGCAACTGCAGCAGCAAGCGCCACACTTGCCGCAGGTAACGCAAATCCAAACGATACCAGCACAAGGACAACCACATTCGCAGGCCAATCATGTGCAAGTATCAACGGCAGCGGCGACTGTGGCGGCGGCAAATGCGAACGCGACAACAACGACGACGGCTGCGCAGGGCAATACCAAAGAGAAGTGTCGCAAGTTTTTAGCCAATTTAATTGAATTGTCGACACGCGAACCGAAGCCGGTGGAAAAAAATGTGCGCACGCTTATTCAGGAGCTGGTCAATGCAAATGTGGAGCCCGAAGAGTTTTGTGATCGCCTGGAGCGTTTGCTCAACGCCAGTCCACAACCGTGCCTCATTGGGTTTCTCAAGGTAAGCATATACCTTTGCTCTTGTCCCTTTTCTATTATTACTAATTTAAACGTTGCTTTCCACAGAAAAGTCTACCACTGCTGCGCCAGGCGCTGTTCACTAAGGAGCTGATCATTGAGGGCATAAAACCGCCACCTCAGCATGTGTTAGGATTAGCGGGACTGCCGCAGCAGCTGCCGGTAAGTGTTACAATATATACTTTTAATTTAAGCTTAAATGACTCCACATTTGTTTTTAGAAAATCCAAGCGCAAATCCGTCCTATTGGTCTCAGCCAGACGACGACCATTGGACAGACGCAGGTGCGCATGATAACACCAAATGCATTGGGTACGTCAAGGCCGACAATTGGACACACGACGATATCAAAGCAGCCGCCAAACATTCGATTGCCCACGGCGCCGCGTTTGGCGTTACGCGGTCAAATGCCTTCGCCAATGCCCGCGCAGGCGGTAAATACATTGAACTAGATAACCATTACAAGCAGATATTTATTAATGTTTTTCACGTTATATTCAGAACATTGTGCAAATCCGCGGTCCGCCTAACGCACAGCTGCAGCGCACAGGAGCGGTTCAGATACGTGCCACGACTCGTCCGCCAAACAGTACGCCCACGAACAAAGTCACTGCCGTAAAGGTTGGCCAGACGCAGATTAAGGCCATAACGCCCAGTTTGCATCCGCCCTCGCTGGCGGCCATATCATCAAACAGCGGACCACCGCCGACGCCGACGTTATCGGTGCTGTCGACGATAAACTCGGCATCAACAACATCGTTGCCGGTGCCATCGTTGCCCACAGTTCATCTGCCGCCGGAGGCGCTACGTGCAAGGGAACAGATGCAAAATTCGCTGCATCACAACAATAACAATCACTTTGAGCCTAAGCTGGTTGAGATTAAAGCACCACAGATGCCGCACATTGAGCGTATCAATGCCTCGTTGACGCCCATTTCGGCCAAGACGATGCCGCGCGGTGCTATGCAAGTGCCCAACAAATCGGCAAGTAAAAAGAAAAGGGATGCGCTCGATGGTAAGGATGAGAAGGCGAACAGTGGTAGCGGAATGGCAGGTTCGACGGCGGCAGCGGCAGCTAATTCGTTTTTCCAACAAAGCTCCATGTCGTCGTCAATATATGGCGACGATGATATCAACGATGTGGCCGCCATGGGTGGCGTTAATCTGGCTGAGGAATCGCAGCGTATTCTCGGCTGTACTGAGAACATTGGCACACAGATACGATCCTGCAAGGATGAGGTATTTCTCAATATGCCAGCATTGCAGGCGCGAATACGCACGATAACCGCTGAGCGTGGGCTCGATGAACCTTCGCAGGATGTGGCTGTGCTCATATCGCATGCATGCCAAGAGCGGCTCAAGAACATTGTGGAGAAGTTGGCTGTGATAGCGGAGCACCGCATTGATGTCATCAAGGTGTGTTCCTTATTTCCATTTTGCTATTATATAAGCTGTCAATGCCTATTTCGTACGTTAATAGTTGGATCCACGTTATGAGGCCGCGAAGGATGTTCGAGGTCAAATCAAGTTTCTGGAAGAGTTGGACAAGGCTGAGCAGAAGCGACACGAAGAACTGGAGCGCGAGATGCTGCTGCGAGCAGCCAAGTCCAGAACGAGAGTCGAAGATCCCGAGCAGGCAAAAATGAAAGCGAGGGTAAATACAAGAGAATTATATTTGAAAAATTTATATTAACCAAGCGTTCATACTAGGCAAAGGAAATGCAGCGTGCAGAAATGGAGGAGTTGCGTCAGCGAGATGCAAATTTAACAGCACTGCAGGCAATTGGACCGCGGAAAAAACTCAAACTGGACAGCGATGCGGCCAGTGCGAGCGCGGTGAGTAATATCAGCTTACCAGCGAACTGTCGATCGCACACTCAACACTCCCATTTGCTCTCGTCAAACACAGGGTTCCAGTGGTGGCGGCCTGCTAAGCAATACTGGCTCAACAACGACAACGTTAAGGCCGCGCATCAAGCGAGTCAATTTGCGAGACATGCTCTTCTTTATGGAGCAGGAGCGCGAGTTCTGTCGCAGCACGATGCTGTTCACTAATTACCTCAAGTGATTGCTGCTGGCGCCGCTGTTGTTTATACACCTACACCTACGCACCTATATGGCTTCCGGCTCTATTCCTGCTCTCGCTACAGCTGTCTTTGTTCTATCAGCGCCTAGCAGCCGCGTTCATCAATTTGCAATATTATTTAGCTGTCAGATTCAAACTGCGTCGTCCCTTTGTTGTTTTAGTTAGGCGCCCTATTTAAATAACGTATGCGTAGGAATAACAACTAATTAAATTTTTTACAAAAAATCCTATTTACAAATCGTTTTCCAACTTAATAGCCAGCAACACTTAAACCAAACCAATCCAAATAAAAAACCAACATTAACAACAATCAACAAAACAAAACACAAAACAAAAACACACAGTAGCAAACAAAAAAAAATAACAAATATTAAACGTGAAGTCAGCCAGCGTTTGATTTTGTAATTTTAAACATAATGAACTGCATTAATTGCATTGACGGCCTTATCTAAACGATATAAACATATAAATATTATGATTAAATTGTGTAGCTTAGTTTGTTAAACGAAATCGCGAGTAATTTTTAGGTTTAAGCCAGCGTGCGGCATTCAAGTAGTGGAACATAATATGGTTTTTAAAACCATCTTGGTAAGCAAAAATAACACGATTAATATACATAAAAACAAAGGGAGAAGTTATCCACATTATGCATACATTGAACTAGTTGTAGTTGTTTAAAGAAATTGATGTAATTTTAATTAGCTTATGTATAAAACAATTAACAGAAACAAACCACAAACAAATGATAACAAAACTAAATACAATATACACATGTAAAAAGTGAAGAATAAGTTTTTTCTATAGTTTAACTAGGTAAACGCAACGTAATTAACAAATGTACGGCAAACAACTAAAACCCGAACATAGTTTTTAGGCACTAAATTATGATTTTTTTATTGACGCGTTCATTTAAACAAAGCGATAAGTCCAATCGAAGGATTATGCGCAAAATCAAATGTTTTATCGATTTTTTATAAACATTTTGCACCAGCAATAAAATAGATAAATTTTTTTACACAAACATTAAATTACAAAACACAAATTTGTAAAATATATTGAAATAAATTTGACTACGCATTGCATATTTATTTTAAACTCTGTGTGTTCGATATGTAAATTCGCAATATGATCATGAGCAAAAAAAAAGAATCCGTAAACAGCGCATAGTTTATTAGACATATAACTGAATATATATATATATAGTATACACATCTATAAATATATGCATACATATTATGTTTTACAATTAATAAATAAACAACAAAAAAAACACATAAAAAACCTATTGTATGTACAATTTAAGTTAAAAATGAGAAACGCAAACAGCAAAAAAAAAAAATACAAACAAAACACAACAAAAAAAGAATAAAACAAAATTCAGAAAAACTAAAAAAAAAAACTATTAAAATTGATGATTTTTGATGTTGAGCATGTGTAACGGTATCTCAGTTAATTAGCTAGTTAATTCATTAATTTGTATGTAGTTGAATTTAACAATTCTTTATTGCTATTTTTTATAATCATTTATTATTATATTATTATTATGATTTTAAACATACAAAAATAAAACCAAATGATCATTTGGACCCAAATTAGCTGCCCATTTCATTTTCATGCCATAATGATATTGATTGCCACAACACGTTCAATAGAAATCATTTAATAGTGTTTTTCCATTAACTTTATTATTGTTTCATTCATTATTATCAACATTTGCAATTTACGTACTGTGACGGCTAATTAGTTAGTGTCTGTGTCTTGGTGTTTAACTAAATTCTATACACTATAAGTTTAGTTAACTACGCCGCCGATGCGGCGGCGCCATCTACTTCATCTGATCTGGCATATTGCAAATACTCCTTGATATCGTAGCCAAAAAGATCAAAGTCAAATCTGCAAATACAAACCAGTTTCAAGATTAAGTTTATGTTTAAGCTAAGTTTGGCCTGCTTACTGATAGTACTCGTACAGCTCCAACATCTCCTGCCTGGTAAGCTGGGAATAGAACTGCTGTTGCAGCTCCTGTGTCTTTCTGCCTCCTTTGCCCATGTTGCGCCACACGGGCGCTATGACACGCTGGAGGCCAGTCTTTTCAATAAGATATAGTTGATCCTCTGCCAGCGATTCGAACTTCAATATCATATCGAATCGTATAAGGCAGGGTGTACAAAACGATGTGGCCGACACAAAGTGCATATCGATATAGTTGCCTCGTTTCACCTGATCCAACAGCCAGTGCACAAACTCTGGAAACGATGGATACTTTGTGTTGCCAGCACGTGCAATCAGCTGGGGCTGCAAACGCTCTAATATTTTAACCATCGATCTTTAAGCTATAACAATCAAACACTACCTTCTTGCGATAGCTGCGCACAATGCTGCGTCCAAGTTTGTCATGAAAGGAATAGGGCAGCGCGAATACGATCTTATCTCTATAGGCGCTTAGCAGTCTCTCAAATGGATTTCTAGCTATGATAAACGTAATTGAATCGTTTTGTGCTTCACGCAGCTAAAAATAACGAAACATAACAGTTAAGTATCATTATGTTTATTTCCCCGAAATTCTCACCTCTTGCAGCGTTACGCGTGGATAACGCTCTCTGGCCAGATTGAGCAGAATCTTTTTGGTTTTAAGCAAATAGTTCGGCGTGTAGCCGGCCAGTACATTAAAATTGAACATCCATGATGATGAGGCAGCCTTAAAGACATTGCACCTGCAACACACACACATACACACACATCGCATACAGTCTTTAACTGGAAACACTGCTCTGGTACACAGTTCGTAGTTCTCTTACCATATAATATGATATTTTTTATTAACCAAGAACTCCCAAGTGTTGGGCGTATGCCAAGAGTCCTGACCTGCATTAATAACCATGTTAGCCACAAATCAGTTAAACGCTTTCTAAACTTACCCAACACATCCAGTCCAAACTCCGAGCACTTTTCCTTCAGTCTATTGAGTCGCGCCTCCATGCGCTGTTCAGATAAGAGATAAATGATAAATAATAAATGATAAAACATATGTATATTAAATACTACTTAGAGCTAAAAGCACCTACCACAGACATGTCCTGCATTTCATCCGTTGAAAGCGTTTGCACCGCATAATCGGGTATGAGGGCGAGTCCTGTTTCATGGTTAATCTGTTTGGAATATAGACATGGAATACAGAGCAGGAAACAGCACTTAATGACTATGTTTTTGGTTTTTGCTTTTTTTGTTGTTGCTGCTGTCAAAGAACCCAAATGTTATGCCAAGCCCAAACAACTGCCAATCATTTCATTTGTTTTGTGGTTATGCAGAGAAGTAATGAGGCTAAGCGAATTTTAATTCTTGCGCGCTTTTATAATGTGCCCATAAATTTGACGGTTTATTGTGTGTGTGTTTACATTGTTTGGTCATTAACTATGAGTGTGTGTGTGTGTTTGTGTGTTAGATATTTACTTTATCAACATAGCGCCACTTATTCTTAGTCTTGCCCGTTGCGACCACAGTAAGCTCCTTGTTTTTGTTTTTGTTTAACAGCAGCACAGGATAACGAAAGTTTTGTCCCGCTGACAGCGGTTGTTGTTGCCTTTGTTGTTGTTGTTGTTGTTGTGTCTGTTGCAGATGCTGCTGTTGCTGCTGCTGCTGTAGCTGTTGCGAATTAAAGGCCTAAAAAAGCATTGTTGCATTTATACAATTAAACTTAGTACATTTTTTTTTGTGGTTAACAATGCTAAAAAATGACGTGGCGTATGCGTAATATACAAGCGTTTCACTTATGAATATTATAAATCCAGCAAAAAGCAAGCCAGCTACCACAGGTAGTCAGCACTGACTCATGCCGCTGGCATGCCAGTGTCAAGGTAATCCCAAACGCAACCAATTAAAATCTCAGCGACAGCACTGTCAACTGGTATATCACTATAAATCTAGATGATTCTTAAGCGGAAAGGCAAATGTTTAGCGCTCATCATATGTCTCGTGTTTCTATACCCCAGCATCGAGAGCATATTGGGGGCATATTGCTAGGAACAACTTTAGCTTGAGCTAGTTTAAGTAATATAAATAAGCTTTGGCTGCACATGCAAAACAACAATATAATAATATTCGTAACTTTATAACTTGATATAGCCTACTTAAAAGCGCAACTAACTTAGACAATAACTGTTTACTTATATACATTACAAGGTATTCGGCTAGCTTATCACACCAACTGATTACAACATTTTATTTCGAATACATTATTTTGGCATCAAGAAAAAAATAAAGTGGCGCTATGTGCATGACATGAACATGAACTGTGGGTGGTTAATAGCATACGATGTGTACAGGGGAGAGATGTTTGATGTGGGCGTTATGTGGGCAGCGTGTCACTTTAAACAGCACGCGGTGGCAGTGTGTGTGAGTGTGCTTAATTATGCTTATGTGGAGCACAACACGGCGTATGCGTATGTTTTATTTTATCTGCTTTTTAGCTGCTTAAGCATTGAGTCATTTAAATAATGTAACACACAAACTAAAGCCAACTGTTTTTTGTTTTGTTTTTTGTTTTTACACATTGATTGCGCTTTTGTTCTGAACCATCGATTTTTCTGCCTGTCCTTTGACATATCCTGCCGCGTGCGGCAGTAGTTTTATTTGATACCCAGCAAAGCAATTAAATTCAGCTTAAGCGAAAGTACGGTTCTGCAATGCGAATGGACTCAAGGTCGTTCTGGGCTGTGGCAAGGGCTAGGGCTAGGGCTAGGGAAAAGGCAGGGCAGGCAGGGCAGGCAGCAAATGCCAAATGACTTTCGAGTGAGGCGTTTAATAGTAGTTCCACATTCAAGTATCAATTGTATATTCACACACACATAGAGCTGTTCATATTGAGCTAATTTCGTATTAATTTGCACATTGCGCATTGCTTAAAAGGTGCAACGAGGTGTTAAGCACACTGATAAATAAACACGAGTGTACGAATTTGAAATATCAAGCAATTGGGAATTATTGCGCATACGTATCTAAATATGGCAAACATTTGTATACAAATGTATTAAGAATATTTTGAATGCCCTTCAACGAGCACACGAGGTGTTATGAAAACTGTAAAGCTTAGCAGATGCCAGCCACAATTATGAAAGGCAAGAAGCTTTTTAATATATACAATTAACCACTTGATTTCTATGGAAAAAAGGTAAGTATAAAGCGGGTTTGGGCCTGCATTAAGTAACGCCCAATCGATAGTGCGGCAATTTGCTTGCTGTCAGAAAGGGCAAACTTTTTCATACCCATATATACCAAGCTGTATGCACTATATGTATTTATATGAATATGTTTGCAGGGCACTTAGTAGGCAACAAACTAACAACAACTACAAAGCTACTTACGTCCTTGGCCAAACCATTTATGTGTATATACATGTACGTGTTTGTGTGTGTGTGTATGTAAGACTTACCTCGTATCCCTTAATCTTCTGCAGCTGCTCATTCCATACCAGATAGATGAGCGATATGGGCAGCAATAGCAGCGATAAGGCTGTAAATATGAGCAAATATCGCCGAACGCGACAATTTGCGTAGCTCTTGTTCAATTTCATTTAAACACAAAGCCAAATGCATAGGAACTGTTTGGTTTAGTTACGCTTCACATACATCTTAGCAATATTCTGTTTGGTTTCTTTTTTGTTTTCTGTTTTATTTATTTAGTTTTGTTTTGATATATTTCGTTGTTGTTCACGTGGTACGACATGCTCGCTTCTTTAAGCTTTAGACGTTCGCTTTTCTTGGTCTCTTGGCTGCGACTGCTACGCGGCAAATTTTGCGTGCAGTTGGCGACAGTTTTTGTACAATTTGCTCATAGCCTTGTTGTAGTTGCTTTTAGCTATATTTAGTTGATGTGCTGTGTGTATGTGTTATATGTTTAAAGGCGAGAATATACAAAAATAAATGTTTAGTAATGTAATTTTCCGTAGCAGCATAATTGCTGACACACATATTTACATATTAACAACTTGTGCAAAAAAACAACAACAATAAAAAATTGTGTCACTGCAAGAAAAGACAACAACAACAATTGAATTTTCGGTGGGCTTTACCACACTTTCAATTTTCCTTTCCTTCTGTGTTTTTTTTATTTTTTTTTTGTTTTAGGGGTTGCTCCACAGCTGCCGTTGCATGAAGTCAAGATGTCAATTATTGATTTTACGACTTTGTTTGAGGTGCGGGAGGCAGTTTTGTTGTTGTTTTTTTTTAATGTCAGCAGTGGCAGGTGCAGAATGGCATATTTGCCTTGCCACTGTCGTTGCGCTGCACTAAAAGTTAATGTGTTTATTTGGCCATTTGAGGAGCAAATATAATTTAATTGGCGTGCGTCTATGCAATTTGGTTTTTAGGCAATGCTCCAAGTTTGGTACGATATTTATATAAAATTCATTCAAATTAGCGTACAACACACGAACACACCTCACACACTTACACACACACAAACACAAGCAAGCAATCACAGACACGCAAACAAAACAAACGAACGGCGCACGCGGCGTATACGTAATGCTATCAATTGCTAACGCGACAGTTGCTACTTTACTACAATACTATATTGTTGTTTGCCATTCGATTGTTTGCCAATTGAAAGACGCTCAATCAATATCAATTGAAGCAGCCAACTGTGATTTTGTATGCCACAAGCAATGCAAACCTAAATATCAAGCCCTCCATGTATGTATATATATATAAGAAAACACTGCAAAACACTCGGCAGTTGGTGGGCGTGCGAATGTTTAGCACGCTACAAATCGGGCGGAGAGACTAGGCAGCCAGCAAACATAACACACAACACACACACACACACACACAGGCACAGAGCAATGAAAAGAAACACAAACCGTTCCGAGCGACGCACATTTCACGAATGAATTCAAATGCGAAATGAGCACACATGCTGGCCACTGTGAATTGGCATCTCTCTGCTCCTCTTTCTACCGCCACGGCTCCACTCAGCTAGCTGTGCTCTCTTTTTTGACTATCCGGACCAAATAGACGGTCAGTTTTCAGTTTCAAATATTATTGTATTTGCGCCGGCGTCGCCATAAGGCAGCTTTTGTTGCTGCTGTTCTTTTGAAAAGAGGTTAGACAACTGGGTAAGTGGGGATGGGCAAGGGTGGTGGGAGCGTTGCTAAGTCTATGCTTTTGATTTGTTTATTAGCGAGCAAAGAGCTAAGTTCATTTTTTACTATACGCTTGCCATAGGGCAAACAATTTTGTTTATAGCTGAGCACACGGCAAGGCCGGCAAGAGCACAACACTTTAAAGCAATGCGCAGAGAGACAGAGAGAGAGAGAGAGAGAGAGATTAACAATGCATAGGGTTGCTGGGCAATACAGTGGGTAGTTCGAACAGTTTTATAAAAATAATATGTCCTATATTTGTACTAATTTTGTTAGTTCTGACAACCTTTTGAATCAAATATGATTATAGCAATTTCACTTGGTGATAGCCTGAGGTAAGAATATCCTGGTCTAAATGCGTTTGTTTGTTTGGTGTAGTCATTTGAGTTAAGTTTAGTACTGGATCAGGGAATGTACATTGCAGTCCAGCTTCTTGCGGCCTTCCAGTCCCAACAGCTCCATAATGACCAGACTTTCCAGCACAACGCCGCCAACTTTGCGAACCAGCGCTGTGGCAGCGACTAGTGAACCGCCAGTGGCCAACAGATCATCCACAATGACAACCTTTTGGCCTGGCTTGATGGCCGTGCGCTGCAGCTCAAATGTATCCTACAAAATTGTTATTGATTAGTTAATATATATCGTAAAGGTAAGCAAGTTACTAACCGAACCATATTCCAGTTGGTACTCCACGGCGACCACTTCACCAGCCAGTTTGCCCTTCTTGCGTATGGGCGCACAGCCAACGCCCAGTTCGGTGGCCAGCAGCATGTTGAAGAGAAAACCACGGGAATCCAGACCCACTATCAGCTCCACATCTGGATAAGCGGTACGTATGTGCTGCACCAGTAAATCTCGCAGATAAACACATGCTTTGCCATCGGTGAGGGCACCAAATATGTCACTAATAAACATTTTGTGATAAGAGAACAGACACAATAATGAACAACTGATAAGGAGTTGAATTAGTGTCATAAAAACTACACATGTTGTTAACCATCACTTAGTAGCTGAGTGATAAGGCTAACTGACCCACCGGAAAACAATGCCCTTTTTGGGAAAGTCCACGTATTCGCCAATCTTTGACTTGACATAGTCCAATTTATCGGCAGCACTTAGTTCACCCATGATTGTGTCTTTGTTAGCTCTTGATAAATGCACGTAACTTACGAAGATTTATAGTTTTTTTTATATTCTACAGCCGCTACGTGAGCTTCACGTTTCTTATTTCCACAACTGACTCTTTATGGTCGTTTTGCAACAGCTGATAAACTTGCTGCCATTCAGCTGTGCAGGGCTGCTGCTAGTGGTGGGCATAAACAGAGATGCTTTGGCGATTAGTTTTGAAAAATTTGCCGGCTAGTTTGAATTTTGCTTGCTGGAGTTAAAAGAAAATGTAGTTATTTGTATAACATGAACACAATTCCTCAAAGAATCTTTAAATTTTCCCAGGCTTTTGTTTATACAGGAAATACCTAAGCAAAGAAAGAAAATGGCATTGTGAAGGCATTTGCTAACATCCTGCAGGTAGGCAAACCACTGCAGTTACAGGTTTTTCCGCTGACCCTCTCTGCACACACTCTGGCAGAAAAGTGATAATTGGAGAAATTTCAACAATGCTTACAAGAAACACATTCAAGCACATTCAGTACTTCTCCAGACAGCATTTATCAGAAGTTCAAAACAGAAAAAACAAATACAATTAAAAAGAAATTCAAACAATTCACATTCCATTTATCTGAGGCGCGCCAACTGTCACGATTGCGCACTCTCTCAACAACTCTCTTTTTTTATGTTCTCTCTCTCGAGGTAGCTTACGCTGAAAGCGTAGCTCAAGAGGTGATTGTCTCCCAGTGCCAAGCGGATCTAAAGACCTGCACCTCAGTTCGTTTTTCAGCGCCAAACGCGACGGTTCGTAGTGCTCTTATTTTTGTGATCGTTTCTGCGGTTCTCAAGTGTGCTTTGTTGTGCCTGATATTCGCGACTTTTTAAAATTTATGCACAACAGACGCTTAACAATAGCAACAATAAAAGTTTTAATATCGTCTAACCAAAACAAGATAAATATTCAACCGGTTCTTCAGGCTGATACGATTACTTCGAAATAGAATTGTAAGCCACACAAAAAGAGTTGCTCATGTTTAATTTTTAACGGCAAATGTCAGCTAAAGGCGAATGCAAAAAAAATATAAGCGTTACATCGTTTTTTGTTGTTTTGACATTAAACTAACCGCAAGAAACCAACAAACCTACAAGAAAACAACAACAACAATACATAAGTGCAACAATATTGCAAGCAACATTCACATTCACACAAACACACACACTCATACATAGAACACCTTTTAGTGACCATGTTGCTCTGAAGACGTGCGTTTCAAAAACTGCAACAACAGCAACAACAACAGCTGCAATGACTGCAGCCAAAACAACAACAACGGGCGAAGCAAAAACCGCGCAAGCAACGTGAAAAACCAGAAAAGAGGCACAGTTTTTTTTTGTTTTGTTTTCGTTCAAAATGAGCCACTGCAACTGCGCAGTGCGCCCTAAATGCGCCCAAATAGGGGCGACGAATTGTGGAATAAGTACTTGTCCGGTTGGAATAGGTAGTTTGGGATTGTTGGGGTTACCCAGTTTTGGGTTATAGATCATATTTAGGCTCTGTTAGCGGATTTAACCTTACCTAATCCGCTTAAATAGTAGCTTAGGATTATTATTGAAATGCACCTGGAGCCCAAAACCCGTTTGTCAAGCGATGCGCACCTGTTAAAGGTACGAAAAAAAAATTGCTGAAGAATCTCGGTGTGAGTTACTATTATGTACATACAGACATATGTATGTATGTTTGTTTGTTTGTTTGTTGTCTGGGGCCCACATAGTTGTCGTTGTTGCTACGATCTTAGTTGTTGTTGCCTATTTGCCAGCTCGCTGGGCCTTTGGAATGCGCGAATGTTTGCGAACATTAAAATCGTGATCTAATAAAAACAAGCAGTGACAGCGAAACAGATAGAAAGATAGAGAAAATAATTCACAGCAGCTTAGCTTGGACAACCCGCATCTTCTTCTGCCTAGGTTGGATTGGAACATAAAGGTTCTTTTTTAAAAAGAAACAAGCACACTTATGTTGAGTAACTGACCGCAATATTTCCGTTGCGAAAAGAAAAAAAGAAATCGTCTGCCTTAAACATATGCAAAAACCGATCGAAAGGGGAGAAATGAAGGAGAGAAGACGAAACAAAACAAACTAAACGAAAGAGGGAAAAAAGCGTTCTACAACTTTTTATACGCCCTGGCGAATAAAGTAAAACAGCTCTTTTAAAGACATTTCCGCATTATTCTGAAACGTTTTTTTTTCGTTGGTGGTGCTGCTTGTTGTTGCTGTTGTGGCTTAGTCTTTTGGAACAAGTTTGGCGTTGTTGCCAGTCAACAACATTGTGTAGCAACAACTATGGGGATGTGTTAATCAAGTGACCGTCAGCCCCTTTTACAAGCGTCTCAACTTGTTTAGGGTTCCGCTTAGCTGCTCAGTCCAAAAAAAAACAAGAGAAGAAATTAACCAGAAACAAACTGCAAAAACAATAACATGTTAGGTTAATTTAATATCAAAACACAACAAACACAAACACACACGACTCACAATGCGGAACAACGCACATAAGTAGCTCTAAAGAGCCAACTTTTCTTCGCGTTAAACGTATTAGCCGAGAAAAGCTGTGAAAAGCTGCTGAGCTAAAGAGCTGAATGTGAAAATGAATTACAAGCGGGTGCCATCAAAGTCAAGAGCTTGTCTCAGCCTCGCCTCGCCTCCTGCAGCGTCAACACTTTTCGAGTTAGGCTGATGCCTAATGTGAAATTAATGTTTATATTGCGTTTGCGGCTCTTTCAAAGTAGAAAGTCCATATGGGCCCGCTGGCTGGCTGACCACTTGCTGCTGGAAAAGAAAGCCGCAAAAAAGCAAAGCTCAAAGCAATCAAAGTTGCAGTTGCATTTTAACACAGTTCTTGCCAACTGTTTTGCAACATTAAAGCGTTGTGCCACGTCTTAAGTACAACAAAGTGCGACTTTTGTCATTACCCAACTGACCTTATTTTATGCAGCACTCTGCACTCACATACACACACACACACACACTTGGCTGCTTCTCGATTTGGCATTTCGAGCTTGCGCGCGTTTTGTGCGCGTCTTTTGCCGCGCCAGCATAAAAATGCAAAAGAAAACCGCTTTGAGTGCAGTTTTGCAAGCAGCATTGAAGTTGTTGTTGCTTTGCTGTTGTTATTGATGTTGAAATCAATGCTGATCCAGGTGAAACTTTTTGTTTTGTATAACAAGCTACCCGCCGGCCGGCAGCAACAGCAGCAGCATCAGCAAACACATCAACACATCAACAACATCAACAAATGTTGAAAAATAATTCCAGCAGCTCTTATTGGACGAACGGATGTAAATACCACATCTCACCAATCTGGCCATCTCACCGTCTCGCCATCTCAGAGCCATGGCCTGTAATGCTGCGTCATACTACAACGAGTGCCTGTACCAATACCAGTTAGAGTACTCACTGGTGTGTCTCCTCACTGCCACAGAGCATCAAAGTCTTACAAATCTCACAGCCTCTAGCCAGTTGTGGTCACTTTCTTTTCATTATTTCTTTCTTTCTTTTGTTCGTTTCGTTTCATGATCGATGTGAGTGCGCAAAGAATGCAATGAAGTACATGAATAAACAATACATACACTGAGCGTTAACACTTGCAATAAAAAGTTGTAAAAGTTGGCGACCTTAGTTTTTGCTTGACCTTTCATATTTTCTTGGCATACTTGGACAAAAATTCTTGTTTTGATATGCTGAGCACTTAAATTTGCACATTTGACCTTTAATCTGCTTGCAGACTGTAAAAAGCGCCCACTTATAGCGTGTTTCAAGTTTTTGGTGGTTTTCGTTAAACTTAGCCAAGTTTTTCACTCAGTGTATGCCTCTTGTCTAGTCGAGACAGCAACCAATTGATCGCCAATTGCAATTTGCAATTACAGCACCAGAACCTGGTACTTAGACACACACACAGCTATAAATATATATATATATATGCGCATAATCACGTTTAGTTTTCATTTAAATTATACGCTGATCGGTTTGCAGGAAACTATGATTTGTCTGTGGTATGTCTCGACATGGCCCACTCCGAAAGCCAATTGGCCAACTACAGATCCAAGCAGACTCTTTTTCTCAGCCTGTTCGCAGGCGCTACGTGAGTCAGAGTTGGTTAGAAATGAAGACAACGAATTGCACTCAAGTTTTTCAATTGTTATTTGCTTGTGTTCGGTTGGTATTTTGACCAGACGCCTTTTGTTAACTCACGTGCCTTAACTTTCAATGCAGTTGTGCTTAGAGTTGGTCATTATATTTTGTATGTTAATGGGTTGAGTTTGCTTGTGTTCTTGAAAGCTGTTTCTCCTTGACTTGCTTGCTCTTTCTTTCTCTTTTACTTATTAGCATTATTATGGTAATTGATTCTGTTGCTCGCACTTCCACCTTGATCGTTGTGCGTTTTCTTTTTCTTTTCATATTGGGGTCGTAATTGAGTGTCATTTACTTTTTATGTTTTTCTACTTTCATTGTTTGCTTTTATTTAGTTGAATCAACGAGTTGCGTTTTGGCTTTAAGGTTTCCGTTAATCTAGCCAGTTACACTTTTTCTTTTGTGTGCTGTTACCGCCCCAAAATACATAAAACAAAAGATAAAAGACACACAAATAAAAGAGTTGAACACTAAATTACGCATACGCAATGTTGTTGGTGGGATCTTGGGATCGTGACAAGACAATGCATTGAAAAACTCACTTGCATTTTTGTATTTCGTTGTTTTTTTTTAGTCTTTTGTGTATATATATTTTTTGGAATTTATTTTCGTAGTGACTTTAAGATGAATCGAGCAGAAATTTACCACACTTTCAAAACGAAACGTTCAAAAAAAAAAAAACATGTTTAAGTGTTTTATTGATAGGCAGCTAGCTCCAAGCCTGTTGCTCAGTATTTGGCATTTTGGCCATTCGCAACTTTAAGCCATGAATCACAGCTAAAATTAGACAGTCTCTCCCGCTCAATCTCTCTCTCGCTCTCGCTCTTAGCTTGTTAGTTTATTAACTTTTCGGTTTCATATTTTTGCATAACTTTTCGTTATGGTCGTTTGTTTGACATATGATTTTTCTTGTGGCATTCGAATTCGAGCTTATCATTAGCGTCCAGAGAATTGACGAATTGACTATTGGTGAAAATTAAGCAATAGCGTCAAACAATTATCTTTTGTATTTACATAAGGCAAAAAACGATTTGTAAGCGGTTAGCCGAAATATAGCGTTTAGCTTTCAAAATTGGCCAAATATTTCGTTGGATTAAAGTGAAGGGGAAAACGATATCAAATCGTTAATGATATGGATATTGCTACAGCGGAAAATATATATAAACAAACATTAAAATCTTTCATCAGTCAGCAAAAGTTATATAGTTTTTCCTATCTGGAGCTTCTCAAATTTCAAGCTCTAATTTTTTGGTAACTTTAAGCTCGGACTTCTTTCAATAACAAACAAGGTCAGCCAACTAAAATCCGCCCAAATTAATAAGCTTACAGCCCAAATTCAAACATACGCACAAAAGCAAATACATCATGACAAACACAAATAGCCAAGCATTGTTGTTTGTTGCTCTTTTTGTTTGTTATTGTGTTTCTTTGCTGTGTTCATTTTTTTTAATATTTTACCTATTTATTATTTAAGCGTGCTTAACGTTTCAACAGCTAACAATAAACAAGTGCTGCTGCCTTCTTCATAAGCATTAAAACACACGCAATGGGCACCAAAATCGAATATGTCGATACGACGCATCTATACGCTTCCAAATATATACGCAACTCGAAAGCAATTGGCGTTCTTTGGGCCATATTCACGATATGCTATGCGATCATTGGCATTGTGGCCTTTGTGACACCAGGTAAGTTTATTTACATATCTACGCATATTCCAGTTAAGCACTATTAATCTTTGTTAACCCATTTTGTTTTTGCAGAATGGATTGGCGATCCGGATAGCGATAGTGCCGGTCGCTTGGGTCTCTGGCAGCAATGTCAACGCGATGAGATCTTCAACAATTGTCAACGACAGTGGGAAAATATATTGGCAGTGCCAACGTTTTCATTTCAGGTGAGTTTGGAGCTTAAGAACAATCAAGCTTAAACTTAAACTGTTTGACTTTTGCAGTTGGCCACATTCTTTATGATTGCGGCCGTTGGTTTGGCCTTGATGACCATATTTTTTTTGGTCTGTTTGTTGTTCATGAAGTCGACGCGAGTCTTTCACATATGCGGCTGGATGCAAATTATATCAGGTGTGTTGTGTTGCAAGACAGACCAGTTAATAATAATTGTCAGCTTCTGATTACAATTGCTGACTTTGACGGAAGTTGCTTTTGTGTTATATGATATTGGCATTTCAAACTAGTTGCATTGAGCACGTTCTGAAAAGTTGGTTTTGCAATCTTATTGCAAGATTCTGATTCAATCAGCGTTTGTCACGTATTTCAAATCTTATCGCTTATTCATTTTTTTATTTGTAGCTCTTTGCATGATTGTGGCCTGTGCAGCGTTTCCCTTTGGCTGGAATTCGGATGATTTTCGTAAGATTTGTGGCCCGGAAGCAAATCGTTTTGAGTTGGGTTTGTGCAGCATTCGTTGGGCTTATCCATTGGCCATTATTGGCTGTGTGGATGGCGTTGTTTTGGCCACATTGGCATTCATTTTGGCCACGCGACATGTGCGCCTGCAGCCGGATCCAATTTATCAAAACTCGCTGTACAAAGGTAAGCTCAAACCTTTCTCAGCCACAACACACAGTCGTTTATCACAGCTTGTATTTGCAGGTGAAATTAATAATGCGTATTTGACAGATGCGATTAGCTTGGCGGGCTCACGCAAATCGAATCCACATATTACGGGACTGAATTTGCAGCCCATTTTGCTGGTGGCGCCACCTAATGAGGACAGCATTTCGCAGTTTTCGCGCTATCACTGAGTACTTGACAAATAACCTGCCTCTGATGCATTTTCAAATGTTTAACGGACAAAGCGACAACTAAGAGTTTGGGTGTCTGTATTTGCTAAGTCGTGGCAGCAACATTATTGCTGTGCTTGTCCGACAAAGCTGAGCTGTACGTAACGCCAACTTTAGTAATTCGTAGCTAGTACACCAACCTAAACTCTGTGCTCGTTAAAGTTTCTTTAGGATTTGAATTTGCTGTTTGGCTGTTACAATTTAAAGTTTTGTTTTGAATGCTTGTGTGTGCGATTGCTGCTGTGAATGTGTGCTAGTATGTGTGACAGCTCGACTGAATGATAAGTTTTAAATAATTTAACTATAAATATTTTTGTGTGTATAGCTTGTGCCTAAATTCATATATGTGTTTAGTTTGTAAGAAAATCACGCTGCCTGTAAATTATATGCCCGTAAAATATAAAAACCATAATAATGTACAGAGAATTATATGGAAGCATAAAATTAATGTTTAAATACAACCGCAAACGTCACCAAATAGCCTCAATTATGCCATCATCATCATCAGCAGCAGCAAGAAGAGGGTCAGCAACTTTTCGGTGTTTTTTTTTGCGCACTTGGACAAACAAAAATCAAATTATGCTCCACATAGCCCCCGTCTTGGGTGGGCAACAAACAGACGGCGCACATAAAAACCAATAACGGCCAACTTAGCGCCCAATTTGTTTGTACCTCTCTCTCACTCACAATAACAATTTGGCACATACTTTTCCAATAAAGTATTTACAGCAAACTTTTTTGCCTGCTTTGGCAATTGAAATATATTTCGCGCAAACGATGAAATCAAATAGAACCGAAAATACGTATAAAAATACATACAATAAAGAGAAAGTAAAAGGGAGATAGATACCGCGAAAGAGAGAGAAAGAGCGCTGCGTGATGTTTCAGTTTGTAGTCTGCCAGGCTGGGCACGTTTTAATATTCTTGTATAATTCATAAGCAATTCCATCAACGCTTACAAAAATGCGGCCTAAGTGGCCAAACAGCTGACGCCAAGAACGCGTTGCTGCAGCGAATTCCCCCTCTGTCTCCAGTGGGTAGCATTTTATTTACTTCAGCCATGGCTTCAAGCTACAAATGTTGCAACATATGGCTGAACGTATTTGGCCCATTTCGACAGGAGCCAACCCTCAAAATGAAGATCTCCTTTCACACACATCCGTCTGTGTATGTGTTTTTGTGATGTTTTGATGTGCCAATTGTTTTTATTCGAATTGATGGCATGCCATAAATGAATTTTTAACTTTTGCTTTTGTCCTTGAGGGATTGGATGTGGCAAGCTGTTGTCCCGTTATTAGTTTATCACTTGGCCAAATTTTATGCCCTTCCAAGTGCCACAAAAACACAACAACTTTTTCATTGCTAATTCATGCGTGTGTGGTTGTTTAATTACAAATACTATTAGAGATTAGTTGACCTCTTGGCATATTAGTGTAGCTGGCCACGCCTACTTAACGCCATGCTTGCCACATTGCTACAACAAAGTCAAAGGGTCGTTAGGGGCAAGGGGTTGGCGGCTCGTGGGTTTGGGGTTGGTAGGAAATGAATTGCGCCTTTAAGGTTTTCGTTTAAGTGAAATGTCAGTTGCAGAAATTGAATCGAAAATTGTAAAATTGGTTTTGTATATAACAATTTTTTTTTGTTGCTTGTTTTTGTTGCTGTTGCCAAATGAAATGAAATGAAAATGCTTTTGTTATAGCTGGCATTCCACGACACACACCCCTCTGCACCCACCTTCTGCTGCTGCTCCTACTGCTGCCTGGCATTGCTTTCTTCTTGCTTTTATATTTCTTTTCTTGACTTTTGAACATTGCGAAACATCATATTTCTTGACTGGTTGCCTGCCTGTTTTTATTTCTTGTGCAAAACAAAAGCATTGCAGCGTTGGCCTCTAGTGCCTGCCCTTTCTTCCCCCCATTCACCCCTGAGGCCAATAGGCACTTGTGTACATATAATTTATGGCTCATGCGAGTCGTGTGTTGTTGTTGTGTGAAGTCAGCGTAGTTTTGCAGAATTGTACAAAAGTCAAAACGGCGTCAATCAAAAGTTTCAGCACAACAAGCAAAGAGTCTCTCGGAGCAGCAAACGCAACTAGGAAATGCCCTGTAAGCTGGGAAGAATAAAGCATTACATACTTTTGAGATGTTGTAAATATTCTGCTTGCAAAGAGTTAAACACAATTTTATAGCATACTTTTACGCGGCGTTCGGCAGAACAGCCATTCTTTTCTTGGCTTAGAGCTAAGTTATGTTTTGGAATTTGTGTGCTTTATGTACTCAGTTCTTGGCAATTCAAGTGCTGCCTGTGATTTACCGTTGTAAAAGTCTTGGACTTGGTCTTTTGTTTGCCAAAAATAATATTGTACATTTATTTTATATATGTGTATACAAAATAGAAATTTTATAAACTTCTTGTAACATCCGCTGCCTAAATGATTAGAATTAGAAATTACAATTCTTAATTACAACATTAATTTAAAATACCTAACTAACTAAATCGAAGAACTAACTAAGTAGAACTAGAAACGAGCTCGCAATTTTCACATTGTTAAAAAATGACTAGTGAATGATTTTGTAGCTTTTAACAGATTACAAATTACAATTATATACAAATTACACAAGTATCGATAAAGATATAAACGTTTATATACTACTATAACTAGCAAACCCGATTTGGCTTTTGGTTGCAAGATAATGAATGTGCGTGAAAACGCTGCAAATGAAAATGAAAAAAAAATATATATTGAAACCCCTGTAACATCGAAAGCTTGGCAGCAATATATGCCACGATTTTGGCCAGAATGTAACTAAACCTAAACAACAATCACACACGTACACACACATACACACACACACATACACTTAAACACAAACACACACTGACAGACACACAAAGATTTATTTATTACTATGCTTCCTGACTGCTTAGCGTACAATCAATTATCGGCTGAACATCATCTCTATCCAGCTCCGGATCCAAACAAGCTGTCATAGCATGCGGCATAGTGCGCAACAGCACATAGCTATCCCGATGATGCAGCATTAGCTTGTGCTGCTGATGGGCAATGAAGCTGCTGCCACGTCGCAGCGAACGTCTGCCCATCTCGAGTATCTCCAGCGAGGGATCGCGTGCAAACACAAAGTTCTGATAGGCACGCACAAAGCTGAATATAACGGCCGAAGCGCCGCCCACGATCATCAGATAGGAGCCAATGGGCACCGCGTGTGGTGCTATAACTGTTGCCAGATAGAGCCAGCCCTTGATAGCGGGCGTCAACTCCGAGATGCCCTGTTAAACAAAGTAAACAGATATTATCGGACATTTGTCTAGTCGTTGCTTAACTAACCTCTTCGAGCCACATGACCGGAAATACAAAGTCACGAAAATCACGCACGGGATGCACGTCCTTGGCTTGTGTCACCTTCAGATTCAGCTGAATGCGCACTTTACCCTCTAGCGGTACTCCAAGTTTCTAAACATACAAATGTACACATTAGGAAATATATAAAAATAAATTATTATTTACTTCTTACCGGTTGTATTTTGAAGTAGGTTTCATGTTTCTCTCGCTGTGGCTCGAGACCCTCGACGGCATCGAGTAGCTCGGGATCGGCTTCATAGAAATGTGGATTTGATATGTAAACGGGTGCACCATACTGACAGGGACTGATGTTCTGTAAGCCTCTAACGGCATCATACTCATTGGTATCGTAACACTTGTTATCCGGATTGTGTGCCGAATCGCCGTAAGAGTTATTCGGCAACCGATAGAGATCCGCTGCGAGGCCATCTTTCTCCACACGCTCCACATACTTGAGCGGTATAATGCGGCACAGATCCTTGTCATAGATATGCACCATATCCGACTTGGTGATGTCTCGCGGCGGAAAGAAGGAACCCTCCGAGCCAGCTATGCTCGTGCAAGGTTCCTCGTTCCAGTGCGGCAAACGATCCAGGCCATTGAGCGAATCAATGTAGCCAAACTGATCCATTCCCTCGTAGCCTGTCTTAATGCTCGATACCTCTGTGAGTGTTCCGTTGCGTGCAAGCAGTAAGCCCATTTTCTCCATGGGCCTCATATGCTTCGGATAGAATCTATGCGCCAGGCTAACTAACGCATCGTCATACCCAAAGACCAATTGATCCGCCGTAACATTTATAAACGGTGTAAGCTTGGCGGCAGATAACACAAAAGATATTGTTTTGGACAGCAGATAGCCCAGCTTTGGACTCAGACTAGTGAGGGTCTAAAATGGTAACACAAATATATTTTTGTTAAAAACAGTTAGTTAAGCAATCTTCTTTGTACTCACCAGCATTGGTATATTGGGCGTTACTATTGGCGTATTCTTATCAATACTCAGTTCAGGAACAAATTGTAAGATTTTCTTATGCTGATATGACACCGTATAATTGTTCTCATGGAATTTCACATTCACCTTCTCCATGTCTTCCCTGTAAGACCACAAAAGAAAAACATAAAAACGTTTATAGCCAGTTATCAGTTTGTGTTAAACGTTGTAACTCGGTTAAATCAGCACGTGCTACGCTCAGTGTTAAAGCCAACTGGCAGTTAGCCACAAAGTCAGGGACAGTGTTGGTCATAAACACAAAACCCAACCCAAAACTGAATGTCAAGTTCATTTGTCGCCAGTTGAAGAGAAATGTGAGCAGCGACGGCATACAACAAAAAAAAAACAACAACAACATGAATAAGAAGACAAATGCTTTGGCGTTTTTGTAGCGTTTTGCTGGCGGTTTTGTTTTTTTCGCTGCTACCGTTTGACGCTTTGTTGTCATTCGATGTCAGCAGAAACTTATCTGCTAATTCATCTTGCATTTGTGGTCGTCGTAGCTTAATTGTATATTAATTTAAACAAACCAAAATTAATTGTGGTATTATTATCATGTATATTGATAGATCTGTTGATATTTGGAATGGATTTGAATTTGAATTTGCTGTTAATTTATCTTATTGTCTGATTAATCGCCGAACGCCTGCTCTTGGCCAGGTTATCCTTCATTTGAACGGGTTTAATCGCTGGGCGGTCCCACAGCTTGTCAAACTAAACATTTTTTTTTTACAGATACACACCATATCATTCATTCATTCACGCTCTCGTTTTTGATCGCAGGTGATTAGCTTTGTTTTTGTTGTTTTCCTCCACCCAATCTGATGGCTCAATTAGAGGTAACGGCAGCGGCTGGCTCAGTGGCTCAGTGGCTCAGTGGTTTTAGCGTTTTAGCGCAAATTGTCAGCAGCTTTGTTGGCAAATCTTTGTGCAACTTGCTGTTGTTGCAACTTTTCTTATGCTCATACAAATTGCAGTTATTTTTTAGTGTTTAAATTGTTTTATTGTTACGAGCTTAGATCAAATACAATATGGATTTGATACAGTTTAGTAAAGCAATCATAATTATTTGTTAACACTGAGCTAAATGTAATTGCTATATGGGTTTTTCTAGTTCAAACGTGTGAACTTAGATATATAAAGAATATAATTAAGATACGATCAAGAGCATTTCATGCTTAAAGCTTATAATGATCTTAATTGTTTTACGCAATAGTTCAAGCAATAATTATCAAGAGAACGCCTTTACTTCATTTAATAATAATATTATTATTTGAGATTGGTTTTTCACAAAACGCTTTCTATATAGGCATGACGATCGAGTGTTTTTGCATTTAAAAGCAAAAGAAACAAATAATTATGTTAATTGCACTCATTAAAGTCGATTTTAAACACGTATTTCCTAACGAGCCATGACCAAAGAACATTTTAAGCTAAGCTTAACTCAACTTGTATTACTTTGTGTTTAAGAAGTTTCTAAAGAATCAAAAGGCGTAACCACTTTCGTAATTGTGTTTATGATTTTGGTAAATTTCTGAGAATTTTTGCTTACCTGTAGACAAACGGACCCACCTCCTGCAGCTTGGGCTTCTCGCCATTGAGGAAGCCATCTGGATTGGAGACATTATAGATATAGACCTTGGTTAGGCGTATTACGCCGGGCCTTTGCCAATAATGATAGCTTAATGTATCATTCCACAGCCTTAAATTCTAAATAATAAATAAATAAAAGAAAGGATTAGTTTAAATTTAGCTTGGTGGCACTTAAGACTTACCTTGAGTATAAAATAATCCAGCCATGGTATGGATGATAAAGCTATGCCTAAGATTAATGTTACTATACCAAAAATTATCACAGCTAGTCTATCTGAAAGTAAGTGCAATAAACAGTAAATATTGTTAGTTACAGTAAACACATTGTTAAACAATAGTTAGTATTTGTTCTTACTGAAGCTCAAAGTCTTTGTGATATTGTTTAAATATTGGTTTGTTAATTTTTATGAACTCAATGTTGACAGACAAACTAGAGACAAATGACAAACTAAACGTTAAACGTCATCATTTTTTGTAATCTAGGTGCGTTTTAAGCTTTCACGTATTTACACTACTTCACACCTCCTTTATTTACGATTAAATACTATTCGCATCAAGTAGAAACGATTAAAATTGTGCTTGAATTTATTTACAGCTGTCATTTTGTGATCTTGCTCTTGGCCAACTTATCACTGGCTGATGCGTTTTCTGACAAGCGTCAACAATTTGTTGCTTATCAGTTTTATTGTTAACGATGTTATGCACTTAGGCGGACTCGATTAACCCATCTGCCATTACCTTGCTGGCATTTTGTTGCAGTGTAGTGGTGGGCGTGTTGGGCGGACAATTATCTTGTGCACAATGCCAACAAGTTTTTTTTTTTTGTAGATCAGCGTCCGCGCCCCCCTAAAACAGTCAACGAACTGAATGCACTTCGAGCCACACACGCTTCACTGGCTACCCCAAAAAGTGCAAGGCCCAGCATTTAAACATAAATTATAAATTAATATACATATATTGTGCAAAAAAGTGTATAAGTGAAGTTTTTTGGTTTTTTTTTTTTTGTTTTTTCGGGTCAGTCGCATCAGCGTTTCGATAACGAAATGCACGAAATATTGCCGTGGATCATAAATCTAGACAGATGCGATGAGCTATGGGCGCGATAATTGCATTGAGCTAAACAAGAAAGCGGCAAAGTTCAAGCGTTTCATTGACCCTGAAAAAAGTCTGATGAAGTCTCCCAAAAAAAAACCAAAAATCAACAACAAAATTGACACAGAGAAAGTTACGTAAAATGTCATAAAAATCACAAGCACACAATGTTGACATTTTGGCAATGCTCGAACGTATTTTTATATATATATATGTTTTTTTGGGGCAGCTGTCAAATTCAAGGTCAAGGGAGTATACTTAGTCTCGTCTCGTCAGCGGCACAATCTGATCGCCATTTCGCTTGTTTTTGCCGTCGGCTTTTTGCCTCTTGGCTTCATCTGGTTGCGTTGCCGTATTAGTTGAGGTATCGATAGTTACATATCTATCTATATGCGATATACAATTGTTGCTACTGCTGCTGCTACTGCAAAAAGAAAACGCTTGCATTGGGGTTTAAGCTGGCCGACATGGTCAATAAACATTTGGCACACAATTGATACGTCAGCGCCTGCTGCTGTAGTTGACAATAATGCTGAGTTCTCTGCCGTTGTTGTTGTTGTTGTTGTTAACCAAAAGTTGTTTTGTTTATTGCATGTTATTACTTGTGCTTGTTTATACCCTATCCAAGAGTCGTTTTGAGATGTTAAGTTGACTGCTTTCAGTTATGTTCAACATGAGACAAACAAGCAGAACTAAACTCTGCTTCCGTTTTTTCAAGATCCTAGCTGCATAATTGAAGCTCCTGACAGCTCTTTTCATGCATGTACTTATTGTTGAAATGCTGCCAGTTGAAGATCTTTCTTTAAGCCAACAACCTACAAAACCAACAAAACTTTTTGCTGGAACTTTTATCAAACTATTGGTATTTTAGTTATATTAAGCTAGTTGCCAAAAGAGCTTATACCTTTAACTAAAAAATATGGTTAATATCTAAACTCCCTTTTAACTTCAAGCCCCTGTGATATATACTTAAAGCTGGTGTCGTATGCTCGTTTTGTTAATAAATTGTTGCTGAGCATGCAATATTCTCGTTGCATAGATTTTGGTATTTGGTTACCATCCGCCATAAAAAAAAACTGAACTGTCGCAATTATGTTGTGAACTTTGTAACAACAATTGGTAAGACCCAATTTAAAGTCAACTTTGCTGTAATGACAATAAATAGTTTATTTATTTATTTATTTTGTCGTTTTTTCTTGGTTTTTGGTGTGTGTTACTTTCAGTTCACAATTTGCTGTTAAAATTAGCGTTAACAATTACAGGCTGTAATTTGCAGCTGGCCAGCACAAAGCAAATTCAAAAGCTGCTGGATTGGTTGCCTTTAACAAAAGCAACAATAACAACAACAATAATAATGCAAACTAAACATTTGCAACGCCTGCAGCTAAACATTTAAGCTCAGATTTCGTATCAGAACGTGCCTCAAAATGAGCTACAACAATGGAGATGCCGCTTGAGGCATGATCTGACTGTCAAGTGTACCGTTGATCTTGCTTTAGCCGCTGTTATTGTTTGTGTGCATTGCAGTTCCATTGTTTGAGGAGCATTGTTTAAGCAAATTATTGCAATTCTTGTAGGAAATGGAGATGGCATGGAATTACAGTGGGAGAGCACTTCCTTGTGCCGCATACGCCTTACAGTTTTGCATTCAGATGCATCCGAATTCGAATCAACTGATTCGCATCGATGCCAATTAGCTACAGCAACACATGTCCAGCAAACCGGTTAACGGCTATGGACGTGCCTTCTTGGCCATTTCGCTTTTTTAAGTTATCGCATATCGACCCTTAATTAAAGCACTTACAACTGATCTCAATGTTGGATATTGAAACGAACGCCATTCCCTGGAAAGTTTCCCTTTTTTTTGGAGGTGGTGTACCATTAAAAAGATGCATGTAAAACGAAATTAAATAGCTGTAAAAATTACGAGGGCATGCTGTGGAAAGTGAAAGGAATGTCTGTCTGTCTGTGGTGGGGAGAAACCCATAAAAGTTGCAAAAAAAAATATAAAACAACAGCAACAAAAAGAAACAAGAAGCAATTGCAAAATTATACTTAAAAGAACAACATCGAACTTGACATTGACTGTGGTTGAACTTAAGATTTGAGCAGACAGCCATACAAAAAGGGAATGTAGTTAAATAAAGCGATTTTAAATAACATATATTTGTTGCACTTACAGTTGCTATCATTAATGAGTCTTGTTATTAGCGTAGCAATTAACAAATGAATGGTCAGGCAATACGGAAGATATTTTAATTCAAAAGAAACTTCTCTTTATCACTATGCTCTCTCTCGGGGCCTATATTGGCATCTATCTGTCAGCACATCACTCTTGGAATGTGCATGCCAAAGATTCGACAAACATTTGCCAATGATCAGCTAGCTTTGAGCAAACTAATCGATGCAGGCGGAGACAGAAAGAGAGAATGCCACAATCGCTCAATAGGCACGATCTATTGCATATGGCCTAAATCAACTGAAACAACTGCACATTTGATTATATAATCACACACTGTGCGACTTGTTATTGCTAAAGACGCCATGTGCACCTAACCAGCTGAGACTTCTTCTTGGCAATGTTGGCGGCTGCTGCAGCAAGAGCCGTAGCAAAGGCAGTAGCAAAAACCGCGCCTATTTCTGTTTGTGCAGCGCACACACAAAACTTAATGGCAAATGCCGTTCCCCTGCCCCAAGCCACCAAAACGGATGCCTCGTTGAGAGTCTGACTTAGAATTGGCCAGCAGCAGGCAGGCAGGCAGGCAGGCAGGCAAGCAGCTGTGATTGCTAACTTGGCTGCTTAATTGTGTTAATTTGTGTTCACTCTCGTCGAGCGCGCTCTTTTAGTTCACATTGCTCTCATGTATCCATGTCCAGAGCTGGCCACTCAACTTCATCTCAGTTTTTGGTCGCGCACTCTTGCAGCTTCAGATTTCGGCTTGTATGTTTTGTATTTATTCATTTTTACTTCTCTGGCTCTATCGTTTCGGCCACTTGAGGTCTTGTAGTATATTGATTTGGCAACATTTTCATATTTGCTTTTGTATGTACGAGACTTGAGTGTGTGTGTGCGTGTGTGTACTTGTATTTGTTAGTTGTAGCATTTGGCAGTTAATAGTTGTTGTTGCTGCAGTAGACAACATTGCATTGACCAGTTAAGTACCCGCTTGGACTTTTCAATTGCGAATTTTTGTATTGCCTTTGCTTCACTTCTGTTTAAATTTTTTTCTTCAAAATGTTTTTACTATGTTTCTTTATGGGTTTTTTTGTTTTTCGTATGCTTGTCAGCCTGTTTAACATGATATTAGAATTGCCCAAGCACTGTGGTACAAAATCAAACATTAAGAGCTTATGCAATTTATATTCTATATTCTATATTTTTAAGTCAGCTTCGTTCCGCTTCGCTTGACATCTGACAAATATCAAATAATAAACGAAAAACCTTCAAATGATTAGAGATAATAAAACTCATATCAAATGCGTAATAATCAGCTAAACAACTTAGTCAGCAATCATCTCGTTGAAGCATCCGTAGCATCATAATGTTGGCACAACAATAAAAAACTAGAGAAACACACATAACTTCTAAGGGGAAAACCTTTATCAGATCACACGTATGCGAGAGGTCTTTAAAATAGAATGTCAAACCCCAAATCATAATAATTGGTTGTCACATTGTAAACATGGCTATAAAGCACACTGTATAACAACGCTGTCAAGTGCAAAGCGCTTTAAAATAAGTATTGCAGCCAAACATCAAAGCGGCCAGCAAGAATTTTTGCCCAAAATTAATGGCAATCAAAAAACTAACGTAAATGAAACCGAAACCGAAAGCAAAATCAACACTGAAACCGAAAGCAATACGAGTCTTGGGCGGCATGTCTAAGCCAAGTTCAGAGAGTGAACAAACAAGATGGAGAGCAAGTAATCGAGTAGCAGAGAAAACCAGCGCGAGTTTGAGGCAGTCAATGTTCTTGGCCATGGTTGTTGTTTGTACACTTGTCTACACTACGACGCGACAAATACAAGTCTATAAGCTTGGCTCACTTGGCGTATACGCAATGTCGCACTATTGCACAGAACGCGTCGGACTAAGTGAAGGCAAGTCTCGTGTCTGTATCTATCTGTGTGTCCGTTTCCTTGATTTCAAACTGACTGCTGCTTAGTTGCTTGCTTAGCTAGCTTCGTTAGAGTTAGTCGCAGTTGTAAATTGTTGTTTTTCACTTTTCCATTTTGTTTATTTTTTTTCAAGTCTGCATCACTTGATTGCCTTGTTGTTGCTGCTGTATTATTTTTTTGTTTTGTGGTATTTTTGTGTTTTTTGGCCAAAGACTTGTTTTGCATTGCAGTTGCAGTTCTTGGATGACCAGTTTTGTTGTTGTTTTCTTGATTTTTATCTATATAGTAGCTATAGCAAAATCATTTTTTGCCTTTGTAAAGTGGCTCGCAACTAGTTTGGCTGTTTATATTTTGGTAACAAGTTAAAAAGCTGCAACCAATTAAGTAGTTGATATTGACTTTAGGCTGGTTAATTGCGCTGTTATTGATAAATTAAATAAATAGTTTTTAGTTGGTGTTAACATGTAATTGAAATTAATAAAGAAAACAATTTTAAAAATTCTAAAAACTCCTATTTTGTATTATTTTAACAATTGAGAAAAAAAGTCGGGATTTTTTATGATTCTGATGCAAATGGATAAACAGCTTAGAAGCTATTCAAAAGCAATAAAAATGTATTAAAATCGATTTCCTGCCGTTTGGCAGTTTTAAACAAACAATTCTTCAATTATGCTTTTAATGATTTGCACATTTTTTTGTTAATACTTACTGTTGCTTATCTTAACGCCATGCGATATTAACATGGACAGTGGCGTTCCTCTGTGTGTTAAACGTGGGCGTGAACACCGCCCCGTGCCAGTTGACCCTTGCTGTTGTTGTGGCTGCTGTTGTTGCTGTTGCTGTTGCTGCTGCTGTTGTTGTTGTCGACGTTGACCACGCCCACAGCTGGCCCAGTCGAGTAGATGATCTCTAGCCGTGCGTCCATATCTCAAATAATGTTTTTCTAAGCCCATAATTCCAGTCTGTCAAATGAGATAAACCGTAGATTCTAAGTTTAAGTCAAGTGCAATAACTTTGTGATGGTTAGTTTCTGAAAAGTCAACAACATATTTATCTAGCAATTAAAATTTAATTAGTCTAATCTCGTTTTTTTATGGGGTCAGTGCTTAAAAACAAAAATGTTTTTAATTACACTTGCTTGGGGGAACTTTAAAGGCAGAGAAGCGGGGTCAATAAACAATAAAACTATAGCTCTATCAGGGCCTCAGTTGAATTAAGTCATAAATTTAATATAGAATGCATCATAAAGATCCGGTACAATAGAAACCGCAACAATTCGTGCCAAATGCTTAAATGAAGCTGTTAAATGCTTATTGCTTATTTGCATGTTTGCCAAGATAAATGCTTTAAGCAAAGAGCTGTTCTAAGACAAATACTCTTTGTCTAAATTAAATATGAGTTTAAAAGCTGTAAACTAAAGAAATAGAAATTTTTACAATTTATTAAAAGAAATAGTTTTTTTTAACCAAAATTGGTTTTCTTTTTCGTCGGATTAGTCTTACCCGAGCGGCTATGAAGTGTATAGCTCAATTAGAATAAATTAATTAACATTTGTTACCTCTTGGCTCGCGCTTTGGTTGTAATTATTGATTACCTCCACAGAGGCGACAATCTATGCAAATATTGCAGTTGGGGCGTTCCTGATCGGATCATCTAAGATTAGAGATACCTTAATTAATGGCCAGTTAGGGTCTGGTAAATTTGTAATGGGAATCCGTTTGGGTGCACGTTACAGTCGCACGTGTTAATAGGATGTCATGACAAGTGTTTTGCAGCAAAAATAGTCGCATCAGCAACAAAACAAAAGACTCAGGCAACAAACTTGCCGGCAAGCAAAAAAAAACTTTCATAATTTATTTGCCATGTCACTTGTATGCTGCAGCAGCAGCGACAGCAGCCAAGAGTGTCAGCTTAAGCGATCTTCATCTCATCTTAAAGTATGCGAAATGAATCAGCTTGACTTGCTTTATGACTGACATAACAGACCATAACTAAATATGAAAAAGTTCATTTTTTTGTTACAATTGAGCGATTTTTAAGTTATGAGCAAAACGTTGTGTTAAGCAAGAAACAAGAAAAAAAAAGTTGTTTTCAAAATTATTTAAACACAATTAATGACATTTAGTTGGATGTTTTTATTTTGCTGCCTGTTTTAATTGCCTGCAGACAAAACATTGTCAACTGCTTTGGGCCAAGTTCAAAAGCACTGCCTCTGCCCCGGCATCTGACTTAATTTGCTCGCTAAAGAAACCTCCCTACCACAACAAAAAAGAAGTCTAAAGCTTGTTGCGCTTAATGAGCATAAAATAATTAAGGCCAGTTTTAATTTGCCAACATTTGCGCAATGTGGAAATAAGCAAGGAAGTAAGGATGTGCCAGGCATAAGCAATGGAACAGGAAGTGAAGTGGAATAAAATCATATATATTTGTAGATATCATTATTAAAGCTCATTAAGAATTGGTTAATGATTGAAAGAGAATTTTTTATAAGGATTCTCTGTGAGCTGCTTACCTAAATCTCAAGTTTGAATCAATAATCAAGTGATTGTCTTTGGGAACGTGAGAAGCATCTTGCAGATTCTCATTTTCAGTTCTAGTCTTTATCAATCAATTGACTATGCCTATGCCCAATAAATCAACAAAATCGCATGACAAACACTATTTCATTTATGATAGAAACGTTCAAACAAAACACTCAGCAGCTGTCTAGCTTATTGTTGCTTGTCTTCTGAAGTGTAAGTCTCCATCGACCACATTCTTTTAGCTCATAAACGAAACCTCTAAACTTAAGCTGTCAACTTTGGCTGCTAGTGTACTTTAAGTTGTGCATTTAGTGTCAACAGAATTCCACTTCCACTTCTACTGCAGCCCCAATTAGGTGTACATAAAATAGCTGTAATGCTTTCCCACCAAATTGACGACTAATAAGCGACGCTAAAGCAAATCCATTAAGAAGTCGCCACGACATTATCAACGCTTGCCACACCCCCTTTCGGGCGAGACTTTAAAAGTGTAACTGAAACACGTTTTAACAATTTTCTGCTTATTTTCACACATTGACTCCGGCATTTTGGCCGGCATCAAGTACGACGACAACGGCAGCGACAACGGCTTGGTCACCTGGCAGCCAACTCGACTTCTTTTTGGCCCCGAATCGTGTTTAGTTTTGTTCGCTTTATGCTTCTTTGGCATATTATGTAATAAAATGCAAGTGGCGCGAGCATGTCATATATTTTTTTTTTTATCTTCTTGTGTTTTTCTTATTTCTAAAGAGACACGCCAACTGAGCGAGAGATAAATGAAAAGAAGTGAAAAATAGTTGTCCGCACTAACTGTCTAGAAATCATTAACGAATAGCTCAAACATTTGCGTAAATAAAGAAATTACAACAACAACAAAAACCGCAACAACAACAACAACAAGTGGCATGAAAAGTAATATTGCAAAATTGCATAAATACAAAATCTATTGACCCAAATACACTTTTATACAATTTTATAACCAGTCGGGCACATATGGCAACATGTTGCCACACTGCCACAGTTCCAGCCACAAAACTCCCAGCTCCCAGCTTTGAAGCTTTCTAACATTGCCAACAGCTGATGACGATATTGAGTCTCGCTTTTGGTCAACAGCTCATTGGTAACAGTAACACTTTCGATTGCAGCAGTCGCTGCAGTCGCTGAAGTCGGTGCAGCAACTGCCGCAACTGCAAACAACAACAACAACAGCTAACCAGACAAACCAAACGGGCCATTCCAGCCAGAAAATAAGTAGGTTGCTTGGCCAACAGGCCACTAAGCCACTAAGCCAGTAAGCCACTAAACCACTGAGGCGCTGAGCCACACTGGCTGCTTGGCATTTGCCAAAAAAAAAAGAAACAAAGCCAAAAAATCTTCTTGCCTACCTGCCTGCACCTGTTTGTTGTTGCTGTTATTGCTGATGGCTAATGCAATCGCTTTGTATGAATGAGTCAAAGCTGCGCCTGCGCTTTTGGCTTTTAGCCTTCAGCTTTTAGCGGGGCATATGAGACAAAGTCAAGCAGTTTGTAAATGGCAAAGGACTTGTGCTATCAGCTTTTGTGAAGAGAGAAACAACAAATTCGTTGTTTTGCATTAAAGTTCATGTGTTTGTGGCAGCTACTTGGCTTGCAGTAGCTGATTATTCCAGTACCTTTGTTGTTATATCCACTTGTTTGCATATTTTTTTTGTCTTTTTGGGATAAATTTCACACAGCATCCAATTGCAAGAGAGACTGCAGGCAGCAGTGCGAAGGTCGCGCACCATTTATCTTTCTCTTGTGACAGCTGTTTCATATCCAGTTTGTGTTTTTTTTTTTTAATTTTTGCAGCTACTACTGGCATTTATATATATATTTATTTATTTTTTGGACACACGTCGCCTCCTTTTTATGCATTTTTAATAAATTTTTAAGTTAATTTTTTTTGGGGCTCAGTTTGCTGCCAACTGATTATTTAATGCAGCATATAAAATTTCAATATTTTTTTATTGCCACTGCGCTTTTAGCTGATTATAGAGAGACGGCGGTAAACAGAGAGAAGTGATTGCAGCGGCACTTGAATGGCTTCATAAGCCAATGCCAAGGAATCGCCCACAAAAGGGTCTGCAAATGAATGATAAAAGGAGGGGCAGGGTGTATAGCATTTCATAATTGGCATTGTTGGAACGCGTTGATTGGCAAATTGTATGCAATTATGGCCAGCAGATAGAGCGGCGAGAAAAGTTTTCCGAAATGTTCACAATGATTGCACAAAGTTCGTTCATCTTTCGCTCGGTTGACATTGAGACTGCCCAATATTGCGGAAGTTATCGAACAGACAGAGCAGATGATCAACATAAGTATTTAGCTGTAATTGTTGCTTACACATTGCTTGGGCATTCATTAGGCGACTACCTGGCTTAATATAGCTACATATAATTTCTTTGCAAACAGCACGCATGCCCCAAAGGCGCCTTTCATTTGCTTGGTTAACTATCTACCCGCCTGGCCACATTTTTATCTCTCTTTACCAAGTAAATCGATTCGCTGTGCTCAATTACCCTAAATTGGCAACACTTCGAGCGTATGAAATCATTCTTGCAAGCATAGGTACAACATTTACTCAATTGTATTAATTAATTTAACATTCAACTTCAAATAGTTGCTTAATTCGCCAAAAACAAAAAACGGACAATATGTATCGAAAGACTGAGGCAACGAACTTGACATCCAGCTGTGCCAAAGGTAAAAGGTTGAAAGTGACCAAGCTACCAGCTACTGCATGAGTTAATAAACTAATTAGTCTAAGCGCTCACTAATCAAATATTACAAAATAAACATAGGTCTAGAAGGTTAAAATATTAACTATATGCATTGAGCAGAAGTAATCGTTGAATATGATTAGTGTGCAAGTTGTTACGGCTGGACGCGCCCAACGTTATAGATCTATAACTATCATAAATGAATACTAACACATTGACAAAAACATTAGCACTAAACTAAACTTTACTTAACTTTACTTAAACCCATTTGACATTTAGCAAAATCTAAAATCTTCAACTTCTTTTTGGGCAAACAACAGCATTTTGCTACTATTTGTCTACTCTGCAGCGCTGCAGTTAAACATTTAAATAAACAAATACTTAAACTGAACCTCTTTAAATATTTGGGCAAGGGCTCTTAACGCCTTTTTGCCAATTCGTTTAGCTAATTCTTGTTGCTACTTTAGCTGTTAATCTGCCAAAAACTTTAAGAAAAAAAAAAAACTGTTGCTTGTTATTCAATTAAAGCCAAATTTATTTTTGGCCTAGCTAATTCTTTTGCTAACTTGCTACGCTCTTCCTCTCTCGCTCTCGCGCTCACTCATCTCTTGATACTTTTTGTTGCCGTGGTGAATCGTTGAAGCGTGGCCGCTTTACCAGATTATTGGCAAACAATTTTTATATATATATTTTTCCAATAGCCAACAGCAGCAGCAACATTAACAACAACAACAACTGTTGCTGATTTTTGCTGCCTGTGCGTCTAGTTAGTTAGTTGACTTGTGTGTTGTAATTTATTTTTCACTGCCTATCTCCATTTGCCTTTTGGCCATGCGGTTTAGTTTACGAACCATTTAAAGCTTGAGCTCGCTTGTACATAATTTTGTAGTAAATGCTCTAATAACGCTGCAGAATTATGTATATTGGCTTTAATGTTTAAACTTGGCTCGTTGCTTACGGCCAGCAAGTGCGTTATAACAAATCCTTTTTGGTTTTTGGGTTTTTTTTTTTGGTTGTGAAGGCCGCCAACGAAGCGTGTCTATAACAACAACAAAAAATAAAAAAACGCAATTTAAGAAACAATAACACTCAATCCTGACCTAAGCCACAGCGTTTTTGATTGCCGTTGTTTAGCTGTCTGGCTGTCTGTCTGTCTGTCTGTCTCTCCCTGGGGATTGATGGGTTTCTAGCCCCAAATTGTGCGCTTATCAATAGGCAAATCAATTTGCGGCGGTTTAAAAGTGTGCCGCATATTATATAAAGATACGTTATAAGCATGTTCAGGTTATTAAAACAACTGTGCCGCAGGCCAAAAAAACCAACAACCTACAACAACAACATGTGGCAACATATGCAAAAAAAAACAACATCACAGTGAATCACTAGCTTATGTCAATGTTTCAATTTAACAGCTAAGAAAAGAAAACAAAGTAAAAACAACAAAGCGATCACTTTGTCTCGTTTAGTTTTTTTTTTCGCAACCTCTTCGGATTTGGTGACGTCTATTGCACTTAACGGCAAATTTTGTGGTTAATTAAGATGACTTCTGTGGCCAGGCATGGCCAATTGCTATACTTTGTGGGCGTTCCTTGGCCTGCCCGTACAGAGACCCTAAAGCTGTTAAGTTATGTGGCCAAAAGCTAGCTGACACACAAAATGAAAATTGCTGTGCGCGGCGCTTTGAAAGTGAAACGGAATGTATGCGCAAAAACAGTTAAGATTGATGAGCCAAGATAAGTTGGCTTAATTGCCAATATATAATAAACAACAATAAGCTGATTATGTATAAAAATATGCAAACTTGCCATTAAGTTTTATGAAATTTTCATTAAAATTAGTTCAGAACATTGGGAAATGTTTCTGTTTCTGTTTGCTTTAGCGACATCTTCATTAAAACAGTGTGCGTGCAAAATTCTCATTAAATCTTAGTAGCATTTATGTTTGGCATTCAATGTCATTGCCACTTCGTGCATTGAACTACGAAACTAAAGCGGCTAAGTCTTTGGGGAGCAACCTTCGGATGATTTTGGAACTTTCGACACACCCCAAATTGTGGAACTAGCATTTCTTTGCGTTTGACTGAGTACAATTTTTTCACACTTTTGATTTTTATTTCATTTGCTGTACGCCAACAACACACACACACACACACACACACACACTGACTGCAAACAGAAAATACTATTATCTTATGGCCCGGCTTGACATTGACTTACATATTTCCCCGTAATTTCTTTTCGTAACTGCGCAAAACTATAAAAAGGAATGGCATACACAAAGTTCGCTGTTGTGGGTTCGAAAGAGCCGAAAGGTTCGAAAGGCAAACATCATATATATTTTCACCTTAGCATTGACCCGACCTTTGCAAAAATGTAGGTCAAGCGGAGGGCGAGAAAACTAACATCAACCAAAATCCAATGCTACGTGTTTTGCGGTTGCAAGAAATACACAAAGAAGAAGAAGACAAAAAACCCAGCTACAGATAAAAACCCAAAAAAAACAAGCAACAAAAATCTGCATATGAGTAAGAAAAAAACAAAACAACAAAAAGTCGCAATATAAAACGAAAAGCTATTTATGCAACGTTTACCAGCAAAACTTAGACTTGGAATAAAAAGGGCATTGCCTTGTAAGATTAGGCACTTCAATCAATTTGTATGACAGGTCGAGATTCTATAGATCGATCCGATCTAAGCTATTTAGTTGTGATATTGTGTTGTAATAATTAGTACTATATACGCTATTTACTTGAACTTTAGTCGCACTTCCAAGTCGATTAAAAAGATAAGTTATTTGAATGCGCAAAATAAAATTCTTGTTGATTTTTAATAGAGATGTTTGACTTGATGTACACCTGATTAAGAATTCAGTCAAAGGGCTCGATTGACTTTAAACTCGGGCTAGGCACTTATCATCAAAATATAATTGGCTATGTTAATAATACTATTGCGTTGTCATTATATCATTTCAACGTGTGTGCATAAATTTGTTATTATAAATCATTAATAAAGCTCAGTTTTTTGCTTGAGCTTGCACTTAACCATAACACAATTAATTGCAACATTGCTCATACGCTCCGTTAAACACACAATTTAAACTTACTTTTTAAATTAAAATTCCTTCTTTTTTTGTTTTTTTTTGCACCACTGTTAATCCAAACAAAAAAAAAATATTGTGGGATTTACGCTAATTAGTTTTGGGGACTAATTTTCCTTTGGGTTTGTTTTTGAATTCGAATTTCAGAGCTATCACATCAGCCGCATGTTCGTGTGATTCGATTTTGTTTTTTGTTCTCGAAGAATTCGCATATCCTTAGAATGCACAATGCCACATAGTGTTGAATGTATTCGAATTGCGTGTTGCTAGTACAGCATGCAATTATACAAAACTGTTTAAAGCACCACACAACATGAGATTGAAAGCGAAATTGAAACCAAAAACTTAAACTGATACCAAAGACCGAAACAGAGAAGCACTAAACGCGATCGCGCACTGCTCCCGAGCATGTGTCGTGTGTCGTTTTAGAGTTGAAGTTGACGCGTCGAAATGAAAAGCTCGCATGAATGGACGAACAGCGTCGCAAGACGTTTTTGTTCACGCGCTTAAGTCGCAGTTGTAGCTCAGCGGCAGCGACGCCGACTAAGTATCGTTACAGCTGAGCCGAGCAAAAAGCAGCCGTCTCGGCTGCTCAGCTGTGCGCGCGTGTGTGTGTGTGTGCTTGAGTCGGCAAAGCTGCGCTTCTGTGTGTGCAGCTATCACTTGGCGCAATCCTCGCTGCGACGCGTCGCTGCATTTGTTGATACACAAATTTGGCAATTTATGCACAGCTGCTGCTGCTGCGCTGCTCTGCGTTCTCAGCTGTGCATGTGTGTGTGTCACTTGGCGCAATCCTCGCTGCTGCTGCACTTTTAAAACCAAACAATTTGGCAACCTTTGAGCAGCGCTCTCTTTGCTAGGTGCGCCTGCGTGACGTCGTCGTTGGCGTTGACGCTGACAGCGCTGCGCCACGTTCTCAGCGCAAGCGCCGTGGTGAGTTTTCTGTTAAGCACGCTGTGTTGAGTTTTCCTTTTGTTGATTTGTACTTGTTTTTTTTTTCATTTTTGCAGTACAACAAGGGGAATTTTTATTTCTGATGTTGTTGTTGATCTTTGCTGAGTCACTTTGGCGCTTATCGCCGGCTAGCTTGTGGTTCTAGTTTTTAGCGGTAGTAAACAGATCTTGATGTTGCTTCCTACATTGTTCACTTTGGGCCATAATCGTTAAGGGTTTTTCTGAAGGATATGCAATGCGACAGTGGAAGATTACGCATTGATATTTTAATTCTTCCTTCCTTTTACTTTTTTTAAATGCTGGTTAAGCCCGAGGTCGAGCCAAGTACAGCAGTCAAAACACTTTGAAACCCTAATTGCAACAGTTTTGTTGTGAAAATTCTTTGCAATAAAGCGATCAACAACAATAAGTGGAAAATTTTTCAAGCTCATATACAGCGCAATAGCTAATATTAACTGGCTCTCGCACTTAAAGTAAACTTAACTTCAGACTAACGATCAAATGCTCAGTCTCGCTCAGTTAACCACCGACGACTTCACAACCAGACGTAGTCAGCTTCGCATATAGTACTAAATGCTTGATCAAATCTATAAACAGTATTACGCACCTTAGTCTATAATTAACAGCTTTAGTTTGTTTATCAACAAGAACCAATGAATAACATAACAAGACTCAAGCACTAGAAGTTACCATATATAACATAAAACTGGTCCACATAACATATAAACATATTCTAACACACAGACTCACACACATAGAACGATTTCCAATGGAATTGTTAGGACGTTCTAACTGTATAATTATATAGTGAAACGACATTCTTGTTATTGTTTTTAGCAGTAACTAATAATATATATGTATTTGTGTTAGTGTAAAAATCAATTACGCATTCATAAATAAACGATCTTAAAGTCTGATTTGCATGTTTCAGCCGTTAGGATTGATTTATACGATTCTATATTCTACCAGGTTCTATTACAACGCCACAGAGTTCAAGATTTGATTGCCTAAGCACTTGGCATCTATTTAACGTATATGAAAATATTTAAAAAAAAACAACAACAAAAAAACACCAAGCAAAAGCGGAAACAATGCTTTTGGTCACTTGCCGACAATTAAACAATAACAAGCACTTGAAGAACTTATCAACTTAATTCCATAAACATTTAAATGCCTAATCAAGCGTTAAGAGGTATTTGCCATGTTGAAGTGAGTTCACATTGAGGCCCATACAAACTGAACTCGGAACTAAGACTGAGATCCGTTAGGGCAACAAATTGTGCAAGTATGACTCAATTTTGTGAGTATTTCAGGCACAAGGATATTGTTGCACTTAGACAAAGACCTTAAACTAATAGAGCAATAAAGGTTGTCATTGTTTGTTTGGGTTTTTTTTTTGTTTTTGTGACAAGAACGACTTAATTGCAGACGTTAAAACAAATTTACATAGTTGGACATGTTGTGCACAACAAGCATTAAAATTAAATGTATTTTGCTTGAAAATGATAATTACCAATGTTTCTGCCTTAGCTGAAAAGGTCACAATGCGCATTAAAGCTGTCGCTATGGACAGCATTACTTCAAAAATATAGTTTAAATAAAACTTAACTCAACTTAAGTCCAACAGCCAACAGCGGAGAGGAGCTGGCTAGGGTCTGTGTGTGTGTGTGTGCGTTTAATAGCTCAACTATTGCGGATTGTACTAGCCCAATAGCACAGACAAGTTCAAGCTCAAAATGAAACTAACAAATGGTTGATTAACTAACGGCAGGTTATATTCATTCTAACTTAAAAGTTGTTTTGATCATAACAAGAATTGCATAAATTGTGTACAAAACAAAAGAAATCCCCTTGTTTTTATATTGAATAGTTAACGTTTAAGCAAGTCTCCTTATATGAATTATTGTAAACAGTCTGCTTGTAATTATTTCCATATCAACGCCTTTTATTACACGCCAAGTTTAACAGCGAAAAGTTTTATATACAGATTTTTGCATATCACGAGACAAGGGCTCAAAGCTCAAGAAAAAGAAAAATACAAAAACAAAAGCAATATTAAAATGTTGTCCTTCGTGTAGTAATTGAAAGCAAGACAAAGTTAAGAAATTCGACGTAAATGGCATTTAGTAAACTCTTCCAAATTGCTTGGATTTCTTCTAAGCCAGCCGTCTGTAAATTATAGCTCAGGTCAAAACACACAAAAACAAAGTTAACTGCTTCTGCTGTTTGTGTTGTTGTTGTTGATTTTTAGTTTTGTAAACCCGTTTACGAGCCCATTTACGTTTTGAGTAATTGAAATAAATGTAAAAATTATTGCACTTCACGCCACATATTTTGGCAATATTTTTATACAATATTAACCATATATCATATATCATATTTTGCTAGGTCATTCCACATGCGTTGTTTATGCCTGATTTCCGATTCGCAATGGCAATGAAATGCCATTTGATCTTTCGATCTTTACTGGGTTATGTACCCAGACCTAGTACCATTATTTGCCCAGGTGATTCAACTCTCTTTTCGATGTGAAGGATGGTTCAAGTATCTTATGTAGTTTTTGATTGTTTGTGCCTGACATTCTGGCCGCACCTTTCAATAAAGTTTCACTATCTGTCGGATCTGTTTATGTATGTTAAAAAGTGAGAATAAGTACGTTACCTCAACAGACTAAAACTAGTATAGATCTAAGTGCTGATTTAAAATGACACATTAATAACCATAAAGCTTAGTAATCTATAAGCTAAAAACAAATGTAATAATACTAAAACGTTTCTTGTTTATACAAACAATTGTTTATAAATGAATAACATGACTGTTAACATTATGCTCGCGATTATGTTAAAAACATAACGCAAAAATGCTGCATAGTTTTGGGCTGAACTTTAAAAGTCTTAAGTACAAACTGAGTTTATAAATTATATTGATTGCATTTGAATTATAATTTTACAACTGCTTAAGTACACAACAAAAGAGTAAATAAAATCTTAAACAGGTCTCGGTGCCCTGCAGTCAATTGTCATTGAAAGGTCTACAAAACAAGCGAGTTATACTAAGTTAAATTAATTCGATATCTAATTGTACTGTAAAGTTTTTCCTAAGCCTTGTTTACCGATTTTATAACAGAAAATTATCATAAGTGCATGGTCAGCCTAGAACCATTTAAAATAAATGAGAGTGATAAATATGCATTCATACTCTGATGTAGACAGTAGATATTGTCATTCTAAAAAATACCCTATCTGTAAGGTAGGCGGATGTGTCAGTCACGACTGAAAGTGTAAGCAAAAACAAAACATTTCTTGATAACAGTTAGTGTTAAACGGGTTTTCACTCCACAACATTTATGGCTAACTGTATAATATTATGCACACGCTAAGGGCATAAAAACATAGACACCTTGCTGGTACTTTTAGGTTAAGCCTGGCCTGACCTATCCAACGCCAATGTGGGTCATAAAAATGGATCAAAGTGCAGGTTAACAAACTTGTTTTATTTATTGCACTTTTTAGCACTTGTTGCCACTCAATCACACTTTCAATTGCGACACACACACGCACACACTCACCCATTGCCCGTGAATATAATTAACTGTCTCGGCGCTTCCCACATGACCGTCACTTAATTATGTTTTAATTGTTATTTAATTATTGCACAATATATACAGTGTTCAGGTATTTGGCACATTCAAAATGACATTTTTTATTGATAACATTTGTCAGTATTAAATGTGTTGAATTTTTTACTTAATTTACACATTTATTTGATACTAGCTATTTGTTTGACATGATCTCACAACATCTCACTCTCAACTGTGGTACACAGAGCGACTTTTAGTTGAAATTCTGATTTCTTTGCCACAAGAATTTCAGCTTAAGTGACTTGCACAGGAGCGCAGTCTAGGGATGAATATTTTTGCTTATCAACCGAATCAGTTTTTTGGAATACATAGTTTACTTAGATTGAATGAAAATGTGTAAAAATATTAAATCGAAGCAAATTGCGCTGCATAAATGACTAATTGAAGCGCCCAACGCCCAACGAAGCGCTCCTGAACTTTATCATATATTTAATATGCTTTAATTGAACTATGTGACTGACCCGTTGATATACGTACAAGTATATCGCATGTGTGTTCCTATAGATATGCTCAGTTATGTAGATGAAAAGTGTTTTAGCTAAAGCTGATTCTTTTCGTATGTTAGGGATATCTATAGTTTTAAATTGTTGGCGGTTGTTGTAATACAAGTCAATGGCATCAAAAACATATCCTAAGCAAATAATAATTTATTTTTCAAACTATTTATTATGTAAATGCAACCCTTTTTTACATATCACGTTTACATCAAAACTGTCTCTCTCTTTGTTGAAAGTTTGCTTTAAATGTCAATCAAATGAACATAAACAAACATAATCTACAAAAACATTTATGCAAATAGAAAAATATAATGCAAAAACTTAATTGTGCAAAACCAAAACAACAGCAACAAAATATATATATATATAAATGCGCTTTGATGGCTGATAAATGCGCTGCCAGGCAGAGGGGTAAGGCAAGGGGTGGTGGCGCAGATGCTGTGTTGCTGGCACATCAGAAACAGACGCCAAGTGTCTATCAGAAATGCAGCCACTGGACAGCAACTGGATGGAAAATGGGCGCGATCCATTTACCGGATTAATTAAAAATGTATCGCTTCAGGCCGCAGGCTATCAATCCAAAATTCTGGCAGTCAAGTTAATTAAAACCCTTGAATGATTCGTAATATCCCTTTTTCAGCTTGCTTAGAGCTTAGAGTTGCTTTAAAAGTTAGAAATTAGTTTTGAATATTCATTTCATTTGATAATATCCTGTTTTGGGTTCCAACACGTGACCAAAACGAATTCAATGCTCATTTCTATTTCTATTGCTCGAGCTAATCGCATTTCGAATGCAGCTCTATTGGTCCATATATGTCCAATAAATATTACTCACATTTATGACATTTCGAGCCACCCTTTCGCTAATTTCATTGCGCATCCCCTAAATCAGTTGCTCTTTTGCTTTTATTATAACTGTTCTCTGTTCCGGCTTAAGTCTTTGCATGCCTTGAATGGCAATCTGTTACCTAACTAAGCGTTACATTGATGCCACTCTTTGTGGGGCGGTGGGCAGGGAGGTGTGGCAGTGCGACATGTGGCAGACAAGTTGTTACGAGCTGATTTCCGATAAGTCAAATTGTCAATCTAAAAAGTTAATTAGAATAATAACAATAATAGTGATGGGATGCAAGTTTTGAGCTCGTGTTGATAATATAGCTTAATTCAACAAGGAAATGATCTAATTGTACGCAATTAGTTTTCATTTCACAATCATTAATAGGTTTAACTAGAATTAGGTTCGTGTCTGTTTTTTATCGGGCTATTTTCTTTAATAAGTAAGTCAATTGAATTGTCATTATTTTATAGGCTTGATTCGTTAATTACTTATAATGCTAGTTGAAGTTGAACTAAGCCTTAAACCCAAAGACTTGGTTTTAAATAGTTTCACCAACCTCTTTGCATCAGTTACTTTTAGATAACTGTCCAAACTGCGCTCCTAACACTTTTCTGCTCAGCGGCAATAAATTACCCAACAAATTTTGACTAATTACCTTGCAACGATTGTTGTGTAGCACTCGTGTGTGCTTGTGTGCTGTGACATTATAAAACAACTACATAAATTTTCAACTTACTTACGGCTCAGCAAGTTGGAGAAAGAAGTGAAGAACAATGCCATACAAATGCCCACAGAGAGTCACATAACTCAGGCAAAACACAAAAGGGCCAGAGCCAAATGGACGACAGCAAACATAAAAATTAATTAAAGTCTCGCCGCCTCAAGATGCTTGCCAGCCCGTTGTACCCCTCTTGTCCCGGTGGCAAGTCAAGTACGCGGCAATGTCTTCGTTTTCGCCCAAAATTGTTCACACGTTGCGTGTCGCGACGCTGTGCAACATCTTGTGGCAATGTATGTACGCCTTAAAGGCTGCAACAGAACCAAAATGCCAAGCGACCCTGATTCTTGTGTCTGTTTGTGTGTATCCTGTTGCTGCCACATTTAGCAGCCGCGGCGTCAAGTGATGCGCCTTTTTATTTAACACCCGAACATTCAAAAGGTAACAACCCCTAAACAGGGCTGTCATTTGGTTGTTGTTGTTATTGTGTTTGTAGTTGTTGTTATTCTTTTGATGCTGTCAAATTCTGTTGCACGTTGCTGTGATTTCATGTAATTTTATTAATCACAACAACACATTCGTCTCTGCTCGCTTTAACCTTACCCCCAACCCAAACCAACCCGGAATCAGGCCGAGCAACCCTTTTCCAACAACGCGCAACCCTTTCAATTTTTAAACTGTTTTGCCTGGACTCTGTCATTTAGCATTGACTAATTATGCAATTAAAATATTAATTGCCCAACAACTACCGCACATTATTAATATTATTATTAATAAAAATTGTGCGATTCCTTTTTACTCATTATGTTTATTTATTTGTTTTTATTAAAGCTGGCTGTGTGCTTTGTTTATTTATTTGTTAATGTCTCTACAGCCGCCCTTTCCAATCGCATTTTGTTGTTGTTGTTGGTCAAGCAGGGAAGCCAAAATAAAAAATACAAAAAATACAAATTGTGAATAGCCGCATGCAAATTTTCCACTTGGCTTATTCGGCGCCTTCATGCGAACATCAATGTTGTTGGCGGCAAACAAAAAAATTAACAAAATACATATATCCATGTTTACATTTCGTAAAAATATACCCTTTACATATATGTTTATTCATAGATCAGAAGCCAGTTAAATATGATATACTTTAAGAATATTTTGTATTACTTACTTTATTAAATCAAGCTATATAGCTGGCAAACCTGATTTTCAAGCATGTTTATTTGCCACTCGTCTGACCACACATTAACATATTGACAATACTTAAAATATTATACAAAACCACTTCGGAAACCACAACAATAACCACACACACACACACCGAGTCGTAAATAACTATTTAATTTGCATTGTGCAATATTCATAAATTAAGCAATTAAAATGCACAACTACACATTTACCATAAATATATATTTCATTACAAGCACCTGTTAATTATACATTTTTGACAAAATACTTCTGTAATAAAAATAATAATGGAATAAAATTAAATTTCATGATGTGAAGTCATGAACTTGCCGAAGTTCGCAGAAAACTTTTATTTCTAGTCGAAAATAAGAAAATAATAATAAAATAAAAAGGAAGAAAGAAAAACTTGTAAAAACTTTAAACATTTATTTTTTTATTTTGTTAAGCTGGCTGGCAACTAAAAATCGCTTCATTCTAATTACTTCCTTTTGAAAGAAAGTGGAACAGACAGAGAGTGAGGGGCAAGGAGAGTGGGAGTGTTAGATGAAAGCGCGAGCCGCAAGAAGGACTTCCTGCCAACGTGGCAGGACACGTCTAGTTTAAGTAGTAAGCTCTGCAAGCGCTGGGGCACATAAAACAATCGTTTCGTAATAAAGATGAAAATTTTATTAAAAGATGTCGGAAACAGATGTCGCCGCCCACCGCCCACCGCCCACCGCCCTCCGTCACATTCCACACACACAGGCTGTGCCAAAGTCACAAAAAGTGAGGGAGAGAGAGGGAGAGAGGGCACGAACATAGAAACCAGTGAATCCAGAAGCCAACCAACCGACACACACTTTATAATCTTTTATCGCATTTTTTCTACTTGGTTGACACAAAGAGCGTATTTATGCGACTGTTAACGTTATGAAAAGCCCATAATTTGCCAGCCACCCTACACTACGTACGTATTTGCCATATAATAAAAATAATAAACGTTATGCTGAAAATCGATAGCAAACAGAATTCACATTCATATTGTGGATGGATTGCGGGGCAAGGATGGACAAGGAGCAAACGTTGCATCGTGTAGCAGCTGATATCGACAGTTGACTTGGCGGCGGTTGTCGTGAAACTCATGAACTGTTCTGTTTTGATATTTTTCTTTTTTTTTTCCTATACTTATATCGTTATACCCATCGAGTGTCGTGTATAAATGTTTGCGCTTTATTATATTGCCCATCTACGCCCTCAACCAAACAAACGCTTTGCTCTTCTCTGTGTGTGTGTGTGTGTCTGCTACAACCCGCTTACAGCACATCTTGTGATATTTTACCTTTCTTTTTTTTGGTGACTCTGCATGCAATCGGCATCCATTGTATGTTGTACTCATGCGACGATACGAGTACACGATAATGATATCCATATAATGATGCCACTGTCAGTTCCACTCTATTGGCATTTAACGTTGTACAAGTCTCTGTTGTGCCGTTGTGCCGGTGTGCCTGCAGCCAAGATTGGTAACTTAACCACTGACAGACACAGTCGGAGACACAGCAATTCACCCATCCACCCACCAGGCAGTTATTGAATTGACAAAGTCTTTGAACTAGCTAATATAAATATGCTTAACTCAAACATAAGAAGAATAAGTGTAAGCATAAGAATAAGCATTGATTTTAATGATTTATTATCCAACCCTACCAAAAAATAGCAATGTTTATTAGATATTTAAATAACAAAAGCCCAAAAATGCTCAAAACAATATTTAAAATAAAGCCGCACAAAGCTAATTTACATATTTCCTATTCAACAAACACTTTGCCAACACCACCACCAACAACAACAACAGCAACTCAAATATGCAGCGTAAAAAAACAATTAAAAGTTTGTCTTTAACACTTTGCCGGAATGTGTGAGTTTTTGGGCGCCTTTGCGTGGCAGCGAACAAAAAATAGAATTGTCAACCCATTCATTTCAGTCAAGGAGCATTTGTGACTGCTGCACATTCCAATCCACTTATCAAATAATTGTCCTCATATTATGCCAGGGCAACAAAGACGGATTTACACAGTGGCACACACAACAAAGTTAAGTATACGCCATGACAACTGGCAAAGCACCAAATTGTGGAAAATTGAAATCATCTGTGCTCAGGACGCAATCTAAAAGCCACCCACATAGACAAGCAGAGAATGCCGTCGCATACAATTTTGGGTGCCAAATAAAAATGTAAGGACACACGCACACAGACACACGCACACTCGCAAACCAAGTATCAGGGGGCGCATGGTGGAAATCCTTTGCATAAATGATGATGGCTTGGCATGATGAGAACTTTTAATCATTATTATCACATATTTATACGCTTATATGAGCATGTTTTATGTACTCGCTGGCAGCAGCAGCAGAAGCAGTAGCAGGATGCGGAGTAATCCTTTTGAAAGCAAGAACCCACAAATGGCAGCGCAAAAAGGCTGGCAAAACAATGCCAGTATAACACACACACAAACACACACATGCATATATGGCTAAAGCACTTACATATATGACTCTGCTTTGTTATACTTATTCTTATTGTTTGGCTACGCTGAGAGTGCTCCTTATGCTGTGATGAGTTTCCAATTCGAGTCGAGGCCACGCCCACCGAACATACAGCTGCGAGGGGTGACTGTGGCATGGGGGAGGCACAAGGACGACCACTTGCACTTTTCGTTTGCCACAAACAAGGGTTGCTTTTGCTCTATGCTTGCCTCTCTGTTTGAGTACATATGTGTGTGTGTGTGAGCTCTATGCTTGTGTATGTATTGTGCAAATAGAGTGAAGCGCACACATAAAAGTCAAAAGGACAAGCATGGTAAGTTTCTAAGCTTCTGTATATAAATTTATATATATGTATGTAGAACTCGCACAGCAGCACGAACATCCTGTCACTTGGCCAGCTCTGAGCTATATACTCAACATACGTTGTTGCTGTTGTTGCTGACTCTACCCGTTGTAGTAAATAAGTCATCATTGTCGATTGTCGTCATCAACGCGACGAGGACAACTAATTTGCGGTCATAATAAAAGTTAATCTACTGACTCCTGGCATTGGCTTGTTCGTCCAAACATTTGTTCGTTTTCTCTGCTGTTTGGAGCAAGGATACATTTAAGGGTTTTAGTGTTATTGTCTCTAACTACATACTATTTTGAACTAGTTTGCAGAATTCTTAAACCAAATAGTATCTACTTAAAGTGTTTTTCCTTTCATAACAAAAAAGTTATAATTAAATTTATTAAAAAGAGTTTCAATTGTATTATTAATATTAATATTTTTTATCAGTGTACCAAGCTTGTTAGACAAATACTATATTTATGAATATATAACCCTACTAAAGCCCAATCATAAGACTCAAAGTTAGAACCACTGTGCGCACAGTGTGCCCGCAACAAAGGATCAAGACAAGAGAGCAGAAACAGGACAGCAAGAACAACAAAATGGAGAGCAGTTCAGGGCAGGCAAAAGCAACAAAACAAGAAAATTAAATTTTTATTGTTTTCACACAAATAAAATCAAATAAAAAGCGTACAACAATAACAGGAACAGAAGCGTCTGCCAGGCAAGGCGAAAAGCAAAAGGCGCCACAGGACACCAAACAAATAAGAGAGCTCAGCATGGTTGTGTGTATATAAGGAGGACGTCACGTGCCACATACTACAGACTACGCGAGCAGCGACTGGGCAGGAGAAACAGACCAACCACCGTAGAGCAACCCTTAAAATTGTGTGGCAAGCACAGCAGCAGCCGCAGCAGCAGCAGTTGCAGCAACAGCAGCCAGAGACAAAATGTTGCTGCTGATGATTCAGTACGAATCGAGAACTCGACGGTTACGCGGCGCGGCACACAGCACAGCACTGGCCAAACAAATATAGACACTTAAGTGAAACACACACACACACGCACACACAAACAAACAATTTCGAGCGTCACGTGATGTCGACGGCGTTTCTTGTGGACAGCTTACTGCATGCCCAGCGCGCCCAGAGCTACAGTGAGAGTCAGCTAAAGACCAGTCTCAGCGAGATGCTCCTGAGTCGTGGCCAGGCCGAGCCTATGCCAGAGGAACGCTCCTCCTCGTCGGAGCTGCAATCGTGCAATTGCAACTGTGGCAAACGTGGTGGCTATAAATGTGATAAGTGTCGTGAGAATCGTGCCGAAAGTGTTGATAGCATTGAGGAGATGGAACTGGACGATGAAGAGGACGATGAGGATGAGGATGAAATTGTAGCGGATATTGATAGTGTGGAGACGCCACAACTGGATGAGGAGGAGCTAGACGATGAGCTGGTAGAGCGTGAGGCAATCAAATTGCCCAAAGTGGAGCCCAAGGAGAACAGTAATCACAACAACAACAACAGCAATAGCAATAACAATAACAGCAGCACCGTTGGCAGCACCACCATACTGAAGGATAACAACAGCAAACCCATACTCAAGTTTAGCGTATCCGCCATTCTGGGTGATACACGTGAAGGAGTTCGCGTTAGAAACGGTAAGGCGCAGAGGCAGCGAAAATGGTAATAAATGCGGCTTGGCAATTAATTTGCCGTGGCTAATGCCAAACAATAACAAAATACAATTGCAATATGAAAAGCCAAAAGAATAACAACAAAAAGAAAAAAAACTTTCGCTACATATTGAAGAGAAAAAACGGCTGCTTAACAAAAGGAATCTGGACTCGATTTCGTTGTGCCACGGGGATCAGTTCGTACGCTCCTTTATCTATCTATTTTATTGTGCTCTTTAAGCCCTTGAGGCGTCCTTTTGCAGCGGCTGTAAAAACACAACCACACCTAATCATGTTTAAATTATTGTATCTGAGCCTCAACAAATCCGTCGGTAGCCGCCACCAGAACCAAACCAAATGCGCATAAACCAGTTCCGTCTTCCGTATTTTTTCGTCCTTTTTTGCGGCTGCGCGTGCTGCTTAACACTAAACGAGGGTGCACTTTTTTACGTACTAACCTCACACAAACACACACACACACACAGACAGACAAAAAGTAGGCGTGACTAATTGTCTATCCGTCATTGTAACTGCAACGCATTTCATCGAATTTTTTTTGTGTTTTTTCTTTTTATGTTAGCATGTGAATTGGCAAATTCCAGATTTGTTGTATTATCGGCTTTTTTGTATTATTAATGAGTGGGCAGAATCATTTTTATTGTATTTTATCACTATTTTTTTTATGGGATTTTATATGGCAATTTTTTGGAATTTGTTGCCTGGATTAAATGGCAAAAGTGTGGCAAAAATTGCAAGCCAATGCGAATTGTGGTTAGCTTTATAAAGAGGTGGGTTAAATAAGTCTAGTTGTAGATTGATTATGAAGCATTTAATCCATGTAAACCAGCGCCAGATAAGGTTCTTAGTCTAGATGTACGTCCTATCTACAGTGAAACAGTGTATTTTCTTTCTTACTACTGTTTTCATTAATATCCATTAACTTTATTAGATCACAAATAAGTCAGCCAACAGCTAATTGAGTATAAATTGTATGCCACTCAAATTACTTTTAGCATTGCCACAAATTAACTTTTTTTTATGTCACAAAAACCAATTCGGCCAAAACTTTTTTTGCCAAACTATCATATTTAGCATTTGGCTGTGGCACAGATGCAAAAGCTACCAAAAAAAATAAAACAGTCAGTTGAAAGAGCCAAAAACAAACAATGCGAACAATTATAACTTAATTTGTGCGCTCATTAGGCACACATGTGGCACACACACACACACGCATAAAAACTTTTGCCACAAGATTTTAGCAAATTAAACGCACACACACAACACACACATACGCACAGTCGAACACAAAACAAACTAAAGAGGCGTTAATACGTTAATTGTTTCAGTCACTCTAATCGAATTAAAATCATATCCTGCAGCGACTGCCAGTGTATGTGTGTGTGTTCGAGTGTGTGTGTGTGTGTGTATGTGTGCGAATGGCGTCTGCTGCTTTACGGTGTTTAATTAGATTTTGAAATGCAGCCACAAAGCGCCAAAATCTATCCCCAGGCTCCTTCCAGCTTTCCAAAATCAAAGGCGCAAAACTTTTGTTTGCTTTCCACATGAACTGAAATCACAAAATGAAGGCGTCGACGGTGTCTGCTCTCAAGGTGTGTGTGTGTGTGTGTGTGTGTGTGTGTGTGTGTTTGTGTGCGTGTGTGCTTTAAGTTTTCAATGTGTTGGCATCGGGGTATGTGTGTGGAGGGTTAGGCGTAAGGGCGCTGCGAGCTGTTTAATTATGCCAGTTTGACACTTCAAAGCAGCATCTGCTTGTGGAGCCAACGAAAGCAGTCAAGATATTCACACACACACACACTTTAACAACCACATATGAAGGGTTGGCTTCTTGACAAGATATTTTGGAGCTGATTGTGTGCGAGTGTGTGTGTTGTTGTGGGGTTTGTTTTGAAGTTGGCGTTGATAGGCTTAAGACAACAGACACTTTAGCAGGACTAGTATTGTTTAATATTTGATGTTATCTTCTTATAAGAAACTGGTTAAATTTTGTGTTGTGAGAATAAAGCTAAAAAGGCTCTTAACTAGTTTTAAATTTTGTATCAGCTTGTAAGATGACTTTAGTAAAAACCTTGACTTTTTTCTCTTTCTCTTCTTACAGAGTTTATGCAACCGCAGCATATATGGCCTTATCTACAACAAAACTTTATGCAACATCACACACATCAATATCATCAGCACCATCAACATGCGCAACACCAACAGCAACAGCAGCAACAGCAACAACCGCCTTTACCACCAACGCATCATCATCAGCAACATCATTCACACCATCAGCATCACCAGCAACATCATCCAGCATTGGTGGGGCAGGCGCCACTTGGACTATCACACCCACTGCATCATCATCATGCTCATGCCCATGCACATTTTCCACATCCCGCATTTCTAACGCATCAACAGCAACAGCAGCAGCAACACCAACAACAACAACAACAGCAGCAGCAACACCATGGTAATAGTTGTCAACCGCAAACCACAGCAACGACGGCCGCATCCTCGTCGTCACCTGGCAGCACAATTAGTGATAGCGACAACAATCACAGCAACAGCAATAGCAATTCCAATAGCAACAACAACAACAACAATATTGCTCTTGATGGTCGACCGCATGAAATCGGCAACGATGCCAACCAGGAGGATAACAACAATCGAAGATTAACGCAAGAAAAGCTACAGAAACAGCAGCAGCAACAACTGTTGAGTGGACAAGCAACAGGAGCAACATCACACCCAACACCACCACCCCCGCCACCACCCATACATCCAGTGATTGCCAAACCCATGCCCAGTCGGCCAACACCCTTTCTGCCACACACACTGAATCATCCGCATTTGCATTCACTGCTGGCGCACTGTCGCAATCCCTACATGAGTGGTGAGTGTTCTCCGTCCACAAATGCAGTTCAATCTAATGCCCCAATGTAATTACTGCCTAAACAGTTGGGCACCCCATGGCGCTCATTAACAAGTGTTTGCTGACAAATCTTCTCCCACCCCTTCACATCTCCACTCTTGACTAATGCAATGCAATTTTCTCCCCCTCATCTATATTATTTTGTTGCAGTTGGTGCCCAAGTGTTTCCCCTGCCACCGGGTCAAGGTTTCCCCTGGGCGCATTCGACACGTGGCAAGCCACGCAGAGGCATGATGCGGCGTGCCGTCTTCTCAGGTTTGTATAGAGTGTGTTGTGTGGTGTGTGTGTGTGGTTTGGAGTGGGTTCTTGCCTTTTGTGGTTTAATTGCTATTAAAACTGTTGCACTTTTCATTGCAGACTCACAGCGCAGGGGGCTGGAGAAACGTTTCCAGCAACAGAAATACATCAGCAAGCCAGATCGTAAGAAGCTGGCTGAAAGACTGGGCCTTAAGGACTCTCAGGTTAGTTTCTACAACATAAGTTTAACAAAGCTGTAGCAGTTTTTGCTCTAGATCTTTTGAGCCGCTGAAACTTCTTCGTAAAAAAATCTCGAAGCTACAACAGAATCAATCTGAATCTAGTTTTATGTTTGACATCTTCAATAGGGCTGCACCTCAAATTTTAACTCACCCAAAAGCACTCAGTACCAACAAAAATTAACCTCGACCAGTTGATCCCAAAATCAATAAAACAAACTTCTACCCATAATCGGTGCAATTTTTTTGGTGTAACCTATCCGACAGTTATAATCAAAATGTGGATAAAACACAAAATCAATAAACTCAACGGAGACGAGCTCATAATAAACTTGAAATTATGCTATTATAAAAATTTATTTTAAACCGCGCATAAACAATTTTAAAAACTTTTCAAATCAGCTTTGATGGGAAACACCAAACAACAACACCGAACAACAACAACAATACTAATAATAATAAGTGAAGCAACAACCAAAGCGACGGCTTATAAAATAAAAGCCATAAAGCAGGACGAAAAATAAAACTCCGCCCTTAAAATGCACACACAAATAACCGAAAAAGCTCTCAGCAATGGCTGCGCAGAGCTAAAATGGAAGCCCGTATAAGTATGACAGGTCGATACGGTTGGTGGGAAAGGGGGGAGTTGGTGTTGGGAGGAGTGGGGTCTGGGCGTGCTTCCTTTAAATGCGCAGTCGCTTGTCTTGGTATGTACGTATGTATATAGAGAGGTCGCTTGTTGTTGCCAACGAAATACATATAATGAAATTATAACGAGCTATAAGAAATTCATTTCGGCTTTTCTAAAGCAAACGAGCTGGCTGATAGGAGGACGTTAAACGAAGAGGTAGGGAAAGGGAGGGGGTGAAGTGGCTTTTATTGATTGTGCCGCGCCGGCATAATTAAATTAAATCGTTATTTTTTATATTTCGCTAAAGTCATCTAAGGGAAAAGGTAGAAAACTTGAAAGTTTCTTTTGGGAAAAGCGCCCAAAGGAGTTTTATCTATGCATTTGATTTCAGAACCATTGCCATGGATAAACCTTTCACAAGTCGAAAACGTTACACTTTTTTGCAATTAAAATTTACTCAGGGTTACAAAAAAATTTTAGACACAAAAAAAAAGAAAAGAAAAGAAAAGGCAAGTAAATTATTCACAGAATGAAATTTTCACATGACTGCTGCTGCTGTTGCCTTTTACTGTTGCCTTTTACTGTTGCAACTAATTTGGCATGACCAATTTGGCCTTGTCAAAATGTAATCGATCACAACTCAATCAATGGGCCAACTGCAAGGATGTCAGCAGCCGGGTGCTGAGCAGTTGGAAGGTGTGTTACAGCCGTCGGCATTCAATGCTGATGATGATGCTGACAATCTCATGGCAAATTAGTGCAGCTCATTTTTTGTTGCATGTTCTGCTGCATATAATTCATAAAAGTTTCATAATTACGCAATAAGCGTGTCCAGTTGCATTTGTCAGAAAGCATGAACATGAATTCATCATCAGCATCATCGGCAATGATGTCACGCCCCTTTTTTTATATATATATTTTTTGAACAGAATCTGCCTATCGATCATATTCAGCTTAATGATCATATAATGCCAACCAGATGACGACAGCGGCCGAACGTACTATATAATGAATAAGTATATGTATGGACTTGTTCTGATTTCCCTTAAGTAATTATATACTTAAGATGATTTAGTGTGGAATATATATATAAAATTAGTTGCTGTAAACAACAATTAGCAGTTGCATTATTACAAAATTGTGAATGTTGTTCCTACGTATTGAAAAGCTAAAGTTATACGTCACTGATGAGATAAACAAATTAGATTACAGAACTGAATGAACAGCAGTTAGTTTGTGCAAATGTGTTTATTGAAAATTAGCTTCACAATTAAAGTCATAACGTTGATTATATATAATTGATTGATTAGTTTCTAGAAAGCTTAAACATTTGTTTATGTCTACAAAATTAGCAAGTCAGTAATAGAAATTAAATCCGCAAAACCATGTTTAAGGCTTTGTTGGCTATTCCATTGCATATGTCTATCCCTGGCTCTTACTATTATTTTATGATTATTGCCCACTCCGAAGTCATAAATCTTTGATAGAAAAAAAACTATGTACAAAACCACAGCAGCAGATTTTACTTTTAAAACTAAGTGTATGAAAGAGATGAGAAGAAATCAAAGCATTCATCAATTGCACTTTGTCAAATGGGAAAATGAAAATGTCGACGGGATGGCGTCAAAAACAAAGCCATAGAAATGTTTAAAAAAAAAAATTTACAAAAAATGTGCAAAAATGTCAGAAAAACTCACAGTCAAATCGCAGCAGTTGGTCCCTGGGTCCAAGAGGACATTTCGAGCCCCAGCTGGACAAAGGACAAAGTGTTGTGTTCAGCCCGGCGGCGATGGCGACACCGGCTCCATTAACGGCCATGCGGCAAGGCAATGGAGTAAGGGGATAATTTTTTGTGGTTGCCAGTGTGTATATTCACACCCAAGTGACACATACACATATGTGTAGGTGGAGTGTGTGTTCGTGTGTGTGTGTTAGTATGGATTGCATTGCAATGGCTTGTTGCCTGGCGCCTAGTTGTATGCAATATGATTTAAGAGCTTTGACTCGTCCTTTGTGTTACGCTGCACTTTTTGTGTTGTCCATTTTGTTGCTGTTCATTTGCTGCTGCACACACACACACACACACCCACAAACTCTTTATATATACACATACATTCAGTGGCAATGGTGCACTGCTGCAATGTGAAGTCGCGTGCCTTGCGGTTGACAAACGGTTGCACATTGATGTTGGCAAAACCAACTCGGCTCACAGGTGATTCATCATTTCGAGTGTTGTTCATTGCAACGTTTATTGCGATTTTAACAAACGCACTCGAAAAACTCGCAAACCCAAGTGCCTTCAAAACGCCAGTGCGTTTATTGTCGCGCGCGATTTATGCTCGCGTGATTTTTTTATTTTATTTCGTTTTAATTGTTGTTGTTGGCTCGTTTTTGTTTGCATGCAAGTCACGTGCATTGGCTGAATGAAGAGAAAGGATAAGCTAAATTATGGATTTTTAGACATTGCCAATTCCCACACAGCTCACGCCAACTGCAAGTGACAGTTACCAGCCTCATAATCCGCCAGCTATAAATTTAATTGCCATTAATGACACTTCAAACGCCAAACCAGCGATAGCAACAACAACTGAACCACCGTCTGACAAATGCAGAAAGGCGGAAATGAAAACATCTTGAGGCTATAAAATTCTATAAACTGATTTGCATTTTTAAATCAATGCACAAAGCCAAAGCTCAAGGAATCGCGATAAACGAGTTGTTTTGCCTCTTTAGCAACCCCCACACACACACACACACACACACAAACGCAGACAGACAGGCAGGAAAATAACACACACGTGTCAGTGTGTTGTGCAAAGCCGGCAGCAACTTTTTAAGTGTCATGTCCAAAACAAATTCGTCTGTTTTTGATTTGTCGAAAACAAAAATGTGGGGGAAGCAACCGGCAAATGGAAAAGAGAAAAATACACTGTACAGTGGAGACGGAGTGGGTGAAAAGCGGGAAAAATCCTTGCAATCAACTGTGAACATTTTTGTGTGCTTCAGCATTTTGGGCACTTTTGGCTTTTTGCACGTTATAAATATTTTTATCTTTATTTCATTTGTCTGTCTCGTTTTCGGGCTCTCTGTCTGTGTGAGTGTGTGTAGGGGTGGGTGGGTGTGTTTGTGGGGTGGTTTTTACTGCAGACATTTGCGGCTTTTTCTCGTTTTTATTTTTATTTTCATTTGTTTGTCATTTCGATTGTGCTGTTTTTTATTTACTTCAACAACCCAAACGCTTTAAATCAAATTGTATGATAAATAATCTGTAAAATACACAAGGGTTAATGCTTACACACACTCTCTCTATATATATATAGTAAATATAACAGACTATCGCCGTTGTTCATTTCTGTCTGTTTAACTTGTTTTTTGATGACGCTTGTTAGCGGCTTAATGGTTTTTTGGGCGTGAAAAGCAACTCTGCAAATGATTTAAGATGAAGGAGATATACTTTTGGAGTTAAGCTCAGGAAATTTTCCGTAAATTGACCTTAAACGAATTGATATCTTAAGTAATCGGGCTTCGCACACTTGCAAAGCAATCAAAAAGCACTTGAACATCAGTAAAATGTGTTCATAACTCGAATTTCATTTCTCGACTTGCAAAAACGATTGAGAAACATTAAAAACCATCATTTGCAGCTTTGGTTACAAAATAAATTTATGACAAATTGCTAAATAAATGCCACAGGCAGGCAGCTAGAGAGAGAGAGGGGGGGAGAGGGAGAGTAGGGTGGGTAGTGGTCGGTGCCGTGTCCTAAAACAATAACCACAGTTAGAACCATGCTTTGTGGAGTAACAAATTGTGTCTGTAACCCAAAACGTTGATGAAATGACTTGAAATGACTTTGGCAAATAGTCGTAGCAGACTATTTAATACGCTATTACGCAGCATATCGAATGACAGCAATACTAGCTTGACAAAAATCACCCCACAAAGCGAGCGAAGGAACTGCCTCATTAGTTAACATATGTTGCCAAACATAGCCTTTCTCTCTTACTTCCTCTCACTCACACACACACGCACACACACAGAAAACAACAGCTTGTGCTCATTGCCAAAGTCAATTTGCAACAAAAGGGAGCCCGTCACTTGGCCAAAGCCAAAGCCAAAGCCAAAGCAATTTGTAGCCCAACAACTGAGTGAACAAACCATTTCCCAACCCATCTCAACTCCATTTAGGTCTCGTCGCCAGCTCGGGTTTATAAAAACTTCAAACAAATGCTCTATGCACGTTATGCAGGCGGCGTGTCAGAAAAATCTGTTACTTACTTAACCGAATGGGCGGGGGTTGGGGGTTGGGCTGAGACTGAGACTGAGTTCAGGATAATGTGTCGAGTCCTTTGTGAATGAACGAAACGATAAAATGGAAATCATTTAAACGCTTGATTTGATTACAGAAGGCTGCGTAGTAAAGCTGCAATAAGTATCAGTTAAATGTGTTTGAAATTTTTATGATTCAACTATTTTGATTATTATTACCAAAAAATTGAAGATGATTTTGTAAAGTCAAACATGTTAAACCTTTTTACTTTATATTGTTAATGATTAAACCTCAAAAACACCTTAAGGTACCTCTCATTTAAAGCTAGTAAGTCCATAAAACCTATAATGAATTAGATTTAATTCCCAGACACTTGATTATTATAAGCACACATTAGTGCTATTTAGTTGTGCATATATTAAATAAATGGCAATAAAAACAAATTAATGTAATACATTAATAATATGCTAGAAAACAGACAAGCGCAATATTTGTAAACATGATAAAACATTTATAATTGCGCAAAACGCCACTAATTGAACTCTATAGAGAGCTCTATTAAATGTCGCTTAAAATATTCTATAATTTACACATATAGGATTTAATAACAGGGTTTATAAAATATATATGCTAGTTGGCTATTGCGCGCCTTGGCCTGTTAAATTTCAAAGCCAAATTAAACCTATTGAATGCCAAAGCAAACATCATAATTTCAAGCTCATTAAACTTGCACGCAGCAAAGCAACGAGTAAGGGAAGAAAGGAACGGAGAATAGCTCGGAAAATTTGTGTTTGGGTCCAGTTTAAGGTCCGCTTTTTTGCTGTCGACTGCTGTGGCGCCCACCCGTTGCACGGGGCACACTAAATTGCACGCTTTATAATTAATTTCCATCAAAAACAGACGACGACGGCGACCAGAACGCAGGCACTGTGCTCAGGATTTGGTCTCGGGACCATAATCATTAATCTTATCGCCGCCTGAGCTTATTATTTCAATTGCTGTTGCTCTTCTTTGTGTGGGAAGGGGAAGGGGGAGGGCCAGAGTGGTGGTTGGCAGAAAAATTCAATGACCGGAAGTAAGTAAAACAGCAAACTTTCACAAAAATAGAAAGAAGAAAAACTCGACACGTGGCCATAGCAAAGAGACTGAGGCAAATCTCTGCGGTTAATCGCTTGTTTAACATGTCAGCACTTTACAGCACTGGCTTAATGTTGTTGTTGTTGCTGTTGTTGTAACTGTTGTTTATTTATTTATAAGCCTGCAGATTATATCGGTTAACGGCTGGCGTGGGCAGCTTATTCCATTCCGTTGACTAAAAGTCAATTTTACGCATCAATTTGCTTTACTCAAAAAGAAAATATTATAATTTATATATATTTGTAAACTAATTTTCGCTTGGGTCTGAGTTAGTGGCAGCCCTATAAATTGTTGCAAATTGTTGTTTGGGGCCCCAACACACACACACACCGAAAAGTGCAAGTGTCCTGCTGTGTGAAGAGACGAGAGGCAACTGTAACACAACGGAGGTAAACACCCATTGAATAATAACTCAAAAACAGTCGCAAAAGTTAGGCAAGCAAGCCTTGGTTGCCAGGGTTGCCAGACCCAAAATGTGAGGATGGCTGCAATTTGCTTTTGAGTGTTTGCGTCCTACTTGTCTCTTACTGTCCCTGTCAAATGCAGTAAATACATAAACACACAAACAAGCAAACACACACACACACACATACGTTTTAAGTAAAGAGCATACAGCACTTTTGCTGGACCAACTTTTAGTGTGCACAGTGTGACAAATGTGTGTGTATTGATAGAACAAAGATATATATCCCAAAACCTTAAACACCAAGTTCTTTATCAATAGTCGTCCTTTGCTCTCATATAGACTGTTGTGTTAAGCCTAGTTGGTACCACTGTGCAGCCTCTAATCAATTTGTAACCGTTTTAGCAAATGTCTCTCATTTGCATTTATTATGGATATGCCAGCGTCTGTTGCTGGCATTGCAGTTCAAACTTTTGCCACCCAAGAGCCACGCCCACACACACGACAAAACCCACCCAGTCCCCAACCCCCTTTTATTGCCCTTGACCACAAAAACTTTTCCAGCTAGAAAATGTTTGCCCAAAAAGTTCAGTTTTTGACCATGAATTTATCTGCGCCTGTGGTCATGAAAACTTTTATGCCCAGAATTGTATACGAAAGGATGAAGGGTGGCTGGAACTGGAACTGGTCGCCTGCTCCTTGTCAGAGACGAGCCGACTACTGCTACGGACAGGCATCCATCCAACAGTTGGACACATTTCAATTAGACCCATTTCATTTTGTAATTTGCAGGTAAAAATTTGGTTTCAAAATCGACGCATGAAATGGCGCAACTCTAAGGAGCGAGAACTGTTGGCCAATGGTGGCTCACGCGACCAGACACTGCCCAACAAGAACAATCCAAATCCGGATTTGTCCGATGCCAAATGCGATCGACCACTAACGCCGCTCTCGCCATCGCTGCTCTCGCCCAGCGGCAGTGCCACACCACCACCACCAACAATGGCAACGGCATTAACAGCTGCTGCCAAGGATGAGCCGGGAGCGGGAGTGGGTGCGGGTGCGGGAGCAACGACAGCTATTGCACCCAAATCACCACAATCTGCCAGAAGCAGCTGTTCACCGGTGGAGGGCGGAGCAACAACACCTTCGGCAACAATTGGCTATGGCATGCAAATCAGTTCGCCGCCACCGCTGCTCAACAGCATTAAGATGAGCGATCAATCGGCCACGCCCACGCCAACGACAACGGTGTCCTCGGCAGCCTCATCGCCGCCCAGTGTGGCCAGCGCCGCAGAGTTTCAGGCCAAGATTAATGCCGAGATGCAGAAGCAGCTGGTGGCCGCTGATCTCAAGTTTAAGCTGGAGAGCAGCATTCAGGAGGCGAAGCAGCGTCGCTTTGAGCAGCTGCAACAGCTTCATCATTCGCCACACTTTAGTGCTATGCGTGAGGTGGAACTAGCTGCTGCAGCGGCTGCTGCTCAACTGCATCATCACCATCAACAGCAGCAGCAGCAGCAGCAACAACAGCAACAGCAGCAGCAACAACAACAGTCGCCGCCAGGTGGCGCTGAGTTTATGAAGCTGTATTATGATGATTATGATGATTCCAATTCGGACAGCGATGAGGAGATAAGCGTAACGTGATTGCCAGGACGTGATGGGCAAGGATATTTTGTAAATATACATATATACGTATATGTTTAGCATTTTTAAATTGTACATTTTTGCGTAATTTATCATTATTGTACTTACTTATAAAGGTAATTGATTAATTCATTAATTATTGTACTTAATATGTGCATATTTTTTCGAATTTAAATTCCAAACACAAAATAAAGGTCTTTGAACAATTCACCCAAAAGATTATTGAAAAACCAGATCCAAACGTAAGTACAGAAAATATAGCATTTAACTTTCGTTAAGTTCACAGCAACTGGTTTGTGTCATGGCTTAGCGCTGTAACCAAACGAAACATTGGCGTCCAGAATCAATTTACCGCTGTTATTCGATACACAAAAAGTAGTTTTATTTGTTAACGCAAATAACTGCGTTTATATAGTGTTAAACTAAAACTCATACTGTAAACATATTAAAATTAGTAAAATACTGCCTATGGGTAGCCAGTTATTTGTATTATACCTTATGTACACTTTCGGGCTTACAAACTAAAAATCACTCATTCGACTAAGCTTAGACAGTAAAGATTGCGACTTGCATTCAACTACAAACTAGGACAACTTTGTACACGGAGATTCCAGTTACACCAGGAATATGCTTTCTCTTAGGATCCCATTCACATGTGAAATCTATTTGGGAACATTCTCGTCATCTATGCGTATGGCCAGATTCACATGTCCCTCGGCACTGGTCGCCTCAACTGGTCTCATTGTGACAAACTGCACAGGATTGTCACACTTCAGTACATCATCCGAGATGGCAGGATTATCGATACCCTTGGCTGTGATCTTGAGCACAGTGCGTCGCTGCAGGGCATCAATAATGATCGATATTAGCCAGCCCAGAAAAACGGTTAACAAGCAGCCAATCATGCTGAACCACATGTAACTCAAACGGAAAATGGCCCAAGAGCTGCAGAGACAAATACAAACATGAGTAACTTTAGTACAGTCGTGTCTTAAATATTGTTACTCACGTAAATCCCTCCTCCTGCAAGGGCAACATACTCTCAGTGAGCAAACCTTCAATAATGCCCGTCACATTCACATGACAATCGCAATGATCTACGGATATGGGCAGCGCTGGTGTTTCCACATTGGCTATTTGCCCAACAACGCCAATAAAGATGACCAGAGCCAGCGATAGTAGACCACCGTAGAAGGCACCTTTGGTATTTGCCTGTTTGCAGGCAATGCCCAAAACAAACAGACCCAAGGTAACGCCACCAATGAGTCCATTCAGCGTCAAAGTCGCTTGTAGCACACCACCCAGATGCTCTACAATGAAGACTAGGCCAAAGGAGGCCACACCAAAGCCCAAGGACATCCATTTGGCATAGGTGGCGCCTTTCTCTGGCGAAATCTTAATATTCATGCCATTCATGAGCAAATCTTCACAGGTAACAGCTGAAAGTGAATTCAAAGCAGATGCAACAGTGCTGCAAAAAGTATTTTACAAGTTAGAAATCATTTCATTTAACATATATCATATATACACCTACCCCAAGCTAGCTGCAAAGATGCCTGCTACAAAGATGCCCGCCACTGTATAAACATTCTCATAGGTATTAATCACATAGTAGGGCAACAGCTGATCCGAAGCTGTGATGCGACCAACAGTCAAAGGATCACAGTCTGCATAGTGGTTGAAAACCATCAAACCCGTATAAAAGTTCAGCAGAAACACAGCAATCAAGCCAATAATGGCAAAGCCCAGGGCTATCTTGGCCAACTTTAGGGACTTGAGTGACATGCACTTTTGCACCGAAGCCTGATTGGTGCAGAACAGCGAAGTCCAGTAGAAGAAGCCTCCAACGACCACAGACCAGACAGTATGACGAGTTGTGGGATTGGGATCAAAGCTGTTGTAAAGAGAGAAAAGGATTATGTAATGCAAGTTTAAAGGAAAGTTCAAGTTAACTTACTTAAAGAACTCAAGGCGATGACGTTCAGCTGCAGTCTGAAAGACCTGCACAGGACTTCCGCTATAAAAGCAGCCCAGACCAACAATGAGCACCAAGGAGACGGCCAAAACAGCAGCCTACAAAAGTTACACAGATTAAATAAGATGAAATGATAACTTATTGAAGCACCAGCCGGGTTTACCTGAAAGGAATCTGCAATAACGCAAGCTTTAATGCCACCCATTGAGGAATAAAAGACACAAACAACATAAATAAGAACAACGGCAATTTTGGTATCCAAGCCGGTAGCCTTGGACAAAGCAATGGCTGGAGCTAAGACAGCAACAGCGGTATAAAAGCACATCTAAATAAATAAAAAGGATAAGGAATAAGAACGACAGTTGGAATAACAAGCTTTTCTAATTTACCTGTATAACATAGAGCAGAGCGCCCAGGATGCGTATCTCCTTGCCAAAACGTATGCCCAGATATTCATAACAGCTGGTTAGCTCCATTTTAAAGTAGATGGGATAGAAGATCTTTACGGCAACGGGTATGACCAGAACCATGGGTATTACAATCAAGACAAACTGTGTGCCCTGAAAGTACATCTCCGATGGATTTCCAAGCAACTCAATGGCCGTAATGAAGCTTGTGGTGAGACTAAGGGTAACAGGAAGTAAGCTCATGCCCGAACCGAGTAGAAAGTCATCGGAGGAACTGCCGCCCGTCTGGAAAAAGCCATAGAAGATGCCAATGCCCAGGGAAACGGCGAGCATACCCAGCAATATGACATAATCAATGGCCGAAAAAGTGGCCTTATGACTTGGCTTGCTGCACTCCTCCAAACCCAAGCCCGCCTCCAATTGTTGTGCCTTGAAAGCGGACAACAGCAATGTGGCTGCATCATTGAACTGAACATGCTCCTCAGATCCTGACGAACCTGCAGGTGTCTCGCCACGCACAATCAGATACTTTTGCTCAAGTGTTGTGGGCAAATGCTGCTCCTGTTGCTGCTGTAGCTGCTGCTGTGGCTTGAGCGTGTGTGCCGTTATAGAATGTGCCAGAGCGCACAGTGTCAACAGTTTCAAAATGGTGGCAAACATATTGAGAAATGTATTTGGGTTTATTGCTGAAGAGTTTTTTAAAAATGGTTTTTTCCGTTGTTCTCCCAAGAAGATCCAAACTGTAATTAATAAAATTACGAAAATATTTTTGTATACTGAGTATAGTTTGATGGTTAAGAAAGTTCAAGGCATTTAATGGGCGGCAATTACAAAGCTATAGCTATATATGTTTTAACTGTAGGCGTCGTTAATCAATTAAGTATTTGGAATTGTATCTGTAAGATACATTCAACTCATGTGGTCACAGCTTTCATGTTCAAGTACGATATATATATGTATAAATTTCCTTACATAAACAATTTAATTAAAAGATGTCTCCATTAATTGTTTAGGGTAGTAAAATTTATATTATTATTATCACTTTCAGCTCAAGACAAACAAAATAAAAAGAAAACAAACCACTTATTCAAGGACAGAGAAGATTTTTATCCAAATTTCCTTTATTATCGATGATAAAGTCATACTATATACTCAAGCTTTTTAATAAAAAAACAAAACTATAAAAAAAAAAGTACAGCTTTTTTTTCTGATCGCTCTTTGGCGCAAGTGAGAAATATGAGCACATATCAATACGACTTAAGCAAATTTAACTGGTTCTCATTGAACACGCTGGATTGTGCCGGCTTGCGCCAGTTTTGGCCAGATATTCACCAGAGACGGAAAGCAATACGCAAACAAGCAGGCAGGCCTTAAAGGCAGCTCCAAAGGTTGAATAGTTACCAAAGTAAGTAGTCGTTAAAGACGGTGCACTTTCGTCTCCCTCACTCTAAAGCTCTCTCTTTTTCGCTGTAACACGCGCCTCGTTTACATCTGAAGATCTAAAGATCTCTGATTCAGCATGTGCTTCTTATAAAGTCAATTGATATGCGCGTATCTCTGGGCAACATTTCACTTGTTTGCCTCTTTGTCTGTCTGTGTGTTCATTAATAATAATAATAATAACGACATTACTTGATAAAAAAAAACCAAAAAAAATGTAAGAAAAACACAAACTGACAAGTTGTACGCAATTCCGTTTTGACGGGCTTGAAGTATGTGGAACTTCATTACAAGTATAATTTACGAGCAGTGCAAAACAAACTTATAAGATGCAAATCTAATATTTAATATGGCAACCTATATTTAAATGCACTTTATAAAATACTGTAACGTCTAAGCCATATTTTATAAGTATTTATTGATCTTTCTAGCTTTTCTTTTCACTAATTAAAATTGAGTTATTGTACAACAACTTTAGGCAATTCACTTACATTTGCATTGTTGAGTAAAATTGATAAACAATTGTTTAAATTTGTTTCTTGATTGTGTTTAAGGTAATACATTTTGCCAGTTGATTTTGATTTTTTTTTTATCATTATTTTTTTGTTATAAATTAGCTTTGCATGGCAATTTTAAAAACAAAATAGAATTTTTCCGCAATTATTACTAATTAGGTTAATTATCTCGGATACTATTTATTTATGGTGTGTTTGTTACGCTTATTACATCATATGCATTACTTTGTGCTCAGAGCTTTGTATTTACTTTACTAATTTTTACTTACCTTAAACAAAATGTTTATTAATCCCTTGTGCTAAAAAATCCGCTGAGTTCGCTTGAGGTATCCTTAATATTTTTCGTTGAGGCTTCACACAAAACTAACGTAAAAATGTTCTGAATTGAATTTGCAAAATTGTGCCACGATTATTTTTATATTTCATTAAGTTCACTTTAGTTAGTTAACAACGCACAATATAAAACATATACTTTGTTATTATAATGTTATAAAAATAAAGTCTTCACTTTAAGCACAAGGAGCTTTTGGTATTATGTAAAAACAGAATTCAAACAGAATCCTTTGATCCCTTGTCTTTTATTAAAGTAAATATTTGCGTTTGTTTTTTCGGTTTTCTCGATGTTCGAACGTTTTGACACTTTTCAAATGAATGAACGTATCTGTGGACCGTTAGTCGTTTTTATATGGCCAGCAGTAACGCCCAGTTAATTCAGCGCCGCTGCGACGCTCGGTTTCTTGGGCAACGAAAGAGCGCAAGCAAAAACAATACAGAAGAGCGTGATTATGGCTAACAAATAACGAATGACAACAGATCGAGATAGAGATCGTTGGCAAATGAGAGCACGATGCGATGCGCAGAAAGACGAGACCTGAACCGAGGAGCCTTAATTGATAACTTGAAAGAAATTGAAAAAAAAAACACTAATAAATGCAATTTTTTAATTTCTATACATACTATTTACGTTAATTTAGAATTCCTATAGAGTAACACAATATTGTTGCACTCGAGTATTTGTTTAATCGTGGTGTTAACTAAATCAAAAGCTTTGTTATAAGTCAAATGTTATTGTTTTTTTTTTTATTGGTGTGGAAAATTTGAGCGGATATGTTTTAATAGTACCATAACATGAAAGAAATGTTTACAAATACTCTATCAATCAATTTGCCACGTATTGAAGGGATTTGCGGAAAATACTGGCGACAAGCGGATACTCAATATTAATTGAGCACGCATCCCATCGGCTAATCGGAGGCGCCTCCAGCCGCAACAGACACGTGATTCGCGCACTTTACGATAAACATAAACAATATGCGTTCCCAACAAAAAACAACATTATAATTATTGAGCAATTTTGCCGGTACACGCTTTATGCTTTTCAAATGATTAAGTAACATAGGCAGAACATAAAAGTAGTTAGCCAATTTTATTTTTATCTGTATTTTATGTGTATATATGTTTGTGTCTGATCAGTTATGGGCTCTTACGTCTGCGGTTATGCATATTTGGATAACGATAACGAGTTCGATCTGGTAGCGATTTAAACATCATCAAAATTGTCTTTTGTTTCTTGTTAATAGAAAATTATTTGCTTACAGTTGTTTGTGTTATTCTTGCAAAGTGTTCTGTGTGAGTGTTTAAATTTAATTGAAATGTATTAGAAATGGGAATTGAAAGCATTTGTCACACGAACAATGAAAAGTTCAAAATGAAAATAACATAAATGAAACATATGAGCAACAATAAATTTTTATTAAGAGTAAAGAAATTGTCACATGGCTTGAACTCTTGCACAATTTCAATAATAAATAAGATATGCCGCAAAAGAAGTAAACAAAGATTAATCAAATATAATAGATTTATGTAGCAAAAGCTTTGCCCAGATATGAAAGTGATCCGTTTAAACAAACGGTGCCTCCTCGTCTAAACTGCATTCAATGTGACTCTCATGATTTCATTTTATTAACTATTCAAATGAACAAAAGTAAACTAATGCATATTAAGCTGATCTAATGTCAAACCAGCCAAATGCAGTTAAAAGCAGTTACAGAAAAACCAAAGCTGCGTTAAGGCCAATAGCAAAAGTGCAGCGAACGCTCTATAAAACTGGTTAGAGAGCCCTCATTGAGACTTTAACCACCAATTGAGACAGACAAACAGCTCACGCGGCACGGGAATGAGTTAATACCAAGAATAATGGCAAAACATACAAAACCAAATAATCATACTTTTAGGGTATAGAGAAATTTTTGAGATGACCTTTGACTTCCTGGTCTGATCGCCCCCGGACATTGCAAAAAGAAAGCGTTAGTCAATTCTTAATTGTTTTCGTTAATGAAAGTGGGCGTTGATATTGTCTAAAATTGTCGGTAGCTTTCATTATAGCACCAATAATTGAATGTGCCTCAATTAGTGGGAGACTTTATTTAAAGTGAGTCACTTCACACGTTCATTAGCAGGTGAATAATTAATAATTTAAGCTCAACAGTTCCAGCCAAGTTTAAGCTTCTAAAAAGATATGAGCATCTTGGTTGCAACGATAACTGCATTTTTAAAATAACAGCCCAAAACCATCCCGTGTGCTATAAACGATATACTCAAAATGGCACTGTCATACTTATAATCGATATTGTTGTTGCGTGACTATCGATAGTATCAAGCACAGATACAGCACTAGCAAAAACATTGCTTGGAATTCTTTTTATAAAATAAAAATAATATATTAGTTGCAACTTAGTTGAGTTGAATTATTTATAAATATAATGAACGCGCCATCAGCTCCAGTGGGCATTCAATGCACCGCCGGTGCAGTGCCCATAAGGAATGAAAAGGGTAAGATATCACAAAATCCTTGTGCAACATGAATAAAAATAACAAATCTAATTCTTTGCCGTTTGCTAGGTGAGATATCTATGCAAAAGGTTAAGGTGCAGCGATATATATCTGGCAAGCGACCCGACTATGCACGCGCCGACTCCAGCTCAGATGACAGTGATGAGGATGACTTTGTAGACAACCGCAAGCGTATGCAACGCCATAAGGCGGAGCGCCACAAAGTTGAGTTGTTGCGACGCACCAGCGGTGATGAAAATGAGGATGATCAAGACGAGGCCGAGGTAGACGATCCGCGTCTAAGGCGATTGCGAGCGCGTCCCGTGGATGTAGAGGATTTAGAACGAGAACGGCGCGAACGTCACAGACACATCCATGAGCCCGAAATGGTTGAAAGTGCCAGTGAAGACGAAGAGCTTCAAGACACAGAAGCACAGCGACGCATTGAGCGTGCCACCAACAAAATCACTCTCGCCTCCGAGTCAGACACAGACTCAGAGTTAAGTGACACAGAATTGGAAACGCGGCGATTGAAATTGCGTGCGCGCATGTTACAGCAGCAACGTGAAGAAGAAGTGCTACAAAAAGAGGACGAGAAGCAGTCGGAATCATCGGAGTCGGAGAGTTCCGAGTATGAGGAGGAAACGGAAAGCGAAGAAGAGAACGAGCCGCGTTTGAAGCCGCTATTTGTGCGTAAAAGAGATCGTGCCACAATACAAGAAAAAGAACGTGAAGTTCAAAAACAAAAGCAACTGGAGGCCGAGGCAAAACGAGCAGCTAAGGAGCGCAGGCGTGCCACATTGCGCATGGTGGAAGAAAGCGTTAAAAAGGACTTGGAAAAGATCAAACCAGAATCGAATGAAGCATCCATTGACGATGTGTGCACGGCTGATGAGAACGATGAAGTGGAATACGAGGCCTGGAAGTTGCGCGAACTGAAACGCATGAAGCGCGATCGCGAGGAGCGTGACAAGTAAGTGAAATTTATATATTTATACTTAAGCAAACTTTGCTAAAGTGTTTAATTTTTAGCTCTGAACGCGATAAACTGGAAATCGAACGAATGCGCAATCTCACCGAGGAGGAAAGACGACAAGAACTGCGCTCAAATCCAAAGCTGGTCACTAACAAGGCAACCAAAGGCAAATATAAATTTCTGCAGAAGTATTATCATCGTGGTGCATTCTACCTGGATGAGGAAAATGATGTGCTGAAACGGGACTTTGCCCAGGCCACTCTGGAGGATCACTTTGACAAGACTATTCTGCCCAAGGTTATGCAAGTAAAGAACTTCGGTCGCTGCGGTCGCACCAAGTACACGCATTTAGTTGACCAGGATACCACAAAATTCGATTCACCCTGGTATGCCGAGACGTCCAATAATATGAAGTTTCACAACGAACGCGCCGGCGGCATGAGGCAGCAATTTGACAAACCAACTGGCTCCAAACGCAAAAAGTTAGAATAGTTAATAAACCAATGTTAACATGAAAGTCAATAATAAATTAGATTGTATTTAAGTGTTTTGAGTGTGTATACAAAAAATTGACTGAATGTATAATTTTTTTGGATACTTATCTTAGACCCGCACTTAGATGTAGTTAGGAAACAATTTACAAAGCGAAAACTAACTAACTGCTTTTACAATATAAACTATAATCGAATGCTTTATATATAAGAAGGTATTTGGAACAATAGTACAAAAATAATTAACAATTTTGTTCATTTGTTAACAAACTAGAATGTGAGTATGTATTCATCTAACAATTCTGGGTTTAGTTGCAACAAGGCTTGCATAACGCCTTCAGTTTTTATATATTGTACATTCGTATAGTTTCTGAGCTGTGTCCACAATTGTTTCTCATTTTTACTAGTTACCACATAGAGGCGCAGATTGCTTGCTATTGAAGGCGGTCGGCTGTAAACTCTGCCACCGGCACATTCTATTATAGCTAACAAAAAAAAGAAACATTAAATTTGTAACAGGGCTTAAACATGACTGTTGCGATTATATTACCTTTCATTTCCTTGGCATTCGGTAGTATATTAGTGCCAAGCATAAAATCTATGCCTTTTAATAAACTGGGCTTCGTGAATATTGACAACGGTTTAAATTTAAACAGATTCTCAAATTTGTCGTCCTTAAATATATGATCTGGTTGAACGACAATTGAACGAGTTTCCTTTAAGGCATACAGCCACCGAGATGATAATACTGGCTTATTAGATGCTACAGCAATCAGAAACTTATATGTGCGTTCACCCTTGTCCATAATAAGCGCGTCACATTCTAGTGGATCATTAGCAATTTCAACATTATCTGTTTAAGATAAAACAATTAAAAGCAGCATTCTTAACGCAATTGATATTAGAACCTACGTCTTAAGTAACTCAGAACAGTGTGCAGTTCCGCATTATTGCACATTGTAAGTGATAGCTTGATTTTTTGGCCCGCTGCTTTTATCTTTTTAAAATAGTCGTTTATATCTAAAAATAACACATATTAGTATTTATTGTTTGGACATTAAGTTTAAGCTCTCACCTTTAAGTTGATCCCGTCTGGGTGGATTTTGTCTACGATTATCTTTAAAGAAAACAAAATTATATATTTTTTTAAATGATACTCAACCCAAATGGCTTAATAAACTTACTAAGTTGTCGAGCATTAGCACTAGTCGTCGGTTTTTCTTCTTGTGATGTTTCGCTGCCATTTATATCTTTTCGTTTTTCAACTTTTTTGCTGGATTCTTTGGATTTACCTTTACGGGCATTGGGCTTATCCTTAACTTTGGGTGTTGAAATACCAGATTCTTTTTTGGTCGGTAATATTTTTTTGTTGGTGGTGTCTATAATATTTCTTGATTTCTCTTTGAACATCTCATCATTTATAGCGTCATCCGTCTGAGTTTTCTTTCTTGTATTGCGGCCGACTGGTTTTGTTACCTCGGCAGCTAATGGTTGGGCATCTTTACGCTTTGATTTACGCTCCTTACTTTCTCTGCTTGCTGGTGTGGGTACCCCGACCTCATGTGTCTGGTCATCTTTGGCTTTTAATTTTTGCTCTTTGCTAGCTTTGATGCTGGTTGCAGATTCATTGTCGCTTCTCTTAAGATTTTCACGTCGAATTAAAACTTTAACTTTTCTAAAAGACTCTTCGCTTTGTTGCATTGATGAAGTAGTCGCCTCTTGCAGATTCTCTGAAACCTGTGGTTTTACTGAACTTGTGGCCTTGTGTGGCCTTCCACGCTTGCGATGCTCATTGGAAGATTGTTCAATTTTAGGACTTGGTTTGACATTGTCTGTGTCAACTTCTGGCTGGGATATTTGCTCCTTTTTCTTTTTCGGGGCTGCAGTAAATTGATAAGCTTTAATACCCTAAACAAATTTAATCATAACTAATTCAACTCACGTGCTGCTGCCTCATCGTTTGACACTAAAGGTCGCTTTTTTCGCATTTTTGTAGATAATATCATTTCATTGACTTCTTTTTCAGGTAGAGTTGATAAAGATTTCTGTGTTTTTGTAGATGTTTTAATGTTAACGACTTCTTGTTTGGGTAAAGCTGGTGACTTTTTACGTCTTCTTGAAGATGGTTTTTTTTCAACGACTTCTTCTGGTGAATCCTTTCGAGTTGCTGTAGATGTTTCAATTTCAGCAACTATGTTTTCAGGTAAAGAAGCTGGCAGATGTTTGAGACGTTTATTTTTGCTTTCTATATCTGTTAAATTAGTAAAATGATAAAGTTTTATGATTCCGATGATACTTTTAATGGGTCAAAAGCTTACGTGATAATTGTAGTGGTTCTGAGAGTTGCGCAGAGCGTTTTCGGCCGGTCTTTCGGATATCTTCTTGTTTTTGGCCCGATGTACTTGGAAGTTCCTTTGCTTGGTTTATCTGTAAAAGGTATAGTCTTTAATTTGATGTTGAACAAGTTATAAAACTATATATATACCTTGTTTGTGGGTTTTGGATCTGCATCAAATTCCTGATTACTTTGCACCTGCATATAGTCAGATGGTGTGTTTTCCATGGGAGACAATTGAATGAGTTCTTTAAGCTCTTGATCCAATTCATCTCGCATACTTAAGTTAACGGAAACTTGCAAACAGTCATCGACATTTTCAGTATCTAGAAATTACGAAAATGTTTACAATTATACTTATATAAGTTTGTTGTGGCATAATACCTGTGTTCTCACTGTGTATATTTGTGGGGGGTACAAACAATTGAGTTTCTATCATGTCTTCTATGTTAATATGTTTTACGGCTATGGCACTTGCATTCGTAATTGATTTTGGCATTGACTTTTTGGCGGGCATGATAAATGGCTGTGTCTCAATGAAGTCCTCCAAATTGTTTCGCGTGTTTGGGGATGGCGTATCGAATACTGATTTAGTAGGAAATATTTGCGTTTCAATAAAGTCTTCGATATTATTGAGCAAAACGTCTTGAGTCTTGTTTCCCTTGGTGTTTGGCGAGGAGGAATTGATTGAAGATCTTCCTGGGAATATTTGCGTTTCAATAAAGTCCTCGTAATTATTATGAATTTGGGCTGTGACACTTAATCTTGTGGCACTGCTTTCGCTTTGTTGGAAATTTGATGGTGGCGGTCGAATTAGGTCCTCATTATCATTTTTAGATAAATTCAAATGCTTTTCTTTGACGAATGCCTGCATATCAAGAAATTCTTGCATACTATCATCGCTATCATCAAGTTTGGAAGTTGTGTTTTGTGAACGAATCGCTACCGTTTCATTTATATCTGGCGACTTATCGTTCAGCTCCTTTGGGGTAGCCTCTGGCGTCTCAATACTGGCAACTGTCGGCTGCTTAGCTTCGCAAAGCTGCTGAGTGTCATCTAGTTTCGACCCAGAGTTAATAGGTGAAGGCTCATTCGGCTCTGGTGCGTTCTCATTTGGGGCAGCATCAAACAATTCAAATATGTCTGGAGTGCAGGGAACATCTTCGGATAGTTGTCTAGCAACAGATGAGTCTGGCGTTAAGCAAGTAGCGGAACACGTTGAAACATTATTTGCCTTGGTGCTGTTTACGGCAGTGCATTTCGAATTTGTTGCAGACCAATTTAAGGCATCCATTTCCATGTCGGCAGCATCCGATTTATCTAAAAAACAGTAGCAATTTAAGAAAAGTTTAGAAAACTATAACTAAATGAGACGGTTGTTTACTACCATTTGGCTGGTTTAACTGTGGTAACTCTCCGAGTCCACCACCCCCAAGTAAAATGGATGAGTCGAAGTCATCAATAGCATCTTCATCAAACTCATTGAAATCCTGTGTGCAAATACGTATTTGAGTGCCCATCTCAGATGTATCGTCATCGGGTGCAGTGTTTGTGTTTTCATTTTGTTGAATTTCGATTGGGTTGTTTGAGTTTAATGGAACATCTTGTGTTTCGGGTATCAGAAAGTCATCACCCAACGACGCATCCCGAAACATTGATGATCGATTAAATTTAACAGCCTCTGTCTCAGCTACCATCACAGACCGGTTAAGGTTAGGAGCCTGGGTCTCAGGAATAACGAAACTTTCCTCATTGGCTGTTGTATTTTTTGAATGGGGTTCCGTTTCAGGAATGATGAAGCTGTCGGCTGTTGTATCTCCCGACTTGTCTTTGTGGTCCTCCTCAAATCCACTGGTATCGTATGCCTGCAACACAAAATCGGTTATTATATGAAAATAGCTTTGGATTAGCACTATTACCGCCTCATTATTCAAATGGTTGACATCGTTAAAATGCAACGTAGCACCAACATTTCCAAAGCGCAAATTAACTAGGCCATTAACGGCATCTGTTACGCTTATGCTTTTGATTTCATTTCCAGTTTCCAAGCCATTCACAAAAACTTTGCCAGTCACAGCTGATAAACGCACAATACCGCCAGCAGTAAGAGCAATAGTAGCATGTGCGAGCTCGATTGACTTAGGATGGCAATTTATACGAACATGCAAAAAGTAATTCAATTATGAAAGGTCAGACAATAAAAATTAAGTTTATAGGTATCCTTACCGCATCGTCACTGTGAAACTCTAGACCCAATCTGCGTCCGATTCTATATATAATATCGGGCTCTAGGTGAGCCACTGATTTATTGTTGCCATCAATCCTTAAGGCTACCTTCATTATAATGCACAATAATTACAAAAATGCCCAAAAAAATGGCGCGAAAGCAAATGTTCTCTATTCCAAGTCTAAAGGATCTAGACTCTTGGGTTCTTAACAATTTAAATAGCTGGCAGCGACATGTTACAAATTGAACATCAATTGTTTTGTATACAAAGAAAAACAACAAAAATAATAAACAAAACAAGATTTACAAATCCAAAACTAAAGGACAAGTTGACGGAATATCAATGTGACCGGTTTGACAAACAATAAAAATAACAAAACTAAGGGCTGCCAGACTACTACGCGCTTTAACCGTATCGTACGCTGTTAAACCAGTTAACATAACATAACATTACATAGTCACTGGATTTGATATACTTTGACAGGGATGTCAGCCGTGCAAAAACAAAAAATTTTAGAATCAGAAAACAAGTTAATAATAATGTAATTGTGTAAATTTGAAGATTTAAAACAATTAAAAATCGAAAATGTCCGCACGAATGCTTAAGAAGATGCAGGGTGGCTCTGATGTTCTAGCACCGCCGCCAGATGATGAGGTGGACAATGACCATTTAACTGACAATGACGAATTAGACACGTTTAGAGGAAAGTCGCATTTAAATCCATTTGATTTGGTAAGTGTACTTATGTACATACGTGTGCGATTTTTGTTGTTTTATGATTGTTGACGTCAACAATGTGCTGATATTGCAGCTCAATCAGCAGAGTCTCTCCGAGAGCGAATTCAAAGAGGACGACAACGAGACGGAGCATCCATCGGCAGCAATTCAATCGAATACCGCTGCCAAAAAGAAAAAGAAGAAGCGTAAGAAGAAAGTCAAGTCCCATGGCAACCATATTAGTAGCGAGGATAACGAACGTCAGGACAAATATTTTGCAAAGGTCGATCCACTCTTAGGCAAAGTCTACGATGCTGTGCCCAAACAGTTGGAGAAAAACACATCTGCAGCAGCCGCAGCCGCGTGTAGCCAACTTGCCAGTAAGAAGTTGTTGACGGTAGAGCTAAAACATTTGAATCAACAAAATGAGATGCGACGCACTTTTGGCAAGCGAGTTGTGAAAGTTGAGTAAGTATCTAGTCTACCATTGGTTAAATAACAATAGCAACTTTTATGGCACTTAAATAATACTGCATTTGACTTTAGAAATAAGCGCGGTCGCCAAAAGCCTACACTTAAATCCACCTATATGGTAACTGCCAAGGAATCATGGCCACCATTGACCAAAAATATAATAACAATGAAGCTGCTGCCAACACCCGATGCGCCTGGCACATCCACCAGCCCCAAGATTCAAATAAACGACGAAGAGAATGTTCAATGGTTTACATTCCAACATAGTCAATACTATCAAGGAGTGCAACACATGTTTTTGTCTGCCCTCGAGCGCATCGATTCCGAGTTCTTGATTACGTTAATCAAACGATGTCCCTATCATGTCGACTCGCTGGTTCAACTCAGCGAGGTGTGCAAGATGACCGAGGACTTTGCGCTTGCGTCAGAGCTTATTGAGCGTGCGCTGCTGCTGCTGGAATCCTCGCTGCATATCAACTTTAGCCTGACTTCCGGCAACTCCCGTTTGGACTATCGACGTCAGGAAAATCGTGCATTTTTTATTGTGCTCTTTAAACATGCCCAATATTTGGAGGAGCGTGCCTGTTGCCGCACAGCATTTGAGATCTCTAAACTTTTGTTAAGTCTGCAGCCGGATGTTGATCCTTTGGCCATGATTCTTGTCGTTGATTACTATGCGCTACGCAGCAAGCAATTTGGCTGGCTAGTGGAATTCTATGAACTCTACAATTCCACACGCAATCTTGCTCAGCTGCCCAATATGGCATACTCTTATGCTCTGGCCCTTTATACCCTGCATGGCAGCTGTGAGCGTGCCAACGAGGCTCTACAATATGCGTTGCTTATGTTTCCAGGCGTGTTGCGTCCCTTGCTAGACGAGATGTCTGTGCAAACAGATAAGCGCGTGTTAGCTTCATCATATTTCTTCACCGATGTATCGGGCAAGTAAGTCATTTATCAATGCGTATATATTTTCAAACCGCAATCTTATCACTAAATTCTCTCACCATTTATATTACAGTCAATCGCCAGCGCTTAATCAACTTGTTTGCCTGTATGTGTGCCGTGCTAAGGTTGTATGGCGTCAGAACGATGTACTCACTTGGCTGGAAAGTAACGTTAATATCGTACTGGATCGCATTGACAGCAAGGACCCAATTGTCAATGAGTACAAAGAGAAACGTTCACTGCGCTATGGAGGCACACCGCCGCGACCCATTTTACGGCATGTCATCCTTTCTGACTACAAGGAGAAGGTGCCGCTGGCCGTGTTTGTTTCGAAAGAGAAGCAGGCTATCATGACTTACGATCCGCTACCACCTGTGGACAGTGTAAATTGTTATCAGCGGTTAGTTGATGCTTATGACAAATGGATTAACAGGAATATCAATTAAAAATGTGTTTATGCTTATAGCAAATCATCTTCAAGCAGCAGCCCGACAACAAACACCAACAACTCTGTATCCATGTTTTTCCAATCGCTATTGCCGTCATTTAATCTGAACGTTGCGGCCGCACAGCAGCAACAAGGAGCGGCGGCAGTGGAGGCTGGTGAAGCAGCGGCGGCTCCAGTAGCCTTAGGATTACCACAACGCGGTGCAAACGCACTGGGCGAAGCTGAAGGTATATTTTTATATAGTTATTGTTTTGCTTGTATCTAAACCATTTTTGTTAATTTATTCCTTTAGAAGCTGGTCTCCAGCAATCGCTAACCCTGATGATGGATGCTATGCGGGAATTTTTGACAAACTTTCGTCTTGCCGAGCATTTGCGGTCGCCAGATAACGCCGCTGCCCATTCAAGCAGTAGCAACAACGACGAAGAGGAAGGATCAAGTGACTATGTGGATTAAATGAGTCAACGTTAATTAATATGATTATTATCCTGTATCCGTCATAGCAATTTAAAGTCAACCATGCACGAGTTTTTCTATCAAAAAGTCTATATAAAACACATCGCTTAATTATGCTTAACTATGTTTTTTAAAATAAAACCAATGGTTTTGAAAAGCTCAATCGGCGCTGTCACAAAATTTGAATATTCGCTTATTTTTCAAATAAAAGTGTTTTCAATAACTATGCATAATAAATCTTCTTGTCAAAGCTTTAGAACAAACCACACTAGCATTATTTACTAAACTGTTGGTTGGGAAATGATTGTATACTCTTACTTAATGTCACCTTGAGCTTTAAGAATGTTTTATTGATTTAATGAATGCCTTTTTCAGTTACGCTTATCAATATAACAAACAGATTTTTCATCAATATTAGTATTCATCAATTACTCTTTTACATATAAACCTTTTGCAGTTATTGCAATATATAAATATTACTATGACAAGTACAATTTCATATAAATTTGTGTTAAGAGCGGGATTCAATGGAGCGCTGTTTCGTTGGTGTATTATGTATGGTTTGTGGTTGTGTGTTTTATTGGCTTTTGTGTTTGGTAGGTTTTAAAAAGTTATACATATAAAATTATATAATCTTGTAGAAGTAATGCACCTTATAAAAAGTTTAACTGGCAGACATTGTTGTTTATAGATCTTTTTAGCTTAATTCAAAATTAGGATCACACAAGAAATAAACTTTTGGCCGAATGTGATTTTCGCATATTGCGGATGATATCAAAACCTTTTTAGACAACTTTAGAGCTTAACACATATAAATTATCGGCTAAGCAATACTATAGCGTGGAATACGTGATCGCATATAGCATTTAAAGAACGAAAATAATAAGTAATACATAATAACAGCGCAGCAAACGGCAGGCAGCAGCCACGCACATTAAAACGATTATGATTATGTCATGGTTCCAAAGACAGGATTGTGACGGCAAATGCTGGGTCCATACTCCTCATAGGCAGCCTTTGTGTGGCACACCTGATAGAACTCGGGCTACAAGTCGAAAATAAATAAGCTTAGTATGTATCTGATATGCGATTGCAATTCTATGCTTACCGTTGAGGCCAGCATGCTGCCTCCAAACCAGACGGCATAACGCTGCATATGATGCGTAATCACCTGAACATCAATTGGTTTTGGCTTTTGAGATAAAGATATAGTCATCAGTTGGATAATGCCTCATTATACATTAAATTAATGATATATTCACCTTAATGCGTCCCTCCGACAAGTTCTCGCTAATACGCAAGCGCGTGTCCACCGATCGTTTAATGTCGCGTTGTAAGCGTCTGCCAAAGTCCTTAAACATAGTTGAACCACCGCTCAGTACAATATTATTGTATAGGGGACGTCGCACATCGATGGGGCAGTTCTGTATGACATTGTCAACAATCTCCGAGAGCGGAATTGTAAAATCAGGGTTTGAGAACTCAGGATGGAAAAAGATTTCCGGTCCCAGGAAACGCTCATAGCCAACATCGACGTTGAAGGGCTGTTTTGTGACGGTATTCATGCCCGTATAGTTGCGTATCCATTTGCTTGGCTCCGAATCATACTTAGCAAACTCTTTGGCAATGTCTGGACATATGTAGCAATGCTTCTCCTTAATAGCTTTGGCAGTCTCGAGGCTCTGTTCCGGTGGTATGCCCACCTCACGTTCACGCAATAAACTTTGAATAAACGACGTAATGTTGCGACCGGCAATCGGTATATGCTTGATGCACGAACCAATCACGTAACCCTCGGCCTGTCGACGAAAGTGAAGAGGGGAGTTGTGATAAGATATGCGGTTAAAGCAAAACAATACCTTATACTTCTTACCACTGGAATAACATGCGTCACACCGTCTCCACTGTCTACCACAATGCCTGTTAGTGTGCGCTCCTCCGCAGATCTTGATGCCCAACTGGCCGCTAGAGCCAGCACGGCCTGCACCGCAATGTAAAGACCAGGAACATTAAATGTCTCAAACATAATTTCCGCGGTGTATTCACGATTTTCAGGCGTATTTAATGGCGGCTCAGTAAGCAGAAAATAATGATCCTCTGGCTCGGCACGCAAATACTTAAAAACGCATTGTTCCAAAAATCGCTCCATCAAATCCCAATCCTCGACTAGACCATGACGCACAGGGTACTATTAAAAGCAAAGAGCATTAAATTTTGTATTAACAATAGAAAAAAAGAACCAAATCTTTAGCATCTACACAAATCAGCTGTTTTCGCAACGCCAATTAGAATGATACAGTGACTGCGATTAAAAAGGCTTCACCGTTAGGAATTAACATACTTTTATAGAATAGCCCGTGGCATCAAACGCCTCGTCGCCAATAAAAAAGTCCAAATCCTCAATGCCTTTCGTGACGCGTCGCGTGTTGGTGTCGCCTACTCGTGCGGACTCCTTAATTGCAATAGCCGAGGGTATTATGAATTGTGGCTCCTTGTTGCCAGCATAACCCAGTTTTGTGTAGCTGTAAAGATAAACATTCGAGCATAAGCAGTTATAATCCACTGGCAGTGGACTGCCCCTCTGCAGTCTGAAGGCAGCAACTACAAACTACCACACACAAAACTTACCCGGTGCCCACATCGATTACGCATGCCGGTAGCCTGCCTGCCATGTTGACTGAAGAGTTGCTTAGTTTGGCTATTAAACTGGCTAAATTACACTTTTAGCTGGAGTTTCACACCACTTTAAATTCCTCTGCCTTGCTGATAAACACCAAATTTGATAAATTTTCAACCACACCTCCTCCAGCGACGATGTGTCATTTAGAAAAACTTCGCTCTTTGTCACTCACACACACATTAACAACATCTACATAAACAGAGTTGCATTGGCAGCAAGCGTTTAACAGCACTTTTCAAAAGTAATCGCGGCTATCGATAACAGATATCACGCTTCGTTCGGACTCGCGAAATTCGGCAGTGTGTGTGTTTGGCTTTGACAGCCTTTTTCCACGTTTTTTCTAATAGCGTAAAGTTTTTACAATTGGCCTTTCCAGTGCGCCATTTGTATCGATACCTTAGCTAAACTCGAGCGAACTGCGGGTGCTTAGTGGGTGCTTCTTTGTTTGTGCAGCAATCACAGCAGAACCGGCGAATAGGACTAAACCACCTACACGAAAATGGAGGCACAAAAATTGACGGAACTGTTGCGCGCAACCATTGATCCAAATCCGGAGCAAAGGAAAGCTGCCGAAGATCAATTAGCACAAGTAAGTGCCCAGCTAATAACAACCAACAAAGTGCCATGACACGACCTGCTCGCTTACCTCTCTTGTTGAGCTATTCGGCAAAGCAATATGAAAACCATGTGCTTTTTTAATTGTTCGCTTTTAACCTCCCTCCCTGCCTATCAGCGCTTCATGTATGAGTGCTCAATATCTGTGTGAGTGTGTGAGTGTGTGTCTGTGTGCTATGTAGGCGTGCTAGTGTCAATAGTAAATTGATATTGGCCGAAAAATATATAGCATAGACTATTTTCCTTTTCTACACTGTACTCTAGCCCAAAACTTGGCCCAAAAGGCCATTCGATTGTGCGGCAACAAGTAATACAAATGGGATGGCGCGCTTACAAATGCACCGAACGTTTCTACATACATATGTGTTTCTGTATGTGTACTGCACAGTGGCTCTAAAGTTGTGAAAACTTATAATGAAAGCCAAGTGAAGGTCTAAGTGTTCTAAAATATCTCGTTTATTAGACTTTAAAAATAAACTCAGTATAACAAAAACATATGCACCCCATTGTGGTTGTGTTTAACGAACAGGAATTAACGTTTCTTAGAACTTCTAACGTTTTAATTGAATTAATTATTTGTCATTAATGCGCCACTGTTCAAGAGTATCTTATTTTGTGGCTGAGTCAGCTTCTAACAATTTCCATGCCCCTCCTTGTCCAATCGGTTAATTAACTTTATCAGCATATACATATAACTAACTACAGCTACAGCTATAGCATACACTTTCTTAATGTTTCTTTAATGGGCAAACGCATGCCATTTAAATATACATTCTTATATATGTACATAAAAAATGTGCTTTGAATTTTAAGTGTTACGGTTTGGGAGGAGCCTCGTGGCTGGTGCTACATGTGTAGCTATTGTTTTATCAATATACACATTATTTTTTTTTCCAATATTTTTTTTGCATTGGCAAATACTGAATCGAATTACTCATACAACGCGTTATGTGGCAGCTGTGTAAACAAATCGACAGCCGGAAAATCTATTTACAAATGTTCTCTCACGTTTTATTGCTTAGATACACAAAATCATTGGCTTTGTGCCTACCATACTGCAAATCGTTATGCAAACGACGCTGGAGCAGCCGGTTAGGCAAGCGGGCGCTGTCTATTTGAAGAATCTGATCAACAGCAGCTGGTCGGATCATGAAACTAAGCCGGGTGATCCCATACCATTCTCCATACACGAACAGGATCGTGCTATGATCCGCAGTGCTATTGTGGATGCCATTGTCCATGCCCCCGAGCTTATCAGGTAAGCTGCATAATGCAACTTGTTAATCGCAGTTATTGTAATGCACTTTTCCACAGAGTTCAGCTTTCTGTCTGCGTGAATCATATCATTAAGAGCGATTTTCCTGGTCGATGGCCTCAGGTGGTGGATAACATAAGCATATACCTGCAGAATCCGGATGTAAATGGCTGGAATGGTGCATTGGTCACCATGTATCAGTTGGTCAAGACCTATGAATACAAACGATTTGAGGAGCGAACGCCACTGAATGAGGCAATGAATTTGCTGCTGCCAATGATCTATCAGCTGATAATGTCGTTACTTAACGATCAGTCGGAGCAATCGGTGCTGTTGCAAAAACAAATACTCAAGATTTACTATGCACTAACGCAGTACAGTCTGCCGCTCGATCTCATCACCAAAGAGATCTTCTCGCAGTGGATGGAAATCTGCCGTCAGATTGCGGATCGTGCTGTGCCCGATTGCTCACATTTAGATGACGATGAACGCACCGAATTCCCCTACTGGAAAACCAAGAAATGGGCGCTGCACATTATGGTGCGCATGTTCGAGCGGTAAGCTATAAAGTATTTAACTTTTTTCCGAGTTAATCAACTTGTACTTTGTTCACAGTTATGGCAGTCCCAGCAGTGTTGTTAGCGAAAGGTATCAGAAATTCGCTGAATGGTATCTTCCCACCTTTAGTTCTGGCGTCTTGGAGGTTCTTCTCAAAATTCTAGATCAATACCGTAATCGTGTCTATGTTTCGCCGCGTGTTCTAACGGATGTGCTTAACTATTTGAAGATTGCGTAAGTTATATTTGCTTAACATTTGGTAGGTAGAATTAATATTTCGCTTACAAACGTTAGTGAGTGTGCAATGGAATTGTTTCTAAACATGATTATCTTTTAGTGTAAGCCACGCATACACCTGGAAGCTCATCAAGCCACACATGGTTGCTGTTATTCAGGATGTCATATTTCCTATCATGTCGTTTACCGACTCGGATCAGGAGCTATGGGAAAGCGATCCCTATGAATACATTCGACTAAAGTTTGGTAAGCACTGAAAGAAACCAATATTATACATTGTCATAAACATATAAACCCTTCTTAATAGATATCTTTGAGGATTATGCAACGCCCGTGCCGGCTGCGCAATCGCTGCTGCATTCCGTCTGTAAGAAACGCAAGGGCATTCTGCCCAAGGCAATGGCCACCATTATGCAAATAATTACCTCACCCAATGCGGACAATAAGCAAAAAGATGGTGCCCTTCATATGATTGGTACATTGGCCGATGTGCTGTTAAAGAAGGCACTATATCGTGATCAGGTGGAGTCCATGCTGACTACTTATGTGTTTCCGGAATTCTTGAATCCTGCCGGCCATATGCGTGCTCGTGCCTGCTGGGTATTGCATTATTTCTGCGATGTCCAAATCAAGAATCCTCAGGTACTGGCCGAAACGATGCGACTAACCACCAACGCCTTGCTGACGGATAAGGAGCTGCCTGTTAAGGTGGAGGCCGCCATAGGTCTGCAAATGTTCCTAACATCTCAGGATGAGGCACCGCAATATGTGGAGACACAAATTAAAGAGATTACCAAGGAACTGTTAACCATCATACGTGAAACTGAAAACGAAGACTTGACAAATGTCATGCAGAAAATTGTGTGCACATTTACGGAGCAACTGCTGCCGGTTGCCACGGAAATTTGCCAGCACTTGGCAACGACCTTTAGTCAAGTGCTAGAATCTGAAGAGGGCTCCGATGAGAAGGCCATCACGGCCATGGGTCTTCTGAATACGATAGAAACGCTGCTCAGTGTTATGGAGGAACATCCAGAAGTGCTGCTCAATTTACACCCAATTGTGATTAATGTAGTGGGTCACATATTCCAGCACAACATTAGCGGTAAGTTGTGTAAACTATCAATTATTTAGGTTTGTTATAAATATTGCCTGTCTTTCTATTGCCAGATTTCTATGATGAAACCTTTTCGCTGGTCTACGATTTGACGTCCAAGTCAATTTCAGCTGAAATGTGGCAAATGCTGGAATTAATCTACCAAGTTTTTAAGAAGGATGGTGTCGATTACTTCATTGACATTATGCCAGCGCTGCATAATTATGTAACTGTCGATACGCCAGCCTTCCTTTCCAATCCAAACCGTCTCTTGGCCATATTGGATATGTGCAAAACTGTAAGCTACTAATAACTAAGTTTCTGCCATTCGAAATCTTATTTACTTTGTTATTCAGATGCTGACCACAAGTCCTGGCGAGGATCCGGAATGTCATGCCGCCAAATTGATGGAAGTCATTATACTGCAATGCAAGGGACAAATTGATTCTGTTATACATATGTTTGTGGAGCTGGCTCTCTCGCGTCTAACACGTGAGGTGCAATCTTCAGAACTGCGCACCATGTGCCTTCAAGTGGTTATTGCTGCGCTTTATTACAATCCCCAATTGCTGCTATCCATTTTGGACAAGATGTCTCAACCAAACAACGAACCAATTAGCTCGCATTTCATTAAACAATGGTTGCATGATACAGACTGTTTCCTAGGGTAAATTAACACCGACACAAGAAATAATTGTTAACTAATTTATATTACTTATTAGCATTCATGATCGCAAGCTCTGTGTGCTGGGTCTGTGTACTCTTATTTCGCTGGGCGATGCTAAGCCGCAGGTGCTGAGTGAGGTGGCGGGCAAGATTGTGCCATCATTGATATTGCTCTTTGATGGTCTGAAGCGTGCCTACGAATCACGTGCACAGGAGGAGGAAGAGGAAGAAGAGGAGGAGGATGGTGATGATTGTGAAGGTAAGAATGGCAAATATAAACTTCAAATAAATGTTGATTTGTACTAAAACAAAATATGTTAACCCCACAGAAGCTCTGTCGAGCGATGAAGATGAGATGGACGAAATGGCGCCCAACTATTTGGATAAGTTGGCTGATTTTAGCAAAACGAAAGGCGCTGCAGCTGGTTTTGAAGTGAAAGCCGAAATCAAAGATGATGATGAAGATTCGGATGACGAAGCTGAGGAGTCAGTTGGTGATCTAAATGAAACTGGCCTCGAAACATTTACCACGCCCATTGACGAGGAGGAGAACGAAAGCGCTATCGATGAATATTGGACATTCAAGGAAGTTATTACTGGTACTAAGACCGTTAACATAACAAAAGCTCCCTTACTTATTTATTTCACTTTTTTTTAGCACTTTCTGCACAAGATCAGGCCTGGTACTCGCTGCTTACATCGAACCTGACGCCCGAACAGGCCAAAGCGCTACAGGATGTGGTTGTTACCGCCGACCAACGCAAGGCGGCCAAAGAATCCAAACTGATTGAGAAACAGGGTGGATTCTCATTCCCACAAACAACCGTACCAACATCGTTTAAGTTTGGCTCTTAATTGACTGTGCGACTCAGACTTAGTACGACTTTTTCTGACTTCATTGTTTCTCATGTTCTTTCCATAACAAAAACGCTAAAAGAAAACAAAACTAGTGACTGGCACTTGACACGATAGCTGTTAAGGCAATCTCTAGATTCTCGTACACATTGTGTACACAATAACACATCAACGTGTTGCATGCATCGGTTCAGCGATCGATGAATTATGGTGATCGCTTTATATTTATTGTAGATTTATATTTTAAAATTTCTATTTTGGCAACTCCATGCCAACTAAATTATAACTTAAGTTCGAAAAACCTATTGTATATCATTGTATGTAACTAGTAACGATGAAGAAAAAACCAATCAACTAAGCCGTCATCTCATGCAATGGGATTAAGCCTAGCTAAGCAAAAGATCATATACAACCCCCAACGTAAAATGGTCAGAGAATGAGAATTCAACGTAGAGCATTTCACATACATTGTCTTACACACACACACACACGTAAATAACAAACTAGATGGAGCGATATTTTTGAAAAATAAAAACATTTTTAACGTTTGAAATAAATTGTTTGATTTATTTCTACGATCGATCTTATGATTGCGCGAATTTTAAAAGCTGTTTTTTCACGCTTTCGATTTCAGTGCTGGGCAATGGCACGGGACGAAACACATGTTGTTTGTAATGATCATTAACGCTGTGGCGGTGTGTCGATAACATGGATTCAGGTTTTTGCCACTCTCAAAACAATTTCTGTAAAAGCAGCATTTGTTTATATACATGAATTAAATTTAAAGAGGCAAGAATATGAAAATTGCTATTGAAGGATGCGCCCATGGCGAACTGGAGCGCATATACGATACTATAGAAGGCATCGAAAAAGAACGCAACATTAAGATTGACCTGCTGCTGTGCTGCGGTGACTTTCAATCGACGCGCAATGTTACGGATCTACAAACAATGGCCGTTCCAAGGAAGTACATGGACATGTGCTCCTTTTACAAGTGGGTAGTTAATGCTCTAAACGGCAATATACATACTCAAGCCAATACTTTGCAGATACTACAGTGGTGAACGTGTTGCGCCCATTCTTACAATATTTATTGGCGGGAATCACGAAGCCTCGAATTATCTGCAGGAGCTGCCCTACGGCGGCTGGGTAGCACCAAATATCTACTACCTTGGATATGCTGGTGTTGTGACAGTAAATGGCATTCGTATTGCAGGTATCAGCGGCATTTATAAAGGACATGACTTTTTGCGCGGTCATCACGAATTTCCACCATATTCGGACAAGACATGTCGCAGCGTGTACCACGTACGCCAGCTGGAAGTCTTTCGTTTGAAGCAACTATCTGGAAAAGTTGATATATTTCTGTCGCACGACTGGCCTAGGGGCATACAAGAATATGGCAACAAAGCCCAATTGCTACGATTTAAGCCTCATTTCAAAGATGATGTCGAGAGTGGACAGTTGGGCAGTCGACCACTGGAGGAGCTGTTGAAAGCTGTGCAGCCCACATATTGGTTTGCAGCTCATTTACATTGCAAATTTGCTGCACTGGTGCCGCATCCTCATGATCGAAATCCAAAATCATTAGATGGAGATGCTTCAAGCAGCAGTAGCAGCGAAAGCGATGGTGAAAATGAACAGAAGGACCCAGAGCGTCCAGCATCAGCAACCCCAATGCCGGTCACCAAGTTTCTAGCACTGGACAAATGCCTGCCAAAGCGACGCTTTTTACAGGTGCTGGACATGCCTAGCAGTGAGAGTACAGCTGGAAAAGTTAATCTAGAATACGATGCCGAATGGCTTTCGATTTTGCGCACAACAAATCATTTAATATCGGTTAAGGATAATAACTACTACTTACCCGGCAAAAAGGCTGGCAGCATTGAGGAACGTTTCGATTTTACACCAACTGCCGAAGAGCTCTCATACATATGCAGTAAATTTGAAAACCTTAAAATACCCGAAAACTTTGCCCGTACTGTGCCAGCATTCGATCCAGATGAAGAACGCAACTACAAGCAAATACACGTTGAGCCACCAAATGCTCAGTTAAATCCACAATGTAATGAGTTTTGTTCTCTTTTAGGCATAGACGATCCACTTTGCTTAGCCATGTTGGCTAATGGCAAGGATCTGCCTCAAACCGCTAAAATACTAGATAGCTTTGCAGATGTCAAGTCGCCACAGGAGATCGCCTTGAAGCAACCTGTCGATGAGAGTTCATTGTTGACGGAAACATTGACGACACCGTCTAAACGTAAATTAAGTCTATTGCTGCCAGAGCCAACAGCAACACCAGCTGCAGAACCAGACAAAAATGTCATTGATCTGCCAGATGAAGTGGACGAGGAGCTTGATACACCGTCTGAGGCTCAAAATGATACAAAACCGGAAGCGAACACCGATAATACTTTAACTGATGCTAGTCCTAATATCAAAAAGCTGAAGAGACGAAATCAGAGCATATATCAGGCTGAAGATAATGACGATTAGAACTTTTTGACTACTTTTTAAGCTATAGTTCATAATAAACCAGTAAAAACTCTACAGTTCTTGAACAAATAAAAAAAAGAGGCAATTTTATTTAAATAACACAGAAAATGCTTGATGCTGACAATCCTTAATGGCAGCGATTGATGTTTTGTTGAGTGGAAACAAATTAGGATAACATTTACAGTTTTTAGAACAGTTTACTCTACTTCAGCGGCATTGGCATCATAAGCTTCGGCAGCACAGACGAAACCACACTGCAGCACAGTGTCCGGCGTTGTGGCCAAATCACAATAATAACTAGATGGCGAGGGAATGCAGTGCAGCTGCAGCTGTTCCCCGTCGTATTTGGGACGGTAGAAGCGGCAACGGCGTGGACCATATATCGGCATATTGGCATCGTAGGGTGGACTAAGTATATCAAAGAAAGCGGCAATGCCGTTTCCTGCCTGCGTTATCTGATGGAAGTTACGTTTGCGTGGCGTTAGCAATGCACTCGAGGTTTCGGGTGTCACCACGCAAGGGTCTTCGGCGGTGACCTTGATGACAGAGGGACTCTGATCATATTGGAGCGGCTCACCGGCAAGCAGTTTTTGGGAGTAGCTCTGTACATGTAGTTTGCCCCAGATGCAGCGGAGCAGGCCATACATCATGGGATGATCGTGCAGGGGAATGGAATTGTTGCCGCGTACAATAAATAGACTCATGGAGAAGCGCTCATCCTCAAAGATGTGCATGTAGCTGCAGGGTGCTTCTGCGTCGCTGGTGACGTCATCACGAAATAGCTCTTCCTTGATGTGTAGATCGCGATAGGTAAGCTCATCAGTGAGCTTTTTTAAATGTTGAAGATTAGCATTGAAACTGGCAAGATTGGCTCGATCAAATGTTTTGAAGGCTTGGCGCAGCACGCTCATAAAATGCGATGTCATTGCCAAAAGCTGGCGATTAACTAGTTAATTAATTAGTGTTATCGGTAATGCACCGGGCGCAGCCACGAACACTTGTGTTGACGTCAGGCGTACTTAAAATGGCTAATAAACAGGAGGCTTCGATAATTGAGCTGCAAATCAATAGCAACCAACAAAAATTTACTGATAAACAAAACGACAGCTGTTTGCCGGTGTTGGAAAACTTAAAAAGTTAGTGTGCCAAAAACAAACTTTCAAGTTGTTTGCCGTTTAACTTAAAAATGTTTAAACTAATTAATAATGAACATACATTTCTATATATGCATATTTCTATACATCTTTTTCAGCATAATGTAAATTAATATTTCTTAACACTTTTTATTTTTTATTAAGTCAACGATGCAAATGCAATTGACTTTTAACATACAAATGTAATCGTAATTTATAAGCAACAATTAATAGTTCAGAAACCCCTTTCCTTAGACTGAGTGGCGTGCGTCAATATCCAGGATTTGTAGTCACGTTTTTTCATTGACATTTGCTTGTGGCGCGGATGCGTTGGACAGATGACATAACCGCGCTCTTGGCGCACCACAATATAGCAATCCTTGCAACGGCGCTTTAGGCGACCCTTCACCTTAAATCCGGCCACCTGCTGCATGAGTGCATTGAATGGTGCAAGTAATGAAGCAACATTAGTTGTGGGAACCAATTGTTGACCAATTGTGCCATGAGCCGGTGCGGTTGTGGTAACAGCCGTGGAACGCATTAACATATGGAATCCACGTGTAGCGCTGATGCCATTCCAAAGCCGCACACCGTTTTGTAGAAACTTAGTAGTGAAGGACATCTAAAAAGGCCCTTTTAATTAAAATTTTTTAACAAATTACACAAACACGCACCTTTTCACAACGTTAGGGTTGCCACACTTCTATTATTTATTTTTTGCACGCGTTGCCAACTTCTTCAAATTTGTATAAAGTTGATTGAGATGGGAATTTTTAAATTATGTTTCAAGCATCTTATATTGGTTTCGTCGGTTTTGGCATATTATTATTGTGTACACAGATATTGCTTACAGGAAAATTGTTGACCGTAAAGAAATGTACAGAAGCACGTGTTAAAATAATTTCGTTTTTTTTATTTGTGAGAAATTCATTAAGATTTTTTTTTTTTAAGGTAATGCAATAATTAATCGATGTTGATGATTTCGACGCCACTTGTCTCTGGGTGTGGCCTTTCTAGTTTCGTTCGTTTGCATTTAGTCGGACCAGCATCTTCCTCATCCGAAGAGTCGAGAACTTCCGTTATCTCCTCATCATCAGATATTGTGCTGGGCTTTCGCTTGGTCGCGGATTTTTGTGGACTACTCTCTACGGTGAGTTTATCTGCTGCCGCACTAACTACTTCCACAACATCGTCATCGTCCTCCTCAATGACAAGACAGTCATCATCATTGTCGTCGTCTTTTATTTCAGTTGGTCGGCTACGTTTTGATGTTGATGGCCCATCATCAATTGAAGCACTTTCACCATTGGCGGCACGCTTGCGGGAGCTAGGCTCCGGAACAACGACCTCGGGTACCTTTGCTTCCTCCTTGGGCTGCAGCTGGGATTTGTCGGCAATTACCTCAAACAGAATATCTTCACGATCGGCATCAAAGTGAGCTATGATAATGCTTAACTCATAGTTTTGAAAGAAATCATCACACTTGAGTATAACGCCATCCACAATGTTCATTTCACTCAGTAACTTTTCCTCGTTACATTCCGTTTCACCCTCCTCCGACGAAATAAGAATGGAGCCTGTGGTTTCCACAGTCACATCTGGGTTTACCATGTTTAGTGTTTTAATGAGCACTTCATCTCGGAATGCCTTTATTTGGACGCGCTTTGTATCGATGCGCAACGTTATAGCCGGATCGCTGGCGCACACGTAACAATTAGGATTGGGAGCTGGAAAGAAAGCATCTGACACCAGCATTTGGTTGCGTCCATTGAGACGCAATCGTGCGTAGACTGCCTTGCATTGATCCCACTTGGCTTGAAGCACGTTAAAAGCGCGCATCACCGAAACACCAGCAGTAATTGCGTTGGTTGTGGCAATAGCTGGTATAATGTTTCCTGCCATCGATTTAATCTCGAAACGGGACTTGCGCTCGATGTTAAAGATGTGGGAACGCACATTGGCACAGGCGGCCACAAAGTCCATCGCTGGCTGATCATCCTTGTCCCAAACCAAAGTATCATTGTCCAATTTCAAAAACGCAGCGCTTAGCTCTTTAAGCGAATTGGCAAAGACATGGGCACACTCCTCCACAGTCCAAACCTTATGATGTTGACGCGCCATCTCCTGAGCATCGGAGCTGCTACCATCAGGTACCAGTGTGTCCCACTGCACGGGCACAGGTGCTTTTCGCGATTTCCAGAGATTTGACATACGCAGCAGATAATTGATGTCTTCGTTAAAGAATTTGTTAAACAATTTAGCAGCATCGTAATTGCAATCCTTGGCCCACTGTCGCGTGTTGATACGGGCCACGTTGCCATTTGAGTTGGAAGATTCTTTTTCCTTATCTATATCGCCATCAGGAGCGTCACCTCCAGCACCAGCATCTTTGTCATCTGCTGCGGCTTCCTTGGCTTCCGGATCAGCAGCATCGGGAGAAATGTCTTCATCCTCAACGGATTCACCAAATAGTTGACTACCAAGTTAAAAGTAATAAATATTGTACTGTTCAAAAACAAAAACTAATCACGAACACCTACTTGAAGAGATGTTTTGCCCAGACAATGCAATGTATGGGCTCAGAGGGTGTGTTGCGTATGGTGCAGCCGGGAAAGGTGCGTTGCTTTTCCTTTGGCGTACACTCATAGCACTGGGTTAAGCCGCGCTTAATCAGCTCCACCTGACCATTATAGCCGGCGGTGCCGCTCTCAATCAAGGGCACATCTGCATTCAAACACATACGATTTACATGGTTGCGAGCTGCACGATTGTCTAAGGCGCTAAGTACCACATCGAATTTCTTAAAGAAATTAACGCCGTAGTCAGTGCTGTGAATGGTATAAGAAGATAAGCTTGCAATAGATTTCATACACCATTTACTTACGATGTAACACTATCGTGGTATGCAGTTATTTTTGCATCAGGATTGAAGCTGAGAGCACTTTCACGAGCAACGCGCGCTTTTGACTTGCCCACATGCTCGCGATGAAAAAGGAACTGCCTATTGAGATTGCTTAGGTCAATGGTGTCCAAGTCGATCTGTGGGATTGTAATTATTAAAATGTATACTGGAATTGGTCATACAACTCACAATTTCGATTTCCGTGAAGCCGCTGAGTACAAGATTTTTAAGCACCTCGCAGCCAATGCCACCAGCGCCTACAACCAACACTTTCGACTTTTTAACCAATTCCTGCAATGTTGCTGGCAAGACACCGTCAATTGCTGCAGCCATAATTTATTTTTTTTTTGATTACTTTTCGCTATAATGAATAGGTAAATACAATTCGCGAATGACGCCGGCAGTCGCATACACACACACTTGCTTCTGGAAAAAAAGTGCTGTACAACGTGAAACAGTATCGAGCATAAGTGGTTATCTAAATTTATATTATCGATATAGCTGTTGATACTTTATCAGATTTCAGACTTTTCTACATTCGGTCACACTGAGTTAATTGATTGTAGTTGTAGCTTGTGTGTTGTTGTGCGCTTGAGGAAAAACGGACGTTTCATTTTTTAGTGCTTGTCTGAGCAGCACGACAACTGCGCGTCAACTGCAATTTTGTAAACACTCAAACACTTCATCCAACTACTAATTAGTAGAAGTATTATCATGGCAGATGTGCGACGCAGAAAGCCAGCTGAGAACGAGGCAGATGAAGATGCTGCTGCTGCAGCCGCAAACAGCGCAGCTGATTCTTCAGATCATGTAAGTTTCTCTGGCCAATTAGTGTAAATATTAAATGCAATGCTTGATGCATACCTTGCTGCATTTGTTTGATTCGTCTTCGAAATTTGTATTATTCATCGAAGCGCAATAAAAAAGAAGTAAAATGTATGTATACCAACACAACAAGATATCCACTACATACATATATATCTTTTGCTGTGTGCAGTGTTTTTGTTATTCTCTGACGCACAAGCAGGTGGTAAAAGAGCGCATCTCAGAGAGAGAAAGAGAGAATGTGCAAGACACAGAGAGAAAGGGCGCAAGCGGAGAAAAAACCAATAAATGTTTTTGCATACACAAATCCCACATCGACATAGACATAAAACACACACACATTCACAAAAGATATATATATATATATATATAATGTGAATAAGTATATAAGACAACAACAAAGACCCCGGTGTGTTGCAAACAAATCCAATTAAGTGACCCATTACGAAAGGCAACCACCACAACCACCCCATAATACCATAGTAGCGTGCTTTCTTAAATGCTTCCTCTTTAGAGACGCGTTTATTTGTCTATAATAATGATAACGCCCCAAATGCCACCCGGTCCAAGTAAATCCCTTCCACAACATTCTTATCAGAGAACCCGCCAAATTTTTAGCCAACAAACCAAATAACACGCCACCCTAGACAACCAACAACAAGCAAACAAAGTTGCAGACGTGTACGTTAAACTTGGATAAATTAGTTTCGTATCTGGCCGATAATACTGCTTGCCTTATAGCAGCGGACGGCATTGGACTTTGAATTCGCTCATTTAGTTTGCAATGTTTCAATGTATAGCTTTAATGATTAAATGGCAATTGGCTATTGTTTACAGGTCGATTCAGAGGAAGAGAAAATACCAGAGGAGAGATTCGTTGAAGAGCTGGCTAAGAATTTACCACAAGGCACTGACAAAACGCCAGAAATATTAGATTCGGCACTCAAGGATTTACCCGATCGGTATGTGCAAATCACATTTTATGTGTGTGTGTACAAACATAAGTATCTACACTTTTGAGTGTACATACCATTTAGAGATTCCAAAAATATTCCAAGACAGCTGTGCGCTGCGCAAATAACATCAAATTACACTATGCAACAAAAAATCGTTATTCACTATATCCATTTTTTTTTTTTGTCGCACAGTGTAATTTATAATCATATTTGTTCTGTGTGCATTTTATTTATTTGTGTATACTCATTGTGTCCAAACATTATTTTAGATGGAAGAACTGGGTCATTCGCGGCATTTTCACATGGATTATGATTTGTGGATTTGCATTAATAATCTACGGCGGCCCGTTGGCCTTGATGATTACGGTATGTAAGCGTAAAGAGAGGGAAAATGGGTAGTTGTAATAGTATAGTATAGTAATAACCACTTACCTTACATTTTTATAGACGCTGCTTGTTCAAGTGAAGTGCTTCCAGGAGATTATCTCAATTGGCTATCAAGTGTATCGCATACATGGCCTGCCCTGGTTTCGCAGTCTCTCCTGGTATTTCTTGCTTACGTCCAACTATTTCTTCTATGGCGAAAATCTAGTTGACTACTTTGGCGTCGTCATCAATCGCGTGGTAAGTGTTTACACAGTCCTTAATGCCATTAAGATTGCAAACTAATCTTGTTCTATTTTCAATTGTTTGCATTGCAGGAATATCTGAAGTTTTTGGTCACATATCATCGCTTTCTATCGTTTGCCTTGTATATCGTTGGCTTCGTTTGGTTTGTGCTCTCGCTGGTTAAGAAATATTATATCAAGCAGTTCAGCCTATTTGCCTGGACGCACGTCTCGTTGCTAATTGTCGTCACCCAAAGCTATCTAATTATACAGAATATATTTGAGGGACTTATTTGGTTTATAGTGCCCGTTTCGATGATTGTGTGCAATGATGTCATGGCATATGTGTTTGGTTTCTTCTTTGGACGCACACCCCTCATCAAGTTGAGCCCCAAGAAAACCTGGGAGGGCTTTATCGGTGGTGGTTTTGCCACTGTGCTCTTTGGCATACTATTCTCATATTTCCTGTGCAATTACCAATACTTTATCTGTCCCATACAATACTCAGAGGAGCAGGGTCGTATGACAATGTCCTGTGTGCCCAGCTATCTATTCACGCCACAGGAGTACAGCTTGAAATTGGTAAGCACAAACAAAAACACATACATAAACAACACAATAGGGCTTCCTTAATGACTATTGATTTAATAATGACTTAATATTTGCTTTTTTAGTTTGGCATTGGCAAATCTTTGAACATTTATCCATTCGTCTGGCACTCGATTTCGCTGAGTCTTTTCAGCTCTATAATTGGACCCTTTGGTGGATTCTTTGCATCGGGCTTTAAGCGCGCATTTAAAATTAAGGTAAGTAGAATAAATAGCCGATGCATTTGGTATTTAAAACAATTGTTTGTCTTTTTAGGACTTTGGTGACATGATTCCTGGACATGGAGGCATTATGGATCGCTTCGACTGTCAGTTTTTAATGGCCACCTTTGTCAACGTTTATATCTCCAGCTTCATTAGAACTCCTTCGCCGTCAAAGCTATTGACGCAGGTAAGTTAAGGCCTTCAGAAGTTTTTTGTATAAATTGCTAAACGTTAACATTTTACTTTGCAGATTTATAATTTAAAACCAGATCAACAATACCAAATCTATCAGTCGTTAAAGGATTCACTTGGCGATGCGCTTAACTAAAAATATAGACAACAACAACTGTTTGCTTTAGTCCTACATCTTTATATATATACAAAAGCATATATATTCATTATAAAAAGAAATTGAGATATACATACATAAATATATATATGTATATATATATTAATATCTATAAAAGAACATATGGCAAGCACTTATAGGATGCTATTGAGTCCCCAAAAATGATTCAATTGAATCAAACACTATAAGAATAGTTTTAATTTTTGAGCATAATTTTTTTTATGTTTTTAGTTAATAGTTTAGAACTTTTGTTATTACAATTTTATGTTATTTCAGTTACGACTATTATTATTATGATTAATTTTACAATGATGGCATTATATAGTGCAATTGCAATCCGTTAACCGGTGATTTGTTGTTAAGTGATTCCATTAATTTTACTAAACATATGATTGCATTATGATATTGACCTTTAACCTTATCGAATTAGAAAAGTTACACAGCATGCGAAAAGCAAATTAATGTTTTGATGTCTCTGTGTGTGAATTTACAAGAACCTATACAAACTTATATAAATACTAGTAAATATATATACAAACTTATGTATACTAATTTACTTACTATTTAATTAAAAAGAGCTCTACGCCTCTGAGCCGCGATTAGTCATGCCAGTGAGGCCCTCCTAGTTTAGATTGTGAATTGCTCTCTAGTGAATATCTTAAAGCATTTTAGTTTTTTTTTAAAGTTAACAATATACAAACTTACGATGATCGAGTATCTAAGGACTTTTAGATTTCTTAATTATTTCTAGTGCAATATGATTAATAGTAAAATATTGTGGTTTTCTTTAGCAGTTTTTATTGAATCTTGTTTATTTTTGCTTAAAATAACATTGTTGTGTGCAAAAATATATATATAAATAAACATATATTTAGTTCCTTTCGAAAATGAAATATCATTTAAATGACAAAATTCCGTTGACTCATTCAATTCAATTTAGAGTCGAGTAAAACTGTTTTAGCCATAAGCCACGTCTTTATTGATGTTATAAAACAAAATAATAATTACAAATATTAAATGTAATATTGAATGTAAAGTTCCAATGAATAACTAATTTTTCTTTTTGGTTAAGCTGCTGATTTAAACAGTGCATTAATGATAAAAGTAAGTAACGATTTGTATATATATACATTGATGTACATAAATTTGTGGCACTTTGGGTGATTCTTTTACACGCTAAAATGTATAAAATTCGAGTTAGCTTAATCTTTAATTTTAATTGGTTTCACCAGCATTTTACTGATAAGTGTTTTATTTAAATCAAAAACATCGCTACGCTGCAGATCAAAATAAACATTACGATTGCGCGCATCGTCCAGCAAGTGACGCCATATTTGTACAGACTGTTAAATAATTCAAGTTGTTAGCAATAGCACAAAGTTCACAAATTAATGAATCTTACCTGTAAGTCATCGAAGTTGCCACAGATGACAAGGCAGCGTTGTGGTCTTGTAATTGCAACATTTAGCCGCTGATAGTTGGTCAGAAAGCCGACGCCGCGTGTCCGTGCATTCGATAAGATGATGACATCCCGCTCCTGACCCTGATACGCATCGACCGTTTGCGGTACAATTTTCATGTGTTTAGGTACAACCTGACTGAGTGTGTAGCAGTGATTACTATATGGCGATATCAGTCCATATCTGAAGTGATCGGCGGGCATGTGCTTGTCCATCTCAACAAGCAGCTTGCCCACAAAGTGTGCCTCTTCATCGTTGCTAATACTGCGATTGTTTGCATCGTTAGTGTCCTGGGTATAACTCAAATTTATGACACAGTATGGAATGAATGGTGACACTAAATGATAAGTGCAGTCGGCATTAACCAATTGATTGTCATAGAAATAGCTATTTGGCCATCTACAAATATCGGGATGCATTCGATACTGGAGGGATAACTTAAAGATTTTAGTATGCACAAAATGATTGCCACGCGGCTTATCCAGCTGCTGTTCCAAATTCCGCTGTATACGATCAAACATTGACTTTCCAAGACCAAAGTCAATTGCTTTTTGGGATAGCACTGTAGCGGGTAGCTGATGTGTATCGCCAACCAAGACTAAGCTGCGTACACCAAAGCGTAATGGCAACAGCGTCCAGGGCTCTGTGCATTGTGTCGCCTCATCAATGATACATGTGTCAAAGTAGTCTATATAAGAGGCCAGTTTGACGCAACTGGAAAGTGTGGTGCACACAATGTTAGCGCGTTGTACGTACATCGTGGAGAATTCGTGGACTTCGCGATGCGTTAGAGGTGGATTCAGTTGCTCGGCGATGAGGCGCAGCTCTCGCTCCTTAGTATTTAACTTGTGTTGCATATAATTCATTTGTTCAGAATATTTTTTAAGCTCAGCAATTTCGGATTTGAGCTGATTTTGTTTGTTAGTGAGAGTCATAATATTTTCGGCAGTAAGGCGTTTACGCTTTTCATCCCGTTTCTTGTTAAGATAATGGTGTAGCGACATGTCACGCACTTTTACATCCATTTTGTCGTATAAACCAAAACGTAGCACCTGAAACTGAGCAGGACTGCTACTCATGGCGTTGCGTGCACGTCTTAAGTACAGTGTTATATTATCCACAGCCGCATTGCTTGGTGCGCATATTAGGATCTTGCGATCAAGCCTTTGGTTGCTGGCACCATACATGCACTGCAAAGTTAAATTGCAGATGACTACGGATTTCCCAGTGCCTGGTGGACCCTGTATTAGCGTAATACTGGGTGTAGAGTCATCTACCAGACGTAGCCAAGTGCGTTGACAAATATTAACCTGGTGTTCATTCAATCTTTCATAGCCCTTGTATTTTGCTGGTGGTAATAATTTGCTATCAAATGTTAATACATTTTCACTTGGCTGCAGAATACGTTGGGCAAGTGGCGAGCGGCTCATCAAATAAATGGCATTAAATGCACCCATTTCCACGCGAATACTGTCCACAATTGGGCGCACTGTTAATGTTTTGATATCGTTTAACTTATTCAGTGAAATGTCTTTTTGTTGCAAAATTTCAAAGCATAGCTCATAATTGTCAGCTGCAAAAGGGATTGAATGAAATACAGTTTGCCAAAAATCAAATATAATTATGCTTACCAGATATCCGGGTTGGATGGCGTGGCATATAGGCAAACGATTTTTTCAAAGTTTTTCCACTATATATGGTGAATAGATCATATTTCTTCTCAGGCTTTCGGTTGTCTGAACATGAATTAAAATGATAAATATTTGTAGAGATTATATTAAAAAACTTTCTTACATGTGGTGATTAATACAAAGCGAGGTCGATTTCTGTTGTTGTCTTGAGAAGCTCTCTTCAAATGAACCTCAAACGTTATTATAGACGATTCATAGTCACGTTCAATGGATGCGAGCAGCTCCATTTTCATCAGTGGTATAATGATTCTATGTGGATTGTAGCAATGTTATTAAATTATATTAAACTTTATACCCCAAATAACCTTACTCTCTGTATTGTTTAATGCTGTTAAATTCGTCCGGAATGGGTACAAATACTTCATTTGCGGCCACAGCATCGGCAGACCGTAGTAATAACCATTGATTGGCCCAGCTAAGAATGTTGCCCATAATCAAATCGCTAAAGTTTTCCAATTTACCCTGGGCCTGTGCCCATTCGCGACGCTCCTTATAGGTGCTCAGCGATAGCTTTTGGGTGTCCTTTTTAAAGCCCACTTTGACTTTGCCAATCCGCTCAATATACTTGATTTGTACATTATCGCTAAAGCGAACATGTCGACTCTTCTTGGCACGCTTATCGACCTCTTGGCCAAACTCAAAATCGCGGTCCATCTGTGCAAACGTCACACGATTGCAGGTTCTTTGATTGCGCGCAATCTGTGCCTCCTTGCGCTCTGGGGGTCGAATGTAATGGGCCGAAGAACCTAACACTAAGTCGGCGGCATTAAGCTGCTGAGAGAAAGAGTCTATGGTGACACGACGCATGGGTGACTTTGCAGGAGTCTTGTCCAACTTGGGTTTCTTTGGTATTGGTGCTAACACTTCTTTAGTTAGAAACTCTCCCCGATTGCAATTGCCCAGTGTTGGTACACCAGTCTGCTTACGCTTCTGCTCAGCAGTAGGATCGGCATGGATGACTGGTTTTGGTTTTTCGGCAAGCTTTTTTAACTCCTCTCGACGCTTTTCTTTAATTTGCTCGGTCTCCACTTTTTTGTCCTTTGGCTTTTGGTACCATTTCTTCTTCATATCTTCTTGGTAATCGGCTAAACGTTGTCGCTCTAGTATATCATGTTTGCGCGTATTTTCGTTGTTTTTAGCTGAAAATCCACGGAGTTTTCCACGACCGGTCGCTAGACGTGGGGCTGCAATGATCTTCGGTCCAAAAATATTCTCATTATTATTTAAATTTACCAATGAAGCTTTTGAAGTTGAAGTCTCTGACTCTTCTACGGAAGGCATGGGGCGTTCTATATAAACAGACATGGACCTTTTTAGCATACGTGTGCCCAGTGATTTCTTAGTAGTAGGGTCTGTCGGTGGTTCTAGTGGTACTGAAGCTGACTCTTTTGGTGGATGTTTATTTTGTTCCATGGTACAGGACGCCTTGGATGTAGAAGGACTTTCTATACAACAAGATTTGTACCTGTGTTGCAAGCGCGAGCTACCTTCCTTTATAGGTGAAGTAAGTTGAGGCACCAGCGACTTTCCAGCAGTCATCTCCATTGGTTTGTCTAAGTTTCCTTTGACACTTTCTTGTGGTTTGGTTTCTTTTGTTGGTCTAGTTGGCGTAGACATAGAACTTTCTGTACAAGACGATTTGGATCTGTTCAGCAAGCGCGAACAACGTTTTTTTGGAGTTGATTCTGCTGATATTTCCATGTCATCTTCAGCTGATATTTTTGGTGATGGTTCTAGGGAACGCTCCATATGACAAGATTTCGATCTATTTTGTAAACGTGGGCTGCGCTTCTTAGGGGAAGTTTCGTACTCGATTGCCTTTGGTTGTATGGTCGGCGTTTTTGTTTCCGAGTGTTCCGAGAAAGACTTGTTACGCTTGCGCGATAAAAACTTTTTGGTCGGCGTATTTTCTTCATTGTTGGCCTTCAAATCGGTGTGGTCAGCCACAGATTTGCATCGCTGGCGCATTGGAGACTTATTAACAGTATCATTTTGTAACAAGTTAGGATCATCATTTTGTTGCAAGTGCGACACATTAATCGACTTCAGACGCACATGGCATCTGCGTAACATGGATTTTTGCGGTGTCGCTTTATTAGCTGTAGGAATATAAAATTAGTTTGACACCAGTGCATGAAATGGTTATGCTACTTACCTGAGCAAACAGCCTCAGATTCGTCTTCACTGGAGCTACTTTCAATGCGCATTGCTTTGGATCTATTTTGCATAAAAATAGGCAACTGTGATAGCTGATTGTCACTGCCGTCATTTGGCATTTGCTGAGCCTCTTCATTGTTATCTTCCTCATCCTCCAAGTCTAAGGGATAAACTTGCGACAGCAGCTTTGATGACCAACCGGCTACTTTGCTGTAAAGCTCATCGTCATCGTCCTCAATTAGTATTATTTCATCCTCATCGAATTGTGTGGCTATTTCTTTTTTAACCCATGATGCTTGCTGAAGATAATCCCCATCGTCCCGATTATCAAAGTCATCCCCGCTTTGATCGCTGATTTCAGCCATTTCTTCTTTCATTTCGCGTAGCACGGCTTGTGATAAGGCAAAGTTCTCATCGGAGGCATTGTCGTCATTTATGTTGTTATCCTTGATGCTAGCCCCCTCAGATAGTTCCAATATATCGCCATCATGTATTTTTTTGCCAGTTGTGGGAATGTTGTTATTATTAAGCTGTTTATACACATACGGATTAACTTGGAAAACTGTTTCAAGGAATTCTTTATCTGGTTCGCCAAAAATGTTCTCTATTTCTTTGGTTGCCTGCGATAGATGTTCGTATTTAACCTCCGAAATCTTTGGCAAGTGTATACTGCGATGCACATTTGTTGTTGCATTTCCTTGACTGCTAATAACCGCTGTTTTAGCATTGTTGTTGGCTTCCGCTTTATCCTGTTTAATATTTTGGAAGTTGATGTTATTCGTTTCTTTCTGTTGAACATCATTATCTTCGTCATCGGATATAAAGACAATGTCTTCTTCATGTGCACCCATAAACTTTAGTTTAAATACGGCATAATTACGAGGCACTTTTGCTTTGAGATGGACTTCAACCCCAAGGCTGATTATATCGTCCGGTTTGAGTATATGCGGTTTATCATCTTCAAGCCTGGTTGCATTTATAAACACGCCATTTGGTGAGTCCTGATTACGGATAGAAGAATCTCATTTGGAATGTAAGTCAATTTTGTTTAATACGTATGATTACTTACCAATTGCATCAGGCTTACGGTATTGTCTTGGTTAACAATGATCTTGGCATGGTGCCGAGACAGAAACTGGTAGCCAGTTAACATCAACTTGCATTCGGAATGTCTGCCCACTAAATTTTCGCCCGATTGCAAAGTTAATCTTCTGGCAGAGTTCAAGTGCTCTAGGTACCAGTAACCATTACTTGGTTTCATTTTATTAAATTACATTGGATGCGTAGTATGTGTACAAAACACGACTCAATTGCGAAATGAAATTGATGCGCAAATCATGGTTAAAACTGTAAATGTTAGTGTGACCAAGCTCCTACAAGTGCACAAGTGATACAAATGCATTGATCTAGGTGGCAGCACTGACAAAAACAGCTGATTTGCGTTTTGGCGCGTTGCGTTAAATAAATGTACAAAATGTCGGGAAAACAAAGAACTAAGGATTTAACACCAGAGCATAAGCCAAATGCGAAACGCATCTGTAGTTTGCGTACCAGCAACGCCAGCACCATGCAAATGAGCGAAAGCATATTTTGGCCCGACAACGATGCAAGTTTCTTTTCCCATGCCAAACTGGAGGAATTATTCAGTGGACAGGATGCTGTTGTCTCCGCGCCCTTCAGTAGTCAAGTCAGCAACAAATTTCAACAGAGCGAGTCTGATGATAGTCTCTTTGGTGAGGTATCGCTTCCCAGCACTGATGAAGCGCCACCAAAAGTTAATAAAGTGCAAACTAACCAAAATGTGCAAAGTTTCAAAGAGATCGATCTGCAGGATCTGAGCATGGCCGAAATGGAGGATATTTTTCAAAGTGCCGATGATTACAGCGATCCAGTTGCACAAAACACACAAATTTTTATGGATGCAATGGTGTTTAAGATGCCCAAGTCACCTGAAAGAACACAAGTACCGGCCACACAAACAAATGAAGACTCTATGTCAATGTCCAATTCAAATTCATTCATATCCAAGTCCATACTGGATGGGATCGTGCAAGGTACACAATATGAGACGTATGAAGCGCTTAAGAATCGATCCATGCTTCAGGCACAGCAAGAGTTGGCCGCGCTCGATCAACTAGACTGGCAAACGCAGGCCTTTGCTGAATTTGAAGTCGTAAAGGAGCCACAAATTGATCGTTTTCCCAGTAAAGGCAATTTCTATGGACTTCCTGATAGAGTAAAGAATTTAATATTTGAGCACAAAGGCATCAAAAGCTTATATGGTAAGTAAAACTTTTTACAGCACATTTCAGCCAGTACTAATTTAAATTTTCTTTTCAGAGTGGCAAGACGAGTGTTTGAATTTACCTGCCATAAGACAGCGCAAGAATCTAATTTATGCACTGCCCACCAGCGGGGGGAAAACATTAGTTGCCGAAATCTTAATGCTGCGAGAATTGCTGTGCCGCGAACGTAATGTGCTTTTTATACTGCCATATGTGTCCATTGTGCAGGAAAAGGTTAGTGCCATGTCGCCCTTTGCCATTGCGATGGACTTTATAGTGGATGAGTATACGGCTGGCAAGGGTAAATGTCCACCGCAGCCGCAACGGAAGCGACGTAGTTTGTTTATTGCTTCAATTGAGAAGGGCGCCGTGCTTATGGACAGTCTAATTGATGCAGAAAGACCACATGAGATTGGCCTTGTTGTTGTAGATGAACTGCATTTGATTGGCGAACGCGGACGTGGCGCAACGCTCGAGGCATTCCTCACCAAGGTCATGTTTCTAAATGGTAAGGAAATTCTATACATAATACGCCTCTTATAAGTATTTAAATGTTTCATATTTTTTACAGCCAAGATTCAAATTGTGGGCATGAGCGCCACTATTGGCAATCTTAATGAAATCTCAGCCTTTCTCAATGCAGATGTCTATACGCGTGGCTTTCGCCCAGTAGAGCTCAAGGAGTACATCAAATGTGGCAATGACTTGCTGGAAATAAATACAGCTGGTCAAACACTGGAAGAGATCTTTGTTCCACAGCGCACCGTCAGCTATAATGTGAGTTTATATTCACCTAAGATACAGCTAACCATTATAAATACATACTTTATTACAGTACAGCGCAGCTGTGGAACGTGCTGATCCAGATCATTTGGCTGGCCTCATTAGTGAATGCGCACCAGAGCACTGCTGTCTAGTTTTCTGTCCAACACGCAAGAATTGTGAGAATGTTGCACTGTTGCTCAGTCGCATTGTGCCCAAGCAAAAGTTCTTTGAGCATCGGCAGAGTGAGAAAGCCGATCTAATGAAAGCACTAGATCAAATGTGCGGTATACTAAGTCCCGTGCTGGCTAAAACCTTGCCCTACGGCATTGCCTATCATCACTCCGGGCTGACAACGGATGAGCGCAAGTACATTGAGACCGCTTATCGGTTTGGCGTCATCACAGTTATTTGCTGCACTTCTACACTGGCAGCTGGCGTCAATCTGCCCGCCAAGCGTGTGATTATACGTGCACCCTATGTGGGACAGGAGTTTATGACATTGTGCAAGTACAAGCAAATGGTTGGGCGTGCAGGACGAGCTGGTTTAGGTGAGGCCGGCGAGAGTATACTTATTACGCAAAGCAAGGATAATTTGCAAGTAGGTCAAATGCTTTTCTCGCCCATGGACAAAGCACTGAGCTCGCTGGATCAGCTAGAAGCTGTTGGTTTGCAGGTAAGTTAAATAATACTTAATAACCTTATCAAACATTTTCTAAGTCTAACCTACTTTTAGTCTTTAATACTGAGTGTGATTGGCCTAAATCTAGCCGACTGTCGTCGTGATCTAAATCGTTTGGTCAACAGCACTCTGTTGGCTGTGCAAGCAGGAGCCCTGGAGATTGCTGTTGATGAGCTCGTGCTGCGCATTCTGCGTGACATGTTCAAAAACAAAGTGCTGCAGCTAAGCGAAACTGCACCAAAAGGCAAACCGAACAGCTCGGACATCATGACTACACAGGATATCAATGCAAGCAGCCGCTCTGCCACCGATCGGCGTCTGTTAATAAGTCAATCTACGCGCTTTCAACTGACTAGCATTGGACGTGCCGCCTTCAAAGCAGGCATTGATTACAAACGAGCCTTTGCCATACACAAAGAGCTGCAGCAGGCACAGCAGCAGCTCATCCTCAGCAGCTATGTGCATTTGCTCTATCTGCTTGTCTGCTTCAATTCCAATGAACGTGGCGATGAGCTCTTTCCAGCTGATGCCAGCATACTCTTTCGTGAATACACATTGCTGCCCATGCAGACACAGGCATTGTTCAAGCTGCTGGGTATTACGGAAGCACATGCCGCCCGTCTGGCAAAGACGCAGTCTGTCCAGGGTCCGCTTGCATTACAGCTAAATCGTTTGTACAAGGTGCTCATATTAGCTGATGTATTAGCGTTGCTACCACTGCCCAGTGTCGCCACTAAATATAATGTTGAGAGGGGCACGTTGCAACAGCTCATAAGTCAGTGCACGGCGGCGGCCAGCGCCATAGTGCGTTTGTGCGAGCAAATGGATGAGTTCTGGTGCTACAAGCCACTGTTTGAACGCATCAATCATAAAATGGATCGCTGTGGCACCTTAGAGTTAGAACCACTGCTTGAGCTGCCCGCCGTTAAGATTGTAAGTAGTTGTGTTTAACTTATTGATTAAACATTTATAATTAATGTTTATTGTTTTAGAATCGTGCAAAGCAGCTGTTTGCTGCAGGATTTAGAACTGTTGAGGATGTGGCCAAAACACGTCCCATGAATCTGGTCAAAGCCGTTGAGTTTATGCCACTTAAAGTGGCCACTGAAATGATATCGGCCGCCAAGGTTTGCTTTACCACATTGCACATTGCCACAAATATATTAATAATTGCCTTTTTTTTCATAGATAATTTTAATGAAAAAATTGGATCATTTGGAAGAGGAAACGGAGGTATTAAAAAGCTGTCTGACCACAAATGCAACGCAATCGGACTAAATGTAAGTTTGAATACAAATTTGTAGTTTTCTTTTTTAGTTGTTTTTGTTTTTTATTTTTAATTTTGTTTAAGCACTCGACTTGAGCCTAGAATACAGCTTAAATATTACGCGCACACAAAATGTTTGCATTATAGTATATTTAAATTAAATTGTTTTTTGTTCTTGATTTTAATTTTTTTTTTTCAATTTGTTATTGTTAACCGCATTGGTGTAGTATTTAGCTAAGTGCAGCGGCTGTTGATTGATTAATTGTTTTTTTTTTTTGTTGTTTGTTGTTTGTGTACTACATAAAAATTAGCAGACAAAACTTGAAAAGTAACTTTTGTCTCGGCTACTATCACGACAATTGAGTATTATAATATGTATATATGTATATATATTATTAATTTTTTGTTTCTTTTCCTGTTCTAAGAGTTAAGCGCAAATTGAGTTTCATAAATTTTGCCAGCTTCAACTTGAACTAAAGGAAAAAAATTGTTAAAATTAGCTTGCAGCTCGAAAACTAAAGTATGTTTGTTTTGAAAAGCAGTTGCCTGGGCATCTGTTAGGTCATCTGATTGTTGTTTTTGAAAAGTATTAAATATATATATGTATATACAGCTGAAGAAACTGCAAGAAAGAAAGTTCGATGAGAAGAAGAGATTTGACCTAGGATATTGTTATGGTTTACCTTTGTTTTATACAGACTTGTTGGCGCGACTAATATGCAAGGTCATCATAGAAATGCTGGGCAAGTCGTGAGCCCATTTGTTGATTACTGCTGCTGCTGCTGCTCACTCCGCCTCCCCCTCTGGCAGTGTATTCGTGTCGATTTGAACGCGCGCTCTGCGCCGGGACAATCGCTCGCCGGCGTAGATCTGTCGATGAGAAATAGGAATCACTATGATAGTTCACTGGCGATTGCTGTGACTGTGACTGCGACTGCGACTGTGATGGTGACTGTGACTGTGACTGCGAAGCGGATGCAATGGCTGATGATGAAGGCGAATGATTCTGATAATGCTGATAGCTGTTGCTATTATGTCCAGCAAATGGATTGGCTTGTGGAGCCACATACGCACTGGCATAAGGACGGCTCTGATAATTGGAATGCTGTTGATGATGCAGTTGCTGCTGCTGCAAATGTGGATGATGCAGTGGCGTAAGCGGTTTAAGCGTAGGATCGAGCGCATCGTTCAGCGTCACATCGTAGTCGTTCTCATAGAGTTCGTCCAGATTGAGCTTCACTGGCTGCGGCGGCTCGGTTGGCCGCCTTGGTGTTACCGGCAGCGGGCTGCGTGGCGGCAATGTGGTGCGCACTGGATTTGGTGATGGTGCCGGCAACTCAATGCCATCATCAACATCATCATCATCACCATTGTCGGCATTACTTTCATCACTATTGCTGCCCCGCAGCAGCGGCGCTCCATGCTCCAGCAGGCGCACGCCCGATATGGTCGAGCCCATGTCAATGGGCGTGCTGTCTGTGGTGCGTGTTGCCTCGCTGCTTAGCTGCGGCCGCACTGCCACACCCACTGGCTGTAGGCCGCGTGGCAAATAGGGGCTGCCGCCACGCGATGGCAAAAATGGTCGTTTCACCACACGTACCGATGCGGTTCTTTGTGGCTTAACCGGTGCGGCTGGCGCCAGTGGTTCATCTTCATCCAGTTGCTCCTCCTCCGGCGCAGCTGGCTCCTCTGCCACGGCAGGCGCTTGCGTTGTTGTTGTCTTCGAGGCGGCCAAAGCGGCACGTTGACGATTTGCTATTGCCAGCTTTTGATTACGTCGCGCTGGACTTACGCCCAATAACGAATTGGTTTTTGTACGTGCTGGCTGCACGCGTGGTTGCTCCACTGGTTCTTCACTGTCGGGCTGCTCGGCAACATGCTCCTCCACTTCCTCTTCCTCCTCGGCATCTTGTACTATGGGCTGTCGGGGACGGGGTGCTGGCTTGCGTCCTGCTGCTGCCGGCGCTGCTGCTGGAGCTGCTTTGTTGCGCAAACGTTGCGTCTTTACGGGCACAATGGGCTTCTCCTCGTAGTCCACATCGTCGACAAAGTCTACATCGGCTGCGGGCGCCGGTGTACGTGCTCTGCTGGCCAAAGGTCGCTTTCGACGTGGCGTCTCTTCATAATAATCCTGATCTTCGGGAAGGATCTTCTTGTCTGTTACTGGCTTGCGCAGTGTGGAGCGTGTTGGCTTCTGCTCCTTGGGTGCTGCAGTGCGTCGCCGTGCTGCAGTACGTGCTGGCGGCTGTGTTGGCTGCTCATAGTCATCCTCATGCTGATCGCGATCTTGATAGTAATCATCTTCATCCTGCTCAGCGGCTGGATTCTTTTGCACAGGGTAGGAGAATTTCTTCTTCTCATTGATAGGCACAGGACGTGCGATGCGTGGTGGTGCACGTGGTCGGGCATAAACGGAAGCAGCTGCCGCCTTGGGTGTTACAAACTCAGCCAATGGCTTGGGCGTTGTCTTCACCTTCTGTGGTGTTTGCTCCTCAGCTGCTTCTTCCTGATCCATACCGTAAGGCTTCTCATATTCATCCAGTTCGTCGAGAACGGCAGCGGTGGAGGGTGTTGTGCGTTTCTCATTGCTACGACGCCTACCCGCCGCGCGTCGTGGCTCGTCAACAGCTCCGCCATGTTCCTCATTAAAGCTGCGTCGCTCCTCAACGCGTCCTGGCTTCCGTGGCGCTAGCTTACCCCTTCCAGCCGCAGCTGCCGATGTGGGCTTGCCCCGTCTTGCTCCCGGACGATTTCGTCTATCATCGTAGTCATCGTCGATTAGCTCATCGTCATCTCTATAACGATTGGGATTGCGCCGTGGTGCTGGCTTCTCCTTGTCATCGTACTCATCATCATAGTCCAGTTGTGGCTTGCGTGGACGTGGTCTCGGCTTGCGACGTGGCAAACGCTCCTCATAGTACTCATCTTCGAGATCATCCTCATAGTAGTAATCGTCAACGGGTCGACGATTGTAGGGTCGATGATAGGGTCGCTGTTGACGACGCCGTGGCGGTGCTGGTGGTGCAGGTGGTGCTTCCGTTGTGGTGGTGCTGGTCGACGATGTCGTCGTTGCCATATACAATGCATCGTTTCTTTAAGAGAATTCGTTTTAACCATTCGCATATTTATTTCAAATCAAGAGCTGCTTACCTGTTCCAATACTTTTGGGAACCCTCGCAGTCCACATCGGAGGCAAAGTGACAAATGAATGTCTTCTGATCGAAGGCTGTGAAATTGGCACACAGAAAATCGTGTCTTATGCCATAGACGCAATGATGATAGATCTGCAAGTGTTTAAGTATTCATTAGTACAAACCCTTTATTGTGTGAATAGCGTTTGGCAGGCGCAAACAAAATTTTAATTTGAGGTCAAGATCGACATGCAAACAAGTCTTTTTGTTTTCTTTTTCTTTTATGTATATGTATATATAAACAATTTTTGGCTTCGCTTTTGGGCACGTAAGCCACAAGACGGTGGCTAAAAGAGAAATTACTGGAAGTGAATTACGTGGTAGCTGTTCAACTTGACCAATTGGATGACGCCCCTAACCCCACCCATGCCTCGTTGCGCTGCTGAGCACAAGGTCAATAAACACACACCTTAGGGGCAACTACTTGTATAATTTGCCCTAGTTTAAGTGAAGCGATTCTTCCTTCAATTGACTCACCTGACACTTGTACTCAATAGATGCATAGAAGCCATCGTGCAGACCCTCGCACTTGAAATGTATCTCATCCATGGGTGGAACAGTAGACAGGAACGGATAGGTCGACAGATTGTAGCTGTGTTCAGACAGAAGTTCAAGTACTTAGCTATATTTGTATCTTTTCTTCTACTTACCCCCTCAGCTCTCGTGGCAAATTTGGATCCCAGATATAATCAATTTGTGGTATGCCCGTCAATTTGGAGTTTTTCGTCAGCGTTGTGTTATCCGTTGACTGAAATTATCAATAGCTGGGCTGATGACACTTGAGCATTGATTAAACGCAAATGATACTCACCTTGCTCTCCTCAGCCTCGCCCGTGGATTGTGGCTGCTCTGCATCGTGTGGCTCTGTATCAGTATCTGGATTTGGTGTAGTTGTTGTTGTTGTGCTAGTTGTTGTGGTTGTAGAGGCAGGTGTTTTGGCAACGGAAACCTTTTTAAAGGGCAGCGCGGCATCCGCGCAGCCAAGCAGGCTCAGTAACAGCACTTTAAGTAAAAAAAAAGCGCAGGGTTTAATTTATTGAAACTAAAATGTAATGCAAAAAAGTGCAGCAGGTTTTTTTTTCGGTGTGTTAATTACATAATCGGTGCACTTTTTACCGCTTGACTGGCAGTCGGACATTATATCACACAAACAGCAGCAGCAGCAGCAACTGGTAGCAAAAGTTTTTGTTTATTTTTGATTTTGTTGCGTTGCCGCATAATCCAGTTTGGGACAAGTGCAAATGCATTGAATTAAGCTATTGCAGTGCCGGAATAACCCTTTTCTTTAAGTTTAACTTACCTGTCGCTGTCGAAATGAGCAGCCAGCGTTTGGCTCTTTTCATTATGAAAGGCACTTCAGTTGCTGTTTTGTATGTATATTTCCCCCTAAAAACGAAAATAATCAAAGAAATAATAACATTATTATGCATATTTGGAATACCAAAAAAAAAGAAGAAGTATACATGTATATGTATGTGTTGTAACAATCCCGAGAATTTGCTAATAAACACACCTCAAAGACGCAACACACTTGAAAAAAAAGATTTATGTGAACAGTCACTGAACGCTGGCAAGAAATGTGTCTCGGTCTTCGGTTCGGTTCGTTGAGTTCTTCACTTGCTTAATATTTTCGGCACGCATACATTTTTTTTTGGAGCTTCACCTAACTGCACCTCACACACACATAAGCAAACACATTGATTGATTAACGTTACTTTTACATTTGGCCAGTAATTGTTGAATGAATGGTTAATGGAAAAGACTTTAACTTGTTTTGGTCGTAGAAAGTGTTCTAGACATAGATTTTTGTTAAGTTTCACAGCTATAAACGAATGACTAAAATGTTTATAAGGTAAAAGTGAAAATGCTTTTGATATGGCTGACCACTAGCTATATTAAAACCCATCCCAACAACATAAGTTGCTTTTATTGCAGCTCTTAAATGTTTTTTTAATGCTTTTTAAATATATATTTTTTTTTTTCAAATTTGGCAATATAATACAAACGATCATAAATAGTTTTATTTTACAATAGATCATAAATTTATGTATAATGTTAAATACTGTTAACGTTTTATCATGTTTTTAAAAAGCCGCATTCAATTACAACAGGCTTTTGTACAATTTCCGTTTAATTTAACTAACTGGATTGAGTATAATAATTGCATAATTAGCCGCTGCCTTCAATGTCACTTACGTAAAGCGCAGCGAAAGGGCAACAACAACAGAAACAAAAACCACAACAAAAACAGTCTGTCTGCAATGCATAACTATATCAAATTGAAATGTGAACAATAGATTACAATTACAATGCGGCAACACTTTCATTTTCCAATGCGTTTTAATTGGCTCTGCAAATAATATCAAAAGCAAAATTCAAAAGCAACAAAACCAAATATCAAATCAAATCAAATACAGTTGCCATTTTATAGTAAATGCTTTAATTATTTATATTGGTATCGTTTAAGCATTGTTTGCTTAGGTATTGGCGTGGCTTTTGCACAAATTCCAAACTGCCAAACACTTGCAGTTTGTTGATTTATTGCAAATCAAATGCCTAGAGAGAGTGAGAAAAGTTTTGGTTACTTTTCTCTCTCGACTAACTGAAGCGTTTATATTAACCAAAAATAAAGACCCATTGGAGCATTGTAATTCGGCAGCTTGCCATTGTTTTTTTTTAAACAATGCAGATGCAGCAGATAACCGTTTTATTATGCATTGTTTATTGGTTTTCCTTGATATAACGGGGCGTATGCGCAATTCGTTTTATTTTTAAATGTCAAATGGCAAGCTGTCAATTGAACGTCACTTCGTTTTGTTGTTGATTTTTCAATTTTTTTTACAGTATTTTTTTTGCCAAGGAGCAAGCTTCAATTGAATTGGATTTTGGGCTTCAAGCTGCAACCTTTCAGTTATTCATGGCACAATTTTTCTCTTTTTTGTATGACAAAGGCGTTTGGTCTGTTTGGGGGCTTTACTGAGTTCAAAGATTTGCCGTTCACACCCCGAACCACAAACAAAAATGTGTGTCGCGCATGTAAAGTAGATGTTTTTCTTGAAATCTTTTTTGTTTGTGCGTTAAGCTTTGTGTGCAGTATTTATGACATTTTGAGCTTGGCTTTAGCTAAATACATGACAAAATATGAACAAAGTTTGTCTAAAAGCCAGCAGCTGCAACTGGTTATATTCAAAAAACATTAAATGTCAAAGGGTTCTCAATGCGCATTGATTTTAAGAAGTTAAATCAAACTTGACATACAAAAATCACATATTGATGTTAATCAAAGCAAGCAGTGCAATTTAAGGCAAGCAGTTGCTGTTAAACGTCCTGAGGCTAACAGATGTCAATCTTAATTTATTTATACAAGTTTTACCATATATGTAAGAGATACTACATGTGCGTATGTTTTTGTTGTTTAGTGTAGCCATTAATTAAAATATTTAAAGGTCAATTTTGAGCATTGTTTTTTGGCATTTATGATATATGGTCAATACTAAATATGCCTAATTTATGGCTCGTTTCCCTTATATTGGTGCATTTTGCACTGTCATAAACAAAGCGACCACACTATAAGCATGTCGATTAATATTAGTTGATTGTTTGGCTAACAATATAACAATATAATAATATAAGCATCTAATTTTTTACGGCCCACCATTATACTTAAGCTGGAGACGGAGATGAGCTCGACTGACTTAATGTTTAAATATCTCTACATGCGACACGAATTGATGCCTCGAAGTTTCGATATTGTTGTTGTTTTTGTTGTTAAAAGTGCCGTCTTAGCCAAGTTCAAATTCAAGGCTAAGCAGCACGACTTACAGAAAACACACGAATACCGGTAAATAGTTGTTGTTGTTTATATTGTTACTGTCTTTGTTTCTCTTGAACACAGTCACAGTCACTGTTTCAGTCACAGTTACATTTAAGCCACTCGATTTTAAACGGAAATACCAATTAGACAAATTTATATAGCTTAGGAAGTTTGTTTTTTTTAATGAGAATCATATATATTTTTGTTAATTTGCAAGTTTTGATAGTTTTTCTTTGGTTTTTATGAGCGCAAGTGCCTTGAAATTGTGTAAATTTGTACAAAAAGCACAAATTTGTTTGCATTTTCACATAATTTAGCCATAAAATCGCTGTTGCCGTGCGTATGTGTGTGGGGTTTTTTTTTCGATTTTGGCAAATGACGTTAGCTAATTAACATTAAACAATAAGCAGCAGCAGCAGCGCAGTCGCAGTTTAGAATCAGAGATGAAGATAGAAGCAGCTTAAGGTCATAAAGCGCAGGGAGAGAGACGCTCTCTAGACACAATGCACAATTAGCATAATGTTTGAATGCATTCTGCATCTATCCAATTGAGCGTTGGCTTAATCACTTGGTAACCAGTTGATCCTAACTCTCGATTTCATTTACATTTTGTGTAAATTGTGTCGTTTGAAACGACGTCAGCAACTGGTTAAGCCACATAGTTTTTCCATATATATATAAATATATATTTTTTGGACTTGATAATATTTAAATTTTATACTTGAAGTCGCATCTCAACCGGTTGCTTCTGCTCCCTGTCTGGTCTTTGTTGAGTTGCCGGTTTCAAGTCTTTGACTGCTGCGTTGTCACTAAAAATTAGCATCTCTGGGGCATAGTCGTTCAACATTTTGGACTTTTCTTTCTTTTATTTGTGATTTGTTGATCTTTCAAGGTCGCCTTTTGAATTTCTATTGAATTTCGTGGTGCAGTTTTTTTTTATATATATATTTTTTATTATTTATTTTATTGTATCGTTTTTCGTGTCGTTTAGCATGTTATTATACAATCCGATGTGGGCTTTCGGCTAATTGCCCTTTGTAGTGCTATTTGTCAGTCGCTGAGTTGATTTTGTGAGATTATGTAGCCAATTATTAAAGTGCTTTGGCTGTCAAGCGTTTGTGTCTTTGTCGTGGGTGTAGATCAAATAACGAGTTCAATTAGCACTCGAACAACTCTTTTAAGGCAGAGTTAATTATTAAGCAATTTTCCTTTTGAAACCTTGAAATTGAACCTAAAACGTTGCGTGATATTTTGTTTTTTTCTTCTTAGTTATTAATTTTAATAGTTTTTTCTGTCTTTCGGCTTGATACAAATATTTATTTTTAACCTTAGCGTGTCGCAAACTTAGTCAGATTCTAATTGAATTAAATAAGTTATTTGATTAAAAAATAATCAAATATATTTTCTTTCTTTTTGTTTTTTTAACGCTCAACTCGCATCTTCAATGCTTTTTTCAGTTGCATCGCTTGAGTGGCAAGTGAAAACGAAGTTTTCTTTTGGAAAAATCGTTTTCAGTTTCAATAGCGCTATGTGTGTGTGTGTGTAAGTGTGTGTTTTGTTTTGTTGTTTTGTATTAATCGCCGATTCCGGTTGCAATTCATTTGCAGTTAATATGCAAAAGAAAAGAGAGCACATGGAGCATCTCTGTGAGAAATCTCAGACACACACACATTAAATAGTTGTTGTAGTAGGTGTTTCCAAGTAATTAACCGAAATTTGAATGTTTGCCATCAAGAAAACGCCCAAAATAAAAATATTTGAAGCAGCTAAAACACATTAAAAAAGATGCACAAACGTTTGCCGCAGATGAATGAAAGTAAAATTTCGAAAAATGTTGTTGTAACTTTTGTTGTGTTGTTGTTGTTGTTTCGTTGCTTGATGATGAAAGTAAAATCATATTATTTTTGGACTAAAGATGCGCAAAACACACCGAAAAAGAAACATAGAGAGGGATACAAAGCTATACAATTATGTATAAACAAATTATGGCAATTGTTTGTGCTTTTAGCAAGTAATGCCAAGCAGCAACAAAACAACTTACTGTGTGTGTATGTGTGTGTGTGTGTTGTTTAAGTTGTACATGGCAAATAATTAGCAACGCTTGAGATAATTTTGCACAGAGTTTTGCCAAGAGATTTGGCCCTGAGATTTTTACTGTTTGTTGTTGTTAAAGAGGCTTACCTTTGAGGTAACTGTTAAAGTTTTTAGTTTAGTTTTCGAAATAATCCACAACAATGTTTTCTTTAAAAAAAAAACATATATAAAAGCATTAAATATAGCTATAAACTGCACACACACACAGAGTCAATAGACATAGAGAGAGAGGGACTTGCATATATGGCCAATTGTAAGTGTGTGTGTGTATGTGTTGCAGTTTATTGCATAGTGTGCGTGCACTTGTGAAAATTTGTATCAATATTTTGTTTTCTTTTTTGAAACGGATTTTCAATTTGACAAGCATACGCGCTTAATGAAAGTAATTAAATGTATTTTTATCACAATTTTCTTTTATCTTTGCATAAAACTGTTAGGTAAAAACTTTAAGCAGCTATTACGACACTTGGGGCATGAGTTTTTCACACCAATACAGCTGCAGTTGCGCATTAAACACATTTTTTTTTTTTGGTTTTGGTTGTTTGTATTTGAAATCACAAATTAACATTAACACAAACAATTTGCATGCAAAAAACATTTCTGTTGGCCACAAATTAATTTTATATAATGTTTTTTTTTTACAAGACAATGCCAAATGAACACACACACACACAAACACACAGAGATACACTATATATACACTTGTACGAACGCAGCGCATGCGCTGAATGATTTTTTTTGTTGATCGAGTGTTTAATAGCCACGCCCACTTACTTTTGCCAAACTGTCTTGGCTGCCGTTCACCTGGCTGACCGTTTGCAGACTGAAATTGCAGATTGTTGGCCAACATGGTGTTGGCATAAAAATCGTCTTTTGGTAAAACGAAACGAAACGAATGAAAGCTTTTATTTGTGTTGTAGCTTCGCTAATTTGGTTTTCCACTCGCATTTTGTCTTCGAAACTGGTTTCTTGCCGCTTCGGCGCAGAGCCTTTGCGCATGCGCTCAGCCAAGCAAGAGAGCCGTTAACTGTGAGAGAGGGAGAGAGAGAACTTGAGAGCTTAAGCTTTTCTTTATATCTTTTTTATTTCTTCTGTGTGTTTGTTACAGTTTTTCCTCTGTCAACATTCTGCAATAGTTTTGCTTTGTTTTGCTTTTGATTTTTTTACTTTGCTTGCTTGTTTCTATCTTATAAGCAGCTCAACTGGTTTGCTGATTAAGACTTTAGTTTAGTTTGTGTATATTTTGTTTTTGTTTTTCATCGATTTATTTATTGAATTTCTTGCAAAATGTATTAAGAAATTAATTGAAATACAAGTTGTTGAATAAGCTCGCTGAGTTCCTATGAATATTCAACGTTAAACGTTAACAAATTCAGCAATGAATTTTGTTGCCATAAATATTCTTTTTATTTCCATTTTTAGGACCCTTTTAAAAGTCTTTTTCCTTATTTCCGCATAAACTTTGTATATTTCGAGTGATCTATTAATTGATATTCATGAGCACGTTAATGAGTTTTGAATGCTTACCGTTTTGATTTGCTGCCTGACCGCAATGACATAATAATAATAGCAACAACAAATAAAACAACAATCACAACAGCGTTAAGCATTTCAATTAATGAACCAACAACGTAGGCCAAAACCATCTGCTATTAGTCACACACACTCGCACACACCGTTGAGGAAACAACCGTAATACAACAAGCAATGGACGTTGTCCAAAGATACATAAATTGCTTAAACGGCTCATGAATTATTGCGCATACGCCGCATGGTGCGGGCCACAATTAAATTTAAGTTAAGCAAAACTACACACACACACACACACAAACATATTTAGGCATTAAATGACTAAATCTAAAATTGACTGAATGCAAAATAATGGCTAAGTATTTCATGCTGCTCATAATGAATTCAATCAGCGGTCACAAAACAACTACTCCCCATTGAACTAGTTGTTGTTGTTGTTGCGCTAACTGCGGATTATGGCATATTTTTTTTTCTTTCAAACGACTTGAAGCTGTGTAAGTGTGTGTTTGTGTGTTTATTACGTCACAGTGAGCTAAAGTACTTGGAGTGTGTTGCACTGCATCTATCTGTGCGCTCGTGAAAGTTGAATTTGGATTTGGATTTTTGTCTGTTGCTGCTGTCTGTCTCTGTATTCAAATTGGAGCAGCAGCAGCAGGCAGCAGTAACAGGCACACTTAACACAAACACACACAATTCGTCTAGTGTTTATCTTTATATATGTGTCTATCACCTACTCACACATACAATTGTTTACCCCCTTGTCCTCTTATCTATGTGTATCTTTCTTTGTGTGCTATTGTTGAGAACGGGAGCAATATGTCACAGCGTCTGTGTCTCTGTGTGTGGGTCGCCTAGTTGAACCGGTATATGCCACATATTAAGCAAAGTTGCAGTTTAGTACATGTTGTAACTGTTTAACAGCTCTCGAACTGGCTGCCAGTTTAGCCAGCTGCCAATTTGCCAGCTGCTTTTTAGGTGCTCTGATAAAAAGATATACAATAAATGTGCTACGTTTTATTTTTTTGTGGCAAATTCCCTTTTTGGAGCTGGCTTATATCTGATTTATGCTTGAGATTTTGTTAAAGACTTACTAGCTATAAATATATACGTATTTTATATGATATTGATAGCTTTTTATGCGTCTCATTATATTGAGTATATTGTGTTTGGTACTTAAAGTATTTACGAGAAGTTAAGTCAAAATACTTACCGTTACATTTGTGCTAAATTCCAATATTCAAAGTGTTTATACTTGCATTACTGTAAGCTGACAAAACGCTTTAAAAACCCCACCCATAAAAAGAAACATATAGGACACTGTTTTGACTCATTTGTTAAGGTATCAAAAGAACAGCAGCAGTTGTTGTTGCTGTTTTTTATATTGTTATTGTTATTGTTACGAACGAAAAGTCGTTCAACTCGTTTATTGTTTGTGGTGTCGTATACGTAATTACATGAAAAAGAACGTGTTTGTTGTTGCTTGTCAGTTTGGATTTTGTTTTGTTTTATTTACTTATGACAACTGGTTGGATTTTACATTCTCTTGCCTGTGGGCCTTGACGGGTCTTAAAACGAAGCGAATTGCAATTCCGCCATAAATTCGAATTCAACAACGATTTCGAATTCGAATTCGAGTTCATGTTTGGCTAGTTGACCTTGCGTCATCGAGGAGCCTTGCTTATCCATCGTTCATATGATGAAAAAGTTCAACATAAAGCGAAAGATTTTGTTTAACGTTGCATTGGAGGCCGGTCGCTCTTGGGCCGCCATTTGGGCATCCAGTTCAGCCTCCAATTCAGCACCATAGCGTACAATATACCATTCGGCTATGAAGTAGATGACCAGTGTGATGAGTGCAAATTTTACATAGATCTTGAATATGCACACAATATTGATGCATAGCTGATGCAGCAGCTCCATGGGATCCATGTTAACGGGCAAACGTTGCGTATGCGTAATGCAAATATGGTAGCAAAAAAAAAAACTGGCCAACTTAAAGCTTGAATGTTTGGTACTCTTGCTTTAGGGCCAAAGCAAAGATTGCGATTTGTTGAAATGAGGTCGCTGGAGGCGATGTTTTTTTGTTGTTTTTATATTTTGTTCGTTTTGTTTTTTGTTCAAGTCGCTTTTGTTGCTTATGCAATTGTTGCGGCTCTGGCTGTTTTTTTGTATCGATTGTGTGTTGCGGCTTAGTGTAGCGTTAAAGATGCACATTTCGCTTTTAAGCCTGACGGATGCCTCTGTCTATTTGGTTGTTGTTGTTGTTAGTGTTGTTAGTGTTGTCGTGGTTGTCGCCTCATTTGAATTTTATAGTGTTGATGATCCCGCGTGCTTCCAATTTTCGTTTTTCAGCCTTTTACCACTCGTAATAAGTCGAACTCTTGGTTGATTGAAGCTTTGCTATCTCTCACGTTGTCATTTAATCATTATGCGCGCACCTTAATTATGTTAATTTGTGTATTGCATTTTGTAGTTTGCTTTTATTTGCGCGCGCTGTAAAGAAAAGAAAAAACAAGCAAAAGAAACAAAAGCATTTTAATTTGATTGAAAATTAATTTGTTTCGAGCGATTCGCTCCATTTTAGAAGAAGATAAATGATTCAGTAATAAACAGCGCCATTAATAACGGGGCAGCAATAAACAAATTGGATTGCGAAAATATTCAAATGCTTTTATTTTGTTTATTAACGAAACTAGAGCAAATACGGAGGGTGTTAGATATCTTGCTCCCTTTTATTTGTATGCCTATTTGGGGAAGGTTACTATATGATGTAAGACTAAAAATGTCATTATATTATCAAAGAGAAAGGCAGTTGTAAGACTAGGCTTATTAAGCAGAGAAAAACTGTTTTGTTCTCTATATATTGCCAAGACTTTCAACAAAGCTTTCTTACTTTTAATCTATTTTTAGCACTCTTCAGACAGGTTCAACTTATGCGCATACTAAAATGACAATCCATAACCTTGACAAAGACCTTCTGCTAGACAATCTGTTATACATTTATATAGACAAAACCCTGCTTAACCACACCAAGTTCGACACATTAAGTTGAGTTGAGTTTGCATCTTTAACTTTACACTTGACAATCGCTTAGCAAAAAATCAGCTTAACCTTCCGATTTGTATATTCAATTGGACAGCAGCAACTTTAACCGCAGGCAATTGATAAATGCAGCAATTATTTAAAGCACACTTGCTTGGTTTGCTGTTTCGTAAAAGCCAAACAAAGTATATTACATTAATTTAAAAATATACGCGCTTAAGCAAAAAAAAGCAAAAAAAAACCTGCTGTTGTTGCAATTTACAAAAAACAAGAAGATGCAGCAGCGACAGAAACCAGTCTTCAAATGGACAAAAGTGGATTGCCTTCAATAGCCTCTAGAGAGTGCGGGAGAGAGAAGGAGGAGAGGGGGTTATCGGCACTTGGGGGTCGTCAGTTGGTGCGTTGGTGCAGCTACAACGAATTCTTCCTGACGTTGCACAAAATGTAAATGTTGAAGTTGAATTGTCGCATAAAAAACGCCACAAACAACGACGGTCAAAAGCACTTTACCCCACCACCACACACACACACACACAGCTACCCCACTCCACCCCAAAACTGTCAAGTTGTCGACTGGCAAAAGGCAAAACCAACTAGACACTAGACTCGAATAAGAGATTCAAGATGCGCAACTGAAACAAACTTAAGGCCTGTAGACCTGCGCTCTTGTAGATTCGCAGAGACGCAGTTTTTTTTTTTTTCAATTTGCTTTGCGTCTGATAAGTGCGGCGTACTCGTCTATATTTGTTTTGCGTACCGGTTTCTGTGACAGCTTGACATTCTCACCTTATGCGAGTAACATACACAATTTGCAGTCCAAAAGACTCAGCTAAAATGTTACAAGTAGATCCTAAAACTTACTTGCGTCACAGTGTCAATTATTTATAAACCGTAACTTTATTATTTTTTTTTACTCAAGTAATTCGCATTTATATAATTCAGTTTGTTGTTGTGCTGTTGACTTGGCTACTGCTTGAGAGTAACCCATTCAAAAATGTGGGTGACCAGCAAGTCAAGAAAAAAACAAGTCGAAAACGAGTAACAGACAAAGCCAAAACAAATGAATCCGACACGCACGGCACACAATGCCAACATTTAAGTAGATGCGTCCATACTAGATACATATCTTTCAGTCTGCCTGGGCTTGTCCGGGCTCTATTGGGGATCGGGTCTGCCTGACACGCATTTCTATGCGCTAATTGTACAAATTGTGTCACTTGGCTGACTAATGAACAACTATATGACACTTGACTTATAATTAGGCTGCAGACCTAAGGTTCGAAATTTGTTTCCGCATGTGTTTCTTGTTGTTACCAATAAGTTTCTTCTTCGGCTTTGGCCGCATGCGTGTCCAATAAAGCGCCGCTTAGCAGTGGCCCAAACAACGCTTTCAGTGTGTCACATCCATTAAAAACCTTTTAAAGCTTTTTTAAATCTCAAAATTATATGGCTTAAGTGCTTTTTAACACTCGCTTATCTCTCATATCATATTTACCTCATTGTTATCTATGCGTGCACAATTTTGCCATGAAGTAAACAAATACAAAAAAGACTCACAATATACAAGCAACAAACTTTGACAATTGGAAGCTGGAAACCTAATAATTCCAATAAAAGCTTTGAGCATGCCATATGATCAGCAGCTGATCTGCATGTAGAGCTTTTAAAGCAAGCAGAAAGAGATGACTATATAGCATCGACAAGTTGTGCTTATTGCGGGCTTAAGTTTCATAGCAGGCAGCTAACAGGCTACAAGCTTTAAAGTCGCAAGTTTTTAAGTGTCAAGCCCAAAAGTATGCAATATAATATATTTTATAAAAATTTTATTTTTATTAATTTCTTTGTAGGTACATAAATGAAATAAGGAAGTTACATATTTACAATTTTTAAAATTGGGAAACGTGCCAACTGATGTGTGGGAGTAGATACAAAAAAAATGGTAAGCAATTTAAGCAGTATTTATTTATACAACTACCACACAGCATTTCTGAGATGTTTATTTATTGGATATACAGTAATTTTGAATTTCAATTCATTCAATGGCCTCAATTATTTCATATTCTTCATCCAAAGAATGATCATAATCGATGTTGTATTTGTTCTTGATTTTACTTTTATAATCCTTAAGCTCATCATCGTTCTCAAATTTATTCAAATTGTAACGTTGAGTGCCACGTTGTTTGCTGTTGTTGTTGTTGTTGTTGTGAGTGTGGTTGCTGCTGCTGTGTAAATGTTGCTGTGTAGTTGAGGTGCGATCTCTATGTCTAGTAGTGGGCATATTGCCAATTCTAAAACGATTACCTTTATGTTTATTACTCTTATTATTTCTACTACTCTGCTTATTGCTACTGCTACTATTTTGTCTACTTTGATATTCGCTATTTTTACTAGAATTATATTGTTGCTGTTGCTGTTGCTGTTGCTGCTGTTGCTGTTGCTGTGATGATGAGTATGACGATTGAGATGGATTGGTTGTGTATCTCATGCTGCCTCTAAAACTATTTTTGGTCATTTTATTGTAGTTGCTTGTTGCGGTGCTATCTACGATCCTGTTGTGCTTGCTGTTATCTATATTGTTGCTGCTGCTGCTGTTGCTGTTGTTGTTGCTTTGTTGTTGAAATTGTCGCTGTCTGCCGCCACGTTGTCGTTGATTCACTTTCCCAATCTTATACTCATCATCAGCCTTATATCATACCTCATTCTGCTGCTGCTGCTGCTGGTTGCGTTCCGGTATGCGATATAATTCATCATTGTTTTGGTACAGCTGCTCCGAACCGGCGCAGTTTACATTTGACCACCAGTCACAGACGCGTACGGCTTGATTGAATACAGTGCCATTGGGACAGAGGAATGAGTATTGATGGCCCGAATGCAGACACCAGTGCCAGACCTTTGGATACAAATGTTTTTTCAATGATTAGTTGATGATATCTTTTAAGTAAGCTTACTAGTCTAACTTAAACTGGTTTTGAAACGAACCGTTTTATTGATTCGGTTCGAATATGTTTCGCATAAAAAACAGTTGCGATTCCTATAAAACATAGTAAAATAATTGTTGTTAAATCTTAACCTTCCACTTTTCTAAACAACACGCAAAAGTCTTAAATCAAAGTCTACAATTAGCTAGGCTTCACATACAGAAGTTACTCTTACCTGACATCTTGTCTCCGTATCCGCATAGTAGCCTGGCTGACGTCCTTGACAATTGAAGGCTAAACCCTTGGGCACCACATCGTAGGCCGGATAATCCTCACCAGCGATGTAGCCATCAATTTGCTGCAATAGAATTCAAACGAAAATGAGATGCGACTTTTAAATTATGGCACAAAATATTCTATGGGAATGTGGGAATTATCTCATCGAGTGCAACTGCAGTGACCTTCGTTGGTTTTTTGTTGGCCTAATGATTGCTCAAGCAGGGCACATTTAAATCACGGCAAAACAACAGCAAAATGATGTCTAAACAATAACAAATTACGAGCCACAAAAACAATTGCCACACAAATTTACTACACGAGCAAACAAAACAAAAACCAACTAGAAAAAAAAAATTTGAAATGCAAATGCATTAACCGAAAAATCTGTCGAAAAAAAGTCAGAAAAAAAAAATAAAATAAAAGGGTTTTGACTAGAGATCAACAAAAGAATCAGTGAGTGTTGAAAATGTGCAATTTTAAGCTGGCTTTGTGTTAGTTTGCGTGTGTGTGTGTGTGCGTGTGTGACAATAAAAACCACTCTTGAAAAACAACAGAGAACTGTCAATCTCATGCGTATGAAACCATGAAAAGCTGACACCAGCAACAAAGCGTAGCCAAGTGGCAAGCACAACAACACATACACACACACACACACACACACATGACCTGACATTCCCATGATAGCTATTCGACAGCAACGCTGTGCACTTTTTGTTCTTTTGTTTCAATCCGTTCAACATTCATAACTTATTCCATTGCAAAAAAGAAAAAAAATGATGCCACCGCATTTTTGATATGTCTCTTGTGTATTGTGGCTGTGCAACACATGTTGCATCTCATTGGTCTAGCTAACTACCTATCTTGATCTTGCCTCAATACCTTATCATTGTTGTGGTTGTTGTTTGGTGGCTTACCAAGAAGTGTAAGTATTTGCACGGGCTTGGGCTTAATATCCTTTTAAATGTCACGTTATGCGTGTTGTGTTGGCTAATAAACTGCTCTTCCTTCTTCTCTGCTCTTCTTGGCAGACATTTGAAGAGCTATTGGTTTGTTTTTTATTACCACTGTCATTTCCTGCAGCACGCTAATAACTTTCATGAGCTCTTAACATTTTCCAAATGCAGCAACAATAAATAGCGCCAATAACCCAGTGCCGCCCCCAATACCCCCCGCCACGCTACCCCAATGCCCGAAGAGTCTTTAAATACCAGACGATGATGAAGAAGACGAAGACGACTGCAAAGCAAGCAATTTTCCTTTCTTTTGTGTTGCTCTTGTTGTTGTTGTTGTTGTTTAGAGCAGAGCACCAAGGCTAATTGATAAAAGACAACAACAATGAAAGAGGCAACAAGCAAATGAAGAAAAAAGTGCAAACGATGACGACACCTTAAGACTTTAAAATGGGCATTGGGGATTTAGAGGGAGTTGTAAACGCTCTGTGTGTGTGTGTGTGTGTGGTTAGTTGGTGTGGCGTCGCGGACGTGAGAAGATGTCTAACACTTTGCCAGACAGGTCGACGTCGTTGCTGTTGCCGTTGCACTTGCAAAATCGCATGCAGCCATGTCTGCAAAGCAGTCGAGAGAAAAAAAAAAATAAGTCGTCTGATTTTGGTCCACTTTTTTTTTTTGGTTTTTTGTGGCAACAATTGCATTGTTGTTGTTGTTGCTGTTGTTGCGGCTGCAACTTTGCGTGGGAGTTTGTTGTTAGTGTTGTTGTGTGGTTTCGATCGCTATCAGACAGGAGACAAATGGTGTGCGCAATCTTTTACTTTTTGAATGAGTATAGAAATTATCTAAGATGACACTTTTTTTTTTGTATTGTTGTTGTTACTTTGGCACCACTGTGCCCAGTGTGCTGCCCCTCCTCTTCGACTTATTCTCATATGTCTGTTCTACAGCTAATGAAGTGATCAAATTTTTTTATGTAACGTTGTAAACTCTCTCAATTTTATTCCCAGGCTTATAAAGTTTTATGAGCAGCAGCAGGGCAAAAAATATTCAACGATATAAACTGCAAGATAATTGACAAAGAGCAATAAATAGACAAATCGAGGCGAGCAGGCAGGCTGAAAAGGGTTTTTATGTGGCGCCCCCTTACTACTTACCCCATTGACACAGTTCCCTGCCAGCAGCATTGCGAACACGACAACAACAAATCCAATGGACATGCAGGAGGCCAACAAGTTGCTGGCGGAGGAGGAGCTTTTGTTGTTGTTGCTGCTGCTGCTGCTGCTGCTGGCTGCCAGATGAAGATGCTGCTGTCTGCTGTGCCGTTGTTGTTGTTGTGGTGATTTGTTCGCTGTTGTTGCGGCTGCCATGATGTCTGTTATTTTTTTGGGTATGGTTTTTTTTCAACGCGGCGTATACGTAATTTAAATGTGATTTGGTGTATTTGTTGTTTTTGATGTTGTTGTTGCTATCTAAAATACAAAATCGAAAAGCAAAGAAGAAGAAGACAAGACGAGCTAAGCTAAGTGCTATTAGATTTTATATATGTGTGTGTGTGTGTGTTTTTTTTTTAGAAAGGAAGCTGCAATTGGAAAATTGCATTCGATTCAAGCAGAAGCTGTAATGTCTTCTGTGAAGTTTTCCTTGCCATATAATTAGATTTCATTTTTATTATTTTATTATTTTTGCTGAATGGAATGCAATTTTATGGTGTTGCCTAAAAATGGTAATGGGCATTTTGTGGTTGTATGCTTAAGCAGCATTTGTTGTTGTTGTTGTTCACACACAACATTCACTTCTTGCCACTTGTATAGCTTTTTGATTACGCTTAATGGGCTGTCTTGGCTTGTGGGTGATAATTATATTGAAAGTCGAATTTACTCAATGAATAGAGATTTTGATTTAGCTGTGAATATTTAGATTCTCGACTAACGAAACTATTGTTTAATGATGTTTTGACTGGAAGATATATTAAGGTCTTCAATATATTTAATCACTTTATTTTTATGCCAAGAATAAGATCATTAAAACCATTATTCCTGTATTGTTTTTATCCTTAAAGATTCCTTTTAAATTGTTTCTTTTGATTATTGTCCTTAAAATCGATCAACTTGAGTTCCTCTTTTGATTTGACAACTTAAAATCCTTTAAAGTACATTTTATGTGTTATATAAATTCAAAAATCTATGCGTTATTAATATCTCAAACTGTTGTTTAATAAAAAAAGCCACAGCACTTAACCGCACACACTTGAAAAACTCTTGATATGTTTGACTTTGTTGTTGTTGTTGTTGTTGGCCGATGTTGGACGTACGTTTTTGGGTCGCGAACTGTTGGTGCGAGATCTGCGAGAGCTGTGCACGTGTTGCCGCGTTTGGAGTTGATGCAAAAGTTAGAAAAAATTTCGCATCAATTTTAGTTTTATACTCAAGAGCAGCAGCTCGACCGAGGCAGCATTAAGAGGTGGCCAATAGATGAGCGAGCGCTCCAAACACACACACAGAAAATGCACAGCGTCATCGTCAGGCTGGCAGCCACCAACGCCGCAATTGCCAAAGAGCAAACTCATCGTCGTCATCGTCATCGTCGCATTGTTGGCGAGCGGCAGCCGAAACTAAAAACTAAATCATCGTGCAATTGGCGCTCAATTCTCTGTCGCTCTCTGGTACCATGCGATTGGAGGTCTGCTCTTAAGCTCGCATTCAACGCTAAATAGTTGGTAGCCGTTGTGGAAGATGCCGCAGCATCGTACTTCACTGCATCATTGTTGTTGTTGGGGCTTTGTTTTGTTTACGGCTTTGTTTGTTTATATTTGTTTTTGTTTATTTTTTCTGCACACACATATTTTGTGTCGCAAAACAACAAAAAATTAGTGCAAATTTTTGTTATTTGGCTATTGATGAAAGCCAAAGCTTGGGCAACCAATATGTAAGACTCTAACAGCTCTGTAACAAAATGATTGCAATTAGCGGCGCTTAACTGTGATAACAGCAAAAAGACTTAGGCAACGAACTTGCCAGCACTAATTGCATATTAATTGAATGTTGCGATATATTAATGACAAAATGTGGAAAAATGAAAAGTTATTTATCAATTATACAACAGATCGTTAAGAAGAGAACTTATTAGGCCAAAGACTTAGGCAAGAAACTTGTTTAACGACAAGTTAATGGAGATTCAAGTTAGATTTGTTAAGTAGTAAAATCTGAGCTAATATTAGAGATATATAGCAGAAGTTCTACAACATAAAAACAAAAGACTTAGGCAACGAACTTGGCTCTTAATATGTAATTAAGCTTTCTGTTAGATATAGTTGAGTTAAAACATTAAAAAGTTGATATAATAAGCAATTCTGATACTCAAAATGCTTGCTATAAATCTACAGATATTCTTTAAACTTAACTACAAAAACGACTTAGGCAACGAACTTTGTGTTAAAGCCATCATTTAATGGAATTATTGTACATAATTTAGCAAATCTATTGCTATAGCTGTAAAGTTAACTGTTGCCTCTATAATTTTTCTGTTAGTCAATTGGCCAGAAACTAAATTGAATTGTCTGTCCCGGATGCCGCTTAATGCCGCTAAGCGCTTTAATTACGCAAATCCCTAATGCTTAACTAGACGAAGAAGAAAAAGTTAAAAAAGAGGCAAAAAAAAAAAAAAATACCCACGCCGCACATTAATTTCCATTATAAATTACCATAAATTAAACTAATTAAAATCAAGTGCGGTAATAAATTTTGCCACAGACATTCGCTCTAGAATTGATGCTGCTGCTGTTGTTGCTGTTGCTGCGGCTGTAACCGTTCACTTTCAAAAAAGATGTGCAGTGGCGGCAATCCGGTTGGAGCTCAATTGAGCCAAAGGAATATTATATGTGCATATATACATACATATATATCGACGGCCACTGTCGACTTTTCAGATGGCTTTCAATGCGCTTCAAATGAAGCGCATGCAGAGACGAATCTTGGGACTGAGACCAAATCGCTGAGGCTTTTTGCAGCGACTCTGAGACTCATTCTGGTTCACCTTCGAGAAAAGCATTACAAGCAGCAACAAGTAATAAAAACAACAACAACTAGAGACGTTTGGCAATGCGGCTGCTGCTGCGACTACGAGTTCGAGAGTGCTGCTGTTTGGTTTAGTTTTGCAGTTATTTTATTTATGTCTGTGAGAAATTCCCTTAATCAGCGCAGTCATTGCAACTGCCACTGCATTCGTGGCAAGCAACAACAAATATAGTCTAAATATGTTTTTTTTTTTGTTTAGACTGTCTGACTAAAAATGGCAGCAGTTTAGTTATCCAGCTTTAATTTCATACCTCATTGCTATCATTATCATTAGGCGTTGCTGCTTTTGGCATTTCATCATGCAACTCAAACAGAAGTGAACTAAACTAAATTGTAATTAATATAGCTTTAGACTCCAATGACTTGTGGCCATATTTTATTAGAGCCTTAACACTTGATTCACACGCTGCTGCCGATTATGTGGCTTGTTGTTGGTTGCTTTGGGAAGCGTTGATAATTGACTTGGGCTATGGCCTTGAACACACACACAACATGTGCCATCATCTTGAACGTCCGGATAATATTTTGTTGGCCCGGCTCGTCGTTAACCTTGACTTTTAACCATGCAACATCAACAATCATCAACAACAGCGGCTTCTTTAAATTTGGCTTAAAGACGTGACGAAAACAATGATAAAGTAATTATAAATATGTTTTCTGTTTTATGTTTTCTTCTGTGTTGCACTGTCGCCGTTGACACTTGTTGTTTTGTTGCCCCAAATGATTCTGCTGTCAGCTTTATGGCACATTAGCGCTTTTTTTTTGTTTTTTTTTTTGCTTTTGAGTTGAGATTGTTTTATTTTAAGGCCCATAATAAATGAAATCAAAGTTGCTTAATGTATTTTTAATATATTCTTCTCAGTGACAAAATGATTTATTAAATTCTCATCAGGAAGTTTTTTGCTCTTCTCTAAGTACATTCCAATTATTCTTAGTTCTTACTTGCTGTTGGTGTAATCTTAGCTTAACTATGCTGCAATCTCAGTCGGATCTTGTTGCCACAAACCTAAGCCATATCATTAATTCATTTGGAGTGCACATTTTTCAAAAAAAAAACAACAAAAACTCCCTCGAAACTAGCTTTTTGTTTGTTTTTTTTTTGTCCATTTTTGGTTTTGCTCCTTTCAATGGGTTTTGGTGTTGCACAAACACAATGCAGCTGCAGCTAGTTGATTATTGTGCAAATAAAAGTTCTAATGATGATTTCGGCAATGCAACAATGCAATTATGCAAAGCAACAACAACAAGAACTCGTTACTAATTAAAGGCAAATGAAAACGAAGAAAAACTTGGCTAAAACCAGAATAAAACGAGGAATTTATAATTATCGTGGCATTGCAATCAACACACAATGAATATGCTAAATAGAGAACATCCTATAGACTCGCAACAAGAGGCACATGCCACATCCGCTCCAACAACAACAAGCTAACATTATTAACCTCATCATCATCTGCATCTCAGGTAGCAGCTTGATTTTCGCAATGCGGCAAGCCCCAAAAAAAAACCGAAATCATACATCATCGCAAAGGTTTCCTAATTATATCGGATCGCAGCGCCCATTCTCTCCCCCCTCCCTCTCTCTCCCTCACTCTCTTTCTGTCTCTCTTGTTAAAATTGTAGCAAATTGTCGAAGTTTTGTAATCAAACTCGAACCACTCGTTTATTGTTTCTTTTTTTTTCTATTGGTCTTCTTTTTTTTTTTTGCTGTTTTTGCTGCTTTGCGGCCCAGCAATTTCACACACGCTGACTTTTTCGCCTAGTTTTGGCCCCTTAACCAAAAGTCTGCTGCCCCTTCTGCTTCTTCTTTTTTATTGCCCTGGGCCCAAGCTTTTTCCACCATATCGAATTGGATTTAAAGTGCTTTTGTTTGTATTGTAGCAAAAATATTTTGTCACATTTGTTTGTGCCACTTACTGAGGATTAAGCGAAAGTGTTGACATACTGAATAGTGGGCGGTGGCAGGGCCAAAGGGGTAGGGTATATAGTAGCTCTTAGTCCCTGTGATATTGCAGTGTTTGATTGATATTCAGTTGGCAAAATTGTAGTCATTACCCGAAGTGACTTTTCAATTATGTCAAGCTTTTAAATTGGGCTAAAAGCGGGGGAATTTTTGTTTTGTTGGTCTACTTGCAACATTTGAAGATCAAAGCGTAAGGCTGTCAAGGCTTAAAAGCTATTATTATTAGCAAACTGTAAAGGCAATATTATGAAATTAACAATAAAATGGAAGCGTTTGCTTGGTCAGAGATAAAGATATTCTAATAGCTTGAAGCTACACAAGCTATCATAAAACCTAATTGTTATTATAAACAAATTTGTCAAGATTTCAAAAATCATAAATAATGAACTCTGTGACTTAAAATCAAAACTAAAAATGCCATAAGAATTTATTGAACAACAGTTGATGAATGCTATGATGATGGACAGCTGTGACAACAACAATAACAATGAATTTTGTAGATGATTGAAAAGACTTGGCTGCAAAGTCATCGCAGATCGTTAGAAGGCCAAAACAAAAGAAGTGCATTTGAAGGGAACTTCGACTACCAAAAGGCATAGTAAAAATAGTTGGACAAGTACAAATGATAATCATGACGCGTTAGCGCAGACGATGATAGACAAACGCTTTTGGCGAAATTGAACAAAAAATGCCAGCTGAAAAATCGACGAACAAGAAACTAAGAAACAAAAAAAAAATGATTATAGCACAAATTGAGTTTGGCGGAATATTGAAAATGCCAGCTGAAGAATCGGATAACCAGTTAAACAGTCACTGAGGGGTCGTAATGGAAACTATAACGAGGCGCGAACAGGGTCAAAACAAGAACAGCAGCAGCCAGAGCCAAAGCCAAAGCCAAAGCAGCGGCTAGTTGGCCGAAATGTTGGCCAGCTTTTGAGTTTGCCACTCAATAAATTGTTGGTCTTTTTTCCATTTGGTGACAAAATAAGCGGTACAATGATGCAGCAGCTGTAACGGCAACACTTGTTGCACTTGCTAACAATATATTCAGCATACGCCATGTGGTGCACATACTTATTTAGACAAGCTGCAGCGTTTGTTTTAAGTACACTGGCGAAAGGGTAGCTCAGTTTTCTGATAACAAACTAAAAGATATTCCCCGCAAGTGTATTTCATATTCGATCTGTTTTAAATATCAATTCTTTCCAGTTTATCTCGCTGTTGCTTGCATTTGAATCCAAATCGATCGAACAACACAATTGTGGCAAGGTCAACGGCTGACCAGGCAACTGTTTTTCATTTCAAAGATGCCTCAGAATCTTAGCATTTGTAATTGAGTTTGTTTTTTTTTATTATATATATGTAATAGTATAAAAAGAAATAAGACCTTACAAAGGCTGTTCCAGTCATAAGTCTAACGCTTCAACGAGCAGCGTAGCTGAATATTTGTTTCGTGTGAATCGTAGTTTAAAATCGCTAGACACAAAAAGACAGACTGACGGCCAGACGGGCAGATGGTGCCAGCTTCCCGAGGTGGAATGGGGCATGACCTTTGGCAAGAGAGACTGCAACTTGGACTTGGACGCCTTCCAATCACGAATGCTGATCGAAGATGACACCTTCAGTTATTCATTTGTATTATGTTGTGCGCTTTATTATTGTTGTTTGGCATGACTCAGCCCCGCTCATATTGCAACATTGAGTTGTTATTGTTGCTTTGTGAATTTATTGTTTGTCTGCGTTTGTTTTGCTCATAAGCGACTTTTAGCTTTTTTTTGGCTCTTTGATTTTTTTTTATTGATCTGCCATTTGTCTACTTATCATTATTTCCCCTTTTGTGTGCCTAAGTGACTGCTACTCATATTTTTTTTATGGCAATGGCATTCGATTTTGTTATTGTTTTATTAGCGTGGGATAATTAGCGCAAAATTATATTTCACCTTTTGAGCCATCTAGCTGAGGTTTGTTTAAGTTACAAGGTTGAAATATTTGCTACTTGTTTCCTATAAATGAAAAGGTCATGCATTGTAAACTCTCCAATTATATTTGGTCCTTGAGTATGACAGTTGTATGTGTGTTTTTCTTTCTAGTTATGTTTATAGTTGAACATATTTTACACGTTTTTATAGCGTGCTATAATTTGTAGCCATTAAATTCCAAGTTTCGTGCTTGCCATAATATAAGCGTTGGTTTGGAACTGTGCTAAAAGCGTCAAAAGCTTTCGTTTAAGTTTTAGTTCCGACTTTGAACAACTTTTTTTTTGCTATCTCAGAAGTTTTTAATAACTTTTACTGGATAGTTAGAAGTGTTTTCATTTTATCTATTTAAACTTTAACCTATAGACATTTTTACTAATTTGTTGGAATTTATTAGTATGATTATAATAATGATTAACGGTTATTGTCTCAACTCCATCTATTTTCCGCATATTACAAATACTTGTCATGCTTTTGCATATTTGAATACCAAAGAATTTATATTTTCATACAAAACGAGCACTTAACAAAAGCCAAAGAGCAATTGTCATTTGACCTGAGCATGCAAATTGTTCCCATCACCAATAACTTAAACGAAACCTGACCGAATACAGTTCAAGGGTCACACAAGCTGCTTACGTTTCAATTGCAATACATTTTATTGACATTCTGCTATGTACATATATACATATTTGTTTTTCTCCCCCGCTTACTCGCACAAAATATCTTTTTGCTGTTGACACCTCTTCAGAAAGTTTTGTGTTTTCTGTGACGTGACGACAGCTGGCCTTTTTGCCATATATTGGTCAAATCACATGAAAAACTTACAACTGTCGATTTGATAAGCAAACAAAACAAATAAATAATAAATTTGACTAAAACGCTGCTGCAACAGGCTATTGGGCCAACACGAACTCGGTCAACATGGCCAAGAACATAGCGAGTCGCCTTTGCGACTTGCCTGTTAAATGGTCTGCGTAATTGCATTTGACACCATGCGACGTTCTGTTAGCTTTTCGCTGGTTAGGCGGAATTTTCACGGCAGTAAAACTAGCAAAAAAAAGCTAGTTTTAGAGGTAGAGGTAGGTTTTAATTGTTTAAAATATGCTGATTATTTTGTGGTATTTAGTAGCAATTAATTAATGCACATTGTTAATTGAATATGGCTAACCAACAAAAAAGTAATTTTTAGCTGCTTAAAAGAGCTGAAAAAAGTAGCTAAAACAAAACTTACTCAAGAACAGAGATATTGCAATCACTTTGGTTTTTATTTGCCACTGATTTGTGGCATTTGAGGTTGCGGCTGTCAATTATGCCACAAACGAGGCGAGCATAATGCCAGCTTATATTTTGGCATACAGTCAGCGTTTTTGGAGTGAACATTAACCAAATTAGCAATTGAGCGCAAAGGGGAACAAAAAGACAAAGCGCAAAACGTACAAAATATGCGCAAGTGTCATTTTCAATTGCAATCAATGATGGCACTGAATAACGCTGACAGTCAGCCAAACAGACAGACAGACAGATAGATTGTTGCAAAGCAAAACCCCAAAACCCAAACCAAAAACATACGCTTTCGATGTTGGCCAATGTCAGATTTTGCATGATTTTGCTGACAGAAAGTTTGTTGACTGTTGACATGCGAGTGGGGCTATAGAGGATTGTGTGGATTGGGGTTAGCTAAACTTGATTGCCGTTTAAATTACGAAATCATCAGCATGTCAACGACAGGCAAGGACCAAAAAAGCGCGAGAGAGAGAGAGGGAGAGAAGGCTGAAATTATAATGCATTTGTGTTTTGTAATTAGACCTCAAATACCTAACAAAACAGCCACTGTTCTTCTATGTGTGTGTGTGTGCTGTTGTTGTTGTTCAGCTTAATGAGGCAATACTTTGAACACTAGCCACTCACTGAGCTGAGTGGCAAGGCTGGCTGCAACAGCAGACAAAAATATCCAGTGCATTGGGCGAACAAATTGTAAAATGATCGTCACAAAACGATTCAAGTGTGTGCCTGAAAAGTTTTGTATGTCTGCTAACTGTGAAATATAATCGCTCAAAATGGTTGCGCTGATTACTTGCCACACACACACACACAAACATATCTGTGTTAGCATATTGTGCTAAGCGGCTTACAAAATACGAATGTCATGTTATTAACAAGAATAAATATATATAGCTCTTTCACTTTGAAATCAGAATGATTGAAATATGGATTAATTTAGTTAAAAGGGGGAAAATATGTTTCTTGTATTGAAAACTATATTCAGTTTTAATAAAGCTTAAGTTAAGTCCAACTATAAACAACATTGTATTATTTGCAATTGCAATTCAATTAACATTAAGTTCAATTTGTATTTCTCTTGATCCCCATTTCCTTTCTAATTTCATTTTTATGTAAAAGTACAATTTACTCTTTGAAAGCCAACTCAAACATGTCAAGCTCAGACAACATTTCCATTTAGTAATACATAACTCATTCAATATCGAAACAAGAGAATTCTCTAGAGCATCAAATTTTATAAAATTACTTTCACTCTATCTCTCTCTCTCTCTCTCTTTCACTCTTTGTAGTTTTATATTTATTTGCGTTTTGTATGCTCTACATATGGTAGTTTGTGTGGTTGAGCCGCTTAAACGTTTTGTGAATCGTAGCAATTTGATGGATTTTATTAGTTTTCAATCGTGCAACAGACTGTGGCAATGTGTATGTGTGTGTGTGGCAATGTGCAAATTGACATATGAGCTGACACATTTCGGGTTGGTCAGCCACGCCCGTACCATCCCATTGGGGGCAAACTTCAATTGATTTGTGTATGCGTTGTGTGTGTGGGTGTGTGTCTGAGAATGAAATTGCTGGCTGGCTGGGTGGGCGAGTCCTTGTGTTATCCCTGTTGTCTATCTGTGTGTGTGTGTGTCGAGCACCACATACACAAACAGACACACAACAATTCGAGTTGTTAACAAAAAAAAAAAACCCAACAACCCAAAGTGGACAGCAGCAACAACAATGCAGCGACAGCAACAGCAGCAGCAGCAGCACATGTAATGCTACTTTTGACAAGGACATTGAAACATACATACAATCACACACACACACACACATACATACATATATATCGAGTGTGGCATTCACAGTATCGATGATGATGCGTCAATGCATGCAAATTTTGCTTGCCACAAATAAGTTGGCAAAGTGGTTTTCGGGTTTTTGGTTTTTTGGGTTTTTGCTTGTTGCTGCATATCTGGAAAAGGTTATTTTTGTTGTTGTTGTTGCTGTTGTTGTTGTGGTTGTTTACTGTGCTTAACTCAGTTCAATAGCTGTGATTTGCATAATATGGCAACGCCATGCAACAATTTCCCGTTACCGGCCCTTTACAACAACAAAAAAACACACGCAAAATACAATACTACTTATTAGGGTTGCATTTGCAAATATCCAAAACTAAATATCAGCCAATTGGCAACTCTTCATCTTTCGCTTGTTGTTCTTGTTGCTGTTGTTGTTTTTTTTTTTTGGTTGGGCACTCAATCAAACAAACATTTCATTATTTTGTAGTCAGCCAGCCAAACGAAACCAATATTTTGTCAGTCGTTGAGTTGACAGCCAAGTGGACAATGCCTTGCCCCTTGCCCCGCAACGGTCTCATCATTGGCATGGTCAATATGCAAGCTCTTGGTTAATAGGATTTTGTCATTGATTGTTGTTGTTGTTGCCGGTCTGTTTATGTTTAGCCAACATACAGTTTTATTGGAGAGCGGAAATTGCGTGCTCAGCTTTCTCGGTTTGCAGTATGTTGGCAATGTTGGTCATAATTTTTGCATTTTATTGTGGTAAATCAAATGATTGTCAAGCACTTGCACTCGTAATCGACTTAAATAAGTCAATAAATTAAATTATTTAATTAATGCCACAGAAGCGGCAGCAGCAGCTGCGGCTGCATCATGTAAATTTCAATTGGAATTCAGTAGTTTGCCTGTGGTTAACAAAATTTGTTGCATACGCTCAGGCGTCGCCTTCAAATTGGTGACATGACAGTGTCTCTCTTTCCCCCCTCTCGCTTCCTCTGTGTTATGGTCATTTTATGCATTCGCTTGTTCTACTACAGCAATGCGGTACACCCGCTCTTCGCCTCCAGTAAATTGACAAGTGTGTGTTTTAGTGGGTGTGGCAGCATGTGACAAGACCAAACGGCAAAACTTGACAGTTAGTTAGTTGCTGCTGCCAAGGCAAAAACAAACTAACTCTTGCTGCAGCTCAAGTGGCTGCAGCCACAATATTTGATGCAACGAAAGAGTAGGTGTGTGTGTGTGCTCAAGTGTGTGGCAGAGGTCTGCAAACATAATTTCCTATTGACATGCATTGCGGCCTTTCTACAGCGCATCTTAAACTACTTGCGTTTTGTAACATAATTAGATGCGTCTGTTTTGGGTGCTGGTCTGTACCTTGAAGAGGTCCAGTAAGTTATTCTATTAGATATTGAAAAGCTATATTTTATCTTATTCTGTCTAAGTGGCAAGTGTTTGTTGATTGAGATGGAAGGCCGATGCTAAAGCCAAAATACAACTTTTCTTCTAGCTATATTTAACTATTTTACATTTGCGGTTACTCTTAGCAAATAAAGCTAGGAGGAGATTCAATTCAAGGATCTGTTAGTTAAGCAACTGAAGCATCCAGAAACTTTAGTTTTCTAACTGACTTCATGCACTTGTCGAGTCATCAAAGAGCCATTTGCACGAAAGGACAAATAAGATTTTGTAAAAGCAATTGCAAAGCGAGAGTGCGCAACGGTAAATCAGCAACAGGCATTTAACAAATTTTACTTGCCGCATGAGCCACAAAATGGCTGGGTGGGCGTTGGGGGGCAGGCGAGTAACCAAAAGCGAACCAAACTAAAATCCCAATCAGCTCTATTAGGCCTGATCAGTACTAATTCAGCTGGCACACACACGCACATAAAGTAAAGGGAATAGCATATGTATGGATGTGGGCAGTGTTGCTGCGGCATATGTGGCAAGTGTGGCGGCGAAACAAGTAGACGCAATCATACAATCTAGTACGCTACTGTGCTACAGTACAGCAGTTAACCAAGTTTGCATTTACAGTACTAGACCAGCAAATCGCTGCTGATGACAAATGTTGCAAATGCTTTGGCAATTGCAGTTGGCAGCCGTTGGGGCCAACAACTTTGGTCAGTTGTGTGTGCGTTGAACAGACATAGCTCAGCTTAAGCTCAGCAGCAAGTTGTTACTTGCAGCAGCTGCCACAGCCGCAGCAGCAGCATTAGTCACTTATTCTTATTGAAATGTACTGCCAGCAAATGAAGGCAAACAGATACCTTTGCAGCACACAGCTGCTACAAACAGTGTTGTCACTTTAGCCTTTCTTAGCTGGGTAGGAAAAGTCTGGCTTGAACTTGTTATAACCTTTACCTATCTTCATTAGGTTTCCAGTTTTGAAATTTTAGTTGTTTGTTTTTATTTCTCTTTTCGGGTTGGACAACTCTGTCTGACAAACTCATAAATGAAGCTCAAAGATGCGTAGAGAGGTCTCAACTCAACTGGAGGCTCTGTGTTCTGGTTCGACTGAACTGCAGTGGTCGCTTTTGGAAATGCGTAATTAGGTTTGTTGTTGCCACTAAATATGCGTGTCAAGTTCTAAATGCACTTGCTGTGCATGCCTCAGCCCATTCGGGTGTGTATGCATGTATGTGCATGTGTTTGTGTGGCTAATAACTGCATAGCCAGTTGGCAAATGTTAATGTCTAATGTCCGTGCAATCGTCTTCTTGTAGAGCATTGCATAAATCATAATTGAAACCTCATTTCCGTTGCAGGCGCATTTCACACGCTGACAAGGGCAAGTGGGCCACGCCCATCAGCAAGCAAATAATTTGGGTTTGCTTTAATAATAATAAACTGTCATCATCAATACTAACAATTGACAGCTGCTCGTGCTGCGGGGCTCAGTCAAACTGAGCCAAGTGTTTGTGTGTGTGTGTTTCCGTCAACGTGTTGGGAATTACAATGAAGCTAAAAAGTGTTGCTGATTGCAAAGCAAATGCAATTATTTGCATACTTTCAGGCGAGCGATGTAAAGTGTAACTCGAGTCGAGAAAGTAGCGCAAGCAGCTAAGTTGGGAGAGAAGAAGAAAGTATTGCAACGCCCATTCATAGTTGAATTTAATGAGTTTGGCAGGCATTTTGTCACAGGCAATAGACAGCAGACTGTCGTTATTCAAGCACTCAAAGCACTTACACACACACACGCATACATTCAAGCACTCAGATAAGCAAGCAGCATTTAGCTGTTGTACTTGTTGCTGGGGTTTTTTTTTTGAATTGAATATCGTCGTCGCATAGAAGCAGGCACCATTTTCGAAAAATGCCTGAAAGTAGGCAACCGCCTTTTTTTCCCCCTATGCTGCCACATTTGTTGCTCACTTGCATCAAGCAAGTGCCTGATTAAACAACAACAACAGCCTTTCACTCGGTCGCTCTTGGCAGTTGTGCCTTCCAGTAAGAGCGTGTGTTGCAGTTTGCTCTGTGTTTCAATTCCACTGCATGCCTTTGAGTTAAGAGAGTCGGCCTTCAAATGCTGCGCTCTTTTGTTCAATTTGCATTCAACCGAATGCTCTTTGCTTCAACCTGCAGCTAGCCGAACTCTGACCCTTGACAACATAAATTCCATTGTCTCTCTCTGCGTGTGTGTGTGTGCGTGTGTGTAGCCGCGCTACTAGAAGAAGAGTCCACATCGAATTAGTTAATTGCATAAAACAGCAGCAGCAGCCAGATAATGCAGACAGTTTGGCTGACAAAGTACAGAGCGAATGCCGTCTACTAAAAAACAAAAGTCTGGCCATAAACAATGCCAATGAGGCGAATGTAAGGTTGTTTGAATGATAGAGTTGGTAAGAAGAAGTTACTGGCAGTTGCTAACTTTGTCGTTTGTTTTCAAGTTTAAGTAAATGACCAATCATTTTACTCTATACAGCCAGGGTATGAGCGCTAGGCAATTGAACTATAACAAAACCATAATGAAAACAATATTTAATGCAAACTATTACTCTAAACTTCGACCTTCTGGTTTCTGTTTTTAGTTATACTTAACATAGTAACACGTAAGAGTTTCTAATCTTCGGCTTAGGCCAAGTTTTGCTAACCTGTTTTATTTGCTTGTTTGTTGCGCTCGCACTTTGGCAACGCGCCCCACTGCAGCAGTTCAAATGAGTTGAAATTTATGTACTCAGTTGCACGAAGTAAGCAACACTCTGCGGGACAAACATGTTGCACCTATGTACGTCTGCCTGTGTGTAACTAGCTGCCAACGGCAAACAACAAACAACAAACAGCAAATAGCCAAGAGCAAAGAGCTAACAGCTAACAATTCGCAAGCAACTTGTTATTGTCAGTCAGAAACGCGTAGAATGTGCGCATTGTTCGTATGTCATTATTGTCGCTGGCTGAAGTTGGCTGCACACCGGAAATGCTCTGGCGATTGGCTGCCAAGGACATGCCATTACACTGGCGCCAATGTATTGGTGTAAAATCTACAAAGATCCTATTGATAAGCAAGAAAATGGCGTTAGTTCTGTGTGTGCAGTAAACAATGCTGTAAACTGTATTGAAAGGTATCAATACACTAATTGGCTACAAGATGCTGTTGTTGTGAGGACTTGTTGGATAAGCTTTTAGTATTCTAAGCGCATATAAATCGAACTGTAGCATTTGATTATTGCTTTGTGGCTAAAAGTAATCAAAATATTTATAAAAAACATTGTTTTTTATTATTATTGAATAAGTCAATCAGTCGAATCTAACGAAAATATTATTAAATTATTTTGTGCACTCGTTCAGTATTGTATTTTCCATGTCCTTGCATTCGCAAGCCAATTTTTCCGGCTATTTTTGCAAATTAATATCGTAAACACATTGCAGCAAAACAATCAACAAACACATAAACATATTAAAAAACAACTATCACTTTTTTTTTATTTAGCAATACAAAAATGGATAAACAAAAAAGATGAAAAGCAATTGGTTTGCAAGCATTTTGCATGCAGCATTGTGTGCGAATCAATGAAGCGTCAAAAAAATTTGAAAAATACGCACAAATAAACGAGTGACAGCAAAAAAACAACAAAAACAAGAAACTGAAACAAATAATATAATGAAGCAACAAAAGAAAGAAAAAAAATTGAATTATATGAAGAAAAACGTGAAATAAAATGATAAAATTAACTCAAATAGAAACAGCGCATAAATCATATGTGGCATGACATGTGTGAAATTACTTAATTAAATTTATTTTTCAACGGCGCACAACGTGCAGTCCGAGCGTGAAAGACAAAGATAGCATGAGAGTCAACTACGGCTGTGATACTGGAGCAAAAACAATGCTGACAAATGTGCTTAATTTATGACATGTCATTGCCTGAACGATTTCGTTAACTAATTAAACAGAGCGGCCAATTAATTGCAGAGGCATTAATTATTGAATACAAATTAGTATAGGAATATAGAGAGTTGTGGTTAGGGTGAGTAAACATAAATCTATGTTTAAAGCTCTTCACTTTGTGTCTTTATTGCACTTACTTCAAACAAAAGAAACTGATTAATTCTTAGCTGTGTTTTGATTTCTAAAAGAAAGAAAAAATGGCGTAAATTAATTGTGTTGCCTACTTTTTTGGGCGCCTATTCAGCGCTCAGCGCGCAAGTTTTTGTTGGCAATTTGTGCTGCAGCGTAAAACAAACGCCTTTAAAAACATAGCACGCATACGCCGCGTTGACTCCAATGTTGTTGTCTAAGCAACAATGCGTTGCACCCCAATGCCCGCCAGCCCCCTGTGACAAGCATGTCACAATGCAGCAAACAGCAAACAGCAACAGCAGCAATAGCAACAACAAAACATTTAAATCAAAATGATAAAGTTGCATACTTGAGCAGAGTTATGCGAGGGCGTTCACGAAGGAGATGAGCGAACGGGGCGCCGTGTCAAGGATGTGAAGTTGAAGAGTAGAAAGGGGCAAAGCTGAAGCTGAGGCATAGCAGAGAGCAAAACGCGGCAAATAAATATGAAAACATTTTTTTTTTCTTGTTTTGTTTTTGCTTGTTGCGGTTGCATTTAGTTGTTGGGTTTTGTTGCAGCGTGCCTCAACGAGCGTGCAAAATAATATGCCAACAACAATGGCAGTTGAAACACAAACAACGCAGCTCGAGCAGCAGCAGCAGCAGCAGCAAAGTTGAAAGCAAAAATAATAATGGCTAGACCCCGTTGTATTGTTGTGTTGTGTTGCAACAACAACCTTGTTGCATGGCACATGTAAAACGCAATGACAACAACAATAACAACAACTTCACTAACATCCAGCAACAATTTGATGCCAACAGACACCGCACTAAAAGATACTCGCTGTTCCAGCTATTTTCGTTTTGTTGTTACTTCATTTTTTTGGTTTGTCCTATTTGCTCTGCGTCTGCCTATCCGTCTGTCTCTCTGTCTACCCGTTCGCTCTGTCTGACAATCTGTCCGTCTATTTTGCACATCGTTTTTCGTGCTTTTGCCCAAAACTGGTTAAACTATGTGCATATTTATACTTGAATTTCGTTCAACTTTTTAAAGTTGTTAATCAAATTTAGTGTGTTGAGCTAAGTGTTGAGGCGCGCAAGTTATTTATTATGATGTAAAATATGCTGTAAAGAAACTTTGGATATTAAAAACGTATAAAAACTGCAAGCTGAATTTAAAGAGTATGGTAATAATGTTAAAAGAGTATCTAAGAATTCATATTAACCTTTAACAGTTTCAGCATTTCTTACGTTTTTCCCTGACGCTTCCATTAAATCTGCATAGCGTGGCACACATTTCCATTTCATCATTCAGAAAATAGACAATTTCTAATGTATTCCAATCACAATTTTCGGTTTTTTGTTGGTTTCCATATTTTCTACCCATTTTGCTTAAAATGTTTTGTTGACAGTTGCCAGAAACCAGCAATGCACCCCCAAGCACTCAAAACACCCCATCCCTCAATCCTCAACACACATACGCACAGGCTTGTGTCTTGTTGGTTTTGTTTTTCATTATTGTTTCTGTTTTTGTTGTTGGCACTGCTGTTGTCGCAACTTTTTAAAGTTTGTTGTTTCTATTGTTGTCATAACTGTTTTTGTTTATGCTGCAATTTTTGTTTTTGTCTTTCTGTTTTTGGTATAGCAGTACCGTTATGTTATTGTTACTGTTGTTGCTACATAAATATAAACGTGACATTTAGACACTCGACCCAGGCCAAGCAAGCAACCTCTTGTCCGGCTGCTGCAACATCATGAAATGGGAACAGTCTGTGTGGAGCTCCCTTCTTGACCCAACTCTGTTTTGCTCTGTCTCTTATTATTTTACACTTCTCACACTCTGTGAAAACTTATTGTCACTTTGTCAAATGATCAACGACAGTTAGCCAAAAGGCAAAGGCATTGAGTGTTTTTGAATAAGCATAAACAAGTTGAATTTCTCACACGCAGAGTGCAAAACAATACCTTGATAGTTATATAGCTTATAAAATCGTAGTTGCTTAACAAATCGTAGGATATTTTTGCCATAGTCTTAAGTTCCTTTAAGTGATTGAACAACGTTTTCTTAATGTATCTAATATACACACAGGCACATATGATCTTTGCCATTTAAGCGTAAAGTCTTAAACATCCTTGCATTGAATGCCAAACGATGGTTAGTATATAGTTAATACATGAGTATCTCGACTTTGGCTTTTTGTTGAAACTTACTTAAGCGACCTTCACTTGAAAACTCTTGAAAAACTCTTGCATATATTTCCCTTATGAATAGCAAGCTCTTTGCAGCAGCTATGACTGCTATCATAAGGAGAAGCATACAAGCATACTTGCACACACTAACGCACAGTCAGCCGTCATACGGTGCGTATGATAAAATTCGTTGGCTCGTTGCGCATACGTCACGGTGTACGCCACGCTTAGCGCTTATCTAACCAACTTTTCGAGCGCTCTCAAGTGCACTTAACTAAAACTGAGCGTTGCTCAAAACAACAACAGCATAAACTAAAGTGTGCGGCATTTTATTAAAGTTGTGCTGTGAAATTGCAGCAACTTCAAATGCATTTAAGCGCCTAAAGTTGTGCAGTACAACGATTATCAAACAAAACTTTATGTCAAAGCAACAGCAACAGCAACAAGAAAAAGTGTCATCATGACCAGCAACAACAATTTGCACACATGAGTTATTGCATTGTCCTGTCGACGTTGTCGTTGTCCTTTTTGTTGCTGTTGTGGCTGGCGACCTTATTCAGATGCTGATTCTTGTTGCCTGGTATACTGATCCTAGCTGCTTGCTGCTGTTGTCGCGGCAGACGGATTTAGTGGCGCTTAGCACACAGAGAGTAAAAAGTGCAAAGCAAGAAATGCAAACGGCAAACTACCAACTACTGCAACCCCTTTGTCTCTGTCCTCTTGCCGCCATGTTGCCTCAGCTACTTGAGCTTAGCCTTCAAAAAGTGCGGACACACATTGACTGTGCCCAGCCTTTGCCCCACCCACTTTACAAGTCTTTGTCTCGCGTTATTTGTTAGCACTTCAAAAGGATTTTAATCAAAGTTTTCAAGTGGCACAGTGTCATGCTCTCTTTCTATCTATCTCTCCCTCTCTTTCACACTTTTGCTTCCTACACTTTTTAAGGTTTTGGTTTATCTAAGTGTGTCTCTTTTGCTCTGGCTGTAGAGCGAGATTTATATGCCATCGCTCACTGTGATTTAATTATCTTTTGTGTTTTAGCTAGCTTTACTTTGTTTTTTTTAGCTTCAGCTACGCATACAATTTCTGCTGGCTGCTGTTGGAATAGATTTGCGAACGGAGGCGGTTTGTTGTGCATTATCGTGGCTTACGTTACGATTGCATTGCTCGTTCGAGCAAAACTTTCAATTGATTTAATTAAATGCAACAGCAACATAAAAGCCGCAAAAAACTACTCACAAACTCGAAATATTCATTTTTGCGCCACATTTTTCAACTTTTCACTTTCCACTTTTTCACTTTGGCTGCGGTTGACACTATGCTCCAGCACAACTAACCCACCTCCACCCCGCTTCCACACCCAGTTCGCTTCCCTTGCTGCTGGTCCGAGTCGTTTGTGTCCTGTGGCCACTTGTGGCACTTAACAATTTTGGCAGCTTCTCGTTTTCAAGTTGTCTCGTCGCTGCCATATTTTTTGACGACCTCTGTTCCCCGTCCTCTGACACTCTCGCTCGCTTTTACCCCTTGGTTTTGATTGACTGGCTGCGTGTTTGTGACACAAGCCAAGTGCTTAGGCCGCTGTCAAAGCGCCAGCCGAATGGATATGAGTACTTAGCAAACTCGTCATCTCTGCAAGGAACTTGGAACTACTAGCTCGAGTAGCAGATGTAGTAGCAGTAGAAGCGCCACAAGTGCTTGTCATTGAGATGCGTCAAAGGTGGCTTTTAACGTTGATGGCCAACTAAAAATACCAAAAAAAAAAAAAAAACTAGAGCTTTTAGGTAAGGATTAGAACAGGGCTGCAGAGTAGTTAGTTATCAGAAAAAACAAAAAAACATTCATTAACGAAAACAGCTTCACAACTGACAAAACTGACAAACACAACGTTGCCATCTAGTTGAAGGAACAATATTATCATAGATTTCCATATTTCACTTTGCATATCATGTGTACTTTTAACAACTCCTTCTATGTCACAACTATCTGCAGCCCTGCACAAATAGTAACCACTCATAACGCTCGAACTGAAAACTCTCCATAATTGTCAACTCGTTTTTTTTACGACCATTTGATATGCACACACACACACACACACTCGCCCACACACAAACACTCAGACGGAAAAAACAAAGCGTCTGCTATTAAAGCGAATTTATGGCGCTGCCTAGAAGTATGCAATGCATTTTTGTTTCAATGCGAATCACCTGCCAAAGTGCTAAGTGTTGTTGTAAAGTATTTTGATTCATTTAAAGCGCAAAAAAGCAACAGGAATATGCATGATATTTTGTCAATGCAAATTACCAAAGCCAAATACTGCCAAAAGGCACAAAGCCTTAAAAACTGTAGGGATGTGTTTGGTTGAAATAAGGTTCAAGCGAAAACGTAATTAAAATAGCTGAATATACGAATCAATAAACAAATTGTTTATGCAAATTTACTGTTTATTTGCATGCCAGTTGGCATTGTTCATGTGTATCGAGTACAATCCTATCTATATAGTTTTGGTATACGCAAATGTCTGTACATATGTATATGTTTGTGTTTGTTAGGCATTAATCGCTTTTGTTGCACTTGCCAAATTGTTTGCATGCTTTATTTTCAGCAAAATTTATATGCATTTAATGCTCAATCGGAGCGGAAATAAAAACTTCGCTGTATTTAGTTGCCATTTTTTTTGCTCCACAGCTCTCAGTCCTTAATGAACAAACAGGAAAAATCAACTGTATAAACCGGAAACGGAAAGCGACTGTTTTCCATAAGCAATACTGATGGTCGATGGGGCAAAGTTTATTGAGTTATTTTTGTAATTTATAAAGCGCTGCATTATTGTAATAATGAAGTGCTGCGCAGTGTGTGTGTGTGTGTGTGTGTGTTGGCATCAAATATATATTTAATTAAACATGAGCAACAAAATGCAAATAACAATTCGCATTTACAAACAACATAAACAAATGAAAATCAAATTAGCGTAAAAACAAACCAGTTTGAATGACCATTTTGTCAGTCATTGTTATGCAATTGATAAAGATAAATTACAGCATAGACTGATTGTTTGAAGTATGCACTAACACAATAGATAATAGTTAATACAATAACAATATCATTCATTTAATTTTCCACACAATACCAGCATCATCAGGCAAATGTCAAACAATTGTTACAGTTTCAACAATTCAAAAACTTTAACAGAATAATTTTTAATTGATTGATAGCTGTTGCGAACATTAATATTCAATATATTTTTTTATAAATTAGTGCATGTATTTAAAGAGCTAGGTGCAATGTTATGGCACTCAGTTTTAAGCCAGATTTACTTGTAGCACACTTACTTGCCAACTGTCTATCTCCTTGTGTGACTCTCAAATCGCTTAAATTGTCTGTGGAAAGTCAAAACGAAGACTGTCGCTTTCTCTCTCTCTCTCTCTCTCGGTCTCTGTGTGCCACATTGGCATAAGCTTTCTCCCTGTTGCACATTGCGCTTCCTTCCGCCAGCTCTGTTGCGCCTGTAGCGGCCAAAATGTCAAGATATCGTCTCTACTGTGTGTGTGTGTTGCCAGGCCAAGCCAAGCCAAGCCTCTGTCTTCCTCTTCCACCGGCAGTGCATGTGATGCACTACGGCAAATTGTTGCATCCGTTTTTCTTTTTAGCTCTTATGGGTTTGTTGCTTGCGTAGAGTAGGGCTTAACAAGCCACCTTTACATTTGCATTTGCATGTGCGGTGCTGCTTCTGTTGCTGTTGCTGTTGCTCCACGAGCAGTTCCTGCAATGGCTGTTTCCTGCTCTACACGCACACCTCGTCCGACACGCACACACACACACACCGCTTACATTGTGTTTGCTTTCGTTTTGCATTGTGCTGCTTTTGCTGTCAGTCTGCCTGTCTGTCTGTCTTTTCGCAAATTGCCTTTAATTCATTTCCCACAATTACTGCAGGCGTAAACGGAGCAACATTTGGTCAACAGGCGTGCCATCCTCATTAACATGCATGTCAACCAGGAACATACCGAAACAAAAACTATCCAAAAACCAACTCAAACCATCGCATTGAGGGTCCAGCTTGAGCTGGCATCCCATCTCCATATTAATGAGACTCGCTCATTCAGCTATTGTCCATCGTTAAGCGCATTAACTCTTACACTCTTGCTGTTCTTGCTGTTGTTGGTTGCATCTCACTTTGGCGAACATTTCGAGTGCTCTCAGTTCACCGGCTTAGGTCAACGCTGATCAATGTCAATTGGCGCACGTAGCGCTATAGACACAGTCAACGTTCTCATCATCAGCACAAGCCTCTAGTTTCCAGGCAACTGCCAACTTTCAACTATAGCTTCCCCTAGGCATCAACTCGGTCGCCTACAATTAACGAGCCAACGCAACACAGACGGCAGCAACAGTAACAATAATGTTGAGAGAACAGTGTAGAAATGGTGTACTAGAGACGATTAGTTTCCCCTTTTCTGATATTGTTGGGCTTTTATAAAAAGTCTCTAAGGGCTCTTTTACGTATTACCAATGTTCCAACTTAAATTTTTCCTTCTTCTCATCATTGAACTATCGATGTGATTCACACTAATGTAGTATTCCCAGTAACTTATCGGAACAGTGACAACAAGCATCGAGAGTGCGTGTGTGTATGTGTGTGTGTTTGTGTGTGTATAACGGGAATTGGAAAACTGTTGCAACTAGTATGGTGTGTGTATATAGTAGCTGGAACTATTGCTCTTGCAGCTGGTTAGTACATTTTTGGTTGTTGCCTCATTGCGCGCCATTTTCAATTTACTGATGCTGTCATGGCCGGAAGACAAATGTATGTTCATATATGTGTGTGTGTGTGTTTGCTGGCATGTTGTGATTGCGGACTGTTGCATCACTTGAGTGGCGCCAAGTCGCTGAACCGACCGACCCACCGATCGCCCGTTCTTCGCATGCAAACGGGGGCACAGGACCCGGACCCGGACACGGACACGGATACGGAAACAAACCCACAGCGAGCCCATGTTGGTCGATGTACAGGGTGCTATCCGTATTTTTCTAGCACACCCTGCTCAACTTTAGCTCAAACTGTATTTTTATTTCGTGTTTCTCCCATTCTCTCTCCCTCTCTCTCTCTCATTTGGTCTGCTATTACATTGCGCCCGGCTGTTGTAATTGTTGCTAAGGCTGCAGCAGCATCAGCAACTGTAATAACAAAATGGCCCCCGGAGTTGTTTCTGCCTGCTACCGGTGCGGAGTGGCAGAGTCGTTGGTTGAAAGTGTGCGCATGTAACATATTTCCAGCTTGACTTATTTTGACTTTGTATGTTTCCCTACTCTTTTTAGCTAGAGCCACACTCACACACACACACACACACGCACACACTTTATTGTAGTTTGCTGCTGTAAATGGCAAAGTTTATTTTACGCAAAATGTGCAATAAGAGAATGTGCCGCGTGGCTGTCTATGCGAGGCAAGCAGGGCGTGGCTGCACTAACGTTGCACACTGATTTCCTGTTGCATTTCCGACACCGTGTGTGTGTGTGTGAGCTACTCTGGTGCAGCGTAATAAAATTAAATCGAAATTTGGTGCACTTTTAACGGAAATTTGAAATTAACCTGCAAAATAGATTTTCAACAGTTGCTTCCTCAAAATTGATTTAAACTAAATTTATTGAATTTATAAAACAAAATCTAGGGCAACATTTTAAGTTCATTCTTCACTCGTTGCAGCTGTTGTTGTTGTTGTTTGCTTACATTCAAAGTGTTTATTGATGGAATTTAATAAAGCTGAACACTTGAAAGTGGAATGCATTGCTTAAGAGTGTAGGCAAGCAAGTGATGTGTTTGGCAACCCTGACTTGAAGAATACCCTATATATTACGTATACGCTTTAACCATGGGGCATGAGCTTTCACTTGTGTTGCGCTTTTGCCTTTATTTATAGGATTTCCACAATTAAAATACATTTCTTTACAACAAATATTTGAAATATTTTCGGCGCTCTACTCAAATAAAGCGACTACCATAAATAAAGCGACTTTGACATGTATATTTTGGTATTTTCATTGCTGCCCGTTTTTTTTGTGACTTTCATTAACAATTGATGCAATTTACTTAAGCTCTTTCAATGGCGCATTGCTTGAGTTCCATTTTCAATTGCTTGCAAGGAAACCTTTTGAGTTGTGTTTTGTGTCGCTTGGCAATTGGGTCAGGCAGCTGTCGTATGGTATGGCTGACGGGTTGGGTTCTCAGTGTTGCCTCTTGCACTTTGTTCAACTGTTGACATTGTGATGGAATTTCATTTTTGTTTTTTTTTTGCTTTAAACCGATTTTTGAATGCTCCAAAAATCAATTTCAATAGCAGCAAGCCAACAATGAAAATAAGTTGAAACGAGAGGGCGACCATTTAAATGTTGCATCCACTCTCTCTTTCGCACACACACAAACACACACACACACGCTTTGTGCGGCTACCTATTGTCTGTTTTTAGTGAACAATGGCAGGTGTCATGCAGCCCCAGAGAGAACTCCCCAAACTGTTCAGCCAATGCCCACGTTGTTTGAGCTCCCTTTGTGCATTTTACGCGGAATTACACAGCATAAGCAGCTGCCACTGTATGCCATTGTCCCTCAACCCCCCACTAACTGCCTTATGCCCGCCCACTTAACCGCAGTCCCAGTCGCATCATGCGGCAAACGCCAGCAGGCGACTTGTCTGCTGCTTTGTTGTGCCCACGTAGCGAGTGGAGCGCACCTTGCTGCAACTCATTGTGGCCAAAAGGCAAACACAACAGCAACAGCAAGCAATGCCAACCAATTGCCACCCCTCTTCACCCATACGAACAGCTGATTTAAGTTGCACAAAAACGTAAACAACGAGCAACTAGCAACGAGCAAAATGGGTAGGCAACTAAGAAAATGCATTGCACAAAAGTAACTCATAATTAAGGCAAGCCAAGCCAAACCAAGCAGGTGCACAGACGGGCCAAGAAGGGGCCAATCCAAAGTCAAGATAAGGGTGAGGAGTGTCAGTGCTCTTGCTATTGTTGCTGTTGTGTTCATATGGCAAATGCCAGCATTATTGTTGCCTACTTTTTGGCTATGCTACTAAGTAGTTCGCCTCAGAGATGTCTACTTTAACTTCAAAGTAGTTCCAGCTTGGTGAACTAGTTCCAATACACTATTTTAATAACATTTCTACTTAGGGCTTTATTTCTTAATACTTTAACTTGACTTTTAAAGAACTAGTTCAGCCTTAAACTTTTTCAACTTTAGTCGGCAGCATACCAAGAAGTTTTGCTCAAATATTTTCACAAATTTCCGATAGTTATTTTTAGTGCACAGTTCATGGAACTTGTTATTGTTGGCCTTGCATCCTTGGGCTCAACGTTGCTCCAAGTGGAGCTTGTAGTCGTAGTCGTAGCCATAGTCGTATATATTTTTGATATGCTTCAGCAAACACCTGCAACGTCTCAACAACAATGAGAAATATTGTTAAGTAAACTGCACAAAAGGAGTGCACAGGGACGTGTAGGTGTACGGGGCAAGGAGGGAGGAGCTGTGTGTGCAGTCAGTTTTTGGTGCATTAGCGGCAAGTGCATTGCAACCCCCGCTTTCCCCTTACCCAAAAGCAAAGGGTGCACTCTTTATTGTTTATGTTTGGCTTTAGCATTCTGCATTGTTGTGTCTGTGTTTGGCTTGTGTTTTTGCTGTGTTAATGCATTGCCTTGGCCAGGAACATGCAATCTGCATTTGCGACGAGTCAGAGTCATAGTCATAGTAAAATCTGCAGCCTGATCCTCAGTCATATCCTCTCAGCCTTTGCCTTGACTTTCCTTCTTTTCTTTATTTTTGGCAGTTCATGAAAGCTGCAAATCATGGATAATGTTTTTTCCGTTTTATTGTTCGTGCCTGATATATGAAAATTACAAAATTAATATTAATAATGTGAGTCGGGCCGTGAACATTCTCATCCTGGCTGCCATGGCGTATGCACAATATATCCATTAGAAAGATACGCTCTGGCGCAATCGTTTGTCAATGTGGACGGCCACATAAATCACTTGGATGAGGCAATGAGTCGCCTTAAACCCAATTAACCCATTAGGAAGAGAACAACTGCATCTCACTCTGCCTCGAATGCAATTAAAAGCGATGCAATGCAGCCAGCAAAATGGAAGATATTGCGCCTCAGAGAAGAAAAAAAGATGCTTAAGAAGAAGAAAACATTGCCATCCACTTGCATTTAATTTTTTATGTTTATGTGTGCAAGATGTAGGAAGCGTAAAAAGAAGAAGGAGAAGTGGAAAAAACATGCAGCAGAAAGTAATAACTGCGCATTGCCATTATTTATGTTTATGTCCGCACTACATCATCTTCAAATGTCCAGAGAACACCGCCTTCAACTCCAACCCATCCCACCCCACGCCCGCTTTTGGGTCATAAAAAACAAGTGCCGGCGGACAAGTTGTGTGCAGTTGTTGTTGTTGTTGCATCTAAGAAGCAGCAAATGTCTAGATCGTGGGTTGTTTTCGCCCCCTTTTGGGTTGGCTGTTTGGGCTTGCATTGGCGACGTTTAACGGCCGCAGTTTGAGTGCCGTTGAACTAATTTCCGCTAGCTCTGGCTGCTGCCTGAGACTATTTCTGTGCCTGGCTGCAGGACTGCAGGACTGCCAACCATTTCTATGGCACTCGCATTTGTCATTGAAGCGCTCGCTAATTTGACATAAATTTTAAATGCTCCAATGCAGAATGCGGTAAGCCAAAGGCAATGCCTAAGATCCTTACATCTACGCCACTTAGTAATTCAACATGAATGAAAGTGGATATAGTTAAGAGAAACATTTCCTTAATGGCTTTGAAATGTATACATATTTGTTGAACTTAACAAATTGAAATGTATACATAAAAATGCTTTTAAATTTCTACAAATTATTTTTAAATCAAAGCAAATGCATCTTAACACGAGCTAACATTTTGCACACACTTTGCTTTCACAACGTTGTTATATTTATGCGTGTTTGGATGAGAAAATCTTTGAAAATATTTTGAATATTTAAAGCTATAAATGTATATTTTTTGTAGCAAAACATCAATAAACTTCTTTTTGGCCAAAAGCCAAGCTATTCAACTGACATAACTGACACAACTTTTAACACCTTAAGTGACCAATTTGCACTTCCAATCCTTTCTCTACTAACCAAGTCACCCACAAACTAAAAAGTTTGCTTTACAAATTTCTTGTTGCAACAAACGAAACACAAAAATCAACTTAAGAAATGCATAAAAATACATGAATTCAAAATACGTAGATAAAAATTTATAGAGAGAAATATCCCTGAAGAATACTAAACGAAACTGGGCAATCGTTAAGGCATTTGTTGAATTGCAGACCAAGTTGAAGGGGCGAAGAGGCCAATGACGTGAAGTGGAGCGTTTGTGACGTTGACTCTTGTTAGTCTTTGACTTTGACAGTTTTTGCCGCTCGTTGGTCAACTTTTATACATATATATATATATTTTTATTTCTTTATGCTTGTCGTAATGGAGTGAAACATTATTGTTATTAAATTGGCAACACAAAATGTGAAATGTGCATGAAAAAGTCTTTTCAAATTAGTTTGCTATTAGCCCTTTTAGTAATACTTACAATGTGTTTTTTTTGTTGGCCCCCTTTGTGTGGGGCATTACACGTGTGCGTCGCATTCAAGGGCATTCAATTGATAGCTATAAAGAGAGTGAAAGAAAGAGGGAGAAAAAAAAGTGTCGTTAGCTAAGTTTGTTGCCATAGCTAATGCAGCATTTTTATTACACTCGTTTAACATTAGGAAAATATATATTTTTTTTGGTTGTTGTTTAATCTCACAAGTCACGCACTGGTTTTGCAATTTGCATTCAACGACCGCTAGATGGCGCCACCAGCAGCGGTACGTGTCTATCGTTCATCGAACAATCAATATTTGAGCTTTTCCCTTGCAGCAGCAGCAGTTTTGAGAAATTTTAACGCCAACATAAATTTCATCATTTGATTTCAAAATTTGCGTGCAGTTATTGCTGCAATCTTTTCGTGCTGAATGGCGTATGCGTAATATTTTCTAACTACATCTATTGGGCATGTCTTGTATAGTAGTATAGTTCCTATGGTTATTTGCTTTTGATATTGATATGGCAGAGCACAAGCATTTGTAAATTAAACATTTTTACTTTCCATTTTCCCAATGCCAAAATACGAAAAATGCAGAAAATACGCAAAATTAATGCACTTTCTCTTTTTGGCAATCTGATTTGCATGTAAACAGAAATTTCTAACTGTAAAAAGCCAACGTATGCGTTCTAAAGAAGAGATAGAAATAAAGCTTATTCCAGTGGCGTAGTATTAAACAATAAAAAGGGATTAAATATTAAGAAAATCAGCTTTGATTAAACCCAACAATGCAACTGCTTCCTTTCTTACGCTGACGAAAGCCTTTGTTGTTTTGTTTTGAGCCTTCGCCTTTTGTTGCCAGTCACTGTCAATGCATTGATATCGATAACATTCACTGGGCCAACAAACACACACACACACACACACCCACACTAACATATTAAACGCCTTAAATGCATGCATGCTTAAGCACACACACACACACACACACTCATACGGGTATAGAGCGAACGATACTTGTATGCATATATTCATTGCATAAAGCCCCGAACAACTTTTTCATGCTCCATTGTGTTATAAATATTCATAAAAGCGCGCGCAATTTTTTTACTTTCTTCCTTTTTTGGTGGACGCACCGTTTCGCCCAGGAGTAAAGCCTTGATTTCTTGCATTTCGCTTTGTTGCTATGCTATTGTAGTATATACACTATATATATACCATGCTCATGCCAAATACCTAGCCAATATGCCACGCCCCCGTGCCTCGTGCCCCTAGTGAACGGCTTGCTGCATTTGCTGTAACCACAAACTATGCTTCTAATGCCGCGCTGGCATAAATTTAAAGCAGCAGCTGCGGTTTTTCACTGCTCTCCACTATATATATATTCTCGCTCGATATATTTGCAAGGGGGGAGGGTAGAGTGTGTAGGGGGAGAGAAGAGCAAAGCAAAAGAGTGGGCGATTGTTTACATACCACACTGACACCAGCGGCAAAAGTAGCAAGGGCAACGGCAACAAAACTAACCGGCTTTAAACCAAAGTATTTTATGCTGCTAATTGATTTTTCAAACCCAACGTTTTTGTTGTTGTTGTTGGTGTTGTTGCATTGCTGCTGCGCTTTTGTTTGCCGTTCAATTAACGGGAATTTGCATTTTATCTAAAAATACATACGCGCACACACACACACACACACACACACACACACCCACACACACACACAGAGCTGCTTACACTAAGCCAGCACAACGAGCAAATTCCTAAAGTTCGTTAAACAAAAAAATTAAAATTCTTTATAAGCTGCCAAGTTTTGTTTCTCGCATAATTCATCTACATATTTGCCAATGACGAGTGCTTAAAAAATAGTCTTAGCCGTAAACACTGTATTTAACTAGTAGTGTTAACATAAGTATCGTGTTTTTTTTTCCATTTTGTTTTACTACAACACTTAACAGCACTTGACTTTGATCTTTGAAATCAATCAACTATAGAAATGCCTACAAACTGGCGTCATTGCATTGCAATTTAAACTGTAAATAAAATTCTTAACATAAGAGACATAAGCATTATGCATGATACAAACGTTTACCTTCTCAAAAATACCCTTGAATCATGTAGTATTGTTATTTTTTAATAAAATTTATTCTTGTTAAAACGCAAGAAAAACCTGAACCAACTTCAATAATGTTTTGCTTAAATATGGTCAAACTAGATTTTTAGGTCTATATTCATATGTTAACAAAAACAAAAAGTAATCAATATTAAAATGTTTACATTGTTATCATATCTAATTATGTTTATTTTATGCAAGTTGTTAATGCTCTAAATGAAACGAAAAGCAGCTAAGCTTCTGTTATTTAACAGAGCTATGTTAACGCCAGGTAAAATGTTAATGAGCTTAGCATTAACTGCTTCTATTAAACCAATCAAGCTGTAATCATGCGGAAAACTGATAACGCCTACGTTGTGTAGATTGTCTGGTCGCGACTCGCACAACCATTTATGCTGGACACCGACCACATTAATATATAATGGTTAATAACCATTATTATTGAGGCGGGCAGCAACATAAAACTTGATGAACCGCACGACAACATAATGCATGAGGTTTTGACCACAGACAAGGCGCGCAATTGCATGTTGGCAACAGGTTTCAAGGTCAGTTGACCGCAGCCCAAAATTAACATTGAAACTGCAGTCAGTCAGTTACATGGTCTCGCATAAAAGAAACCGGTTTACAGAACACCGCTTCTTCTCTTTCTTCTTTAGTTTGGCAATCTTGAAATAAATGTGTGTGTATGCAGCATACAAAAAAAAAAAACAGAAGGAAAAACAAAAGCAAAACAAGAAAGACAATGCAATGACATTGAATTGTAAATGCAGGCGATAAAAACCAAACACATTATAAATAAAGAAGACAACAGAAAAACCAAGTAAATCAATGTAAGCCGCAGTTTCGAACGTACAATGCATGTGCAACTTGTGTGTTCACAAAAAATGACAACAACAACAGCAACAACAACAGCAGCAGCAGCAACCTCAAACACTGGCAACACACAGATTACGTATACGCAACGTCTGCCAATGTCCATATCAATGGTCAATGTTTGGTAGCTGTTTGCTGCCACTGCTTCTTCTTCTTGCTCCGCTTCCGCCGCTGCTGTTGTTGTATTTTCTCTCTCACTTTACTTTGTTGCCGTTGCCGTTTAATGCTTTTATTTTCAACTTCTTTTTTTTTCTTTTTCTTTGCGATTCCCAACGCCGCATTACGTCACTTTCACTGTACTTTGCGGCTTAAGACCCCCCCCCCCCCACTACCCCTTACACTCCCATAACGCCGCTTTACATTTACTGTTGTTGCTGCTGCTGCTGCTGTCGTTTGCTGAGCGCTGTTTGTACTTATTATTTGTTGTTGGCACAAACAAGCGAATTGCAATAAAAAATACTCCGCACTTTAATTTATGACCGCACCGTTTGGTTTGCCTGGTTTGCTTGCTTGCATGCGAACTCTCTTTGGGACGATGATTTATCTGAGACACACTTTTCGGGCTCGCGCTTTTGTTTGTCCTCGTTTCATTTGTGTTTGTTTGCCTCCTCGCGCATAATTTATACGCAACTGTGTTTTTGGTTCAAGTTCATCAGTGGATTTCAGATATCTTCTACTGTGCAATTTTACATGCGTACTATTTGTGCTCAAGGTTTTGATAGAAACACTAAGCTGACTAATGGCTTTAGCTTTCTTAAGCTGAATTTAGTGGATTTATTATTACGCTGTGCTAGATTTAAAAGTCCTTCGAACTATCTTCATCAGATTTGCTGGCCGCTAATTGCTGCTCAGACTCGAGTGTTTTCTTGGTAACTTTTACTTTGCAGTTAAATAACTTGGTTACCTCCTCGTAAACCTGAACCAGCTCAAACTGTGCAAGGTAGCGGCCATCCTTGATGCGCAAGGGCAACATATCTGAATCAAAATACGCATGCTCCACATAGTAGAAGCCCGGCATTAGTGGACAGGACATGAGGAACGTTGTAGGCAATAGCGATTCACCTTGGTAATCATCTATAGTCATGTTACGCAACGATTCGAGTGTCTTGCAAAAGTCCAAGTTCTTCATTTTGATCATCTCAATGGTATTTGGTCCACCCGGCACATCATCCAGCTTGCGTACAAATATGTGCATGAGTAGTTTGCCCGGAAAGTGCTCCATAACAGTCAGATTGAAGTTAAGCGTCTTCTTGTTAACCGTTTGATAGCTAATCAATATTTCATTGGGTACAAACGACTTGGAATAGAACTCATCAATTTGCATATTCAGCTAAAAGGTGTCAGAAAAATCAATAATAAAAAAGATTCTCTAAACACACACACGCACAACTTACCCCCACAGCAAGTCCAGCGGCTAAAGAGAGTAGGAGGCCAGAATATGGTAACATCGTATTATCGTTGTAGTTCTAGTTTGGCTAGAGTAAACTGCGGTTTATGGCTTTCATTTCGGAGTTAGCACAAAAGCAAATTGTTTAAACTTCAGCTTAGTCACGCCACGTCGCCTGACCTAATGGATTTGTTTGCCAGGCACGTTGCTTCACTTTGCTTTGGCATATGTGCACATTTATTGAATGTTGTTGGCCACCCCGATTAACCAAGATTCTTATCATTCATTGACGTTGTGTTGGGAATTACTGCGACATATGCGTGATTTGTTTCGATTTAACAGCTAAAGAGTTGATCAACAAATTGTATTTGTATTTTGAGCAAAGTGTTCTCTATGGTAAGGTCATTAGGAATTTGTGTCTAAACTAACAACAACAAAGCTAGTCAAAGCTGTTGGTTATTATCATGTATAAGCATCATTTATGCGGCATTATTTGCTTTCAAAAGTGAAGTGAATGTTACGCACTTTTAAACACAAAAATTCCCCCAACACAACTGTCAACTTGTGCAAATAAATGAATTGCCATCTTTTTGCTTGCTAACAAACACACACACACACACACAAGCCAGGCCAAACCCTTTCTGTCGCGTCATAATATACGAGCTAATTGAAATGCCCATGGGCATCGCAAAACGAGTTGGCAACAACAAACGCGTCTTAGACAAGCCGACGCGTCTAATGACGTTTTGATTTGATTTGATAAGATACCATTGAAGTCATTTGTTGTCTAATCATTCAATCATTCAAAACTTCAACGCTTCATCATTTGCATAAATACTTGTATCTAACAACAAACACAAAATATATTTAAACACTTTGGCTTAAAAGCGCTTAGTCATTTTGCTCTTGGTGGCTAAACGAGTGCTCTTAAAGATCTGCATTCGTTTCCGCTGCTTCAAATTGCACTACATTTGACAATGCTGATATGTTTAGAATGTAGATATATATATATATATGTTAATGTCGAATGACTTTGACTTTGACTGCTGCTAATGCTGCCTGCAGTTAACAAATCCCAAAATGAAATAAAATTAAATCAAATGTTGACCTCTATATTCTCTTGGCCAACGCCCAGCAAAACCGTTCTTGTTTTGGTTTCGATTTCTGATCTTGTTTTAGTTTTGAAACTTTGAGCTAGATGATGGCTATTAGAAGTGCCAAATATTTATGGTTCCAATCAAAAAAGTCTTTTATTACCTTGCTAAATGTTTTATACGACATGTTCTTTTAAGTATTATATTATGTTTATGTTATGCTATGCAGAGCATATCTGATTAGTAGGAAAGGTCAGTTTTGATGCTAGAGTTTTAGTTTTAGTTATGTCATTATTATGCAAGAAAAAATAAAACAAACGACAGCTTAGGTTCAAACAAACAAATTGAATAAACTTCCTCAATTAGAAGGGTTTTAAGATCTCGTTATTAACATATCAAATGTATGCATGTTTCATTTCCGTAAAACCAAAGCAAATATTGTTCTTTCACGCTATGCAGTTTGTTTCATTGACCGATTTCTGAATGAGACTTTGGTTTGTGATTGACATAACCTTCAGTCATTTACTATGTAAATCTCAACTTAGCTAGTAGATTATTTGTACAGTAGCCGAGAGACGAAGACGAAGACTTCTTCAGTGGCACTTAACTTTTACTGCTGACCGAACCAATGTAAACAGTTAAAGGCGTGGTTTTTTTTTTTGTTAGTTGTAGTTGTTGCTGCAGTTGTGGCTTATTAATATATGTATACATATATATATTATTTGCACAGCAGCAGGGCCCAGAGACTATCTGCACGTTCAAGCAATTTGCAATTTTTGTCAATGTTTTCCTTTTGGTTTTGTATTCGTTCGCCTTTAGGTTTTTCTTGTTGTTGGCTTTAACAGTGGACAAAAGACTCGTTTATTTACGCACCTTTGTTTGTGTATAGCCATTCCTGGCCACTGGGCCCAAAACCGGCAATGTAATTTGTGCAGTTTACATATGACATTATCGCTGCTAGTTGGATTCCCTCTTGGGTATAAAAGCCATCCGAGTTGTGGTCAACAAGTGCAGTCAATTTTTCGATTAACCAGCTCAACAACAAACCAATTCAGAATGAAGTACTTGATTTTGGTAAGTCTCGACAGTTAATTAAGATTCAAGGATCTTTGCCTAAGGAGTTATCATATTGCAGGCCCTATTCGTTTGCCTGCTGGCGGTGGCTCTGGTAGCAGCTGTTCCCATCGATGAGACGCTTCAGGGTGACAACATATATGGTCCGTCCGATGATGATGTACACAATCCTCACGATCCCCAAGCCATATTCAAGCTTAAGAAACTGAAGAAGCTGCTGCTTGGCTAAGTTACCAACAGGCTGCAAGAAAACGCAAAAACAAATCGTTAACTCTAGTCCATGTACAAATACAATTCACTCAAACCACCACACCACACACACACACAATGCACAACAATAACAAAGTACGAACTTAACCTCTCCGTCTGGGTTAATATTAATAATATGTACAAGTCAAAACGCATTTACAGTTGATTCCGTAACGTTACTAAATAAATTCGCATTAAACTAAATACAAACACACGCTCTCTCTCTCTCGCATATCTATGTTCTGTCAACCAGGTGCTAATATAAAAGTGTTTTTAAGATCTAGCTAATTCACATGTGAACTAGTTTGAAAGTGTTAAGAAACAAAAACGCTGACAAACTCTTTTTAGCTCTAAACTCCCTAAAGACAAGGCCCATATCTTTGGAATTTTAACAGCCTTTGAGCTTAGGTTGCAGCTGATATGGCTTTTGTGTTAAATACTTTAAACGGTTTTTTTTAAGTCGATGTCCATGAAGCTGTTGCCCAAAACTCACTCAAACAAATGACTTTGGAAACAAACTTGAGCAAATAAAAAACACATAAGAAATTCTTTTAAAGTTGTAGTTTTTTTTATTTTAATAAAGTTTCCTTATAACTAGACACAAAACATATGCTAAAAGTCCATAGATAGATATTAAACAGAAATTAACCCAACAAGAGCAGCTTCTTGAGCAGCTTCAGCTTGAGCAGGAAAGATTGATCATCACTGGGGCTGATTGGCTCATTGCCAGGACCCTCCAAACCCTCAGGAATAGACTCCTCGACGGGCACAGCACTGGTGAGCATGAAGCACACGGCCAGGCACAAGAACACGGTCTGTAAATAGTTAAGGAACATATAATCCACACAGTAAGTTGAATGTTATCCAAATGGTATCTGAAGTCAAGATGAACGCACCAATAGCATGAATTTCATATTGATGAGTTTGTAAGAGAGTCCTTTCTTGACGGAGCACTAAGAGTTTGATTGATGATCTCGCGTTTCGCATTGACAGACTTGTACTGAGTATAATACCCCAACTCGTCCAACTATTTATATGTCTGCGAGCTGAACGAAGAGCGCGAGTTCGTCATTCATTTTGAGATTGAAACAACACAGCGTCACAATGGAAGCTCTAAAATTTCGTGTATCTTCGACAATAAATTTTGTTTGGACTATTAAATGTGATTTTAGTGTACCACGCAAGGTGTTCGTTCGTTCGTTGGCATACGAGTATGTGTGGAAAAATACCAACAACAACATTGAATGCAAACTGAACTATTTTATCTTTTCTTTGCTTTTTATTTTAGTTTTTTTTTTGTTGAGGCCGTTTTTCTGTGGTATTGTTATTGTTATTGGTTCCATTGTTGTGCTAGTTGGATGGCAAATTGCTATATTGACTGACAACTCGCATTTGGGTTTTTTGCTAATATATGTTTCCTTGGTTCTGAGTTCTATTTGATTTGACCATTAGACGTTGAACGCTCTGCCTTACCTGCTCTTCGCTTTTGCTAAATACTTATTAGCGGTTTTTTATAGCCTCAGTTCAGATCACTAGATGTGCAAGTTTGTCGTTTTCGTTCGAAATTATGGTTATATTATTTCAACTTATTAGCTAAAACAGATACGGTTATTTTGGCTTTGGCACCAAAAGAAGTGTTTGCCAATGACAAATAATCGTTGTGTAAATTCCTTTAAGGTCATAGACCAGCCATTCTAAAATGAATTTCACAAGTTCTCAATTGTGCTAATTTGTTTACGCCGGCATAAGAAATTTTTGCAAAATCATATCACAAATAACCAAACAAATATGTTAGAAAGGCAATTTTCAAAATTTATGCACAATCGCGGTTTCAGCTGCCTTATGGTATCTTTTAGTACATTTCTGTTAACATACAGACCACGGCGTAAAGGAATACGCGCTTAACAGAGTGGCAACGTTATGTGATGCTAGCACGATAAAATACCAAGCCACTGCCACCTCTACTGTGTATTAAACAATAAGTAAAAATAAAAAGATTAAATAAAATTATAAGACAAAAAAACACTTGCCCAAATCAAGTCAAAATTGTAAATACTCAAAATTAAAATATTCGGTATAATTTTTTCGGCATAAAAGAAGAAAGTTAAATTTGGAAGTATGACTGGTTCGTTCAGTGTGAAGCTAAAATCGAAAAAAGGTCAATTCATTGTTAATGACCTGAACGAAAACACAACGATAGCTGAATTGAAAACGCGGATAGCCCAGACGACGGATATAAGGGAGCCACAGCTGCATGTGCTTGTCGGTTATCCGCCACGACCGCTTGACCTCAATGTGCAGCAGCAGCGAAATCTGCGCTCCGTTGGTATCAACAGCGGCGAGACACTGATTGTGGAGGAGAAGGCGGCGGCGACGACGACGGAAGCTGCAAGCTCCGCTGCTGCTGCCTCAACCATTGAGGATGACGAGGCGCTGGCGCGTCGTCTGCAGGCGGAGGAGGATGCGGAGCAGCTGCGTCAGGTGGTAACAACGGCCAGCAATCCTGAACTGAGCGCCGGCAGCAGCAGCAGCAACAGCATGGAAAGCGCTCCACTGTCTGCCTCAGCGGAAACTGGCCCAAATGGCGATTTTAATGGAATACTTTTGAAAAAGGTGGTGCCAGCGGATAACTCCTGCCTTTTCACAAGCATACGCTTTGTGCTCAATGGTAAGGTGGACAACGAGGGCAGTGAAATGATGCGCCATATTATTGCCACAGAAGTGGCCGCCGATCCGCAAGCATATAATGATGCCGTATTGGGCAAATCGAATGCAGAGTACTGCGCCTGGATACAAAAAGCCGATTCGTGGGGCGGTGCCATTGAGGTGTCCATATTGTCCAATTACTACGGCATCGAGATCGATGTGGTTGATATTCAAAATGCCATTATAAATCGCTTCGGTGAGGATAAAAATTATGGATTACGTGTCTTCCTGCTCTTTGACGGCATTCACTACGATCCACTGTACATGGAGACCTCTCAAAGTTCTGCACCAGCTACGATATTTCCCGTTGAGGAGCTGGGCGTTTATGAGCAAGCCGAGCAACTGGCCAACGAGGCAAAGTCCTCACGTCAATTCACCAATGTCGACAAGTTTAGTCTTCGCTGTTTACAATGTGATCTGCTGCTGGTGGGTCAGGTTCAGGCACAGCAACATGCCAAGGCCACTGGTCATGTGAATTTTGGAGAGATTTAATACGTACTGATCTTTGGTACCATCTATATTTTGGCTTTTATTATGTTTGCCTATTATATACTCACTACTTAGAAAGCGAGAAAAGAACACAGCTAGAGCCAACTACTTACATATTTACTTTCAAATTATTTAGCAAAATTTTTACATCTTCTGTGGTTAATTTATTTAAATCTTTGTTTATACACCCCAAGCTACTGTCATTTGATTTTTGGAGTACAATAAATTTCCATTCATTAAACTAGCACGAGCAAAACAACAAATTCATTTATCAGGGTTATGAGGCCCATGGCGGTGTCATTGCTGCTGGGTTCTGTAGATAGGACATTACGACAGCACTCACGCTCAGCATAAACGAAGACAACACCTAAAGTGATTCAATTAAGTTATTTAGGGCAACCAATATTAATTGTCTTCAACCTACCTGTTTGGCATCGTCACTGGCGCGCGAGCTGGAAAAACTAATGCAGGAACAGTAGAGCGCAAACCAGGCGCACCACTTGAGCTGTTAAACAACACAAATGTGTAGATTAAAATTGTCACAATTGTCAAATGAGACGTGGTGTTTACCTTCATCATCAGGCCGCACATGGAGAAAATCATTCCCAATATATTCATGTAGTCCGGCATCATGTCTTCATTAACGCCACCGCTTTGCCCTTGGGTTTTCGGTGCCTTATAACGAATTATTTTCTCCTTGCGGCGGGGATCTACGGCAAAACTCATTTTAAAATGTTTAATATAGCTTTTTTTAGAGAAGATGAAAAAAAACTAATTTTCTTGCTCAGTGCAAAGGGAATGTTGACGTTGCCACTTTGATACAAATCAGCTGCAACTTATTCACGTAATATTGTGAATGGCAATGCTTCTTCTTCTATACTGATTTTCGTGTTCAGCGGCATGCACATTTAAAAATTTGTTAAATTACATAAAAATAAAATAAAGTTACAACGAACAATAATGGCGCTGCGTTTTTTGAGCACAGCATTGACGCCGCACATACGACGTCTACAGAAATATACACCAAGGCACACAATTCATGTAAATGGATATTTGGGTCTTCAAAGCGACTTGTCGAATGTACGATGGTTACAAAGCCGACTGCTGCACGTGCGTATAACTGATCAGGAAGCTGGCTTGCAGACAAAACGTGAATCAAACAGAAGAGAAAACCCTTTTGGAGATATAGCATTGGATGAGCAAACACAAGAAGCGCCCAGGACGCGAGATCGTAGCAACTTTCAAGGATCCGAACAACGTTTAAAGGTAGAAAAAGTAAAACAAAAAGTGGAATCGATAACCGACTTCGGTGATCCGGACACCTTTGGCGGTGTCAAGTTAAGTGAAACACAAGACCCCGGCGACATAGAAGAAGAGGAGTTCAACAACAGACCAACACGACATTCGAAAAAACAACGCACCAAGGAGTACGCAACTCTCATTAAGGAGCATTTAAATGCTCGGCGTATCAATGAGGCCATTGCCGTGCTGGAGGTGCGCATGTTGCGCGAGGATCGTGTCAAACCAGAAAACTACATTTACAATTTGTTAATAAGCGGCTGCGCGAAGGCAGGTTATACCCGCAAAGCATTTACGCTATACACCAAGATGCGTCAACGTGGCCTTAAGGTAACCGGCGGCACCTACACCTCCCTCTTTAATGCTTGCGCCAATGCACCCTCACAGCAGGATGGACTGGGAAAAGCGCGGCAACTACGCGAAAATATGCTCGAAAAGGGCTATGAGCCAAATGTAAAAAACTACAATGCGATGATTAAGGCTTATGGGCGCTGTGGTGATATCGAAACAGCTTACATGTTGGCAGACGAGATGATCGAGCGCCAGTTGCCAATGAATGCAGAGAGCTTTAACTTTCTGCTTCAAGCCTGCGCCAGCGATACGCAGCAGGGATTTCGTCATGCCCTTTTGACATGGCACAAAATGCTTCAGCGTGGCATAAGTCCAGACTTTTACAGTTTTAATGCTATGCTACGCTGTGTGCGGGATTGCAGCTTTGGTGATTTGGAAGATATGCAACAGGTGCTTCAACAGATAGCTCCCAAGGTGGTACCGGACAAACAGGATCAGTTAGAAGCAACTGTAACTGCCAATGATAGCTTAACCACTGTGAATAGCAGTGATAAACTGGAGCTGACTACTTCACCCACGGAGCAGTTAGAGCTGCCCAATCTGTTGCTGCCACGCCCACATCTGGGCAGTTTGGTTGCATTGACTGAGGTGACACGGGCCCATGACCGTTTCTTGTTGCTGGGCGGTATCACAGGGTACCTTGAGCTAATGAAGTTTCACAAGGTGACACCGAACATTGAGTGCTTCACAACCATGCTGGAGGTCATACCACCAACCAATGCAGCGGAGAAGCAACTGTTAAGTTTTGTACGCAAAATTGGTCTTAAGGCGGATATTGATTTCTTTAACATACTAATCAAGAAGCGCTCAATGCGCTTTGATTATGAGAGCGCACGCGAGGTGCTTTCAATGATACGCACAGCTGGATTGCAGCCAGACATTGTGACATATGGTGTCTTGGCGCTTGGCTGTCGCACTCAGGAGCAGGCGCGCGAGCTGTTGCAGCAGATGCAGGCAGCGGGCATACGCATGAATATGCCCATCTTGGGTGCTATGTTGCGTCAGGGCTGCGCACAGAAATCATTTGCATACATTAACGAAATCATGCAACTCAGTCTGGAGCAAAGCATCAAACCAAATGAATCCTTTCTGCGACACCTACATAACTTTCACAGAGGTTGTGCCAGAGCCATCGATGCCAGGGTAAGTATATGGTTATGCTTTTTAAACTGCACTTTTACTAACTGATACTCTTTTATTTTTAGCATCCCTCAACCAAAACTGAAGCCTTTAAAAAGGGACACTCTAAATTCTGTGATAAATATCGCCTTTTCTATGAGGAACACGGTCTGACCGGCTTAAAGCTGGAAGATGCTGTTGCAAAGGTTAAGCAACGTCCATATGCACAGTTTAAAGATTCGGCAGTAACTGGCGTAGAGCCGGAAAAGCACGAGCAAGTAAAACGGAAAACGAAAACACGCAAATATATAAAGAAAATCAAAATAGATGAGCTGCAGGACGATCCACCGCTAATGGAGCCCATAAAAAGAATAGAGTAGTCATTTAATGTAAGTTTAACAGTTGTTTATTAAAGTATTTGTTTGTTGTATACTCAAGAATTTGTTGTTAGCCAATCATTGTGCGTTTGCGTCCGCGTGCGCGAACCTCCTCAAACTTGGCCACAACGGCTGCCTCGTCCTTGCCACAAGATTTGCGATATGCTGCTAGAATGTGCTCGAATAGGTATGGCTGTTCACTGTGTGTGCTAAGAAGTGCCCGTTCCAGCACATACAAATCTACACCTTTATCTTCCGTTGCCTGGTTATAGTGGCTAAGGCCGAAATCTATGAAGATGACATCGTAGTCAACGGGTGACTTTGGGTTAATTAGAATATTTGATGTAGTAAGATCGCCATGAATTATGTTATTTGCATGCATTTGACCAATGATTCCACCAATACGTGTGCATAGCTCTTCCAGCGTCTGCTTTGCTTGCTCCTCTCCCGACTCAGTGACTGTCTTCTGTATAAACTGCTTGGCTGTCTGAGCGCTGGCAAAGTACTCCATATATAGTTTGTGCGTGTTCAGGTCTGAATGAAGGATCTTTGGCGCTAGAATTCCCGCAGCTAGACAGCGGCCAGCTGCCTTAACCTCAGCCTTCATTCTCTGCCTTGTTATTTGTGCGTCCAACTCTGGATGACGATACTTTTTGACAAATCGCTCTTTTATCAGGCATGACTCGCCCTTAAATTCACCAAGAAAAAGGCGTCCTTCAGCGCCTTGTTTTAGTATTTCCAACACCATATTTAACACAACGATATAACAAAATTGCCGGAAAATGCAAACGCGAATTGAAAACAGATTAATTTGTCATTCTCATGTTTTAGGAACATTCGCATCGCAACGCCAACAGCTGACGCAGAAACAGCTGTTTTTGTTGTTATATTTATACGCAAAACTTGCCAGCTTCAAAAGTGATTCATCTTTTTATCAATTCGGACAGTCAAATTTATAAATACTTGGAAAATGTTCAACAATATATTTGGGAAAAAGCCCACGGTGAAGGAACAGCAACGCGAAAATGATCGAAGTTTACGCAAAGCGACCCGTGACATTGAGCGTGAACGTCGAAAAATGGAGGAAGAGGAAAAAAAATTGGAAGCTGAGATCAGACGCAATGCAGCCGCTGGAAACAACGATGCCTGCCGAATTCTGGCTAAACAACTAGTGGAGATACGCAAACAGAAATCACGCAGCTATGCTGCAGCAGGCAAAATACAGTCCATTGGCTATCAGAACAAAAATATGGGCGCCAACATTGCACTCGGCGAAGCAATGGGCACCACGGCCAAGACGATGGCCACTATGAATAAGGTAATGCGGCCGGAGGCAATTGCAGGCACTGTGCGTGACTTCCAGCAGGCAAATATGCGCATGGAGATGACAGATGAAATGATCAACGATACGCTAGATGACATGCTTACCGAATCCGGCGATGAGGAGGAGTCCAATGATGTGGTCAACAAGGTGCTCGATGAAATTGGTATTGAAATCTCAGGCAAAATGTCCAGCATACCAGCCACAGGCTCTGGCGAGTTCGAAACGAGCGGCAAACGCACCGAAAAGGACATTGCCGATCAATTGGCCAAACTGCGATCATCCTAGTTAATCAGCAATAACATTCTATCTGTGCTTTATCCCTCCTAAAATGATATTTTCAATTTTCTTAAACACTTCTATTATTCATATTCCATAAGACATATAAATATGAGAAATACCTAACATCACACATAATGGCGTACCTTTAGGCTTATAAATAAAATTAATAATCAATCAATTTTTCGAGAGTGTCTCCAATTTTAAAGCACATTTTTAGGATGAAGAGTGAAATGGTACAAGTATTGAAAACACTTACAGACGAGCGCTCATGCCGCCAGAGGCGATAATAGACTCGCCTGTAATGTAAGCAGCGTCTTCGGAGACCAGGAAGGAGACAACGCCAGCCATTTCCTCACTCGTGCCCAGACGTCCCATGGGAATCTTGCTCAATGCCGCTTCATTGGCCGCCTCATTTTCGTACAGTGCCTTGGAGAACTTGGTGCGAATGACGCCAGGTGCCAAGCAATTGACACGGATGCCCTCGGGTGCTAAATCTTTGGCCGCTGCCTTGGTCAAACCAATCAATGCTGTCTTGCTAACAGAATAAGCTCCCAGCAGCTTGAAATAAGAAAGTAAATTCGTTTGAGATTTGGCATAGCTGATACCATTTACAACACCTACCTCAAATGCATCGTAGCCCGCAATGGATGAGACAAACACAATGCTTGAGCCCTTCTCCTGTCGCAAATATGGCAGCGCCTCCTTAGCCAACAAAAACGAACTCCTCACGTTCACATCAAAGATCTTGTCCCACACCTTCTCGTCGCACTCAAGCACACCGCCCACAGCCGGATTGGTAGCTGCATTGCTAACCAATATGTTAAGCTTACCATACTTGCTAATGGTCTCCTCAAAGAGCTGCTTGCGATCCTGAGCCTCACCCACATGGCACTTAAGGCCATGCACATTCAGATTCAGTTTGCGTAGCTCGGCCAGCGCAGTGTCCACATTCTTCTGTTTACGACTGCTGATAACAACGGCGGCGCCATCCTCAGCCAAACGTTTGGCAATCGCAAAACCAATGCTAAAAATTTACCAACATTTATATAGATAATACAGGTATAAGCAGACCTTGTTAATACGAACTTACCCATCTGTGGAGGCTGTAACTACCGCAACTTTACCTGCTAAACGCTTCATGCTGTTGACGTTCGAACTTTGACTGGCACTGCCGCTGGACAAACGTTTGTGGCAAAGATTATGGTGAACAATTCTATTGCTAGTGTTGTTTGTGCTATGTTGATTAAGACTTCTAATCGGTGTTGTATTTTGCGTGAAACTTTGGACTTTGCCACTAGTCAAACCGGCTGCAGCTAAAGAATTAAGCTTTGGCGCATTGTTAACCAATTGTTTACCTAGATGCAGCATATTTAGACCGGGTATTTGTCTTGAACTTGGAATGAAGATAGTTTGATATTGGTTTTTTCGTGCTGCTTCTGTTACAAAAGATCTGATTTCCAATTGGATGGTTTGTTTATCTCTTCTTCTTGTTGCCATTCACTCAAAACCTGAAAGCTTTTTTAAGCGCAATTTTTTAAATTCTAGCGGACGCAACTTGCTTGACCCATTGAAGTTCGTTTGCCTATTCACTACACTAACTACTTGCTATCAAGTAAATAATATTAAAATGAACAAATTTAACTTCTTGCCTTACAAACTTACAATTTCTTGGTGCGAAAAACTCAATTAGTTGATAAGACATGTTGAAATTAAAATCTTACTCAAATGCTTAAGCAAACAGTTCGCATTAAATAAAATCGCGATGTCGTAACACGATAAACAGAGATAAATATGAAATAAATAAGAAAAAACAAGTAGCAACCTGCTACTGAAGTGAATAAGAATTCCATATTAACAACAACAACATAGGCAACCGCAAATGTTTGCTCTTAACCGAAAGTGCAAATTAATAGGTGGCCGGAGCGGCTTTAGTTGTTTGTATCATCATCACTCTTACGACTCCACTTTCGGCAGTTAGTCGCTCTGTGTCGTTGCTCGCGTGAAAGCCGCTTTTTTTTGTCGTTCTTCTCAAGCTTCGGAACTGAATCGTCGGCACGCGGTTAACGGTGTTCGATTTTCGCAATCTTCGCAAAGCATGTGATATAGAAAAATAATCCACTCTCAGAAGAATTTTCAAGATTTGGGCGATGAGCAGCAAGGCTAATGAAATTGCGCCAGTTGCGCCAAAGCCAAAGGACTTTAAGGCACCCGTATTTCAGGATAACAAGCTCGTGCTCTACTTTCATCCCTACAATTTCTATTCGCAAAAAGTAAATCATGTGATTTTTGAAAAGTGTTATCAAATTGTGTGCGGAGCTAAATTACAAAAGTAATCGCCGCAATTGTCATTATTGTTTAATGCTATTTACATAGTTAGAGTTTTTAAACAAATTTATAGTTGTTTTTTGCTGTCCCCATTTGGAAGTGCAATCGTGCCTGACGTAGGCGTATGAATAATATCTGATGCGTTCCCAACAACAAGTAGCTAGTAATTAGTTAGGGTTTTTTTTTCATATTTTTAACAGCATCAAACAAATAGTATTATTTAACTGTTTGCCTTTATATGCAGAGTGCTAATGAAACGTATTTAACACTCTGAAATGAGTTGGGTGATAAACGAATGAAATGGAGAAAAAGTATTAATAATAAGGGAAAAAAATTGTGGTGGCTTTATTTTTTTTTTTACAGTATGATTACTTATTGTATTTTTAGGTTCTGCTGGTGCTTTATGAGAAAAACATTGACTTTACACCCTACATTGTGGATCTGTGCAATGGTGAGCAGTATTCCAGTTGGTTCCTCAACCTAAATCCCAAAGGCGATGTGCCTGTGCTGCAGGATGGTCCATTTATCATACCCAACTCTCCGCACATTATCAACTATGTGGAGAATAAGTTTCGGGGAGGTGAGATTTTATAAGATTTTCTTGTGTTTAATGTTTTAAGGCAAGTTTTTCATTGCAGATCAGCATCCATTGCTGAAGCCATACAGACCCGACTCGTTGGAATATGATCAAATGATGACCTTCGAACAGGCTTTAACACGCCTGCCTATAGGAGCACTAAGCTTGGGCTCGTTTATCCACGATGACCTCAAACTAGTGCCCAAGGCACCATTTATTGGGCCCGTGCGGCAATCCTGCCTGAGTAAGTTGCATGACTATACCAAATCTGCCATTAAACCGCATTCCTTTACAGAGAACAATGAGAAAGTAATGGACTTGCTGCGTCACTCTGTAGATGAGGTAGACTCCAAGAATAGTGCACTGCAGCAAAAGCTAGATGTTCAGCTGCGTCGTAGAGATTTGGTTGCCTCGCGCACAGATTTTCAACGTGTACTTGATGCCGTACGCAATGTGCTGCTCTATGTGGAACGGGAAATGTCCAAGCAAACGCCACGTAACGAATGGCTGACCGGTGATGAAATCACACTGGCTGACGTCAGTCTGGGTCTGCTGCTGCAGCGCCTCTATCAGCTGGGCTTTGAGAACTATTACTGGGGCTATGGCAAGCTGCCGCAGGTGGAGGGCTATTTTCTACGCTTCAAGCAGCGTGCCTCGTACAGCAAACTAATGCCCAGCAGCAATTTCGAGATACTGAAGGAGATGTGGAGCATGACGCCGGCCAATTATAAGCTGGGAGCCACTGCTGGTGTCTTGGGTATGGCCATGTTTGCAGCCTTTGCGCACAAGTAGTCGTTGTCGAATTCTGTTAACAATCATTTTATTGTTATTATTAAAGTTGGGCACATATAAACACAAACAAAAGAACGCTTAGAACTACATGGTAACAATGCATATTGTGGATAGATGGAGAATGAGAGAGAGCAAGAGAGCGAGCGAGGAGCGAAAAGTCGATAACCCTATGATTGGCCGAGCCTCAAGCAGCTGATATAAAATCGTTTGGTATTAAGTCCTAGTTGGTAAAAAATTTGTTTGCTAGCCACTACCATTTAAAAAATGTTCCGCCTATCCATATAATTCAATTCCTGTTTATCTGTTGCTTGCTGGGTTCTTTAACAAAGCCATGGGTTTAGCTTTCCAAGCCCGCTTGCTGCTGTTCCCGTCGCAGCTGTTCCGCCTGCAGCAAACTGGCTGCAGAGCTGGCTGCCTTGGGGTTGGTGAACAATGGCATGCCCATGAAAGTGGGCATTTGCTGCTGCAGCGGCGTCTGGGCACCCATTTTGCCACTTCCATTGGGATTGGATGCCTGGCTGCCAGCTGATTGTGTGCACGTGTGTAAAGGCGTGGGTCGCTTAAAAGCAAAGTTCTCGCGCTGATAGTAGAATGTGCCATTGCCGGGCGCATCGGGTAGCAGGCCATTGGTTGGATACCAGAAGCGATATGTAAAGTACCATGTTAGAATGGCAATGATGCCACTGACAACCTTCTCGATCATGCGATGATAGTACAACATGGTGCCAACCAACATGATGTCCCAGAGCAACTGCAGCGCTGCCATGCCAATGAACAAGGTGCGAATGATGGGAGTCAGACGCGTGTATAGAAATTGTAGACTACGCATTTGTTCATCGTTAAGATAGCGCAGTGGATTACTGCCTGTCTTCTCTGCAACGCTGCGATTGTGCAACTCATTGCGTAGATGCTCCTTGATTGTCTCCCACTTTATAATGGGACGTGCCTCTTCAATGAGCACCAAACTTGAGTGTATCAGTATAAACGCATGGCCAGAGATGTCAAATCCATGCCAAACATGGCCCGCCTTTAAGCAGCTGGACTTGCTCTGGTAGCCTGAAAAGCATGAAAATTTTTTAAATTTATATTACTAGAACATTAAGACTTCTTTTTTACCCTTTGTATTACAGCGACCATAGGAGGTTTCCACAATATTGAAAAGTTTCGTCCAAAAGAACCAGAAGAAGGTTGCTATCACAATGCGTGGGAAGTGATGTCTTAACATGCGTTTCATATCGCCGCAGGTGATCGTGTAGGCGGACAGCACCAAAAATGGTACTGCGAATAGCAGGGTCCAACCCCAGCCGACCTTGACGAAATAAAGATTGAACAAATTGTCGGAGCGGGCAAAGTATGTCTTGGGAAATGGCAAGAAGTCGCCTATTAGCGAAATGATAAACAAGCTGCCCAAATAGAGCGCCACTTTTAGATCCGTATTGAAAAATATGGTCTTTTTACACAGATGTATGACTCCCATGACGAGAATCTCGCGTATGCTAGTGGGCGCAGCCGTTGGACGTGTGCCGCGCGCTTCTGCTCTACTTATGTCGGGTCCACCTGGGCGAAAGTTCATATTGGAGCCACTACTTGGCGCGCTTTGTCCAAGATTTGGGCGCAACGGACGTCGTTTTGTCGCCATAGCTATTGAACTTTGTTTCAGTTTGCTATGTTGTAATTTTTACTGCTGACACTTTGTTAATGTGATTTATACTACGTCGTTTTATTGTTGCCCTTTTTGGTTATGGTAAAATGTTCGTTTAAAAGTGAAAGCGGAAGCAAAACAAATGGTGTCAAAGTTCAAATTCCATTATTTGCTAAAACAAAAAATTTAGATGCACCATACAGTTGCAAAAGTTATATTATTTTAATTGATATTTAAAGAATTTTTCACTTGGTACACGGTAAATTTTCGTTGTTCTTTTAGTCTTCTTTTTCTTGGCTTATTTTAATCACAACATGCAGCTGTTGCTTCAGCCATAAAATAAAACAGCAGATTGAATACGTTCACATGTGAATGGCAACGAACGCATGCGAACCGCAAATCAGCTGTTCGCATAAGTTCTGATCTGATTCTGTTGTTTAATTACCGGCTCAGCTGCAGGCTCATCGCTCTCGCATGTAATTAAGTACCCAATTAAATTGGCATGTACAACTCGGCCAAACAGCTTCAGCGTGTGCTCACAGCACGCGAGATACGCAAAACATTCATCGACTACTTCACAGTCAATCATGAGCATAAATTCGTACGCTCCAGTCCGGTAGTACCGTTCTGCGATCCCACCGTCGCCTTTGTCAATGCTGGCATGAACCAGGTGAATACCTGTTGTATTAACTTGATTAATCTATTGTCCACTAATCAGCCCTTCTGCCTTAGTTCAAATCCGTGTTTTTGGGCACAGCAGAAGCACCGCACAAACGGGTCGCCAATTCACAGAAATGTGTGCGAGTTGGTGGAAAGCACAACGATCTGTCTGTGGTCGGTCAGGATGGCTACCATCACACGTTTTTTGAGATGCTAGGCAACTGGTCATTTGGCGATTACTTTAAGGTTGGTGAGGAGCGTGAACAATCTATGGTTTTATTCTTATGTAAACTTTTGTAGCGTGAAGCTTGTGAGATGGCCCTAGAGCTGCTGCGGGGTCCTTACAACATTGATCCGTCGCGTTTGTATGTGACCTACTTTGCCGGTGACAAGTTGCTTGGCATTCCAGCAGATATGGAGTGTTTTGAGATATGGCGAAGCTTGGGGTAAAGAAAATTTGGTTACATAATGCAATTAGATCACTGATCAATATATTTTTTTATATACAGCTTTCCTGCCGCACGCATCTTGCCCTTTGGCTGTAAAGATAACTTCTGGGAAATGGGCGCAACAGGACCATGTGGACCGTGCACTGAAATACATATAGATCATAGACCTGGCTCTGGTCCGGACAGCGTTGAGCAGCGTGCAAAGCTGGTTAATGCAGGCCGTTCAGACCTAACTGAGCTCTGGAATTTAGTGTTTATACAGTACAATCGGTTGGTTTTCCATTAACTGCTTTATTGAGTAATATAATATCTTGCTTTTTAACTTTGTAGCAATGCAGATGGTAGCATAACACCGCTGCCCGCTAAACATGTGGACACGGGTATGGGCTTTGAACGTTTAACTGCACTGCTTCAAAACAAATCCTCCAATTACGATACAGATCTCTTTACGCCCCTTTTTGATGGCATACATAGCGTAAGTCTTCTATTTAAACAATTCAACACAATAATATATGCAACGATTACTTTTTTTTCTTGTAGATTTCCAAAGCACCTGTGTATGCCGGCAGCTTCCCTGATGCCCAAAATTCTGCACTGTTAGATACAAGCTACAGAATACTTGCCGATCATGCGCGCATGATAACTGCTTGCCTCGCCGATGGCATGCTGCCGGATCAGAAGTTAGTTTGTAATTAAACTAAATAATTCACTTGCTAATCTTTACATTACACAGTCAAAAACTGCGTCGCGTGCTGCGAAAGGCGTTGAGCATCTCGGAGCAAGTATTTGCTCATGAAAAGCTGCTCTCAAAACTGGTGCCCGTTGTGGTGGAGACACTAGGCGAGGCTTATCCGGAGATGTCGGCCAAGCAGCAGGCAGTCATAGAGCTGATTGCACACGAACAGGAGGTGTACAAGAATCTGCGTGAGAGCTCTTCAAAGGCTTTCGCTGAGGTGCTAACAGAGTTTCCCAAGTTGGATGATATCGATCTAATGGAATGCCCGGGTTTTGTGCCAGCCTACCGCGAATTTCAGGTGCAACGCTCCAATTTCGCCAACAACACCATACCAGGCGACTTTCTGTACAAACTGACGGACACATATGGCCTGACCGAGAATAGTTTTCTTAAGCTGGCCGAGCTGGAGAACATGAACTGTGATCTGGCGCGTTACCGCGCCGAACTGGCTCTGGCCAAAGTAAGGAATAGGGAGCCACAGCGAAGCAATAGCAACTACGACCGTGCACTGCAGCAGCGGATTGCAGAGGCCCAAGCGCTGCTGACCAAGCGACTGGCGCCCACTGACAACTCTCACAAGTATATTTATAGCTATGATGCTGAAAATGAATCCTACTCGATCCCCATACTAAAGAGCCGCGTGTTAGGCATGCTACAAAATGACACAGAGGTTTCGCGCACAATTGGCAGTCGCCTCCAAGAGTCTTCCGATACTCTATCCATTGTAACAGCTGCCAGCAATTTCTACTATGAATCCGGTGGTCAGCAGTCAGATTTGGGCAAATTGCTGGTGCAAAACAAGCTTAACCCAGAGCAACCACACCAGCTGGACGTTGTGTGTGTAAAGCATCTGAACGATTGTGTGGTGCATGTCTGTCGGCTGAATGCACCCAGCGATGACTTCGAACTAGCTGTGGGAGATGAACTGCAACTTGAAGTGGATGCCAAACAGCGTCAGCTTAACACTTGCCATCACACAGGTAAGCGACACATTTTGATTAGTAATGGACTATATAAGTGTTATTTCTTAACGGTTCTTAATAGCCACCCACCTGCTGAATGCCGCCATACGATCTCTGTTCAATAAGGTGACTTATCAGGTTTCCAGCTCCGTAAGTAGCGAGCAATGCAAACTGGAACTGGGACTCTTGGGCAAACGCATAAGCAAGACCGATGTACAGCACATTGAGGATCTGATTAAGTAAGTTATACTCTAGTCTTTATCTGTTTTCAACTAATAAGTAACATTATATTGCAGTCACGTTATATGCTCGGCTGCACCCGTCCAAGTTCAGCAGCTAAGCGCCGCGGAAGTGCTGCAGCAAAATGATATAACGATGGTGCCTGGTGAGGTGTATCCGGAGCAAGGGTTGCGTTTGATTAATGTACAATGTCCGGAGTTGAACCTCAGCTCTAAGGAGCTCTGCTGCGGCACGCATGTGACCAATACTAAGGAGTTATCCTGCTTCTGCATTGTTAATCTCAAGCAAACAAATCGGGCTCGCTTTGCCTTCACTGCTGTTGCTGGACAGGCTGCAGAAAATGTAAGTCCATAATTTATTTGAAAACTACACGATTAACATTTATTTGACTTTCATAGGTTTTAAAAACAGCTGCTTTGCTGCGTCATCGTGTGGATATGCTCGAACAACAGTTTCAAACGGACAAACTGACCAACGCGACAGAAAATGAGCTGCAAACTATACGCCACAACATGCTGCACTCGGACATTAAACTGCCCTATGCATTTAAGTTGGATACGTTTAATCGCATTAACGATATGTTACGCAGACTCAAGGAAACATCGCGCACAACACTAAAGTATGCCTTGGCTTATATTGAAACCCTTGTAAGCATCTAATTTGTACAATTTGCAGAGAATTCGTCGAAGTGGAAATGCGTAGTGTACTACTTGAAAAGCCGCTGGACACACATCCGTACATACTGCACTACATTACCAGTTCGGCTTTGGTGGAAGAGATACCCTTGCAGCGTGCTACGAAACTATGCACTGATCGTCCCATTCTGGTGGTCAGCATGTGTGAAAACATTGTTAAGGCACGCTGCTGTGTGCCGCAGGTATGTGTTGGAAGATAATAAGATTCACTTAAACTTGACTACGTTTTTATTTGAACTTTGCAGGACTGCGTCAGTGAACAGTTTAATGCTATGCTCTGGCTGCAATCGTTTGCAAAAACCTTTGGTGGCCATGTCGCTGCACCCAAGGGTCAAGATGCAACAGTTGTGTGCAACATGAAAGGTCGGAAGGTGAACACGCAGTTTGAGGAACAGTTGGAGCAAGCTATGTGTAATGCACAGGTCTATGCCAAACGCCATTTGAAGTTCTAATATTGAGTATCAATAGCAAAGCTTTAAGTTTTCTATTGCGAGCAAGGGTTTAATGCAGACTATTAAATGTACATAAGGAATGTTAATCGCTGTCGCTTATTACCACTAAGTCGTGTTGAGAGTGCACCAAACTGGACTCCATCAACTGTTCAAAGGCATCGGCAGTGTCAACACTTTGATTGAAAAAATAGCTTACATTCGTCGCTGATTGTGCTGGCGGCGTCTTAATTGCCGCATTAAGAGTAGACAGTCGATGCTGCTCCTTGAAACGTTCCACAGGAGTTCTAATCAAATGTGGCACCTTCTTTAACTCGCCCTTGACCAAAAGATCAAAGCTGTCATCAAGCGAGTAGCGTTTGCTTAGCGGAATGCACTCAGCCTGCATGGAAGTATGACGACGCTTTTGCAGCAGCAAATCTGCATCATCCATAAGTTGGCTTGGATTTTCCCTATGTATACTAAGCTGTGCCAGTTGTACACTCAAATCCGCCGCCAACGACTCATAATGAAGCATGTGCCCGGCGTGTTTGGTCACAACAGGCTGTGCTTGCGGATTGGAAACAATACCATTGATAATATCGGACATGTCGAATTCACCATCGCTTTCCAAATCTGAAGGCAAGCACTTGTTAATAGGCGTGGAGCATTGATTGACTACCTGACGAGTTGGCTGCTTAATTGGTGTGTTTTCCTTTTGTTTTAGAAATTGTTGTATTGTTCTCTGTCCCTGCTTTGGTGCCTCGTCTAGTGCCTTTTTTTTACCACGCTTGGGTTTGACCACCATCTCAGCCGTGGCGGCAACCAAGTCCGATAGATTCTCCAATGCACTAAGAGGTGCCTCAGTGTTGTTCTTCTTTTTGCGCGTCGCTGTTTTTTTAGGTGGCTTCTCTTTTGATTTTAAAAAGGCAGCTACCATGTCTGGATACGCAGCCTGCAACATGTCCAGTGGTTCTATGGTATGGTAAAGTTCCTCCACACCTTTTGGATGCTCCAGTTCGTATTCGGCAATTTGATCGTGAGGTATTAGTCCACTGAAGCAACCGCGTTTGTCTTCCCACTGTATTTCTAAGCTGGTTACACCTTTCACAACGCGCTTCTTGATAATCTGCTTTGGCTGGACTATGCACATGTCTTGGTTGGACTGTTGCACCTGCCAGCGCGTCAAAACGGGAAAAAATTTTTGAAAGCAATAGATTTCTGACCATTGCAAAAGATGACCAACTTGTTTGATGAATTTCACAAGATTTGGCTGTCGCCAGTCGAGCCTTAAATTAGGCAGAGTAGGTGGATCAGTAAGGAACTCTGATATGACCTCTTCGTTGGGAAAGTTTATATCAACAAGAGCTTTTTTACGCAGCGTCAGCTCTGCCTTGATGGACAGCCGCTGTTCCCTATGAAGCAAATGAAAGAAGTTTAAGCTTAAGACAATTAAATTAATAGCTGACTTACTTCCACAAGCTCTCATCGCAGCCGCGGTGGGTTCGACAGACACCGCAGCCGCTTTTGGTATGGCTTTGTGTGCGTCCAATATGACCACAGTTACTGCAGATTGATTTGTCTTCAACTCGCAGCTCCAATAAGCTGTACTTATCCGTCTCGGAACGCCAATTGCGCAGTCTAAAAAAATTATACACTTAAATAATGCAATGATACAAAAAATTAATAGTTATAACCTGTCTAGTATTTCCGATTCCTTGTATTTATTAAAAAGCTTGAGCACGCCATCTTTTCCAATACCACCAATACCATCTGGACAATAATCGCAACCACAGAGCAACGCCATAACAATGACCTTATGCTGTCCAAAATCCATGCGCGTACAAATCTCCTGCATGTCGTAAATATCAACGGCACCACCAGCAGCTGCCTGGGTTCCTTGCGTGGACACCGAAAAGTTGCGATAGACGCGTAGCGCACCATATGCAAAACAGTCCGAATCCTGACTAATGACACCATCTACCAACTTAAGAGTAAGTTATTTATAAATCATTTAAAAGTACCACAGGATCACTCACGCCATGCTTGTTGAGGAAGGCACAATAGGCTTCGGCCTCTCCTGGCCCTTGGACGCATTGTATGCCCATGGATAACAGCAGATTTTCACACTGTTTAAGCACATGATTGAAACGAGAACGTCCTTTGTCACTTTTAGCAGCTGCTTGTGTTGGAGCCGGTGCATCCTTATCCTTATTATTCGGACGCACACCACGAAACTGCAGCTCATTGCGTTTGGCTATAACTTGACTTTTAAGCTTTGGTGCAACTCCTTCTAATACAAATACTGGTGTTACCTGCTCCCAGATAAGATAGCAAGTACGAAAGAACAGGTTCCTGAGAAGCGTATAAGTAAATGAAATGCAACACATAAACCAATAACAATACTTACTTTAAATGCTGGCGCGGGTGCACAAAATAATCGACTACATTGAGACTTTCGCATACCCAACCAGCCAGATCTATGGCCACCTTCTTGCCGCGTAATTCACATATTGGCTTGCGCTCGGCGTATGGAGTTAAAACCGTCCACAGCTCTTTAACACCCATTTGTTATAGGCGCGTTATATTCAAAAGTATAAGTAAACAGCACATTTGCCATTCACAACAAACGCACACAGCTGGCTGACAAAAATTTGGCACTCACAGCGTAAGCATTTGTTTTGACAGCTGCACGTTGTTCGTTTGACTGTCAGTCTTCACTTCTTCTTTGTGTTCGACATTTGACGTGTCAGAGAAAATCAAAAGTTAGCTTTTTAATTCGCATGTTGTGTTTTGCAAAAAAGGCAACAAAATTAAAACCGACGCCGCTGCAACACAGTTAACGTACACACACACAAAACGCCAAAATGGTTTTAGCAGATCTTGGACGAAAAATTACAACGGCGCTGCACTCGCTCAGCAAAGCCACAGTAATCAATGAGGAAGCCCTAGGTGCAATGCTCAAAGAGATATGCGCAGCCCTGCTGGAGGCTGATGTAAACATACGACAAGTAAAACAGCTACGCGAGAATGTGCGTGCCGTGATTGACTTTGATGAGATGGCCGGTGGATTAAATAAGCGCCGTATGATACAGTCGGCGGTCTTCAAGGAGCTGATTAAATTGGTCGATCCGGGAGTAAAGCCGTATCAGCCCATCAAAGGAAAAGCAAACGTGATCATGTTTGTAGGCCTGCAGGGCTCCGGCAAAACAACCACATGTACTAAACTGGCCTATCACTACCAAAAGCGCAATTGGAAGTCGTGTCTCGTTTGTGCCGATACTTTCCGTGCTGGTGCCTACGATCAGGTCAAGCAAAACGCAACCAAGGCGCGCATTCCATTTTACGGCAGTTACACAGAAATTGATCCTGTGGTAATAGCACAAGAGGGCGTAGATATGTTTAAGCGCGAAGGATTTGAAATGATCATAGTGGACACATCGGGCAGGCACAAGCAGGAGGAGTCTCTCTTCGAGGAAATGTTGGCAGTCTCAAATGCCGTCAGTCCCGATAATATTATTTTCGTGATGGACGCCACCATTGGACAAGCTTGCGAGGCTCAGGCAAAGGCCTTCAAGGAAAAAGTCGATATTGGTTCTGTTATAATCACAAAATTGGATGGCCACGCAAAGGGAGGTGGTGCTCTTTCAGCTGTGGCAGCTACACAGTCACCCATTATATTTATTGGCACTGGTGAACATATTGATGATCTAGAGCCATTCAAAACGAAGCCTTTCGTCAGTAAGCTTCTGGGCATGGGAGATATTGAGGGACTGATAGACAAGGTAACATGATATATTTAAATATATGTATTGTATGTATTATACCTTAAATTGGTAATGATTTTTGACAGGTCAACGAGCTAAAACTGGATGGTAATGAGGAGCTACTGGAAAAAATTAAGCATGGCCACTTTACTATTCGCGATATGTACGAACAGTTCCAGAACATCATGAAAATGGGACCCTTCTCACAGATTATGAACATGATACCCGGTTTTTCGCAGGACTTCATGACCAAGGGTGGTGAACAGGAGTCAATGGCACGCATCAAATGCATGATGACCATGATGGACAGCATGTCTGACAGTGAGCTAGATAACCGCGATGGTGCCAAACTGTTCAGTAAGCAGCCCAATCGTTGCATAAGAGTGGCACATGGAGCTGGAGTCTTTGAGCGCGATGTTAAGGATTTGATAGCACACCACACAAAATTTGCGGCGGTAGTGAAGAAAATGGGCGGCGTTAAGGGCCTGTTTAAGCAAGGAGATATGACAAAAAATGTGAATCCCACACAAATGGCCAAGCTGAATCAGCAAATGGCCAAAATGATTGATCCCCGCATGCTGCAGCAAATGGGCGGAGTTGGTGGACTACAGAACATGATGCGACAATTGCAACAAGGCGCCGCAGGAGGCCTCGGTGGACTGGGGAACCTGATGGGTGGATTTGGCGGCAAGTGAGGCTGCTTTCGTATATGTAGAGATTTTTGTATGATTTTGTTTTAAATAGTTCGATTCATAGCATTAATTTGTTAACGGTTTGCAAGCGCGACAATTATCCCTCATTTCTAAGGCAATTTCCTCTCGTTTAACCAAAATCAATTATAATTCGTGGCAATAGTGGTAAACAGTGAAACGAAATCTATGTAAAACAGTTAACAATAACAGTTAGCGGTCTTGTGTTTTTGTACCGCTTGGCGCATGGTGGCCAAGTCATTTTTTTATTGTTTAAAAGCAGTTTTCTGTAAACGAACAATTAAAATAGCATGCATAAGAATCAGTATGGAAATGAAATAAATAAAAAGTATATAGAAATTAAATTAATGAAATGGTATTTTTCTAATTGGGGTATTTATTGTATGGTGGCGCCATCTGTTAGTTATAGTGCCCTGGTAAATGGTGCTGCCAGACTTCGATATTTAAATGCGCAGCAATGCGAATAGCGAAAGTTGGCGCGGTTTGGTATAGGCGTGTTGGTGTTAAAAACTTTAAAGTGCATTAAAAATGATTCAATAGAAAGAAATTAAGATGTGAATCTAATCGGTGTGAAGTGAGTGAATATATTTTAAGATAAATGCAATTGCACACATCAAAATAAGTGCATTTCGGCCAATTACGTTTCTGCACGTGTAAAATTGCATATGTATGTACATTTACCGCAAGTGCAGATGGCTTAAGCATTGCCGCGGTCACATCGTCACACATACAACTACAACAAAGCACAGCAAACGAACAGGTGCACAGAAACTGGCAGAACCGTCGCAGAAAAAGCGAAGCACTAAACAAAATAACGGTAAGCAAGTGAACCAACAAGCGCAAATAGCGTGCGCGTGTGTGTTGCTGTTGTTGTTTTTATCGCTTTGTCATTATGAAGGGGAGCTGGCGCTCGCACTGACACAGGCACACACATACCGGAATGCCTGCGTACAGTACTAGTGCTGGCGATTTTAGCCTTTAAAAAAAGCTGGATTTATGTTTTTAGAGAAATGTCGTGCCATTTCATTTATTAACGAAAGCAATGCTATGAATCCAAGATTCACTTGGTATATGAGTGCTTTCTAAATTTGTTTTATGAGTGTTTAGACCTTAGTTCTACTTGACTTTTAACAAAATAAAAGCTAAATTGTCAGCATTGTACAGCAGCCAGTCTTGCGTATGTGTCAACATACACATTGGTACATACATATGTACACACAACCATACAATTTGTATAGGAGTATGAGGGCACTGAATTTGCTTCTGGGGTAGTGGGAGCTTTGCCGGCGGGTGTCACAGCATCCCTTGCGCGTGGTGCTTGGAGGGATGTAGAAAGCACACACACATTCAGTTGATTACACGTCACAGACACCCCCTCATTACAATAACAATGAATATGCGATTGCTGCCATAAAAATGTCTATTAAGCTGTCAAGTTTTGACACTCATAAAACCATCAAACAAGTCAAACGAACAGGTTCTCAGCAAAAGTTGCACGCTGAACTGCTGTCAACGTTTTTCGGTTCATCCTTGCGGTCTTACGCACACACACACACACACACACATCTGAAAACACACACACAAATATACATATGTAAGTTTGTTTTGTAGGCTTTCATATTTTGCTCCCGTTGCGCATTTTAGGGGGAGTTCCGCCCTTTTGTGTGACTGGTCCAGCCTAAAATGCTGCGAGCATGGGGATTTATCCGGTATGGCCATCAACGCAAACTCCCTTTATCCCTAATTGTTGTTGTGGTTGTGGATGCAGAAACAACCCCCAAAGAAAACTGGTTTTCAGCCAAGTATTGATCCAAACGGTTGGAACTTCCTTATTAACACCCAGAGCCATGACCCAAATCGAAAGAAAAACTCATTTTAGCTTTGTTTTCTTACAGAAAATCAATTTCTCTTTTATTGATTCAGAAAAAGTTCAGTTTCTTTTTTTGGTTTTTTTTTTTTTTTGGATGACAGCATTTTCTCTTTAGTGTTGTTAAAGAGACATTTTACTTTGTATGTTCATTATGTTTCATTCCATTCTTCCTTTTTTTGCTTGTTTTTAAATCTTTTGCTATTTTCTGTTTAATGCTTTGCTGCTCTGCACCTCTTTGCCGTTTCTTCGCAATGATTCTTTAATTCTGCACTTTTATTTAATTTTTTTTGTTTACTTACAATTAGATTTAATTTTTTTCTCAACTAGTCTTACTTTTCTTAAGCGAAATAAGCACAAAAGCTGCAAAATGGTTTGCTTAAACTATTTTTTTTCTTTATTTTTCATTTAATCATTTTTTTTTTGTGTTTTGTTTTCTTTAACTTTATCTCCTTGGCTCCAATTTTTTTTTAATGTATGATTTTTTGCATTAAAGTTGAGCGCACAAAAAGTACACATATAAATTTGAAAGTTTTTAGCAAAGTTCTTGCATTGTTTTTTTATGTTTTAAATCTTCTTTTTATTATTATTATTATTACTATTATTTTTTTGTTGTTTTTCGGTTAGCTTTTTACTAGTTTTAAATACAATTCTTGCCCATATGCATATAAAAAATGCTTAAAAGCGTCACATTGATGCAAAAAATAATACCTTAAAAAATACACAGAGATTCGAAAGGGTTTTTCTTTTGTTTTTTATTTTTATAAATATTTTTTTTGTTTTTGTTTTTTTGTGGAGAGTTACAAAGAGAGATATAGTTGCCAGTAAACGCGTCTAAGCGTTTCACGTTTATCGTTTACAAGAGAAATGAATAAAGTTCTTTAAAAGACTTTGATTTAAAACTTAAAAATAGCAACAAGCGAAATTTACATTTACTTTTGCGCCCGGCTGACCGCTGATCATTTTATAAGTTTACTTCTTAAATCATTTTTGTTTTTTTTTTCTAGATTTTTTTTATGTTTTATTTTTGCTTCTAAGTTTAATTAGCTGCCTCTCAGTGCTAGCCTTTCATTTACGTTAACTTACAGCTACTTTTTTACGCTTTTGTCGTCGTTTTTGCTTTTATTCATTTCATTTTTGTTTTTATGTGTTTCTTTCATTTAAATTTAATGAGCTTGTTTCTTGACCTTTCACTACGTTCGCTACACCTGCAACTACATATGTATGTATGTATGTGTTTTTTTGTGGTTGCCCCATTTACTTATTACTTTTTCGTTTCTAACGTGCTGCATTTTTTTTTTAAGATCTCCATCATTAAACCTTTCACTTGATTTTTTTATTTGTGTCATGTTTTTTGTTTATTTGTGTTTTGTATTTTTCTTCAAAAAAGTTTCAAAAAAATATATATATATTCATCATTTCCTTAAATTGGCTTAATTAAAAAATGTTTTTTCTTCTCATTTATGCATTTTTCACTTCTCATTTTACTTCCAGCCGCGCTTAACAACGGACTTGGATGCCCTTTCTTTGTTGTTGCTGTTGTGGTTGTTTTGTTTTGTTTTGTTTAAAACACAATTCAATTAATTTAAAATTTGTTATTGGAAACTATTTGGTGTAAAGGTGAGTGTTTAATTAAGCTTACTCTCAAATTTAATATTTATTATGCATATAGCAAACATTTAACTACTAAGAAATCACACGCGAATCAAGAAAACATTATATAGATAGAAGCATATAAAACCAAAATGCAAATTATGCTAAGACTCAAATAAAAAACAAACAGTTACTTGTTTTTTTTTTTTATAAATTTATTTTTTATAGTTTTTTTTTTTTATTCAAAGTTGTTTTCTTTTGTATTGTTGTTGTGTGTTACGCACTAGACATTTGCTTTAAAAATTACTTCAACACATTATACATCAAATTTTCAATATTATTATTTCTTATTTCCGTTTTGCTCAGCTTTGCTTGGTTTTTTTTGTCAAAGGGCAAACATTTGATGTTGTTGTTGCCGTTGCTCATTAGTTGTAATAAGACAAGTAATAAATTAACTACTTAAAATTAGTTAAAAAACTAAAGTAAAACGCATTAAATTAAAACAAAATACAGACACGCAAAACAAACAAGTTTTTAAGTTTTGGTTTTTTTTTTTCGTCAATTATAATTTTAAGAAATTTATCAATAATGTAATTAATTTATATATATGTATAAAAAAAAAACCATCTGCTTGCAATCATAATTGCAGCACTCTTTGCTTAATCGCCGCGCTCTCATCGACTTGTGTATAAACTATTACAAATTATAACTAATCCAAACTTGACGACTTGTCGTTTACCAACACTGCTCTACGCTCTTGCTCTAGCTCTTTCCCTTTCTATTTCTCTCACGCTAACTACACAAAAACTACAAATTGCTACCATTCTGCTTCATAGTCGTCTGTCGTTCCTTTACGTTTCTATCCCATTTAAAAATCATACGTCCCCTACATCAACTACTCTTCATTCTACGGCATCTTCTTATTTCTGCGCCATTCTCATCATCATCATCTGTGTGTTCTCAATTAACGCAACGCTTCGTGTCAAATCTATGCTTAGGTCTGCTAAACTTACAATCTAGTGCTTTGATCTTAGTTACTAAGTTGTTGTTGTTCTTGCTGTTGTCTCTCCTACTTTTAGCTCTACTTCATCTCATCTACAACATGTGTGTTATGTCTGGGGTGGATTCTAGTCGGCCCCCTTTTTAGGCTTAAAAACTAAAGTTACTAAACTCTTTTTGCAGCTAAGATTTAAATTTCTTCTTCTTTGTTTGCTCATTTTGCTACCTCTCGTACTTGCTTTTGCAGCTTGCTTCCATTATAAATAACTTAACGTTTAATTGTTTTCTGCTTATATTCTGCCTTAAAAACAGCACAAAAATGTTGCTCAAGTTACAAATGAATTTTCAATATCAAACAGCACATAGTAAAGTCACAAAATAATATTAAAAAAAGGAGAAAAATTTAAAATGTAAGTAAAAGGAGCAAGCGGAAAGGGCTAAGTAAAATCATTTTAAGCATAAAAACAATACAAATATGTTTGTTGTATTTGTGTTTACTTTTTAGGTGTTGTTTTAATTTCATTGCAGACGAGTCTCTTTATTTGTTTATAAAAATTTGCTTGGAATGTTTTTTTCTTGTATATTATTATTCCTTTACTGGTGATTTCTCTTCAGTTAACTCGGTTATTTCTCTAACTCTGACGCTTGCTAGTTGTCAAGACAATTTTTGTTCAGTGTATGTGTGTATTTTTGTATGTATGTTTGAGGTGTGTTTGTCAATCCTGTTTGAATTTATTTTTCATATGTTATTGTATTAATTTCCATGTTGGTATTCAGTCTAAAGCAAATTACATATCGTACAAATTAAAAAAAAAAAGAGATTATAAGAAAAAAACCATATATGATAGTTGTTGGTATAAATATTGATAAGAAAACATGCACTGCACTCTTTTGTTTTGGTTTAGGCTTAGGAAGACTTTTGGCGTTGTGTTTTCATTTTGTATTTGTATATATGCATATGTAGAGACTACGTTGTGTATATAGATTGTTTGCCAATCTATAGAAATTCATAATCAGTTAACATACATACATACATATATGAAAATCAAAGACTTTGCTCAGGAATGTTTGTTTATGTGTATGTCTGTGTGTGTGTGTGTAAGTGTCTGAGTGCAATCATAGAGACGATCCCTCTCTTTCTGTCCCTATCTAACTGTTTCTGCCTTTCTCTGAGATTCTCATAGCCACTCAACTCACTTTAAATGTTTGATCAATCAATATTCCATTTAGTAAAATCACAAATACAATTTGTCTGTGTGTGTGTGTGTTTTTTTGTTGTTTTATATTTTTCTCAACGAAAACAAATACGCTAGGCATTAATTTTAAACACGATCCATCAACGCATTTTCTCCCTTTTCAAGACATACAATTAGAGACTAAAGAAATCATCGCTGCTGCATTTTGTTTGCTGGTTTTTATCTATTGTTGTTCTTTTCTTATTGCTACTTTACTAAACATAGTTCTGTTTTTTTATTATACTTATTTTTTTAACATTAATTTGCTTTTATTTCTGCTACTGCTGTGCCTTGATCTACTGTTCTTGTTGTTGTTCAATCCATTTTCCGATATTGTGTTTGAAAAACATTCCACTTCACAATGCTAAACTACATGCTACAATTTTCATGTCTAACTTCTCGCTTCGTTTGCTTGCCATTTTGCTTTTATAAAGTTTCTTCGTATATGCCTCATTTCTTTACGTTCACTTTTCATTCAATCTCGTCATTCCCGAGTCATTGCTAAACTCTGCTACAGTTTTTTTCCGTTTTGCAGACAAAAAATACGCTATGCTTATTCTCTTATTTTCATATAGCATTTATGTATAGACTATATATGTAAGTTTTTAGTTGCTAGAAAAAAACACACACAGTTAAACGTAAAAAACTGTAGACAGCTACAAAAAATTCATTAAATCGACTGATGAGCACAAAAATATGCTAAAAACTAGTACAAGATATCGTTTTAAATGTTTTTTCTTATTACTTCAACATTGTGTCTGTGTGTTTTTTTTTTATTTATTTTTTTTTTTCTTATTATTTTATTATTTACTTTCCATCTTGTTAGTTTTTCAATCATTTAAAACTACTAAATTTGCTGCTTACTGCACTTTTTACTAGTACTTAAACCTAGTTTTCTTTTTTTTTTCATTTATATTTTGCTTTTTATTATTGAATTACTATTTTCCCATCGTTCTTAAGTAAGTTTAAAAAATAATAGCAAAAGTTTTGAAATGTGTGAAACGTTTGCAAATAACAAATAAGAAAGTTTCAATAGTCACATTCGATTTTCTTTTGCTTTATACAATTTTGGTGACAAAAAACAAAAAACAATGTCATCTCTTTTGTTTTCATATTTACGCTCTCTTCGCTTTGTGCTTGCATTTAGCATTAAACACTTGACTCGCTGTTTTGCTCTCTTTAGAAAATTGCATCTTTATGACAAATTAAGAGTACAAACAAACATACATACATTATGAACATTGTTTTCATTTCTATTTTTATTTTGTTTCTTATAGACGACAATGAAAAATAAATTAATTTGCTTTTTTTCCTTTCGGTTTTTATTATTTCATAATCTTTCTTTTTTTGCTGTTGTAAAACATCAATTTGTTTATTTTAACATACATTGCACACATTTTATTTAAGTTTTCTTTTTTTTGTTTTGGGTTCATCGGATCATTTTCTTTTGTTGTTTTGCTTTTTCTCTAAACAAAATTGCAATTAGCGAATTTGTTGTTGATTTTGTTTTGTTCTTAAACATTAATATGCGCAAATCAATTTTCTGTTTTCAACCTGCAAGAATTCGCTTGAGGATTTTTTTCTTTCATCATCTTAAACTAATTTACTTAACTAGAAAGATTTGCGGTTTTGTTATCTTTATGCAAATTATGTTTTTGCTCTTCAAGTGTTTTTTATTTTGTTTTTATTTTTGCATCTTTTCTCGCTGTTTTGAGAAAATATTGCCCCCCCCCCCTTCTCTGATAAGATTTTTTCAACATCGTTTAATGAATATTCCGAACCCTTTTTCTACTACACTACCATTTCTCGTTCACTTTGCTAGTTGTTTAAGCATGTTTTATTTAGTGTATAACTAATTTCTATTATTTAAGTTTAGTCTTTGCTTTTCTTCACTTTTAAACGCTCTCTCTTACTTAACTCATGTTGCAATTGCTTTTACATTTTATTTATGTAGCTGTTGCTCTTTCTTTTATACATAACTCTACTTAAACTCTTTCGCTTTCGCTTTCATTTCTGTTTTATTTTGTTTTCATCTTTTAAACAATATTTTTTTTTTTGTGTAGGGAACAGCATATATCAAACTGCTTCCAATCTCGCCTGATGTGGTTTCTTGTTGTTGATGTTGTATTCTCCACAGCCTTTGATGCTGCTGCTTCAGTTGTTGTTGTTGTTGTTGTTGTTGCTATTGTTGATGATGTTGTATAGGTGTAGATATTGTTGTTGTTGTTAATCCAGCGCTGTAAAGGCTTCCATCGTTAGCCTTCGGTTGCGTCCATTACATAGTACTCAAATTGGGTACTAAAATATTATATCTATAATGTCAGAGAAATCGATTAGCATATAAACAGAAATGGGTTCGTTAAGGGTTAGTGTTATGGTAAGGTTTTGGGGTTCGGGTTGTGTCTTCCAAATCCGGCAGCTAGTTTCTTGGGTAATTGTGTTAGGGATCGATCATGCAGGTAGAGGCTGTTTGTTAAATGTTAAATACGTATGCGTGATATTTACCTAGTATGTGTTACCAGTGTTTAGGCTGCTTAGTAACTATACTAAGTATACAAAACAGATCGAATGTTGTTATTATTGTAGTTGAGTTGTAGTTGTCGCAGGTATCAAAAAAGAAGAGAGAAAAAAAAGGTAAAATAATCGCGTTTAGTTATGAAAGTCTATCGTATCAAAGTCATGAACAGATTGTAAGCAAACAGGCAAGCAACAACAAGCAGCACACAAACCGAAGAATGAAGAGAACTGTATAGAAAGAAGCATGTGCGCGTATGTGTGTGTGTAGTGTGTGTACAAATCATGATGATGTTGATCGTTATAAACTAAAGACGCACTATTGATCAAAAAACGCACTATTGCAAAATGAAATGAGGCGAGTGAGTGTTGGAAGAGTGTGTGTTTTGGGTGGGGGGATTGGGAAAGCTTGAAGCGCACACAGCACATGCAAAGCAGTGTTGACAAACGTTGGAAAAGCAACAGCCAGGTACAAAAAGCAAATGAATGAGAGAAAACTCTTGTGGTGTCAGGGAGACTGGAGCAGAGAAGCTTGAAAAGCGTATTCTTTTGTGAGTGAGGCTCGGAATATCAGACGGAATAGACAGTGAGAGTTAAAGACAGAAAATAACAGAGATTGTGAGAGAAAGAGAGAGAGACAGAGATTGAGTTTGAGAGAGAGAGAGAGAGAGACATCACTCACCTCGCGAAGACCTATTTGGGAGCGGCTTGATGTGGATACTGTGTGTATGCCTCGTCGGGTGATGCAGCTGTGCTAGCCTGTTCGGAATCTGTCATTGGCATTGTTGGTATAATAGTTGGTGGTGGTGCATAATATGGATAAGTTGGACTAATATACTGTAACGATGGAGAAAAATTCTATAAAGGAACCGAAAAGAGAAACGGAAAAAACAATGGAATAAAAGAATAGATATTGAATACAAATTATATTTACATATCAAACATCATCATTCAAAATGTTTCAAGTTGCAAGAAAACTGCAGTACACACACAAATAACACACAGACACGCACACACACGCAACTTCAATGTTTCTCTTCATCTATTATCTATTCATATTCGAATTGCTGTTCGTATAGTGCTCGCTCGAATGTTACAATTCTAATCAATGGACTCAATACTTTTCATTCTATTCAAGCAATCACTTAGAGATGAAAAACTAGCAGACAAATTTCCTCATAGATAGATAGTAACTGGCAGCTAACTTTTTCAGCTCTAATCGAGGACTAAACAGAATGCTTATAGAACTATTTGGTTTGCACTTACAGAGTTGCCAATTTGTAGGGTGGCCAATTGTGGCATCATTGTTCCATATGGCACAGCCGTATCACCACTGACCATCATTGAGATGCCGCGTGGTTGCACCTGATTAACAGCCTCCGGTTTGTACGAGGTGACACCCAATTGGGGAGCGGCTGCCATTTGCATGTACTGCAGGGCAGAGGAGGAATACTGATAAATGTTGGGCATATGTTCTCACACAATGATGGCATATTCTATGGACTCACCTGATCATCCATCTGAGTGATCGGCTGGGTCATCATATAGCCGGGTATCCATTGTGAACCAGCAACTGGATATCCACCCACCTGGGGTGCACCAAAACGCGAATACGGCACTCCGATGGGTGCGCCAACATTGACACTGACGCCATTCTGTTGCATGCTCGGATCATAGGTAACGGGTATACCCTCGGCGGAGACATCGCGCCACGCACGCGCATTCGGATCGGGCGTCTTGAAGAGATTCTTCTTTTTGGGACCGCCATCGGCGAATTTAACCAATAGCGGATCTTTGGCACCCGGTATAACATTACCGTTAAACATTTGTATAATTTGTTCGCACTTTTCGCGACTCTCCATGCGTGCGAAGCCAACACCTTGAAAGAGTTGCCCATTTCGTTATTATTACACAAATACCCATATATATGTATTTCATGATGCACTTACCCTTTGAGTTCATTTGCTGATCACGCAATATTCTGGTGGATACAACTTGTCCATATTTCGCAAGCATTGCCTCCAGATCGGTCTCTTTGAAGTGTGGTGGCAAATTTGCTATGTACAAATTTGTGGGATCCTGTTCCTGTTGCTGTGTAGTCGTTGGATGCATAGGACAGCAGCGTGTGTATGTGTTGTTGTTGTTGTTGATGTTGTTTGAAGGATCAATCGAATCAGATTTAGTTGGTTTTGTTTTCGTTTGTTCGATTAGATTTAGACGCACACACACACATATATACAGAAAAGTTGAACATACACAAACAAAAGCAGTTTATTGGCAGAAGCGCAATGTTTAATGTACGTATGTGTGTATGTATGTGGATGGGAAATGTGTGTGTTTGTGTGTGTGGATGAGCGACAGAGACGACGTGTTGCGCAAAGAGTCAGAAAGAGAGAGGAGGAAAGAAAATTAAAACGTAGAAATTTTGTCATTAGTAAAATTATTTCCTTAGCACAATTACAGAATTTAGTGTGTGTAATTGGTATACTGGCTCTCTGTGTGTTCTGTGTTCTGTTGGTGTCTGTTGAGTGTGCGTTAGTGTGTGTAAGTTTGTGTTGGTGTGTGTTATTAAGTGTGCCTGACTTAATGTTTATGTAGCATGTTGTACAGAAAACGTTTAATGTTGTATGTTGTGTGTGTTGGTGTTGGTGTTTTGAATGCCTCAACACAAGACCTATAGCTTAATTAAAATACTTAAAACACAAAACTAGTGAAATTATCTTTCAAAATTCACCAATAGACCTAAGAGAAATTATGTACACACAAATGGAAATGTAAGAATTAGTGTTCAGATGTGTGTAGATGTGTATAGATATGTATGGGGAACTGCCTAGGAATGCACTTAATTAAGTTAAATACCTGATTACTTATGTATGTCTTAGTATTTATGAATATTCTTTATACTTAGAGTTTAGTATTTTGGTATTTCTTTTTGTTTTGTTTATATCTTAGTTTTTGGCCGGCGCAGGTTTGTAGCATTTTGCGTACTCAAACAACAAACTTGGTAGGTTGATTATATGGCTGGCTATAACTTCAAATATATACGATTACAATTTATACAGTATTTATTTTTTTTTTTTATCCAGAGAGATACATGTTATAAAGAGTATATAAAGGTTTTCTTTTAAAAGAGTTTAAATCAGCATCGATTCTAAATATATATTTTTCGATTTTATCTAAGATATTACGTTACCGTTACCGTTACGTTACGTTATGTCACACAAAACTTTTAAATGAGCTCCTAGAATACTATTACGTATCTATAGAAATGTTTTACTATAATAAATTTTTGTTGGCATTGGATATGTTTACAAATTTCTAGACGTTTCTCTCTATTTACCAATTGAATCTAGTTAACTTATACGGTTTATGACTATACTGATGAAGTAGGTTAAGAAAGCTACTTGAAGTTCTTTGTATATGTGAATGGACCAAGTTTGGCTAAGTAAATTACTTAAATAAAAAATAAGTTTAATGAATTTTACAATATCTGTGGATTTTACGAAACTTGGGAGTATTTGTTGTATTTACTAAAGACTGCTGTTATTTTTCTTAATATATTTTACTGCAGCTTTAACTAGGTCTTAATAAATATAAAAAATACTAAGACACAAAATAAAGGAACTTTAAAATTCGATTTTAGCGCAGTTCTTATAATATAACTACGATTTTAATATCCTTGCCGAAGTTCGGATTATACAAATAAAATTCACTTAATCTGATAGTGAGTTATATATAACTGGATCGAAAATAGTAAAGAAAACAATGAATTAAAATTAAATCGAATTTTGTTTTTTGCAATATTCAAGATAGGAACATCTTTCTGTATGTATAGGGTATACGAATAGTTTACATTTGAACATGATTCTATATATACGAGTATATAAACTCAATACGTAATAACTACTTACTTATATTACATTATTGAAATACCTATTGGCTATATTGTCAAACGTATTTCGTTGGATAAACTATTAAAGAATAACGATTTGTGTTAAAGCAATAAATTTACCAACAAATCCGCTAAATTATTAATTAAGGGGTTTTTGTTTGTTTGCTTTTTTGACTTTTCAAACGTATTAAACGTATTTGAATTTCTGCTAAAGGAGATTAAAGAGACAGATTAACTTTAACTGTAATAACTACAATTAAAGGGGAGAGAAAAAGTGGCAAATAATCAAATAATTGAAAATTAATGTATGACATTAATAAAAATGCATTTGCTTTCAATTAGTATTAAATGTACACTAAAATTGAACGCATAAATACGCATTCTTAATTGGAAATTTCTGCGGCTAGACCCAATGATGAGCGTACGTTTGTTAAATATTTGTTTTAATGTATTCTACGAGTACATTGCAAATAAATTTCAATAAAAAATAAAAGCTACGCTATTTATATATGATTACATACTAAATTTGACTAGATATATATGATGTTTTTTTATGTATACTCGACTATAATTCGTGTTTGTGTGTGGGAAAACAAGTATTTTAAAGGATCGTAGTATATAATACGATATACGATATATATATTGTTTAACAAACACTACAAACTAGAAGAATTGGCACTAAGGTTTCTTTTGGGAGTATTGGTATTGTTTCGGTGGTTTGGGTTTGGACTTGCAATAAATACACAAAAAGAAATAAAATAAATGAAAAGAATTTATTGGAGAAGTCGTTGAAAGTTCAGACAGCATCGCGAATCAATATCAATTCGTTAGCAATTCGAAAAATCCAGCTGCCACGAAACTTGGCAGCTTGACAAAACACACATATACAAATGTGCAAAGTTACTGAAATGGAAATGGTAATGCAAAAAGGGGAAACACAAAGATAAAGCACATAAAAAAAAGCTTCCGTTAGCATTTGCAGCTCTCTGGCGAAATGCTTCGGAGAACACAACAGCGTGGGCTCATGTTGACCTTTAAGGCAGGGTCGCGCATTTGTAACTTTTGCGTGGTTGCATGGAATGTGCAAATTAAGTTTTAGATGTAAAACATCTGAAGGCGTAAATTTAACGTTTCAACAGAAAAGCTTAAGATTTTGATGTTAAACTGGATTTAAATTATATAACTATAATATAAACAGTAAGAATAATTCTTAAATTATGTACAATAAATTTAAAACAAACTTAAAAACGACAAAAGCAAGGCACACATAGAAAACGAATTGAAATGATAGGCTCAGAGGTTGCGGTTGGGTTCTGTCCAAAGTGGTTTTGGTTTGAGGTTAGGTACGGATTACGGATACAGCGTGGATTAAAAATACGTTGGTAGGAGGGTGGAGGATAGTTTGCGGTGTGAGGGGTGAGTATTACTTGCATGCAAACAAACGTACAATGGCCGGCCTATGAAGCACCCAGATACCCACTTTGGCCATCTGAGCTTGAACGCCCTTCGCCTGCAGTCCCTTGACGGCGCCCTCAGCATAGCCTGGCTGCTCGAAATCGACGAAGCCGTAACCTGTAAGAAATATATTTTGTTTTTGTTTTGTTTTTGTTTTGCGATTCGTTTTTTGTGTGTTAAAAAGTTTTACAGGGGGGAGGGTGGAATTTTTTTTAATTGCATGTTGAAATATATATAAATATATATATAATTGTACAGATAGAAAGAAGATAATTATTTTGTTGGCACACATTTAGATAATGACGTTTTTTTTATTTATTTTTATTTGCACGTGCAAAATAAGATTTGGAGTTTAATAAACAAAAATAAATTCAATCAAAACAAAAACAAAATACATATTCGAAACGTATTTCGAATTGAGTAAGAATAGAGAGATAGAAGAAAGTGGGGAAGAAAGAGAAAATGTTGAAAATTAAATTAATAATTTGTTGACAATCGGGTTATGAATATATTGAAATTAAGACACATCAGGGTTAAAACATACATAAATAGGTTTTATACAAATAAATAAAAGTAACTAATGGGGAAAGGGTTAAAGCCTTTCACATACACACACACATACAGCTCGTTATTTTTGACACAGTTTATATATATATTTATAAGGAGTAGGACATTATCATAAGCAGTAATTAATATTATAGTAGATAGAGATATACATAGGTTATATTATTATATTATTGGGTTAGAGTGCAGTATTAGAGAAGTGAATGCATGGATGATACGAATGCGAAATGAGAATTATACCAAATAATAAACAAAAAAGTATAATTAATCAAAATGAAAGCCATAGAAGTTGAAACATAGAAAATCGACACGTTTTCTTTTCAGCTGCCAATTGTTAATCGATAAATATACACCAAAATACTTGAGACACAAATAACGAGAACGAGCAATAAAAAAACAAAAATGTAATTAAATATGCCCAGAACTTATGATTGTTGATTAAAAAACAAAATAAGTACTCGGCATATTGTTTAACTAATGAGTAAACAATAGAAAATATATTAAAGAAATAATTAATATACAAATAGTTTTTGTTTTTTTGATTACATAAACACATACTAATAATACATATACGAAAAAACACACATAAATAAAATAATGATGAGAATGGTGAAGAAAAAAATACCTTTACATTTGTTTGTTGTTTTATCTAAAATAGCCTTGGTTGATATTATTGTTCCGTATCTGTAAGGGAGTAAAAAGACGAAAAAAACAAATGGTAAAGCAGTGAATTAGTGATTAAAATAAACGTGTGTGTTACAAATTGATTCATTCTATGACTTTTGCATGTCAGTTTATATTGAATTAAGAGTTTAACTGTTATTTGATATCTGTCTGACAGCCTGTCTGTCATAAGCTGGGCTGTGTGCGTGTTTGGACAAAAACAAAAATACGACACGTCAACTCGAGGTCAGAGGCATTATTTGCGGGTTTGTCTAATAGTTTTCCGAAAGGATAATGTACACATTGGGCAATTAAATAGTCATTAAAATGCCATATTAATGCCGCACGCTGAAAAGTAGGCAACGAATTTTGTTACCCTGCAAAACAGCTCATTTTAACAGTGTGAGGTAGTGTGTGTAAGCAGAGTTTGGCCACAAACGAAATTAAATCGATATCAGCATAGTTACAGACATCGATAACACACACTCGCTCTTACACATAGACATACTTTGTGTATATATATACAATAGTACTATAATCGTTTTTATGTAGTTATAATAACACTAAAGCTGCCCTCGGCAAATAAGCCGCTTATTTTGATTGCCTCGCAGTGTCAAGCAGCAGCAGCGCAGAAAAAAAATACAACATAATATTAATAAAAGGGTGGGCTTAGGCATCCACAACCCACGTCTAGCTACGCTATGGCATGGAATTCAATTTAATTACTTGACTTATTAAGCAAGTGCGGTATCCCCTTGCCAGCTTTGAGAACGGACTTGTAATATATAAAAGCTTCTGCCCGCTTACAGCACTTGACTTTCACATCTTGCCCCTTGCTTTGTTTAATGTTTGTTCACTACATATATATATTTATATTTATTTCTTATGTGCGTGGCGCGGCGTCTAATTGTTTTGTGTACATAAAAAACTATACAATTTTATATTTTGTTGGTCAGCCCTAATAAAGTGTGTAAGCAACATTGCGTATGCGTAATATCCCACATAATAATAATAATAATTTCTAAATGGTTTTCGTACTTAAATTCATGGTATATGTTTTTGGTTTCTTTTAGTTTTCGTGACCATTGATAAAGCTTGCGCTGTAATTAGTAAATTTTTGTTTAGTTTGGCAGAACTTGATGGTTTTTTATGCTTGTTTGTTTAGGGTTGCTTGCACGCCACCCAAACCGTATGGGGTGCAGAAGTCTATCGGCCTTTTGTACCGAAACTCAACGAAGCGGAATAAGCTAAAGCTAAGCTGCTCATTAGCAAAAAGATTAGGAGTGAGAGATGGAAATTTGGAACACTTTGATACATGGCCTATAGCAAACTAAGGGTTATTGCAGCCAAAAATACATAAATATATTTTTACATAGTTGTTGTTGGTCACATTTTAAATGTCAATCGATAGTGCTGTTTAATAGTATTGCTGGTAAGCCTCTTAAACGTACAGCCAGCCCAGCCGTATGGCCCTAATTATGTTTTGAAAATTGTATGGAATGTAATATAATAATACTCACTGTGCACACATATTGATCAGATCCTTGTCAGTGGTGCCCTGCTGCAGTCCACGTATGTAGAGATTTGTCTTGGACAACTGCTCGCCGCCCTGTTGATTTTGATTCTGTGCCGTACCGTTGGGACCCATGGTGGTGTTTGTGTTTGTTGTATTGCTCAGACTGGTGCTCAATGTGCCGCTCTGGGAGCCAGTGTTCGATGAGCTGCTCGAGTTTGTGTTACTCGGTGAAGCTGCAGTTGGCACACGTTGGCCGTACTACAAAATGTGGATGAAGAAAAAAAAACAGGAAATCAAAGTTAAGGCATTGACAGAGTTATTCGAAGAGCATTAGATAAATAAATAATGTATAATAAAACTACCTATAATATGCACCGCACGCAAAATATTCAATGTTCAAACCCAACACAGCGTTTTTGTTGTCTCTCTCTCTCTCTCTCGTTTTGAAGAGTGTGATAAAGTATTTTTATTGAAATTCCAGTCAACCATACGAAGTTATTGAATGGCTTAGAGCTTAGACTGAATGCCACTCACACACACACGCACACAATGCACATCAAGTATACCATATGTATAATATAGTTTATCTATGTGTGTAGTTTAGTACAGTTGGCCAAGGGCTACGAGAATATGCAGGAAAAACAGAAAGCGAGAGAGAGAAAGGAAGAAGAGAATGGCATGTGGACGACAGCTATGATGATGGCGTTTTTCACTTAAAATGCCATACAACATTGCAGTTGCAGGTGTCTGTGTGTGTGTTTGTTAGTGTGAGTTAAGGTATAAGAACGCTGCAGGATATTTTGGCAGCATCGCAAGGCAGGCGTTGAAAATCTATAAAATTTGTATGCAACAAACAAAAGCTAAAACCCACACACACACACACGTAAACAAACACTTGCAATTGATACACTTTTATTTTCAGCATTTTTTGGCAATTTGCCAACGAAAAAATGCCCTTAAAACAAAAACAGCAACAACATGCCAGCAGCAAATGCAAATATTATATACAAAAAATGAAAAGCAAAAGCCAAAAAGTTTGCCTAAAAAGTTAAGCTGTACTGACAAAAATCACTATCAATTTTCAAGTGCCTCCAAGCTCAGGCAACAATAACAATGACAACAGCAAAAGCAAAAGTTGTGAGTGATTGCAACGGAATTCGCTTTAGGACACGTATTTTAAAGCGTTTGGCAATTGTTCTAATTGATTTTAAGATCGATATGGCTATAGATGTATAGCCCAGTAGTGGATATAATAGCTATTGCGGTATGAAGTTTATCTTGTCATGTCTGCTGTCATGTTAGCTGCCACATTTTGTGTGCTGCAACAATTGCAACAGCAACCACAGCGATAAGCATAACATATAAAGCATATTTTTAGACACAACCGCAAAACAAAATTCCACGAAATAAAAGTATAATTTTCAATTAAATTAACTTCATGTTTTCTGTTACAGCTGCCTGTTGGTTTATTTTATTATTATTGGAATTGGTTTTTTTTTCTCTTTCTATTATTTGTTTTTGTGGCTATGGTTTTTTAATGCTTATCAACCTACTCGGTGTATGTATATATATTATATTGTAGTGTTCTCAGTATGAAAAGCAATTGGAAAAGGCATTTTAAAAAGGGGCGTAAACTTGGCAACGCCCATAGCATTAGTTGGAATTCAAGTTTCTAAGCTTAAATTTAAAATATATTTACGCTATAAATATGCAATATGTTGGGAATTTTATTTAGCTTTAATCTTATTAAGTGAAATATATTGCTTAAAATGCACATATGTTAAAGATTTCGTTAGCAAGTATGTGTAGCTTTAAGTTAGCTTGAGTCAGTCAGATTTGATTGGCACTCAAGTTGATGCTTGGTTGTTTTTGTTGTAGATTCGCTTAGGCTGCAGAGATTTTGGTTGACTGTTTGTCAAGTGTTTAACTGACATTCAAACTGACGTCGTCGACTTCGACGTCGCTCAATGCCATGTATTAGACAGAGATAGATGAAGAACCAGACAGAAAGTTGCTTTATCAGCATGCAAAGCATCAAAGGACAATGTCGCAGGGATCGGCAGGGTGGTTGGATTTTTGTACATATGCTTAATATTGTTTTCTCTCTTATTTTTACTTTCTGACTTGTTTTTTCTTTTTGTCTTCCTCTGTTTTTTGACAATTTTTCACAGCGTGTGTTGCGAGGCATTGAAGCGCTCAAATGTAACAGAGCAAATATTGTGAATGCTGATAAAATATTTGATACAAGTCAAGATAGAAAGGTAGACAGAGAGAGGAGAGAGAGCTAGAAAGAGAGAGGGGGCACATTCAAGATGCTGTGACGAGACAAGAGTTTTGTTATCTTTCATTTGCCAACATAAGTACTTTCATGCAGAGAAACTCAGGCTGAGCTACAAACGTAGAGAAAACAATTTTCGGGTCGTATTCATCCGCTTCTTTTCGTTCTTTTGCGCTGACTGTCTCGTAATTAAATAATAAATTCAACTCAGAAATTTCTTCATATAAACTGGCTTAAGTGTGACGACGACTATTTGCATATACATATACATATGTATGTATAGTCTGGAAGTCTGGAGGCACACTCATACGCCGCGTATGCCAATGAACTGAAACGTTTGCCTTTTATTTGTGCGCTGTCTGATAATGAAATTATATCGTTCGCATAATTTAATGCGCACAGCAACAGCAACAGCAGCAGCAAGCAAATGGAATTTCAACTACAAACTGTATGACATACAACATACAAATATACAAAAATTTATGTATGTATTTTTGTTTGCGATATTCCAAAAATGGGCGAGCGTCGTGCTGGCTGCCGTTTTATACAGCAACAACAACAAAAAACGAAAAAACAAAATACAAATTTCTTTATTCTCTCTTTTGTTATTTGAGAAATTGCGTCATTTGCAAAATATGTATTTCAAGACGCAACAACAATAACAAAACTCGCAAACTCTACACACATTCTTTCTTGTTAGTTGCTTTTTTAAATATCTTTAGCTTTCTAGCTTCTCTCATTCTCACTCTCTTCCATTCAAGCTATCTGCATGTTTGTATCTTTGCCCGTGCGTGGCAAACAAAACGTGTGCCAAAGTCTTTTAGTTAATTTCATGTGAGTTTATTACCACTCTCTTATCTTTCTTTTCTTTAGTGCATATTTTTACTTGACTTTATGTGCATAGTTTCACATTTGTTTCTTATGGTCATAGTTTGAGCTTAAACATTAACCTTTTGCTATTATTTATGTGACTTTCATTTGTTTACTTAGTTATTGCGCCCATATTTCGTGAAACCAGAAAGAGATTCAGCGAGGGAGAGAAAAGACAATCGCAGTTACGATGATAAAAATACAATTTAATGGCATAAGCTAAACAATTTGATTGCCTCCATCCATAAACAATGTTCATAATCGTGTTGCTAATGATAATGTTGATGATATGGCAAACGGATGCCAATCACGCAAGTGCAAACAGGCAAAACAACACGGCTAACTAGCGTATATTTAACCAAATAGGTAACAGCAGTTGCAATAAACATGTTTAACAAGTCAAGCGTCTGTATGTGGTTTATTACAAACATATGGTAAGCTATTCCAAGACTGAATAAAGTTAGCTAAAGACAAGTGTCTTTTACTTTACTTTAACTAATAGTTAAGAATTCTTTACTTTAACATTATATATTTAATCTGTTAATGCATCTCGTACAAATCAAATATATCTACTATCAAGTGCTCTCGATTATTCTTCTTTTCTTTTTTTTTTATTTATATGGTCAAAATGTTTGGCAATATTTTTTTGAAATGGACGCTCTTTCGAGGCACGTGCCAAAAAATAAAATGCCTCAAGTTAAAGGAAACAACAACAACAACAACAAGACGAAGCACAACCAGATGGGCTAGGTATACAAATGGGTCTTGTTTTTTGATTTATGATGTCGGCGACATGAGCGCCATATAATTCATTTAAACATTGCTCCCGTTGATGTCTTCACTCTGCAACACTTAACTCTCTCTTGATCTCCTCGCTTTCTTGCTAATAAATCATAAGAAAAAAAATCGCAATGCACTTGTGCCAAACGGCAAAAAGAACAATATATGTATACATATATATGTATTGCCATAAATCCACTCAATCACGATAAGCGACAGTTATTATTATTTGTCCCAAGCACTTGGTTGAATATCAACCCGTTAGCTCTGACTCTTGTCGGATTTGTCTTATAGTTAAATATATATATATATATCTGGCAATCGTTCTGCTTGCAGAGTTTCTTCTTAATGATAGCTTTAGGGCTAAGCAAATCTCTTGATGACTGCCAAAGTCATCAAATCAAGAAGCAGTCATCTAAATCCGGCACGCTTCGTCTTCTTTCCGACTGATTGCGATTCACAAATGGGGTGAGCGGGCATAAAAAATGCCGCTCACGTGACTTCTATAAATTAAATGTGCGTATGTGCTGGGTGAGGTGAAATGGTATGGGTATCTGGTATCTGGCACGCAGCTGATAGATAGATAGATGGCTGGATGGAATAGAAGGAAACCTTTTGCAGTCAGGCCAAAGGAGATACTACAGGAACAAACTTCCCACGCCACAAACCCACCTAGAGTCCAACCCAACCCCTTGTCAGGCAGTTGCCATTGGCAAAACGCATAATTGACGCAAGTCATGTGCAAAAGGAGGAGATAGAGGAATCGAATGAAATTTAAGCTTCCCTGGCACACACACAAAAATGAAGAAATTATTGAAGAAAATAATTCAAATGCCTGCCGTGGAACGCGAATTTCGGATTATCAGCCCATGACGCGGCAGGTGGCAAGCCAACTGACGAGATAGGCAGGGAACAGACGTTGACGAGGGCAATGTGTAATTTTTCTCAAAACATTTTTGCTGCTGTTAAATATAATCCGCGTCGCACACAAAGCGATTTGACTCTTAAATCAAGCGTGTCAGCAATCGATAAAAAAATATACTCATAAGCTTTCATTAATTATAGAGTTTTATCGAAAAAAGAAGGAAAATCAATCTCAATATATCTAAACGTTACGTTTGGTTCAAACGGCTTATTGAAGAGTTCAAGGCAAAAATGCAGTTGCTTTTGTTTGTGCAAACAAGTGAGAAAATAAAGGAAATTATATTATATAGATGTACGCAAAAAAATGCAACAAATATCAGCTATATTTTTAACTTAAACAAAGCGAAGTTCATTGAACTTGACCTTGAATTGTTTATTTTGGCAGTTTATTGGATTTATCTTTATAACTGTATCAAAGGGTATTAAAATTATATATAAAAAAAGTTTGCAATACCAAAGAGAAATTTATTTAACCCTTCTAAATCTCTGGTGGGCACAAGATTCACAAGTGTTTAAGTTTTCCTATAAAATTTATATCCTGCTTAGACAGGGTATAGAAAGAACGTCATGACACTTTCATATTTTTTTTCTTTTTATATTTTTGACAATTTGAACAAATGATTGATAAGCATTTTTATGTGTGCTTATAAATCTGATAGCTTATCGCTGAAAGTTCATTGGAATTATAAGTTTGCTTTCTGAGAACTCTTTATAGTTTTAGACTTTAAGGGGAGCTGCTGCTACTGTTATGTGGGTGATTCCCGTAAGACATAAATCACAGAACATAAAAAGTGTTAACAGCATGAACTTTTATCCGAATACTGCAACATATTTACAATACTTACAAATACCAGTCTTTATTTAAACTTAACTCAATTATTAACCCAACATTAGTAGCTGGTTTTTGTAAAGCTTACCTGCAAAGAGAAAAAAAGAAAAAGAATTTGATTAATTAAATTGAATTGAATGCTGTTTTTGTATCATAAAAACACGTTAGCTAATAAAATATAAATCATTTAAATGGAATTTTGTAGTATGTCTCAAAATTCCACGCGCTACTTTCACTCAAAATAATTAAAAATACTCGCTGCATATTTTTGTTGTTGTTTCTATTAAGCTCTTTTTTTTTGTTTTTAATTTGAATTGTGCCAAATTCCAAATATTCATACAGCTATTTTTAACGCAATTGTTTAGAGAGAAAATGGTTTTGATAAAAAACAAAAACATCGCAGCTATTTTAAATTGAGCGTAAAATAAATTAAAATTACTTTTGATTTCGCATAAATTCTTTTTTCTACTGGAATATCATATGAATAAAATGCGTTTGTTGCATATTTAAAAAAAAAAGATAAAGCGCGTGATTTATTTTGAAACCTTTGGGGCAAATGTTACAGGTTAAACAACAATGCCATTTAATTATTGTTAAATATTTATTATTGACAGATTTACTTTATTTATGCATAATTAAACGTGCAAAAAACCATTTTTTTAGGTTTATTGTAAATTGAGCTAAAACTGCACATTTTTTGCTAGCCCTATTTTTTTTTTTTTTTGCCATTTTTGATTAATATTATTATTTGTTGTTTTTTCTGTGTTACTTGCAAAAATAAATGTGCATAAATAAACGTACCTAAAATAATATTTATACAAATATGCAAGTATAAATAACAATAGCAATGGCCAGAAGCAAAATTTTCAATTCAATTGGAACCAAAGATAAAAAATTCCTTTTTGCTTATCCGTGGTCACGCCGTTTTTTTGGGGACCAACAACAATTTGCATATTTTATGAGCTGCAAATAGACACAAAAAAGAATTTTGTGGCAAATCATAAGGAATCTTTGCATTATGCCCTGACACAAATAGCTATCTAAACAAAAGACCTTTAATCAGTCGGTTAAAAAAAGAATAAAAGTAAAAGGTTTTCAGCAGCTGATTGCGTTTGCTTGAAGGGTTAAAATTCTGATTGTTTTGGCCAACTACTTTTACTGTCCTTAACGAAGATATATAAACCTTAAAGTGTCATAATAATAAATGATTCTGTGATTGATTCGTTGTTGTGGGAACTGAAAAACAACATGATTACTACATTCTATTATTGTTATCAACATAATAATCTTAAAGAATGTCACAATCATAATAGATCCCATTGTTGGCCCCACACACATAAATACGTTGGTTCGTATATAGAAACCACATGCCATGACTTTCTTTACACTTTGCGTGCTCCCCATTACGACAAGTTGAATAAACGCCAAGAGCAAACGAATCTGATGCAGTGATGGAAAAGCAAAGTCTGCGTCTGGTTAAAGAACAGAAAGAGTAGGTATAAGCGGGGGGTGGGGGTGGTGGTGGTGTGAGTGGGAGCGCGTGTAACCCTTGGCTGGCATTTAAAATGAAGATATGGTAAAGCGACAGCAGTTTAAATTTAATGCCAACTGCAGATGCTAAGATACATTGTACAGATACAAGCGATACAAGAGCGGAAGCACAGCGACTGCTACTTGCTAAGTACTTGAACTTGTTGTTGATGTTGTTGTGGCATACGCAAATATGTGGGTTGTTTAAATACTATTCAGATGCAATGAAGCATAGAGAGGGCAGAGGGTGGGGTTGTTTTGGGGGTAGGGTAATGCCACTTGGCGTCAGTCGCAACAATAAAATGCAATAATTTTTATTGAATTAAAGACGATAACTCAATTGAGTGGGCGAACACAGCTCCAAGTTGCCAGCGACTCAAGACAGAAAGCGAGAGGAGAGAGAGCGAGAGAGAGAAGATAAAATGCACGATGCGTCAAGTCAAGAGAGTACAAAGGAAATGGCGTACAAGTTGGCGGCAACTCACGCAGCTATTGAACCCTGACGTTTGGGGTACAATGGCGGTGGGTGGCAGGAGACAGCTCTGTGTGCCTGACCGTGACAAGGTTGATTGACTTTGTGGATGTCTCCGGGGAGCAGCAATTTGTGTAGCTGAACTTGAAGTTGAATCAAATTAAGAGCCATAAAAATAGATACGTCTACATATATAAATATATATACTGAATGTTTATAGAGCTATCGATTGCTGGTTATAAAAAGTGCGTCATTGATAACTATCGCTGAATAGCCTCAATGTGTTATCAAACTTTATCATAGACAAGCAATTTATCTGTGATTTGTTTGCTGTAGATAACAACAAACTATGCTAAATTAAGTGAGAAAGAGAAAGCATGCTGCAATATTATGTTGCTGCTATTTGGTTGTTGGTGAAACACTGAAAACATTTAAGTGCAATTAGTTTGAAATTGGGAAAACAATAAACGAGGTCGAGCAGATTAAAGATGAGACAGCTTCTAACTAACTTAGCTGAGTTGTTGCCGTTGCTGTTTTATGTTAATTGAGTGTAGAAAAAGAGCAACAAAAGCAGCAGCAGCAGCAATAAACCAAACGTTTAGAGCAAATGCAAGTAAATAAGATTTTAATTGAAGCTTTTAGCAGGAAATGGAATATTAATAGAAAACTGCTGATGATAAAACTGACGATCCGACGATCCAGTCCTGCATTGGGTTGCACGACAGCCGGTAAGAGTTGGCCCCTAACAGTTAACTGAAACTCTCGAGTGGAGGAGCATGGTCAACAGCTAAAGCTAGCAAAGGTCAAATGTCATCAGTTTCAGTTCTCCTCTGCTGCTGCTTCTTCGTTTTCTTTCGTTATTTTTTCTATTTTAATATGCCGTTGATGAGTTGGATTAATTAGCTAATCACCGAATGCAAATGCCAAGGGGGTGAAAGGTAACACGCTTCTGCTCCTCCTTCTACTTCGAAGAGATAACTGGGTAAAGGTAAAGGTAATGATAACGCTAACGATATCAATCTCTGTCTCTGATGGCCGACATAATTGAGCCTGTCCAATTAACAAGTTATTGCTTCTTTTCCCAGCCCCTCTCGCTCTCTGTCTCTCTCTCTCTCTCTCTTCTCAATAAAAGGTTATGCGAATGATTGGCATCCAATTAGCTAAATGATGGTGTGTGTGTGGGTGTGTTTGTGTGTGTGTGTGTGTGTGTGTGTGTGTGACAAATTGATATAAGCACACATACAATTTTTCTGGTAAAAAGCAAGTGTAATGTTGTTCCAATAGTCTAGGGCATGGGTAAACGTTCTGATAATTTGATTTCATATCTAATCGATGCCAATCAACTATTTTTAATCTAAACCAATGTACAAATCAGTAAACAAACGAACTTACGAACTTATCTAATGAAAGTTGAGATAGCAACAAACATTGACGGTAGCAAATTTTGAACTTGAAACTAAATATATACATATGAGAAAGTTCTTAAAGACTTATTTAAGTGGATTATTGAAAGTCTAACAACATTTACATACGTAAACAGAACGTTTTAAATACATATGGTATAATGTTTTATTTGAATTCGTTACGCTCTGACCCACAGTATGATGATTGTGATATATGGCATAAGTATAGCGGGAGGAAGGGTCTCTGGCTATTTTAGCAAAGGGTAGAAGCGGTATATCTGGCATTTACACATATGTACATATACTTTTATTATATGTAATGATAATATATGGCGCGTGATATTTAACAACGCTGCCCCATTAGCAATGACCACTAATCACTGCAACCCAACAACAAAAGCAACAATAATAATATTATTTCTGCACTGGACAAAAATAATTTATGTGACAACGTGTGCAAAACTTCGAGAGCCACAAAGAGTCAGACAGAGAGCCGAGGGGGGGGAGGGAAAAGCGAAGTAGCTTGGCTCAAGAAATAAATCAAATAAAGCTGCAGAACGTGATCGGAAACAGCGTTAAAAAAAAAGAAGCAAATACGAATGGGTGGTAAGAAGGCAGGTGGATTTGAACATACTGTTAGTAGCTGGATTTGACTAACAAATTGGCAGTAAGCAAAACCTGTTTTGACAATTAAACATTTCAATAATTGAATTAGGGTCAGACGAAACAGAATTTTGTTTGATTTGGTTATCTAACTATATAAATATATATCTGTTTATATATATATACTTTGTTATTCTACGCTGCTCTTCAATGTTGCCGTTCTTTTTATTATGTTTTCAATAATGAATGATGGATGGATGCGAATGAATGAGTCGTGAATGCGTGAGTGCAGAGCGGAAGTAACACTTAACTCAAAAGCATGAGCACACGAGCTCAAGCATATGGGTTGCACGAGGGTGAGGCGCAAAAGGGGAGGGGTGGCTGTGTTGTAGGTAGTCAGAGCTTTAGCGCACTCAACACACACACACACACCACGGGGCTGCTGTGCTTAGCAAAGTGACAAAGACAACACGTTTTTGTGCACAACACCAACAACAACACACAGATACAGTAGCTTCTTATGTGCGTGTGTGTGTGTGTGTGTGTATTGTACATGGCCCTGTTCTTCCTCTTAAAGTGGTATAAAAATGCGGGTATTTAAATTTAATTTGCAAGCTGACAAAAAAGAAAGCAAACGCTTTTCTTGACACATACCATACGAGTGCGTGCGTGTGTGTGTGTGTGCGTGTGTGACAGGAAATAGCACCACAACAACCACCCAATACACCCGCACTGCCCGACGTCTAGCTAAGTTATTTGAAAGCAAGTCAAGTCAAGCACAAAACGAAAACTGAAATGCTGCTGGCGCTCTAAGTGGTTTTCTTGGCCAGCCGCAATGCTTCGGCTGCTGGCTAAAGCGGGAGGAGTTGGAAAAGTTATAAACATACACACACACACGCATTCTATTCGTATTAAAACGTGTGTCAACGTCTAATGTTGTTATTGTTGTTGCTGAGTGCAACAACACATTGGCATTAGTGAGACAGCAACAACAACAACAACTTTTGTCAGGTGATTGCCCCAAAGCCTTAAAAGCTTCACAATTTAATTGAATTGTTAACCCAAAGTACAAAAGCGTACAAAACCAATTCGAAGGGTTGCAAAACGAGTCAAAGACTGGTGGACAACGAAAGGGGTCGAAGAGCGTCAGAACCGAAAGACAAAAGTGTCACAGGCGATAGATGAAAGCGAGTGACAAAAAGCATTCAAAAATTGTGTAATTATGTGAAATGCTAATTGATTGAATTAAAAGCAAATAATACATAGACAAAATTGTTAATTAAGTTTTCAATGGGAACGGAAGGAGGTTTCTAATAGCTTGAGAGCATTGCCAAAAACAGATACTATTCAAAATATACTTTAAATAGTTTCTAAGCTCTCTTGAATACTAAAACTTTCACCGAAAACCTATAATTTTTGCATCTGCTTCTTGCAACAACTAACTTTCTGCTTAAGTACACATTTCTTACAGTTAAATGCACTCGACATTGCATGATTTCATGTGAATCAAATGCGTTTCCCTAGAAATTGCTTCAAATGAATTCAATGTTTAATACGCTTTATCGGCTTTGACAATTGTTACATATGTGCAACTTAATCAGTTCAAGTTAATATATAACTTTAACAAACAAACTCCATACAGCAAAACAGCATGCAAAGTCATTAAAACAATTAGCTTAAATGCGCTGCAACAAAAACAAAAACAACAACAACAACAAAAAACAGCTGTGAACGAACAACTGCAACTGCGGCTAATACTTAAAATGGTCGTAACAAGCGCAAAGCAACAACAATGAGAACATAATGTAAAGCCGGGAAAAAGTACAGAAATTGGCTTTTATTTTATCACTAATACGCCGGTAACAGGAAAACAAAAGAAAAAACCAGCCAAAAGGGGGAAGGGTGCTAGCGAAACGCCTACGTTAATTACAATGCAGCCGGCAAACAACAGCCGCAAGTGTAATCTAAACTATAAACACATGTGTGTGTGTGTGTGTGTGTAATCGAAAATGAGTCATTTGAAAATACGGCAAGCAAATTAAATGAAAGCTCAGAAACACCATCAAAATGACCTTTAAATTCTATGCGTCTGTCTCAAAGTTTTACGAATTTTCTTGTGGCACTTAATCTTTTTAGAGCTGCGTCAGAGCAAAACGCGTTGCACACACACCAAAAGAAAAAAATGAATGCCATAAAAACCACCTGCAAACTCAGCTGACAAAAGCCAATTGTAGACGTGGTAAGAGTTATGATGGCAGCAAAGAATGAATCATAATATCACGTTTAAAGGCAGACTAGAAAAAAATTCCACAACTTTTATATATATAAAACAGAAGCGACAGTTGCTGTTCCTATTCAATGTAATACCACAAAGTTGATTCATCCGAAAGTATATGGTATACTATATACTATGACGCTGTGTCAGCTGATCTCGCACGATATAACGAACATATGGCCGGCATACCGGTACCTGGCATTGTTTCGAGAGTTAGATAGATTTACTTTCGATTCAAGGCATTACGTATAAGCATGACGAACGTTCGGAAAACAACAACAAAACAGCAGTTGACATAATTTCTCTTGTTCTTCTTCTTTAACTTCGTACGCTGATAAGAAAACGCTCTAGAAAAAGTCAGCCGACTCTGTTTATTTTTTTCATTGTGAAACTATTTTATCGTATACCTGACAACTTTGTTAAGTTGTTATTGTTATTGTTATTGTTGCTGCTCAAACCGAACGTGACGGGAGCTAAAAAATTCAGTGTGCACACGTTGATAAGAATTTTGCCATATGTCTGTGTGTGTGGTGTGTGTTAGTTTCTGAGAATTTATTCTGGGAATTCACAAATATTATTTTATATTGCAAGTGCAGTAACAGTTGTTGTGTTTTTCTATATAGTATGTGAATATATCTAGACATTGGTTTGTACATAGATTTGCCTTTATCATAGGGATCATATAACACACATTATAATCTACAGAGTATCAAGAGGAAATTGATATAAACTGGTGCTGGTTGCTACATTTCCAAGAAATTGTACTTTATCTACATTAACGCCAGCAGCTGTAAAGAATACAGTAAAAATACTTGTTTTAGCGTTCACTCGAAGTTTAAACACTGTAACTATATAGAAAAATTTAAATTATACCTTTGTAGCAGTATACCGAGGAACTTACTGAGTTGCCTAGTTTGAATCACTGTTTGTACAATGTTTTCGAATAAAACTAAATGACATTTATTCATCATCTCTGCAACAATTGCGTTGCTTTCTGTCTGATCCTGTGTATATATTAGTATATATTTTTTTTTGTTATAATAGCGCTTTTCTTTGCCGCCCTCTGCACGCCTCTAACAGCACGCTTCTGTTGTTTTTCTGTTGGATTTGCATTTTTAAGCACGTACGTTAAATAATAACAATAGCAATAACAGCAGCAACAACAGCAGCAACAACAACGCACAAAGCAACCCCCAATGCAATAAATGAGCAGAAAGAGCAACGATGAGCGTATTGTATGGGAAGAGGGAGGGAAAAGAGATTCGGGGGCGAGCAACTTTAACAAATTGCTGTGTTGTGTATATATGTATATATTTTGTTTTTCGTTCCTGTATCCTGGCGAAAGGTTCAGTTCAGGAAGTTGTCGACGCCGCGCGATAAGTGCAAGGCGGCCAACAGTAAGCGGCGAAGAAATGGAATAAAAGGGAATATGTAAATCAAAAATTGGCAAATAAAACCTTAAAAGCGTTGGCCAGGACACACAAAGCAGAAGAAGAATATAAAGAAAGAACTGAAAGCCAAAAGCATTAAACAGATGAAACACTACTCAAAAAGAAGAAGAAGCAGAACACAACACAAAAAACCGCTTTTAGACGTCAGCAATCTATTCTTCTTCTTCTTTTTGCACGATTTGTGTGTGTGGTTTTTTTTTTACAACTTTTACTTTGTTATCCAAAAATAAAACAAAGGCACCCTTAGGGGATGTTTGTTGTTGTTGTTGCTACTATTATTTGCCCAGGCAGGTTAACGATGTCTGTTTAGGTGAGACAAGTGCAAGAACTGCGGGGGGAAAGAGATAGATAAGAGAGCAAAAAAAAGGGCGACTAAGAGAAGAGAAACAGAGAGCGGAAACAATACAACAAAGTCAAAGAGGGTGCAATGACTGCAGCTTTGACTGTGTGTGTGTGTGTCTGTGTGTGTGCGAACGGAGAAAGTTTCATTGAAGCTTCCCCTATCCCTGCCAGTACACCATCCTGCATAGCAATTTGAGCAAGGGGGTTTGTACGAGCAAACAGACAATCAAAAAAAAAAAAAGACACAATGTACACTGAGTGAAGAGAACTTGCGGAAAGAAAAGGGTGCAATACGTGACACCCGAAAAAAAAACAAGAAGAAGACAAATACATTGCCCTCACACAAGAAAGGGGTTTAACCTTGGCAGTGAAGCGTTGGGTGGGGTTTAGATGGAAGCTAATCAGTTGCTTGCCTGTCACGCTGTTTTGCCTCGCGACGGGTTTTGCCGAGTGGTGGCAAGTGTTTGTTGCACTCTTTCGTGCATGGCACTTAAATCAACTCCAAGGCTGACTAATCGCCTCAAAGCAAGAATGAAATAAAACACGAGTGTGATAAGACACACAACTCAAATATAAAATGGACGAAAAACGAAAAAAAAAAAAAAAACTTAAATTAGAAAAAAAAAAGAGAAGGCAAAATAAAGTGTAGATAACAAAAGTTGTTTTTCTAGATTAAAACTGAGTCTGCAATTTAATGTTTTTGTTGTTGTTAATTGTACTAACCTCCAAAGTGCTGAGCTGATTAACCCACTGGTAAGCCTAGAAACAAATGCAAATCGTACAGACATATCAGACATGTGTGAGAGAGGGAGATAGATAGAAAGAAAGAGAGAGAGAGAGTGATAGACATGTAGTAGAAGTAGTTCAAGAAGATGAACAGACACACATAAAAAAATAACAACAAAAGAAAAAAATAAAAATACAGAAAACTTGTTTTGTTTTCTCTATATACAAAAGCCTGCATAAATTGCATACGTGACTTATGAATGTGTTTCGATTATTATTTCAATACAAGTACGCAAAAATAATGCAAAAAAAGAATAGAGTTGCCAGCTTGTCATACACACACACACACACATGGACCTTAACATCAGCTGATTAACCAACACTAACAAACTTCTTATTTGAAGCTGCAGAGAATAAAACAAGAAAAAGTGCCGCTATAAAAAAGTGTCAGAACAAATGTATGTGAGTGTGTGTTTGTGTGCCTCTCGCCGTTTCTAGTTGCTTCTCTCTCGCTTACTCTTGACATTTCTCAGTCTTGACGCTTAGCATTTGAGCAAAAACTAACTAAACTAAAAGCTGCCTAAAGTTTAATCGAAAATACAAAAAGAAAAGCCGCTATTAGAATTTTGCAAACACACACACGCACTTGCACGCACACATAGACAAAAGCTGACGGCTGTGGCTCATTTAATTTTTCACACAAGCAACAACAACAAACGAACGGTAATAAATTGTATTTAAACGAAATTCGGCAAAAATGTTTTGCTTTGTTGTTGCTTTTGTTGTTATTATATTATGGCAGACATTGAACTATATTATGGCCGCTGTTTGTTTTTTTTGTTTAGCGAATTTCTGTGTGTGGGCGCAAACCGAAAGAGCGTAGCGAAAAGTCAAAAAAAAAACTAACAAAAAGATGACAATAAAATAAAACTGACAATTGTGAGCGAGACACGCACACACTGAGTCAGGAAGCAGCAGCATAAATATATTTTATGTATAGCTGGGTTATATTTTGTTAATATTAATTATTCCCATTATTTTAGAGCAAGATAGGGAAAAATATTGATAGTCTTATTAAAATAATGCCCTTTGGGTAATTTCTTTTATTTACTTTGTGTTTTTTCTTCTCTTTTTGGTTTAACAGCTGCTGCTTTAACTGCTACAGAATGACGACGAAGACGACGGCGACGACGCTGGTGGCGTTTGCTTTTTGCCGCTGCTTTAGTTTTCTATTGCACACACAAACAGCACATTCGCATGAGGATACGCACACAGCTGCACAAAGCTTTCTGCTGTTTACAAACTTTTGCGACGTTTTCAAGAGCGCCCCGAGACGTAAGCGGCGGCTGCGACGACGACGTAAAGTGAGCGCGAGAGACAGAGAAAGAGAGCGCGCGTTTGAGGTTTCGTTGTCAGAGCGGCAACGTAAGCTTTAACTATTTTTCTTGACTTTGCTTCTTTGCCTTTTTTTATTTTTATTAAATTTTTTGTTTTTGTTTTTTTTGTTTTTGATGTGTTTAAAAAATATGTATGTATGTTATTTTTTGCTTGCTTTTGCACACTGCTCCGGCCGCTTTTTGCAAAAACGCTTTAATAACTTTCTATTGCTATTTTTATATTTTTTATGCCGTTTCACACACACGCACACATATATATGTACATACATACAAACACACACATATATACAATGACAGACAGCGGCAAACTACAACGACGACGAAGGCAATGCAAAGGAAACAATGAAAAAACCGCACATACGATAATATTTCACTACCTTATTGTTATAATTTTATAATTTTTGCAATGATTTTTTAATAGTCGCTGCTCTTCTTACTATTTTTTTTCCTGCTGATTATGTTTCTGTTGTTGTTGTTGTCAATGATGAGGATTATGATGAGACGACGTCAGCTTTAAGTTAAGCACACGCAATTCACGCACACATGCACAGAGGCTGACAGAGAGCGACAGACGAATAGAGACGAGAAAAAGTATGCACAAACACAGTTAGCTAGAGCTAGAGTTGTTATGTTGTTTTGTGGTTGCTGCTTCTGCTGATGATGCTGCTCTTGCTTGTTGTTGTCGGCGCGTACACGTAGCAAAATCTTTGCAATCTTTGAACAAACGAACAACAAACGAACGAACAAACAGTGACAGTGACAGTGTCCAGCCCAGCTGATTTCAATATTGTTTCAATTTCTTCGTTTTGAGGAGCCACGCGCACAACGAACTGGTCACGACAAAAATTAAAATGAAACTGAACGGCAAAGTCAACCAACGGCAAACACAGTCCAGAAACCGGTGGAGAGAAATGAGCATGCGCACTGCTTGTGCACAAACAGAGAGAGAGCACAAGAGAGTGAGAGAATGAGCGAGAGCGAGAGAGCGTGCTTGCTTGCTTCTTAAAGTGCAAGTGAGTGCGCCTCATATGAATGAATGGGCGGCTTTCTGGCTGAACTGGCAGCAACAGCAAGAGCGTGAGCGGCTGAATAGAAAAATGTAATAGAAAAGCGCCGGTATGCAGTGAGGTCTCTGGCGCAAAACGGAACTATACCACAACGTTACTCAGTGCTCTCTCTAACCTCCCCTCCCTACACCTCTCGCTTTTAACAACAAACTTTGCCACCGGAAAAAAGCAATTGTGGCGGGGGTGTTTTTTAGCTTGGTGCAGAGAGCGCCACCAAGAGAAAGGCAGACAGACAAACTGACAGAACGTGAGAGTAACACAGTGCAAAAAAGAGAGCGAGAGGGAGAAGCAACGTTGACGTCAACGACGTCGCTGTCGTCTGACTCAACCGCAGCGCCACCACCCAAAATCGCACAGTGGAGCAGAAGTCGAGCATATTGTGGCAATTATTACTTCATTCATCAATTTTTCAGCCGTTCGCTTTTGGCACTTTCCGTTCGCTGTTCGCGTGCAAAACGGCGTTAATTGCCAACGGCGGCAGCGCTGGCGTCACTTTTGTCATGTTGTTTGCCAGCGGCCCTGCCTCTCAGCTCGAACACTATTCGCCAAAAAACTGAAAACAAGTGGTTTTTGGCATTTGGCGAACGCGTGAGAAACAAATTTTAAACGCTCGGCGTCAGCGCATCGACAGCGGCAGCGTCGTCGTCGTTTGCCTATATTCCCCATTACGTTTTTGGCATTTAGCTGTCAGCTGGCAATTTGCTTGACGTCGACGTCGTCGTTGGCGTCGTTGCGGGACTTGACCGTTCTCCGTGATGACTTTTCAAGCCAATTTTCGTGTGAATGGTTTTTTTTTATTATTTTTTTGTTCCTTTTGACGTTTTGTTTTGTTTCGTTAAGTATTATTCGTTGTATGTTTGCAGGTCGTAAACATAAATCATCTAATAAATATAATGCGTTATTTAATCACCAGTTTTTAAATAGTTGCAGTCATTATAATCATTAATTTGATATTTATTACAATGAGCAACTTCAAAGTGCCTATAAAGATAAATAACATACCTGGCATTTGGCCAGTGTGGCCAAAGCTACATTACAACATTTGACAACTTTTGACATAACTGTCACATTTATTAAGCATGAACAAGTTCATGAACTGACACTTAAAATGTGATTTAAGAGTTGCCAGCATTAAATCCTACAAGAAAAATCAACCTTTTTTTAAAATAGAAAACACGTCACGAGATGTACAAAACTACAAAATTTCTGCGCATTGGCCGAGAGAAAACCCCGTTTTTTTGTTTTCATTCTGTGAATTCTATTTGATATTCCCCATAAATCACATGCGCCAGACAGTTTGGCTTTTAAATTGTTTTACCTTCGCTTAAGTGATTGATGTTTACTACAAATAGACAATAAGCTGGCATTACAAAAGAATTGGGGAGTTACCCTAACAGTTATTTGATAATTGAAATGAGAATGGCAAAACAAAAAAATTGTAAGGTTAGAATTGAACTTTGCGCTTTAGAAAATCCAAAACAAACAAAATACAAATTAGTTAGTGAAGCAAACTTTTTTCACTCTCTTTATTGTTTGACTTACTGATAAAAAAAAACAGCAACACAAAAGTAACGTTATCAATGATGAACAGCTATTTAGGCTACATTTTGGGGATATGGAAATTGGGGCAACAAAAAAGACGAAGAAGAAGCAAACTTTGACATCGAACAAAATTGGAAAAGGCAAATCAGTAAAATTTGATACAGATAATACAAATGATATACAAATATAAATAAAAAAGGGACCAAACAATTTTCAATGGAAAATAACAAGTTTATATGGCTTGCATTTGGTAGGCAGAAAAAAAAAAAAATCCGTTGATAAAATAACAAATTCCATACGCAAGAAAAATCACATGTGTGGGATCAGAATGGCAGGGATAGAGGAGAGGAGAAGGGGCAACAGAGTGCTGGGACAACAATGCGAAAGCAAAAGCAACGATAATAGCACAACAAACGACCAACTGACTGAATGACAGAGTAGACGAAGCGACGGGCGGGTGAGGGCGCGACAAAGCGGAATTTTCAATTGAAAACGAATGCGTATAAATGCGCCCATATGGAAAATACACCAACCAAGGGATGAGACCGCTCTTGTCGCTCTCTCTCTCTCTCATTTTCTATGTGTGTAGAAAATTGCTGCCTACGTCACAATTGCTTATCGGTCGACTTTCATTGATTGCAATTTTTATGCTGGTGCTTCGCAGTCGCAGTCGCTGTCAGCATCACAGCATCAGGGTGTGAATGCGTTAAAATGATCAGGCAAAGCAGCGGGGCCACCCTTTCTTGGCTTTTGTTGTATTTGCTTAGCTGCTGGTAGCAGCGACGCTGGCGTCAGCGTTAACGCAGCAGCATCTTCGTATATTGTTTGTACAACTGTTACGCAAAGTCGACTGTTGCTTTCCACTCTCGAAGGCCAAACTATAACTTTTTGCTCCACCTACACACACACACACACACACACGCGTATTTAAACAGTTACATACAGTGGTCTCTAATTATCAAAACTTTTGTGTATAACTTCAAGTTTTTCAATTATTTATCAATCTGAAACACAACTTGGTAGAGCAAAGCGTTTCAATTAGCTAGCAATCACTGTACTCTAACTGTATATCATGCCATTCGCTTCGTTTTATCTCATGTGCATAACTTTTCGTTCATTGCGCCCCATTTCATTTCGTTTACAGGTTGTCAAGAAATTAAATGCTCGTTATTTGTTTTTTTTTTGTCATCTTGGCTTTGCTTTGCGCTTCGCTCCACTCTTCGTTTATTCCTTATCAGTTAAATGCGCTCACACTAAAGCTCTCTCTCTCTGTCTCTGGTTTACACTCCTTTTGGCGACGCTGACAGTGCAGCCAGCAGCACATCTAGCTGGTAAATGCTTTGACGAGTCATCAATTTGTGCGGCTTCTTTGGTACGAAGGCGACTAACGTTGACCATTTGCTGGCTTAACACGCGTACATATGTATATATATATATATCCCTTTCTCGCTCTCATTGCCTCTTTATCCAATGCTCTCTAATCTGGCACGACCCGCAGCAGCCCATATAACGGCATACCAATACAAACACATTCGTATAAGCAAACATTTATTGCATGTTGCTTGTCAATCGTCAATCGCTGTTGTTGTTGTTCTTGGCGACGTCGATGGCAGAATTATCGCAAAAAGGGAAAATAAAAATAAATGTGTATCCAAATAAATGAGTAAACATATGTGTGTGTGTGTGTTTGTAGTGTGCGCGTATGTACTGTATAAATAAGCGATTTTTATTAGAGTTGAAAAGATAAAACGGTTAATGACAAACACATTTGTGCAATGTTTTTATGTTTTGTTATGATTTTGTATTGTTTTTCTTTTTATTATATTTTCTATCATATCATTTGATAGGTATTTGTGGGTCATCATCGCAGCAACGTTTAAATGAGCAATGTAGTAAAAAGAAAAGGGGCGTAGATCAAGGCAAGAGCAAGAACATAATGAACCATTTAATCATCAGTCAAAGCCATGTCGAAACGATAATACATATCAATATTTATGCAATAAAAATGTAATATCATGTTACATATACTTTAATCGGTATTATTGGATTACCTTTTGCTTATCGGACTTGGGTTTTTTTCCCCTCTTCTTCTTTATTGCAAAATCAACTACAATTGATATTATCATAAAACATTTATCGTTCAACTCCTAACTACATGTGTAATATCAAAATGAGCTCATTGTATTTGAAAAGTCATCGCTACACGTTCTATGCTCGTGTTGAGACGAAAGAGCTAGATATAAGCTACTAGATACCCTGTAGTTTCAGTGCTATGTGCTAGAGAAGAAAAAGTTTAAGGTAAAGTACTTGAGAAAAAAAAAGTTTAAATAGCGTGAAAAGTTTTTAAATCGTTATTTAGGAACGTTTTCTCAGTGAAAATAGTTTTATATTAGATTTAAGTTTGGACTATGATTGGTTATCAATATGGGTAAGATTCAACAAAGTTTTAACAGTCAAAGAGTTTTGGTAGTAAATATTCAACTCTTATTTAAATCTTTCCCTCGAACAGGGTATCCTTAGAGTCGAATACACCTTGGAAACGAATCGAAACTCTGCCTAATGCTTTCACCTGACGTCAGTGAACGACGACGATAGCAACCGCAGTCAGCGTCAACGTTCAACGTTCAACATTTGCATTTAATGCGAAGTAGCAGCAGCAAAAAGCAATTGGCTAAAAATAAACACACATACGTACATATATACACGTATTTACAAGTCGTTATCAAAGCCAGAAAACCCTGGCAAAGAAATGGTGGTAGAAGAAGAAGAAGCAAAATGAAATATGGAAATCAGTAGAGTTGTTTATCGAAACGATGTTTTAGGTCACAAAATGTAAATATCTAAATGTTTATCGGCATGTTTTTCCAGATATAAAAATAACAACAAACAAAAACTAGTTTGTCATTTTGTGGGCGTTTTTTTCTATTGGGTTGCTTATCGATTTTCAAAACAACATGATTATTATAGGGTTTTTCCTTATTTGAGCAAATCTATTTTTGGGATTTTGTAATAAGGCGATAAGGCGATTCGGGGGGTGTTGCTAAACGAGATAAGGCACAGTGAGAGAGAGAGAGAGAGAGAGAGAGAGAAGGAAATGCAGGTTTTGATTTGGGTTTCTTTCATTTCACAGCCTCAAAAAGTTCATAAAACATATTAGAAAAAACACCGGGAATAAAGTAATTTAACTCAATTAGTTATATATTTAGCTACGAAAAAAATCAGTTTTTTACTTTAAACATTTCCTAGTATAATAAACTCATTAAAAACTAACTGAAAGAAGAAACTAATTTTTCGAATTACGCGCCTTGCGGCAAGCCACAGAGAAGGGAGACAGAAAAAAAAGGAAGAAAGAAAATTCCAAGAAAGAAAAGAAAATTCCAAGAAAAATGCCAGTTGTGGTGGGGCAGCAAGGGCGTTGCGAGAAGGCGTGGCAGCTAGAAATAAGCGGAATTGCATTAAGTGCATTCGTTTGTAAGAGGGGGAGAGAGGGGTAGAGTAGTGGGGTGGATAGAGAGTAGTTAAGACGACAGCTTGGCATCCTGTCGTGCTGTCACCTTGGGACAGTTGCTTGGCTTATGCCAGGAATTCTCTCAAGGTTATGTCCAAGATGGAATTAGTTTAGTTACAGCGACATTTAAGACACTTAACTTGTAATTTGTAGAAGGTAGCAGCCAGAACAGAGAGAGAGAGAGAGAGAGAGAGAGAGAGAGGTGGGGGCGAAGAGGAAGTGGGTAAAGCAAAGGCAAAGGCAAAGTGTATTGGTTAGTTAGATGTAATCTGTGCATATAGTTTGAGCACGAAACCATTTTGCTTATCAAGGCTTTCACTTAAGCTAAGACAATTTAAGTGTTAATATCAACACACGATTATAATGGGATTTTGGGTGGGTGTGCGTGTGTCCATTTTAACGATATCATAAGCATAGAAAACATGATGGCCATTAATGGACATCAAACATAATGAACACCCCAAAAGCAACAACGATATGCAGGGAGGAACAAGGGGATACATTTTCCAGACATGTCCTGTCTTGGCTTAACTTAAATTAGGCTCACACAGACACACACGCACACACACTGTTGATACGCCTGCGCATTAACTTTCAATATAATCGTAATATGTATATATATATTTGTATGTATATCATTTCAATACGTTTAAATGACAAGTCACAAAATTGATAGAGTCGCTTTATCATCGACATAGAGGTGAGGGTAAGTAGGGACAAAGGGTAGGATAAATTGTGTGCATGCATAAAATTGATATCTTAATGAGTGTGTGTTCGTGTGTGTGGCATATGGACTTTAGTGTAGGCGTTAAAATAACTAAAACTACTTTTCCACTGCACTCATTTGAGATAAAAAGGTTTACAAGAATGTTGCAAAACGAATGTGAAATTAATGAGATGATGCTTAATAACACAAATGTTCTTTAATTGTTTAACCTGTTTAACTGATTGTGAACAATATACAGAAGTGAGTAGAATGAAAAGAAAACGCTGTCAGGAAAACAATATACAACTAAAAAGTACAAAAGCATATCAAAATATATATAACCCTGAAGAAGTTTTACTTAGTCACCAATCCTACACAATTTACATAACAAAAACACAAAAAAAGAAAAAAAAGAAGAAAGAAAAGAAAAGTCGAAAAAAAGTAGCATAAAATCCATTAAATTTAGTTCAGTTGGACAGCTCATTAAAATTGTGCTTGGGGGTTAGAGCCATAAATCATTTCAGTTTTGCATTGCATTTTCATAAATTTAATGAACATTAAGAGTGAGCAAAAGACGAAGGAGAAGCAGTAGAGAAACAGAGAGAGAAAGAGAGTGACAGAGAGAGAGGGAGAGACGGGCGCTAACAGAAGCTGTCGAGAAGCGAAACCAATACGTGGTCATCAGTCAGCTCGTAATTCAATGTAAACCGATACGAATTCACACACAAACACACACACAGTGTGTGGGATTGGTTTTGGGTCTGCTTTGAATGACGCGCCAACTTGGGGCAACATTTCACACATGCTGGACAGTTTTGGTTGACAGCAAATCTGAATTTGATCAGAGCGCAAACATTAAAAGCGCAATTTAAAAAGCCACTGCTAACGACAACAACAACAACAAAAGCAGCAGCAGCAGCAAAAAAAAAGTGATTTATGAACGCCCCCCACATAAAGCGTCCCCAACTACTCTACTTAATTTTGACTGACTAAAATTACATACACAACGAAAAAAGTTTGAATTGTTATCTGCCTAACTGCCGAAGTTGAAATGCTCTTATAGTTCAGTTTTTAGTTAGCTTTTTAGAAAGCATAACAGACGGCACAATAAAATCAGGATACCCTTTCTGTGAGAGTATCTAAAACATACAGCGAAAAAAATACAAGAAATGCCGGAAATGAGCAAAAGCTGATAACATGGCGTATGCGCAATATGTGTGTATACTGTCGCTTAGTCATGCTGTGGTGGGGCAAGCAGGGTATCAGAGTTTGAGGGTTTTGCTAAAATATTGACATTAGAGCTCTTGTCCTTGTTGCCATAGGGAACTTTTTTAATTTCTAAACACGCTGCAACGTGCCAACGAAAAAAAAAGATAGAAAAACCAAATCAAAAGCTGAAAAATGACAAGAAAAAAATAAAATAAAATGTCGAGCAGCGCGTAAATTGGCAAAGTACGCGACAAGCTTTGAAGCGGCGGGCGGAGGGAGGCAGGTGGCGGTAGCAATGACAGCCCTTTGTTTTGGCTTTTGACTAACCGGGACGCCACTTAACGGCGTCCTTTTGCCCGTCCGCCAATTTCGGGTTAAGCCCCATAACATGAAGCGTTCTTTTTTTATTGGCATACCTTTCTCTGCTCGCGCTTTCTCTTTCTATCTTTCTATCTTACTTCACGACTTGTTAAAAGTGTCAATTTTCGCTTTACGACGCGTGAGCGTGTGTGTGTAAGGGGGCATGGCCAAAAGACAAGTGTCTGCTGCTCTGTTTGTTTGTTTATGCTCACATGGCTGGCGGGACAGAGAGAGAGAGAGAGAGAGAGAGGCACAGTGCAAGGCTGACACAACAAGTCGCTGAAAAGCGCTAGGTACCAAAAAAAAAAGCCAAAACAAAACTGAAGCATACCGGCAAACGAGGGGTGTAAAGGGTGGTGTGGTTTGGGGTTGACATGTCCATGATGTTGTCGCAGCAAAGCGAGGCTGTGTGACAACATCGGGGGCTTATTGTGTTACAAACACACACACACACACATACACACAGAAGGAGAAGGAGCTGTCAGCTACTTTTTAATCCTCCAACAAAATTGCCAATTAAAACGTGCCACAAGCTTTGGGGCATGCAGCACAGACCACCCAAGCCAGCCTGTTATTTTTCCTTCACGTTTTTTTTTTTTTTAGTTAACTTTGAGCCGATTAAGTGGCAGGCAAACACAAAGCAATGCGGCATGCTACGCGTTCGCCTCTTATGCAGCTTCATACTTCAAAATACTAAAAGTTATGCCGAGGCAAACTCCTGCCTCAGCACATCCTACCAAAAAAATAAAATAAAAGGGAACCCCTTAAATAATTAAGCACAAAATTGCAGCAATTTCTCGTTTTTTTTTGTTTGCTTAATTTTCTGTTGTTAACTCTTTTGGCTTCTGATTAAAGGCTTACAAATTGTGTGGCAGCTTCTGCCTCTTTCTCTCTCTGTCTTTTGGTTGAGTTTAGTTTCAAGTTGTAATCCTTGGCAAGCCAGGTTAGCACAGTTTCTTTTGCTTTAAGTTTTTACTTACTTACCCAAACAAGTTTTGGTCTTCGACAGTATAATTGATAGTGTAAACTTACCTGTAAGTAAAACAAAAGCAATATTTTCGATTAACTTTTTTAAAAGAAAGAAAGTTTAAAGCTTTTAAGCAATATTTCTCGCTGTTATTTATTGCAATATCTCTACAATATGTTTCATCTATTAATCACAAAAGTCGATATAAATATGTTTTTCGTACATAATTGACAAGCTGCCAACGTTCGCTTCACCTTAAGAGTGTGCAGATATTTTCATTTTGTGCGCTCTGCTCTGGGCTCATTTGTTTTGGTCAACAGTACAAAAAATAACAATTTGTCAAACCAATCAGCAAAAAGGCATAAAACAAAAACAACAACCACAAACACAGCAACCGCAAATGGAATGAAAGAAACAAAAGCCAAATCTCGGTTCAATTTGAAGAGGATGATGCTCCAGTTTTATTTGGCACATGACAAAAGTAGCAAAGCTCAGCCAAAGTGGACCTGAAGCTGGTGAGAGCGATTTAGGGGAGGAATATATGTATGTATGTATGTATGTATAGAGAAATGCAAATATTGATTGATGTGCGTTTTGGGTATGCGGCGAACTAAGATTGATGATTGATAGTGTCGCATAATATTAACAATTCATGGCGCACAATTCGGTCAAACAAATCGCAGAACCAAGGCGAGAGAGCTAAAAAGATGGCGATAGTTGAAGAGTGTGAAAAAACATAGAGAAAAAACGTGCAAAAAGTTGACAAGTTGCCTGAATGCTAGCCAGCTCCAAAAAAAAAACGAGCAAGAGCAGAGAGGAATGCGAATCTCATGCAAAAGTCATAGAATATTAATGAAGAACGTCCAGACTATTGTGCGTAACAATTGTAAGCACCCAACACACACACACACACACACACACACACACACACACAAAAGCGAATCACTAAGAACAGTCTCTGGACACGCATCAATGCTAGCTGCAGACAGACTGAGAGACATGCAATGCATTCCTCGACGACAATGACGCAAATAATAAAAGAAGAACATCGAGACTCGTTGAGCATTGTGTGGAGATTCGTGAAAAATCTAAAGAATGACGCTTTGCATACATTGAAGAGCTTTGTTTGATTTGCAAGCTGTTGGCTGTTGGAGGTGTATTCAAGGGGTGAAGGAGTGAGAGGAAGAAAAAGAGTGTAGCTCTAACAATGACTACTGTGTTAAATGCAGTACAAAACTTAAACTAAAAGAAAGTTTCACACTGTAGCCGAAATACCCTTTGCAAGTGTATAGACACAGACAAATGGAAATGCCCATAAAAACGGTAACTGAGAACTCGCCCATATAGACAATTGGGTGTTGCAAGAAACGTTCTTTACATTTTGGAAAAACGAAAGAAAAAGAAGAGATTTTGTTGTTGCTGTTGACGCTGCTTTCTGCATTTCAGTCACGTATGACATTCATATTTGTTTTGAAATTACGAGCGTGTTGTTCTAGTTGTTGTTGTTGTTCTTGCAGTGAAGGAGGCAAGCGGCTGGCAGGAAGTGTGAACAGAAAAAAAAAACCCAGCGCGTGGGTGCGCTGCAATCCCAATGAGGGATGAGTGGGCGTATAGAAAATATGATAGGGCCTGGGTAGTGGGAAAACTGCGTTTCGTTGCGTGCAACATGGGTATTATATTGCTGTTGTTGTTGTTGCCGAACAGTTTCTCGTTTAACTTTGTTGACACTTCGTTTGATGAAGTGTCCTCAGCTCAACATGGTTGAACTCGATTTTCTATGTTTTATCTTTTTTTTCCAGTATTTTCTTTGCTGCTGCTGCTGCCGTTGCTGCGGGAAATGTCATAATTGAATATGTCTGCATCTTCGTTTCGGTCTCTTGAGTATGAGACAGAGAGTTTTATGCAGCGACGTTTTAAATTTCTATCGCCAGGGCCAAAGTGCAAAGCGCCAACTCGATTGGGACATTTGCCAGCGTTACTCGTTTTTCAAAAGGCATTAAGGAAAATTGAAAACGAACCGAACACTTGATTGAGAGCGTCTAACAGAGAAAGAGAGAGGGAGAGTTGAAGTGAGAACAGTCAAGGGAATTGTTGACAGTTGATTGTGAGCTATAACGAGAGACCGAACCATACACACACACACACACACACACACACAGTGCTCAATAACATTCATAAAGTGTGAAGTACGCAAATGAAGAAGCTGCTGCTGACAGACAGACAGACAAAAACAACAACAACAAAAACTTATGCTTATCCTTGCCTTTGCTCACACATGTGCAAATTTCATTAAATAATTCTTACACCCGTTCGTATAGTTTTTATAACTTCATAAGTTTGTCAGCACTAAAGTGATTTTCAAGCTTTGTCTCTTTGAGTATTGAGTATCTATCCATTTTTTCTTATTTTCTACAGAAAAATAAAGATGTTGGAAACAATATTGCTTGCTTTTGATATTTACAAGCTTGGCTTGAAAAACCTAAAGTCTTAACTTAGTAAAGATTTTCGCTTGCACATTTTGTGAACATCAATTGCACATTAATCGAGCTGTTTGTAATTTAGGGCTTAAATAGAAATAAATGTGTTTCCATTTCCGTTGCAAGCTGCCAAATAGCAAAGTTTTCAGCTGCCAACACCTTTTGCCAAAAATCCAAGTTAATCCCCCTGCTACAGCCTTATTCTAGCGAAACTGCAATTCCAAGTAAAGCGCACAAAACATTTAATTTCAATTTGGCCCAAAACGCAACAGCCATAAAAACAAGAAAATGTTCCATGTTCAAAGGCAAATCCCAGGCGAATTGTTAGAGAGAGAGAGAGAGAGAGAGAGAGAGAGAGAGAGTGGAAAAATGCAACAACAAATGTGGCGCTAGAAACTTACACTTTATGCATTAATTCAAAAATCGTGTTTCAGCTGGCAACCGCAGCAAATGGAACTCAGACATATATATCGCTCTTAACTCTGCCTCCCCCCCGCCTCCTTTTAGCCATGATATGGCGAAAAAGTTGGCAACGCTGGCATGTGTCTTGCCCCAGCCAAGCGAACCCAAAAACTTGCTTGGGAAAACACACAAAACAGCCCGACAAACATAAGATTGCATGCGCGAACTTTAAGTCTAGCCCTGGGCGACTGTTGCTGCACCTGCCTCAAAAAGTGGCAGTTGTGGCATTGGGAGCAACAATCCGTATGGCAAACTTACAAAACAGCCCTCGGGGCGTGCCGAAAAACTTGGCAGGCAACTTGAAGTTGAAGCTAAAGCAAGAAGAACAAAACAAAAAAAAAAAACTTTATACGTCTTTGCCGCACGCAGTTTCAATATTATGTGCGAAAATATTTGCGCCGAATTAGAAAAAAAGAGAGAAAGAGGGGGAAGAAAGAAAAGGGGAGGCATATGGTAAAACTCTGTGCACGTATGCAGCGCACGCGACGCAATTATCCTGCAGGAATTTCTTAATTTTTGTATTTTATTTTCTATTCCTCTTCTGTTCCCAGTGTATAGCTAAAAATAGAATGGAAGAATATATAGAGTTTGGCGTCCACCACGAAAGCAGGAAGAGAGTTGGCAAACTGGCTGCTGTTGCCTGTTACTTCAACTGTGTGGCAGGACGACGACAAGATCGACGACAACAAGGACTACGTGTCAGCAGTTTTTGTTGTAAAATACCATTAAGTTTCTCGCGTACGTGCCAAATGGCTGTTTAATTATGGCCAAAACAGACTCAAACAGAGTGCGAACGGAATGAAAAGGTGCAGAGCGGAACTTCAAAAAAAAAAAAAAAAAAAAAAGCCAAAGACTGAAGAACACTGTGTGTGCAGTTTGCTTAAAACGCTGTGCTTATAAGTCTATTTGGTATTATTAAAATAGCCAGGAAATACGCTTAATATAAGCCAATAGTCTTTAAATTTTCTTTGTCTTTCTTGATTGATTCTCATGAAAGTTTTAGATAACCCTTTGATAGTATTAATACCTCAGTTCTAAGGTCTTAATCAGTTTTTATAGAGTTTCAAACACATAAAAAAAATAATACCAAAAGAGCAGAGAATAAAAAATAAAAATACTTTAGAGTGCATGAAAAAATTTGCGCTTGGCTGCATTTTATTAAGAGACGAAGAGTGTGAGAGAAACGTGAAACGTGTGAGTTATTAGACTGAAAGTTAATGAAGCAATCGCTGATGGGAGAGGCAAAGGAAAAGGTGCGGCAAAGAGGTAGACAGCGCTGCAGCTAAGAGTCAGTCAGCATAAGCGCAAAGTTGGCAAACATATTTAAGCTTTTGGCTTTAGCTTTCCACTCCCTCTCGCTGAACAGAAGTAAGAAAGTTTTGTTTGAAAAGTTGATTGGAACGCTGAGTTAAAACATTGGCGAGTAGATGATGTTAAAATATAAACGAGCTTAATATAAAATTACGTATAATTATTTTTTATGGTCAAAGTTTTAGACAAAAAAATCTAGATATAAATATATATATATGTATTTGTATGTTCTTCAACTGTTTTAAGTGCTATTTGCATAAATTTCTATTTTACAAATAAATAGTTTTTTACTCTTTTGCAAGTGCTTCTATCTTTGTGATACCAAGGGAAAACTCTTGCAACTTTGATGCTGTTGCAAGTGTTGGCTAAACTTTAACATTATTTGTTTTTTTTTCACACTTGCCATCTCTTATTATACAAACTAAAACATTCCCTCTCAATTTGCACACCCATGTGTGTGAGTGTGTGTGTGTTTAAGGTCTCTGACCGTGTGCATATACGTGAAAAGAAAAAATAAAACCAAACTTTACTGCCAGCAAACTGTGCAACTTTCAACTGTTAACAACAATTATTTTGTCTAGTTAACTGTTGGCAAGGAGTTGAAGTGCAGCTTCGTTTGGCACCTCATCAGGCAGGGGCGAAAGAGTTCAGCAAAACCATCTTCTCATCCCTTGACACCTTGATGCTGACACGCCCACACAGAAAGTGCAATTTGCGTAAACATTTATTACGCACTCAGAAACTGTTGCAAAAGTTGCAGAAAGTTCTCTCTGACGTTTTTTTTCCTCAGACAGACAGCCAGACAGACACTGCATAATTTTATGATGACAATTAATTTCAGTTTTTTGGGCTTGCAACAAATAAGCAGCAGTTACTTTTACACGCCCTTCTCCACTCCTCACCCTCAATGTGTGTGTGTGTGTGTGTGTTGCAAATTGCGCAAAGTGTCTTAATCATTGCGGAAATGCTTGCAAATTACTTGAAAAGAGAGAGCAGCGTTGTGCACTTGAAACTTAACACCAGCCAGACCCAATGTTCTCCTGCCCTGCTCTGGTGGCAGCTTGCAACAATGGCAACTTTGTGGTTACAACTGGCTGCCGGGAATCTAGCTCCTTGGAGTTTTGTGGACGTTATCTCTGGAGTTTCGAGCACCACCCACTACTACCACCACCCAACAGCGCTGCCAACCCTTTAAAATGGAACCCACTCCCTGCCTGCCATCCACCCCCTTACCCTGGCCATAATCTTCATTTTATCTTTGTGGCAAGTATTTGCATTTTAGCCGTCCGCCCATTTTATGCCTACTGACACGCCCACACGCAAATTGTCGCGTTGGCGTTTTCTTCGCTGCTGCTGCTACTGCTGCTTTTCCCTTCCCCCTCATGCTTTCTCGTCTTTTATCGTTCAATGCTCATTATTTGCATTGTTGTTATTGTTATTGTTGTTGCCCCAAAGTATTTGCAACTATTTGCAAAGTAATTTCACAAGTTTTGTTGTTCGATTCTTAAGCAAAAGTTTTCTCCAACCCCCGCATTTTTTTTTTTTGGCTGGAGTGGGTGGTGCCAGGATACGGGCGAAAGGCGTTCTTGTTTGGCTGTGGGCCTTTTTCGTTATTTTGTATATATAACTACATATTTTGTATATATATAAAGATAATTTACTTTTGGTTTTTTGCTTCCGCTTTGCAATCGTTATTGTTATTGTATTTGCCGCCCCGCTGCAAATATTTGAAGTTTTGCTTTCTGCGGTTTCAGTTTTGACTGTTTTCCTTGATTTCCTTTTGCTTGGTTTTTGTTATTTGCTCGCTGAGCTATTTTATTTAGATTGGATAAGGCAACAGAGTTTGTGGGTTTTTTCTTTGTGCACTGGCCAGAGGCAGAATTTGCTTTCTTTTTTGCCTTAATTTTAATGTGGCCTTGAGAAGGTTTCTGCTGTGTGTTTCTCAGAAAAAAAGGGGATAGCAAACGCTGAATGGTAAATGACAGAGAGTTGGCTGGGACTGAAAGAGTTTACAAAGTGAATCCGGTGCGGGTTTAGCAGACTTAAGTTGAGAGCACTTTTGCGCTTAATGCCAAAGCACTAAGCAAATCATTTACTAAGGTAAGATTAACTTAACAAGCTTACCGCTTGGCATTTAGTATATTGCTTTAGTTAAAGAACTTACCTGTAAAAGAGAGAGGAAAAAGAAATAAGAAATATGATTAGAAAAGTTTGACTTGTTTGAGAACTTTAAATAGTCTTAGGAATAATTAAACTAAATGATAAGGACAATGGGAACAGATATTTTTAATGTGCAGCGTCTAAAAATAAATAACTTAATTATAACGATGCTTCATCTATGTTTAACTGCGGAAACAGATGCCAGCAGCTAGTACAAGCCCAATAACTAACGAAACACACATTTAGCCTAGCTGGGTTTGGGGTTTTGGGCGGGTGCGAAGGAGTCTCAATGTCAAGCAGCTCGTGTCCAAAAGCGTGGGCGTCATGTGCTCAACAACAACAGCAACAAGAACAGGCAGAATAAAAAAGCTGCGAGAGAGATAGAGACAGACACACACACACACACAAAAGAGGCAACAGCATATGGCCAGTCTAAGGTTCGTCGTGTGGCTTTAAATAACTTATATACATACACACACACATACTCATCCATATATCAGAGATCAAGAGTGAAAGCTGAAAAGGAGGCCAGTCAGGCCGCTGTAAAAATGAAAAATAAATAACAATCACACAAAAATCAATATTGACAAGGATGTCAGGCAGGCAGGCAGCAGCAGCAGGTGCCAGTAACAACAACAACAACAATAATAATAAATAAAGAAAACATGAACACAACTAAAGCTTCAACTAAAGCCAATGCCATATGTTGCCAGAACAAGAAGAAGTAGAAAAAAAAGGTTTACTTACAGCTGTTGTTGTTGTTGTTGCCGTTGCTTTTGTATATATTTATGGCAAAGTTTTTTAATCAAGTGTCAAAGCGAGCGAATTTCGATAAGAAACAACACAACAAAAACATTTGTCACACTTTGTTTATATTTCGTTTTCTCTTCTCTAAAATGTCAATCACATTGTTTTTGCTGTGTTTTTAATGCTTGGATTTTATTTTCGCGTTTTTGGCCTGTTTTGTAATGACAAGTTTATTTATTTTGTTGCAAACAGCTGTTGCACACCTACACACACACACGCACACCTACACACACTGTTTAGTTTTAGGTACTGTTGGCAATGTCGCTAGTCTAGGCGCTCACGCACAATATGCTTCGTACAGTGTCAGATGCTAACTGAAAGCTCGGCACTCGACAACGACGACAAACGGCCGTAGAAGCAAGCAGTCGCAGCCACAGAAGGACAACGACGACGACGACGACGCAGCTGCCACAGCGTCGATGATTGAAAGCCGGCAACAAAAAAAAAAAAAAAAACGAAAAAGTAAAATGAAAAACTGCAGCTGTAAAAGTGGGTGGAGTGTATGAAAGTCAACAACAAGTTGATTTTCAACTGGACGTGTCCCAACCTGTTGAGCAACAAGTCGAACAGCAGCACCAAACACTCTCATTCTCACTCGTTCACACACTTGTCTCTATCTCTCTCTCTTTTTCTGTCTCTCTCGCTCTCTTTCTCTCTGGCGTTCGCACTGGTTGCGTGTCGTGGTCGCTGTCAATGTCATTGAAAAGGACTCTGCTGTCCTCCAATGTGAGCATGAATGAACACGCACAAACACACAGCTAGCTACCTATAAAGCGTGTATCTGTTAAAGCCTCATGCTTACCAAGTGTTAAAGCTAAGCAGCTGTTGCCATACTAACAACTTTTTCTTGTTTTTTAGAGTGACCATATTTTGTGATTCCAACATCTTTTTGCTGGACTCAATTAATTCAAATATTCAACATTCCAAACAGCCAAGAGGACATTTGCATTTAATTCCAACTGTGACTGTGTGTGGGCGTGAAATGCGTCATCGATACTCTGTGTGTGTGTGTGTGTGTGTACTGCAACCCCTAATTAACATGAAGAGGCGTTCTAAGCTTTACGGCATTTCAAATTTGTTCCGCTGTTTTTTCTTTCCCCAACGCTGCTTTTGATGAGTTTTTCTGTGCGAGTGAAAAAGTTGTGTGGGTTTTTTTTTTTTTTTAATATGCTTATGGCTTAGGGGGAGGTGAGAGCAGATTGGTAATTGCACAAGTTGCAGCAAAGAGAAGTTAAGCGGAATAAAATGTTAAGCTAAGCTTAAATTAAAAAAATATGCATATAGAGAAATAATAAATTGCATTAAAAGGTTCAGTCTGTGATATAAATCATTTAGATAACTTTCTAGGCTACACAACCTAATGAATCAGCCCAAGAGAACTATATATGTATATATATCTCACACAAATAAACATAAAACATTTTGCAAACACATTTGTCACGCATTTATATTTATTATAATTTATTATAATCTTTTGATGCAAAAAAAAACAAAACCACAATAACGACTCGTAAAACAAAATCATTTGGCAAATTCCCCTTGGCCGACAAAACCAAAATTGGTTACTCTCTCTCTCTTTCTCTGTATCTCCCCCACTCCCAAGGCAGTCATTATCATTAGCTGCGTATTCCCAAAACATATGCCAAAATAATACAATAAAAGGCAATCAGCAACAGCTGCGACACATTAACACTAACACTTACACACGCACACTCCCACACACACACAGCGCGACCAATCCAAAGTCAAAGCAAGAATGCAAAATTCGTTTTGCGTTTTTTTTTTGGTTGGAGGTTAAATGAGCAAAATCAAATTTTATCTGGGTGACCGCAAGAAATGTACCACTGTGCAGGCCTGTGGGTGGGTGTGTGTATGTGTGTGTGTGTGTGTGTGGAGCAACAACTGTGACCGCCTTTTAGCCACAATTCACAACTTTGAGCGCGCTCTTGCCAAATAAAGTTCTCTTATATCGTCAGCGCCACATGAGAAATGCCAATGAAACACAAGACTGCCAGCGGCAATGACATTTTTGTCGCCACCACCAAAAACAGTACAACAAAAACGACTAAAATGAGCAGGCAAACGAACGGGCAAAGAGTTTTGCTCAATTTTCGCTCGTTTTGTTGGTTGCTGCTGCTGCTGCTGTTGCTGCTGTTTGTGCCAGGGCTAAGAATTCACTTCCGGTTGGGCGAGTGGCCCCCGAAGCGATGCGAAGCGTAGCGCGTCGCTTTTTCCTAAATGTCAAGGATACAACAACAACAGCAACAGCAATACCAAATGCAAACAGCCAGCTTGCGACAAGGACAGCAACAGCAAGAGGAACAGCGACAGCGACAGCAAGAACGGCAGCCGCAGCAGCAACGCTATTGAATGCTGTAATTAATTATAGTGTAGCATACATTGCGGCGCTGCCGAATACAAAATGGCTGCATTGCTAACGATTAAGAAGAGAGTGGAAGGAGGCGCAGTTGTGGATTTGGTGTGAGTAACAGCAAACAAGCCATGCATCACATCACAGCATCACATGAGCACATTTTGAAAGTAGTTTTTCTCTCTATTTGCTTGCGATTAAGCACACTTGCAGCAATGAAATTAAAGTGCCACAAAATGAAATTAAATCCCAAGAACTACTTAAACTAATGCTGTGGTTAACATGTTAACAAATTGTCCGTCATTAAAGTATATTGGACAATGAAATAAGCTGTTTTAAAAACCTTTGAGAAAACTTTTTAACACCTCCCAAATCAACGATTAACACAATCTAATGAATCTAACTTTTAACAATTCGCGAGTTTATGTTCGCTATACTTTTTCGTGTTATTTTTCTCTGTAATCTCGTAATACCAAATTGGAATATTCATTGGGGTCGCGCTTTTTGACGTCAGCCTTCAACACTGGTAGGAAAGTTTTCCATTTATATACATATATATATATATATTGGGAACGGGGGTAGGACAGAAAGAGGAAACGCACAATATACGCAGCGTGGCGCCAAACTGCCATCAATCAAATGGGCAAAAGGAAAACACCAAAAGAAATAACCCCAAAATAGAACAGACAGCCAAGAAAGAAATGAATGCAAATAACACAGAAAAAAAAAACAGCAAAAAAAGGGTAGACAAAATGAACAACAAACAGCGAAACGCTTGACAATTCGCGTCACAGTTTTTTCAGCACTCTACGACAAAGGGAGGAGTAAAGTGGGAAGTGCTACTAGGAAATTAAATTAAAAACGTTTAGCATTCGTGTTGCATACTTTTCGGCTGCCTTGACGCAAAATAATGAAAGCCGAAAATGAGGCAAAACCTAAGCGAAGAGCTTAAAAACCAGGACCTTGTCACAGAAGATGCTCTGCTGAGTTGGCATTTAAAAGCGACCGACAATGGGGCGTTTTGTGGAAGTTATTTATACAAGTGTGTGTGTGTGTGTGGGCGTTTTTGTCGCTTGTTGCACGCAAGTCTGGCGCACAGTTTTGCGGTTAGTGTTTGTGCCATGCTGTGTGTGTGTGTGTGTGTGTGTGTGGCACATACATGGTTACCAACATGGGGCAACATGTGGCACTGTCAGCAACAACAAAAAGAACTCCAAAGTTGTGTGTGTGTGTTTTGAGTATATTGTTCCTTTGTCTCGTTGCGTTTCATTTGGTTCGTTAAGCGTCTTTGCCGCTACTCAAATTGTGGCAAAGTTAAGTAAAAAATCCGACAGGCGGCTCGCTCATTAAGGCAGACGCCAGGAGCAACAACCAGGAGCAGTCACACACACACACACACACACTCATGTGCTTAAGTTGTCACAGCAAAGCACAAAACTCGTAACTGAAAACAGTTGGCGCCGGGACCACCCGCAAGTTGGTACCGCCAACACCCACGCCCCCTCAAGCACTCCCCATCTCTCTTTGTCGGTGCTGCCAAAATCGCAGCATAGTCGCAACCGTGCTCTGAGTTAATTGAATTCGGCGTAGTTTAAGTTATACGGCAAAGCCATAAACTTGCACATATGCGTAAAACTGGCAGTTCTCAACTCTCAACTCTCTGTGGCTGTCATATATACTATATAACCAACATTTATACCGTTATTTATGTACTAACAGCACGAACGAACAAACACACACACATACACTTAGAAACTCTCATATGTGCGCGACTTAGTGGAAGGCTTTTAGTGCCGCTTTTTGGGGTTTCGCCTTGCATCAAAAACTCGTGCCGCGGCACTTAAAGTGCTTTATTATTTGCGCAACGAGTAGAATGTGAGCAGTCAGTAGAAGAAAACAACCATTACTTATGGTTACAATATAATGTATACGAATATAAAGTATATCCATCTGCAAAACGAGAAACCATACCAAAGAAGCAAGTTGCATGTAAATTATGTAAATGGCAGATGATACTAACTCTTTTTAGAATAAAGATTAATTTTTTTTATCGAAATATTATGGTTCGAGGAAACTAACTCAAACCCAAACTGTTGTCACGTTGCAACTGAAAGCAAAAAACTAATTTTAACAAGGAACTACAGAGAACATTTATACTTCCTTTCTGGCCCTCACTGAAACTGCTATGCAACTTGAAACCATCATGAAGTCAACTGTCTGACAGCTTTTGATATAGTGCAGAATGAAACAATGGTTGCGAAGTGAATGGTCTGAAGCAAAGGGCAAGTTTTGTGAGAGGTATACAAAGGCAATTGTTGCTATATACGAGTATGATGACTTATGTACATGCAGTAATGTACATTCTCTCTCTTTTTTTTCGTTGAGTGCGTGTTTGTTTAGTACACTACTTATAAGTGCGGCACTTCGCGTACAGCAGGCGACCCACAACAAAAGCAAGAGCGGCAACAAAATAGGGAGTCATCTTCATGTGGCTGCCACAGCTTAATACCACTTTAAATTACTTTCATTTCCGTTTTTGTTATTCCAAGCGCGTCGTCAGTGGCAGCCACATTTGCTGTTGTTGCTGCCAGAGTAGTGGCAGTTCGCCTTCGTCTTACCGTGCTGTCGTTTTTGTGTGTTTCGTTGTTGCCCTGTTTCAGTTTCATTTCGAGTTTTGAAGCATTGCTTATTCTTAATTAAGTTGCGCGCTACAGAAAATACTTGCAAGCATTTTTCATTCAGCCTTCGCAAAAAGTTGCCACAACAACAAAAGCAATAGCAATGTTGTTATTATAGGCACAAGCGGCAGAAGAGCCAACAACAATAACTTGCGCCTCGACTTTTCGTCTGGCGTTGAAATTTACACTTGACATGTCTGTAAGGTGCGTGACACAAGCTGCCTACAGCTTGCCACAGTTAATTCGCACCCTCAAATAGTAGGCTGCTGCAAAATTCATAACTGTACAAATAATCAAGGATGGCAGCAATTTAGTTGTTTTATGTTGATTAACTGGGCTTAACTTAAGACAGGCCGTTATCTTACACAAAAAAAAAAAAAAATAGAAAAAAAATACGTTAAGACTCTTGCGGGTTTTGCGTTTGTTAATTAAATTACAAAATTAAATTCTTAATTAAATTACAAGTCAATATCTTTTTAATGGCTGTCTAAAAACTGACACCAACCCGGCCAACACTCTATCCCAGCGACAAAACACTCAGCTCTTAGCCTTAACCTAAGAGCATCGCACACAAGTTTGACTCTCTCTTAACTTTTGTGCTGGCAGCTGCGCAATAACGTATATATATATGGTGAAGCTGGCAGCGACGTTGACGCACGTTCGCAGTGTTGTAAAACAACTGAAGATTCGAGGTTAACATGCCGGCAATTAATTTGGGCAGCCATTTGCAGATGTAATTCAATTAGGCAGCCATAAAAAAGCTTAACAAAATACCAAAAAAAAAAAAAAAAAAGAATCAAAACCGTGCGTTTTGGGGTTTCATGTTTTACTTTATGAGCAGCTGCGGTTCGGGCTCAAGATTGGTAGATTGCATTGAAAATCTGCTTACAACACTGTATTCAGAAACGCATTCGTTGGACAGCCAATGAAAAAATGGACACGAAAAGGCGCACATAAGAAAAAAATAAGTTGCAGTTGAAAAGGAAGCTCAAGCAAAGACTAGTAAAGTTTAGCCTGGGGGCGAGAAAGGCAATAAGAGCAGTCCCAGTTGTAAACTAAGAGAAAAGCAACAAAGCTAGTTGCCATTTTGTAAAGCTATATATATATATATTGTATATAATAACAATATATATGTATGTATGTGTCAACTAGTGGCATCGCATTGTGGTCAGTTTTAAGGTTGCTGCAGCCGCAGTGACATAAATAGATTTAAAATGCCGCCGGGATTTGTATTCAGTATTTTCTTATTGGACTTTGGTGAAACTTTCAAAATCACGAGATGTAATTGAAAACTTTCTTCAAAATGCTGTTTGCTCTTTTCTTTTATCCAGCGCAAGTTGACGATAGTAATGCCACGCCCTAAAACGCCCTTTCAATTCATATATATACTGTTATATTTATGTAAAGCTATTGTTACTTATACAAGTTTTGAACTGCAACTTTTAAGTTTTCAGTTCGTTTTTCTTTAAGGTTTTTCCCTTAAGCTTGGGAAAAAGATTTGACAGTACTTTGGATTTGAATAGCCAACTGTCAGATGGTAAAATCTGAATCAAGGTAAGTTTTATTAACTTGGATTGCTAGGTGAGTTTAAGCTTTTTGTTAAGGTTTTATTAAAACTGTCATTTCATTTAGGTTTTTGCTGTGAAAAGTTTATCTTACCTGATACTTAAATAATTTCGAGCTTAATTGCTTAAACTTACCTGAAAAGATAAGAAAAAGATATATATTATTTAGTATAAGCAAAGGGATGGGGATAAAAATGTTTTTTAAATTGCCCTTAAAAGTATGCTACAAAAATGTTATCTGTGAGTAACTTCATCAGACTTGTGCCAAATTCGATTAGTTTGCTAGTTTGCCACTTGACAATGGCTAAATTGTGGAATGCAGCTTCGTAGTAGTATATGCGTTACCTCTGGCTGCAAACAGTTAATCGCTGTCTGCGCTCAACGCAATCAGCTGCAATTGAAACTTCATTAGACGGCGACTATGTTGCAGTAGCAGCAGCAGCATTTGGCAGTAGCTAATCAAATTAGGCCTTGCACACTGACTGTATAGTAGATATATATAATTCGCTCAATTGAAGATCAAGGACAATTGCTTTGGTCGCAATCAGCAGGAAGAGCATTGAGTTATAATCATAATGCTTTGCCTTGAAGCTTAAAAGCTTTTATGTAAATGCAAAACAGGATTATGTAACTATTTTGATTATGAAACGCAATAATTTCATGTAAATGCTAACTAAACAAACTGCTAATCACACACAAAGCTATACAGTTGCAAAATGTAGCTAGATAAATACATTCCATTTGGCAATTGTTGTGCGCATTGGATGTACGCTTTTGCTATTTGGTTTGTGTGTTTGTATGTGTTTTTGGCAGACGTTTAGTTTGATTTATGCATATTGCATTCGTTACTAACGCATTTTGAATCGGGTGTGGAAGGAGGAGGAGGAGGAGGAGGAGGAAGAGAAAAGGGCAGCCCATTGCTATGCAACAATTTAATTGCCAACTGAATGTTTATTGATTTATGTCTGTGTAATGCACATTAATGCAACGACCTCCAAAAGATCTGCAACAGAGAATATATATTTTGGAATGTTCATTCGACCATTTGTTGTTGGGCAAAATGGCCTCGAGTGGAATAAATAGCATATAATCGTACATACATCTACCTAATCAGCTTATAAATTTACCAAAATTATTTTAATAACTATCAATTTGGACGAGCGCACACACGCATATTTATGAATTAATTGCTTTCGGGGTGCATTTAAATGTACGATTGCAACAACAACTGGACTGCGTTTAATGCGCATTGTGCCACTTGACGTATGCTTAATTACAAAATTGTTGCTGCTGTGTGTAAACATATTTTTGCCTATATCTTTCGGCTATTTGTTGGCAGTAAAAACCTAAATAAAACTAACATATTAAATCAAAAATGGCAATTGGTAATTCAATTTTAATTTCATTAACATGATTATTGTAAAACAAATAAATATTTAAATAACTAAAATAAAATGCATCAAGTATACGTAAAATCATTCGAACTGTTTTAAGACATAGCTGCAATTTTTAACTATTTTCTTACAATTACAATACAAATGCATAGTTATTGCTTTATTTATTCAAGAGTGTGTGATATGTTTGATCAATTTGTGGCTGTTAAATTATTATTAGTTTATGCATTTTAAATTTGTTGCAAAAGATTTTTGCTGCATTTATTTTGACACATGGTTGTAATAAATTGTTGCAACAAAGTTTTTGGCGACTGCAACAACAAACAGTGCCCCGGGGAGCAACGTCCAAACGCACCGCACTGCACCGCACTCTGTGCGGTTCTGCTTCTGACAGAGTACAGCCACACTCTGTGGTATGCATGTGTCTGTCTCTGTGCGTGTGTGCGGTGTGTGTGTAAAATCAAAACTTTTTACCCGCATGACTGTTGTAAAATGTTAAATGTTAAAATGTGGTAGGCACAGTGGTCAAAGAGTTTATGGTATGTGCTTATGAAATTGACATATTAAAAAATGCTGCAGCTCAAAAAAATTCTCAAGCTGCTTTGGCTAAGATTGCTCTAGGGATTGCCGGATTTTATGAAAAAAAACTGCTTTTTGAACTTTTTACTTAGCTTAAACTAAAATTTTCTGACCTTATTGATGAGCTGCTCTTTAACTATGCATATAAATTTGAATACACCTTTTGCCACACTGTGTTATACACGTGCAACAAACTAAAACTGAAACTAAACAATAACTTAAAGCATTTTGTTGTAGACTGACAAAACCAACTAACCGACAAATGAACACAGGACTGACAATGCCCCACAAAATTGTGAGCGTGCCCTTTAGGCCATACTAACCAATACTTCAGCTTACACCAAACTCACATTTCCCATTCCCATTTCCCAAGCTGGCGCACATCTCTACTCTCCCCAACTATTCCAGCCAACCCCTTGGAGCAATCTAAGCAGATTTGCGTTTGGCGCGTTGCATGAATAATTTGCCAAATTAATAAATAATCACGGATTTTCTGGTTTGTTAGCTTAACATTTGCATCTCTCTATCGCTCGTTTACAAAACCCAACCTTACCCACCCCGCTTCACATCCTGTGTGCTGCTTCCTATCCGCACCTACTCCCAAACTGGTTGCCTAACGCGTTTTCGAGTTCCCAGTTGGAAAGTAAATTGTTTAGTGGGAAACCCATCGAAAATTGAGTTCCGTTGGGGAAAACTGGTGACCAGTCACGCATGTAGTTTGGCACATCTAATGGATTGTTTGCCATTTACCATTAGGCGGCTCTCTTCCTGCCCTCCCACTGCCACAACTATCTGTCTCTATTTGTCTCTCACTCTCGCGCTCGCTTTTGGTGAAAAATATGTGATTTACATGGGAGATTTGCATTTGTAATGTTGCCACAAAATTAAAATGCATTCACACATAAATGGCTGGTACATTACGTACCCGAAAATTGCCGAAATATTATTCAAATTGAGCAAATTAAAACTACATTTATGAGACATATTTACCATGATTTGATGGACATACCCACAGCAACTACGTTGAAATGAACTAATTGGTAGTGCTTCATTCACTCGATGGGCTTCAATTAAAATGCCAATTAAGAAATTTGCAACTTCCGAAACATTAATTCCTCATACAAAAAGAAAAGCAGAGAGAAAGCGAGAGTGGGACTTTTTGCCCTTTTGTCGGTCTGCTGCCTTGGCTTGCAGCAAAATGGTTCACACACACACAACCCGGGTGTCTGTCTGTCATATTAACGGAAATTAATTTCAGTGTTGCATTATTTTCGTCATTTTGTTTTTTTCGCATTCTACTATTTTGCTTCCTTTAAATTCTCCATTATTCACATATTTCACACATATGTGTAAAGTATAATACATTATTTTTTTTAATTTATTTTCCAACAACAATGTGGCAATTTTTATAATTTTCACTCTCTTTGCCAGCTGCTGTTCATTTCCTTTTCAATGCACAAAATGTGCCATGCCATATGAAAAAAAGACTGTAAAACAAAGAGAAAACCGGTTTGAAAAAAACTGACGAGCGACAAACGGCAAACTGAATGCATTCAATGCGTCCATTCGTTGGGTCCGTCCATCAATTCCATGCTTCACTGTGCTCGCATTGTATTGACTGCGTCGTCATATGCATGACTAACTGCCTGACTGACTAAGCGTATGAATGAATGAAGGAAATAAGTATCTGACTGTAGTTAAATGCTGGGTATGATAAATTTCAGTTCACACCGAAATTAATAAGTTTATTCATAACAAGGAAGGATTCTCAGAAGAAACAATTAATGATTGCATCATATAGCAGTCAGATCAAATAAAACACATCTGTTAGATTGAATAGTTCTCTCGCGTTCAACTTTAATGCTAACTTGTATATATTTGTTTTCTATTGGCTGCCTGATTAGTATGCCAATACTAAAGTACGCCAAAAGCATGCCTGTCGAAGCCAAAACAATTTTCACTGATTACGCGATGTTGGGGGCGTTGTTATTGAGTGGGTGTAGAGGTTCTGTTCTGTCATAACACTTGACGAGTGAGCTTCACCATCATTCATTTTGTATGAGCATAGTGTAGCGGTGTGTTTCTTTGGTCGTGTTCATGTCTAGAAATGCAAATTGCAGGCAATCAATGACCACAACACACAACAGCAATAATAAGCACACACACACACACATACATTTGCACACCCTCTGCTTAGCTGTATTGGCAATTACATATGTCAGCTCGTTTGCTCTTTTCGTCCCTGACTGGGGCTCCCTATATATTGTGTGTGTGTGTGTGTGGGTCCCTTTGCTCGAAGGCTCGTGTTTGTGGATATTTGAACCTTCACTTGCCATTCATGCAGGCTGTCTACCGCTCATTTACTTGAGCTCATAACACCTGCACATGCTCTTGCCCGCCTGAATGCCTATGGGCCTGCATGGGCTTCAGTTAACCCTAAGCCTATATAGGTGTTGAGCCAATGGGTATTTTGTGCCTGATTTATGCCTCGTGTGCGTTCAATTGTTTGTTAGTGGCCTCACTTCCAACCTTCACCATCTGCATCTCTGTTTCTGTCTCTGTTCAACACACAGACAGGACACACTCCGTCGAGTTGTCAGGCAATTAAAGCACCGTGTCAGCTTCAGTTGCAGTTTTGCCTTTGCGTTTAAATTACAAATAATTAATGTTGTTCACCATTATTCGAAATTCTCCATGGAGCAGCAGCTAGCAAATTAAACTTGTGGCACGCACTTGAAACAGTGCAAAGATGGATCTTACTTAATTAGTCGCCTTGTTCGAAAAGCGAATGAGAATGCCTTTGTCATGTGGCTCAACTCGATTGAGATTCGTACTTGACTTGGACACAGGTCTTCCAACGTTTTGAGGTTTTGTCGGTTTTGTTTGGTTACGGTTGTAGTAGTTTTTGGTCAGTCACTTGGTTAGTTAGTCCTATGTGGCATTTTAAGCTGCAAGTGTGCGTGTGTGTGTGTGTGTGTAAAGGTGAAAGGTGATGCTGATGTTGGCAAAGTGAATTGCTTTGGAAAACCAATTAAAACTTGGCATTCTCATCTCACGGTTGCAAGGTCTGGATGCATTAATCTATCATGGCCATTGTAAGCTGTGTGTACATATTTACAAAATAAACCAACACAGTGCCATAAAATATTAAAGTAGTGGGAGTTGATTGCTAATGTTCCCCTGCCCCAAACACACACCCACACGCACACACACTTACTTCTAAAACTCTCTCAGGGCCACATCCGTCTCAAGTTTAAGCGCACAACTTCCGCAGCCATGGAACTTGACCAGCTGTGCGAGAACTTTCCAAATTTAACAATGGGAAAAAAAGCACAAGGGAAAATTTAAAGGGCAACAACAACAACGACTTACAACAATTTCGCAACAAGCTGCAACTTAAGCTGTAAAAACTTTTGTAATAACTCTTGTGCGGCTGGGTTGGAAAATCTGCGCGCATCCATAAAAAAATTGTTGTTGGAACTTCTTTTTTTGATGTTGTTGCTGTTATTGCTGCTGCTGTCGTTGCGATATAAAAGCAAAATTAACGCAACGCATCAACATTCGAGTTGAACTCTCTCTCTCTCTCTCTTTTGCTCTTGTCCAAACTCCTTGTCCAAGCTGGTGGGCAAAAGACGATGCCCAAACACTCTGGCAAAAGGGTGTGAAAACCGCGTAATAATAAAATATGATATGAAAACCTTGTAAAAGCGCCTTTCAGACAATTTATAACAGCAGCAACAGCAACGCCACAAAACAGGACTTGGATCAACCAGCACAAGTGATTGGGTTGGGTTTGGCTGCTTGGCTGGACTGTAGCACCGACTCTGCTGCTACCAGTATTCGATTAAAAATAAAAGGCAAATAAATGCTGTAAATATTGGATTTTGCTGGATTTCGTTCGTTCGTTCGTTGTATATGCTATGGCCGCCACGCGCACAAACAGTGGGCGTCTGGTTGGCACAGTGGGCAAATACATGATTGAAAACTCTTGTAAATATTAGATGATGTTTGCAAAAACTGTTTAAATACAATTTTTGCCATATGCTGCATTAAGCTTACAACAAAACATATTTATATTTATTTTTCTTCATCTATAGATTAACAACATGAATATTGAAACCCAGTGTACAATGTCAAGATTTGTTCACAACGCGAATGCGTTGCAATCAAATTTATTGCGCGTCGAAATGCTGTCAACAAAAAAAACAATAAAAACGGAAAACAGCAGCAGCAGCAGGCAAAAACCGGAAGCAACGCAGCAACAGGAAGGCACCAAAGTGGATAATATTACTACCCAATGCTGCTGCCTGGCTGGATCCTGTGTGATATGCTTGGGCAGCCCTTTGGCTAAGCATTTGACTGCAACAGCAGCAGAGAGGCAGGCGGGCAGGCTGGATGAAAGCGGCCAGAACTGGCAGGAAGATGGGGGTGGGGCGGCGAATCAGTAGGTTTGAGACGAATGTGTTACCAACCCGCAGCTGTGGTGATGGCAGCAGCACTTTTTATATACTTTTTTTCTCTCTCTCGTCTTTATTGAAATATGAGAGCGCCGGGGCGAACGCGTTGGCTGTCAGCTGCCTTTCGCTCTCGTTGTTGTTGCAGCTCTGGGGCAAATGTCAAGTGTCAGGGCGAGCCAGCAAGCGGATGGCAGTAAATTGCGTGGATTGGGCTTAAGTTCGCTGGTGCTTGAGTGAGTGAGCGAGGCTGGCGGGTTGGGTAAAAAGGGTAAGTATGTCGCCAAAATGTCATAATGCGCATCCTTTTGATGGCATCTTCATGTCACTTGCAGTTGCCCCCTACATTAACCAGCAACAGCAGCAGCAGCAGCAGCAGAATGCAGCATCTGTAGCCTTTATTTTTCGGGGGTTGTTTTTGGGCCAGTTTAAAGCCGCATGTTGTTGGTCACTTGCATTTAAGCCACTGTTCACGCCGGACAAACAAAACAATACAGCACAATGTGTAACGTTGCGTATACGTGTTGTTGTCCCTTTTAGTCACAGCGAACGGTGTAGCTTTTGTGGTTGTTGTTGTTGTTGTTTGTTTGCATTGTGCTGTTGAACACTTTGTCACTTTTGTTTTTACGCTTTCGCTTTATTGAGTTAATCGCTTTATGTGCCCCATGTTGGACACGACTCGTGGCAGCAACAGCATCAGATATATACATATATATCTCTATACATACACTCAGAGAAAGTGTTGAGAGTGGGCATTGTCGATTGGCATTTGGGTTATTTGCTATTCGACCATGTTTGCCTTTCTGCACTTTCAGCCAGCTCAACACTTTTAATTAATCTGCATCAGAGATAGTTAACTCTGCAACCTAACTACAAGTTGTTCCCCGTTTTTCGCATCGCTCTTTTTACTGCTCTTAATCGCCGCCACTGCTAGTTGGTTTGTTTTTTATTTCAGTCGCACTTTTGTCCAAACAAAGTTTAATGTGTTTTTATTGATTGCGTCAATATGCGGCCCACAATTTATTGTGGTCGCTATATAAATAGTACCACACTCTGCCCAAACCAAACCAATCACCTTTTCCACTCTGTGCGTGTGTACCATAGTTGGAATTTTGATTGAGCGCACGCTTGTTGATTTATGTGCAGCATTTTGACAATTTATGTGCGGTTGTCGTTTGTTGCGAAATGATATAAATAAAAAGCAAACAACATGAACATATAAATGGGGATAACAACGTTCGAAGCACTACGTTGGAAGTCAAGTGTGAATTGTTTTACTTGAAAGATGCATGCAAAATGTACGCTGAAATGTATGCTTTAGTTTTGCTGTCAATCGATAAAATGTTTTAACAAATTGAGTGGAATTTGATAAATAGATTAATGCGACATGCTATTTGTTCTTAATCAAAGATTGTATGCTTGAATTAATGTTTATTTACGAGTGACGAGTGCTTGGCAAACTAAGCACTCGTATGCAGTTATAAATGATGATTAAAAAGTTTAATCATTAGATTTGCTAATGCTTAAATCTATTCAATTTTCTATACGCCTTTCACAATTTGCTTGCTCTTGAGCTGTTGCAAAGGCAACGGCAAAGGCAACATAATGTTGCATTATCTGCATTACATTTGCATGACACTCATACGCCCCATGAGCATTGAGTCAGTCACAACGACATAGCCGAGTGAATGCGGGCTTAAGTTTGCAGCAAGATATAAGCTTAATATGTAAATAATATTTCAACAATAATTGCTTTTGAAACTCAAGTGCCAGTGCCAAGTGTCCAACCATCCGTTCAGCTGTCTATCCTGCCCCAAAAACCCCTTTTCAGTTTGTGCACTTAGCACACAATTTTCTTTGGTCGCTACGAACAAAAGGAAGTGACTGCTGCTGCTGCTGCTAGTGCTGCTAAAAATAATTAAAATTTAAAACGGAATAAATGCACAAGAATAACATTTACATTTATGCGTTTTCAAGCTATTCTACTTGCCGACGTTGCTTGGCAAATAAATTCAAATTCAACAAGTTAAGTTGAGATGCATTCACTTGAGAGAATAGAAAACGTATTTAAAATTAAACTAATGCTTATAGTTATTGCAAAACTATGGTGAACTCAAATGCCACTGCACATTGAATTGCAATGAGGCAACTTGTCTCCAATTGATGTGCACTCCGAAATGACAACTGAAATGTCAAGACAGTTATCTGGCCAGTGGCAGGAGCGAGGGACCAGTTGAAGACAGTTGCGACGGCAGCGACAGGCTACATTTGATGATGATGATTATCTGTTATATGTCCAAGACGACCGCAATTGAAAAGCAACTATGAAGTCAGCCAGAAGTGCATTGAAGCCGCAGGGGGGCGGGAGGGAGGTTAGGCGAAGGTACATACATAGTTGCATTGTGAATTTTAGTTGGCCATGCTGCTGACAATGCTTCCTACAGGCAATTGCATTTGCGTTGAGTTGAGAATTTTGTTCACATGCTGATATGAATTCTCAACTAGAGATTGAAGCAAAAGCTTAATATTAATATTAGTCTTTGATAATGGTATAGAGAACTTCAACGTACAAACTTGTGTCAGTCAGTCCGAATAGCAATGGGCGTGTGCAGGATAACGGAAATGACAGAAAAGCTCTCAGCAGCAAAGGCAACAGCATGAGACTTTGTTTTAAATATCTATTAAGTCGTTGAATAAATATTAGCATTGCTTAAAGGCACTTTTCTTTGTTGAAACACTTTGATTATAATCTAAAGAAATCGATTGCTTTGAGTTTTTTCCTAACGAGAAAAGTACTTATTCGCAGTTATGAGCTGCCAATTAGTCAAACATCTTTCACCTTTTTAAATACCAACAAACAACAACGAAATGCAAACAATGTGTCCTTGACAATCAAATTCGCCAGCCACTTTTAAGTCTTTACAAGAAGTCGTCAGCGAAGAGAGCACTTGAAGCTTAAAGCAAAAGCCAATTATAATTAAAACAAATTCCATTTGGCCTTATCAGCCACGAGTTATCAAGCGCGATAGCAGACCAAAGGGGCGAATGTCACACAGACAGGGCAGAGAAAAGGAATGGTAACGAGGGCAGCTACAACACAACGTGTACTTAGACTTGGATAAGAAAAAAAAATGTATATTTTCTAGTTGCTGCAGGGCTGCGTACTAACGACACTCAAATCAAATGCGATAATCTATGGCTCGAGGGCGAGACAGGACGTTGGCAGAAAAGGCTGCCGCATAAAAAAAAAACCACAACAAAAAGAAGTATATATATATATAAGTAGCCGCACTTTATATTTATGAGAAGCATTCGCATGCAGCTTTAATGGCCAAGTGGCTGGTCAACTGAACGACACAGAAAAACAGAAAGCAAAGCAGCAAACCGAAAACAGAAAATGAAAGAGTACGTCTGCTCAAAAAAGAATTAAAGTGGCTAGATGATACCCTGTAAGACACTTTACTGTTATATTGTTATATTGTTTACTGTTAGGTTAAGCAGTGTGATAACTGAATATGAAATCTGTTTCTTGATGAACTCTAGATTCAACTTTTTGTTTCTCTCTGAAACTTTGGTTCGCTTACTGGGTATAAAAAGTACGAAATAAAAACCCAGAGAGCCGCAAGTAATGGAAAAATGAGTAACCCAACCAACCCAAGGTACAGCTGGGCAGGTGGGGTGGCGCCTTGTGACGCCCACAAAAATACATTTCCCTTGGATTATTTAACTACTATTGATGGCGGCGACGGCAAACCAACAGGACATTGAGAGGGACGCAAGACAAAGGACGCGCAGCGTTGTTGAGTGAATGAATGAATAAACGAACGAAGGAAGAAAACGAAAGGCAAACGGAGAGAAAAAGGCACAGAAAGCAGGCATAGCAAATAAAAATAAAACTCAAAGGCGCCCGCGGGTGTAAAGAGAGGCGTAGATGGGGTGGCATAGGTTTTGTGGCAGTGTCTCGAATCGCAGAAGCCACGAAAACCAATGCAAGGGCATCGACAAGCGGCTGAGTAACTTGAACAAAGAGAAAAACAAGAAGAAGAAGCAACAGTAAAGCTTCGCTTACCTGAGGGCACAAAAACAAAAACAAAAAAAGGAAGGAGAGTGAAAAAGAAGAAGTAAGAAAGCGTAGGCTCGGTTTGGTTATTTATTTGCTCGTTTATTTTCAGCACTTTTCGGCGCATTTATTAGAAGTTGTTGCCGTAAGCATTGAACAAGGAACAACTCGAAAAAAGAAGAGAAAAAAAAAGAAGAAGCAGCAGCTGAGGCTTGCTAGTTTAGGGTGGTGGCAACGAAAAATTGCTTTAAGGGCATGGGGGAGGTGGTTGCTTGGGTGTGTAAATGGCTGCTTAAGCAACGAATGGTTTAAGCAAAAAGACAGAATAATATAAATATAGAAAAATATATAAAGATACGCACCTAAAGTAAATGAGGAAACAAAAAAATAAGTTGGAAAGCAGCTTCAAAATGTCGAGCGCCATCTATTGTTAGCAATTTGAACTGGCTGACATGTTGTCAGTGCCAGGCGATATTTTCTTCCTCTTTTTCGAGGTTTGCAGGGAAAGCGAATTGAAAATCATTTGTAAATCAAATTTGAAAAGCAGATAAAAGGATGCACAAAACGAGAGTTGGGAGCTGGGAAGCTCGGCTGCTTTTAACTGATGTGATGGTAGCGTTGGAGGGGGTGGTGAAATGGAGTCATTTTAAGGGGTGGCAGCGGCTTGAATTTGTTGCTGGTGGCAACGTGAAATTTGTCAAATTCAGCGAACATCATTCGTCATGACTTTAGCTGCCATGCGCTGATTCCGATTCAATTGGGTTTGGTTTTCGCTGTGTGTGTGTGTGTGTGTCTGTGCAAAAAGTTAAGGAAAGATATTTGCCTCTCTTCTCAAAGTGGTTTTTTTGGGTAGGATTATTGGCAGCGAACTTGTGAGAGTCTGACATTGGGGCTTTGTCCGGATAAGCAGTGCACAATGTTGATGATGATGATGACGATGATGATGATGCTGTGGTCTTTTGGGCTGGCTAGATAGATAGATAGACAGACAGAAGTTGGATAGATAAGGATACACAGAAAACTAGGGGCAGATAGAGCTTAGCTTGACTTTCGACTGTCATTCACGAACTTCTTAATTGTTTATTATTAATGATGGCATTGTCGTCGTCGTCGTCGTTTCGTTGCTGTTGTCGCTTTCTGTTTATTTTTGGTTTGACTGTCAAATTGAAAATGACAAAAATGAATAGCCAGACACAGTTGGCGGCGGCGGCGGCTTCATCGTCATCGCAGTCCGTTAAGCCTTGGGGGCTGACTTTGATGAATGCCTGAACTAATTGATTGCCCTGCACTGCCTTGCCCTGCCCCTTCCTACCTTTGGCTAGCCACAATACCCATTCACTGTGCCGTACGCACTAAAAGCAATCGCTGCAAATTAATACAAGCACTTTTCTCGCCAATCAGACATGGCTGGGTGGAAAAAAAATGCCACTGTCCGAGCTGGTAAACTAAGTTAAGAATCACAGAATGAGAGTAAGATTGCGGGAAAGTGCGTGCTATAAATAAATTGCCGCTAAAGCAATTTTCAATAAATGACAGCACTTGTCTCAATACTAGAAGAAGAAAAAAAAAAACTGTGCACTCAATCAATAAGCCTGATAAGCGAAGTCGGGCGAGCCGTCTATTATTCCAGTTAATAGAGGTAGTTTTTTTTTCTATTCTTTTTTTTTCTTTTACTTAGCTTGAAGTGTAAAACGCTTGAAAACCATTTGGCTTTTTGATGGGCTCACATAAATTTACGATTATGCCGGCCCATTACATAACGAAGAGCTTTTCTCATCAATGTAATGGGCATATTTCACTAGCATTTCGAGAAAGTTTGTGTTCTAGCCTTGAAATTGTGTGTTTTATGACTTTTGGGCAAATATTTGCTTATGCGCTTGAAAGTTGCTTCTTTTGGAGTTGGCGAGTTGGGCATGGTTTGGGTTAACAGCATGTGTTAAGGTTTATTATTAGATTATAAGCTTGCTACAAATAAATATTATAAGTAAAACTAAGCGTTTTTGTAACCACAGAAAAACAACCAACATTAGCAACACAATCAAACTGTGCCCATTGTATGGCCAAGAGAAAGAGATAGGAGTGCAACGAGTGCTACCATTTGCAACAGGCAATGTGTACTCACCGTGGTTGTGGCCGGTGTGGTGGCCGTGTGCGGCGTATAGGCGGCATATGCCGGTTGGGGCAACGGTGCCGTATAGCGATAGGCCTGCTGGGCGACCGCAGCGGCGGCAGCGGCAGCTGCTGGGGCATAGCCCTGCGGTGTCCAGCTTGTGGCACCACGATATGGAGCGCCCGCTGCTAGAGCGGCGCCAGCAGCAGCAGCAGCTGGACTAGTCATGGCCGGTGGACGCTGTGGGATGGCGCCTTTTAATGCAACGGCTGAAGCGGTCAACGGTGCGCCCGGGAAAGCGCTGCGCTGTGTTGGCTGTGCGGCGGCGGCTGCTGCGACGCTAGCGGCACTGGACGAGCCCTGCAAAAACAACAGACAGAGAGAGGAGCATAGATATAGTATAGAGTGTTGGATTTGTGCATGGCATAAATAATGCAGCAGGGCATGGATTTTGGTTTTGTTGTTGTCATAAATAGAAACCGCAGCGGCAACAGCAGCAGCAGCAGCAGCAGCAGCAACAACAGCTGCGTCTAACGGTTGGCTGGCACAGGCTTTGCTTACCGCTAGCATAAAACCGCCATGACATCCGCCATGACACAAACACGCACACCATCACACACACACACACACACGCAGTAACAGTTAGGTGGTAGGTAGAATTTTTATTTTATTGAGTGCCAGTTGCGTCAGTTCGTCACAACAAAAGCAACAACGAATGTGTAAACAACAAAAGCGTTGCACATAAATAAATTGTTGCAGCAAAAGAAGAAGAAGAAGCGAGAAGGGTGCGAGTGTTGGGCGTGTGGGCGTGGCAGATGCAACAGTGACTCTATATGTGTTGTGTCCTTGCTGCCTTGTCGCGCTTCCTGTGTGTGTTCCAGTTTTGCATTGCAAATGCATATTTTTGCAAGGCTTTTTCTTTCCTCCTTTTTGGTTAGCTGCAGGTTATAAACACAAAAATAACTGCAGGTCCCTATTTACTCTTTCTCCCCTCTCTCTCCCCTTATGTATGTAAGTATATCAACTGATATATTTGTATGCGCTGAGCTGTACACACACAAGGTGAATAATTTCATGTTGTGAATTTGGCATTTCTCTTTTTAGTTTTTTTTTGTTTTTGTTTTTTGCCTGTTTGTTGTGCAAACCGCAGTTCAAAATTTGTTAAATAAAGCAAGGGGAGAAAAAAACAAACCAAAACGCGCCGAAAGCCGGATACAACAAAACGCCATTTTGTTTGGTTGATTGGCTCAACGGATGCGAGTCATTCTTCTGCTTGCAACGACTCGCTTTCAACTTGCGTCGCGTGTTTGCGTTTGATTTTTACTGCAAAATTGCCAAACTGCGAAACGAAATATAGCCAATGTTTGAATTTGGTTTTCTTGCGTTTGCCAAATACACAACATTCACCATTTCCAGTTAATTTTTTGGCGTGCATGCAATTTGTATGCGGTTTTCGTTGCCGCAGGGCCTAAACTGGGGTTAGCGGGGCCAATTGCCTGTCGTGTAATTTGGCAACCAAATGACAGGCAAAAAAAAAAAAAGCAAAGAAATCAACAACATACGGCAGCAATGCTTTTCAATTGAAGGTGCTGCATTTTGTGGCAGTCGTTAGTCAAGTTTCAAATAAACCTGCAACTTTAAGCTACAGTTTGCATGGTAAATCTCTTTATCCAAAGAAATGTGTATAAGGTAAATATGTGCGGATCGATATAATCGAATCTGACAAGAGCTTATAATAAAATAACATAATCGAATAGTCAAATTACTCATACGACGTGCTGGTCTTAGTTTTTCGCTTCTCCAACATTATCCTGCTACTTTAAGTATTCACTTTATTTATAAAAATTTTGCTTAAGCTTCTAGCTAAAAGTCTACTAAAAAAAAAATGATGCCACGGGATATACTTAAATGTAACCTATAACAGTTTAAGCCCTATTATACCTCTACATACCTAAGGAAGTTTTACGGTTATGCGCATATGCCCCCTTCTACTAACGAAAACTCCTAAACTCCCATCAATTGCCTCAATTTTTCGGGTGGCCATAAAAACGTACAGGCAACACACATTTTAAGCGCACAAATGCAATAAATTTAAGCCGCTAAATTAGACACGTTTGGCACATTGTATGGCAGGCAGGGGAAACCATATACATATATATGTATATATAGGTCTATGTATATATCCTGGTATACAATTGCTATCGCTCGTTGTGGGCTGGTCTTGGCAAAAATAATCATAAAGGTAATTATTTTATCGTTCGCTGAAATTCGCTTAATTTCAACGTCGACTGAAAATGAAAAAAAAAAAGAAGAAAAACGAATACCAACCAAAAAACAGTCAACGACTAATGGAAAATATGAGGCTCAAGCGCCTAGTCAAAGGAATGTGGGTGGCAAAGGCAAAGGAGAGGGGCTGCGGGGAAGGGTAGCTACTGTGTGGCAAGGCAGCGTAGACGGCGTACGAAGCGACAGCAGCAGCAGCGGCAGTAGCAGCGGCAAATGAGGAAAGGCACAAGAATGAGGACGTGATTAATTATCAAATTGGGAGCCATTATCGCGTGCACTTCGGTTGGAGGGTGTTATAAACTTTGTGGCACACGCACAAACACACACACAAGCATAAACATAGACATAGACAGCTGAAAAGAAAAAGCTTCAATTTATTTTTGGTAATTTTCGTCGCGTTTTGAACATTTTGTTGACGCTTTTGTTCTATTCTATTACGGATATTTTCGGTTTTCGCCATTTTTATGCAAAAAGCGTTTGTGTGCTACGCCCGTAGAAGGGAGAGGGAGTACTGCTGCTGATAGTCCCTAGCTTTGGTTGAGGCCAGTTTCTGTTTGCTCTGGAAGCTTCCTCTTTCCGTCTGTCTGTTTGTCTGTGTGTCTGGCAAAGGCAAACACAGAGGCGCACCAGTAACAAAATCAAGCGCAAAATATTAATGATAATAATTTATTACAAACTGACAGGTAGACAGGGACGTTTGGTGGAGTTGGGGTATACCAAAAGGCAGTCAGATTGGCAAGGGGTGGGCGAGAGAAGCAGGATGGAAGTGTCGCTGTCACGCCTTACTCATGGGGCAAACTGATAAACGTTTTGTGATTAGCGCTGCCAATGTTCTTATTTTTTCTGTTGTAGTTGTTGTTGTTGTTATTGCTGCCGGCTCGACAGCCATTGTCATTTTTATTGTAATTTTTGCAAAATTTATGCGCATTTGGTTTTATTTTATTTTTTAAAGTACGTGAGCTTGGATAATTGTGTGGCTGTGTATAGACAGAAAGAGATGACGAGATGTAGAATGAGTATAGCGTGTGTTTGCATAAGTCAGAAAGCCGTATTGAATAAATTATATACCAGCTCATTTTCAAATGCTATGTCAAATATTTAAGTTATATTTATTTAAGTTGAGAAAACTTATTCCTTTTTTTGTATTATTAAAAGTTTTAGATGTCGCTAATGATCTTTATTTTAACAAAAGTAGCTCATAGAAAAAATATTTTTTCCCTCTTATTATTGTGTATTTTTAAAAATCTGCAAGTGAAACTTTTAAGTTAAAAACTTTCGTAACACTTTTTTCTTTTTAACAGAAAGTCCTTAAGTCCCTTGGCTTTATTCAAGTTTTTTTTTAGTCTTTAAATGCGACTTAAGTTCCTGGCAAAAAAAAAATTGTGCATTACTTAATGCAAAACTAGTTGAAAAGAAAGCCTAAAAAATAAACTGCTGCAAGCGACTCTCACTTGGCAATGCAAAGACAAGAAAAGGATAAAACAAAAAAAACAAAAAACAAAAAACAAAAGCAGTGCTAAAGTAGAATGCATAATATTTGCATTTGGCTTAAGAAATGTCTGCACATACACACCTATATAGTATTTATATACATTGGAAGGTTGTGTGTGTGTGACTCTTTGCATAATTCATATTTTCCAACCACTTATTGTTTAAACTAAATAAAGCAAAAAACTTTTTCCATAATTAAAACCGACAGCAAAGCGCTGAAAGTCGCCTGGGGAAAGGGTGCTGCCCCCAGGGGGAGGTGGGTGCTTGGGTTTGGTAAGCGCCGCATATGCCCAGCGGGAAAGGCGCAAGAGCGGAAACAAAAGAATTTTCCCTTTTTTTGCCATACCCTGCCGTTTGTAAAGTTGTGCAACAGCAAAAGTAAGTATTATTCAAAGCTTATTTTTTTTCTTCGAAGCATTGTAAGTAATTTTGTAGGGTATCTTTGCGTCGACTACTTCATTACTTTAAGTGCTACTGATTTTCTGGCTTGCCTATTTGAATTCTATGCGGTAAATTAAATTTCGTATTGTCCTCGCATTTGGGCATGATATAATAATGGTGAATGGGATGTGTGGGGTGGAGGGGGCGTGGTATGGTCTCAAAATAGCAGCAACTAAAATCGGCAAAACAAAAGCGCGACAGGAGGTGTGGCACAAAATTAAAATGAGCGAGCGGCACACAAACAATACACAAAAGGAACAAAATATAAATTCCCTTTTTTTTATCCTTGTTTTTGTTTTTCTATGCAAATGCATGGGCGAGAGTTAGTATGCGTGTGTGTGGGTGCATTTCATATGCAACTTTTTCAGCCTATTTTGCATATTTTCTGAGACTTTTTCTATAGGCCATGCAAGCCCAACGGGCAGAAAGGGAAAGCGCCAGCCGTTGCAGTGTATTTTTTGTTTGTTTTTTTTCTTCTCGCAATTATTTTATTTACATTTTCAGTTTTGCACTACTTGTTTGGAATATTTCGTTTTCTTTTTTGTTTCGTTTTATATTTTGGTGTGTGCATCCACTCAGCTTAAATATGAATATGCATATGAATAGTATTTTTTTTTATGTTTTCTGAATGTCTGAACGTTTGTTTATATAAATTTTCTAGTCTTATAGTATTTTGCATAGAAGTCAACTCTGGTTAATAACAGTCAGCTTTTGTTTTTTGCGTGGGCTTAAGTAATTGGACAACATATGTGTTATAATTCGGTTTATCATAGGACAAATTCCTAGAATTTAATGCTGCTTAATGCCTAAATCTTAATGTCTTAGCTCCATTAGCAGGATTTCTGCGTAAAAATATATTTTCTCACGTAAAATAAACTCTCAGCATTCCACAAGGCAATAACATAATTCATTTCACAAATTCTTTAAAATGAGGCAATAAAAAAAAGGTGTTTTATATAAACCAACGACAGCCTTATTTGATATCTACAGTTGAACCGAACTAAAAATGTCTATAAAATGGGCTTAAGATGTTTTACAAAAATCTCCATTATGCTGAGATAAAGTGACACAGAAAGACGGTTTCCAAAAACTGGGCAATTCATCTCACAGTGCGTTTTATTTTATGGCCACGTCGTCTTAGTTAAGTCGAGTCAAGTGAGGCATAAAAGTGGATGCTCTTGCCAGCCGGGGCCAACCAAAAACCCTATCGCCAACACCCTACACTCTCTGGCGCAAGCACCTTGGCAAAACAAGGCAAACAAGAACAATCTGCGTGCCGTCAGCGACGCGTGCAAGTTTTATGTTTCCATCATAAACGATAATATATATAACAGAGAAGTAGCACATTAAATAGAGCCCATGACAGAACAGGAGGCAAACTCGTGCGGAGCAAAACCCTACAGGATACCTCAAAAGTAGCTGGCTCTAACTCAGTGCAGGAGGTTTGGGGGCGATGTAAGGGCAGCACAGTAGCACCCGTCTGTGCAATAATCAATTTAAAATTTTGCACGCCCCGCCTTGACAGGAGAACATTCAACAAATTTTCATTAAATGTAACAGCTAAAAAAAAAAGCACACACACACAAAGTACAACAAAACGTTGCCCGAATAAAATCCAATAAAATGAACGAGTTGAAATGTCGCATAGGCGAGACGTCACCGTGGCGCAAGGGGCATAGGGGCTTAGCTTTAGTCGTTTTCGTTGTGATTTGAAGATATTTTTCTCTTGTTGCCAACACACATACACACACACAAACAACAATAACAATTGCAGACGGCGTTGACAAAAAATGAGAGAAAAAAAAAACAACATAAAAAATGACATTTACGAGAAAATTACATTCCCCAAAAGCAAACGAATCGGTTTGAATGCTTGTTTAGGGGTTACGTTTGGAATTGAACTTGGAAACGGGTTAGATCAAAGCTCTTAACGCCTTTCTTGTTGTTGTTGATTTTTTTTTTTTTCTCTTGTCAGCAGTCAAGACAGAAATGGTTTTAAGTGGCGTTAGAAAAACTGAATAAACAGCTGTTTGTTATTTATGCGAGAAGTGCAGAAAGAAATCAACTGCAAATACTTTACAAACACTGAATTTTTGTTGTACAAGTTTGTATTTTAACTTAAGTTTAACCTTTTTTTTGTATTCATTAAGTTAATTCACAGCTTCGGTTGCATCCGAGAAGTGCTGGCAGACTCAAACTGCTTAGTTATAGCATAACTAAAATAATTTGCAACTTTTTCGCGCATTCTCTGTCTCTAACCGGTTTTGCCTTTCCCGTTTTGGCAACAGTTACTGTTATTTATGCCACGTATTTATTTTTAGGCACACCATAAAATTACATTTCCGAGCAAACTGCAAAATTGCATTTCGTATTTTATTTAAACTTTTTGGTTCTTTTTTTCCGTTCGCCTTTGGCCTTTTTGGCGCAGGCCAACTTTTTATTTTTGGATGAGGCCCACACAACTGGAAAATTATTTTGTTAATAAATTCAAATGCAGCTGGTAAGTGCAGCAGTTTTTTTTTTTTGGGGATATGAGGCTGAGCCGTGTCGGCAGCTGGCCAAAAGCACGACTCATTTAAGCCATCATTTAAGCTCGTTTCCTGTGGCAGTCACGTGCGCATCATAAATTCAACGCTCGACAAAAATTACAATTTTAGTTTTAATGAAAATTGTGCACTGTAATTGTAAATGTTTCAGCTTGCTCGTCTTCCCCTGCTTCCCTTTAGGCATTTATATTTACTGCACATTTTTATTGAATTTTTAATGCGCTCATTGTGCGATTTGATATTCAGTTTGTACTTTTCCCCAAAATGTATGCTATGAATTTTTATTATCCCCAGCAATTAAATAAGCAAAATGACAAAACATTATTGGACATTATATAATGAAATGCCGCATAGTTTGCAAATCTAATTAAAGTACCATCTAATGAACTTTGTTCGAAGGTGTGCTGGCGGGCAATGATGTGTAGAGTGGATAGAAAATAAACTAGAATAGACTGTGCAGAAACTGCTATATTTGTTCTGTTTTTCGACTGTTACAAATGCTCATCATATCCTGTTTAAAAGTAAACAGGTTATGTTGGCTAAACATGAAAAAAAAACCCAATTATCTATCATGTCAAGACACAAAACTCCTTCAACCTACTGTTATCTTCAACGTTAGGTTGTGCGTGTTTTCGCATTCGTCAGCTTGGAGAGGGCAATGCTTAAATTAAAATCTTTAAGCGGCTTTATGGTAACCAGACGCCCATTTTGTTGGCCATGTAATCCATGCAAGGCAATAAATCTTTGTGTGCCAGAGCAAAACGGAAACCAGCTGCAGCTTTTCTTTAGCGATTTCGTACAGTATTCTTTTTTGCGTTTTTGTTTCTTTGGCCTTTGTTCAACTGGAGGCAACAGCTCAACATTCAAACCGCAGACGTTGGCGGTCCAGAATTTGTAGTGCATCGCTGTTGAGCCTCCCACTCAAGAGAGGCTACAATACAAAACGCAAAATTTAATTATAATTTTTGGTCTGCTTCTGCACGCTTTTCAATTGCGTTCCCTTTTGGGGGGGGTTCTCTCTCAGGCCACAATGAATGAAAATTTATGGAATTGCTGCTGTTGCTGCTGCCAGTGCCAGTGCCTATGCCTGTCTATCTAAATATCTATTCCATTACTCAAGCAACTGTTGCCTAGCAATGTGACTAGTTAGGTGTCTACTGTCTCAGGCCATGAAACCACAAAAGCCTTAAGACATTTACATTAAAAGTTTGATTTCTAATTAAATGCTGTTTGGAGGTCGAGATATGCAGGCGCAAAGTTATTTGTTATATACGTATACTTGTTATGGTTCAGTAATCCGAGGTTTTGCTGTTCGGATCAAACAAATCAAAACCAAAAGATCGCTTTAAGAAATGTAATTTATTTTAAACCTGATACACAAACGCTTAATACAAAAATGTTCATTCAAAATCGTGTACAGTATTGGGTTTCAAATGCTTCTTGGAACAGTCAAAAAGTGTTTGCACATTCTTAAGAATTTTTAACAATGACACAGTTCAATAATTTCAACACACTTGCTACCCAAAGCTTCTAAGGAACTTGCTCTTGTTACTTTGTTTTGTGAAATTTGATAAGTTAAAACATTTTTACAATGCGAAACACGTTTAACGGACGTTGTAAAACATTCTAAACAAATGGGTTTCCGCCAAGTGTCAACATATACGAAAATTTTGGCAAACAAAAGCTTACAACAACCTATCAAGGAATTTGAGATTGTTACGATTAATGTTTAGATTATGATATGGCAATGGAGTCAAATTTCAGAGCTTGGCTGAGCAAAGTGTTTTTTTTGTGCCGTTCCATCATTTCTTCAAAAGTCTGCCTGCTATTTTATAGTTCAGAGGCCTTTTAACGTCGTACCTTCTTTCGGTCTGCTAAACCTCAAAAAGAAGTTGCCAAAGAAAAAGCTAAAAATGGAGGAGGCAAAAAAATGGCATTTCAATTGGAGACTTGCGGCTTGAAATGTTGTTGACGGCATCGTTAGCGTATAATTAAAAAGCATAGACCCATTTTGAGAAGTGTGTAGCTGAGCTGTATTTTTTGTTTCGTTCTTTCTTTCTAGACGGTTTTCTTCATCTTTCATCATGTAGTAGGTCTTGTATTTGTTGTGAGCCAGGCAAATGTTGTGTTTTAATTAAAAATAATCGAGTTTTGTGAGCGCAAATTGCAACAAAATGAGTTGACAAAAAGTTTTTGGCGCGTTGCATGCAAGGACAGAAACAAATACATGTGTGAGATAAGCTTCAGTTCGTCTGTGTGTGTGTGTGAGTGTGCATGTGTATATGTGTATGTCTGCCGCCATTTTGTTCATTTTGTAAGACATGTGGCTGCTACGTGTTGGTATCTGTGTATGTGTGTGTGTTTGAGTAAAGCCAAACAAAATGAAAATGTCACTGCATATAAAGGCAGGAAAAGAAAGTACGTGACTCGCATTGCCGGAAATTAAGCGGTGTCCCAACACGTCCAATCTTCTTCACAAGCACACACAAACACACACAGACACATACATCGACTGACACAAAAAAGGGTGTGGCAGAGGCAGGGAGGTAAAGTTGTTGCCTGAGGCAGGCGTACAGACGACAATTGCAGCCGCAAAATGTCGCTTGTTTGTCAATAACAATGAAAATACGACAAAATTGTGAAAGATGGCGGCAAAGAGTTTGAGAAAGCAGAAAAGACAATATAAACGTAGCATACTTTCAAGCTCAAAATACAATTTAACAACACTTCTGCAATATAACAATTGCACAAAAGTGCTTTATGCTCATTTGCAGCTTTTGTTTGGCTTTGTTTTTAGCTCTTGTTTATTTGTTGTCAGTCAAAAAACTTTTTGATCAGTTCCCATTGGCCATTAACCAACTCTCTCCACACTCACACAAAATGTCCCAAACTAGTGGATACTCCATTCTAGCCTTTGCAATATTGCTGCGCGAGTGCACAAATTGATTGTAATTGCGTTGCTCATCAGTCGGATTGAGTGTACAATACAAATTGAAATGCAATCGGTCCGGCAATGAGTTGTTGTTGCTGCTGCTGGTGGCTTTTTAATACTATTTGTAAACATACGCATGACTGAAATGCTGGAGCATGGCATAAGCACTGCCAATAGCCAGGGCATTGGCATTTGAGTTTGATTCCATTGCCAGACAATTGGAACAGCAGACTAAACAAATGTGTGGCATATAAACAAAAATAAGCGCTGGCAACCGAATGAAATGCGAAACTTGTAAAGGCAAAATACTTGTGTATCGAAACAAGTTAAGATAAACACTTAATGTGAGAGTCAATGTGATATAGAGTAACTCAAGTACATAAGAATATACATACGAAGCACTTTAGAAGCCAATATTCATAATACTGCAGGATGCTGTCCCTTTGTTAATTTCAAAATATTTACATATTATGCACACATTACACAAAGCCATACACAATTGTACAATAGCCAGTCAAGCACAAATGAAAATTTAAAGCATCTGCCAGAGAAATTCGCTTGCCAAATGCTGATACAGGTTACAATAGCAAAAGCAAAAGCGAGTGGGAGATACATATTTATATGAAAAAGCACTCTTTTTTTATTCTTTCTTTCTTTGGGCCGTAATAAAATGTGGGCAATTATTTAGGCTTTTAACATGTCAGCCACGTGGCACACGCAACGCAAATCGGAAACGGAAACAGAGACACACACACACATATGGACCAAATATCTATGTGTGTGTGTGCGTGAGTCTGTGTTGTTGGGCATTTGTAGAAATTGAATTTTGATTTGGGTTGCCATTAAAACGAATTGCCAAACCAAATGTAAGACATATTTTGTCTTGAATGCCTTACAAATAAACTTTGCCCAAATCAAGCAAACGTTTAATGCTACATATGTTTGAAACGTTGATTGTACGCATTCGGATGTGGGCAGGGACACGTGGTAGAGGGTTCTAAAGTAAGGTTAACATTTCTGCCTGATTGGTAACTCAAGACATTTAATGAGTTTTGTGAGTGGGCCGTAGAAACCTTCAAACAAACCGATAAAAAAGAAAAACAGGGTTTGAGTAAGGCTTAAGCAATTCTTTTAAATGAGTTCGAAGCAAGAAAAAAAATGCGACTGCGCAAATAATTGAGAGCATATAAATTACAGTTTGTTTACTCTTGCTTTATTTGTACGTAGCACAAAATCAACTGAAAATATCAAATTAACATTGACATTTCATATTAATGGCATATACGATTTCATATACACTCTGGAGAATTGAAGAGAAGAAAATGTATCAAAAAGTTTAGATAATTTACAACTTATGTCTTAAAGAGTATTTTCCAAAGTCATTATCACGAGCAACTCAATTAGATTTATTTCTATGTTGGTTAGCTAGACATTAATTATGCCACGGGGTATAAGAACCATTTCGGGGTTTGCTGTTTGATCAAGTCAATCAACGGTCTTGATTGCTGAACTCGAACTAATTTGCTAAATTTAACAAAGCGCGGTCGACGACGCTGCCTAAACACATATACATAGCCTGCAGCTGTTTGTGTGTGTATAAGTTGGCAGTGGGTATGGGGCCAAGTTAATTACAATAATAAAGCTAATTTCGTTGTACGTTAAAAGGCAAAAAGGAAAACCACAAATTAGTGCAAGAATAACGAAAGGACATTACACAGACTCTATGCGTCGGGGCGGTTGGGAAGTTGACTTTAGTAGGTGAAGTTGGTCGTCGACTGTTCTGGGACAACAACTTATCTCAATCTAAGACACATTTTTCAACGTTCTCTGTTTTTTGTCACAGCAGCAAAAACAGCAGCAAAGGTGGATGCCTCTGTGGTTGCTGTGTTTCTCTCATTTATCGCTCACATTTTTGTTTGCGGTTTTTTCAGGTCACTCTTAAAATACTTTTGGTTTCTTGTTTCTCTTTTTTGCATAATTTATAGTCAAAGTGCCGACCTTTTTCCTACACCCAGTCACAGTTCATCCCACCTCCGTTTGCGTCATTTTCACTTTGTATTTAATTAAGAGTGCGTGTGCTTGGAGTTCTCTACAGTTTCAAGTTTTGTGTTAATGCCACAGCACCGCCCAACTACAAGCGAGAGGCAAGCAAGCAAGCTTTAGTGTCTGCCTCAAGTGTTTATGGGTTGCGTCGGGGAGTGAAGTGGTGGCGTTGGTTGTGAGAGTTTGCCAAAGTTATTAACTGCCACTAATTACACATTTCGCCCGAATCGGATGGCTACGCATTTATATTCCATGGCGGTTACTTTTTCATTTTTAATACATATACATATATATATATATGAATCCTTCATAAAACTGCTTGTTGTTGCGACTGCGGCCATAAAAATGCTGGTAATTATTGCTACGGTTGAGTTTTTTGTTGGCGCTTGCTTGGCTCTTGTCTTAATTACAGTGGATTATAAATATTAAAAAACGGAAGTCGTTGCCAGTAATCAGACATCAGAGTAGCTGGCATTTTGTTAAAACGTAGAAATGGCTGCTTAATGAGCAAAGGAAGGGTCGAAGAATGGGTTCGCGGCAGGAAACAGGTAGGTGGGTGCATGATTAAATGGATCACATCTATTCATATATACGAATTGGGTACAATTATTAAGGCGCTCAAAAAGGCAACAAGACTGCAAGTAAGATTAGGAGTGACAAAAGCAGAGATAAGGGATGTAAAGCAGTAAAGCTTATTTGAGTTAATTAAAATGGACTTGCAACGATGAAGCAATTTAAATGATTAACACTTAAATATTAAAAGCTAAAAATTGTGTTGCGTAAGAACAAAATGCCAAAATATGTCAAACAATTTAATAAAAATCAAACAAAAACTTTTTTGATTAACACAACAACAGCTGCTGCTGCCATCAAAAGCTGAGAGTCACGTCAAGCAAATTTCCGTTCTAAAAAAATGTAGTAATATTTTAAGTTTAGCTGTTTTTTGTGTGTATATATAAATATATATATATAAAACACTTTCCATTCTTCTTGTTCCATGTTATATATTTTCAAAACACTTACAACACATTTTGCACATATGGCAACGTCACGCTTACATCAAAATCTCATGTTGCCAAACACAATGCCGTACGCCTTCCCTGCGACATCTCTCTACCCCCGTTTACTTAACAACAAGCTAACCACTCAAGAGCAGCCGGTTCGCAATTGAGTGCTGGAAATTCTAATCCATCTCAGCGCAAGACTATAAAACAAAATAAGGTAACAAGAAGCGTAACAAGCTAGTACACAAACTATAAAACTAAAGCAGAGTTTGACAGTAAACATGGCAAAAATAAAAACGACAGATTTAATATAAGTTAGGATTGACGTATACGTAATATGAGTTCTAAGCACCGTTCTTCACTTGATTGAAAATAAAAATGTGATAATAAAGGCAGCTAGAGCCATTACTTGACCAGGTAGCTAGCTAGCAGTAGTCCTGGTCCTTGTCTTGACTTATGTCCTGCACTAGCACAGAACAACAACAGCTGCCATGTAGGGCGACACCAACTCCTTCACCCACACCCCATACCATCTGCAACTCAAGCACTGTGCAAGCAGAACATGACAAGCTGCGACCAACAAGAACAACAACAACAACAACAACTTGTGAACTCAACTTTGACATTTCTGCATGTAACTCAAACAGCCGTCGCTGCCGCCTCTGCCACCCACAAGCCCACACAGCCCCAACACACTTCAAAATGACTAACAAAAGACATCCGGGCGCTAAAGCAGGCCGCGTGGGTGTTGCGAGGTGTGGGGGCGTGTCCAACTTCCATACAACTTGTTTGCCGCAAAATGATTTATGACAATGCGTTGAAAGTTTTCAACTGCTGACTAGCTGCTGGCTAGCTGTCAATGCCAGCCACACCCCCTAACACAAACGCAAACAAACACAAAAACACACACACACACAAGCACACAAATCACACCCATTCACACTCAGCCAACTCAAGTATTGACAGCGTCTATTAAAGACAGCGGTACTTATCTGATTTTCAATTTAGCAGCATTCGCTAGCGAATTGTTTAAAGTGTAAGAGAGAAAAAATGTGAGAAAAGCCAAGTACAAGGCGACAGTGCCAATAAGTTGTCAGGCCAAAAGCGACGTCGCACACATGTCCTGGCCAAAAGAGGACGACAGCTGCAATGGCGGCAATGGCAGCAGCGTGAAACATCCTTAGGCCACTTACACGTACACCAGAATTACCAATCTTCAGCTGCGGCTGCACACACACACACACACACACACATTACTCGAAGATGCAAGTTGTTGGTGTTGGCCCAAGCTTTGTTTGAGTGTGGGCGTGGCTGAGCACGTCTCTCATATATACGAGGTACGAGGCTGCTGCCGTTGCACGTTGACGTTAATGTCCGCAAATGTTACACGGGCTTTCAAAAGACACAGACGTCCACCCCATATATATCCCTTAAAATACTTATGTATTCACCCATACACCTGGAAACAAGGTACGTCCTGGCACCTCACACCCAGTACATATCCATTGTCGTATTTGTCTTATGAACTGTCAAACTGACATTCATTGACGCTTGACATGTAATAAACGAAACGAAACGAACAAAATGAAACGCAACGCAATGAAACGATACGAAATAAAATGAAAATGTTGCAAAGAACCAGACAACGGGGGCAAAGGACGTGCAAGTAAAGCAATTTTGTGCCTTGTCTTTTCCATAAATGATAATATTTCAAACAGTTCTATGAAAATATACATAAATGATTGCAGGAGCTAGCTAAGGCGTGCTGATCAAATTTCAAACAGCCAAAGTAAAACGAAATAAGCCTGGCATTATATTTAACCACAAAAAGGAAAACCAAATGGTTGACCAGCGGCATCAGCGTTGATTGAGAAATTCGAATTGGTTTAAGACTTTGGCAGGCCGAAAAATAGATTCGGCTTTGAGCTAAAGGTGTCTTCAGGTATGGTGTGGCCCTAGGAGCTTTGGAGTGTCGCATTAAAGCTGCCTTGTGAATATTTTGTGTTTATTAGAAAGTAAATAGATATTGAAATATTTGTGTAAGAACTGTTTATCTTCAACTGCGAGTTCAGTACAGTATAAACAACCTTATTTGAAGAGATACAGACGAAAAAACCATCAAAAAAATAGCTTAAAAATTGGTAGAAGTATTTTTGAATCAACTTGCTCCGTTTCATGCTACACAAAAAATTTTGCAAACTGCTTAAGCAGTCCAATGCCAAAACCAAAACCATATGCAATCAAGAATTCAAACAACAGTGCAACTGCATTAAAGCTAACGTCAATGTGCTGAACACAAAAGCATTTTTGACCAGAACAGCACCTGGTGGTGGTGGGGGAAAAGCCAGGCGATATACACAATGCGAATTGGCAAGAGTTTGGGAAGTCAGCGGCCAGAGTTAAGGCCAAATTGTACAATGCAAACATAATGAGTTCGGGGAAATGCAAATAACTCGCAATGGAAATCATTATTGAGCACTGAAGCAGACAGACAGGCAGAGGCAGGCAAAGGGGGAGATAACTGACAGTATGGGGAGTAAGAGTAGTAAGAGTACATGAATTTCATGGGCAAAGCACTAAATGGAAATGCACTTTTCTTGCAATACGAAAAGAAAAATAATCGGCAACAAAAAAATGTTCAACAGCGCTGCCTTGGGAATCGAATAGGAAGAAGCTTAAGCAAATGGAAAACTCTGATGCCACTGTGGGCACAGGGTAAACTAAGGGGCACGTTGGCACTTGATGCTTATAGACTAAGAAATCACACATATACATACACACACATACAGCCATATACAAGTTGGCAACGCCTTGTCGTGGGCGATAATCGTTAAGCGATTTTATTTCATTTCATTTCGTGTTCTGTGCCGCTGTTAAATGAAGTGTTTAAAATTTACGATTCTGTGTAAATTTATTGCACAATGCTAAAGCAGGCAAAACTGGTCAGCAAAATGGGCTAAAAACAGCAGCAGCAGCAAACGAATTGAACGTAAAAATAAGAGAAACAAAAATAAAACCAAAAATAAATAAAGAAGCCAGCTAAATAAAAATAAAGTCGGAAATGGCATTGATGGCAGCTGGGGGAATCAATCTGCACATGTGACTGAGAGTGCTCTCATATCGCAGCTGATTGGATGACACGAAATAAATCCAAATTGTTAATACTGCACGTTGGATGAACCAACCCGCAACGATGTCCGCTCACTGACTAAGCCAATTACGTGGCTGGAAGCCAAAAACAAAAGGACAATAAAGCTTCAGCCCCTAAATGATGGTGCGGGTAACGGATGGATAGATCTTTGTACAGGGCCACCAAAATCTCACTAACGTTGGCTGCAAAGCAGCTTAGCTAAGCACTGTTGCCAGCCATTGACAGCATGTTACGTATACGCAACGTTTGGCTTCGTTTTCAATAAACCGCAAAAATCAACAGCAACGAACAGAAAATCTTTTTTTTGCATACTTTTGTGCGCAGCTGAAGTGGCAACAACAAGAACGAACAACCACTAAAACAACAACAACAAGAGGCAACCACAATGGCACTTGATGAGCTCTCCAATTACATTTAACTGTTGTCTCGAATTATCTTGGCCATGGCTGTTAACTGTTAGTTGCCACTGTGTGTACCACTGTTGCGCTAAGAAATTAACTTGCCATCTCGTAAAAGCGGCAGCTAATACAAAAAGTTTGTTTTGCACATAAAAATTATCATAGGTTTGCCATGCGTATGCGGTTAAAGAAAATTTGTACGCTTTGCTCAGATTCAGCGCAATTTGCGTAATGAAAACAAGTGCCAGAATGAGCTGATAGCACATCTATAGGAGAGCCAAGAGAATCTTGATGATTAGGCTGCACACAGGTGCTTAACTGTAGCAGCTGCTGCAGGTGCAATTCATAGGCCCCAAATGGCTGACAAATCATTTAAACGACAATTGCTTAAAGGAAATTTAGGCAAAAACGTGCTGGGAATAGAACAATTTTGAAATGACTTCAAGTAGGCATACAAATATCGAAAACATTCATTTAGTTGCCAGACAAGCTGTTTAACGAACATAAATTTTTTTTGTTTGTGCATTGAAACGAGTAAAAATTATTAAGTCATTTTCTTGAGATGTTCTGTGAACCCACGTAAGCAATAAATCAAATACGATTCAAATACATAATTGTTTAACAAAGTTTTTTTTAAAGTTTCTCCAAGTCAGTAGGGCAAACCGATCGTGATCCATGCTGTCCTGAAAATTGTCGCATCTTTGGCGCTCATGATGATCCCTACGTGCGGGCATTTGATAACAAAGAGTGTAAGCCCAAGCCTCGCCATTTCTATGACAAATCTTTGGGTACTCCACTGGGCACTGTGTTTGGTACAGTGCAGACTAAGGGAAACGTACCAAATGTCGAATCGATACGTTTTGCTGGCAATTTAAAAGCATTTGCCGCAACCTATTTTACACGGCGCGAAGAATGGACACCGGCTTTGATTGATCAGATTGTTGCTGAGGGTCAATTGTTGTACAGTGACTCGGAGGGCATGGAACAGCCCAATGCTAATGCATATCCAGAGATCTATGATGAAAGCGAGCAGTCTGTGACAAGGCACTTTAAGGTGAATGATCTGGAATTTGCTCTCGAATTGGATGCACCATTTGAACTCTATAACGTTCCAAATGTTATTCAACGTTTGAGACGCGTCATGACTGTTTATTTCAAGCATCACAAACAGGGTGTGTTTTGGACACCGAACTGGTATTTGCTTATATGGAAGGATAATGGAATTTGGATGGTCTTTGATTTAAATGGACGGGATGCGAAAACATATCAACCCAATCATGATGACGGCTATCCCATGTTGTTTGCAATGCGCTCAATGGATAATGTTATACATTTAATCAGAGAGATGAGTAATCTGGAAAAGGAGAACAAGTTCACTTTGCGGGATATACTGGTGGTGCGTCTAGTTACACCTGGTCCGGAGGGCAAGAGTCAGGAGCGTGAATTTGGACCGCGTATGAGCGAGTTTGATGTGATTGCCTCGGATTATGGTTATTTAAAGTCTAATTTGCATTTAACACTCAATGCGAAGGATGCGTTGCGTAATCGCAGTGCTCTACCAGTGGCTGTGGCAACTGCTGTGGCCTCAAAAATCGATCATCCGGCTACGTGGGACAAAAAGACTTATGACAAGGTCATATGCTATGGCGCAAATATGTGCAAGCATTGCTGGGAGCCGTGTAATGATATTAAAACGCCCATGGACTTGGATACGTTTCCCAGGCAAATACGCATGGGTCAGTTTGTGTCTGAGGTGCTGTTGACGCCCAATGTCTTTGAAGGTTGGTGGAAATGTGTGCCCATGTACAAGTTCAATGATTTTCACTTGATGCTGGAAAAGGCTATGGAGCAGAACGATTATGTTATCTTTCAGATCAACAATCAAATGTATTCGTTGTGGAAAAAGGGCGATTTCATCTATCTAATGGATCCGTATCGTCATCATATTGTTGGCCGCATTCTCGAAGAGGGCGAAGATCCCAAAAGTGCTTCGGTGCGCATCTTTGGCAATATGGATCGTTTATTGAGCGTGTTTCATCAAATTCTACTCGAATCGAATCGTTCAGCTATATTTCACATACATACACTGCGTATACGCAACATTACAGAATGTCCAAAGGGTACAGCACCGATGCTGCTGCCACCTGATCAAGATCCAGAGGTAGCCTCTCTCAACGAGAATATTCGCTTCGATGAGAACTATGACAAATGTATGGAGGAACTGTCAGCAATAAGCGATTTCGAGGAGGATCTGGCCTCTGATATTGAGCCCATTGAGGAGCTTAGCACATCTGAAGAGCCAGTCGGTGAGGAGGAAGGCGAAGAAGCTGGACCAGCTGAGGGTGGCGAAGATGAAGACGAGGATGAGGATTAATTGTTTAATCCACTTTCGGATTAATTAAATTTAAGTTATTAAGTAGTCTTTTGGTATTAGATATGTGTTTTTTAATTATTCAAACTTCCTACTATGGTAATCCTCTCTAATATGACAAGACAGCAACAACTTTTACTTTTTTTTTCTTTGTCAACTGCAGCTGCTTTATTATATAACTTGATGCAAATATCCAATCCCAAGTTGGATTACGTAAGTTATTAGATTGGCAATTAACTGCTGATTTGATAGCCACATGTGTGTGTATGCCAAAGTTGAACTCCCATGCATCTTTAACTTTTTTTTTGTAGGTTTCTTCTCTTCTGGTTTAGCGCAAAATTATCACTAACAAATAGCAGCTGACATTACTCCTTCTTCTCCATGCTCACCACGAAGCTCAGTGCCAGTCAGTCGTCAACCGGTTCGCGTAGTGTATGTTTTATTGTTGCTGGTGTAGTTTTTGTTTTTTTCTTTTTGCGTTGTTAACAAGCAAACGACACAGAATGAAAAATAAAAAAAAACATTTTGAATTAAATGTCACGTTGTCGTGTTGGTTCGCTTGTTCAGCATCAAGTGAAGGCGACTAAAATAGTACTATGCTCCTTGACAGAAGGAAGATTCTATGATAGTGCCACATACAAGCGCAATAGAAAAAGGTCCAAGGAAGCGGAGTGAGAAAGAGGAAGACAAACGTTGTTGTTAGCATAAGTGTTCTTGCAGTCTCAAGTCCACGCCTCGTTCATGTATGTCATTAAAATAAATATAAAAAAGCGAAGAACATATAAATGTTGTTATCTACGTCAGGAGAACGATACGATACCCTTAAAAATCAAAGCTTAACCGATTGCAGTTAGATTTGTTAACTGTTATCTCACTGATTTCAATTGGAACGCATTAAGTGTTTGTAAATTTTCTTAAAGCTTCTGGTTACAAAGCTCGTGACATATTTATAATACCCTTTTAAAAAAAAAACACATGTCTAGGGAAGGGAATAAAGGGATTTCGTTGTTAGTTGCCTGCTGGTTTTGCCTTTTGCCTGGGGCAGGCTCGTTGTCTGGCTAGTGCCGTCAAAGTGCAGGTTACATGCCGCAGCAGCCACTTCATCCAGACACACCAACACACATCTGTCAGTCAGTCACTTAAATGGAAGGCATCTTCTTTTGCTAGCAGCCTTCACCTGGGCAGCAACGTTATTTGCATCGTTGCCAAGCATCGTTTTCATTGTTACTGTTGGGTTCAGCATTTTTCACCGCCCTGCACAACAATAACAAGAACAAGAACACAAGTGTCACGCCGCCTTCTGTCATTCAACATGTGTAGCAGCTTCTTGCAACGTATATAGATATTCTGAATTCACAAGTGACATTTTTACAAAAGTCGACAGCGCGAAATTAATGGAAATTTAAAAATTGCATTTTTCGACATCAACAAACGCGTGTGTGTGTGCGAGTGTGTGTTTGGCAAGTGTAAGCTCTGAAATTGTGGTTCAGTGGCGAAGACTGCCTTAAGATAATAGAGACGACAACTTTTGGACAAGGCTATAGCCATGACATGACAAATGACAAACAGACGCGACACGTTGTTAAATCGTTTTCTCATTTTCTTTATTTCTATTGTTGATGTGTTAAAATAGTCTGTTTGGATAAAGCTGTAAAGCTTATATTAAATGTTACTAAATTTAATTAGGATATAAAAAGATTTATGATTTGTATTGGACTCAACTCTTGCTTAGGAGAAGTATTTAAACTCTCAGTTATTTATAATAATTTATTGCAAGATTGTTTATTTGCAAGACAAGCGAAAACTTAAAACGGTTAAACGTTTAATAAAAAATGATTAACAAAATAGAAACAGAAAAAAAATATCAAAAAATATTTTAATAATGCTTATAACACAAGCAAAAATTCCTTTCTGCACGTTTTTTTTCAAGCTACTTTACTCTTGCCTTTTTTAACTCGCTGCACACAGCTAAATAAACAATTAAAATTTCATCAAAAAGCACATTATTACAACAACAACAACAAAGTGAAACATGTTTTTTTATGCCGACGTTCTCTGGTTTATTAATTTTTAATTTTTGTGTAAATAACGTAATGTTGGCAAAGTGTTGCAGGCAATTAATTTGTAGTTTTTAAGTATTAAATGCATATTTCTCATGCCACGCCTGCCCCATACAAACTATATACAGTGAATGCAAACCAGTGTACGCTAATTACAGTGAATCGAAAGGGAGGGGCAGGAACTGAAAAAAAATGTCTATTTGATTGGTTTGGTTAGCGTTGCATTGCATGACACAGGACGCCAGGATAACAGGACGAGCTGCATGAACGGCGTCACATGTCAACAGCAACAACAACAACAACGACAATCGAATGAAACCTAGAAAAAGGCAACAAAAGGACACTGCTTACTGCACCTGCGACACAGTGGACAGCGCACGTGAGTGAGAGAGGCAGAGAAAGAGAGACAGTTAGCGTAGGGAGGGCGTACTGTATTTGTAGTTGGCGCAATTTTCGTGCTAAGTGCACATGATAAATTAATGATTGACGGGGTTTGAGAGAGAGAGGCGTACGTATGTGTGGGGCGTATGACAAAGTGATTAATTGTCAGGCAACATTTGGGTGGAGGCCAACGTTCCTAGCAGGCCCAACAGCCCACCCACTCCATTGTACATATGAGTTATGGCCAAGTTTTGAGTGGCCAACTAGCCGTGGGGCAGCAGAAGGACGGACTTGAGTTGGTCATGTTAATAAAACAAAAAACAAGCGAAACGATGCCTATATAGCTTTAGCTCCAATATCACACACACACAACACCTTCACTTAAAACACAAACCAGCCACAATGCACAGAACTGCCAAAGCAGCTCAAAGTCAAATTAGTGTACTTGGGCGTAAAATATGAACTTTTGACTAATTGATTGAGCGGCTTTACGCCCTCACACACACGCACGCACACACACACAAGTGGGCGTGGCATGTGCAGCAAGTGAAATACAAACCAAATCGATAGCAAACTGCAATTTCATTTGCAGCCGAGACAACATACAAGAGCAGTTGGTTTTACAGCAAAAATATTACGCATACGCAATGGTGGTTGGGTGTGTGTGTGTGTAGGTGTGTGCGGAAAAGCTACTTTTAGAAGGGTTTTGGTTTAGTTTATTGAGATTTAGCTCTGAAGTAGATTGAGTTGTTGTGCAATACATGAATTAATCGATAAGGCTTTTAGATTGATGATGTTCCAATGTGCTTTAAACTAAAGAATAAAAAGTTATAGGTTATCGCTTAGCTTTTAAAAAAAACTGTTACCAGAACTGTGTGGCAACAGTAAGCAAATGAAAATCTATTTAAATTTCAAAATCTCACCCTTTTTGCAACATTTGCTGTATGAAAAATACAAATATATGCATTAAGATTGCATTGCAATTTAAATTTCTCTATTTGGCATAGTTTGTTTGCAAGAAAATCAATCATATTAGGATTTGATGTGGATACATATTGCTATAATTATATTCGCTCTAAGCGCACTATGGATATTTTCGATTTTTGTTTGTATAATTTCCAGAGTCAACTTTAAATGGCAATCCAATTTGCAATTGCGGACAAGCGAAGGCCAAAAACAATGTGAAAACAAAACACAGCAAAGCACAGCACAGCAAAACAGTTACAAATGTAGAGTTCTATCCATTTTCTGGCACGACATACGTCAAGGGAACAAGCGAAAGAGAAATAACAACAGCAACATTTTCGTTGCTGGCAAATAAACAACTCTTTGTGATTCTCTGCCACAAAATCAAAGTTTATACAAAACTGGCTGCCAGTCACGCCCACTTCTCGGTCGTAAGGACCGGGCTGACATAGAAGCTTAACAAAGCGCACTCAACCAAATGAACTCACTATATGGCAACAACAACCTCAAGAAGAAGAACAACAAATGAATGCTTGCGAAAATACATGAAAATGGCCAACAATTAGTTAAAAATGTTACTACTTTAATAATGTTAACCCATTGCGGCATTAAATATTTAACTTTGTGTGAGAAACAAAACGACATTTGTTTTAATTCAGATTCTCTAAAATGCAAATATTTGTCCAAATGGGGTAAGTACAGAGAGGAAATAAAAAAAAAAAATAAAGCTCGTTTTTTTTTTATATGTTAACCAACAATAACTGCAGCAGTTAAACAAAACAAGCGACTGGTGGACTAAGCAAGGAGAAACAACAATAACAGAAACAGTTGAGCATTGTTCTGCACAGGACACAAGGGAGTCTGTCATATAACCTTCCGCACCCATGCCCATGCACCATCTGCCCCATACACGAACACTCTAACCGTTAACGGTATTTGCATGTAATTAAATTTTCCACTTGGCAACTGGCAAACTGCAGCTGCTTTTGGACCTATTTGCACAGCGCGAATACAGAACTGGCATTCGCCCGCTTTGGTCATTCAACTGGACACAGAACAGAGAACTGAATATACACAGACAGAAATGGAAAAAGAGAGAAGAAGGAGCACAGCTGGAGTGTGGGGCAAATACAGTTACATATGCAACCAGGATATGCAGGACTCCACATACACATACAAATATAAACGAGCACATGCCCATTGTCCAGTTGCAGCAGCAGCAACGTCTAGCATTGTGTCCTGTATTCATCAAACAGTCATCGTCGTTGTTGTACTTGTCGTGGTACACTTCCCATTGTTATTGCTGTTGTTGTCGCATTGAGTGTCCTCTTGGCCAGCATTGGTTTTGGTCAATCATTCGCTATGCTGCACTCGAAAGCAGGAGACGCTGCACAAGTTTTGTCATTAACTTTGTAATGCCCGCAAAATGATGCAAATGAGCAGACAGACAGTGTGGGAAAAACCAGGAAAAGAGAACTTCTCTAGAATGACAGCATGTGATTTTTCCGATTGCTTTTGAGTCAATGCTGTCAATGAATTGCTATGACAGTGTCGAACGATCAACATAATGTTCATGTTTAGCAAGGATTACTTGTAAAACTATGACAGAAAAATGTACCAACAGAGTTGGAAATGCAGAACAAGTGAGAGATATTGTAGTTTTGAATTCTTAAGTTCTGGTTCTACACATTACACAATACTTTTCCTACAACAACTTTATGCTACAGCTGCTACTAAGCCCTGACACCATTATATGAGGGTCTAGAGCAGTGCAAAAAAAAAAAGTAGAGCCATACAATTTTCGATTATCGAAAGATCTGCAATTTTGTTCAACAACAAAAGCAGCAAATGCAAATCAATTTAACCAGGGCAGGCAATCAAAGAAAACAGCCAAAACTAAACAATGCCAAAAGGCAACAACAACAGGAACAAGAGCAAGAAGCAGAGCAGACCAATACAAAATAAGCCAAAATATAAACAAAATTAAAGCCGGCAACCGCAAAAAACAAGCAGAAACAACCAACACACTCACACATATATGTGAATTCAGTGGGTAGTTAGGTGGTTGGGTGGGTGGTGCAGGAGTGGTTGGCTAGGTCAGCAAGCAACCACATTTGCCATTTAGCGAATGAACTTTTTATGACGCCAAGCCGAAGCAGTGAAGCTAATATAAGCTAAACAATTTTTGCCAACTGGCAACTACCAATTGAAAAAAAAGTGAGGAGTGAGGGGGGACTATTGAGTCGTGTGATGTGGTAACCTGAAATCGAATTCAATTCCGCAACGAAATCATTTACCAAAACTCATTGAAATAAAGCAAAAATTTCTATTAAGCCAAATTGTTGCAAGCGCATCATAAAAACCAATGAGAATATTTACCATACAGAGTAAAATAGATTCGACAGGGAATAATGTATACTCTATAGATATTCGAGTGCGTGAATAATACATACAAAACGTATGCCACGTTATATTTAGTTTATTAGAAATTCCATTTGTTATAAACTTTTATTTACTAAAGCTACACAAAAGCAGCTCAAAGCACAATGGTTCTTAAGGCAAACACAATTCAACTATTTATAGGGTATAGTGTATATAGGACGTGAGGCAGTCAATGAGTGGCAGCTGTGGCACACACACACATAAGCAATTCACACACGAACACACATTGATAGAACGCACTTAATGAATGAGGTGTAGAAAGAAATGTAAACAGATACTTAACCTCCAACGAAGAAAGGCTGCAAATGAAATAAAAACCAACACAAGTTGGCAAAAGTCGAATGCTGAAGTACGGACAACAAGAAGGTGGAGGCAAAATGTGGGTTGGCCAAACGTTGAATATGTATGAGAAATGTATGGAAACAGACAACACACACTTTCGCATTGGCACGAACCTTAAGTAAGAAGAAAAAAATAAATAAATGTAAGCAAATAAGTAAGAGGAAAAACAGCTAAGCGCTTTTTGCTTTGCGTCTCCGCTAACAAAACCAACTACTACTACTAGCTGGTACATGAAGAAGGTGTGTTTATTTATCTTCAAGTGTGCGTGCGTGTATGTGTATATAAACTACATATATATAATTAAGTGCCTGGCAAGCGCAACAAAGTCACGTAATTCTATTTAAGATTATTTAATAAAAGAGCACATGAAGAGTACGGTTAATTAACATTTCTTCTTATTTCATTATATGTTCGCGTAAAACGCGGCGTATACGCAACTTTCCTGCTGATGTCCCTGTCTGTCAACCTTTCTCTGTTTTTCTCTTAACTTCAGTCTCCTGCGCTTTGCGTTAATTTGTTTTATTTATTTGTGCATTGAAGCGCATCACTTTACCTGAGCTCATTTCAGTCAATGTTTGTGCAAAAAATAAAAAGCATAAATTAATTAAGTTTGCATTTAAACAATTGCAACAGCAACACAAGTGTTTCAATTAAGATTAAAACAATTAAATTTGTATACATACGCAATGAAAAAGCAATAAAAAGAACAAACAGAATTGCAAGTGATATCCATGCAACAGCATAAATAAATGAAATAATATAAATCATTGGATTACAAATTTATTTTTTATTATATGTTATGTCAGCAAACTGAATATAAAGTTAAATCTAAACATTAATTCCATTAAACTAAAATCAACCAAACATTTTAATCTTAAGCGGAATTCACAAAACTGCATTTCCTTTTTTGTTATGCAATTATTTAACATGAAATGTCAAACTTATTAAATTTTGTTATATTACTTTTGTTTACGCATATCAGTTTTGAAATCTTTATGGTAATATATCATAATTTATGCTCACATGAATGGCCAAAAAATACGAAAACAAAAAACAACAACAACAAAAAACTCTGCACCATTTCCTGCTGGTCAATTACAGAAAATAAATGAAAAATATGCAAATTTACAACAGCAACAATAAAAATATATATAAAAAAAGGTTAAGAAAAAAAAAATATAAATACAAATGAAATTTTCGCATTGCGACCGCAAAACGCCAAATGGCAATTTATATGCATAAAATATGTGTGCAAATTTTTAATGATGTCTCGCACAAATGTTTAATGGATGATGCTTTAAAAACTCAAAAACGCCCACAGAAAACACGCATCTCCTCTTTTCCCCATACCATCGCCAATCGCACTTTCTACAACAATATTTGCAGCTGTAATAAATGAAATGCAAGTTAAGCGCAACAAACATTAATCAAATAGTTACAAACAACATTAACTTTTTTTTGTGGGCGTGTTGAACTGAAGAGCTTTGGATATTTAAAGTATGCCAATGAAATTGAAGCCAAAACAATGCGTTGGCTAAGCCAAGTGGCAAGTGAATAAAACTTGGCCAATTTAGGACTTAAGTCGCTTGAAACAAGAACTTTATAGCATATGATTGGCAATTAGCTAAAAATAAAACAAATACTTTTGCACATCTTACAAATGGATACACATTTAATGCTATCGCTATACTTAAGGTGTGCCTTGGTGTGTATATGTGTGTGTGTGTGTATTTGTGTTTGCCACTTGATTGCGGTTTTAGACTTTTCCACTTGTTAAGTTTCATTTCGCAGACAAGAGTTGTTTGGCCAGCGTCAAGTCAAGTCGCCTCTTCAGGCTTTAATTTAGAACGATGAACGAAGCGGACCTCATGCCACAGCAACATGCAACAAAACGTAGTAAATAGATAGATAGTTAGACGGCGCTCGATAGCCAGGCAGCCCAGACAGTTAGACAAACAGACAGTAAGACTAACTGACTGACAGACAGGCAGGCAATGAGCGTATAAAACAACTTGCATATTGCTGCAAAAAGAGAAACAACAACAACAGGCTGGTTGGATAGGCTGGCGGCACAGGCAATAAAATAAATGAAAATGCGCTTTGCAAAATAGAAAGAAAACAACAACAAGAGCAACTAAAATATAAAAAAAATGCATTTCAAGTGCATTGATTGTTATAGTTGTTGTGGTTACGTTTTTTTTTCTTTTGTTGTTAGACCTCACAAGCCAAAATAGGCCCAAAAGTCAGCGAGCCATGCAATTGCAGACCTTAAATAACAGTATTCATTGCTGGTTGGGCGCTAAATGGGGGGAGTTGCCCTGCCATTAACATAGCAAAGAAAGAGAGAGAGAGAGAAAAGGAAAGAGTGGGGGGTAAGGGTTAGTGCAAAATTGTGCATGCAAAATATTATGGCATGTAATTATTGTCAAATGCAAAAACAAAGAGACACGCACACTATATCCTATATAGTCTCTATATACATTGATCACGCGCACTTGCCCATTTATGGTTGGATTGCCTCACAAAAGGGCTCATCGCATAAATAAGGCAAAGGCAAAGGCAAAGGCGAAGGCGAAGGGAGCGCAGGGGCCAAAGCCATTAAGTTATAGATGGAGGTGACAATAGAATAATTGGCAGGTATTTGGCTGGCTGGCTGGCTGGCTGGCTGACTGCATGCTTCTTTCGATTGTAACGGCATATTGTTGTACGCTATTATTATGGTCAATAAATGAAATTGATGTTAATGGTTGTGCGGGTAAAGAGGCAGACGACAGTGGAAGTTAATTGGTTTAAGCCTTAACGAAATTATCTCAACCCAATACCTAAAAACACCCCGCACTTAAAGACAACCATTAAAGTTGAGCCCGGAACCAACGCCAACATATTCTTGCTTTTCATTCGCCTACAGCAATAAGCCCAAAAATGGCCAAAAGCAATGAACATGCCAAACGAAAAGAGAGAGCCAAAGGCAAACATAATTGCTGCATGCAATAAGCCAATTTCTTTTCCTCACTCCTTTGCAACAAACACAAAAAAAAAAAAACCAAAACAATGCCAAAAATTCGCCAATTCACAACAAAATGAATCACGCGCCTGGAATGTAAAATCAATTAAATGGAAATCAGCTGTAGACAAACGCAAAAAAAGAGGAGAAGCAGAACGATTACGAGTTTGGCCAAGCGATAAACACTGATAGAGAGAGAGAGAGAGAGAACGATAGTGCCATAAAATGCTAGACGAAGACACAGAAGAGGGGGTGTTGGGCATGTCCGTTTGCAGGTGCATTGACTAGCTGTTGGTCGAATAACTGGCACAAAGGCCAGACTTAAATGCATTCTCTACCCCAAATGGGAATCTCGACTGAGTTAACTGGCTTGGCCAATGCATGGCCCGCGGCTGCTAAGCGGATGCATTCGACGAGGCCAAAACGGAACAAGAAAAGCAGACAACGAAATACAGAAAAGAAAAAAAAAAGCACGATGAAGTCGCGCAAAGCAATGCAGAAAAGTGAAAATGTGGCAGCTAGAGAGAGGAGAAATGGCAAGAAGCGCATTTTGCGACGAGGCAAAAGCCAATGGAGTGTAGCAAAGTCGTTTTGTAGCTAACGGTGCAACAGTATCTATGTGTGTGTGTGTGTTGGACCATCATCAACTCTAAGCAAAACGGTGAAGCTGGTTTCTTAAGCAGCGAGCGACCACAAAACAAGATTCCCTAACAATTGCCATTAGCCATGTTCGACTCTTGCTGTTTGGGTTATATGGCAACAGCAGCACTTACAACAGCAACAGCAACAACAATAACAAAGATCAAGCGACAACAAGCAAAAAAGAAGAAGACGAAAGAAGAAGAAATAAAAATGCTCGTTGAGACGTTTGTAATGTTTGCCTGCAATGTCTGCGCCAGACTTTATCCAGCTACCAAACATTGTGTCTGCCTTGTCGCACCACGGGGCGTATGAATGTATGTGCGTCTGTGTGTGTGCCATTAGCCTTGTCGCTAGATGCTTCCTTCACTTCCTGGGCGCGGCAGGGCAAAGCATTTTTATTCGATTTGATGCGTAAGCGCAAAATGTTTATGTTTCTTTTTTTTACTACAAAAAAACTTTATTTCGTTACTTATTTCGTTTTTAAAGTAGGAACGATTGTGATTGTTTCTGGGGCTGTCACTGAATAAAGTGATTATTGCCATGGAAATATGGTAGCGCCAGCAGAGAATTGCTCTTGAAATTTAAGACCAAATGCGCGCAGCTGGTGGTAAAAATGTGTTGGCATAAAAGTAGAGTTTTAAATAAATATCATCGTAGACAGTTTATAAATATTCACTTCCAGTTAAAAGCTTAAACCATAACTCTAAAACAACAACTAAAATAAAACTGATGAGCATTCGTTATGCAAAAATGTGGAAAACTTTAGCGATGTCGTGTGGTAACTGTGAAAAAGCAACATGTAATTTATTTTAATTAACTAACTTGGCAAAGACAATCAACGAGGCAGCAGCATTTGCCGCAAGTTTCGGCTCCAAGGCAATACAGTCAGGCTAAGGCTTTTGCAGGCTAAATAGTGAATACAAATTAGAGAGTGAGAGAGAGAGAAAGCGCGAAAGAGGAGCACAGGAAAATTGAGAGACAGTTCGTGGCGTCAAACATTTTTGGCTGATAATTCAATTAAAATGTTAACAAACATTAAATTAACGGCATAATTAGCGCAATTCAGCGAAATATTTAATGGGATTATAAGAGCAAAATGTAATCTTAGAGTAAGAACGTTCGCAACGTTTTTTTAGTTCCTACGGCAAAAATATACCAACAAAGATAACAGGACGTGGGAGTTTTGCCAGATGTACCCGAAAAACCAACAACAGAAGAGCAAAACGACTAGCAAATACCCTGGCTATAGTACAAATAGGCAGAAAATGCAGTTCTTCTATAGCCAAACTTTCACATTTCTTTGTGTTGGTTACAGGGTATGGCTAGGCAAGGCAGGGCAAGGGCGGTTTCAGCACACAGCAGACAAATTTTGAGGCTGGCAATAAACTTCCGCACAAAATTAGCGCAACTTCCTGACAAGCCCAAGAGTTGCCCACGTTTTCAACGTTGACGTTGTCTTGCCAGCCATGAGTAAGAGTGAGATGGCAAATGGCTGCTGCTGCTGTGAGATGGCATCTCTTTAGTGCCTGGCGTTGCCAGCTGGTTTCGTTTGCTTAACGTTTTTAATTTACACTTAATACATTTAAATAATTACCTGTAATTCGTACTCGACGCTTTTGTCGTTTGTTATATTTTACTGGTAGTTGCGGTGCGGGGGCGTCGTCGCTTGGGAGTGTCAAAAACACACACAGTCGCAAATTTATATGTTGTGTACAAATAGGTGGCAAGGCTGGCAGACGACCTCAAGCACAGCACAGACAAGGCACACACTTAGGCACACACTTAGGCACACACGAACACACACACAAACACTCAAACAATCTCTCTATGAGCTTGATGCAAAAGCAGCAGCAGCAACAGCAACAGAAAAACTTTTATTTTTATGCAATATTTTTATCTTTGCCTTTTTTCTATTTTCTTCTTCTTCTTCTCTAGCTGCAATTAATGCAATGGCGAAACTATTTATAGATTTTGATTGGTTCGTGTAGAGAAAAAAAAAAAACGTTTTAAAATGAGCAAAATTGCAAATGCAAAAGCAACAACAAAAGCAGCAGCAGCACCACCACCAGCAGCAACAACAAAAGCTGAGCAAACGTCTGAAAAAATCGATAAATTTGTCGACGCTGACAGCGCAGCCGGCAGAGAGTGGCAGCAGCGCACGTTAGGGGGGCTGCCAGACATTGCCGGTTGCTGATGCTTTTGTTATTATTGTTGTTGCTGCTGCAGCTCTGTTTCTGTTGTTTATTATTGCTATTGCAGCTGCGCCGCTGAAATTAAATCAAGGTTCAAAGTTGCTTTTCAAAGTTCAATTCACTTTGCACTGCAAATATTTATAACATATTATTGTTATACGATTTGATAAATATATTGTATGAATTGCGCGCCAGCCGCACTTGTGCTCTTGCTCGCTCTCTCTCACGTGTCGTTGTTGTTGTTTTTTGCAAAAAAAGCACCGAAAAACAGTTGCGCGCCCGTAAAGTCTGTTGTTTGGCTTATATCTCGTTGGGTTCGTCTCGTCGGCACGAGCAACGAAGTTCAACTAATTGCCGAACGTGCCATGCCGGCTGAAACTGAACGAAGCTGAAGTTTCTGTCGAGTCTCTGCTGTCTGGCGTCGCAGTCGCCGTTAGCGTCGCTGCCGTTGGACGCTCTCAATGCCCTGCGGGCATTGCATGTGCCGACTGAGGCGGACCGGCCTCACTGCTGCTAGCATTTTACTGTTATTGTTAGGGAGCGGCGGCAACGGCGACGTTGCTCTCTGCCTGCCTGGCTGGCTGTTTGGCATGCACAACTCCAGCAGGTTTGTACGCGAACCGTATATACAAATGCATGTATGTATGTCTGACTAGACAAAGCAGACGACGCGTCGCTGTCGGCGTCGAAGTTGCCATGTAAGTTGTTGGCGCTCTTGTGCAAAATTTATTATGCCGGTTATGCAGTCGCAGTCGCTGCTGCTGCTTCTGCTGCTGCTCCTGCTTATGTCGTCGCTTAGCTAGCTTTGGTGACTCTGTGAAGCGTGCATGTTGTCGTTGTTGTTGTAGTTGTTGTTAGTCATATTGCTCCACACGTATTGTAAAATGCCAGTTATCTTTCTGTGTTCTGTCTGTCTGCTGTTTTCTTTGTACTCTGCTTCTGCTGTGCAAGTTGCCAGAGCGCAAAACTTTCAGATAGGCCCAGCAACAGACGAAGAAGAAGAGCTTGCAAAAAACTAACTGCGGTTTCTATGAGTTAGCATGTGTCTAAAGAGAGAGAGAGCGAAGAGTGTGTTGCTGTCTGTGTGGTTGCATCATGCAGCGAAACTTCACCATAAGAAGTACTAAAACTTCAAAGATTATCAATCTCAGCAAGATTTTTGGTTAGAGTTATGGTTAATGTGGCTGTAACATGCTCTATAAATGGCTATGGTTACAGAATAATGTTTATAACAGGTAGCTAACACAGGAAATTGTATGTTTAATGACCACAAATCCATGTTGCAGAACCCAAAGTTAGCATAAATCTAACATTATGATCAGTGAAGCTGTCGAAGCTAACTAAAACATGTAAAATTCTTTAAATGTTATAGAAATAAACATAGTAAAACTACAAATCGCATGGGAAATAAAACTTTAGCATTAATACAACCGAGTAAAGTTGTCTTAAGGTGCTTGAGCAGTCAATAACAATCAAAGATTATTAAATTCCACTTGTGTTGAACTCGACAGACAACCTTAACCCCAAACTAATGGCTTTAAAAGCAAATCAATGTTTATTTCTTTCTTTTCTCAGTTTAGTTTTTTGTTTGCCAATTCCATTAAAAAACTATCAAAGGTAAGAACTTTATGATATGTGCTTTGTTTCCAACTGACCGCAAAAGTTCAACCGAACAACTTGTGAGAATGACCAGGCGCAAGAAGAAGACAGACAGGCTGAAGTAGTCAACGAAAAAGAAGAAGCAGACAAAATAGTCGAATACTTAGACAAGAGTTTTATTGTGGCACTCAAGTGCCAGGCATAAAAAACTTTGGATCTTTTTTTTGGGGGGTGTTGGTATTTTGCTCTTTTCATTAGTTATTAACAACTGCTTAGAAGTGTTGTAAAGCGTCAGAAGCAGCTGATTACAATCATGTTTGAGACCGAATCAAGCATGAAATGCAAATAAAGGCGAGAAAACTTGTGTTGACGAACCCCTTAAAACTTTCGAGACTGGGTTGTTGGTGGAGACGGGGGGCAGTGGGATGTGAGGTAAGAAGTATCTTCTGCATTGCTTTTGGCATTTCAAGTGTTGCGGTTTAATTGTTGAAAACTTTGTTTGTTTGCTTCTTGTTGGCTGGCTGAGGCGCTTAGTGCATTATTAATTAAGCATGAAAATGGTGGATAAAATAGCAAAAAAAAAAAGAAGGAAGAAGACCCAAACTGCCAAAGGTCGCACATGTCAACAGCAGTTCAAGTTGCAACAACAACAACTGTAAGATAAAAGAGTGAACAGCGAAGCCGCAAACTTTACACAAAAAACTTCGCTCTCTTTTTGGGCCTAAGAACAAACGAAAAAGAAGCGAAATCAAGGCAAAAATTAATGCGCGTGTAAACGAACAACAAAGACAAGAAGAAACAGGAAAAGCCAAGTTGTAACAAACTTGCTGAAGGAAAAACTAATTCCCAAAAACGAAAATAAAAACAGCAACAACAAGCAAAGAACAAAACCAACGAAACAGAAAACCAAAGCCCCAAAAAAAAGGCAGCTCTTTCTCCAGTCGCATCAAAAACAAACCAAATTTAAGGAAAATGTAGCTAACGAATAGATGAAATAAATAAAAGACAACAAAGAAAACTCTGATAGGGCAACTACGAGGAAGAGAGAGAGAGAGAGAGAGAGAGAGAGAGAGAAGCTGGAAGGGGACGGGATTGTGTATTGCAAAGGCAAACAACTTTTTAGCCAAATGCCAGCGAAGGCCGTTTCCCAAGCTGAGCCAGCAACAACAAAAGTACCGTAAAGGCGCTACCAAATGGCCAGAGAGCGCATAGTTTCAAATACCCACCCGCCTCCCCACACACCCTTCCCTCGAACACACTCACTGTGTTTGTCTCTATGTATCTATCACGCTCTATGTATGTGAGAGAGCTACATTTGTATCTTCTAGTTGCTAGTTGCTGCTGTTGCTGCTGCAAAAAAAAACCTGACTGCGACTGTGACTTCGACAACAACAACAACAATAACAACAACAATTGGAATGCTGCTTGACAAGTGGCAGCGTCACAGCAGCAGCAGCAACAGCACAGGGAATAGCTAAAGAGGGGGGAGGGGCCAGCTTGCAGCATCACTGGCGAAGCGTGGCGAAAGCTCTTTCAACCAAGAATCCGAATCGGAATCTGGATTTGTCTGTTGGCAGTTTTGTATATGCGAGTGTGTGTGTCATGCTATGCGCTATGATCTCTAAAACTTTTAACGCTGCACAGATACGCGCCGACAGAAAGAGATACATTTAATGCACTTTGCAGATATACTTATATGTGGCGCTTTTTCGGTGCTCTGTGTGTTTATGACCAGCAGGGTCAGCCTGTTCATGCCACATGCCACATGCTACATGCGGGCACAGCTGCACATGTAAATCAGTAAACTCCAAAAAGAGCTGTCCGCTTTGTTGCGAACTAGAAAGTAACAATGGAACTGAAGTAAAGATACCGAAGACTTGATACTCTAAGAACTCAAGAAGTAAGCCTAGTTAAACGTTACTTGGTTAATTGGTTTGAGAACCCATTTATGTTGTTACACACTTCATGACAACATTATAATACGCGCTCTGCAAGAGTATTTAAAGAGCCCTTACTCAAAACACAGACCACAAAGGCGACAGAAGCGGGGATACGTACAAAGGACGGCCTTAAAGCTCTGTTGGCAGCAAACAAGCTGAACCACCATTTCATTTCACCTTGCGGCACAGCAATACAAACAACACCAACACCCACTCATGTGGCTCTTCTTCTTCTACGTCTTTTCCATCATTTTGGCTGTAAAGTCAGCGGCCTAATCCACATGGGCCCCGTTGGTTGACAGCGCCGACGGCACAGAGAATCGAGCAACGCGTTTTATGAGCCTACCTACTAACCATCAAGGTTAGCACACTTACACATGTTTACGTATGTGTGTGTGTGTGTGTTACGTTATTACGTCCGGAGAAGGCATATTTAAGGCCCTATTTTAGCTGCCATTGCTGCAGCCTAAGCCAGTGGCTTAGTTTAGCAGGGGGTCGCTCGCCTTGTTACCTAAAACCCAAAATTGCAAGTTGAAACAAAGTTTTTCTTACATTTTCTTCTCTTAACTTTCTTTACTTTTTTTTGCGTTCTAACTTTTCAAATCTTGTGTGATAAATGATGAAATAATCTATGTAGCAAAGACCTTGAAGACGTTGCCAAACAAAAAACGAAAACGTCACAAATTCTGGCTTTGTGGGAATGTTAATGTTTCTGTTAGCTGAAAAATAAAATTACAAACAATGCGATAAATTGTTAAGACAATAAGCTAACGATGCCAATGGTTTCTACCACTGTGCACATCAATCTAAATGTGCTACAAGCCCTTGCGGCATACGGCTAAGTGTGTAGTTTGCCTTTTTGCTGAAAAGGTCAGGCATGTTAATATGTCTCGAGGTACGCACATAAACTCATTTTGTGCAATTTTACCTTTTCTAATTTTCATGTTTAGTGGTTTTGCTTAACCATGCGACGGCTGTGAAGTGGCGACGAATGTTGCACTAGCAGCTGCAGCTACAGCAGCATTAGTGGAATGGCTAAGCTAAGCAACGCTTGTCGCATATTTTCCCCAAAAACGTTGACATTGTTGAGCGCAAAAGACAGAGAAAGCAAGGAGAGTGAGAGAAAGAGAAAGCGAGTGGGTGGACACAAACTGTGGCATGCATGGCACGCTCAATCATGCTCAGCCATGTGACATTTCACACACACAAATCCACAGCAAAAGCACATGCAGCAGCTAGTAAAGTACCCCAAAAACCGGCAACAGCAGCAGAAGATGGCCCAATGTCATCAACAACATCAACGTTGCTGGCCAAGAGAAATAACAAAGCTAAAAGCCTTTGGGCCATTGGCAAGGATGGACAACCATCCAAGTGGCCAATGAAAAATATTAACAAGCAAAGAGGCAAAATCCACAAGAACCAAAAGGATTTAACACACACACACACACACATGTACAGCCACAAACACATGCACACTATAGGGCAAAACTATTAGACGCAATGTACAAGCGGAGCATGTACATGTACAGTAAACGCTCGCAATGAATAACTCATTTAGGGCTTCAATCCTTTGTTTTGCAGGTTTTTTGGATAATAAAGAAGTATGTCTTATATAATAAGTTTTAGTTACTGAGTGCCCACTGTACCTTGCCTCAAGTCATAAAACATTTGCAGCACACAACTAGTTGCCTCTAATAAATGGATTTCGGGCCATAAACCTCAAAAGGTTGTTGCATCAAGCAAAGCGTAACTTTAAACATGATTAATGCCATCAGCATGGACAAATCTTTTGCCCGATCTACATATATTTTCATTGGTTGCATTAAAAATGCATGAAATTACATGCCAGGCAAAAGATACAGGACACGCTGGTGTGGCTGGCGCATTTGGCATCGATTTTTTGGCCAAGTTATGAGCACAATTTCAATTCGTACATGAAGAGAAGAAAATCTGTGTGCGCCTGAAATACTACTTTATACCAATTGGCTTCAGGCGACACCATTCAAGAAGCCCAAAAGAGTGTGCCGCATCTCGAGTGCGTGTGTCCTGCTGTGAGACAGAGTCTGCTGGCACAGGACAGCTCACATTCATATTGTGGTTGTTGCTGTGGCTGTGGGGTAGTGGGCGGGCGTAGGTGTGGGCAACGTGTCGGCTCCAGGGGTGCCTGGCAATTAGCTTTGACAAATGTGCGGTTGCCAGTCGGTTTTAATGGATAATGGACCTGGCATTTGCTTGATCCGCACCGCACCGCAACACTCTCCTCTCCCCTGCATCGCCATCAAATGTAAATGTAAGTTTTATGCTTTAAATAATGCATTGGAATGTGAAGATATTTTTGGTATTTTTACCATATATTTGTATGTAAATACTGAAAGATGAATGGCAATTGATGGCCAGGCATGCAAAGATTGGCACTTAAGCTGCTGTGCATTGATTATTGGTATTTGTAATGTGTGAAAGTATTTTGAGTTGAATATGTTTGTGGCCACATAAAACTAGATTTATAGTTCAATCCTTTTTTTCTTATTTATATCGCTTGCTTACCCATTTGTAAAAGTACTTTTGTATCATCATTTAACTTACCTGTAAGGAATGAAGAGAGAAAAGTTATGCATTAGTAAAGAATTTGTTTTTTAAAAATGTAATCACAAAAACACACAGACATTAATATTCACGCCACGCAATTTTGTATTCACGAACTTGAAGGGTAGTTAATGTAAACGAAGACATGCGGCATATGAAAAGCAAGCAAATCAGCAACAATTGATGACATTAAGAGCAGAAGAAAACAGGCAGACAGAGAGATAACATTATGCATGTGTGAGAGACCACAAAATGTCCAAGAAAAATAAAAAAACCAGAAACAGCGGGAAAGGAAGTGCTTCTGTAGAACTCATTAAACTTTCATGGCCAAGAGTCCATATGGAAAGTGTGAGATGTATATGTTATCTGCCATATATAAGAGTTTATGTGGCAATGCGGCAGGCAAATGGAAAGCAATTGCCAATTGCTGTAGAACTCAACAAAGCAGCTTGAGGCTTAAAGCTGGAAGTGCGACGAAGAAGAACCATGTAGAAATGCCAATCGAAGGATAAATAAATGGCACACAGCAGCCACAAAGATGCTACAGTCCAAGGACCAAAGATACAGCTCAAAGATATTGCTACAGATACAGTTACAGATACAGCTACAGATGCGAATTGAGTTGATGAAGCATTTGACAAAAAAAAAAAAAACTTTGTAAGGAATAGAATAGAAAAGGCGCACATTTTTACGACTTGACTGGCGCCCAGTGTCTTTTGCTGATTTTACGAGCACACTACACAAACACAGAGACATAGAGAATCAAGCATGAAATGTGGGTGTGTCCTCTAACTGTCAGCACGTGTCTCTCTGTCTCTATGTTCCTGTGTGTGTGTGTGTGTGTGTCCTTCGTCAGCAGCTCGTTAGAAAGTTTGCAACGTGTGGGTGTTGGCGGGTCGACTTTTTAAGACAAACTTTGTCCACATGCAATTTATGCCAAACGCCTTCGACGACGACTACGAATTAGAGGCGAAACCAATTTTAATTGATTTTGCACCCAGGGAACTTTTATGCCCCCCTCAAAAGTATGCAACGTATTTTGTAGTCCAAGCAACAGGCTATCAACATTACAGACGAAAAGTTTTTTGCAAACGAATAAAGCTATTGCATTTTTAATCGCCATCATCCCTTTGACCACAAAGCACATTCCCTTAACATAACGCATCGAACACTGCTCGTCCATATTGATGGACAAGGACATTATTCAGTGCACTCATCAGGGCCGAGGCCATAAAAAACTTTTTCGCCCTTTAAGTGCATTTGTGAGCGCAGAGACAAGTGTACATTTTATTATACTCAATTGTCAATTTGCTGCCAGCACTTGCTCACACAGTTAATATATGGAATTTTAACGAGTTCAAGTTTTGCAGCTGCAGCACGGCTGGCAAATGCAATTTTCATCTCGCTGACTGCGATTCGCATCTGTTTCTGCTCAATAATAATGAGCAAATTGTGCGTTTTCGTATAAATGAATGCAAGAAGTTGCGCAGGCGACGAATAGAATTTTAAGAACACTTAAATAATACGAATTCAACAATGTTACTTTAGAATTTTAGCTTCGCTTTGGCAACTTTTTGGCAAAACTTTTTTCAAATGATTTAATATAAATATTTGAAATGCTTTGAAGCTGAAAACCAAAACCAAATACAATTTCAATTTAACAATTCCATTAGCGCACACAAGTGAAGGGTGGCATTGGGCGTATTGTGCCAGCTGGCACACGAAAAATCAACAAACCAAGTCGCTGGACTGTTGCGACATTCGCACCAAATGACGGAAGTGTTGATAAAAGAGTCACAAAGGCAGAAGCAGCAGCAGCAGTAAAGAAAGAAAGAAAAAAATAGGAACAATGTTATAGTATAGTGAAAAGCAGCACAAAATACACATGCACATGATGACATGAGACGAGCAAATGTTTCCGGCAACAGGATAGAACACAACATGAAGCTGATCAAATGACCAGCACATTGAAAGGTGTTATATTCAAGCCAAAACCTACATAGATAAATGGCTGAGAGAAAAAAAGGTATCTTTCATAATCACTTATTGCTGTTGGCCAGCGTCAAACTCATCAAGTTTTAATATTATTGTGCAATTATCGTTAGCAGCAGGTCGAAACAACCGCATATACTTGATAAAACCTAGAACGTTCTTTTCATCTTTGCACTTGATGCCCCAAAACGATTATGATGATGATAAGAATGTCGTCGCTGATTGTTAGCTTTGTGCAGTGCTCTTCACTCATCCTTAGTCCCTGCTCTAGCTCCAACGTCACACTTTAACAAAGGTTGAAATTATTCAATTGAATTATTGTTTGTTCTGTTCCTTTTGCTTCTAAAATTTCCAGTACACCTTCATAGTTTGCTTTTTCGTGCCGGGCGTCAGCTGGCCTGGCCACATGACAAACAGAAGACTAGTGCCAAGAGAATGAATTCAACTGCAACTCATCGCAACCAGCTGAAAACCTGTTCTCCTGTATAAACATTGTCAAAGTACAAAAGTAGAAAAAACAGACACACACAAACTATATATGAGGATGAAGAAAAAACTCAAATTACACACAGATACACAATATGGGCGGCAAACGGGGTAGAGGCATGGCAAGTTGTTGCTGCGGCTGCTGCTGCTGTTTGTTTTTCGTGCTTAACGTGGCAAATGCATTGGCTCGGAATTGACAACTCGGTTAAGCTAACAATATTTGAATAGCAGACCAGGGATAATGCATGGCTGGCCAGAACCAGGTTACCTCTCGCTCTCCGATCCCTATATCTATAGCTAATGGCATAGACCCCAAACTGTCTGATGGATGCAAAACAGAGGCAGGCAGAGAGTGCGAAAACGTTGGCCAAATGCAGCAGTGCAATTATTTTTTGACATGCCCTAAAACTCTGTGATTGTTTGCACAGGTGTGTGTGTGTGTGTGTGTGTGTGGCGTAAATGTCAAATCAGATGCTAAAGTTTCACAAAAATTTATGTAACCAACAAAGGCAATCAAAGAGGTGAGCAAATTTTTAACTATGTACATTTAACAGCAACCGATAATAACTTTACAGATTGCTTAAATGCATGAGAAATCAAAAAACAATGTTTCTAGATACCCCGTTAAAAGCCGTGAAGAGACTAAATAAACCTTAAGCTCAACTACATCTGTGTACATTATCTAGCTTAAGGTATAGAAACAAAAGCTGCAAGCTTTAGCAGTAAAACTCTAAGCCAACAGTTTCACTCGAATGAATTCCATAAATATTACAGCTGAAAATGCCATTCGCCATTTTAGCTTGAAAAATCACAAAATAGTTATACTTTAATCGCAAGTTTGCCCCTCAAATGCACGTTTTCAAAGCAAGCAAACAATTTTTTCCAAGAATTTTCACAAATGCAGCTGTATGTCAAAATCAAAATCAAGCCAAACATTGTATATTATTTGCCATAGTTTCGCAGAATGTCAATAAGGTAAGCTGACAGGCTTTGATAAGTGCTTCCCTGAAACAAATGTGTTTCAAGGTGATAAGCATAGAATATTTAAGCGGAAAATCAGATTTTTACGCACAAATCAAAAATGCGAACATTGTCAAAAGTGATCGAAGCGAGCAATTTTAAAATTACTTATGCGAATTTCGAGCTGATTAAATAATTCAACAATTTTTATGAATTGCTTAGCGAAAACGCACAAATAAAAAGAAGAATCGAATAACAAGCTGTCACAATCGCAATATAAACTGACAGCAGCTGCGTTTGATGAGAACAGTAAAAAATTTCCAATAAAAATCGCAGAAAAAAAATAAAACCAACAAATTTGTCATATTAAAATCGGGTTTTTGGTTTTATTTTTTATTCAACCAAAATGCACATAAAAATAAAAAACGAAAGACACACAAAACTCACCGGACGTTCAATATTAAAACAGCATTGCCATTAAAAATTAACGTTTATTTAAAAAGGCACAAAGCTGCCGCCGCAATCGGCTTTAAAGCCAAGAACATAAAACAAACAAAGCAAAAACAAAATACGAGAAAATACTTGTCAACGAGCTGAAAATAAATAATAATGCAAAAAAAAAAAGGCCAATGCGGCTGTTGAGTTCTTGAGGAGAAGAGACGCTTCCTAACAAGAATAACAAAAAAAAAGGTTTAAGTAAGCAGCTTGTGACAAATGAGCAGCGAGATACTTTCAAGCCCTTAGCCGCTTGTTTCTACAGCTTGGGTTTAAGGTTCGTGCCATTTAACATGGGTGAAAAGGTCAATGCATAATTTGTGTGTGTGTGTGTGTGTGTGTGCGTTTGTTTTTAAGACGTAAGCGGTTTTACCCATGCAAAAAGATCGACAACAGCGCCAGCTGATTAAATTAATCAGTGCCCTAAATGAACAATAAACAGAAAATGTCTTGTTAAAATAAACAAAACTCTAAACTCTATGCCATTTGGAGAATACCTAAAACGGCAGAGTTAACAACTCAAAGAATACTTTGATTGATTCCTTGCAACTATTTAAAAGATTAAATTTCTTTTACTAATTGCATTTTTCATCTGCGGATTTCTTTCGAAAAATTTAATTTCCATTTGTTATAGCATACTTTTGCGCTTGCGCCAGCTGCAGGTCATCAAATAGTCGTGAGTTCTTTTGGCAACGCCTTTTCACCTGCTGTTGTGCTTGCTGTCTTTGTGTTTTTGCATTAATTTGAACACAAATTTGCATTTCATTAACAACTAAAAAGAAATTTACTGTTTACGCGCTGGCAATGAGATGGAGGGCGGTGTGGGTGAGGGCAGGTGCGTTGCACGACAGTCGGCACGCATCATAAACAAGTTTTTTTTCTCTTTCTGCGTTGTAGTTAAATGAAAAGTAAATTTACAAAACATGCTTCGTGCCACCTCAGACGTCTCTTAAGGGTTGAAAGGTTGCAAGCCAGATAGGAATACAAGCAAATAAAAAGCGTTGCACGAGTCGAGTGGCAAAAGATGACAGCATGTGGCAAGCAGCAAAACGCAGATGATGGCGACAGCTTCTAAATGCACACAACAAGTCGTAAAAGTTCGGAGACAGGAATGTACTTGAAGAAGGGGAGCCAACTGACAGGATTGTCAGGCTTTTGCCCGTGTGCGCACAAAAGCGCGCTTCATTATTTTGTTTCCGTTGCCTTTTGTGGCAGTTACACACACAAACAAACACAAAGCCCCTAGCTTTGTAGACGCCTCAGTTGTGCGTATGTAATTTAGTGTAAATTACTTTGAGAGAGCCTCACAATTTTAGTTTTTGACAGTAATTGACACACATACACAAACACACACGCACATGCACATGCATAGACTGGTTTCGTCTGGCAGCATAATTTTTAATTGTATTTGTGCGCCGTGTTATAAACGACGCGCTTCCATTTTACTTTCTATAAGCAAAAAGGTTTCTTTGTTGCCCTTTCTGGCTTCTCATTTTCTGCCCCTTCATATTTTGCTGTTGCCTTTTAAGGATATTTTGTGAACCGGAAATGGCAAGGACTGAATTTGTTACCCCCCCCCTCTGTCTTGCCTTCGCTTTTGTTGCGCCTTTCATATTTTTTCTTATGGTTTTCTTTCTGAGGGATTTTTCTTCCGTTTTTTCTCTCTTGGATAGCGCCTAACAAGAATTCATTACATTTTCGGTTGATATTTGCTCTAGTGAGCACATGAATTGTAGCAGCGGTGCGGGCAGAGGGGAAATGAAATGGAAATGGAATATGATGGGCATAATTCATGAATTGTCGGCAAGCCAATTTGTAGAGAAGAATAAGCAACTTTCAAGACGAGCGTTTTAGTTACTCTTATGAATAAAGCTTTTAGAATACTTAAATAAGCATTGTTAAAACTATTATTAGAATTAAAAGTAAGATGGCATATAAACAAATCTGTCTCACCCTTTAAGAACTCCAAAAAAAATAAGTGCTATTTAAATGCATGTGTGTGGCAAGCAATTTGCAGTTATTTGCCTTAATTTAAACTAAGTACGCAACCAACTTTAATTACTTCCATAATCAACTGCATGAAAGAGAGAGGGTAAAAACAGAGCTTTGCATTATTTAAGCCAAGCTATACAAAGCCAAAAGCACACAACAAACACGACAACAAAAAAAAAACACTAGCAATAATAATAAAGGCTGGCAATGTGAGCAGCTGCAAACACGGAAGAATAACAAACCAAAACCAAACAGAACCAAACAAAATGCAAATACAAACAACAACAATGCAAATAATCCATTAATGCGTCTAATCCCGAACAATTCAGCTGCGTATTTTCATTTTTCAACAATTTTTTTTACACATTTCTGTTTTTCTCTGTTATTTTCTCGTGTATTTTTGTTTTTGGGCTATTTTGCAACTGTATTTCGTTCGTTAGTCGTCGTCGTTGTGTGCAATAAAAAATTAAGCACATGTATTCCAGTTATAGGTTAATAACCTGCAACAGCAGCAACACCAGCAGAAGCGGAGAGATGCAGTTAGAGTAAATGTGGGCGGTGTGAAAGGTGTGGGTGAGAGTAAGAGGTGAAGTAGAAGCCTAAAGTCGCCACTTAATATTACTAGCAGCACTCGATGCAGCTGCTGCCTGTGCTATACAGTTCAAATGGTTGAGGCTGGTGGAGGATGTTGTGCTGCAATGGCGGCAAATGCAAAATGGCGGCTGCCACATGATGCACGAAGCAGGGACGATGGCCAACACACACATACAGCAATATGAAAAGCAGAAGAAGACGAAGAAGCAGCAGCATTGAGCATATGCATTGCATGCATATTAATAACACTAAAAACTACTACAGCAGCAGCAGAAGCAGCAGCAGCATTGCGCCCACTCCAGACACACAAAGCAGACGGACAGTGTTACGTCAAGGGGACAAGGGCTGAAGGGTAGCACAGTGGAACACACACACACACACACACATACACAGAGAGACGAGCGCGGTTCACTTTTATGCAGTGGGCCGGCAACCGGTTTGAGTGTGTGTGAGAATTGAATTGCTTCAAGTGCCCTTAAATTGCCCTCATTACATAGACAAACACACACACACACAGACAGACATATATGCACTGGCACATGCATGACAGACACTTGAAAAGTGTTGCCACAGCTGCGCTTTTACAAATAGCCACGCCCCACATGACCATACATGCCGCCCACACACACACACACACACATGCCACTTTTCATTTCCGGCTTGGCCTAAGGGCTTCACCCACTCTCTTACTTTACTAAACAGGTCCGCTCATTTATCTACTTATGTTTTATATTTAAGCTTCTAGCTCGGCTTTATGTGTCATTTTATGTTGCTGTTGTTTCGGCTCTTCCATATATCACGTATACGACCCCCAAAGAACACATTTGAAAACATGTCTTTAGATAACAAATGTTCTACTTTATAATTTTTAATGAACTTCATTATTGTTTATTACTTTTTAAGTGGTTAATACGTTATTATCCCTGATTTTTTTGTACTAACTTAATGCTAGGTAAGCAAAAAAAATTCAATTGGCTGCCTGGGAGCCAACTAAAAGGCTCAGATGCAACTGCTGTTGGTTGACAGCAACAGCAACAACAACAACAACGACGACAACATTTATGTTGATTTAATTTCTGTTCCATTTTCTAAGCATTTGCCAAATTAAAAGCAACACGGTCAACAACAGGAGTGAGTTGGGCCATCGTAGCCTTTGGCTTGGCTTTTAATTTGGCCTGGAATGCGGTCAGCGTTGGAGCGAGAAAACGGGGTAGAGAGGAAAACGAATGAAGAAGAGAAAGCCTGAGGCAGTTTACTGTTGTTGTTGTTGTCGTTTTGGAGAAAATGCACATTTATAATTTTATTACTTGGCTTTTAATTATTTTGCGGAAAATGCCGCAACTCAAATGCAGCCAGGCAGCTCAGTGGATAACTCTTAAAGCTTGAAAGCGCGCTGACTTTTTGGAATTCTAATAAAAATAGCTAAGCATCTAAAAATGTCGACACTCAACCGAGCGAGAGAGCGAGAGAGAGAGAGATAGATAGATCGAGTAAGAGAAAATCCAAGCTATCGAGATAAAATGCAAGCAGCAGCAGCAAAGCCAGTTGACGTCACAAGAGTTCAATTTTAACGTAAATACTTTTCGATGTGGGTGAGTTGTGGTTGCCTGGAGTGTGGATTGATGGTGGGGTGGTAGAAAGATGGGTGCTTAGTGGTTAGCAGACAGCTGCCAAACTAGCTGCTGCTGGCATCTCTGGCAGCAAGTCCTGTTCACAGATACACACACAGTCACAAATGCAGATGCTTAAAAGCAAATACCACGATGCTATTATATCTATCTATGAAGTAAAATGCCATTGGGCTAAAACTACTTAAGGGCATGCCGCGCTCGTTGTTGGCATATGCAAAAGGAGAGCAAAGGCATGGGACAGGCAAAAAGGAAACGAGCAGCTGACAGGCACCGAGTGCCAGGAATGTCGAATATGAAATGTGGCCAGATGATGCGCCAAAGTCGGAAACAGCCAAAGGAGCAGCTGCCGGCGTAGACGACAACAACGACGCAGACGTCGCTTCCAAGTGCATTCGAGTGCAACATTGTTGGAGTTGGAGGTGCAAAAGGAAATATCGAAACATGACGGCAAAAGCATGAGGAAATTTGGGAAATAAAGTAAAATTTGAAGCAGCATTCGAATTGTGGGCCGCACCCACAAAACTAAAACGTACAGTTACGATTGCCAGCTTCCAAATGTGTCTGGCATTTTAGAAATGTTTTTGAACATGAGGAATGCAGCTGTGGAAGCAGCTACAGCTGCAGCAAAAAAAAACTCTAGCAATTTATTATCATTATTGTCGTCGAAGTATAAAATATTAGCGGACATTAAACGAGCACTTAAATTCGCTGTTTTTTTTTGCTTAGATTAAAAGAAACTATCAAACTATTTTAAAGGAGTTTTTAGTTAAAAGCTAAAATCGGTTGAGTATTGAAAGAGAGTCACGACAGCTTAAGAACTAAGCAAGGTTATAAGCAATTTTTGAGCTAAGTTTAGTTAGTACACATTTTTGCTCAGCATCTTGGAATGTTGATGTATTTCAAGAGTCAAAAGATCACAAAAATCTAGTTAAAGCTATAAAAACGCATTTTAAAAATACGAATTGCAACTTTGAGGTGACATAAACAGCATTAGGGAATACAATGCATGTTACTTACTTACTAACTTACTACACTAGCACAATCATTTTGCTCATGGTTACTTATCACACCCGCACAACTTGAAAGCCATTCAGCTAACAAAGCGCAACGTTAGCAACAACTTACATTGTCTGACCCTAAAGTGTGTCTGTTTGGGGTTGAAAGGACCGAATGTGATAGACTGGGATAGAAATAGAGAAAGGGACAGACTAAGCATATTTCCGTCAAACACACTAAGTCGATAAAAAAAAAGAAGACGGAGGAAAAAACTATTTTCCAATTTTGCTTAAAACGTACTAAAAAAAGAAATTGTAGAAATTATAAGAAAACGTCGATGCAACACGAAAAGTTGCACATGAGGCCACAATAGCAAAAGAAGTTGCAAGCTGCACAAACACAGATATGGTAGCAAAGAGCTCCCGAAAAACGACAAGGAGGATAAAAAGCAACAAAAAAAATAAAAATAAAAAACCTATCTAAAATTTGTAATGGCAGCTGAGGCAGCAAAAGTTGCGCCAAAAAGCAACGAGCTGCAAAGGGAGACAGAAGGGCGAATGAAAAAGAAGGAAAATCAAAGCAATGCAAAAGAAGCAAAAGAAACATGAAGATGAATTATTAGAAACGTATGCAAAATGGCGCATATGCATTAGGAGAAGTGCTGTAGCAGTGTGTGTGAGTGCGAATAAATCAAATGTTGCAAATGTAGAAAATGCGCTCGTCCATTTTCTGACCAAGAAACACAGCGCCAAAGATAGCAAAGCATGTGGATATGTTGAAGAAGTATAGAACGAAGGGTTGCTCGAGAGACTGTGAGACATAAAATGTGAGTGTAACGACGTATGTGTGTGTGTGTGTGTGATAGTGTGTGTATCTTGGCTGGCACGTACGACGCCTTGCCTTCTGCGTGGTAGCAGTCACAGCTGCAGTTGGCTATGTTCTTAATATGTTAAGCACTTTTTTATGCATTTTACAACACTATCAATGTGTGTGTGTGTGTGTGTGTCTCAATGCAGCGACAAGTCACAAATGTGCATATCAATGCATGTGTCAAAAAAAAAAACCGTTGCTGAGAGTTAATAACATACCATCTACTATATATATAGAAAGAAAGGGGAAGAGTCTGTGCAAAATCCACTTTGACATCTCAGAAGCTGCCAGAATATAGAAAGAAAATCCCAAATGAAGCTAAAGCTGCTGCAGTTAGAAGTTTCTGGCAAATCAATGCGACTCAGTGACTTTTATGTCTCTATCGCAGTCTCAATTTCTATTCTCCATCTTTGGCATACTGATTATTATGACAGCCAGACACACGAACGAACGAAAGAACAAACGAACGAACAGCTTAGCTTGATGCATTGCCAAATGGCAAAAGAAAATTCCAATACAAAATCAAGGAAGGAAAAATTTTTGCAGCTGCTACTCCTCAGTTCGCCAAGCTACGTGAGCGAATGCTAGGAATTTTAAAGCAACTTTGCCAACGAGCAACTAAAAACAAAATACATACTTGCAAAAGTAGTTGTGATCGAAAAGAATGCTGCAAAGCCTGGACCATAAATATATAATGCCAAAAAAACTAAAGATACTTGAGTATGTTTTTTGCTAATAATGGCCAAGGAGCTGCACATTTGATTATTGAATATTATAGAGGAAATGCGTTTGTTTAAACAAAGCAAAAATAAATAATATTTAACCTGTTACACATTTTACCTTGAACTTAATACGAAAATACATTTCTATGGCAATACTTTTGTGCAAAAATGAAGGACAAAATTCCCCCACACAATAGCGTGACAATACTGAAAATACTTTTAGAGCCCGTATACAATAACCATCTAATGCGACCAGAACATGAGGCAATAACAAACTGTGAAATCATGACAGTTGTGCAATACTGTTGTTGCAATGCTTCTATGTGTATTGTGCGTTAGATAGAGGTCAAAATACATACATACATATATATATATATATATTTGGTACATAGGGGCGAGCAAACCTCGTTTTAACAGAAGGTCTGGGGGTTTGGGAGAGTTATGCGAAGCACGTTTCATGCGAGAGTCGTCAGCACGTTACACTCAAGAAAATCAGCTAGAATCTAAAAAACTAGCAGCAGCAATAACACCGCAATCCCCCCACATCGACAACAACACTGTTGCTAAACGCCAAATGCAATAATAGCAAACTTCCGTTACGAAGGGGAAGCAGACGTTCAAAAATAAAAATAAAATAAAATAAAAATAACGAAACGTTCTACAAGGGAATGCAACAAAGGCAAAGCACTTAGCGGTTTACGTTGGCAGTTACACAAGGGGCTAACAACCGAACAGTACCGAACCGTACAGAATGGGACTATCTTCCGTTGTATTCCTAGGAAAAAACCACTATGCCTGGTTACGGTTAGACGGTTCGTCGGATCCGTCTGTCTGTGTTAACTGTTGGTATGGTACGCTTTTCGGTTTTCGATGCTCGGTCGGTTGACGCTCGTAGCATGTCCAAGTTTAGGATTATGCAGCTTTTCGCATACACACACACAGACTCAGACACGTGTGTCGAACGTGACAATTTTCGGACAAAGCTAATGATGTGAACATACAATTTGTAAGTGGGATGTGAGGTAGAATAGGTTAGCAGCAGACCATGTCGAAGGTTAAATACCCTTAACTGAAGGCCAGACAGGCAGCAACAGCTGGTGGATAGACACACAAATCTGAATTGTTAATGTAAGTAAATAAGCCCACAAGTATGCAACGGAATATAAATGTGCACAGGTAATGACATGCTTGGAAACTTAACGACAAGCGAAAGAAAGAGAAGCAGAGAGGGATAAAACAAAAGTGCTAGAACAAAATTATAAGTCAAAATGTCAAAGTTCATCGAGCAAAGGAAAACTTTTTAATAAACATTGATTGGAAACAAGTCGACAAAAAAGGGCAAAAATACCAAAGAAAAAAACGATGAGTGTAGGTGGAAAGTCAACAAAAATGAAGAATCTTTCACTGTGACAAACGCAAAAGAAAGGAATTTCTATGATTATCAGCCTGAGCGACAACAGCAACAGCAGCAGCAGCATCACCAAAAAGATGAAGCACAATCCGAACAATATGACAAGGTCGCTAAAAGAGAAACAAGAAGGAAAAAACGTGGCTGAGCGTGTAATAAATTAATGAAAAGTTGATGGCACTGTCAAAGGCGTTGCCGGCATAATAAAAACACCAAAAAATCAAGCTGGGTAGAGCGAAAAAAAAAAAACAAAGAGCAGTTCAAAGCTCTGATGTTGGTATAAACGAACGAACAAAAAAACTTTTTTCATTAACAAAACAACATCGAGAAAAAGTTGCTGTTGAGCCATATGAAATATACACTTTCATATAACGTTCGGGCTTTTGCAAGCACACACCCACACTAAGGGGAAAACGTCAACAAATGGCGGCTACCAAAGTGTTGAAAGTTGTTTTAATGTTAATGACATTTCATTACAAACGCACAAGTATCCCGTATAGAGTGGCGGGCAGTAGATGGCTGTAACTTTGGTGTGCGGCTTGTTGACAAATTGCTGAACATATTTTATGCCCGACTGACGTACGGACATAGCGTAATCCAAGCACACAAATTGAATAAATAAATAACATATTACACATACGCACCGTGTGTGTGCAAGTGTTCTGCAGCTGAAATAATAATGCCACACAGCAATTTTTAAGATACACCAACTACTTTTCTCTACAGTTTTTCACTATAGTGCAATTTGAAGTCTCAATGCTAATGCTGCACATAGTACACACACACAAACACACACACATACACATATACATTTTATTCTCTGGGGCAGCATCTACTTGAGTTTTGAAGTCGGCTTCTTCACCATCGTCGTCGGCAGGCATTTTCTCAACGCTGCGCTATTTTTACAATTTTAGGTTAAAATACTTAAGCCAAGAGTGGCAGGCAGGCAACGCAGCGCCATCATCATGTGTGCCATGACAGCAAGAATAAACACGCACACGCAAGGTAGAAGGGAGAAAGCAAGGAGATGAAGAGCTTACCAAGAAGCTGGTTAGGTAAACAAGCGGCTGAGGCGTCACAGCATAGCGCAGCATCTCAAAAGGTGCTGCTTGATGCCAAAAATAATGCGAATAAAGTTAAGACCAGGCTATGCAATTGGAGCAAAACGATGACGTATAAGCAGTACACTGAAAAATGTTTAAGTTAAGCTTTGAAAAAGCGTTGTTGGGCTTAAAAAATGTGGTTAATTAACGAAAAAACTATTGTCTGCAAGCTTGACAATAAAGTTTTTAAACAACACAAACTTTATCTTACTGCAAAGAAATTCGCATAAAAATAAAACGGTTCAATTTTACTAAGTGTAACGAGCGAAAGGCTTTGAAAGTCACTCAGCTGACATCTAAAGTGCAAACTAAAAAAGAATAAAGCAAACCTCCAAGAGTACGCTAAGTACCAGGGCGAAAAAGGTAACAAAATTAAACACAAATAATTTTTCACACACTAATTAACATGATGTTGGAATACACTTTGCACACAACTCGAGTCTGAAATTTGGAGCACAGCCACAGCAGCAGCCAAAAGGAGAGCATATATTTTAAGACTAATTGCTAGAAGCACTCAACTAAAATTACATTTTAGCTGCAATTAAATTATTTAATCAAGAGAGTTTAATAATATGCTGCAAGAAGAATATTTGCAAGCAATTAATTAATGATTGGTTTTACTAAATTACAAGCTTCAAATTGTTTAGAAACTAACCATAATAAATGGTTGAAAGCGTTCAAGTAGCTGTCAAAGAGTTTTTCTGTAATTGCATACATATTTAATTAAAAATATATATTAATAAGTCCATGCAAGCTTCTATTTAACGACTGTTTATTCAATGCTAAGATCCTTGAAATTGTGTCTTAATGAAGAAAATGCATTTAGCTTGATATAATATGAAATTACTGTTAAATTTTCAACTGCATCCTGCTCAGTGAATCTTCAAAGACCATGGCTTTCCATGGAATATAAACTATTTAGCTTGAACTAATTAGAAAACTCTTTAAGCATTGCAGCGTTTACGTGTTCATGAAGTTCGTTTCACTTTTGGGGAGAAGAAAACAAAATCCACTCAATGGACTACTTTTGTGTAACTTTGACTGATACACAGTTTCGTTTTTGGACATTTGTGGAAATCTTGATTAGTTGTTTGGACATTTGTTGCTTTGCTGTTCGTTTGCCCAATTTTCGTATAAAATAATTACAGAGCATGAAATTGAATTGAATGAAATGCCGTTTCGTAGAAATACGCTAAAACAAACTTTTTATTTTGCTCTCAATTTCACTCGTTGGACCCCAATTGGAAAAGAGTAAAGAGGAAAATAAAACACACACACGAAAATTTGTCGCATTCGTTCGTGTGTGTGTGTGTATTTTTTTATCGTTAGAAAATTAATTAAATGTTCGCTGGCATTAAATTGCACGGCTGCGTACATGCATGGAATTAGTTATCGACTACAAAATGCAGGGCACAAAACTGGTTTTTCTTCCCCGGGACAGACAAACTCAGTTGACGTAAATCACTGCAAATGTTACATTATTTAATTTAAAATATTTACTGCTACACATATACATACAGAAATGTTTGCTAAGCCCAAAAACATTTGTGAAAACAGTTTGCACTTTGTTTTTCAACTGGATTCTTCTAACCATTTTCCATTTTATCGTTTTGTTGTTGTTTTTTTTTTTGCTAGATTTTCAACAGTTTTTATGTTAAATTTGCTGGAAACTCGGCAGGCAAAGAGAGCACTGGACAGAGCCGTGTTCTTGTTGGGGGTCACAGTAAATTGCAAATGATGAAACTTTGCCCATCATAAACGCCATTTTATGTTAGCCAATATGGCGTCGTCCACATTTCCTCTTTCTCTCTCTCCCGCTCCTTATCTCTCCTTCCCCTATTTCAGTGAACAAATGTGCTTGGGCGTAAATTTTCACTTTTTAGTTTGCAAAACTTTTCGGTCGTAGCGAGGGGATAGAGAGGGGGATCAACTGTAGGGAGCTTACAAACGAAGGGAAACGCTACGAAAGCGTTTTTTATAGGCTAGGGCTACACTAATCGCCATATTTCGGCATCAATAACAATTACCAGCGCGTCGAAACTGAATCTCATCTCATTTGTTATGCAAAATTTGTGAAAAGCAGCTAGCAAGAGCGAAGGAAAGAGGCTGAAAGGGAGGCAAACCGGATTTTTCCACACAATTTGCTATTTCAACTTTGAACTTTTCGCACTCAAGTGACTTTAAAATACCTACAGCACTTTGGGGACTAGGCCACTTAACCCCGTCACAAGCAGCAACAGCAAGAGCCACAGCCACATCAGCAACAACAACTATGCATAACAACAACAGCAACAATTGAGGTGCCCAAATGTATGTCAGCTGTTAATTAGCAGCACTTCACTGGCCGCAGCAGCAGAAGGCTGGCAAACAAGAAAACAAAAACAACAACAAAAAAAGTAAAATAATAATAATAATAATGCATATTCATGGGCCAGCCAGAGTCAGAGTGTTGTGTGCGTGTGCGACACGTGATGGAAGGAAATGAAACAAAAAAAAAAATAGAAAAACAACACAAAATGCTATGTGGCCATGTCACGCATACGCCACGTGAGCCGCGACACGCTCTTTCACTTGAAAAACAGTCCTTGAAACATGGACTACACTAGCACCAAGAACAGCATTCAGTATGCCAGCATTAAATGTATGTGGGCGGGTTGGTAGGGGGTGTGCCAGTTTGAGTTAATGTTACCCACTGTTGCGTTTCATGCCATACAACTTTATTAATGGATGTTTGGTGCTATAGATCAACAGACGGCGATTACCAAAAAAAAGCTGCGCCAGCAACAACAGCTTCTTAAGTGAAAGCTATTGCTGTTTGCAAAAGCATAATTCAAAATGTGTTTGAACAGCTCGCAAGCAGAGCAGATGAATGTGCAAAGAAGTTTAAAGCACACAACTAGCCCCTCAACCATAACTATAATTTTTTGTTAATTTACTTTTATATATGTTTTAATTATTTTAAAAGTACAACCGACAATCAGCATAAATATGCAATTCAGCCAGCGAGGCGCGCAAAACTGCAGCTTGTTGAAAAATATATATTTATATATGTATGTGCAAAAATAAAAAATTCACAAGAAAAGAAAATGAAAATAAATGTTTTGTTTTGGTTAGTTGGTTGGTTGGTTGATTGGTTTGTATTGTTGTAACTGGCACATCTTGTTCTTGTTGCTGCCGCCGGTCAGCTTATTTGTGTTGTGGGGCATCTTGCCAATTCATTTTTGTTTCGAGTAAAATTAATTAGAAATCAACAAAATGAGCATGAGAGCGCAAAAGGAAAATGAAAACACATTCATACATATAAATCTCGGTGAGCCTGCACTGGCAAAATTAAGAGCGAAAAAAAAGAAATTGTGAAAGGAAAACAAAATGCAAAAACACATAAAATATTTCACTTGGCCAGCAACAGGAACAAAATAAGCAGCAATAATAAAAAAAATAGCTACTGGATGTAAAAAACAAATGAGATGAAGAAAAGAAGAGGGCAAGGACAAGAAGAAAAGGAAAAAAACCTTTGGCAAATAATGAAAATGAATGAATAATTTGCAAAATTGTTCAGCTGCTGGAATTTTACTGTTTCTCGGCTTTTTGAAGCTGTTTGCCAAAGAGTAGGGGGAAAAAGCAGTTGGAAAATTTTAGCTGAGCATAAGAACTCTCATTCTACTACTCCCTCCCAACGAAGCCAATAATCATTATAATAAATTTATTTTGCTTTCATTGCCGAAATTCATGTTCAAGTAATTACTCAAACTTGCTGCAGCTGAAATTTTTTGTTGTTGTCGTCTTGTGCTTAATGAAATCTATGTATATATGTATGGCTTTGTCCTGACTTGGACTTGACTTGACAGAGTGTCATTATCAAACGTCTGCCCGGTGCTTTCAATATTTGTATAATTTGTTTTTATTGTCATTGACATTAGCCACATTTGTTGCGGCGATTATCTGGACAATCTTTAAGTGCTCAAACAGCTGACGCTGCTAATGGCAGCTTGGGGTATTTGCCATAGAGGATAGAGGGTCGGGTGTGGGGCTGGGGCTAGGTCTGGGGCTGACTGGCTAGCCAGGATGTTAAATTGTGTGCCTGACATTTTGGTCGCGTGCTGTGTAATTTGTTTATTTCTGTCGGCCATAGCTGGCAAATGAATATGCAAATTGTTTCTTGTGCAGGATTTTTAATGAGCAACATGAGGAAGGAACTTGCCAAGTGTGGTATATACATAAAGTTTATTAAGGGTAAAAATGAAACGATTGCCTTATATGCAAGCATGCAACAAATTAAGCAACACTTTAAATTACCCAAAAGCCGACAGCAAAAAAAGCATGACATAAAGCAAAAAACTTAAGCTAGAAAAACCCAAAAACAAACATAACAAAAATAAACAAACATAACGCTAACATTTAATTCTCAGAAATCAAGTGCTGTTAAATTCATATCTACCCATAAAATACTAAAACATTTTGCTATCCTCAAATGCTACCTTCTCTTTGTGTCTGCACGTAAAGTTTGTGAATAAAATCCAACACCTTAACAATGGATAATAAATAATAATAAGCTCGCGGAAAACAAGGGTAGGGGAATTATACTTTTTTATTTTGTTAGGATTTAACTGGGGTGGGAAAGAGACAAGGATAATGCGGCCAGGATACGCGTAATTATTTTAATATTTAATGACTGTGAAAAATCAAAAGAAATGCAAAAAAAAAAACAGCGGAAAAGCAAGTCGCAAGAACCCGAGAGCTTATGCAAATGAACAGGAAGCAGGGGTATAGGAAAGGGAAGTAGAGAAGTAGGGCGTAGCGTAGGGCAACTCACCACTGGCACGGGTATCACACAGTAGACACAGGGATGGCCAACAGCAGCGGCGGCAGCGACCGTAGGCAGACCGTAGGCGGCAGCGGTGGCGGCGTTCACGCACAAATGATCCGTTTTAAATATCTTTGTTGGCGGCGGCTGGGCAATCAGCGAGGATGAGGCGCTCGAGCACGTATACAGTGTCGATGTGGCGGTGGACGACGTCGTGGTGGCTGCTGTTGTTTTCTTAGCCTTGGCAACGTTCGATGTTGTTGCTGTTGCTGTTGCTGATGCTGATTCCTCTTCGCTTGTGGGTGGTAGCGGCGGTGGTGGTGGTGGTGGTTGCTGAGCTAACGCTGTTAGCGATAAGGAGCTAGAGCTGTTTACGCTGACCGAGGCGTTTGCCTTAGAATTTGTTAACAAACTTTCTGTTGTTGTTGTGCCGTCCGCTGTTGCTGCTGTTGCTGTTGTTGTTGCTGCTGTTGCTGTTGCCGCCGCTGCTGTTGTTGTGCTTGCTGCCTCTGCTGTTGCTGCTGCTGCTGCTGTTGCTGCTGTTGTGGCTTCTTGCTGCCGCTCTGTTTGCACAACTGTTGCCAACTGTTGACTTACAGCTGTTGCCTCACACTGCTGCTGCTGCTGCTGCTGCTGTTGTTGTTGTTGTTGTTGTTGCAGCTGCTGTTGTTGTGGTTGCGGGTGTTGCTGCTGCTGGTCGAGCTGATTGAAATTAGTTAGCTTCAATGTTATTGTGGGCAGCGGTGAGGTTTTTCTCTTGATTGACGCAATTTTAATGGCTATTGATGTGCCGCGTTGATTGTGAATTAATTTGACGCCTCTTGCTTGTTCTCCTCTTAGCTGTTTCCCAACTGGCTTTTTCTTTTGCGTGCTACCCTTGTGGTCGACTGTCAGTCAGTTTATTTACTTGTGCCTTTTTGCCTCGTTTTTTTTTGGGTGTTTTTGCTTCAATTTTTAGCTATTTATTGGCTAATTACAACGACCAGAGAATAATTCAATTTACGCTAAATATTTAACTTTTTTTTTTTGGTTTTATAAATGTTTTAAAAACATTAACTAAGTTGTTTATGTTTTATTTTTGCTAACACTGAACACTTAAAGAGTTTTATTTAATTTTTGTATTAATTGTTGAAAATTTCTATAACAATTACAGTTACTAAAGCACACTGAGACTTAAATATGCAAGTTTTTTAGTTTATTTTTAATTTAAGCTAAGCTTTTTCTTTTGCTAGTTGAAGTTTGTTTTTAAATTAGCTAGTTTTTTATATTTTTCACTCACAATTTCCGCTGTTTTCAAACCATTTGCTCTTATCGCTTGCAAGATTTTTTAAATTTATGTTTTATTGTCTTTTTTAAGCACAAAAAAGCTGTTAAACACTTGCTTTTAATTTAGGTTTATGTATTTTTATCATTAAAATAATACTGTTTTTTTTAATTTTAAATTGTTTTTATAGATTTTTTAGTATTGTTTTTAATTTTTAATGTTTCGCAGAGTTTTAAAGTCACTGTTAGTTTTTTTGTTTAATACTTTTGTATCTTTAAAAAACAATTTTATGCTGCACTTTTAGCTTGGTTGTATTTAAAATACATTTAAATTTTTTTTCGTTAGGGACTATAGACCTTCTTAGACAATTTCTTGTTGCTAGCTTTGAGCACTTGCTTGTTGTTGTTGTTGGGTTGGGTTTGGTTTGGTGTTTTTAACGCTTATTAGTTATAGCACTGTTCGTGTAAATAATACTGTTGGTTTTTTTGCTGTTGTATTGGTATAAGTATTGCCCAGACAACAACGATAAACATTCACTTGACGATGATGGCAGAAAGCGCAACTTTTCAATATTTCTATTCAATAATAGATTTGGACAGAATGTACTCACAATTATGGTAACGTAAACGCTTGGAAATATTTATAATAATATTACGTATACGCGCGTTCAAAAATTATTTTTTAAAATTCAAATATTATTTTGTAACACAAAATGGCGACTACTTGTCAAAACTTCACTGGATATTTTTTGGTTGTGGATAACTTGGCTGATGATGGATCAATTGGTTGGGACTCTTGACTGTTGACTCGACTCTTGGCTTTTCGCTTGGCTTCAGCTTTCGGCTCTCGGGCTTTGCTTTGCTTTGCTCTGCTTTGGGGCTTTAGTTGGCGTTGGCTGCTGGCTTGACTCTGGCTGGCTGGCTGGTTGTTTTTCCGTTAGCGAGAAATGAGGAAAAGGCGTTTAACTTAACTTGACAATCGTCGAATGGATTCTGAATTTCTCATTGAGTAAGGTTGCATGTTCAACTTGAGGCCAGCCAGTCAACACATTCGGGCCAGCCAGTCGGCACCAGCATTCGGCTGCTCGCCCGAGCGACAGCATTAGCAGCAGCAGCAGCCGGTAAGAGAGGACAATAACAGGATCCACAAATACGACGCATGCGTTGCACACACACACAGGCGTTGCAGGACATGGTGGCAAACGACACATTCAGCGCTGCACACGGCGTCCTTAGCGACGAAGTTGTTCAGGGACAACAGGAGCAGAGAAAGGAGTTGATATGTGTGTGTAGGCAACACGTTTTTGAAAGGCTGGGTATGGGGGAGAAGAGGTATGAGCTGCCTGCTGCAACCCATTGGGGCGTTACCAATTGAAATGCATCTCAGCCTACGCGAGCCGCAATTACCTTAACAACTTTGCATTTGGTAATTGTCAACATTGAATTTAATCAGAAATTACGATGTGCTTCTCGAAAGCGGCGAGCGCCCAAACCCTAGCTGGATGCCCAATCAAATATAAACATTTGTATATATTTACATTTATTTATACTTGAAGAACTTGCGCTGAAAGTCAAATATCTTGAATACGGCACAATGAAGTTTTGGCTGCACAACTTAAACACAACTCGGCCGCATATAAAAAATGAGACAGGCCAAAAAATAAATAAAGGCATGCAACAAGATGAAGAGTTTGGCTTGAACGCTGAATATTTGAAGGAAAGTTTTCAAGTTGATTTGTGTCTGGGCATAGATTGAAAAGTAAACACTTTGAATATGAGTTTGAGAAGCTGCACAATACAATAAGCTATAAAAATGGCAAGCAAGGGAAAAGAGAGAAACGCATCTTGGCAAACACATGGACATTGGACTGAAGCTTTAAAAAAATTCAATTTACAGAATCGCATAAGACGATAATACAATGTATGCAAGTTTGTATATAGTAGAAATTCCCAAGCCAGACAAGAAAAACTTCAACGCTGACTAAGCAGGAATGTTTACAATATTGTATTTTATTTTTTGGGTTCCTTCATTTTGTTTTATATATATATATTTTTTTTTTTGCTGTTTGCAGTTTTACATTTTTATTTTGATGTGGTTCGCATTACTGTTGTTGTTGCAGCTGTTGTTGTTGCGAGTGTGCTGAAAGCTATTTAAATGGAACGCTCGTGAAAAGCAAAAGCAACGCCATGCGACCATTAAAGGATGCCCCCCCAAAAAAAAACAAATAAAAAATAAAAGAGATTTTGCCACAAAGCAAAGCGAGCAAGCAGAGCTCATAGTTAAGGCGTGGGAGAAGGCAAGCCGCCGTTGCTGACTAAAACGCAGCCACAGTAGTTGGCCGCCGCATTGTGCGGCAACATCAACTGAATAGTTTATTATACAAATATACGCAGGTAAACAGAAAGCATAGATACTATGGGGGCGGGACTAAAGGATACAGCTTACAAACCTAAAACTGCCTTTGTGCCTTTTAGAATGCATAAAATATATATGTATATATATAATTAAGTATATGCCAGGATTATGCAGTGCAGAGAAATTAGGCAAAAGGCATAGCAAAATAAATAAATAATACACACAAAAAATAATAAAAGGTCTTTGGATGTATTTTGAGTAATGATTGCAGGTAAGCGCGCGGCAGCTGGTCGACGCTTTGGATTAGGCCTGCAAGTGTCAGGAAATTGATACGAGAGGAAATGGTTTATGAAGAGCAGAAAAACCGGGGAAGCGTTGGGGTAGAGTGAAAAATCCATATCATTGGTGAAGCAAGCGCGCCAGCAATTTTCCACTCAAATGGGCTAACGCTGCGTATGACACATGTCGATTGCAGTGGCGCCCCCTTGCGGCCAGGCATGTTGCGGCGCCCCCTATCAGAAGTCTGAAATCAGTGAAAGACGACGACGTCAAAATATCGAAGGGTGCCAAACCGTTTTGAATGGGTGCGACTGAATGAATGAGTGCACTGGTTGGCTCAGCTTGATTGCTTGATTGATGCACTGATGCATTTGATTGATCGTTTGATTGATTCATTGTGGCGCATTGCTTGTGCACAAGACGGACGGTTTACATAGACGTTTATAATATTGCCCTAAGTACTTTCGATACAAATAACAATCTTATATAAGCTTTCTCGAAACATACAAAAATAGTTATATTACTTACGTTTGAATAGTTGTGTGATCGCGGCATTTGCGGCGGCAATTGCTGAGAGTTCGGTGGCGCCCTCATGTGAGAAGCATTGGGACCACCGCCGCCATGTCCAGTTCCTGGTCCACCGCCGCCGCCGCCGCTCAATTGCTGCTGATGAAGCCCGCCCATTTGCTGCTGCTGATGGGGAGGCGGTGCTGGGCTATAGCGTGGATGCATTACAAACGCGTTTTCTTATACTTTTTCTTGTTCCAAATTCACTCGCGACGTATTAACTGCAAAGGAAATGGCAAGAAAAAGAACGAAGAACGATTAGAGACAGCGTATAACAGTTCACGAATTAATTGCGGCTGCACGACAACACTAACAATAGGGTTAGGTTCGCGTATTTAGCTTTTGTAGCGTCGGCAACACTGCATTAATAGCTGTTATACTCTATAACAATTTACACTCTCATCTGCCTTTTTATGCATGTCATGCCAGAAAGGGAGAGAGAGAACACACTGTCCAGATCATTCGACGTTTGTCTAATTCGCTTATAATTGCAATTGGTGACAACAATGTTGCAATACGCATTTGCATACAGCATATGTAGAATTTTATTATGCATATCATTTGTTGTTTTTGTTTTTATAGCACATACTGGCTAGACTCTTTGCACGCCAAAGTTTGCTGCATGTCGTAGGCTTATAAATAGCACACAGCCAAGTTGTATTTTTATGGGGCCAGACAACGGTAAGGCAAACACACAATTGCACACTTACTCGCACACCACACACATGTAAACAATCGGCCCAGACGTTGACCGGCAAAGAGTAAAGCCAGCAAAAACAACAACAGTTATTTGCAAAAACACAAAATGAAACAAAAAAAAACTATGCGCAATGCATTTGTTGTTGTGAATGACGCTTTTATTAATTTGTTGCTTACACTGCGCGACACTTTCAATGTTTGTTATTATTATTTTTCATAAATGCTTATTACAAATAAACGAAATTCTCTGCACCAAAAGGACAATGACAGCAATGTGCCGAGCAAGAGAGTGAGCGAGAGCATCAGACATTTTCTGACAGCTGCGAGAGTGAGTGTGAGAGCGGGTGCCGGCAAGAGCAACAAACGCAAAGTACGCACAACAAGTGAGCAAAAAATAAAAACACAAACGAACCGCCTGACTTTGTTTCATGCCGGATTTGATTAGATTTCTGCACTATAAATAGCAAACAATTTTTTTTACCAAACCGTACGTCAACTATTCTTTTCAAATAATGCACAAACACTTGTCACACACACACACACACACACTGTAAATCAATTTTGCATGACTGTCAAACAGTTTGATATTCACTGCAGCGCTCAATGAATGAGAACGTCCCTATGTTTTTGTTGATTTTGCTTTTTCGTTTGTTTCTATGTCTGCTTCATTTTCGTATTTGCTGTTGCTGCCGCTGCTGCTTCTGCTTATTATGTATTTTTATGCAATTTTTAATTCTCACCTACACAACAATAATTGAAACAAAACGACAACTATGTATATAACTATTGCTATCGAGTGCAATGACTGGCGATAACAAAAGCAAAGGCGTTTTCGGCTTCGCTTTCAATTAGCTGAGAGCTGCAAATTTGTTTTTGCGTCGCGACGCAGCACAAAACACAAAAAAAAAAATTGTTACGACAGCGGGTTAACGGGTTATGCTATAAGAGTGTATGGGAAGGGGGGTTCGGGTTATGCTTACTATAGAATGTCAGCTGTGCCGCTGCTGCTGCTCTGTTGCACGTTATTCGCGTTTACGTTGATTACGATTACGAGATTTTACAAACACACACACACACTAATACAAACGCGCTCGCGCACGGACACACGCAACACAGAGAGATATCTACACCTGTACACGCACAGACTTTCGCATACAGAGCAACTGAAAGTGAGAAGTAAGAATTTCGACCGCACTTTGCACTTCACACGCGCCGATTCTTAGCTGTTGCTTTTGCTGTTCTTGTTGTTGCTGGTGCGTTTTAGTGCTGGATATTGTTGTGTTTTTTGTTTCGGTGCGGGTGCGTAATGAATTTTTATTTATGCAAAATTTACAACGACAAAATACGTTGCGCAGCGAGCGAGCAAGCGAAAAAAAGCGCAACACACACAAACCGACAGCGGCAACGACAGCGAAATGTATGCAAAAGGTGGTGGATGAGAAATAGCAAAAGCAAACAGCCAAAGCAGCAGAGAGACGCACAGAGAGCGAACGCCATATAAAAGAGAGAAAGAGAGCGCCACAGCATATCGTGAGCGCGGGCAAAAACAAATTTGACTTTGCGTTCACTCAGTTCTATATCTCGCTCACTCTTACTCTCTGACGTTCTGTTCAGCTGCTTGGGCCGGCACCCGGCAAAAAACAGACGTTTTGCTTTTGCTCTGCCGTTGTTGTGCACTTGTTGTTGTTCGTGTTTTGAAACCGCAATTGGCGCAAATAGAAATTTAAATAATTCAACAAAATAGAAATAGAAACTTGCTGCTGCTCTACGGTGATTAAGTGCATATTTTTATAAAGCTATAGGTACGGGATGTGAATACTAGTGTATGTTCAAGTGAATTTAAAACTGTGCTGCTGTGGCTGCTTATGCTAAAGAATGCAGCTCAACAGCCTAGCGTGACGTAGCGCTGAGCTTTTGCCAGACGCGCAACACTTGGCGCTTGTTTATGCTACATTCAAATGACCGGGCAGCATAAATTATGATAAGATAAAAGTAATTACAGTAGTCGCTCAAAAAGTCGCTCAAGGTATGTACAAGCACCTTTCTTTTTACACATTTCTATAAAATTGAAAACTTTTTGCTTCAATTTATTACAATTCTTTGCATAACTTTTGCTACTTAGCTACTTTGCTACTTAGATATGTATACATATCACTGTCAATCATCTGCAGCTGTAATTGTGTAGGTATTTTTTTTTCATTTGGCTTTCAATGTTTGTTGCCGCAGTTTGTGAAGGCATCTGTGTGTGTGTTTTAGGCCATTACGTAAATAAGAGACCAATAAAATTGGGACAAATCCCACCCACTTCAGCCGCTTGTGACGGCTCGGGCTAAACTGTTGAGCCAGCAGCTCGGTGACATTTTGAAATATTTAAATAAAATTAATATTCTCAACAAGTGCGCGACATAAAAGTGCGACACCCACACACACAGACACACATGAGCATTATCCCGTTTCGTATTTTCACTCCACCTCTTACTCACTCTTCTCCCACATCCCCCCACCCTGCTCGCACCCACGTCTTTGGCACTTTACAAAGGACTAAGGGACTAAACAAATGATGCATGACGACAAGAAGTTGGCACAAAAAAAAAAAAAAAAAAACCAGTAACATACACACACATACATACATACAGTGTGTAAATAAAGCTCGATGCTCCCGCACTCCCCCTCGCTCGCTCTCTCTCTTTGTCTCACTCTTTTTATCTTTATGCATATGCCTACAACAATAAATTACACTAACAACAGCAATGCAGCAACAAAGTCAAGCGAAATTTGAAGAACGAGCAAAATGAGCAAACAGAGCGTACGATGGAGAAGAAGAGGAAGATGGAGAAGCAATGGAAAAGGACACAAGGACACGAAATGAAATGGAACAGAGAGCAGCAGACATGCAAAGAATTTAAATTTATCCAAAATATGCAAATTTAATGACACTATCTTGATATGCAAATGCCAAACGCCAGCAAAATACAAGAAAAATGGCGCAACACCAAAAAAAAAATATATATATGTATATACATATATACAAAGAATACCAAAGAAAATGGAGCAAGAAATCAAAAATGCCAATATACACACACACACACACATGCATCACACACATACGCACACAACGGAAACACTTTCGTTACAACGCATGAAAAATAACATATTATGGTAAATGGGCAAAGGGGGGTTTGAGAGGCTCTGCGGCCAAAATGGCGACGCGTTGGCATTTTCATTAAGTTTGGCACCAATTTTTTTCCATCTCGCTGTTTGCCTTTTTCTACTTGTGTTACTCGCTCCCCCTTTTGTTGTATTTTGTTGTTGTTGCTTGAAGACACATTCTTGTCGCTCGTTGAGAGACAGGAGGCAGGCTGGTACGTGACCGTAAGCAATTTACAGTGTCGTAGCAGGGAGCTAGCGTCGACTGCGGAATCGCATCAGAAAAGTGAAATGTCAGCTCTTTTGCAGCATCGCACTTTCCATCATCATCATTTTTTTTTTTTTGCCATTGTGTGACCAGAAGATGGCCCGAGATGTCGAGCTAGTTACAAAAATAGTTCTCTAAACAGCGGAATGCACAGCTGGAATGCTGCTCGCCTTCAACTGGACTACGTAGAAGATGGCGCGTGATCCAGCTATAATTTATGGCTAGCCACAGTGAGGTTGATGGTGAGAGAGAGAGAGAGCGAGCGCAAGATAACGGAACTCAGGTGTGAGTGTAAAAACTGTAAGCTCAGCTGAAAGTGCGATGAGTGTGTGTGAGGGAGAGAGAAAGAAGAGTTCTTTTATATATTTCAGCTATTTCTACTACAGTTTCATTATACAAAATAGTAGTAAACAGTTTGAGTATACAAAATAGTAGTAGAAATAGTATTATTCATATGGTATACACCCAAATAGCTTGCAACATTATTATGGTCGATTGGCCGCACTTGATGCAATCAAACATTTTGATGCATAATTATGTAGTGTAGTACACATATTGTGGAATGCAGCTGACTGCTTATCCATAATTTCTCCAGCTAATTCCCATTGTACATTACTTCAAGACAACATTTGAATGTTTAGGGTAAAATTAATTTAGTTCATATAGAGAGGGAGAGGGAAAGTGGGAGATGTTGTTTCATATGCCAATGACTTCCGCAACATTTCCCCTGTCGCGCATTCACGCGTAATTACCTCAAGTGTAAGCAACAGCAGCAGCAGCAGCTAGATTGACGGTGGACAAGGGGGTGGTAGAGGAAGGGATGAGCAAGCAACAGGACTTAAATGCGGGTGAACAAAAGCCAAAATGGCGTCGTCGCCAAGACATCGTTAAATTAAATCTATTGTCGGCGCATTCAATGTGCATATAAATCATTTATGGCCCTTTTCGAGGGAAATGCCATGGTGTAGGGAAGAAGAGAAAGGCAGAGTGTAACACAGAGAAAGAGAGAGAAAGAGAGAGAGTGCGTGTGCCAAATGTAGACATAACAACAATTTATTATTTAATTATCTATGCCGCAAAATTTTCATTTACCAACACCACGCACACACACACACACACAAAGCAACAACAATAACTCCAGCCACAAAACAGCAACAACAACAAGCAATAAGCTCAAACCACAGAAAACACATTAAAGTAACACAGAGAGAGAGAGAGAGAGAGAGAGAGAGAGAGAGAGAGAGAGAGAGAGAGAGAGAGAGAGAGAGAAAGAGAAACAGGCCGTGGTAAAGCCCATTCCACAGAGCATTTTCATCAAATTTGATTACAGCGAATGCGTAAAGTTTACGAGCTAAAGCAAAAGGGAATAAACTTGCAAGTGCCCCAAAAAAACACAAGAAAAAAATGGCCAAAAACTCTTAGGCCACATATGGATATAAGAAGATGTAACCATTTCCATTAGGAGAGTCTATCTCAGCAACAGATCATAATATGGTTTTATTAAATCTTCAAAGTTGATGATTATGTAATAGAATTTAAGTATTATTTTCTTTGGTCACTCACAATTTGACACAAATCTTTTCAATATTAAAACGAAAATGTATAAGAAAAACGAAACTGTTGCGCTTTTTGGCTGTCCTTTGATTGATGGCTGACGGGTTGAGAGGCAGACAAGGCTCGCGGGGAGAGGGGGGAAGACTGCAAACAACTGCCTGTTGTAGCCATGTTGCTGTTGCTTTTGACTTAAGCGCAACAACAACAAACATTTTCGGGAAACGGACAAAGTTTTGTTAGCCAACTCCAAAACCCACCAACAACAAAAAAAAATAGAAGAAAAAAAATCAAAGCCCCAAGTGAGTGATTGGCCTAGGAACATAAAACTTGCTTTCAGACATAATACAATATCCTTAACTTAGAGCAACTAAGGGCTGCATTCTCAAGTAATTGAGTGGCTGCACACTGGGCAAAGTCTTAGGGGAAAATTGAAAGGGAAGGCCAACAAGTTGACGGGCTTTTGCATATTTGATTCAATTTGATGGGCGTCGAGAGTTCATTAAATTTTGAACATGACTTTGAACACACATCGATCATACACCAAAGAAAAGGCAAAAATAATCATAATAACAATATGAAGCAGCTGATAGGTAAAGGTTTTAATGGAGATTTATATAAATCTAAGCGAGTATAAACTACAAACACAAACAAAAACAATCTAAACTGCATTTAACAACTAATTCCAACTCTTTGACAATATAATTCATAACAAAAGCGTATTAATTCAGTTTATTCTGGCCTAATTTAAGAACAGTAAAACTGTTTAAAGCTGTCGCATTTGACAATCAAATCAGCTTTGTAGAATTAATCCTTTGTGCCACAAGCCACAAGCCGCAATCATTTGCTAGCAAGCAATACTAACTAGGCGCCAGCAAACCCTTTTTAGCCGGACAATATTTGGGTTCGCATTTCTATAATGCTGCGAATTCGATAATGTTGCTGTAACCACAAGTGTTGAGTGCCAGCGCTAACGAGCTGCCAAAACCGCGAAGAGCGCCAAACACACAGCTGGGCGAACAAAAGGATGTCCAGCATTGTCCTTTACCAGAGCCTGCTTGCTCTGCGTCCGTTCAGTTAAAAGAAAACCCTTCTTTTGTACACCAACACTACACACAGTTGTCCTTTCTTTCTTTTGTTGTTGTTATTGTTGAAATTGAATTATACTTTGGCAGACTTTACTTTGATATCAGCCGTGCATAAAAATCTGGTCGGAGCGTGCGATTTCGATTAGCCTGCCAGCGAGCTTGCAGCTTAATCGCATTATTAATAAGCATTCATTAGGACATAAATAAAATGCCATCTATTATACACAAACGATTGCATTTGCTACCCCTGACTACCACACCCCCGCTTCAATTCCAACTTTCTTCATCCTGCTTGATCGCTTGATTTATTAAATTTATCAAACAAAAAAACCAAAAAAAAAAACAAACTAAAAGACGCCAACGAGCCAAAAGGATATTCGCCAGCCACTTAACTTGGGGAATTGATGATGGCAGCAGGCGGTGGGTAATGCAGGGGGGCAGCATATTTAAAGCCAACTGCGTTTATCACGCACCACAGGACATTGCCCATTCACCTTGGCGCCGCCCGCCAACGCTAACCCCAAACCCTACACAAGACGCTCGCTTGGTTGCGCACCAAATGTTCCATGCCAGAAAACGCTTCACATAATAATGTGGGTTTACTGCGTCTTCAGCTTCGCCCTCGTCCTGAAGAGGCTCGAAGAACTGCCTGCCTGCCTGCCGTTATCAATGCTAACCAAATACATATATATATATATATATATATGTATGTATTTGAGTTATAAATAATGACAGTTTAAAGCCAGTTTACCGAAACTGAAACTAACCAATTTGAAGTGGTTAGTTTTTGGCCTCTGTCATTGGCATCGTTTGCTTCTCTCTGTGTCTTTCAGGCTTTATTTGGAGAGCTGTCATTTACAAATACCGCTATCCCGCAGGACATGGCCAGGACAGCAGCAGTAGTAGTAGTAGTAGCAGCTACTACTTTGGGTGTTAAGCATTTTCGACAGCACATTCGTGTAATTCAAAGCCCCAACAACAACAAGAAGAGCAACATAATAATAAGCCCTGAACGCTGTTTTGTTGTTATTCCCTAACCATTTAGTTGTCGGCTTTGTCAGTGCTTAACGTTCTTGTTGTCCTTGTTGTCCAGTGACAGCCAGCAGCAGCATCACATCATGTTAGTATACTGGAAATTAAAGCTTGTTCGTTAGCTCGAATACAGTGAAAAACCTGTTATAACTAATTGAGCGTTGCTAATTGAAGAGCGCTTTGGTGTTTTTCTAATTAGCTAACAAAAAAAAAAGCAAAAAAGGTCAGTTTTATTTTGAAATTACACATTTGAAACAACAAAAGTTGTAGTTTTCACTTTGTCTTGTAATTAAAATAGATAAATTTGAGCATTTCTGACAATATTCTTGCTTGCGAACAGCTTTTACCTGACAGCACCTAAAAGTATGCAGCAATAATTTGCAGGATTTTCCTTCTTTTTTTTTTGCTACTTATCAACACGTTGGCACAACATAAAACACTTGCAATTAGCAGCAGCAATGCAACAAAAATAACAGTAAAATAAAAGAAAATGGCAAGAAAACAATTAATGATGAAATATTTAATAGTCAGCAGGCAGGCAGGCAGGCAGGCAGCAACAAGGACAACAAAACGTTGCTCGTAATTCAGCAAAACTGCAAAATTTCGTTCGATAACAATTGCGACAACAGCAATAGCAACAGCAACAACAAATACTTATTGCATGTAGTTGCAATGTCGCTGTCAGCGTCGACGCTGGCTGCGTTTGTTGACGTTCTCGTTTAGTTGAGTTTCATTTTACAGTTGTTGGCTACATTTTCCGCCATTTGGTTGCTGCCGATAACAACTGCAACTGGCAAACAGTATTTAGGCGGTTAAATATATATGAACTACACAATTGCAACAACTCGCTGAGTCTTTAGCCTAATCGAAGCGGAAATACTCTGTATTATAGGCTTAATTGTGCTGCTGTTAAAAACTATTTGACAAACTATCCATTTACCTTTCAACCTTGTTTCTAGCTTTTTTGCAATTTTCCAGGGTATCTTTAGCGTTACACAATAAGAGCATCGAGCATTTTGTGCACGAGGCCAAACAAATTGAAACTTTGGCTACTTAAGGGAACCGTTGCACATTCGTTACCCGCAGCACAGTATTGCCTGCTCGAACCCATCACCCCTCACCCCCCCGCTGCCGCAGCAGCATCAGAGAAAGAGAGCCAAAAATGTATATATTAAATGAATTGCACAATTTTGTGCAACGTTGCGCGGCTGTGGCAGCTGATTTGAAGCAAAATCGTCGTTTTCGAAATCGAGCCAAAGAGTCAGTTGCTTGCCTGGGGCCTGCAGGCGTGTGTGGGTGGCACGTGGGTGACATTTGAAACAGAAACCGGAAATTGGAAGTGCAATTTATGCTCATCGCATCGTAGGCGCCATGTTGCACATTTTGAGCTGGCAGCAAATCCGCTTCTGTTGCTGCTGCTGCTGCTGCGACTGCAACTGCTGCATAATCTATTTCGGGGTCATTTGGAAAAGGTCAACACATGCCATTACTTTCAATGAGGGCGAACGAACAAACGAACACGCCCACAACACTGCGCCTTTTGTAATTAGCTGCTGTACAACAATGTTGGCGTTCTGAGGCTGCCCAAAAATGTTTTTTTTGTTTTTCGGATAACATTTTAAATGGGTCAACGCATGGAATTTTATTTATTGTAAACGTCAAGTGGCAATTTATGGTCCATGAGCTGAGGGCTCGGCTGTTGGGCGGATATTAATGCGCATTGTGTGGGCGCCTTTTGCTGTAAATTCGCATTCAACACTGATCTATTTATGGCCAACAAGGGGAAATTGAAAATTCGCACGAGACGCGATTAAATTTTTGCCCATTTATGCTATTCTCTCTGTTGTCGTACATGTTGTTCGAAAATGACGCATACTAAAACATTAATGGGCAACAATTTTGAGATACTTTTTGAATTAAACACACACACGAACTATACACATTATTGTAATTTACAATGGATGGAAACATTTGGATATTGGCAAATTTGGTCAAATTGAATATTTGAAATTGATTGGTATTGAAATATTTTAATTGTTAAATGTATAAAATATTTAGCTGGGTAGTTAGCTCTGTAAAGGTTTGGCAGAATAGTTATTGTCTAAATTTCATTTTTCGTTTCTTCAGTTAGTATTTTGCCATATTTTCAAGCTTTATTCAACGCATTTGATGCGCTGCGCTTGATTAATCTTCAAAAGTACTATAATACAGAGACACACACACAACCATAGAAGCCAACAACATGCAAGCATGCATGTAAAGAACAAGCTTTAACAAGTGTGTGAATGTTAAAAGGATGCCAAGGCAAAAGAAGAGGAAGCAGCAAAAGCAGAAAACGAAAACTGTGTGTTTTTTTTTTTTGTGTTGACTGAAAAATGATTAAAAACTTAACTTTCAAAGAAGTTGCCAATGCAGCAACAACACTTGCACAAACACACACACACTCGTACGCTTTTCCTCGCATTTGCCTCTCTATTCCTCGTCTACATCTTGTGCTGTGCTCATGCTAGCGGGTAATCCTTTAATGCTTGCAACGCGTATGTCACAGCAGCTGCAACTACTATTTCTCATTTCTCATCACTGCAGACGACGGCAATGGTGACAGGGAACTATACCATCAACTCAACCCTTCCATCCCACAGCCGCACCCTTGTCACTTCTACGAGGTTTTTTGGGGCTGGGGTGGGGAAGGGTCCCACATCAACTTACTTATGCCTGCTAAAGTGACATTTTCCACTCGTCGTCATCGTCGTTGTTGTTGTTGCTGCTGTTCGTAGCTACTTACTTACTTCACTTAAAATATTTTCACCCACTTGCTGTTTTTTTTGTTGTTTTGCATGCTTTATTTCTCGTTTATCCCTTTTTTTTGTGACTGCCTTTTTGGGTTAACCGACTCTTCGTCTTTTCCTCTCTTTCAAATCCCAGCACAAATATTTTCACAAGTTTTATTTTTATTTTGTGTCTTTTACCTGCTAAAACTTATTTTTTGTTCTTGTTTGTTGTTTTCTGTTGTTTTGCTGTTGTTATTGCTGTTGATGCGTTTTGCCAAAGATTCTGACGCATAATAAATTGCGAGAGAAACACCTGTACAAACACACCTGCATGCCCCAGACACAAGTTTGCTTACTTTTGACTTTCTATATGCAAAACTTTTCCAACTGTTTAGCGAATTTCAAATTTGTAGTCAATATCTCAAGCAGTTTTTTGTGTGTTTGTTGTGCACGTGAATAAAGTGTATGTATTTCTTGGACATAAGTAGATGCAACTGGTTTTTAATCTCTCTTCCTCGCTGTCCTTCTCTTTCCCTTCCTATTGAGTGTTCCAGTTGCTTGGCGATTTTGGATGTTTCGCGACAACTTTCCGCAACATTAATTGCTTGTCATTGTCAATGCTATGCGTACATATTCATCCAGCAATAGCACTCCTTACCCAGCCACATTTAATGTTGCCTTTAGGAGCGTTTATAAACTTTTGCACGCGCAAATTGTAAATTTTTCATTGCATACTTTCGTGCGTCAGCCAAAGACATCTTCAGCCCTTTTTACCATTGCCAACGCACAAAATAAGTGCTTTAAGCTAAACATTGTTGTCGTTGTTGTTGGAACTGTGGCTTCTGCTGATTCAAGTGCTGCCTCTGCCATTAACATTTTTGCCTTGGGCAAGTGCAAATTAACGTGTGAAATTGAAGTTTGCTTGAAACGTGAGCATGAACTGCGGAGCAGAAGGGGATGCATAATAATTTTGACCAAAAGTTTCGACTGTTTATGAGTGCTGAATACGAATTGGGAAGGCTTTGATTGACGCTTAGTTGAGTGGAAGTTTATAAAAGTTATTCAAAATGAAGCTGAAATGTGCAGAATTAGAGCCATTAAATGAGATGAAATTAATTTTGAGAGTAAATTGTCAAACTTAATTGCTTGAATAGAGTAAATGAAGCTACTTACTGGAACTTACCAAACAACCTTCAATGATTTATAATAATAATAAAACTGAAAGCGAACATAAATTAAAGTAAAAATCTCTTTTGATATTATTATAAAGAGTTAATAAATACATACATATATTTGGCACTTAACGGATTAAGGAGAATCAAAGCAAATGCAAATTATTCATTATGAATAAATTAAGAGAAGCTTACAGATTGACCCGACGCTTATTCATTCGCTCAGTCAGTCAGTTATTCTCTCTCTCTATCTCTGAATGTGGCAGAGCTTCAATATCAATAGCAATAAATATGAAAGCATTGCAGCGGCTTGATAAACAACTCATTATACCCTGTACAAATACTTTACTTCGTACAGGGTAGCACAATGTTTGAGTGTTTCAAGTTTAAAAAGACAATTCCAAGATCTTTGTAAACACTTAGCCAGGGTATCATCTAAGCCCAATCAGCTTGTTTCAACTTGTTTTCTCTGGCACGTTGGCATATTAAATGATTGCTAAGCGCAAAAGGCGAAAAGCAAAAACCATTTGCAATTCATAAACCCAACGGATTCCCAGTCCATGACAAAGTTTGCCAGCTTTTTCAATGAATGCGGCAGCAGGTGCCAGTGGGTGGCGCTTTGCTTGTGACGGTGGGGTGGGGCGTGGGGGGTGGGTGTTTGGCTGGGTAAAGCAAAGAAAATTGCAGACAACGCGCGACTATTAATAAAAATATGCGAACAATGCATAGCGAAGCGCCCAACATTGATTTTAATATGGCGGCACACTCACACACATATAGAGAGACAAACACACACACACACTAACAGTTGCCATGAATGACGAACGTCGTCGTTGAAGCTCGGCAGTGAAATGAATGAAAAAGCAAAACAAAAACTTTAAATCCTTTAGTTAAACAAAAGGAGTCGGCACAATGGCACCAGACCCGCAGCCCGCTGCTCCCTTTCTCAATGGCCCCAAGGACCCTTATCTCTCTCTCTCTTTCTCTTTCTCACTATCCTCTCCTCTCAAACTGCATAAACACACACATATATGCATTTGCTAAGCGCTAGCATTGTTTACGCGACGGATTAGCGACGACTAAACATGAAAATATTGGCAGCTAGAAAACAAAACCGCCTACCCAAAGCAACCCCCTTTCCAACCCACTCTCTTCAACGTCTATCAACAATGCTGACCGCATTTTCCAGCTGGCGTCGAAAAGTCTGCGGCCTCAAAACGAAAGAAAAGAGTTTAGCATAAGCGATTAACTAAAGCTTTAAATGCGACTTAAAGTCTAGCGATAGCAGCCCCAAAAACTATTCGCCTCTGTTGCCAACTGTCGTGCCAGATGAAATCACAGGGCGCGACCCCAAACCCCACAATGTACGTGACCCTTGAGCTAAATTCTTATAGAGAATGTTACTTACGAGGACGATGACGATGTCTGAAACCCAATATGCTTGAAACAAAATTGTAACAATGAACTGTACGATGGCATTAACCCTCTCTCCAAATGGGGCAAAAGAAGAAAGAAAAAAAACACTAGCAACCACTACACTCATCACACACTTGTAACATATTCTATACACATCCGGCATGGCCTAAAAGATTGAAGACGAAACACATTTGCCATCTCGCTTACACACGCAAGCTATCTCTTGGTCTCTGGTCTGCGAGTTTTGGGGCTGCCTCGCACTATAATTCTTGATATTGTTGTCGGCGTCAGAAATCTTTGCTCATTATTATTGGCAGGCACTTCAGAAGACCAACCAACGCAAATTTCTCTCAGTTTTTGCTATTTTCAATATTTCATAAATGTCAGAAGAGCCCCACAACACGAATCCAGACAAATTTGAGGGTTTGTGGGAAAATGTTCGCTGCTTAAAGTTGACTTAAAGTTTACGGATTTTAATCAACTTTATGGTCTAATCAAAAAGGGTTCAAGAGCTCTCACAATAACCTGAGCATTCAGCTAATATACAGCTAATTATCATAAAAAGGCCTTGGCAACAAGCAGCTCCCAAAACAAAAACTTTCTTCATAAACAAATGCCCAAACTCATAGACAGAGTCAGAGTAACATGAGCAACGAAATAAACAACTAAACCCACTAAAGTGCCCCATAAAACGGTCAATGAATAAGTTGAAGTGAATATTTCTCAATGCTTAAACAAGTGCCTGCTTCTGCTGCTATCAAGGCTAATTGGTTGGTAATCAAAATCGAGTGACTATTGATTAGATGGCAACAGCAACATATAAACTATTTAAGTATAGCCTATTACAAATAATAATAAGCAATCGATTTCTTAACTTATGCATTAGAAACCAAGCTCGTTCAAAAAAGAAGGCATCGAAAAACGTTTTGGCCACCACAAATTTATGTATAAATGCATTTCTCGAATCACATACAATGAATAAAATTGCAGTCAATAAAATTTTTTGTTTGTATTTATTTGCAGTTTGCGAACTGTTTTCATAAATATTGTACAATTACCAAATCTACAAACCGAACGAAACGAACGAAAACAATAACAAAATAAATAAAAGCAAAAAATTTAATGTATATAACCAAACATGTTGGCAAACAATATAAATAAATTTGGCCAAAGACTGAAAACATTTTGTGTTCGCGATTTTCGAGCATAAAATGCGACTGCTTCGAAAAAGCCAAAGCCAATGCCAAAAGAAAATGGCGAACAGCAGCGAAAGGCAGCCACAAAATTTATTATGACCGAAAATTCATTGAATGCGGCTGCAGTAGAAGCAGCAACAGCAGCAGCAACTTGTTCTCAATATTGCCTTGCAACGAGCTGCAGCTGCAGCAGCACAAACAAAACCCCAAAATTGTGGCTATAAAATTGTATTTATTACATTTCTTTATTTGAAGTTTGTGCAACATGAAAAATGTGTAGATGCTGGCTGAGCAGAAGATCATTAATATTTTCTGCTTGTTGTTTTTGTTTTTTTTTAATTAAATCTTTTTTTGAGTCTTGGTGGTATTGAAAATTGCTCTCATTTGTGGTGTTTGCAGTGAATTTAATTGAGGCCAAACCAAATGCTATTAAAAGTCGCGGCAACTAAAAAGCACTTAAAAGATTGCATTTAAAAATCGTTTCACAGCAAACGAAAAGAAAAAAGAGAGAATAGAATGAAGAACACAACAAAAAAAAAAACAGAGAATGGAAGCGAAACCAAAAACCTAAACTGAAACCAAAACCAAACATGACGAGCACATCGGAGCACTTTGCTTCAAAACTAACTAACTTTTTTTTTTGGTTCTTTGTTTTTGTTTTACTGTTGCAGCAGACGCAACTCTTCAGCTGCCACGCCCACTAATGCCCAAAGCTTCGGGGCCAGCTCCCTCAAAAGCTGTAGTCCTGGCCATTGCCGTAGCCCGGCTAATGGATAACGTTATCAACGCCATCGCGACGCTTAGGAAACAGCGCAGAGCCGAGAATGAAAACAGTCGAAAAAAGTGGTAGGAAGTTTGGGTGGGGTGCGAGGGGCGGTTCACATGTTCGGTAGGCTGGTTGGAATGTTTTGGTTTGCTTGGTTTATTTGTGCTCGCTGTTAACCAAGTTAAAATTCAATTTTGGACATTCGGCTGCGTGCACAAAAACCCGACAAAGTAAACAAATTGCGGTGGCAACACATGAGCGACCAGGCCAAAAGATTTTCTCTTTCTCTGCTTTTTTTGTTGTTGTTGTTGTCCTTTCGATTGGGCGTGGCATGACAAATATCTTGTATGTGCTTGTATGTGACAAAATAGAGTGCAGCTACCAGAAATATATTAAATTAATACGTATGCAAGACCTGGGCCACGGTATGCCGTCAGGTGTAGCTTGATTCGAGGCAGTTGTCGGCGTTGCTTTGAAATTCACAAGTTAAATATTTAGTTGGCAAATAAAAGCGTGGCCAGGGAGTCTGGCTAAATTCGTAGTATATTTCAAATTAGAAACAGGCTTGTGGGTTTTACCTTTGCAAATATTTGATAGCTCCTAGTTGAATGCTTTAAACTTTTGGCAAAGCAGCGTCCCGCACACCCACGCATATCTACCTACACACACACACACACAGAGAGAGAAATAATATTACTGGCAAGGCGCCAAAGTGCACTACAAACAAGTAAATGCCCGGCAGATGTCTTTAGTTTTCATCTGAGTTCAATATAATTATGAATTACTCGCAATAGTTCAATCTGTTGAGGGTGTAGAAAGACTCGAATGTCTGTGTGAAAGCATCTTCAAGTTATTTATTAAGTAAATATTTGTTAAGGCACGAGCCTTTGATAAGTTAAGAGCCGATGGATGAATGAAAATTTATAACAATTTTCATGCAGCCAAACTACGAACAGTTTGTGTGTTCTCACAAGCTCGAGAAACTTTATTTTTCAAACCAAAATGTTCCATTTCCACATAAAATTCATGACATTACATTGAAATCTTTCATTTTGCTTTGCTGTCACCATAAAACGCATCGTTTTTATGTTGAATAAACATAAATATTGTGCAATTGAATTCGGCCACAGATAATTTAACACACAAAAGCCAAGAGCTGTCCACAAAAATTGAAAATGTTATCCAAATAGCTTCAAAAATAAAGCGTCAAATAAAAATAATAATAGAAAATAAATTGAGAAATCACAAAGCAGAGAGAGAGAGAGAGAGAGAGAAAGTCGTATCTTAAGTGCAATATCTTGTTATGTTATAACGCCTCAATCTCTATCCCCATCTTCCAAACCCATTTCTATGCCTATTCCCATTTGTGTCTCAGTTTGAGTGTCAATTTCAGTTACAGTTTCTTATCAAAGCGGTAGTTTTTTTTTGGTTTTATTATGGGTATTCGTTGTGTGTTGCCGCCGGCACCGCAATAAACCAAAACTATGCCTTAAGCATTCTCTGGCTGAATACGTAAGCGAGTAATTTTGTGTCACACACACACACTCAAAAAACCAAGCAAACAAAAAATGACGATGCAAGGATGTGTTGTACACCTTCGAGCACTTTGCAGCATCCTTGCGTCTATCACAATTTGCGTGTTGGCTTCTTTGGCATAGTATTTGGCCAGGAAACGGATGTCGCTCTAATACAAACACACACACATACATACAGCCACAATGGCTGTGTGCTGAACTTGGCTGCGTTTCAGTGATTTATTGAGCACCGATTGACGCCACAAGTGCTGGCAAATCATTGAGAGTAGTACAGCTCCTTCAACCTGACATCCTTGTCCACTTGGCTAACTCCATTCAGAAGCCAAAGGCAGGACAGCTGATAAGCGCCTTTTGCCAACGCCAATTTGATAAGAATTAAAGTCCAATGATTGAGCTTGCCTTGCCCATGCTAACTTGCGCTCCCTCTGACATATGAAAAGTTAAAAGAAAGCTGCACAATTGTAAATCACTGCCCAACTAAAGTCCATCAAGAGCTTAGCTACCACTCCTAACGGGGGGAGGGAGTTCCACTTGGTCTAAGGTTCACTTCACTCAATCTAGTTGCTAAGAGTTCGTTTTAAGAGCTTTAAATTAAGTGCTGCACAGCTTTTCGTATATTCGTATGGGAAACAAATCAATTCAATACAAATTAAAGCATCAGCTATGAAATTGCACAACAAAAAGTCATTGTAACTGCAACGGACAAATATCATTTGTATAATTCGTCTGTTAATTGTTTCGTGCTGCTAGTTGTTTGGAAAAACTAACACAAGCTTTGCACCATGCAAATCCCTTTAAAAAAAACAACAACAACATCAGCAAGAGTCTGAAAGAGTGCAGGTCAGGATAGACAAAAAGCGGTACAAACTATTGAACGGGGTATTTGGGTCGCTAGGTAACAACAGCGAGAACAAAAGTCTATAAAACAAAGTTATCAACAGCAGCAGCCGCAAAAGGTACAAAAAAACGCCAGTTAAAATGGAAACAAAAAAACCAAACTATTTGCTTAATAACGAAACCTTAATATGCTATAAAAAAAAACTAAATTTAATGCTTAATATATACAAATATTTGTAAGAAAAGCAGCTTAAGTCATTAATCCAATGTACAATATTAAATATTTTTATGCAACTACAACTGCAAAAAATTGTAACTCCATACAAACGGCTAGCCAAGCTGCATGCTATAGCTAATAGACCCAACGAGAAACGGTTATAAAATGCAGCAAGCAAAGCGAAGAAACAACAAGTAGAAAAAACAAGCAAACTAGAAGAAAAAAAGAGCAATGCAAAAGAAATTGAAGATACATGGCACAAGGCTAAAACGGCTGCAATTCCGCTGCATGAGTGGAATGAGTGTGTTTGTGTGTGTGTTCGAGTGCACGTGAGTGCAAGTGTGTGAGTGTGTGCAAGGCATTATGTGAACATGAAACTAACGAAGCTGCAGCCGCAGTAGCAGCAACAGCAGCCAAACCAATACCAAATTTACCAGGTATTTCTTTAGCCAAGTTAACAACAGCAGCAGCAGCAGTAGCAGCGAATAGAAATAAAAGAAAGAGTAGAGAGAATAAACGCAAAACGGATAATAAATGACAATGGTTTTGGTATTAATTATTGGTTTCAGCTTCGCTTCGTGCTGCATGCCAAAAAGAAATGCAAGAAAACATGTACTGCAAATAAAGATTTTCACACAATGAGAAAGGAGTTTAAAGTTTTGCTTCTTGTGCAATTGTTATTGTCATTGTTGTTGTTGTTGTTGTTGTTGAAATGTAAAACTTATTAAAACACAAAAGGGCCGGAGCGCGCACAATAAAGCAACGCACACAACGGGCACAATGTCTGTGTCGAAAAATAGTCATCCTGGCAGTCGAGTCGTCCTGGCAGCAGGCGTCACCGCTTGTTGAATAATTTCGGCATCTTTTGTTTTAGGCCGCATAGAGGGCTTGCCTCAGAGAGAGAGCGCGCAATTGTTGTCAGCTGCACTTAGCGGCGGCCCTTTTCTTTTGTCTCAGTTACCAGCCTCTTTCAGCTGCCTTTTTCTTTGACGTTTGCATAAAAAGAACATTTCGCTTTTTAGTTTTAATTATGGGCAAAGTTTTGCAGCTGGCCTGCTAAATGTGTTAAATGCGGCAGCGGCACTGTTAAAATAATTATAAATGGCAGCATCTAAGCATTTTTGAAGTTCGTCTTTGCAAAGCATTTGCCAGCTATAAGGGACAGCAAAAGCAGATATCATAAAGTATACGTTACTTTCAACTCAATGTGTTTAAACATTCTTAAAGCTATGGAAGAAAGAAAAACTTGATTAGAATTTAGCATTGGTGACTGCTGCACTTTAACTGCATTTCATGTCTAAATTTAAAAGAGAAATAAAAAAAATACTCATACGCCATGTGGCACAAATGTTAGCTACAAGTTTCATGGGACAGGCCATAAACATTTTGGCTGTATTTTTAATTAAAATTATATTCAAAGTTGGCCATTTTCGGGACCAACTGAATGGACACGCATGGCTTAAATTGCACTTTATGTGAAACTTTCGCACAGTTGCAGTAATTGCTGCAAGCAAGCTGTCCAAAAGTTGACATTATACGACGATGTGCAATGTGAACCGCAAGCAAGTCCAAGAAATGAAATAGAGATGGCGAGTTTTGCGGGGCAAACCGCACGCGACTGAAGACTAACCAAAATCGTGAGTGCAACACAGACGCACTGAGTCAAGAGCCATAAGGCATGAGGCATACGGAGAACGTCGACACATCAAGGCTTCAAGTTTTGGGTGGCTTCTCTGCTCAGAACCGTTTGCATCGCTTACAAAACCAACAACCAAACCAGCCAACCAACTCTGACATTGACAATTCACAAGAACATGACATCATGTTCTCAGCCCCAAAACCCTTTCAGTGTGTGTGTGTGTGTGTGAGTGTGTATGATAATTAAATTTTCCAGTTGTACTTCCGCAGTGCATTTGGTCTATAGACCATTCAGAGGTTTTTGGGGTTTCTATCTCTCTTTCTTTTGCGGTCTAGTCTAGCTGGGATTTTTTTGATTGCTTACTTGCTTGCTTGCTCTTCGCTCTTTTTTCGACTTCGATGGGCATTTGTCTATATGTGTCGGTCGGCATCTGTATCTATCCGTCCGCCTGTCTGTCGTCGCCACTGCGGCATCAGTTGATTTGGCACCAACCAACTCGAAAATGGGTTCCCCTTGGCCTTTGACTTGAAACTGAAAGTGCCAAATGGTCATTGATGAACGTTTCCGTTATTGGTCGGAAATTGAGTTTATGTCGGGTGCTGGATGCCAGGCCAGCCAAAGTGAGCTAAACCTAATTGGTGTAATGGCTAAATTGTCGATCGTTCTCTCTCTTGAGTAACCAACGCTTGCATTCGCATCTTTTTGGGCTAAATACAGTATTTTGTACCAAAGAACTTCAATGTAAAGCTACAATTAGCATGAATTAAAAAAGTTAACATTGTTATTAGTTTTACCTAAATAAAAAGAGTTAAATACAAACGCTTTTTTAAATTTCCAATTAAGTTTCACTCTTTGCTGTTTGCTGAGGAAATTTTAAAAATTACACAAACATATATATGTATTATGCACATGTCCTTGATGAAATTACCAAAACGTGTTAAACTTTGAAATGTGCCTCGCAATTTGTCCTTTTTGTGTGTGTGTGTGTGTGTGCGGCGCTCCAACCCCTTTTTTGTTGCCTGGCTGGCTGCTAACGCCGCTTTCTAATGGCGCCAAATTGTTTGCCAGCAGAAACAAAACAAAAAGAGAGAAGCCAAAAAAAAAGAAGACAAAGCGGACATTTTGTAAATATTTTTCATGTGTACTTTGGCAGCAACAATTGGAATGGGCTGTAGTGTGGATAGTCGCATGGCAACAGTCACACACACAGAGAAAAGGCAGGACCAACTGTATTTGTTATTGTTGGCTTAAGCAAATATGGCCGCCGACCCGCAGCTTTTGGCTCATTTTGCGCCCGGCAAGCATAAATAAGGCCATCTGCGTTTCGAGTAGAGAGCATCATCCACATAGCAATTTGGCAAAAGAGCCCAAGCTACTATCCTACCATCGCTCCACAAAAACAAGGAACACAGTGAGTTAGAGGCAGCAGCAGCTAGACGGCCAGTCATTCGTTCAATCATTCATGTTGTCATTCAAACATTGACGCCAGCTGTTTGCTGTGAACGGAATACCCTTTGTTGTTGTTGCTCCTACTGTTGTTACTGTTGTTGATGCTTTAAACAGCAGCCGAGTGATAAAGAAAATGTGTTTGTTTTTCATTTTCTAGTTTCTTTTTCGCTGCCAAAATACATATTCGTTGGCCAGGGGGAGAGTAGGCGGCTAAGCGTGGGTCGACACATGCCACATACAAGTTCTGGCCAGGGCAAAACAATATAAAAAATCACCAACAGAGTAGGTAGCTCGAGCTCTAAGCCTTTTTTAAGTAGTTTTTAATAATGTTGCCGCTGCCACATACGCGGAAAAAAAAGGACGCAAGAAACAAAATGGCTGAACAGCTGTTACCAGTTACGGTTGCGGAAAGTAAGGGCAAAAAAAACAAACAGAACAGTAGAAATTCTAAAAAAGGTGGCCAAAAAGGCAAGCCCAGCATAAATAAGACGCTGGATAATCATACGATGCTTACCAAAAGAAAGATAATCGACGACTCCTTGCAGTCGTCGCATTCTTCTTATGTGGCCTGTTGCGGCTGCCGCAGGTTCTGGGTGGCTCCAAGCCGTTGGGGTTGGTTGCGTTTTCTATTGTTGCACGGCAAGCAAACAAATTGAATTTAAATGGTTGTCAGCAACAGAAATTAGTTTTGCCTTTTGAGCGCCTGAAATAGATGGCAAGTGAGCGGAAGAAAGAATGAAAGCAAAAAAAAAATAAAAAATGCGCGGGCTGCAAGATAGAGCAAACAAGTAGCTGCAAATGAAGAAAGAAAAGAAAATGATGCACACAGTTCAGCAAATTATGAAATGAAATGGCAGCAAATGAAGAAAAGAAGAATCACACAAAAAGACATTGCCTGCCTTCAAGAGTCAGCCTTGAAGTGGTTCTTGGGGCATCTAGCTCTAATTAAAAGATGACAATGGAAGATTGCCGAAGCGTAGTTTTCTAGCCACTGTTTTTGTGTGTTTCTTTTTCTCTTTTCGTGGTCAGAGTGAAATATAATTAGCTGACAGGCGCATGTAAAGATTTGTGATTACAAAAATTATATTCTAGAAACGAGAGTAAACATATCAAAGGTAGCTGAGAGTTACTTAACTAGTTTTCAATCGCTTGTCTGAAGAAGAAACAAGCTGTCTTTTCTCTCAAGCTTTAATCTTGATTTATTACCTTTAAAGCCCAATTAATCATTACATTTAACAAACTTGCCATAGCTCGACCCTTTAAAAAGGTTAGTCCTTACGATGTACTTGTATACTTGTATACATATAAGTACATCAAAAAGCACAGCAGCTGCCTAGCCGCAACAAAGCAAAGTCTACTTTAAAACACTTTTCGGTACAGGCAGCAATGACAAAAGGGACAAGAGCAACCAAGCAGCAGGCTGGCAGGCAGGCAGGCAGGCTGGCAGGCTGGCAAACATGTAGAGAAACAACAACTAAAAGAAGTACAATGATAATGATGATGGGCATCCTGAGGACTGGGGGCTGTTGATGAGTGAATAATGCGGCACACGTTGAGTGCCCGGCTCTACAGCTAACATATGAGCATCATATATTTTGACAAAAGCTGACAGAGTATGTATACACTCTCCACCTGCGTCTCTCTGTGTGTGTGTTTGTGTGTGTGTGTGTACAGCAAAAAGGACTCAACCTGTTAAGGTAGCAAGAGTTTCGTGTCCACATCTTTAACGCAGTTGACTGTCAGAACAAACATCAGCAGCAGTAGCAGCAGCAGCACTGAAATGGAGCAAGACCTAGCTCATCATATTATCTTATGCAAATATAATAAAAAATTTTAATAAGGCTTCCGTTTTGTTAAAGTTATGGAATTAAAAAATGTTTGGGACGAGATGCTCGTGGCTAGTTTTTAATACAGTGTAAATATTATTTTTGTGCAGGTAATGTTTTTTAATATCAACCATTTTAATTTATGTGACAACGGAGCGTATGTATAATATTTGCATATGCTGTCCCAAAGCAAAGAGTTGACAGCTGGAAAAAAAAACAACAAAAACAACAAAAACAGAAAACGAAAAGTAAAAATGCCACAGGTGCATGAAATTGCCAACACCACAAAGCAAATGCATTTTGTCAACAACACAATAGCGCTAAATAAATGAATTTTTCAATAAATACACAAAATTATAATACTTTTTCCAAGCGATAAATGATGGTTAAACAAGACAAAAAAAAAAATGCTGCGAAATTAATTGATTGAATGCAGATGCAGCTTTGCCATGCAGAAAACCAAAAATAAATAGGGAATTATATATTTGAAAACTATGGCTACTGTAAAGGTTTCGAAACATGTCAAGGGGCTTACAAATTTGTCAACAGTTTTATGCAAGTTTAGTTTAATTCCATTGCAAAACACTCTTCAACATTAGTTAAGTATGTGAGCAAATGAAATTGCGTCAGATTGCACTGATATGAGTCTTTTCAACGTAATCACTCGACAAGACACACCCAGAGACCTTCTAACTCACACCTCTTAGAACATAAAAAATGCACAAAGGCAGCGTATTATCAGATCCAAGTAGCGTCAGTAAAAGCCACTTCTAAGAGTTCTTTTGATGTTAATGATTTTCATAGTATTTGCTATGTTTTCTATCTTCTTTTCTTTCTTTTACGATTCAGCTGGAGTGTTAAAGACACGTTTATTACTCTATGGCCCACGCACCTGAAGCATGAAAATAATGAAATGCAAATTAGCCTTCACGTGGCGTGTACAACAAGTGAAGCAACTGCTGCTATTGCTGTTGCTACTGTTGTTGCAGCAGCTGCTCATAAAGTCAAATGAACTCATTAGTTGGTAAAAACTAGTGCACACACACACACAAACACACACACGCACTTAAAATGAAGTGTATAATGTGTTGTGGGTTGTGCTACTTGCACATTTGTCTCACTACAAAATCACTCTGAATAATTGGCTACTATTGAGTGCTTGTTGCTGGATATATACTATACACATATAATGCTAATGCACCAACAGACTTAGTCTCAAAAGAATGAGCAGCAGCAGCGCGAAGCTTGTGGCAAATGTGGCACAGCCAAACTGATGGACAGTCATTTTTAAGGCACTACTTATACCACATCTGTCACGTCACAGCCCCTTCTACTCTCGCTCTCTCTCTCTCTCTCTCTCTCTCTCTCTCTCTCCGGTGCGTCTTTCATTCTTGGCCTGTCTCTTAGTTTATGCTTTTCAATTGTCAAAGCCACTGCAGCAGCATCATATCCTTGGCAACAACAATGTGCAATCCGCATGCCTTGAAGGCAACTTCCGACACACTTATTTATTTTTTGCTTTGTTTGCATGTGTAGCTGTAGTGTATATGTGTGTATCTATATGTGAATGCTTTCGTCCACACACCGTCACACTTTCAATAGCACTTTCCATTGACACCAAAACCGAGCTGTGCTAACCCAACCCAACCCAGTAGCCCAGCACCCCGGCCCAACACCCTCTCAAAGCGAACAACAAAAATGGTAACGACAACATCTCTCGGCCTGGGTCCTGGCTTACGTCCTGCTTCTGCTGCTGCTACTGGTGGAGGATAAGGCAAACTGAAAGCAACTGAATGCGAGTGAGAGTTAACAGCAATTTGTAACGATAATTGTGTGTATTTTTCAGTGACAATAACGTTGAATGTTGATGAGTTTGCCTGGCGTCGACCGGTCCATCTACCCCGAAGAGCTCCTTCACCCGTTCTCTGTTCTTAGTCCATGGCATTCTCGCATCGTGATGCCATAAGAGAGATACGACCTAGCATCATGCAGGACAATGTCTACATAGATGTTGCCACTGTTGCTGTTGCTGTTGTTGTTGCTGCAACACTTGCCACTGCAGTGTGAGTGCCTAAACGACAAACATTTTTAAGCTGAGTGCTGCGCTTTTTACAAGCCGTACAGCCAAAAATGTTGCCAAGCTAGAAGAAGAAAAACACAAAAAACAATAAAGACAAAAAAGAAAGCAAAACGAACATAAAATTTGCTCTGCAAAATCGTCACCAATAACCGAACAACCGGAGTCATTGTCAAATATGTTCCTGCTGCATGCAACTTAAGTGCAAACACCATTTAAGGCCAGTGAATCGCTGTAATTGTATGCCAGCGTAATAAAGAGAGACAAAGATAACAGCTAAGTGGAAAGCAAAGATTGCCCAAGGTAAAGGAAAATGATGAAAGAAAAACGCTTTAATAAAAAATAATACAAAAGTGTTGCATACCTTAAGGTGTTCAGTATTCAAAGCAGCTTTAAAATAAATATGCGTGTTGCAAACAAATGCCGCAATAAATGAGTAACACACACGTATGCCACGTGTCGTGGCAATTAAATTCAATTTGTCATTTAGTTGAAATTGACTTTGTGCATAATTGATTTCATTTGATTTTGCCATTGCCTTTGCCTTTGCCCACTCTCCCCTTTGCATGTTAATGTACATGTGGGTGTGTATTGTTTTGCCGTTGTCATTATAATTGTTTTTGTTGTTGTTAATGATGTTGTTGGTATGTTGCTGCTGTTGCTGTTGTCATTATTGGGGGCGCACGTTCAATTGTTTCTGACAATTAATAAATTTTGTGCATAATTAATTTATGCGCTTGCCTTAAAGCAAACAAAAGAACCAAATCGCTGTTGAAAAACATTCACTAGTAAAATTTACTAGTTTGTTAACTGTAATTAAATGCCATTATGCCATATTTTTGACAAGATTTCAATTAAAAACAACACACTCAAAAACAAATAATAACAATAAAAGTAAATATATTCAACTATTTTATATAGTTGAAGTTTTATTTTGGTTGATTAAATAAGTGTATGCAGCACTATATATATGTACATATTTGCGTATATAAATCCTTAAGCATTCAGCCCACCTTTACACAGCTTGCACAAATAAAACCCATTTCAAATAACTCTCTCGCCTTTTGCCTTTCGGGCATTTTTAAATACACCAAACAAGGCAAACAAAACGCCTGCGTAAAGCACTTGGATCTGTGACGGTTCTATGGACAGCTCTGAGCCGGAGCTTGCGGTATGCGTTAACATCTTGTACACAATCACACCCACACTTCATACACGCACACCTACACACAACTTTCGCCTTTATGCTTTTTTATGATGCTGAAATATGAGACGCGTGGCTTTACGTGTTGCTGTGCGTTGTTGTTGTGTTTGTAAGTGTGTGTGTGTGTGTGTAAGCATGTAGTTTGTATTTAGTAAAAGGATTTTCAACACCGTGTGCGCGGTTACTCGTTTTTTTCTATGCAAACACAGACGAGCGTACGTTGCCAGTTGCCAACAGCGATTTGCTGTTGTTGTTGCTGTTGTTGTTCGTGCTGTGTGTGGCACGAACACGTATTTTGTATAACGGTATTTATGACATGTTTACTCAATAACAAAACACTTGAGCTTCTAACCCAAATACCCATAAACAAGTGAGCCGCACACACACACAGCTTACTTTCTATATATATGTGTGTGTGTGTGTGTGTGTAAAAACAACAGCCACAATTTTGTTGCCCTTTCAAATGCGTCTCTCATCGTTTTGCGCTTCAAAAAGCCGCGCGCTTATATTTCCATGCCCCGCGTGTTCTTTAACAATTTCGAGCACAAATAATTTTGTAAAATTACTTCGAGTTAGCAATGCGTGCCTTAATTTGTTAGCCTGGCCTTAACAAGTCTGCCTTGATGTGTGTGTTTTGAGTTTGGTTGAAGGCATTTTCAATGTGTGTTGAACATTGTTTGTTTTCTTGTCCTTTGTTTTTGCTGTGAATAGAAAATTAAAAAAATGTTCACAATGAAAAACATGACAGCATTTTATCTATATTTTCGATTTTAGAAGTGGATAGATGTTCTTGAAGCAAAACATATTCTTTATATTAAATACATTTATCTGTTGTTAAGCAAGAAACTCAAAAATTATTAACTTTATCAAAGTACTAAGCAACAAGCTTTTGTTTAGGCCCTACAGCGTTTACTGTAATAATAAAAAACGCTGTAAGTTATCTATCAATCAGTTTTGTTTTGTTTGCTTACCAAGAAACATTGTCAGTGGGTGAAATTTTTCCTTTCCTGCTGCTCGTCATTTTTTTTTGTAATCCCTTCAAGTTGCTCAAAGGGTATTGATAAAAATGCTCAAAGTGTGCAACCAGTTGCAATTTGCATGGCAAATTCTCGGCGGAAATTGAACACACGTATGAAATACCTGGTAAAAGTTTTCGACGCTTTTTTTTTTAATACCAACTTGCGCATATTTGGCTCAGGTCGCCGCACAGAATTTTGTTAACAAAAATGAATGAGGCGCACTAGAGTGTGTGTGTGTGTGTGTGTGTGGAAGAGTGCATACCATAAACAAGAGTCAAATAAATCAACGTCATCATCATCATCATAGCGAAACCCACATGAGTGCGTCCTGTGTGCCAAAAGAACGAGCACATCGGCTGGCAGCAACAAAGTATCAGGACATACGCGAGAAAATCTCCTGCATGGCACAGCCATAAAGCAGCCAGCGAAATATAAATGCAATAAAATATTTTTAATGGCTCGTAAATGTAAAAATTACGCCAAACACACAACAAAAAAGCGAGCAAGCAAACCAATAAGACCACGACAAACAAATACAGTGTATGACAACGTACATACCAAAAACAACGGGAAAAAAAGGCGAAAAGAAAGAAAAGACAGCTCGTGTTGAATGGACTGCAAATTGTCGCAACTTGTTTGCGGCAGCCAAAAATATGTATGTAAATGCTTAACGTAAAACAGATTAGCATATTGATTACACAAATTGAGCAGAACTTTGCCGCAGACAAACAAACTTGCTAATTGCTTACAACTATTATATAATGGATCAAAATCAAAACAACCAAGAATACAGTAAATGATTATTATTGCAATGAGTTGAACTCATTCTCCTCCCAAGTTTATGCAACATTCTCTAAAGAGATTTTATTATTTCAGATACCGTTTGAATTATTTATTTAACTTTTGATCAAGAAGTAAATTTTTAAATTGAATATCCATTTTAAACTAAAGAGACAAATTGCTTTATCTTTAATAAAGTGTTTGCCATTTGTTGAAATGAACAAAATAAAATTTATGTGCGTCAAAGATGACTACACTTTATCGACAACAATTACTATAACAAAGTTATAAAGAGAATCAAGCTAACTATGCAAGCAAACAACAACAACAACAACAGCAACCAGAACTGGACAAAAACAATGCACAAGCTGTATGCATATGTGTGTGTATGTGTTGATAAAATTAAACTGCATTGTTGAAAATCACAGCAATGGCGATAGAGATAATAAACAAAATGGAGAGAGATATAAGGCGAGTGCTGGACAAAGTTGCCAGGCCACAGGATAAAGGGTAAAGGATAGTGGGGTTGGGATTTAGAGGAAACTGGCGCAAATTTGTTTCTGTGGTTGCGCATTTAAATATTTTAAAATATTTATTGTTGAAAATGGCAAAATATTTATAAGCAAAATATGCACAAGATCTCAGAATCCCGCAACAGTGGTATAGCAGTAAGTTGTACCTACGTATGTGTGTGCGTGTGTGTGTATTTGGTATTTGTGAAAATAAAGCCCGAGGGCCAAGTAAATGGCATGTTCGTATGCATTTATGCAAGGCCCAGGCTGGACTGTTGGACAGTTAGACGGCCTGGCCGTCTGACAGGCGAAACAGACCCGTCGGATATAGCCATGGGGACACTGGACACATTGCATTGACCACACACACACACATGGACAGTTGGTATGTTGGATTGGAGAGCAACATATGTGTTGGCTGCTTCATGCGTATACGTTATCCATTTTAAATATGCAGATCAGGCAAAGGTTGTGCGACATGCAAAAGGTTAAGACAAACACGAATATGGTCAAAACAGTTGAGAGAGAAAAGCTGTCTAAGATAGAGTATGTTTGGGGCTTAAGATTATAGCTAATGTCTGCGATTGTTTTTCCCCCCAACTTGATGTACATTTAAGCCCATTGAGAGAAACAAACAAAATACACACACTGAATAGTGCCTAGGGTATACGGAAAAGAAGAAAATTTGCACATTATTAGCATTAGGCTAAGTTTTATTTTTATTTTATGTGTTGTATTCACTTAAACCGCTCAGCTAGTAACTGGAAATTGCTATGGCATCGTCTCTGGCTGTGCTGGGTGCAAATCCGTAACAAATCTTTTGAAATTGTTTTACTGACTGCATTGAAATTCATTTGATGGCAAATCTTTTGTGATTTTCTCTTCACACACATGTGTGTGGTTGTGTTTGTGTATTGGCAAAGTGTGGCATTTCATTTAATATCAATTGATTTAAATGGATAAATATCTTGGGCAATAATTTTATAAAAGTGCTGCACGGATATTTGTTATACTAATAAGTAAAATGCTTTTTGCACTTGGCAATTTTCAAATGAATAAATTTATGAGTTTAACATTATTCTTCATGTTTACCACAAAACAAAATAAAACAAAAATATATGTTTTTCTCTTAACGTTTATTCATGTGCAATATTTTTTTAACATCTTATTTTATTTGTTTTAGCATTGTATTAATTCCAAACGATTTCACCTATTATATATTCAATTTTTGATTGAATATGATTTTTCACATTGAAACTTTTCTGCATTATTAAGCTATTAAATAATAAAATATTTATATGCAGTGAGTTAATAATTTATTATTGATATCAGTAAATTGTTTATCATGCAACGATGTCATAGATTTTTGTGTATTATGATCTAGCATGGTAATAAAGCTTATTTTATGATTTAAACAGCCTCCGTAAAATCACACAAAATGCAATCTTAATAAATATCGAAACTGGGCAGCTCAAGGTTCATATAGAGAAGAGCAAGAGCAAGAGAGTACAAATGTTTGTTATGTATAAATGTTATACGGTGCTGTTTAACTGTATGTATATATCGCATTGCTGTTAGTATATGTATTTTCAAGTGGTTTTGCCACTGACCAAAGCCAATTGCCTTTCAGTGACTAAGATTTATTTGCATTTCCGTTTGAATGCACTCGAGTTTTATTTCTATAGCTACTTTCTGAGTGTGTGTGTGTGTGTGCCTGTGTGTGTCTCTTTTGCCTGAGCAAAACACGCACATGTAGACTACACACACACACTCACACGTGCACAACAAATGCTTTGGATTTGGCAACAAAGTTGACTGCGTATTTGGCAACTTTGAACGTGGCCTTTGCCATTGTCCAAAACCTTTTCTCTCTCTCTTTCTCTCTCTTTCTCTCTATCTATGCACTCTTATATACTTTCTATCTATTGCTCTATCTCTTTTACACTCACTTAGCTGCATCAAAGTTATAATGGCGCATTTTTTAGCTACAGCTCGAAGCATTCAGCCCTATTAACAAACTCAATTTGTGAGCAATTTCGGAGGCTACTACCTCGGCAACAATGGGAACCAGAGCACGGTTTAAGGATATGCTTTACGTCTAACGGTTTTATCGTCTCTGACCAGTGCAACACGTACCACGTTGCCTCGTCATCTGACCTCCCATGCCACTTGTGCCACCGTGTCGTGTCTCATGGCCAACAGCACCTGAAGTCGTCCTGGCAACCAACGTTCACGTTCACGCCAACGGAACTTGCATTGTAACAACGACACCCTTTGCCCAATTCCTAGTCGAGCTCACTCTCATTGCATTTCTTCTCGGTTCGTTCTCATACTCACTGTTCCCTGTGTTCTGTGTGTTTCTATGCAGAGCAGCAATTTAAAAATCGCTTACGGCCACGCCACTGTCATAAAATCAAGCATCATCATCATCATCAGATGCAGGAGTAGCAGGAGTTGTTGTAGAATCAGAAGCTTCAGGAATACCAACAGCAATTGGGAAGCCTTTTACTTCTTCTACCTGACGCTTTGTGTCTTTTATGCGTTTTGCTATTTTTGGTATCATTTTAGATTTTTAATACACTTTTAAACGAATGTTTATTGTTTTATTATTAAAGAAGTCGAGCTTTAATATCATATAAGCTTAATAGCCTTTACTCTTGGATATAATATATTTTTTTGTTGGTAAACTGAAAGAACAGAGTATCTCTTAGCCATTAGCTGGCAACTTTCAGTGTTCAAACCTTAACGTTTTTGTTTTTTGTGGTTATGGACCCTTTGTCTGCTCTTTGTATAAAATGTTCAGAACGTGACAGATTTGTTATAATTAACATGATTGACGAGCTTTGCGACACCCAAAAACTGATAACTATATATTATAGTTTCGTCTTCTGGATGTCGTTAAATTTAGCTAGACGAGTGTTTAGATATGTTTCGGTTGTCTGAAATGATAAGTTGACTGTATGCAAGCATTAAAATGCATCAATATCAATGTTAAAGTTATACCATACCCACACACACACACACACACACGCACACACACTAGACTATTACAGATGGTTGCATTGCGCACGCTTCGATTGAAATCTAAATTGCATTGCATACCAACCAGGGGGCAGCTACAAATTCAACTGTAAAAATTGCTGCAGTTAAATACTGCACTTGATAACAACTGTAACAACAACCACAACAACAACAACAATGGCATGTACAACTACAAATGCGTTACGTGTTAGACGCCAACGCCGTCGCTTTTGGCTAACAAGCAGCACAGAAAGACAGTACAAAAACAAACAGGATATGGGCGGGCAAAGTACGATATGTCTGTATATGGGGTATCTTCTGTGGTGTGCGTGTGTGTGTGTTTGGGTGTGTTTGCCATACACATACATTACATTGCACTACAGTTTTTGCAAACTGTAAAAGGCGGCAGCAATACGAACAATTGCAGTGCTTAATAACGATCATTGAATACTCTACTTAGCTTCTGCCAGTCACTTCTCAGGATATATAAATCCTGTTTACTTAAAGTTCTTAACAACAAAAGATTGAAGTATATATTGGTGGTGAATCGATGTAGATACTTAACATTTCTAGTTAATCCTCAACTTGTTCAAGCTACAACAATAATTTGTTAGGCCATTGCCATCTGCCAGTCACAACGTAATTATGTTGCATTTTATTAAAACTGACAACTTTTTAAAGTGTTTACAACAACAGCGAGCAATGTAAAGTGGCAAGGCAACTGCCAAAGTGGCTGCTGGCCGCGCATTTATTCAAAAGGATATTACGTGGACTCGCAGCAGAACCGCTGCCAATTTGCAGTCGTTGCTGCTGCTGCCGCTGCTGCTGCCACTGTTGCTGTTGCTGTTGCTGTTCTTGTCATTTACAAGTGCAACAACAATGGCAACAACAATAACCGCAGGCAGCAGGCAGCAGGCATCAGGAATTGTAACCGCAAAACGGAGATCAGAATTGCATATATGCAAAAATGTAACTGAAATTCGTAAAATGCGCCAAACGGAGCAACGAGGAGAGAACTCAAACGGAAGACAACAGGAACAGAGACATGAAACAGGGCCATAGTTGGAGTCACAACGAGTCGCAGGACAGAAAGGAAGCCATCGAGTCCAAGTTCAGTTTTGTGTGCTGCGTTGGCCAATATCGAATAAAAAGTGCATGAAATATGTTTACTGTTATGTGTTGGCGTTTATGTTCGCATTGTTGCTGTTGCTCTGCTCTGTCTGTGCAGAAGGTCAATAAAAGGTCATTGAGAAGGTTATATCAGTGGCCACAGGATGTGTGCTCTTCACATGTGTGTGTGTGAGTATGGGCAAGAGCTTGCTCATGCGTATGTGAATATGTGTGTGGGCAGTTCAGTCATTGCTTTTATGTCTTTTTTGTGTGATTGTGTGTGTGTGTGTGTGGGCTAAGCAAATGCCTGACCAGACTGCAAGTCAATAGGTAACCCAAATTTGTTGTTGTTGACTGTGTGTGTGTCTGGTGTGTTTTATTCTTTTTGTTTGGTGCTGCCAAATGCCAAACAGTTAACGGATTAGAATGTAGTGTTAAAAACCAAAAAACCAATTGAATTTTATTTGCTGTGGCTTAACAGAAGATTGCAGATACTCGCATGTGTGTGCCAGAATTGATTTGCATTGCCAACTAGTTCAAACTGAAACAGTTTTATGTGTAATAGAAAAGGTAGAAAAAACATGTTTTACGACCTTTTGCATAATATTTACATATAATTCAGAATGCTTAAATATTTTAGAACAAACCAGTTTTTGAAATTATGTTTGGCAACTTGAATGCATTATCAATCTATTATGTGCACCACTTCCGTTCCCATTGCAATCAAGACAAACAATTCAAGGCAGCTCATCAGCGGCAATCTGCAGCTAACCAACAAACTTGTACAAAATCAAAAAAACAAAAACAAAAAACACGAGTGAAATGAAAGATGAAAGATGAAAAATCCATAGCAAGGAGCGCTCATTAAGGCAGCCAAACGGAAGAAAAGTTGCCAACGAAAACCATAAAAATATCAATTTTATGTTTGAACAATGCACCATAAAGTGTTTCTTTGAACTGAGGGGTTGGGAAGTGGGAATGTACACTAAGTTAAGATGAGATTGCGATGAACGTTGGCCCAAACAAATCTTTTCTTTATTTTTTGGGCAACAGCCGCAGCCGCAACCGCATCAACCCCATCAGCAACGCTGATGCCTTTCAATAAACATAAAGCTGATGATGGCGCCACATGGGCACAGAGCCGCACCAACTCCATCATCGTCATCATCATCATCATCAGAAATTGCTCAATCAGTGTGAGAATAAAGTATGCAAAAATGTACACAACCAAAAGCGCTGGCAATATACGATAGTCGTAACTAGCGTTATAAGATATGAAAATGATGGCACACCTAGTTGGCATTTTGTTGATGGGCCGTTGGTCACCGTTGGTAGCGTTAGCGCTGGTGGTTTGGTGGGTTGGTTGGCTAGTGCCGTAAACTACGTGGCTACGCCTTTGCCTAGCAAACTTTTCAAGTAGCTGCATAGTCTTTAAATTTACGGCCGAACCCACAACACGATAGAAACACTATAAGAAAGAAGCAGCATAAAGAAAAAGCCAAAAACCAAAACAGAAACAGAATCAGAGGCCAGCCCAAGCGTATCTGAGAGCGCAGCAGGAAATGGTACTGAGGCAGGCAAGGAGCAAGAATGGCGGGAAGGCTGCCAGGCAGGAGGGTAGGAGGAACGAGGGCGTTTGGTGTAGAGATACATTTGCTAACTGCCAGCGGCGGCCGGAAACAGTGCACTGCATGTGGAAGAAGCAGCACCAGCGGCAGTTGCTGAAGAAGCAAGCGCCTTGCCTTTAATTTAGCGAGCCCTTCCCCTTTTCCGCCCCCCCCCCCCCCTCCACCAGCTCGAACCCCCTGCAGTGCTATGCTTGCGCTTGACACGCCCACACACATAAAGAGAGAGAAAGAGAGAGCCACTTGCCGGCGGCGTAATTTTAATAGACTGCAACAGTCTCAAGTTGCAAAGTTGATTTGCCCAGTGGTCGTCCGCCTGTTCGCCTTCGTCCTGCCAGCGTCCTGCACAAAAAACTTTATGTGCTCTGGCTCTGGCTCTGGCTCTGTCTTCGTATTTTTGCCTTTCGCTATTTTATTTTATAGCTTGCCGGCGTTTTCTTACCAAGCAGCACGCTGGGCAGTTTTCTTGCCACTGCGCCTATGCCAATCCCTCAGGGTTCTCTGTAACACTAAACTGCATGCAAGTACAGCGAGGGGGTGTGCTTTGGGTTAGGAGGGTTGGGGGAGCTAGAAAAGTGTATACACACATGTACAATATATTGTGGGTGTTTAGTTTTGCCCATCTTTGCACTTTGGTCCTGTTTCGTTCATTGGAATTTATGTTCAAATTTCATGAAAAGAACTTGTTTTCCTGCCTTTGCAGTTTGCCCATTCCGTAATGTTTGCCAGCCCAACTATGTGTGTTTCTCTGTGTGTGCTGGCTTATTAAACATCAACAGCAAACGCCTCTGGGAATGGCAGCCTGTTGGTTTGCTTGGCTTGCTGTGGTTTCGTTTCCACTGGCTCAGTTTTTAGAAAATTATAAAATTACCATAATTAGTGTGTTGATATACGATGAAAGTTTTATAAGCTGATTTATATGATATGGTTCAGCAAAAAAAAGGAGTTAATTTTAGTTGTAAGCGGATTTCTTCAATTCACTTCACAACGAAAACAAACCAAAACTCAACTGATTTCTAGCATAGGTCCTACGTCTGTTTGGCATTTGATAAAGTGGCCATAGATAATTGCCTTTGTCGAGATATGTAAAACTACTTTGCATGCTAATGAGTCTCCTCGGATTGCAGTTGGCCAATTAAAAGGTAGCAGATGCCTTAAAATACGGAAAAACTTTTGGTTTTTAGTATATTGTAACAATTGGCATATAATGAATGAAGCTAAAAATGAACTTATTTAATTGGAATGCATAAAAGTTCAACTTGGAAAAAACCTATTTTACAACTCAGCTTTAATTCATTTAGTTCAGTAAGAAAGTGTAGCATACTTTTATGAGCAGTTAATGCATACATGCATAAATGGAAACGTTGCCGGTCTAGACACGCACAACACAAACACTTATACTCATTTACTGTGCTGTGGCGCATACTCCACCTAATTTACACTTCAGCTCACGTAATTACCAACCCCCAAAGCAGCCACAACAAGTTGTGCTGTCTGTTTTTGTGTGCAGCAGCAAACAACAGAACATAGCGTAGCAAATTATTTTTACACTCCAATTAACGTCAGTTCTCCCCCTCTCTTGCACTTGCCTTTTCAAAAAGTTGACACATGGCAGTCAGTTGTTGTCCTCCCTGCTCGTTGCTGTCCAACTATGAAAGACGAAATTCATAACTTACATTAGCTGCCTCTTATTTTACTTCTTCGCTTTTTTGTTCGTTGAAACTTTGAACAGCAATTGTAATGTTGATTTTTCACCTGTTTACTGATTTGACGTGCCACTCCAATAAGTAGTCAAGTTTGTGCCGGCATGTAAATTGTCTTGTTGATGATAACTTGCTTTTAATTAATATGTATGCGAAAAGTTTTTGGTCTGCCGCAGTCAACTTACCCCTCACACTGTTTACCCTTTTTGTATGCCACCTCATTTAGGTACGCTGGCGATAATGAAGCGAAATAGATCTTTAATGCAATTGCATAAAGTTTTCTGTCATACTTGTAGTTCTGTTTTATGCCAGCTTCCCAGCAACCGCCTCTCCACCCACTTAACTTTTGCTTGATTTTTAATGACTACTTAAGAAAGTTGTCGTCACATGCGGCGGCATAGTGGAATGTGTATTGGATTGCGTGACATGGGCGTTGTATCTGTATCTGTATCTGAAAATTTGTTTCTCTATATGTTTCTCGGCTCGTCGGTATCTGTCACAAAAGTTAAATGTACTTAAACTTATTTGTTGTCGAGTTTTGCCCGAGTTTTGTCGCAACGCAAATTATTTGTATGCCCAAGTTCTGAGAGATTTAATAAGTTGAGAGAACTTTTGGGTCGCTTTACGCTTTACGGCCGTACGAGTGTGTTTTTGAGTGCTTGTGTGTGTGTGTGAGTATGAGTAGTTTACAAGCCTTGTTTGTCTTGGCCAAGCATAAATACAGTTTTAATTGAATATTACCAGCAGCTGCAATGAATGTCAAAAACTTGGCAGTTAGTTTTGAGAATTCTCCCTTTAACTATATGCACTAAGCGGAAAGACAAGCAATGCTTTTGCGATTTATATTGTACCCACAAAAAAAACTATAGTATACTTGATATCAGGTTTTATTTTGCTAATTAATGTATTGTTTTTATTATTTCTTTGCGTTTTACAATCTGCTTTTACTAATCTCAGCTACCATTTCCGTGCTATCAGCTGCAATGCCCAAATATAAATGTTTGGTCTTGTGTTATTTCAGTTTTTTAAGCCTTAGCAATTTAGTTCAGGTAAACCCAAACAACTAAGATCTAATTAAATTCTTACATTTCCTTTGCAGTTGCATAGTTTCAGGGTTTGTTTTGCTGCTGCTTCTGCTGCTGCTGCTGCAGCCTTGCGAATGAAGTGCTTGAAGTACGAAGAATAGTACGATATAAAACAACAGCAGACAGAGAGCGAGCGATGGGAGATGAGGGTAAGAGAAAATTCTTTTTTCACACTTTTGTTGCAGGATTTTTTTGCGGACCATTAACTGCTGTCTGTTGCCATTAGAGCCAAACTAGCAACCAATTGCACTGAGACGGGGCCAACACACACACACACACTCACTTCCTGGTCTCTTTTAGTGGCTGCTCAAACGCTTGTAGCTGTCGTTTCGCAAATGGCAACTAAAATGCCAAGCAGCAACAGCAACAGTAGGAAAACAGCTAAAGTAGCAGCAAAGTCAAGGCATCCTGGCAGGACTTGAGTAGACTGGCAGGCAGGCAGGCAAGCAACTGCAGATGCAGTAGTCTTTCAAATGTTAAATGATGCAGTTACAACAAATTACGCAAGAATGCCAAAAGCTGCTTCAAAACAGGGCCAAAGGTATTCGCGACGAGATTGCAGCTCCAAAGAGGTTTTTGAAGTGGTTTGAGTTGATTTGGGGGGAAGTGGGGAGTTTTTGTTGCAAATATTTGGCGGGGTTTGATAGTTAGCAAACTGTTGGGCATCAAATGAAGTTGTTTGCAGTTTCAATTTTGTACTCACACCAAATCAGAATGTGTGCACTTTCAATATCCGTTGTTGCTGCTACTGTTGTACAAGCTTGCCGCGCAATTAGGAAATGTCTGCTGTGAGTTGTGTGACTGACTGTGTGTTAGGTGGTGGGCTAGGAAGGAAGCTAGCTAGCTGGGGGGGCGGCAGGAGGCACTGAAACAGTGACAGGTGCGCTTGTCAGCAGACATGTCGCGAGGCTTACTGCAACATAAACCGGAGAAATGACTGCACATAAAGTTGCTTTAATTGAGTTTTATGCTTTCAATTTGGGCGCTATTATGAAGACAACTCACACACATACACACCCATTCAAAGAGACAAACACACACATTGACAGTGAGACGAGTCGAGGAGTGCAACGCAGGACAAGCGCAAAACCCATAAAACTCATCTGTCAAACACTGAAACGCCGCCTATCAACATTCATGTTCACTAATCCTTGGCATATATGCGCAAACGGATATAACGATGCCATATATGACAGACACTGTGTGTGTGTGTGTGTGTGCCTGTCGTGCTGCCATTATCAAGGTTTTTTCTTGTTGAGCGAGTGAGCGGGTGGAGCCGAGTATGCATAAAGGATTAGGAGCAACGAAATGCGTTCCAGGACAACAGAAACAGAAAGCTGAAAGCCGCCTGAGTTGGAAAAGCCTCAGCAATAAGCGAAAGACAAGAAAGAGAATTAATACAATACACAGACAAGTCGCTTTCAATATTCCCTCAGTTAAACTTGAAGGCTTTCAGTTACGCATTATTAAATATAATTATTATATCAGTTGGAATAAGCATCTTCAAAAGAGCACTAAAAACTAAAGACGCTTGTTTGGGTCGCGTTTTATGATTTTGGGCTGCAAAACCCATAAAATTTGTAAGTTGTTTCACATTTATAGAGCACAAAATGACCGTAAGGCTGATCGTGCTTTTATGGTTTTTTTCTACTCCTGTGACGCTGTCAATATGCATGACAAACGAGCAATTCGATGGCTGGCATTGGCATTCTAACATCACGCATTAAACTATTCGTTTTGTTTTATTTTTTTTTTTGGTGTCTGCCAACTTTAACCCATGAACGAAACTTTAATGAATCTATCTGATACGAATGAAATAGGAGCGCAAAAACTTTTATGGCAAAACCACAAGCTCATTTGTAGTTCGTGCATAGCCTCGAGATGTTTTCCATAAGCAAATCCTTTTTTGTTGAAGCCCAAATTAGTGGCTGGTTCTTTGGCCTTTGCATCATTTTGTCTCAGCTGCCAGGACATATTTAATTAGACGCTTGTCAAGACTATTAATTGATGGATTACACACACATGCACGTGCAGTTATATATATATATAGTTTTTCCATATAACTTACATAAGATGTAAAAGTATATAAAGATGTCCAGCCTCAATACACAGAGCAAAGTTTGTATGCTTAAACTGCTGGCTAACCAGCAAACGGCAACAACAACTACAACAACAACCAGTATGTGTATATGGTCATAATCTGGCTGTTGACATTTCTGCCCGCACACACAAACAGGAACAGACCAAAACTGTCAGCCATGCTGCCCACAATATGCAACCGAACTCAGCGCAAACACACACACAGCCATACACATACACACAATGTAACATTTTTGGTTACTTTGGCGTCTGTTGCTGAGCTAAGGGTTCTTGTTTATACTTTGTGACCGAAAAATATCTATATGTATTTAGCTAAAAATGATATTATATCCAAACCGACTGTAAAACAACACTGCCTTTATAGGTTGTGTGTTAAAAACGAATAAGAAGTAAAACATATAAATTGCTTTCTATGAACGTTTTCTTTTAGTGATTTAGTATTATGAATTTTACTTAAACTAAATCCCAAACTGCATAATGGTCCCCATTGCTTACAAAAATAAATGCACTTTACACGTTGTTGAAGCTTTTCGTTTTAGTCTAAGAATCTCAGAACTAAGCATTCCCTTAGTTCGTCACAACAGACTCAACTTCAAGCTGTCTTAGTGGTTTTTTGTTATTTTCGCTTTTTCACCTCAGAGTTATTTTCGCATAATTTGCATGCACGCAAAGAAATTTGACAAACACAGTAGCTTTATACCCAAAACGTATTCATGCTCTTAGCATCCACACCTGAGACCGAGACCCGGACATAGACCCAACTCAGCGTAGATACATTTTGGCCACATTGTGACGGTGTAGACGAAATTTTAATGCATTTGCCATGATTTGGCGCATAATAAATTACGCCAGGGCTCTTACACACACACATACTCATGTCTGTCAACTGTCTGTCTCAGTGTGTGTGTGTGAGTGTGTGTGTCCTTGTATGCTGCTGCTGCCAAACCGAGAAAATATATCTAAAAACACCTGACGGATTTAAATTTTATCAGGGTGGCCCCCACAGAGCGTTAGGTGGTTTTTGTGTCTGCAGTAAATAGTTTTCTTCGGTTATGTCCTGGAATGCTGTCATTTGGCATGTGCATGTGCGTGTATGTGTGTGTGTGTTAATGTTTTAAGTCTTTAAGCTTTTAATGCTCAACATTCTTGGCTGCGACAGCCACAGCTGCGGCTCTATATCTCTCGACATGTGGGTGGGATTCTCGGTAAAAGACGCAATTGTATTAGTGTCCTTATGTCGGGCTATATGCTCGAAGCGAAGGACACAAGGCAGCACTGTGGAAGTTTAAAGTGAATTAAATATAATAATAGTACTTTTATTCAAGATTTAATTACATATTTCAACTGGCACACAAACTATTAATATGTTTATATGCATTAATCTTGAAATAAATGCAAAAAAAAACTAATCAAATTAGTTAGAGTCCAACAAAACCATTACCTGTTCGCTTAATTATCTGAATACCTGTTCGCATATATTTCTCGAATTACAGTAAATCATTTTGTTTTTGATTTGGGTCAATTTTAAATTGTAAACACGGCAAAATCACAGGCAACAATTGTCGGTGTAAAATATTTTGTGGCCAACAGGGAAGCAACAACATGCTTGACAAGGATACGTGCCAAAGGATACATTAGTTTTAAAAATCGTTGCTTTCTCCGTCTCTGTGTATGTTGTTCTTCCCTTAACCCGCTTGACTAGTAATTAATCACAATTTGCGGATACACAAATTGTCGCAGTAAAAGTCACATTTCTTTAAAAATGACCAACCCGCACTCTGGCCCCCAAAAACACAAATGCAGAGCCCAGACAGTTGGACCGAGTTAGACAGACAAACAGCAAATAAAGCAGCAGCCAAATGTTGGCAAAAACCGGGCCAAAAAGAAGACAGCGCAAAACTAAAAGAAGTAGAAGCTGGCTGTGGCAGTGGCAGTGGCAGAGCTGCTGGCTGCACTTCCGTTGCAGCGTTTCCGCTTTTTTTTGGGGAGGCTGCTTCAAACTTTTCGTCTTCTTCCTTGTGCCGCAGTCAAATAAATTTCGCTCTCAAATGGAAATGCAAGCCAAGCGCCACTAAAGTCTCTGCACTCTACACTCTCTGCCCCTTTTTCCCTTGCCCCTTATTTGTCTCACTGAAATTGGCGCGACCATTTGACTGCTTTACTTTGCTTACCCAGCCATCCTTCATTCATGTCCGTGGGCCGTAAAATATCTGCAAAAGGATGTCGTTGTCGTTGTCATTTCTACTCCTTCCTTCATTGCATTGTTTGCCTTTGACTGCGCTGTTTTATTTTTGAACCACACAATCTTAGCCCAAAAGTCAATGGCAATTAAGCAGCCGCAACTCTGCCGACGGCAGCTGACGCAGTTTTGTCCACTTTTTGGACATCGTCTTCCGCTCGCTGGTCAAACTTTGTCGCAAGTTTGTTGCTGGGCAAGGCCAATTACTATGCCATGCTCGGACGAATGACTAGCTGGCTGCATGACTGGCTGACTGGCTGACTGCTGCACTGGGCGTATGCGTAATGTGCACAGAATCAAAACGAGCAAAGTTATTATACCAATATTTTAAAAGCTGCTTTTGTGTTTGTACAGACACACACACCCAAATACACACATAAATAAATGTGTGTAATCTTGGCATTTGTGTGTTGTATATTTGGAGCAGAAAAAGAGAAATGAACTTAAAAACCAGACGGAGACTGCTGTGTTTGGTTTTGTTTGTACATTTTTTTCCCTTGAAGATATTGTATGATGAAACTTAACCTAAGTTTATGTTGGCTACAAAGTAATCTAAACAAATGAAATGAATACCAAATGTAAGTTAATAAAAATAGTTTATGTACATAGATCAAAGAAATGATGAATAAACAGCTTTTAGTCTGTTTGAAGGTAAAGAATAAAGATTATTTAATGGTTCTTCAACTTATGGCATAACAAATGGAAGCAATAGAGATTAAATAAGTTTGTTACCTTTAATAAATCACTTTAGCTATTGCCCCTACACGTAATCAATGTTAAGCCTCAGCTCAGCCTTATAATCAGCGCAACAAAACTAATAATATAACTTAAAAATTCTTGAATAAGGTTGTGTTTTAGGGGATGGAACAGACAGCTAAATGTTTCCCGTGAAACCGGATGTGTGTATATGCTGTGGTTTCATTTTTAAACAATGAATTTTTGCGCGTGTCTGAGCCTTTGTGTGTGTGTGTGTATGTCTACATATGTTTGTATGTATGTGTATCCCTCAACCTTTTTTATGACTGGCCCAGGCAAAACCGCTGGACAAAATGTGGACGATTGTGAGCAAAAGCGTTGCACGAAAAATTAGAATTGCTAATGTTTGCGGTAAAAATTGTAGCATGTCTGAATGTGTGTGTGTGTAAATGGGTGTGTGTCGCGCTTGTCTGTCCTTCGCTTGGATGGTCTGAGCCGCACTGGGCTCAGCTTTGGCTAGTTGTTTGTGTTGGCCAGTTTTGTTGCTCGGCTTGCAGAAGCATGAAATTAATTTAAAATTTGCGCACTTGGCTAATTTCGCCTGCCAAAAAGCGCAAGAGCAGAAAGCAAGAAAAAACACAAAACGAACTAGAGAAAATGCTAGAAAACAGATAGAATGAAAGAACTTATGTCAGCTGAAAGGCGAGATGGGGTTAACAATGATAGCCTCCACCCCCCTCCAAACTCAGATAATAGTTTTAATAGTCTCTTGGGCGACTTTAAAAATGTATACCGTTATGAGCAATGGGTAAGCGATGATAACAAACGAATACGAAATGATATTTTTTGGTAACTCTCGGACCGCTCGCCTCGTTAGCATAAAAATCGCTTTAGGTATTATGAAAATGCTTTGGGGCATTGGGGACAGACAATAGTAAATGCATGGTACGAAGAGAGTTGGACAACAGGTAGAACAAAGCTATAATCTATGATTAGTTCAAATGTAACGCAAACTCAATGCTCAAAGGAATCCAGCACATGTGGGAGTTGGTTTCCAATGCGAGTAAAGTAAATGAAAGGGTTTTTAAGGGGCAATAAACTTGTAGTTCCAAAAAAAAGTGAAGTCAAAGAGTTTACTTTTAATATTAAGTTTGCTTTTAGAAGGTTCTTCAACACAATGAGCTCTAAGGTTTTCAAACTGATCAGAAAGTATTTTAACTTTTCTTCCTCATCTAACACCCATTAGTTCACAATCAACATGGCCAACAGCTGGTCGTAACTCTAAGCCCTTTTGGCAAACACCTTAAGTTTCATACAGTTCAGCACTTTTGCCACTTGCGAGGCATATTAAGGCCCGCAGGTTCTACCAGAACTGAAGCGGCACTTCAATTAATCAAAACCTAAAACGCCATACAGTCTCTGCAAGTTGTATGCGACCCAGCATACACACTTGCACACCTTTTGCACACACGCTAGCTACATTTACATATCGTTGGCAATGTGTGCATTGGGAACCATTTGGGAGCCTCGCATTTGGTTTCCTTTTTTGTTGGGCTGCGCCGTAGTCGTCGCTTGGTCATGTTTGTGACCCCAAAAATATCCCGTCTAAGGCATTCGCAGGCCGCGCATTAAGTATGCGTTTTAATTAACTTTTAATGTCGACAGAATCCCAGACTCACACCTCACCAGATGGCGCCACTGTGTGCAGCAACAGTCAACTTTTGCTACGAAAATATATAAATATACATACATGTATATGTTTCGCTTATTAAATAATAATGCTTTTTGAGAGAGAGAGAGCGTTTCTCGAAAAGCCGGCAAGCGCTTCGAAAACTTTCGTTTCGCTCTTTCTATCTCGTTTTTCCCTCTCCCTGCCCATCTCGCCCACCAGCACTGTCCATCTCTCTCTCTCTCACTTTGCAGATGCAGCACAGCGTTTGGGTTGTGGAACCTAAGTTCCATGGCGTCTGCGCGAAAAGAGAGTAAATGCTGTAGACGCCTGCGCCCCAAAGCATGCCGGGAGCTCTTGAAGTTGTTGTCTAGTACTACGACAGAGCCGAGGCTCAACAACTGAAATGCGTATACATGCACATATAGCTAGAAGAGATGGTAAAGGATTGGGGCAGGTGGGCCGACTGAGGAAAGACGTAGCTTCGGTAGTGTGTGCTGGACGGGAGTGGATTTGGGAACAGCTGTTGCTGCTTTTGCTGAGGGACACGGGCAAAACGAAGCCGTAGCGTCTTGTGCGTCCGTGACGTCAAATGTTTTTGGGGTCTGTCTTTAATTAGACGCCCGCTGTGCGTGTGTGCGTGTGTGCGAGTGTATGCCATTATTCTCGTATCTCGAGTTAGCCATTAATAAGCCAGCCGCAATATTTGTCTATTCATTGCACTGGCAATGAACAAATCAAAATCGGGGCCAGACATTGCTGGCCAGGATTACGTGTGTGTGCTCATATAATAAGGGCCAGCATATGATGATGATGGCGGCACGCCGCGAGTACAAGCTATTAACACACACACTTCCATTCACACACACACAAGCACGCATACTAACCCAGAAAGATTGAGCTCAATTTCAATTAAATGTGGTTGCCATGGCATAAATCACGCATACGCCACGTGGCCAGCTCAAGAGCCACTAGCTTCAGCAGCAAGCAAAGAACTAAAGTCGTGGTGCTCTATTAATTTTAGCCCTGTCACTTGCCACGACTCCATGCCATGGTCCATTAATACGCCAAGCACACATACACCCGCCCGCTTAAAGATACGGCATAGGCCGAGTAGTTCCAGCTCCAGTTACTTGAGACAGAGTGTTTCCTAACTATGGCACATATAACCATGTACGAACAAAAGCTTAAAACTGTTGATTCACAGAGTGAGCGCTGACTTAAAAAGTATTTAACTAAAACTTAAAGCAAATTACTTGAACTATGACATCGATTAAATATCTTTCATGCGCTTTAGAAAATAAATTGCCATTAAGAGAGTTCTCAGAAGCATTCGCAACACAATATTATGTTTTCCACATCACTGCATTGCTTTCAGCTAATAGTTCTACAAAATGACTTGAAACTGTTGTCCTTTCCAAATGAATTAAATGGAACACATTTCGTACGCTTGACAACTTCACTTAGCTGACATATTTGGGCAAACAAATCAAAAGCTCAGAACGGAATGATGAGTGATGGCTGAAATGGTCGACCCACAAACCCGAATGCAAAATCTTTACTGCAAATAGATAGATAGATAGACAGATAGAAATGTATCTGCAGCTTAAGAGGAGTTGCAGCTGCTGCCGCTGCCGATGCTGCTAACGCAAATGCTGTGTGATGATTTATGCACAAACTCTAATTAAACTGTTGACTCAGGCAAATGAAACATGCGCTGATGTGTTATTAACACCAAAAGCACTTAAAATGTTTAAATAGCAATTTAACTGGCTAACACTGTGCCGAGGCAGGAGGCAAGACGAGGGCTTGGTTACGAAATATGCGCCATAATTACAACAAACACACACACACCCATATATGTGTGTATCCGTGTATGCAAGCAATTTAATGACAAGTCAAATAGAAAATCAGCACTCTGCTGCATGTAAATATTAAGGCTGCTAAATTGTGGTTTTAAGACAAGCATGCATATATAATTAAACTATTTTCATTTATTGGTTATAGCAACAATTCAAATCTCTCCCTCTGTCTGGTCCAGCAAAAATAATTAAGTGTACCCAGGCTTAAAGCGAAATAACTTCATTTCAAAAGGCCATATTACGCATACGCCATGCTATAATGCGTTTTTTGCCACGTTTCAACTGCCCGTTGGTAGCCTGCTCTCACTCTGTCTCGCTGTGTGATTATATTGAATGGCGCGCAAATTGCAGGCAGGCAGTCAGGCAAAAGATTCAGATTCGCATGCCCAGAGTGCGTCTCTTATTCATGCGAAAATGAAATGAAATTAATTGCAAATATGAAAAGTTTATTAAGCAAATTTATGTCCCTGTCTGTCAGTCAGCTAGACAGACTGACTGTCAGGCCAAACAAACTGATTGACTGCTGCCAAAATAGCGTTTAACTTACAGTATCTCTTGCCAGCTCATCCTGTCGCTCTCTGTGTTGTTAGCTGAATGCATATTTAATGCTGAAATCCCATAAACAAGCGACGTTAAGTGCAATGCAATGCCGGATAGGATCGACCTTAAGCTGAACATAAAATTGTTACGGTAACTTTTCTGTTTATCTTTCGGCGGTATTATGGCAGCACACAAATTTATGATTAAAACTAAGTAATAATCCCCGATATTGCAGCGACCAACACACCACCCAAAACAAAATATATATAAACCAGCCCGAAAGACAATGGACACAGTCTGACCTCAATGGAAACAAAAGGGGTGTTTGTCGCCTTTGGCAGCTGGCGTTGAACAATAAAGAAAGAAAACTCCAAAAATAAGCAACTGCAAATTATGTTGTAGCGCTGGTTTTATGGCAAAATTTGTTAGAGATACCATAACAATATTTGATGAGATAAAATAGATAACATTTTTATTGTACATAAGCCTGGGCATGCATTCATTTTATAGCTGTTGAAGTCTATAAAATTGATAGCATAATTTATTTTTAATTAGAAGTAATAGAAAAAAAAACCAAATACGTAGAATAGAAATCGTTATGCTACAGAAGATATTTGCTTTAAAGCTTTTTATCTTGAAATTGACAATTTCTTCATTTAATAAGGACTGAGTCATAAGTAGTAAGCCCGTATTACTTGCAGTTCGTAAGTTGTTCGCATTAAGTGGCTGCTAAGCTGCTGTTTGCTTTCACATAATTACCGTTATCGTTCATTCAACTGCAAAGGGGCTTGCCACATTAAGTTGCAAGTTGCTTGAAGTTTGGTATCTTGTTCGCGCTGATAAGCAGAAACTTGCAGCAACTGCATGACAAATTATTTGTGGCCTCATAAAAACCAAGCAATTATGTTGAGCTCAAGCGCAAATCAGCTCACAGTGCAAGGGGTGACAGAAAGAGACAGAGAGAGCGAGAGTGTGTGTGAGAGAGAGAGACTGACTATTAGCGCAAGTGAAATCTTTGTCATCTTGAAAAGTGCAAAGTATGCGACACAACGAGATAACAAACTATGCACACAGATACATTTTCAACACACACACACAGTCACACACACATACTCGTGCCAAGTGAAAATGTCTGCACACAAATTGTCAGCGGTCTGTGTCGCTTTGGCCCAATTGCCAAAAGCCATTTGCGGACATAGAGATATGGACATACAACACTTACCGCCGACCCGCCATCCCACCCAGCCCCCTTTAGCCTATAACCTCGCGGCAAACGCTTGACACTTTTAAGTTGCTAGTTGACTTCTGGCTGACCTTAATTACACTCAAAATGTATGCGACAAGTTGCCAATTGAACAACGCCCGCATCCTGCAATGACATGCGAAAAATGCACAGTTAATTAGCTGTGAAGGACTTGACAAAACTGATAGACAGGCGATACGGCCCAAATGACAACGGGGCCATGCCGCATTGGTCCAAAACGAACAATACCGCCGGCAACTCATACAAAATTTATGTGCATTCAATTCAATTGCAGCAGCAGTTTTGTGAAATATGCCAAAAGCACAAACACAAATAGTTTACAATGGGCACAGGCCATAAAAATTCACTCAATTGCAATTAAGTTTGACTATCGGCAGCGTTGATTGTGGCCAAGAGAATGAGAATGAACATCAGGCTACAGTTAGCCAGAAACCATAAAAAAAAAATGGTTGACAACAACTACGTCATCACAGCATTATGACTCTTGGCCAATAGCCAAACAACTAAACAGAATCCGTAACAGAAACCAAATCACCCAAGCAACCAAAAAACATTCAACCAGTCAACTAGCCAGTTGGTCAAAAATTCTTTTTTCTCTCTATCATCTTTTCCTTTTTCTTTTTGGGTTGTTGCAAAGCAAATGTGCCATAATGAAGTAAAATAGGGGAAATACCAGCAAGAACAACAGCAACAGTGCTTGATATAAGTAGCTATATAAAGTAGATAAACACAAGAGTTCTTCAAACCTTATTCACTTAAAAATTTAACTAGTTTGCGCATTGCATACTTTCATCAAGCATGCTTCAAAATAAATGTATTTATGGCCAATAGAAATACTACTAATCCAATCACAAAAATACATATTTAATTGAGTTTATAAAGTATGTTAAACTAAGAGTAAGTGCAAAAGTTTCTCTCAAATCAAAGTGAAGCATTTAGTTAATCAATGCTTTTTGGAAATATGATAGAAATCTTATGCCACTGTCAAAATGACCGCAAAGTATATCATTTTTGGTTTTTTTTTTTAATACGTTTTATGGTATTGCTCGAAGCCAAAAAGACACTCAAGGTAACAACCTCAAGTCCAAGCCGCAGCTAGTCTCAAACTCAATATCAACCTCAAGCTGCAGTTGAGGCGCAGCTGCATGGCAATTGGCAATTGGCATTGGCCAAAAAGCTAAAATGGCTAGCCACTTTTGGCCACATGGTCAACGTCGCCCACGATAAAATATCGCAAATCTATGAAGTGCTTCTTCATTGCCCAGCCGTACCAAACGCCCAGCCCTAAAAAATGAAAAAAAAGAAATTGAAAATAAAAAATAAAACAAAAAATAGAAAAGGAAAAGGAAAGAAATTGCATTGACGCCATAAATCAAATGGTTATGTGTCAAGGCACATCATAGTGTGGGTCATAGTGGTTGCTGCGGTGGCTCAGTCTATAACTTTCAATTTGATTTATTGGCAAGTACTAAAGCCAAACAGACCAATATTTTGGCCGGGCCGTTTTAATAAGCTAAGCGAACTTAAAAGTTTCAAGTACAAAGTGCTGCAAAATTTCAACTTTAAAAATAATTTCAAATTTTTTGATTCAATATCCAGCTGTATTTGCATTTGTGCGGCAAAACCAAATTAAGCAGCACACAAAGCGATGCAAATTTGTATATATAGAGAAGTTGCTGCACACACACACACACACAAACATTTGGCCACACTGGACGGCAACTAGAGCTGCCACACTTGTTGCAGCCACAATTTGTTATGCGCATATAAAACTAAACACATAAGTGCAACAAAATACAAAAAATAAACAAATATTAAATGGTTTTGAAAACATTTTACATACTTTCTAATTAAATAAAGTAACTTTGTTACCATTTCGCCATAAATTATTCAACGAGTCACACAAAACGCTAACACACCAGAAAATGAGTGCAGCATATTAAAGTAGACTTTGTGTGTGTGGACCAGAAAGAAGAAAACAATAAACAAACTATGTGTTGTCTATTTCCTGGCTTATGTCTGAGTGAGCAGATTAAACAAACAATACAGAAACAGGACATAAATAGCAGTAAATAAACTCAACGCAAGCATCATTAAAAAAAAAAAAACGAACTACTTAAATTAAGTTGCGCGCTGCTGTAACTTTAACTAAACTAAGTGACCTTTTTTATGTGCCATATAAACGTAATCTGAGGCAATTGTGATAACAACAATCAGCTGCAGCTGTAAGCACAGTCCAAGTGGACCATAAAAAAAACAAGCAGGTAGAGAAAGCAGGACCAGAAGATACCTTGTAAAATAACAATCGTGCTCAATACAAACTTGTCATGCCCCTCATACCATTTACATTGGCTACAGGGTATTGAAGGAAAAAAAAACTCACAAATAACAATAATAGCATTAACAAGCAACAAAACGTACTAAAGATTGCATAAGATGTTGGCTCATAAAAAGAAAATTTTAAATGAAGCGCAATGCATTCTCTGTTTTTTTTTTGTCCTCCTCCAACCTTTAAGCTTTTCATACCTTTCACTGCTTTGCGCTCTTCTTCTGTCCACTGTCTCTTTTTTTTCTCCTGTGTTCAACAAAATGCTTAAAGGATTACAATTGCATTGAGCAGTGAGCACAGCGGATACAATAGAAACGAACAGGATGAGCAGCTACGCACAATCAAAACTTGTCTTGCAATTCGACAGCTACGTTTTTTTTGATTTTTTTTATATTATTTTTATTTCTTTCACTTCCAAGCAAATGTTGTGCAACGAATTGTTAAAAAGTCGCAATGAGATGTATTTTCCAAAGTTGTTAAATGGCTCAAATTGTTCAAAATAAAAGCTGAACGTCCACTTACAATGAGCCAGCAAGAATAATAATAACAAATGTCGACAATAATTAGCTGACAGCTTTTTGCATTTGTGCAATGCCAACTAATCAAAAAACCTGACAGCAAGCCCACACACACACGCACGCACACACACAGAGTGTTAGTGTTTAAATCGGTGACAACCAACAAACGACAAGCGACAACCGCGGCATTGACCAAGTAGCCAACATGTTTCGCAGTTGGCCCAAACCAGCATCACTAATTTGTTAACATTTAACAGCAATGGCAGCTGCTAATGCCCAAAAACCCCAAAAACCAGCAACAACACGTCAACATTTAGACCAAAAATTGCAGCTGCTGTGTGCGTAATGAGCAATGTGCAACAATTATAAGACCAGAAGTGAAAAACTTTAAAATCGATAACGTTAATTCATTCTTGATTTTAAATCACATTTACACAATATACCAAAAGCTGAAAGCAGTTAAGTTACATAACTTACAGCTTGCTGTGTTGCATGCTAATTGGGGTAAAATAGTAAAATAGTAAACAAAGCCAACAGCTTGACACAAATTACATGCTAATCACCTTGAACCTTTTGCCTTGCATATCATAATTTGGTTTCCAAATGAATTCGAAGCAAACGTAAAAACAAGTCATTTGTGAAATTGTATTGTCCAGCATTTTCATATAGCAAATCAGTTTCATATATTTGCATAATTTCATTTAAATGCAACAAATCTGAATATATATATATATATATTGTAATGTCCGTTTTGGTTTTTGCACTGTTCACTGGCCTGACCTTTCAGTTGGTCTCTGGCTTTGGCTTTGGCTCTTTTGGGAACTTCAACGTGTTCCGATTGTCAAGCAGGCTGACACATTTCCTGGCTATCAAATATGATATATATAAATATATTTACATTTAAGACATGCCCTGGCAAGAGATTGAAGTTGAGTTAACAAAGTTCTACGAAGATGGCAGCCAGCATTAAATCAAATTGACATTTAAGCCGAGGCCAATGGGTCAGCTCTTGAAAATGTTGCATAATAAATATGGCAACATTTATATAACATTTCCATTTACTTTTTGTATGTATTTATGTATTCTGTAACTGAATTATAATTACAATTCAAGAATAAATATATGGTGTAAAAAGATTAAAGAAACACTTGCACACAAAAGTCAACAACATAAACAAAGCAAGCAGGCTTGAGCTTGCTGACGGCAGTAGGGCAGAGGGGTAAAGTAGGGTGTTTAGTATGAAGGCAAGGCAAATGTTAAGCGCACTTTAGCACTTTGAGGCACTGGAAGCAAAGTTAAATGCACTTACTTCAAAGACACCCCCCAACCCCCAACCCCCCGAGCAGCAGTAGCAACAACAACAAAACCCTGGGCGACGAGCTGAGCCAAAATGTGCGGCCACACACACATATACACTTATACACACACACACATACACAACTGGCAACAAGGGAAACCACTTAGAAGTAAAGCAAAAGCAGCCATGTAAATTTCTTTAAGTTTTTTTTTTATTCCACTCATATTTATTTAACACATTTTGCACTAAGCGCTTGAGTTTGTGTGTTCGTGTGTGTGTGTGTATGTGTGCCACGCCTTTAAATTAAACGCTACTGTTGCTGCCCGAGTCGCTTGTATATATTTGTACAATCTGCAATTGGATTACATGCACTGGTTTTTCACATCTTTTCGACGATTTTTCCAACACGGTTTATTCCCGTTACTCCTTTTCTCCTATGAATTCTTCTCGTTAGCAATGGCAAGAAAAGAAACAATGAAAACAAAGGAAATGCTTACTGTTAGGTGCTTGACATTTCAAAGAGCTTCCGATTTGTAAGCTTCATACAGACAATGCGAATCAACTTAAGTGTTTTTCGTCAATTAAAGACTGTTGAAAAACATGTGTTTAAGGATTTATTAGTCCATATTTAGAGTGAAATCAATTCTAGGTTTGTATCTATTAAGTTAAACTCAATTTTAGCTTGAAGCAATCAGTATTTAATTTATTCTACGAATTTAATGCGTTTTTTTTTTGTTGTTTTCAACTTAATTACAATTGCAGTTTCCAGCAACTGGCCTTAGGTGATAAAATCAATTAGCTCTGTCTTTAAATATTTCATTTAATTTTCCCTTTTTTTGTTTTCTACGAAAATTCATCTCAACTTTAAGTGCCCTTAAAAGCAGCAGTTGCAGCATTATATTGTGGCACATTTAAAGCGAAAGGTAACAGAAGCAGTTTTTTTTTTTAATTTATTTGCATATAAGGAACAATTAAAGCTAAGTTCAAATTGAAACTAATCAAAATAATATTGAAAGCAATGATAGATGAACCAATTAAGGCAAGCCAGCTGCTTTTTGGCTATTGTTTGAGTGGAAATCTTGTCTTTGCCAAAGTAATTAAAATTGTCGAATCAAAATGTGGGCAACTCGTTAAAATAAAAACTTTATTTGATAATTTATGACATTTCGGTTGCGACGCTGTTGGAAACTATGTAAAGCATAGCACTCATAAGGAACCAAGGGGCATGTATGGGGCATGTCGGTTGCATTGGGGTAGTTAGCAGGTTTTTTTTTTGGACAGGGGACAAGGGGCGCGCACAAGATGCCGACGATGTCGTCGAAAGCGCACACAAAAAAATTCAATTAAATGCTCAAGTGCTAACCACGAAATCTACAACGTTGCCGCTGTCACTATCACACACACCAACACACACACGCACACACAGCTGCTTGGTAGGGATGCCACCACAGGGACATTCATTGTGCGTTTTTTGGGCACTGCTGGCATCAAGGACACACACACACATACACAGGACGTCCCAAGGCGGAAATGGAGACAAAACGCTATTCGACAAGGGTTTGGGGTGGGTTGATATGCGTTCTTATACTGCTGGTACATGCGTTAAGGAATTTAATTACCTTGCGGTTGGACCATAATTTTGCAAAGAAACTTCGTGCCCGCCACCAACGAACCAACAACAACAACAACAGCAGCAAACATCTATAGACATATTTTCTACCTTTCTACCTTTTATGTTTTCAACATTTTTTCGTTCTTTGTTATATTTTCATCACATTACCTTTTAGATAACATTGACACTTAGCCACGTTAGCAGCTCAGCGGGTAGCTTGATAAAAAAAAACAGCAAAATTATCGCTTTGTTGTTGTGGGTTGGAAATCGTAAGAAGTCTATATAAAAGGAAATTCTATTGGCCTATAAATCATGCATACTTTTGAAAAGTAGCCAGACAGATGGCTAATTAATTAGCTAAGAAAAATGGCAAAATCTTTAAAGGAAATTAAAAATGATTCCTGCCATTATTTACTTCAGACGGCAATAAACTTATTGCATTGCATTTTTGCTTGAAATTTCTTTTTTGGCTTTTTTCATTTTATTGCAGTTTCGATAACTTTTTGACAAAAGCGTATTGCACATTCCAGCCAAACCACTAACTTAGTAAGCCATTTAGCCCACTTTTCAATAGTTACACACAATCAAAATCACACACACACATACACGTACGCATACACACATACAGTTATTCAGAGTGAGCTCCCAATGCTCTTGGCAATCGCTCAAAATGCTGTTTGCAAATGTAACCAAAAAAGACGAACCGCCAACGCGCGTTTTACTTACCAAGTTTACTAGTTGAGCCCCATACCCTTTACCCTCCGCTCGCTCTCGCTCTCTCTTTCTCCCTGTCTCTCTCTCTGTCTCTGTCGCCCTTTCACTTGTGTCAACACGCAAGATGAGGAACGCACCATCGCATGGCAAATTAGTTGATAACAATGAGGAGCCAGGCAAACAGCAGCCAACCAGAGCAACTAAAAGCAACCAAACCAACAAACCATTCAAAATCAAACTAACTAAGTTTTCCACATAGCTCTGGCTTAGGGTTTGTAGATGCAGAGGAGCTTGGTTGATAGCAGTGGCAAGGGAAAGGGTTTGTTGCCTGTCCAAATGTTGTGGCAGCTGCCTGCTGGGTGCAAGCAGCAGCGGCACGTGCCAAAAGTGGCGGCAAAGTGGCAAATTCGTTTGCCAAAGAAACACCCACTATATTTTTCAATCTTTTGAAGAGACTGAGTGCGTCTTGATAACCAGTTATAAAGGAAATGGATAGAAGGTACAAGAACATATACTTAGGAATCATATATATGGAGCATCTGTAGTTATAAGAAGTAAATTAATACACACGAGGTATTTCTTTGCCTTAGAAACCTTTCTTAACTTGTTTAAGCTACACTCAAACACTTTGCATTGTTATGAGCTATGAGTTTGAGTAGCTGCAGTTGATTTGCCTGATTTTTTTTATACAATTTGTTTATCACGATTGTCGTTGGCAGTCATCAGAACGTATGAAAATGTTTAAAGTTTTGCGTTTTGATTTTTTTTAGTTAGTTTCGTTTCGATTTGTTTTTGGGCTGCTGTTGTGGGTTGCGGCATGTAGCATAAATCCTGTAGCTTTGAACTTTGTGTTTAAAACTTGTTAATAACAATTCGAGTGACGAAACTTTTTAACATTTTTTTTTTTCGTTCTACTTTCTCCGCCTGCCCATTTTATATGTTGTTTGGAAAAATGTATAGCCATTTTGGTTGTTATTGTTGCTATTGTCGCTCTTGGCGCTCACAACATCCAAAGCTCATTTATCACAATGATGAAGTTGCAGAAGCGTGCGCCGTGTAGCAGGATGCGAGCATGGCAGGATGACGCCTTGTCATGCCAAAGTATTCGATATTCAGGCTTTTACTTTAATCATAAACTGGCACAAAAACAACCCACTCACTCCCTCAAACACACACACAAGTATGGATACTTGAAAAATGCAAAACATGTTGCCTATTCAACGATTTAGACTGTCTTCTTGAGAGTGAGAGAGTCCTTTTCATGCGATCCAAACCCTTTCCCTGGCTGTTGTTAACAAACTTCAATTGCATTGATGATTTGTTTTTAAGTGCTTGTCGCTTGTTGTTTCCTGTCATCTTGGTTTGTCACTCTTTTCTAAGGTCTCTTTTTTTCATGTAAAATCATCTTCCTGTTGTTTCTATATTTGAATCTGTCTATTGTTAAGTGCTTGACAATATTTATTGTTTTATATGTGCTGCAACTTGAAGAAGTGAAAAACAGCTTAAAGTCTTGAAGTTTTGTTTGCGTTAAAGCTTTCTAGTGGCAAGAAAGTTATTAACTTGTTTTGAAATATGTTATATAAAAAGGAATTATGACACTTTTATTTTAAAATTTTCTGCTGTTCTGCCCTTCAGTTAAACTGCACTCAAAACTCATTTATCAACAGCCACTATTTTGTCATATATTTTTTTCCCATTTTTCGTAAAATTGTAAAAAAGTGAAATGCCAAAAGGTCCATTAATAAACGACAATTAAAATCCAGCTATTCGTGACTCATGGTTCGTGATCCAAATGTTGCTTTGATGGAGCCGCTGTCGTCAAGGTTCTTTTCCTATTTTTTGTTCTTTTTTTTTCTTCTCTCATATTAATTCACAAAGCAGCGCAAGCTGTGCCAGTTTTCAAAATTGATGACCCCATGACCTCGCCAATAAAAAAAAGAACAACCAGCGGACCACATAGCCGGTAATACAACCCACACAATAATGTGCAACAAACTTCGGGCAATTGTTTGGCACTTTATGGCTTGACTTGTTTCAGTATTTATTTGGGCAAATTCTTTAAAGTCAGCGCATGCTTATCAATAGCAAGCCAAACAAACGAAAATCACGTTAGCGAGCCAGCTATTCGACATAAAAGAAAATGTTTGGAAGCTTTATTTTTTCTTATCGTTGTTGTTGCAGCTAAGCTTTACAAATACGTTATTAAGATGTTTAACCAAACCTTGTGCCTTGGAGGCCAAGAACGTTTGGCCTTTAACACACACACACACACCCACACAAAAATTGCCTTAAATAAATGAGCAAAAATATATAAAAATGATCCCAAGCGCATCCTTTTGTTTGCCTTTTGGCCTCGGGGCGGCCAAACTGGACTAGGTAAGGAGACAGGGCATAGGTGAGGGGTCTTTATATAAATAGCATACGAAGGGGTTGTTTGTGTAGGTAAATCTAATATTTTATTTTGTTCATGGCGCCAAACAGCGCACAAATATCAAAAACTAATTTCATCAAATATTTACGTTTGATAATAAATCAATGTGCACTTAGCTGTCAAATAAAACTGCAAAAAAAGTATTGTAAAAGTCGAATAAGTGTTACTCTGCAGTTACCAAAGTGATTGGTATTTTTTAAACAAACATTTCAGAGACAATGATAATTAAAGACATCTCTTTCCACACATAGATTCTCCCTTTTGCTTTATGAAACCCGCTTTAACACCAATACAGCCTATTAAGTGTAAGTGCATTCCCGCACATAATTAAATGAAGCATACGCACCGTGACACATGCTCATATGTTACGCATACGCCACATGTGCCAACTAAAAATGCTGGTCGCTTGCTGCGCTTACGGCCATAAATCAAATTGCTTTCACCCGGCCAGGTGAACACCTGCAGCTGCAGCTAAGCCCAATGCACTAAACACAAAACAAAACACAGCAAAAAATTTGTGTACAATTATAAATCATTGAATGGGTTGGCGAGGCGGCTAGAGAGGAAATGGAGCGTTGAAGAGTTAAACGCCGGTTGACCTGCGGCTATTTGCACAGCGCTGACGCACTAATTTACGCCTTTGGCCTATTGATATATCAATAACAGCATTAAGCGGCTTGTTTTTGTTTTATAAATGTTTGTGTGTGTGTGTGTGTGTGTGTGTGTGTGTGAATGACAACACCATCAACCGAATCATTAGCATCAAAGTAAATTTACGTTTATTGATATTAGCCAGCGGGCAAAAAGGAACAGAGCTGGCCCATAACTCAGCTAGATGAAGGGTGTCTGAGTAACTTGTAGTTGTTGGCCATCTAGTGCGATATATATTGTAATTTCTATAAAAGCAATTGCAACGCCTTTGCCGCTGGCCAAGTCGCTGGATGTGCTTAAGGCCCAATGTATGCAAAATACTTGCACGTAATTCCTTTTTACCCTCTCGCTAGCTGCACAACTTATGCAAATGTTTTGACTTTCAGTTTGAGTTTGAGCTGGTTCGCCGTCTTCGTCTTCGTCTTTGTCAAGCTAAAAGTAAAGCAGTTTCTTTCACAGCACATTGCATACATATTATACAATATATACTATCTAGCTGACTAGTTCGAATACAAGTGTATCTTCTACCCTTTGTTCACATGTTTGTGGGTGTCTTGTGGGTAAAGCTTGAAGTTTGCTCTTCTTATATAGGAAAATTGCATGTTTCACTGCAATGAAAACAAATCGCAAAATTACCATAATCAAAGCATAAAAGGGATTTTTCTTCTCTTTTTTTTATAGCTGCTCCTCTTTGTTTTTTGCTACAGATGCCGCTCTGAATCTCCACTTTGCTCTCATTTGCCACATCTCGTTGGTCTGCTGTGCCACTTTGAATGTTGCATTCACAATTGTCTTGTTGTTGCACATATAGTTAGACAAAAGGAAATTTTGTGTAAATTTTTCGCGAAGTTTTCAACGAAATATCTACAAGTAATTGGCCTCGTTTGTCGTTAACACAAAAAAAAACAGAATATGCCAGTTGGCATTGCAATTGAACGAACATTTTACGAATTGTTTCGCACAAGTTGAGCTCTCTTTTTTTTGTTGTGTTGGCTGCGGTTATTGGCCAAGTGAATGCAATGAGTGGTAATTTATTTCAGAAAGTAAGATCGATTTAATATTGAGCATACTTCTAGGCTGATCACAAATTGATGGTGAGTCGCTTAAAGTACTAGCTGTAAAACTTAAAGCATACTCTTAGGATGTGTTTTCTTAATATAGTAGATCTGCCTTTCCACCCAAACGAGCTTTCCCCGAAAGTCCTTATTAACTTGCCAGCTGCCAAACAAAACTGTAGTTCATAGCTGCTTTAATAGATGGCGCTGTGCTTCGCAATGGTTGTTGTCCAAACTAAAGTCAACAGCAAATATTCGATTGTGAAAAATAAATACAATTTTTATTTATTTTTATTTTTGAGTTATCAATTTTCATATATAAAAAATCACTATTATTACCTAAAATTTGTGGCTACAGATGTTACAATTTGGTTTCAAACAATTTCTGACATTGATTTATAAAATACGGCGGACACGATTACAATTTATGACTATGGACGCAACACAATTTGTTTGGATATTTCTACTACTAAAAACGACATAATTTTTATCAGCTAGGAACACACAGAATGATGATACTATAATTATGAATCTAGGGAAACTACTATTGCTTTGCAGTCGTTTTTTTTTTTGTTTGTGAAATTCGATTTTGGTTGATGTTAACGAACAAAACTCCAGAGAACATGGTAGATGGATTACCAGGCCCATTTGGGTGACACCTTGTCAAAATTCCACTCATCGGGATGACCCTCGTGTTTGCCATCATCCAGGCTGCTCATTGCTGACCATTTGAAGGGACCACTGCCAATCTTTCGCATAGCTATGGCACGCATATCATTTCTAACCGGTCGCCGTTCCGTAATTCGCTCTAGCTCTGCGAGACCAGCTGCATCTTCAATGCTCACACTCAGCCGCTCATCGCCAATGGCAGCAGCAGGCACCGCCTGATCCGCCGCCATCTGATCGTGCTCTTGCTCCTCCAGTGATCTCGTTTGCTGGGCATGCTGCAAGCGCAGGAAAATAGGTCCAGCAAAGGCATGGTAATCGCTCATGCCCAAACGCGCATTGTAGGAGAATAGCTTGAGGTCAATGTTGCCATAGGCAATCGATTCATCACCCAGCAGATCGCCGCGAAAGCCGTGCTTACGTAGGTACTTATCCACCGCCTCAAGATTGGTCAGTTCCGCCTCGTCGGCAGGTGTTAGTTCCTGATCCTCGCTGTTGTTATCGCGCGAGATGCCACTAGCCTCCAGAATCTCTTCGAAGTAGGGCATACCGTTAGCCAGCCAGCTGGAATTGCCAGCTAGCAGGAAATTCTCCGTGACATCCTTGCTGTGCATGCGTCCCGGCAACTGTTCCACAATCCAGACCATGTTCTTCAATTGATCGTGACGCGCATTAATCGCTGCAATATCCTTCTCATTCAGGGCCACTGGAGCATCATCATGCTTCTCATCCGCATCCAGGGTGTTGTACAGATTATCCTGTGCACCCAGCTTATTCAGATCCACGCTAATCCATTGCTTGGCACCCGTATACGGATGACGAGCCATGGCACGCGCCCAGGTGCGTCGATTCTGTGCAATACGATTGGCGGCCATGACACGTGCCACAAGTGGCACCATATTCTCCACATTGACGTTCTGCCACAAGCCCAGATTCTCATTCTTGATGCAAACGCCGCCCACAATGGATTGTACTTGTCGGCCTTTGACCACATAAAAGTCATCTGTGGATCCAATGATGCCCGGATAGCCCGTAAAAGTAATATCCGCTCCAGGCACAGTATTGCTGCGCGAATCGGGCGAGAAGTGATAATGGAACTTATAGCGCTTCTGAATGCGCAACATGGACGAATAGCTGCCGGCGGTGCTGTGGCCAAAGAGCAACTGCAACGACTCCGATGCCGACTGCGGTGGCTTCTCCTGTTTCATAATCCTTGTCAGCATTGAGGCGCTAGGCAAAAAGAAGTTCTTGCTGCCTGCCTCGGCAGTGCCATTGGGCAGCACATAGTTCTCATAGTAGATCTTTAGATCCTGAATATCAGCTGCAGCGTTCATGAGCAGAAAATCAGATAATGGTATTTCCTCCTCCAAGTCAGAGCGCGCCCGAGTCGCACCACGTATATAGCCCGTCTCCATGCCCTCCAGTTGATTAAGTATTAAATGCACCTGATGCCAATAGTGATCGTGCTCAGCCTTTGCCGCTGCCTGTTCCTTTAGTTGTTCATAGTTGCGGGTAAGCAGTTCACGCAGCCATTCGCAAAACTTTTGCGAGCTCTCATCACGATCGCAGGATGATGAAATAGTGCTGCAAAGTGAGAGGATGTTTGTTAGAGTAATTGTTGTAGGTTTTTTGTGTAAAGTACTTACTTGGCCCACTGATTATAGATGTTCTTCCAGGTCAGCGAACCTTCCAAAATGCCAGCTGCATAGGCCTGCACCCAGTCGGGATAACTACGTTGCGTCTCCACCTCAATTTGTGCCCAACTGGAAGAAAGAAGCCATAAGTAAAGACTCCACGAGTAAATTCGCAATGGAAACTTACCCATTTTCATAAACCGAATCCTTATAGCATATTCTGGCCACACCTTTGGGAATGTTAACCAAATCGTTTTGCTGTTTCCAATTCTCAATTTGAAAGCCGACCTTTTTGGTCCAAAAGGCGGTGGCACAATAAGTACCATCGTATTCTGGACGATCCATATATCCGATAAAGAACGCACCAATCACCAATAAACCGGCACCGATCAGTATATACGTTCCTATCCGCGTTTTTTGCCATGATGCACCAACGACTTTTAACATGGTTCCGTCCGTCTTGAAGCCGCCTTAAACTCGTTCAAAAGTAAAAATTTGTTATCCTTGATTTGGCTTGTGCTTTTCTTTTTATTTTTGAAACTATTTATCACTGAGTATCTCTGTTTTTTTTGGCGTTTGTCTTCACACACTTTTCACTTCACTCGCCCAGCGGCTGCTGCTTTTGGCAATAATTGAGATCGGCACGTGTGGCGTAGGAATGGCCCAGTTTAATGATAATCACTTGGCCAGGATGTTCTTGTGGATGGCTGCTGCTGCTAATCACGTTGGCCGCGCTATCAAGCGAAACGGCCTTTTGGTTCATGGGTGGTGGCGCTGCTTCTCAGCAGTGTATCAAACGGTTCGCAATTATATATTCAATTTAAAATTTTTGCACACTAATGGTTATTATCTATCGAATGGGTTAAGTGATTGAGATATATACTTCTTGCTGCTATGTCCAGTAGCAGCAAAGCTGTTCAATGTGTCTTTAGTAAATTTGATCAATGTACAGAGGTTCAAAATTTATCCCTGAAAGCACAAAACAAGTACAAAGTATTATTTGGTTTTGGCATTTCTATGACGTCTTGGCTGTATTTAAATGAAAGGAACGCCCATTATTGAGCCATTAGTCTAAATATTTACACAATGCGCATTCCCTGTCCAATAATAATAAACATTTGCCCCAAAATCTTAATTCGTTTTGTAATATGTCTTTATTGCATTTATTGTGTAGATATCTAAATACGTGTGCTCAAAACCGGATCAACTGCAAATTCATATTCATCACAGGCCAAAAAACATTACCATAAAACTGCCAGAGTATTAAGTTTATAAGCCTATTATAATTGTCCATGTGTGCGAATTATCTAAATCTGCAAAACTTTCACACCTTTTTTTTTTGAGTTCCTTTCATTTCGCTTGCTTGTGTAAACAACAATTTTCGAGCATTTGTAAAACTTATAAATTCATTTTATGACCCAAGTGGCTCTTGAGTAGCGAAGAGTAAACAATTGAAGAAGCTACACCTGTTTTATGTAGATATATAGTACTAACTGAAATAATTATAAAACAAACGCCACAAAAAGTCTAGCTTAACAATTCTATAAATTATGAACTTAATACCAAATAAAGAACCATATGCCCCACATTTAATGCAATCTCTTTTTCAAGAATCTCAAGGTTTTTGCCCTTAAACTAAAGAAGAAACAAAATGTATATAGTGCGAATAACGGCATGTAATTAGAATTTCCAGTGGATATTCAAATTGTACAACATGATAAACAAATTGAAATGAAGAGATTGCGCATACGCCCCGTTGCTTATTCAATAGCTTATTTCCATATGGATCAGAGGAAATCACAAAGCAATCAAATGCCAAATGCAAGCAAATTAATTCACCTGATGCCTGATGCCTGTTGCTGTTATAAAACATTTGTGTATTCGAACACAATTTGCAATACAGCATAAATCAGTCAGCAAGGAAATACACATTTAAGTCGATTTTGGTATTTTTATCCATTGATATGCAAAGTTTGCTTACTTTGCTTGCGTTGCTTACCTTTTGTTTCCCGGGTCCAGGAAGCTTAAATATCACAAGTCAACCCATTTGAAGAACTGCAATAAGAAAAGAGAGAAACATTAATGTTTAGAGTTTGGTTAAAGCGGCGCCTAAGCAAGCCCAAAGAAAAAAACCCAATTGAATTGAATTCTAAGCATTTTCAACTGTGTTTATTGTTTCAATTAAGCGCGCGTCTTGTGATTTTACTTGAACACCCACAGCAAGTTACGCAGAGCAAGTAATATTGAGGCAATGTTTACACAGCCACAGACTTTGTTTATACAAAATACATTATTATGTAGATGATGCGCACGCGCACAATTGCTGTTTAATTTTTTATGGTTTGATATAGTTTATGGTTGTTGAATTCAAGATGAAATATGAGTAGCTTTAATTGATTGGTGGTCCGTCTGATGACACATTGAATTGGAGCACAGGCCACTTGATGTCTTGTGATGTTAAAGCTCAAACTGCTGATATATTTATATGTATATAAAATACTTCATGTGATTAGGTTTTGTTGAACTTTAGCAATAACTTTGAGTAGCAGACCGACTATATATAAGGGACTTTTTGTTAAGCTCTACTTAAGTTTGTTGTTTATCAGATTGGAATGAATAAATATGTATACAATTCTCGGAGACTGTTCGTATTGATATTTATACGAACTTGTTCTGAATCAATAATTTTTAACGAATCAACACATCAGTTAATTTGCTAGAAATCATTAACATTATTATTAATGTACAAGGAAAAGCTTTAAATTACAAGTATTTTTTATTTTTGGTTTTGCCATTTGTCGATACTTTCACTGAATCAGGAGACTGTACGTTGGCATTATCGATACGATTAATATTATTTTCATTTTCGTTTTACTTGTTTATTTTCACAAGTGAAAAGCAGATGCAGTACATGAAAACCGCCACTGCCCTATAAGGTTGTTATTTGGCTATATACAAATCAGAGAAAAGTTGAAGAAAGAAAAGAAAAAATATATTGTAAACAAAAAGATAAGTGAAACTGGCCAAGGCCAATTGTTGGAAATGTTGTCAATCACGCGATGCCAATTGACTGACACTAAACTACGTAAATCTCAACATGAGAAGTGTTATTTGAGGCTGTATCTGTAAAGTTGCCAATGACGTCAATAACAGAAAGTTTGTCTAACAAATGAAACAAAAGCCGAATGCAAACTTTGTTTGGTAGCTTCTAATCCCGTGCATTGCCCAACCATTTGACGTGATTTTTTTTTTGCCTAAATAACTTTATTATCGTTATCATCATGATTTTTTTTTCATGGTTTTTTGTTTATTCCGTACACACAAAAGTAAGTTATTTTTGCTTAATAATTGTTGACTGAGCACTGCAGCAATTTAAATTTTAGAGACTTGCACTCAACAAACTAAACTTGTAAACTAGATATTAGTTAATGCAATAAACTACTGCAAGCAGTAGCTTACATGGTAGTTGGCAACTGTTAACGTTTTCTTTATATGTCTAACTGTTTTGTCAGCTAATCAATCAACAAAGTCTAGCGTAAATATTTAAACAAGTCGATAGCAGAAGCCTGTTCACATAAACTTTCGCTCTGATTATGTCAAATCGATCGCCAACTCTCGAGCTGTTGCTAACTAAACCGTATGTTGATAAGATTGCATTTTGTGGTAATATTTAGATATGGTGTCTGTCTAGCAACTGTTTTAGTTAATTTATACTAGCAAAACATTTGATAAATATAAATTATTTTTCAAAGGAATGTCAAGTGATAAGCAAAAGTATCTATTTGTGATTTATATAAACCATGTCAGGCTGGCAACTCTTAAGAGAAAGAGAGCTGTCTGGCAACGCCATTTACATAGATAGATAGGCCACATTTGAAATTCCACCGCAAACCGTATCCATTAACAGCTAACTAAAAATTATTTACCGCCATGTTAAACGATTCCATCAACAAATCATGATATATACGCCTCCCTAATGACTTCTTTGATAAACAGCAATAAATTTAAGATACGTATGAGCAAAAAAAAAGCAAAATCTGAAATAAATTATTTAAAAATTTTCCCAACATTAATAAAAGTTTATGAACTTATGCCAACAGCAAAAAAAAATAAAAATAAAAGAATCTAAATGGTACTTGGAATTTGAAGTGAATACAAATTCTGGAACACCACATGTGGTCAAGTTTTTGGCTAAAAAATTTAATATTACAAAGCATTATCAAGTGCTAGAAACGCGCAGAAACTTTAGCTGCTGAACAGGTAGGCGACACCAAAGCAAAGAGACATCATCAACTTATAAATAATTCAAAAAGCGCGTTTTACTATACTTGGTAACAGCCAACACAATCCAATGTGGGAACCCAAAATTAATGCTGAATATATGTAATACACAAAACGCTCGAAATGATTCGCTGAATCACAGTTATACGATCCATTAAAATGAAATGATTTCAAACTGCGCCACGCGCCGTCTGCGTTGCTTGATAAGCAAAACGCAACCCTAAACCTGTCGACGGCAAGTATTTAAAGCGACAGCTAAGCAAATGGATTGCAACAGGATCAGTGCTTGAAGGTGAAACCAGACGTTGCGACGTCTAGAGAATTCTGGCACCTGCAACACGTGGCAAGAAGTTGAAGCAGGCATTCGGGCAACGCATGCGCTGTCTGATTAGTCGCGTGATTGGCACGTTATGGCGTCTATATATTTGCTTATAAATATGGGCTGGCCATTAGCAGATCTCAGTGTTAATCAACGTTTAATCAGCTTTATAATCGGGGTTTTCTTCAAGACTTTGACTGTAAAATTGTGAAATAAATCTAGCTATTAATACGCATCTCATTTCTATTTAACATATTATATTTATATGCCGACAATTTACACCTCTATTGTGTGCCATTTTTCCGCTAAAAATGCAATGATTTGCAGGTTTTATATCGGGATACATTAAAAACTAGCTTTGTTTACGTTATTCATTAGTTATATATATTTTGTTGATTTCTTTTTGCTATTTTTCCTCTCCTTTTGTTCTGTTTTGAACTTTGTGATTCAAATGCATTTTACTAGAAATGTCAATACCAATTCTTATTTCTTCTAGCAGTCTCTTTTAGATATATACATATATATATATATGTACTTATGTCTGTTTTATATAAACCATCAGCAGATCGCCTCAAACACTTGACTTCTCTTAGCGTTTTTTTCATTAACAACTGTTTCAAGATCATTCGGTTCATTTACCTTTATCGAAATGGTTGTCCACATTAATATAGGCAATTGTTTTTCACAAAATATTTATCACTCGTTGGTTTATCCAAAAATTAAATGAATATCTTACAAAATTATTTTTATATATATCGCTCTCTTTGACTTTTTCTTGATTATGTACAACACTTAATATGATATTTAGGGTGTCGGGAAAACCGGAAAAATCTGCACTGATTGCAGACAGCGCGTATCTAAGACAACGTTTACGTCAACGTTTGAAAAAGCGAAATGAAAATTCACAATTTTCGCAACGATCTCGACCGTTTGCCTTGACGTTTCCACCAAAACTGCCAACGTTGAATTTTATTGGCGAGCAAAATGAGCGAGCGGAAAATTCAACAATACTCGACAAAAAGGCCAACGATGTTTTTATTTTGTCGGTTTGAAAAGCACGAGCAAAATTTCAGCGAGCAGCGTTTTATTGAACTTGGCCGCTTGCTATCTGGCCCTCAAGGCAAAGATACAAAAGTATCTGTGAACTGGCGCTCTCTCTCTCTTTTATTAAGTTAATCGACAGCTTGTGGCATTAGTTAAGATATTCCATGCTGATCTATGAATTTTTGCTATAAAGCGTTTGAACTTAGCCGACTTTCAGTTCAAATCAAGTTGAATAACTAGAGAAATCCATTGTATTACCGGTTTTAAATCACGTCAAGTTAAAGGGAATATGAATAACTCACGTCCGATTCATTCAATGCAAATTGTGCACAATGTCATTTAGCATCTCGATTCCATGTAAATCCATTTGAAACAATTGACTTTGAATACTTGAACGATTCGGCGACGCTTTTCCGCATAGTTATATGGCAAGTTAAGTTGAGTGCGCAGTTAGGGAAAAAACTTTTCCCATAAGACAATAAAGTGATCCCATTTATCAGGGTCAAAGATGTAGCAATTTAATGCCTTCAATTAAATATAGGGCCAGTTGATGAATTGTCTCGACATTTACATAACTCTAATTAAAATGTAGACACAACAAAAGCTACATACTATATATATCAAGGCAGTTAATTGATTGACAATTGTCGCTCAATATCAAAGTAAGCGAAGTTAGCAAATAAACAAAGTAAACGGAGGGAAGAAAAAAGCGTGCAGAAGGACAAGAACCTCAAGGATTTTGACCTCAATTTTGTGTTTTGCTTCTGTCTGCTTGCGTATCTGTGAGATACAATAGCTTGAGCCGATCAATGCGTTCGTCTGACTGTCTTCCTGTGCCTGCTGCTGTCTGCTTTTGTCTGCTCAAACAGCCTGGCAACTTCTTTCTCTGTCTCTCTCTATCTCCTCCTCTGGCTGCGGTTTTCTGTGATGTTGGCAAAGTCGTAGTTTTATAGTTTTTTATTTGTTTGCATTGGTCACAGACTGCTCACTGAGCATGTTCAATGTGTAGCTAGACAGTGAGTTAACGTAGAGCGAGAAAGAGAGAGAGAGAGAGTTTTAAAGTTCCCAACATTTTTAGTTGCTAGGCAGCTTCTTTTTTTCAGCTTCTTCTGCTTTTTCGGACCACATTTGTGCCGAGGTAATTTAAAACGATTTTTCTGTGTTTTTTTTAATGTTCTAGGCCATTGGCTGGTTCACTTTTACTTTTGCTGAGTTTTATAGTTTACCAAAATTTTTAATATTTCAACATCTTGCTGCTTTTTCACACAAAACGCTGGAAAAGAAAAGAGAGCGAAAAAAAACTGAACAGCTTCAACGCAAAAACTAAACTAAATGCCAAGCATTTAAATCTCGGCATTATGACCAACCAACAGCTACGTTTTAAATCTTATCTAAGTATGATAAAGGCAAAAACAAAAAAAAATAAACATAATTTGCGTAAATAGTTCATTTATTATTTTTGGGTTGCACACAGTTTGAATATATATATATATATATATATATATATATATTGCTCTTTTTAAAGAGATAAGCGTGTGGAGTCATTGAGATCTGAATGCTGTCTTCCCAAGACACATGTCAACGCGCTTCTCCAGCTTCCACCCACTCTTGTGACCCCAATCACTTGTGCCCAACAACTTGTTGACAAAGCGCAAAGTAACCTTAACTCCGAAGGTCTATATTCTATATACATATAAGCTTCGATGAGACATCATTGGGTTTTGGGGCATACCTTGAGTGTTATCAAATACCAAATAGACCACTTTCAGCTTATAGCACTCGAAACCTTATCAGCCAAGTGAAATTGCCACAAAATTATGTGCTAACCGGTAAGCCATTAATGCAAAATGTACCCAATAGAAAACACCAGAAGTAAAAAAAAAAACAACCCCTATCTATTGTTGCTCTCACTGATCTGCGCATTTGTATTTGCCGACGGCTTAAAATACATACATACATACATATATAAAAATAATATTGACCCGCATTCAACAGATATTGCGTTGTGATCTATTTTCATTGAAAGTGTGGTGGGTTTTTTCCCTTTGGCATGCCTAAATATAATATGATCTAAATATTTGTGGACAATTTACTCACCGGAAATTTTATTGGCTGGTGATTCACGCGAGGAATACGCTGCTTTTGGTTCGAAACAATTTGCACGGCTTTAATGAATGATCGTAGTATATGGGAATTTTTTTTGGTGAATTATGACACTTTTTTTTAACACGAAACTGTTATATAGTCACACAACGAAGCTCGTGTTAATTAACTATGAAGGGCTACATTGGACCAACGCGTTAAAGATTTGTCTCGTTGCTCTTACCGCTCTTTCACTATTTGGCGTTTAAATGCACTATTTGATATTTAATGTGTATTGAAAGAAAGTGCGTAGAGATTTAGAGCAGTGTATGTTCAACTGTTGCTAGGCATTCAAGTATTTAATTATATATATGTGTTTATATATGATTGTTTGTTTGTTTGTATGTGTAGAACGCGAGAACGTGGCGTTTCTTTTGTTGTATTTTTTTTATATTTTATTTTATTTCATTTACACTGGCGCTTTTAGTTTGTTATACATATATTTATAGCGGGCACAATTGCACATAAAGTGAAATTTAAAGACAACAAACGACACAATAAAAACGTTTTACGGAATCACAACGTAAAAAAATGTGGAAAAATGCACACTCTATTCGATTTATCGCTTTGCGCAGCGACGTTTAACGATCAGCGTCAACGAATTTCAACTGAGTACGCGACGTGTCGTTCAACGTAAAGCCAACCAGATCCCAAACCGAGTCCAACTAAAATTTTGTACATTCAACCGGCGAGCGAGAGAGCTGATTTCACACGCAACGACACAAGTCAGCAAGAGTAGGGATCGAGTGAACAACTAGCACTGTATAAACTAACTTGTAGTTAAAGCTAACAATTTATTGAACAATTATTCTTATATAAGTTCTGCAATGGGTTTTAACTGCTATTTGCTTATTTAAACACAACACTTCTGCTGTTCATAAAGCACAAACTTACCTGAGTTTTGCTGTGTGGTGTAAAACGCTCTCTTTGTCATGCTCAATTAGCGCAATTTCACTCTTAACCTTTTTACCGCTGCCGATCATGCTCTCATAGCAACAGCATGCTGCTCTCTCTCTCTCTCTCTCTCTCTCTCTCTCTCTCTCTCTCTCTCTCTTTCTCAGTTTTACAGTTTCCCATCCACTGCTCCAACTGCCAAGTAACGTCAATATGTAAATTGAACAGTTATTCGTGACGTCAGCGAACAAACTGATAACACACTTGCCATAGCTAAAGAAAGAGACGTAAATTGAGTAAAACCTAAAGCCATGTGTACGCCCCTTTGGATTTCGGCAGCAGCGAATACAATTAAATAATTCCCACAAGCCCCGACGTGTGCAAATAAAACGTGCTTCGATAAGGTGCTTTTGGGGCAATGCGTTAGATAAGTGTAGCCATAATAAATAATAGGAAAAGTACAGTTGTTATCTGCTCGCATTCACAGGTACGAGTAGCGACCCTGCAATGCGAAATATACAAACTTCCCTGATGAGGCATACAATTCAAAAATAGAATTAGTTTTCTAAACATGTTAGTCATTATAAGAAATAGCAATGGAGTTAAAACAGCAGTTGTATGACTGGGCGAGCAAGTATTTATTATCCCCTTAGCATAATTATTCGTTTAATCAGCTGCCTATTAAAACAATTAGATAACAGAATGTCCAATACATATCCTAAATGGTTTGAAACTGAGCTAAAATGTGTCGAGAATTCCATTAACAGTTGCTGAACTAACTTAGACACACGGCATTCAATTGGTTCCATAGTGTAGCGGTTATCACGTCTGCTTTACACGCAGAAGGTCTCCGGTTCGATCCCGGATGGAACCATGTGGATTTCTTTTTGTTAAAGTTGTTTTTAAACTAAAATTTGCTATTTTATTTGATAGAACACGTTTTGTTATTTTGAATAAAAATAATAAAACTATTTTGCAATTGAAACCCCAAAGGAACATTGCCAAAAAAAAAAAGGTGAAAAAAATATAATTTCACCATGGTTCCATCCGGGATCGAACCGGAGACCTTCTGCGTGTAAAGCAGACGTGATAACCGCTACACTATGGAACCCGTTGGGTTGCTCAGCGCTAAATTTCAGTTTTGTTGCTCATGCCGAACAAGGAAATTGTATAGCACACCTTAAAGCGTTCAGATAGGAAATTTCGATTGATCGCAAAATTAAGAAAGAAACATTTTGAGTAATTATTTATTTTATTTTAAAAAGCCAAAAGCACGTACTTGTCTTATACAACGTGAGGCTGTAGTTATAAAACTGTTACGCTTAGTAAGATATAAATAAATAATAAATATAAATAAGTATATGTATTGCACCATTGTTCAACCTAAAATTATTATCCTATTGCAGACACCTAAAACATAAATTAACAACAAAGCATAGTGAGCAAAATAAGGAATACAGATTAAAAGCAATAAGAAAATATAATTCAATAGCGCCGGGCTGTTGTGGGACGTGGAACGCCCGAGGTGCGTGGCCGAGAGGATTTGGCACGCAAAGGATTCGAGACGCCATCGGTATTATAGCTAAGATAGACATGGGACAGATCCATAAAGTCCGGTTCCTTGCCGCCACTCTTGTTCTCAATGTGCTTCCTCATGTTGTTCCCGGTGTAGGCGACACATTTTAGCTGCCATTCCCCAATGTCCTCGTTCCAGTGCGTATACTGATTGATCATGGATTGGTACTCCTTGGGCACGTAGGAGTTGAGCACCAGTTCGCAGAGAGCTAGTTCCCTGGATAGGCTGCGTATGTTCTCGTATATGCCCTCCTTCTCACGTTGATGCTCCTGCTGCTGATCCGCCAATTCGGATTTGACGCCCATTAGCATTTGCATGACGCGGTGTATCTTCTTGGTGATGCCAGTGCTGGCATCCTGGAGTGTGGAGTAACGCTCTTCGATATCGATGCGTTCGGTGGCCTTCTGCTGAAGTGTTTGACGCAGTGCCTCCTCGCATTTCTCACGCTCCTCCAGCTCGGCAATTGACTGTTCGAGTAGCTTCTCTTGGGTTTGTGCCTTCTCCAGCAGATTCTCACCACCCACCAGAATCTTGCCCTCCAGTGAGACTAGCTTGTTGCGCAGCTGCTCCTGCTCCGACTTGGCATGCTCAATCTCACGCAAATGCTCATTTTTACGCATGGCCAGCTCCTCCTTTTCCTCATCCGTTTTCTCGCGCTTCTTGCGTCCCTTCTTGCCATTGGGACTGACTGCAGCCGGGGCAGTGGACGATTCCAATTCAATTTCCAGCGGCGTCTCAAGCTCATCGTCACAGGTGTCCTCATCCTCACCCTCCTCCTCCTCCTCCGGCTGCAGTTCATCCTCAAAGCTGCCCTCCTCAAGCTGCTTGCGAAGTCGAGCAATCTCCTCCTGGAAATGCCGCAACAGCGCATCCTTCGGCTCCTCATTGATGTGCATGCGATTCTGTATGTTCTTGGCGCGACTGGCGTACCGTAGAGTCGATATAGTTTCCATATAATTGCAATCCGCTGGACTTATGGTGGCGCACATCACCGTCTTGGAGTTGCCACCCAGTGAATCCTGCAGCAATCGCGTCAACTTCGAGTTGCGATATGGAATGTGAGTACTTTTGCCATCCACCAGAGCGCTAATCACATTGCCGAGCACCGAGAGCGAGAGATTAATCTTGGTGGCTTCCTTGAGACGTTGCCCGCTTGCCTGTGTCTTCGATTGCCGTTCCGAACCAGCCAAATCCACCAGCTGCAGTTTGCCCATGCGGACGTGCTGCATATCGCCTTCGGCCAGTTCACTGCTCTCCACGGTTATGGAGAATATGGCATGGGAACGCGAGGATTCCTGATTCATTTTGGTGGCGCCCACAGCACGATTCTTATTGCCCAGCCGCATAATGTTCTCCAGATCATCCGCATTGTGCACCACATAGCCGCTCAGATCCTTGACAAAGACACCAATATCGGGACGTTCCTTTACCTCCAGACTCTTGCTGACATCCTTGCCAAGGAGATCGCGAACCTCCTCATTGTAGATTTCCATGTAGCTGACGCGCACCAGAAACTTTTGATTCTCTCGAGCCTTTGCAATGTGCCCAAAGATGTGGGCAAAAGCATTGGGTATAATGCCTTTGGTCTGTGGCGAATCTGGATTGCCCGACATGGTATACGTTTTGCCGGTGCCCGTTTGGCCATAGGCCAATATGGTGCCATTATAGCCCTCCAGCACCTTGTCCACAATGGGACGCGCCGTATCCACATACAAATCCATCTGATTGGAGGCACCATCGAAGACATTGTCAAAGTAATACGTTTTTGGTGGCTCATTGGCTGTAGCATTTGGTTTCATAACGGTTATGGCACGATTGATCTTATCCACTTGAATGGCACCCAGGGCTCCGCTGGACAGCTCATTTTTGTCCATGGGCCTGGAACGCACAACAACCCGAACATTTTCGATTTCGTCATCGAGTTGTTGCGACGCAGTCGCCGTTGTCTGTTCTTGCGGCATCTCTTTTACACGATTGCTTTCAAGAATTGTCAACTTATTCAACGGAAATCAATGAAAGGCGTTTTTTCTTTACATTTGTTTATGCACCCGTTGCTATGATTCGTCTGCGAATAATTATTGCAAAAAAAAATGTAGTCAAAGTGTGACCGCACTATGTTAAGCTATGAGGAGCAAAAAATGTTAAGTGCGTGGGCGTACGAAACTGTTACATTGTGTTTGGCAACGAATTACACTCTCTCTGAAAAACAAGAAAAACGCTGTTAAAGAGCAAAACATATGTTAAGACTAAAGTAATTGCTGTTAAGTGATGAGCGCATAACGTTAACTTAGAAGTATTTTTAAGATACTTTCTGTTAACAACTTACTTTATGTTAAGTGTGGAGCAAATCTGTTAAGTGCGTAGGCGTTTGTGTGAAGCAAAATCTGTTAACTGTGGAGCGCACATTTCTGACGATTTCCACACAACGAGTAAACATTTGCCAGCGAGTGGCAAGCGACCTACTGCCCGTGGAATAGATAGATTCGCGCTGCCCTTTAAGTTTCCTTACACGACCAGACGCAGAAAATTGTACTCCGGCCAGCATGGCAGCGACATTGCGAAGATTCAATGGCTTGAGATTGCTTAAATCTACGCCAGCACTGAGTCTGCAACAGGTAAAAACCCCGTCGACTAGACTACAGCAGCCATCAAAACGCGAAAAAATTTCAAGTCACAAATACGCAAAGCGTATCTAAATTATTACAACATTACATATTGCATATAAAGCCCATGTTTTAAGTGAAATACAATCAATGGGCATAAAATTGATGCATTATGTGTGATAAACAATTGCTTAAAGGCTCCAAGTGCATCTATAGATTACGCCCCGACCCACAATTATGTAACTCCATGCAAAAAAATCATACGTGCAGTTTTTGCAGCATTATAAAACGCTCCATTTTCCTCTCTTTTTCCAGGCCAAAAACCTGTCGACGGCTTCAAGCTGGGCAAATAGTAACAAAAAGGTAAGTACTAAGTCACCAAACCGAATGCCAAGCATTTCATAATAGCCGAACGGCCCTAACCTTAAAACGCGTTTACTTTTTTTTTTCTCATCGCTCGTTCGACTTTCGTTTGTTTGGTGTGTGCGTGTGGTAAACAGCTGATCGGTGCAGTTGGTGCTGTTACCGGCGGCGTTGGTGCGCTACTATTCGCCTTGGAGCAATCGGTGCAGGCCTCCGGCACTGAGGTGCACTCGCCCGCTCAGCCCTGGAACCACAAGGGTCTCTTCTCCTCGCTGGATCATCAGGGGTGAGCAGAAATTGCTTGGTTTTATTGAGCACTTTTAATGTGTTGTTGTTTTTAGCATCCGCCGCGGCTATGAAGTGTACAAGCAGGTGTGCTCCGCCTGCCACTCGATGCAATATATTGCGTACCGCAATCTGGTTGGCGTCAGCCACACTGAAGCTGAGGCCAAGGCCGAAGCCGAGCAGATTATGGTGAGAATAGCGCCTAAGTTTCAAGCAGTGAGTTTTGTTCTTAATATTGTGTCTAATGTTTAGGTGAGAGACGGGCCAGATGATACTGGCAACTTTTTCGATCGTCCCGGCAAGCTATCGGATTACTTCCCATCGCCCTATCCCAATGAGGAAGCGGCCCGTGCTGCCAACAATGGTGCCTATCCACCAGATTTGAGCTACATCGTTTCGGCGCGCCACGGTGGCGAGGATTACATCTTCTCGCTGCTGACCGGCTACGTTGAGGCGCCAGCTGGTGTATTGCTTCGCGAGGGTCAGTACTTCAATCCGTACTTCCCGGGCGGTGCCATTTCCATGGCCCAGGTCTTGTACAATGAGGTGGGCATTAAAAAGGGATTCACTTACTCTACGAACTCAACTAAAACAACATTTATTTTTTTGCTTTTGTGCCTATCAAGGTAATTGAGTATGAGGATGGCACACCGCCAACACAGAGTCAATTGGCCAAGGATGTGGCAACTTTCCTCAAGTGGACATCGGAGCCGGAGCATGATGATCGCAAGCGGTTGCTGATTAAGGTCATTGGCATTCTTGGCTTCCTGGCTGCCATCTCGTATTACATTAAGCGACACAAGTGGTCATCACTTAAGTCCCGAAAGATCGTCTTTGTGCCCAAGGAGAAGTAGATAATGTTTGAATTTGATTTGACGTGAAGAATTGCAGTGTTATCTCGGCTTTACCGACTAATAAACAAAATAAATCAATTTTAAGCATAAAAACCTTTAAGAAAAAAAATCAAACAATGTTCGTTCAACAAACACAAACAGCATAAACACAGAAATTCAATTAAACAAACAAAATCAGCTTTATAACAATAAACAAGCCAGAACAGACAATGAGTCAAACAACCAAAACGAGAGTAGTTTTAACCAATCGATGCCCGAGGATCAGCAATGGAACAACAAGAGCAGATGCAAAAACCCAGAAGCCTAAACAACTAAAGCAAAGAGCCTAGACAAAATGAATCGTGGATACTATTACATGCATTGTGTATAAATCTATTAATTCAAATTATGTATTTAAATAAACAATTGAAACATAACAAATTCTTTGGTGAATTCAATCGCAATCGGTTCAAAGTTTGTTTAGTTAATATTTCAAACCGTTTACGATTAAAGCGCACTAAATTTGAGGTTTTGGCTTTTCTTTTTTTTATTGGATTATTAATTGTTTTATTTAGAAGCTTAAATTAAAATATTATTTTAATCATTTTTTTTTATTTTGTTTTTCATCGATCTCGTTCAACTTCTTCATCAGTTTGTAGTGGGTGTGTGTGTGTGTATAATTGTATTTTTAAGGATTATAAATCGTGTCTCACGTCGCATTTTAAAGAAGGAAAACTAATTAAATTGTTACAATTGCCTCTCGGTTCGGTTCATTATTTTTTTTGTTTTTTGCTGCATTTTGTTTTTACTACAAAAATTTTACTTAAATTTGTAGATATATATATATATATAATTAATAATTCTTTTTTTTTGTGTTGTTTTTAGTTATGCAAAACAATAATTATGATTCTTTTTCGACGCTGCGCGAATGAAATACAGAAATCGATTGACGAATTTGTTTTTGTTGTAAATTGCGTGAGTAAAACTATAAATGTTATATTCATTTTATTTTCATGCAGTGTTTATAGGCGTTTTATCTTCGAGTTTTGTTTTATTTCTTATTTAAGAAAGTGATAACCAAACATGATGATGACATTCGTACGACGACGCTCGATGACGGAAGGGACGACGACCATTTGTTGTTGTTGGAGTTACTTCATCTACTTCTTCTTGTTTCAGTTGTTGTTACACTTATAGTATATTTTGCTTTAGTTGATGGTTGTTGCTTGCTGCCAGCTTGCGAGCGCGCACACACACACATTTATCAACAAGAACAACAACACACAACAATGCAGCTTATTTCTTCATCTTTGCCCGTTCTTCACACAACTCTCTCGTTCTCTCGAGGATTAGGACGCCTAGCCGTTGCGGGCTTGCGTTCGTTTAAAGCTCTCGGTGTATTGGCAGATGTTGTTGTTGTTGGTTTTTGTTACCGTTGTGTGTAGTGTTTGTTGCTGCCGCTGTTGTTGTTGTTGTTGCTGTAGGTTGTTGTTTGAATTGTTGTTGTTGTTGCCGACTAAAAACAGCTACCTTCTGGCGGCTGTGCCAGTTTCAGGTTCTCTTTCATGGTCATAATCCTACGAATTTCCTGAAGCATCGTTTTAATGGTATATTCACGACTCCATCTGGCCAACATGGGCACTGATCTATGATCAACCTGTGGAAGAACATTAATAATTACCAAATGATATCAATATATCGTATTGTATTGACACTTACCACGCCATTATTCTGATTGATGCAATTTATATTGACTTTTGTTAGAAATCTGAGCGTTGGCGGCTCATCTGGATAACGTTCGCCGCACTCAATCTTTAATGAATACATGCGATTCTCGAATGGTGTCTAAAAAGAGAGCGAGAGAGAGTTAGAGAATTGATGAGTAAACCAAGTCATGCGGATTATTATGAATAAGTGAATTTGCAAATTGGCAAACCTAATGAGCTGTCGATTAAACAAATATGTGCATAAATGAAATTTCATTCGTTCGTTTTCCTTCAATAAAACTAACAATTATTGCCGGCACAGACACTTCCACACTTTTTTACATTGCAATATGGTGACTCAGCAGCAGGCGCTGGCATTGCAACTAACTGTGGTATGAATGCACAATGATTCATGCCACACGAAAACTATGCGCCGCCTGGCCATTTGCTTGTTTAAACTTTTCAAGTTTTATGCCTTTTGGTTGTGTTGCTGCATTTGTTGCTGTTTTTGACGTCATTGCAGCTGGTGGAAACATTGTTTTTAGAATTGCCTGCACAGCTTATCTATTTATTTTGTTATCAACATTTTAAATAGAATAATCTATATTATATAACCGAAGTTGAACGCAACAGCAAACTTTTGGTTTTATCTTTTCAATATTTTCAAGCGTGTTGGCAATAATATACAATAAAAACAATATCGTTTAGGTTTAAGATTTGTTTACGGCCAGAGTAAACAAACATTTGCGCGGTGTTTTAAGTTTATTCCAATGATGCATAAAGAATGCGGTTTAAGAACTTACTCTGGGGGGGCCAATGATCATGCCAATCCAATAGGTAAGTGTCATATCATCATCGTTTTCCAGGCCCCACGAAATGGTGCCATCTCCCACACCCTTTTGCCCCTGATCCAGCTCCTCCAGTAAGCGGAAATTTCGTGGCACCACTAAAACGATAGAAATGAAAGGCCTTCAATAAATTTTCATTTAACAGGTGAAATATGTAACGTTAAAAGGTTATAAATACAACCATGAAGACTGTAATTAAGACATAAAGCGTGCTTAGCTCGGGGTCATGTGGTTGTGCTACTAGACATTCCTCTTCTTCTTCTTCTTCGTTTAGCATTAGCTGCTACTTATGGTTGTTGTTGCTGTTGTTATTATTATTATTGTCCATGTGTATGTGTGTGTGTGTTTCTTGTGTTGTTTTTCCTTTGCCCGTGCGACTTTACACGCATTTTCGTATGTTCCAAGTGGTTAAAGAAAGAAAATTAAATACAAATGCCGGACGGTAGGGTGTGGTGTTGGGTTAGGTTAGTTGGTTGTAGTTTTGGTTGCCTGGTAAGCTTTTGTAGTTTGATCTTCTTGGCAACCCCAGTTTTCTATCTCTTACACACTTTTGCACACGCGAGACATAATTTTGAGTGCAAAGGCTGCTGAGCTATGCGCAAAATGAATTTGCAACGTCGAACTAATTTAATTAGAAATTAAGCAGTTTGGCTAGCAGGCACAAAGCATAAAAAAGCGAATGAACGAAAAAAAAAACACGCACACACACACACAAGTTGAAAGGGACACACTTGCTGGCGGGGGGTTTTGTGTTAGTGTGTGTGTGTGAGAGAGGTGCGGGCTGAAGGCCCCACCGAATTTGTCAAGTCACGAAGAAAAATTGCTGCAAAGTGGCTGCAACTGCAGCTGAGAACACACAACGCCGTCGCTGGCTAGTTGTTTTCCAATATGAACTAATATGCTCGTGTTTTATCGGCCGTTTCTTCTCTTTTTTGCCATTTTCACACAGAGCTGTAGCGGGGCAGTGGCAGCGCTGCGACAGCGGCCTGTCATCGTTCAATAAAAAAAACGTAGTTTTGGGCCGAAGTTTCGCACAACTCGCTGACCAAATGTATCCAGCAGCTGAGCATGCTCGCGGGCACGTGCTTTTTTCCCAAATTCCTAGACAAATTGTTAATTTTTTAAATTAAATTCTTACCAACGCCGGTACTAGATGTATGCGCCATTGTGGTTTATCCTAGAGTGTGTGTGTGTTTTGGCTTATTTTAGCGTATTCTTCTATCGCACACTTAACCACGGTCTTAATTAGCACGTTTTGTATCGACAATGTTGCCAGACCTTATGTCGGCAGGTGCGACTAAGGTTCAATTATCGATAGATCGATACGATAACAATACACCAAGGCAATTGGACTAATTTGCAACGCGTCAGCTTTTTGAAACGAAATCAATTTACGTGTTTTTAATGCATTTTATCAGCAATCTAATCAATTAGCCAACTGTATGTTGTTCGTGGGAGTGCATTGAAAACCACTCACAATGGAAACTCTGTACCATCAAACCAATAACACGCTTAAAGAGATTGAGCAGTGCTTTCAACGGCTTGGACAGATTTCACCACAGGAAGCACTGGACGTTGAAAACACAATTCAAGTTAGAATTACACAGGCTAATTCGTGAGTCACACATCTGCATACCCTCCCCCAAACAACTATTTAAGTTTCAGAATTTTTACAGCAATTGCGATCGACTCGATGTACTGCTCTACAAAGTGCCGCCCTCACAGCGGCAGAGCTCCAAGCTGCGCATAGATCAGCTGAAATATGATCTAAGGCATCTGCAAACATCGCTGCAGCATGCGCGTGATCGGCGCCAGCGTCGACAACAGGAGATAAGCGAACGGGAGCAGTTGCTTAATCATCGCTTCGCAGCGAACAGTTTGGCGCCGTCAGAGACGTGTCTTCAACTGGATTACGAGCTGCAGCATCATACGCAAATGGGCAACGCTCATCGTGGTGTGGATGACATGATAGCGTCCGGCAGCGGCATACTTGAGAGTCTCATATCACAGCGGATGACGCTCAGCGGAGCCCACAAACGTATACAAGCCATTGGCAGTACTCTGGGATTGTCGAATCATACAATGAAGTTGATTGAGCGAAGAATAAAGGAGGATCGGCACATCTTTTTGGGCGGCATGGTGGTCACATTGTTAGTAATTGTTCTGATTATATACTATTTCATAGTGCTTTAGTAAAAATAGAATATCTTGCGCGGATTTTAAATTAAATGTACTCTATTTTAATGAAGAGATTTTTAAGCATGTTTTGGATCTAATCTTCGCTCTCTAGGGAGATATTGTTGCCAAAGCGCTGATAAAGGTGTGCTTTCAACTCGTCCATCTCCGCTTTAATAACCTTTGCTTTGGCCTCAATGCTTGCTATTTCTTTAAGCGTCTGCTCCTTGGTCTCGGCAAGTAGCTCCTGCGTTTTGCCCAGCTTGTGTGAAAGAAAAACTTCTCCAATCAGGAAGGGAATGTCCTCATCTTCATCAAACAGTTCGATTTCCTCCAATGCCTCCTCGACGCACTTCAGATCATTCTTCTTCATCACCAGCTCCATCTTAAAGTCATCCATGCGTGCATTGTGCTTGGCAAAACGATTGATGCGCTGCTGGTCCTCAAAGGAAATGTGCACATCGTCGTGCTGCATAGAAAAGATAAATTGGATTAGTCAACGCTCAGTGTGGGCGAGGCAAAGTGAGGTTACTTTGACGTACGGCGGAGCTTTAACAAGGACTTACATTCTGGAATACTTTGTTCGTATTGTTTGCAAATTTAGTGGCCATTTTTGGTGAGCTTTATGTATTTTCTTTTAATAAATTAATAATTATTAAAACAGTTGGCGTTTGCAACTATTTTGTTGTTCCTCTCGAAAAGTATGCTGTGGCGGCTGATCGATAGCAAATATTTTGTGTTTATCGAAATACTAACATAATTTGTACATCTAGTTAGCAGATGTTAGATACCACTGTCAAATAAATAGCAGCTGAGGCGAACGGACGTCATCCGTAGTTTTTTCTAAATTAAGGCACAAATTTTGACTTTTCAAGGTAAATATTAAACGTAATTAATGCCAAAAATTTTGCCAAGTGCTGGGCACTATAAATATGCCAATAATTGGCTGGCAAAGGTGCAGCATTCTAGTGCAAGAGTTGCAGACAAGTTCCTAGTGCAAAAATTACATAACCTCTTTGAGGCTAAGTGCAGAATGTTTATAATAACTATATGTGTTTTTATACAAATACTCGTTGGCTTCATATGTGCCTTGTGATTCTAACTACCAATTACTATACCGCCCACAGTTTTAAACATGCGTCTAACCTCGATCCTCAACGGTGCCCATTTTGGCAACCTTGCCAAGGTGCACGGTATTGTGACCTATAAGCTCTCGCCCTTCGAGCAGCGAGCCTTCGCCGGTGCCATCAGCAATGGTCTGCCCAACATTGTGCGCCGCATTCGCTCCAACATCTTTAGAGTGACCCCACGTAAGTGAATGGTTGAGTGTGTTTTTGTGCAACCGTCGTCTAATCATTTGTTCAATTACAGCCTTCATCATTGGTTACCTGATTTACGATTTGACCGAACGCAAACACACTGCATTGCTGCGCAAGAATCCTGCTGATTTCGAAAATGATGAATAAGCGAACTGTTCCCTAGCAAATTTATGATGTTAAGCTAAATACATAAACTCAACCCACAGTTCAATTGTTGACAAACGTGTGTTTTTATTTAAATGGGCGTTAGTGTAGTATATAAATTCTGAATGTTCATGAAGTTTTTCTAAAATGACAATTTGAAAATAAAATAAAATTGTATGTATATATTTTTTGATTTTGGTGCCAATGAATTAAACAGCTGTTAATGGCGTTGCCAACTGGCACTAGCAAATAAAACATTGTTCAACACTGTCCTATTGTTCTCTTTGCAGCACTCGTGCCTGTGCACAGCTGTTCGGATCAAAAACAAAAAAAAGTTATTTTATATACATAGAACGCGAGTATAGACGTAGGTGATTTTCATAACAATCATCGTACTTAATATTAGTAACCTACATGGATTGCTGTGGCAGTGAAGTGCGCAGCGAAAGTATCTACAACATGCTACAGGCCCTAGTCGACTCCAAAGTAATCAACATCCAGTTGTTTACCATCGCTGTTGGCATTTTCTTTGTGGTGCTACTGCTAAAAAATAACTTTCGTAGCTTCTCGGGCACATAGAAAAGAAGAAAAAGTTGCGCTGATGGATGCTGTCGCCGATTTTATTGGTTAACTTATATATACAATAAATGTAATGTACGCCATTTAGTTAAGCATTAATAATATAACCATTTAAAGCATACAATTTGTACAATTTCTGTTCATTGTTCTTATTCTTAGAGTGTGGAGAGTCGAACAACACCTTGACAGTGACGTCACACCTTGTGGGGCCAGCCAGGCAATATTCGTGTTACAAAAACAACACCAAAACGGTTCAGGGGCGTTCGTTGGCAAATGAAATACAAACATACTTTCTTGCGTATGTATGTGTAACACACATGTACAAATACGGCAGACGTAGTGCATACTAATTATATGTGAAGGCTGCTGCTTGCCTAGTACACTGCCCAAAATAATTTTGTGAAATTTGTAAATTTCATCATGGAACTGTGATTCATTATCTAACATAAGATAAGATTGTACACCACGAAGCGTTGGTTAGTGATGCACTTATACCACTGTCATCAGATTTGGCCCCCTTTGAACTTTTGGCCCAATTCATTATTTATACCAGTCCCGCGGCGCCCAGACGCATACGTCTTGCCAACGACGCCTAATCAATTTCAATTTATCCACAAATAACTTTAATTGAACATTGCACGCACTTCCTGGTGCATTCGCATTTACCCCATTAGAATTCAATAGATGTCTTCTGAGGCGTGACCTACGCCATTTCTAATTCTGATAACATTTATGGGAAACATGCTACGTGCTTTTCTGCATACATTCTGCATTAGGACACGAATGCAATGCACAAAGCAAACGTTGCGATTAAGAGAACCCAAAACGTGACATTTTTCAACACAAATTGAGATGAATTTTTCAACTATAAATGCCTTTAATATTTGCATAAAGTTGCTAAAAACAACGAAACAATAAATGCTGTAAACATAAATGCTGCTGTTACACAATTTATTTTTAGTGAATTGCGTTGTTTGTTTAACAATTGTCAATGAACTTGTGTGGTTAATTCTAGGAAACCAAATAAACAAATTGCTGACCGCAGTTCCGTTCTAAACATAATCGAATGTGTTTTATTTTTTTTTATGTGAACCAAATCGTTTTGTTATATAACAAATAAACTTGTCTTGGGTCGGATTGAAATACCATAATTTATTCCTACAAATACAAAAACGCTCGAAAAGTTTTGTTAATTTGTTGAAACAGTCAGTCATTTGAATCTAATATATCTTCAGTCTGTTCTTCAGTGCTTTGCTCAAACTGGGAAATTCCGACAATGATTTGGACATATCCTTTTTATCCCCAGCACAGTCCTTCATCTGTTGCTTACTCTCAATTTTGTGAAATATTTTCATGGGCTTGGGTGCCTTCTGTTTGTCATTGGAACGTTGTCCAAAATCATTGATAACGTCCAGAAAGGCAGCGTGCTCCTCATGATAGCGAGCTATGATCGCATCGCGTCGTTTCAGCTTTTCCTTGAGTGCCGTTAGCTTCTCCTGCAGCTTATCCGCCTGCTGCGCCTTGGCCGTAATGCAGTTTATCTCCTCGCGCACATTATGCAGCTTAGATTCTAAAAGACTGGCACTGGATTTGACAGTGCCAATCTGTTTCTTATACTTAAGACGTGTCCTTTGTATCTGCTCCTTCAGATAGGCAATGTACAAATCCTGATTGCTTGCTTTGCCAGTGTTTTCCAACTCCTTGTCAACCTGGTCATCGTTGCCGGCAAGCTTGCGATATAGATTATCACGATCCAGCCGAGTTATGGCCAGCTCCTGACGCAACAAATGGATCTCACGCTCCAATCGCGAACACTTTGACATTATGCCTAAGGCGAGCTTCGCTTTAAATAGTTAAAATATATAGTAAACAATTTTGATTGCACTTTTTGGTGAAATTTAGTTGCGCAGAAAGTTTATAAGAAAATTAATGAAATTTTCTGTAGAGCTGTACACAAATAATATTTGATTTAACAGACTCTACAATGTACGAAAAGACGAAACGATTTAATTTAAAGTGTCACAAAAAAACATTCAAATCAGTGTTGATTGAAATAAAAGTCACAGCACGTGTTACCCCCCAAAAATGAGTCGGTTAGTTAATATAATTAAACGTCTTTTAGCCACAAAAGATCATTGAGTCTTGGCTTAAATGCACGTTAATAAAATGCTCAATTTTGTGTTTTAGCTTGGCTCGGAGGGGGTTAAAAAAATGACTGCAATTTGATCGGGGTTTTCAATATCGCAAAATTTGCATCAAACATTGTTGTATGAATTTTTTTTTATAGTTTTTGGGGCGTACTTGGACTTAAATGCGTTACGCCCACAAGCAATCGGATGGTGGCCCAAAGCAAAGAACCAAGCCATTGGCTGTATCGTTTTTCAGTTTCATAAGCATAATTTGTATACAATATTCTTTCCTTTCGTTTTGTTTTTGGGGCTTAAGATGCCGCACATGTGATAAGGGCTATCGATATGCAAGCTTCCTGGACCAAACCCAGTTACTAATTATGGTTTAATAATTTCTTATGTGTGTTTTTTATTTACGAGCATAATTATGTAGAATTTGTGGTGAGTATAAGCAAGAGTAACTGTTTGCATGCGCGTATAAGTCATAGTATAAGTATAAGTGCCTTATATATAGAGCTTATTGCGCACAAAGCTTTTATGTGAGATCATCTACGTAGAAGTGTAGAAGTAAAAGAATAAATATTTTTTTATGAGCTGCTAGTCGCCATTATAACACATAATAATCAAAGTCGAGCCCTTTTGTTGCTCAATGTCAAGGTCATTTTTATTTCTTATATTGCTACGTTGCTTTGGTTGATTTCTCAATTTGACAAAGTTGTTCTCACTCGAGCAATTTGCATAAATTCAAGGTCAGTCGCACAATCAAAAAAATCCAGACATCATTTGTGTGCGTGTGTATTTGTATGTCTGGCAACCTTAATGTTTTTTTTTTTGTGTTTTGTGTGTGTGGCAACATTTGAATTAGATAATGTACATTATGAGATGTGTGAAATAAATCTAAATGAAGGAGTGCAAGATTAATTGAAGAAATATGTGTGTGCCAAGACTGCACACACACGCAAACACACACACACATACATATATCTAAGTAAATAAACGCCAGACATGTGCCGAAAACTGATATCAAATGCCAAAATCCAAACAATAATAAAACCCGCAAGGAAAAAAAAAGCCGCTTGCCCTGAAAGAGACAAGCTAAACTTGACTAACATCTAAACCGAAAAGAAAAGAAATGAACGAAGAAACAACAACAAAACACAATATAAGAATGGTTAGGGACAGCGGCAGACAAAAAGCAGACAAGGCGAACCCAATTTTTGTAGCAGCAGTCGCAGCGGGAAGGGCGAGGGCGAGGGGCAATGTAAAAGAGGCTGCGTTTGGTTTTTTTTTTAGGATTCTATCGACGACGTAGACGTAATCTAGACGCCTTTGTGTTTACCCAAAACACAAACAAAAAAGGGCAGCAAAATGTGAACAGAGGGGGAAGACGAGGGTGCAGATCAAGTGCATTACTTTGTAGCTAAATTGCAGACTTTGATCGAGTTATTAATATTGAATGCCTTTTATTAGTCGTTTGCATTTGAAATTTAAATTCGATTGCTAGACGCCCAGACATTACGCAACGTCAATGTCGCCAAAACTTTTTTTGCAACCAAAAAAACCAAAAAAAACCCAAAAAAACCGTTGCAATTTTGATATGAAAAGTCAATTTGTTTGGCAGACATACAAATTAATTGATTGCCTTTCGAACAGGTTCTGTCGAAATTCTTAATTGTACAAAAAATGATTAGTTGAGAAACGCTTAGATATATATACTATATATATATATATTTACTGTTGCTTATACATAAATGTATGTGGCACATTGTCTTGCTAGTCAAATTCAATCAACAATGATTTGACTTTTAAAAGTGTTGTTTTTTTTTGTTGCGTTTTTTAAAACATATGAAATATGCAACAGTTCTTAGAATTCTCCAGACTCCACATATGGCACACAATCTACTCCCCCCCTTCACCTCCTTTAGGCATTAGCTTTGCAAATTAGGCACTTTTGGCGACATTTAAGTGCGATTCGAGTATTGGGCAACACACACACACACACACATACACACAGAAACATCCGTTATACTCTGCAATCCAATTATTTCGCTTATACAAACTTGAGGACGTTTATTAATGAAACAAAAGCACCAGAAAAATTGCAAACTTTAATTTTCGACAGCGTCTTAAATTTCTTGCTGCCTTCCGTTGCACAGTTATTAAAAAAAAAAACCAAAAAACTGCACAAGGAAATGCATATATATATATACGATATATGCGAAGCAAAAGAAACAAACAAACAAAATGAAAAGAAAAGAAACAAAAAAGTGTTGTTATGTTGCGCAAGGCGCTGCCCCAACGTAACGCCCTCAAGCAAAAGGGGCAATGTTATTGACCCGCTGTTGCATGGATCCGTTAGCACAGCCGCAGCCGCAGCCACAGCCACAGCCCTGGCCAGGAATTCTTATTAAGATCAATCAGCTAAATGTCGGTTTTATGCTTAATGCTCATGATTCACACGCACCCAAAATCGAAAAGAGACCCAAACCGAAAACACACAAAAAAAAATATCAAACACTGAATATTCTTTAAATACTTGCGTATAAGAGCTTTAAGTATAAATACTTAAAAAAAAGAAAGATATATTCATTACAAATTGAGTATATTTTCAAGTATGGTATATTTAAGATATCTTGAACCAATTGGATATCAAATTTAAAAGACTCCATTAATGCCCTAACTCATAACCAAAAGATGTGCAACAAAATATTTTGGGTGTTTTTTTTCTCTCATCTTTTTTTTTTTTGGCAATCCTTTTACAAAGTTGTCGGCAAGATTTTGTTTCTCCATTTTTTGAGAAATTGAGTTTTGCTTGCTTAATTAGTCATGGCAAACAAGACAGTTAGGAGGAGTTGGCATTATATATACATATATATATATATATATATATATATATATATATATGCTTGTGTAAGTAAAGGAAAGGAAAGGCCTTATCACAATTGACACACATTGTGGCCTGAACAGATAAGACAACAACTATGCAGCTTCTGTTCTGTTCTGTTCTCTCTTTCGAACTTCCGCTCTCTTGTTACAAGCTGGAGCTAGTTAATAGTTCTTGGGTAGCTTGGGATCATTGATGCAGCAGTAAATTTGTGTATCTGTCAGATACAGATACAAAAATATGTTAACGTGTACACACAACAAACAAATAAATGAAGATAAGCCCAGCGATGTTGTCAATACAACAAACATTTTTTTTTGGGAATTTCTTGCATTATTTGCTTGACGTTTGTTTACAAGCCAGTTGAAACAGTTACACAAACAGATACAGTTGCCGATAGAGAGAGAGAGAGAGAGGGAAGGCGTGGCATAGTGTTTGTTGCATGCCACACGCATCAGCTGTTGATCGCACTGAATAGCCAAACACACAAAGCAACTATCAGCAAAACATTATATTCATATATATTTTGTGCTCAATAATTGTTACAAAAGTTCAATGCACACTTCGAGGTGAATGCGTTTAATTTAAAAAAAACTAATAACAACAACTGCAATTGCGATCCGCAATCGTGTTTAACTTGTTTATGGCTCTGACATGTCACGTAATTGCACATCGATTGCATTTCAGCCAATCAATTAATGAAGGAAAATGTGTCCACTAATCAGAGGTGTGTGTTAGTGTGTGTGTGTGTTGCATTCAATTTACTTTGATCATTCATTAAAGGCATTCAAAATACTCACAAGTACTTGCAACCCGTCCATCCATCCATCTATCCATTCATTCCAACTGTCTGTCTATCTCTGCCTTCTGGTCGGCCTTGCGCTCAATGTATAATTGATATATACACACACACACACGGATACATACATAGCTACAAATGCATTTTGCATGCTTGTTTAAAATGTAAAACATGAAAATATCTTGTCAATTATTATTGCTGTTTTTTAATCAACTTTCAAAAAAATCAATTTTTTTTTATTAATATTAGAATCTTTACTTAAATTTGTAGTATTTTTTGTTGAATTTTGATTAATGTGCGCCTTGAAACATTGTTGCATGTCTTTATTACCCACAGCTTGAAGCACATCATCAAAAGCTCATCAGGCTACTGGTGTTGAAAAAAGGATTCAAGCAAAAATGTCTTAATGCCAAAAGGTAAAATGTTAATAGAGATGACGTCAGTGTGGAAAGTAAAAGCTGCACAAAGCTTAGTTAGTACAATTTGTAACAACAACTGTGAGTATTTAAAGGCAAAAGTTTAATTACATTAGAACACCCTTCGCCCACAACATTAACAGTACCCAAAAGCTTTAACAGTGCGGCTTAACAGCAGCTGGCCGGCTGACTGTTAAGCTGGCTGACAACAGCACACGCAAGTCAAATGCAAAGAGCGTCAAGAGCTCCAACAGACAGCGCTGCTCACAGCCCGCTGCCGCAGCTGACTCAACGATGCTGACGCTGGCAGCAGCAGCTGTTGTGGGGCCCAAGTGGAAAAAAATGCTTTTTCGTACATTTCAGTTTGGACTTGCCTTTGACCGCGTGCGGACGGCGACGCCAGCGAGTTGTTGTGTTTGGTCGGCTTGAACTGACTCTCTGTGCATGTGTGTGAGTGTGTTTGATGTGTGCGTGTGCGATGTGTGCGTGTGTGTCTTCATCTCCACCCTCTTATACGTTTTTAGCGCCACTCTGTTGTGCGTGTGGGGCTGCCCGCAGCGGCAGCGACAGCGTCACTAGATAGTCAGCAGCAGCGACAGCGACGTTGACTGCGGTAATACTTATGTACACTTGCTGTGTTTTTATTTATATGCGCGCTGTTGCGGCTTCGCCTGCTGTTTTGTATATTTTGTGCGTTGTTTCTCGATCTAGTATATATAAACATGTACCCATATATATATGTATAGATATTCGTTATTTGTTTTTGTTTTTGTGTGTGCTGCTTGCTTGGCTCGTCAACAAAACAACAACAATGTAGGTCGTGCATATTTAATATATGCAAATAAAACAACAACGTATTGAAACAGGCAAGCTGTCTGCTACGAAAAACACAAAAGCTACTACACTTTTGCATTGCCATCTACTACTATTTTGTAACAACTACAAAACAAACACACAGCACAAGACTGAGACGCCGATGCGCTGTGCCTACAGCTGCGATAACAGCAACAGCGCTGCTGCCACCCCCTCAAGCAGAGAAGAGAGAGAGAGAGAGCAGCGCGCACCGAAAAACAAAAATTCACTCTCGCTGCGCTGCGCTGCTCGCTACGCTGCTCGCTGCTCTCTTTATTTAGGCGCGCCTTTGTTGTTGTTGCTCGCTTTTTGGCAGCGTTCTAATTGCGTGCGCGTCGCTGTTGCTGTTAGCGGCGACGCCGCTGTTATCTGTTCGCTGTTGACTTGCTTGCCGATCGTGTGTGTATATCTTAAAGATATACACCAACACCAAGCATACCACCAACCAACAACAGCAGCGACAGCGACGTCTACGTGTGCATCTGTATGTGTATCTTCTTGTTGTCTGTTTGTCGTATAAATTGAGCCGCACTTTGCTTATTCTCGAGTTTTTGCCGCTCAGACGTCGTCGTTGTAACTGCACGCGCTGCGCTGCGAACGCGTCGCGTTTCTGTATTTCACTTCAAGCCGTATTCAAATCTTATTTATTTTTATCAAAGAAACAACAAGAATAACTAACAATCAAACTTTAGTTGCGGCGACCCAGTTCTATAATAAAAAATAAACAAAAAAACACACGCACACACATACAGTTGCCTGTGCTATGTGTATCCGTAAGATACAAGTGCAACACTGACGCGCCTCACAAAACAAACGAAAGAGAAGGAAGAAAAAAAACAAAACACACTGTTTTTCAAAGCAAAAATAATTCTATTTATAAAATACGAGCGCAGAACTAAGCGTCGAAAGGAGAGAGAGCAAGAGAAAAGAAATACATAAATATATTTGAGAATTCATTAAAAATTTTAGCCAGAAAAATGCAATTCAAAAGCGATTCTAAGTGAATTATGAATATATAAAAAAATTAAATGTATAAATATAATCCAATTATTTACCATTGCTTGCGTGCGTGTTTTTATAAAATCCAAAACGAAAACCATAGCATTTAAATATTCTTTCCCCTTAATTATGTGTGTGCAATTACTAAATAAAATTATAACCAACAACAACAAATTAAATTGTGTAAATTAAATAAAAACAACAACAACAACAACAGATCGTACAATATTGTGGGCGAGAGAGAAAGAGAAAGAGGCAACGAAAAAAAAATAATACACGCATTTTATTGCGTAGCGAATAGAAAAAGTTCTGAATGAAAAAATCAAGGCATACGGGCGGATAGTACAACTGGCGATAAATATGTAAGTACAGCAATAAAACACAATTGTTAGCTACAATAACAATTAACACATGAAACTAGTTAAAAATATTACAAAAAATTCAAAAAAAAAAAAACTTTACACTAGCTTGGCCTAACAAATATTTAAATAATAAGCTCAAAAGTAAACCAAATACATCAACACTCAAGAACACTGCACATGTATCTTATAGATACTTTTCAGTTATTTGTCTGTGGAATCTTTTCTTAAAGCGCCAGAGAAAGTGAAACATGTAATTTGTTAAGTGTGTGTGTGTGTAGCTGATGTTGCCGACGGCCTAAAACACAAATTATACGCCGTATATTGAGTGAAATCGTAATGAGTTCAGAAATTTCTTAAATGCCCGAGACTGTCCCTTTTTATGCGTACCACAACAACAGCCCAGAGCCAGAGCCAGAGCCAGAGCCGAAAGCGAACAGCACAAAATAATGATAAGAAAAATACCAAAAAACAACAACAACAACAATACGTAAAGCAAAGCCAAAGCAGCAAACAGAACATAAAATACATTCCGTTTTCGTTTTCTGATTTTTTTTTTTGAGTCGTTTTTTTGGTTTTTTCTGTGTGTAATTACATGCCGGCGCAGGCAGCAAAAACAGCATGTAAAAGGCAAAATAAATACGCACAGATAAAGATACAGATACAGATACGAGGCAACAAGCTGCAGATACATCTATATACAGCAGTACAGTATTGTATGTATGCATGCCCAAGACAAAAGCGAAATGAAAATGACCCACCCAAAACAAAAAAAAAACAAAAAAAAACAGGCTACCAAAAATGCATAAATAAATGCTTAAGTACAAAGGCATTTAACACAAATACGAGTAAAAAGAAAAACAAAAAATAAAATGGACCACAAGCAAAATCAATAAAGATTCGCTTAATTAATGTAAATGTTTATATTGCACACAAATTGTTTAGGCCATGTTTATCTGTACGCGTTTCTTGCGGGTTTCACTTTTTAAGCAGTTGGCCAAAACAAAAAAAACGTTTTTCTTTCTTAAATGCATTAAAAGAAAGCTTTAAGATAACAAGTTTGTTCTTTTGCCAGCGAATATGACCCATTTAAAGGGCATTATCATTAATTTTTATGAATTTATGAAAAATATTTGCAATTGCTTATATTGTGTATAGAGAAAGTAAATTATTAGTTAATTCTATATTTTTATTTTCCATAAAATTGCTTATGCTTTGGGCTCTACTCATCGCTAATTGTAATAATAAACGAATTTCATTTTTATAACCAACTGGAATATTATTTTTTTGGCCAAGTGTTCTAAGCCAACAGCGCAGCTTTCATTGTTTGTGTTCAAAAGTCAAGAGCGAAAAACAATAACAATAACAACAATGTTGTAGCTGAAATTCCACCTGTAATAAAGTCACAGACACAAGCTGAAGAAAGAAACAGAAATCAAGAATTGAGCAGAACCCGAAATCTGAAAAAGAAACATATACGAAAAGAACCAAAAAAAACAAAAAAAAAAAAAACCAGATTTACTACTAATTTAAATTCTTGGCATACAAATATTCTAAAAAAGAAACAGAAAACAAGCAACAACAATATGCTTTAAAATTGACTTTGGAAACGCAACGAAATGGCTTTTATTGGCAAAATATTGACTGACTGGATTCTATATCTTTCTCTCTCTCTCTCTCTCTCTCTCTTTCTTTCTGTTTGTGCGTGAATTTCCGTTCTATTCAGAGACGTTTCCTTTTTTTGTTTTTTTTGAAAACATCAATTAGTCATTTATTTATTTAGACATAAATAATGCTTAAAGATAAATAAAATAGAAACACCTTTTTGACTTTGTTTTAAACAAATGCTTTTCATCAACATCTTTGTTAAAGTCGAAACAGTTTCTTTATCTATTTTTCCAAGAGCACTTTAATACAAACGGCTTTTGTTATCAAGCATTTAAAAAACTATATTGTGCCTACGATATCGTGGCTATATGTTAATTTCTGAATTAAAAAAATGCGAGGCATTAATTATGCATTTATTTCAAAGCATATCAAATGCTGCAGGCTATGACTAAATTTTATCATGAGTATAAATCGTTTTGTTTGTCGTTTAAACTACATATACATTTTTTTTGTATGCGAAAAACCTTAACTCTGTTTGAAAATTGAAAGTTGGCCTTAAAACATGGTTTCAATTGGGTTTTTTTTTATTTTTTTAGTTTGTGAAAGAGCTTAGATTTAAGCTAGCTGATTCTTATTGCCTTAACCGGAGTATACTTTAAAGGTCTACATAAATTTTCAACTTGATTTACCATACGAACCTGTAACTAACTGCGCAGCATCCGCTGGCAAAAGATACAAGTACACAGAATAAATATGTAAAGCAATCTGTTGTTATTCTTGTGTTCGTGCGTGCCTTAAGTGATTTCAAAATAATCCACAAGTTGAGAGCAACTTGCCACTGCCACACGCTTACCCCCCGTCCCGTCCCTCCCCCCACCAACACAACACAACTCTTTAGTCATCTGTATCTTGTTTTCGTTTGCTTCGCGTCGCGTCGCGTCGCTTCGCTTCGCTTTAGCAAGTGATTTCAATTTAATTGACAGTCCTTGAACTTGACTTAAACGCAAACCATAACACAAACAACAACAGCAGCCGGCATTTCAATATGCCACACAGCTTCCTCTCTCTCTCTCTCATATCAGAACTAAAGTTCTTGAGTTGTTGTTGTTCTTTTTGGCTGCTATCCTCTATGCCATTCTACGCTCTATACATTATTCAACAATAAATTGTTTTTGTTTTTTTTTTTGTGTTCGTGCGTGAGCTACGCATTTATTGTTTATACATAGTATATTTAAGCTATGTACTTGGCGGCGTTTTTACCATTTTATTAAACTTAATTTTCATCAAGTTTTCTTTGCCTAAGCTTTATGAAATATCTCGCGAACTTTTATGGTGACGAACTTGGAAAAACAAACAAATATTAATAATAATAAAGACAAACGAAATATAAAGCGAGAGGCAGACTAAAAACGAGAAAGAGGGTAAGCTAGGCGTGGCAGTTGTTTTATTTCACAGCTTTTTATTAATCTTCTTTTGGCTATTTTTTGTTATATTTTTGGCAAAATAAATCTTAAGAGCACATTGCATGGATACATATAGCGACACGTATATATATATAATTTATATTGAAAGCATGCGTACGCCAAGCAGACATATATATATATAGATGCCTATATTCATGTGTATATAGATATGTTAAGGTCTCTAACACGCGGCAATTTTATATCTATCAATATAATGGCTAACACAAACAGAGAGAGAGAGAGAGAGAGAGAGAGAGAGAGAGAGAGAGAGAGAGAAAGGTTTGCTCTACAGTTTGATCAGGCTTATATATATATATATTCAATTATGACTCGACAAAGTTGGCAACACGTGTCGCTTTTTTAATGCTTTCGGTTTTCTATTTCTTGGGTCTTTTTTGTGTGTGCCTTAAGATACAATCGGCTGTGTGTGTGTGTGTACGACCCGTGGGTTCATAGAAAATAAGAGAAGAACAACAAAAACAAAGCACACGTAGCGAGAAGATAAATAGCCGCAGGTGACAAAACGTTATTCAAATGCATAACTTGATATTCAATAGATAAGCTTGATCCAGAGCTCGAATAATAAAAGTAAATGAAACCTACACACACACACGCACACACACACCACACACACATAGGGGGACAATTTTTCGAGCGAGTTGAGGAAAAGAAAAAAAAAGAAGAAACTTTCACCCGCAAATGATCTATGGACACAAAAGCCAAAAACCCAAAGACTTTCGCATTCAAATCGATGAAGCTCGTAAAGTACGCACATCTAATTACAGCACTTGAACAAACGAAAGAAACCGAAAAACTAACACACACAATCTGATTAGAAATCCGTACGCGTTTAGTGAAGTGTAGCCCTAATTTTTTTTTACTTTCACAACGTTAAATTCAATTCGAAATTCAAGTTCATGGCAAAGAGATTGGCAAAGGGGATTCATACAATTCATGCATTCTATGCACGGTCAAATAATCTATACTCTACACACACACACGTCGTATACTTGATGACGTTGCTATCAAAATAATATCAAGCGATAAGTAAAAGTTTCACAACACATAGATTGTGCGTTTCTACGCGTGTGTGTGGTGTGTGGGTGTGCTGATTTTTTGCATAGACTGTTGCCAAACAAAAGTGCGTGTATAAGGTGGGCGGGTTTGACAAAAAGATACGCTAAGATTGTGGCCACTAATAATTAACAAACAAACAAAAAAAAACGCGTTCATACAATATTTTGATTTCTTTTTGTGTGTCAATGAACTCGCTTGAACTAAATTCGTTTTTTTTTTATGATTCTTCAGTTTTATTAGCTTTTGTTTTATACACATTTAATTTTAGTTTTTTTTTTCTATTTCTGCGTGCGTTATCTTTGAAGAAACGAAAAAAATAATTGTTGCGTAGGCCGTTTTTCGTGAATGCGTTTGGAAATGAAAAGTTATGACGATTTTGCTGATGATAATGAATAGACTATGTTTGTAGGGAATCGGGTCAAGAGGTAAGCGTTTGAGAGTATTTCACATTTCCAATGATTTTTTTTAAGAATATAAGGCTGACAATTCTAAAGCACAACATGCTGATAAGAGGGGGATTTACGTTGCGAAAGAAAAGTCCCTCTTACAGGTCAAACTCTATGCAAAGATTGTTCCTCTAGGCTTGACTATAAAAGCTTCTTGTGCAGCTCGAAGCACTCGCAGTTGTATATTGCAAATCAAAGTATTTAGACAACAGATGTTCTCCAAGAAGTGTTTGCTTGTGCTGCTATTGAGCTGCTTCCTGCTCGCTTTTGTTGCTGCTCAAGATGTGCTGGAAACAGAATCGGTTCATTCATCGCTGAAGTTTCCTCGGCCAAGGCAAAGGCGTTCGCCACAACATGGCTCTGTGGTCTTAACGGGCAGCCAGGATGAGCGTGGACGTCAGGCCAACTTGCAGTACAATCATAATCTCTTTACCAGTCGAGATGGGCGTGGCAGTGTAGACGCCTATGCCAATGCTAATCGCAATTTTGATCATAATCGCAATGATTTTGCTGCCGGCATTCAAGGACGTTGGAGTTTCTAGTAGCACACAAATCAAGTATTTACAATGATCAGTTTTAGATCAAAGTTTCGTATTGCTTTCAAACAGTTTATGGAAAAACTGATGTGATTATGCGCTAAAGGTCAGCTAATAAAACGAACTTTGATAAGAAACCCAGGGATGCATACAAAATAAAGTATATATATGTATATAAAAAGATAAGACACAAAAGTCTCTCAGCTGAAATGAGTAGAATTTTTGTTGTTTCAATTCTTAAAAACAGAGCAGAAGCTTATGTTGAAACATGTCTATAAAATGCAGTGGCTATTTACTTAGAGTAGTTGCCAACAGCAACAACAAAACGAAAACACACAGAAAGTAAGCAGTGAGAAGTCGCAGTTTAGATGCTCTGCAACTAACACTTTCCATCAAGCCAACGATCTGGCAGCACTGCCGTTTCCGTAAGGCATTAAGTTGGCTGCGCCAGAGGTAAAACCAAGCTTGAGTTTCTTGAAGCCTTAATGGCTTGCCAAGTCAACTGTATAGCTGATATGCCTCAAGTAGCGCCGGTCACGTAGTGTGTGTGTTCGTGTGCGTGTGTGTACGAAGAAGTACTAAAAGTCAAGAGTCTTTGGGTTCAATGCACTCTTCACTGGCGCTGCCGGCCGTTGTGTAACCAATAAAAAATTGATTCTGTTGCGTGCGGGCGACAGGCAACAACAACAACAATGCCACTATGAGAAAGTCGTTATGGTAGCTGGCTGCACTTTGGGGTTGCATTTGACGCATTCACTTTTATTGCACAACGAGAACTTATCTAGATGGGGCAGGGGCAAGACTATTTGATTGCATGACTAACTGTAATTACTTTCGCTTTCCGTTTGCTCAGCTGCCTGGCAAATCAATAATAACAGCAAGAAAGCCAAATGTTGAGTCAAGAATTTCAGAATTTTAAATATTTGACCCGAGCGTTGAATTTGAAAAGTTTTTGTGGAAAGTGAGCCTGTGAAAAGGTGCAGAAGGGGTGTGGTGTAGCGGGATTGGGGAATACCCACGAAATAAAAAAAAAAGAGGCAGCTGCATAGCAAAATGACTTTCCATTTTCATTTAACAATAAGCAATCAATTGCAATAGCAACAACAACAACAATAGCAATAGCAACAACAAGCAAGTAAGCAAGTTCAAAGCAAAGCTAACGATCTATTAGAAGAAAGTAAAAACAACTAAGAAAACACAATGAAAAGACAAAAGAGACGCCTCCTACACACACACAGCCAGGTGAGGCAGCTGTCAGCTGATGCCAATCACAGACAGAGAGACAGAAAGAGAGTGCGAGAGAGAGGGAGGGGGAGAGCATGAATGGGAAAATCCGTATGATTGTTGTTAACTGGTTTTCATTTTCGGCTTGGAAAAACCAAACGCTCGTTTGCCATTTTTAGTGGCAAAAAGGCGACTGCATCATAATGAAAGTGAAATGCATTGCGCAGATGGCAGCCGATGGCAGTTACCAGATACAGATACACACACACAAGCAAACTACAAGATACAAATGTATTTACAATGCAAGACAGAGAGAAAGAGAGAAGGAGATAGAGATGGAGTAAGAGAACGAGAGAGCGGCAAGTAAGTCAAGTGCATTTGCCGTTTGTTACAGCTTCAAAATGCCACAGACACGCACTTCACAGTCTCTGCAACAGCGTCGATCTGTTTTTATGGTCCGAAACTTGTGTGGAATGCAATCGCTTGGCGCGTCATCGACTGACTTATTTGGCATTTAACGTTAATTGGCAAGAAAAGCATTTGCCAGCAATAATTTGCATACAACATACAACATTGAATGAATTATGTCAACGCCACTTACAGCACCAATACAAATGTGGTGTGTATATATAATGTGATTTTGCATACAATATACACTTCAATGTCAAATCAGCATTGAAGGCCGCTGCGACTGAAGTTTTCACTGCACTTGAAGTTTTATCTGCTCTTCAGCTGCATCTTCTTTAACAATACATGCATTTATCAATAAACCCTGTATATGCTGCTCTGTGGCATTCGCATTGGTTCAACAACTTGAGGCTGTAACTTGACATTGAGTTTTTGTGGCGTTCATTCGCATTGCGGCAGTTGCTATATTAACATTTCGATAACAAGTAGCCAGGTGGCAACGCTGTTTGATTAATTGCCAATCATGTTAAGTGTAACAGCAAAGGGAAATTTCAATTCAAATGCCTCGTCGTAATAAATTAACCTCTATTTGTAAGCCAAATGAGTAATGTGCATAACTCTTTGAGTAAACAACAACTTTAACAATATGAACAGCAATGCAACATTAGTTTTTTTTGCTTAGTTTTTGTCGGTTACATTTCACTGATTTTGAAAGTGAACGTTGGCTGCTTGTGCAGGCGGAATTGGAATCACGACTTGGCGCAGACATTGTGGGCCTGCACAGTGTGGCAAATGCTAGCTGCGTGCCATTCGCCAGCAACAACATTGTTTGTTTCGTGTGATTTCTTGTTATCATTTGTTGTTGTGCTTTTTGTCGCGTGTCTGCCGCTGATAAGACATTGAATGCGATTATCAAAACGCAATGGCGAATGCATGGCATGCGCATACACAAAAAATTAAAAGCCAGCCAAAAACAAGTTGTAACTTGACCCACGTTGTTGTTGTTGTTGCTGTTGTTGTATCAACGTCTGCGTGGGTGAAATCCAAAAGAGAGATACGTGCAACATGCATTTTTGGCATCGTGTTGCTGCTGTTTTTACTTTTTCAATGCGCGCCTACAAAAGATTTATAATATTTTTACTTATTTTATTTGGTTAATCTACCCTGTTATTTTGGGCAATAAGGTGGGTTAAAGGTTTTTAGATCCATAACTTGCAAGAAGAATTTGAATAAGCAGCTTTTTTTAAGCTTTTGATTGATATGCCAGTAGATGTTTGCCTTACAGGGTATTTTGGAGTCTTATACTTTAAAACTTCCATGACACTTTGGCTTCATTTGTTTGTTTTTTTGGCTCAGATACAAATACAATTTTCGCTTACATATCTCTTCAGTTACATATTTGTAGCAATGTCTGACTCTGCCGGATAGACAACAACAACAACAACAACAACAACGATGATGATGATGATGACGGCGATGTCGCGACGTCCGTTCACAGTGCGTAGGCAGACTGCATCAGGTTGACCCAGTTTTCGCTTTTCATAGCCAACTGCTGCATCTTGTTTTTATTTTTTATATTTATTTTTTTGTGAAAATTATCTTATATGCGATTTTGAAGTAAAGTTACTTTGTTGCTGGCATTTTCGGTACTAAATCGCTCAACGACGCTCAATCAATTTAACACACATTTTGCCATTGCCCTCCCCCCAGCGCAGCCCACTTGTGTGGCACTTATTCAATTGAATGCCACGTAACTCGGTCTATGGACAGACGCATCATGAAGTAAAGTAAAGCAAAAAATTCCTACTAAACTAGTTTTGAGCTTGTTTGACCATTGAGTGATATCTTCTTGTCCAGCCACTTAAAAAATTGCAACAATGTGCAGCAGCAGCACATGCAACATTGTTGCACAAATGATACACTGAAATGCCACATTGAATGGCAACCGCAAATTAGTAACACAATCTGGCAAATCAAGCGAGTCAAAACACGATTCGCACAAACAACGTCACATTAAAAACCGCATGAAAGTGTTTTACTTTTTGATTATATGCAGTATTTACGATTATTTATGCGCACTTGTGCACTGCCTCCCATTCCACCCACCTTCCCCCCAAACACACGATACGATCTGGCGTATACGTGATATATATGTTCAAATGTATATTGCGCATACGCCCAGTTGCAAACTTTGTTGACGTATTCGTGTATGTAATTTGTAGTGATTTATGAAATAGCGTACATAAATTTTAACTAACAAGCTGCTTAAACTTAAAAGGCATTTGAAAAACAGAATTTTTTAAATATTTTGAATGTGTGGTAAACCTCAACAAGTTGAATATTGTAGCACAAAAGTGTTTGCTGTACATTTGTCATTTGCATTTTGCCAGACTCGAAAAATACAAATTGTCAATTTAGTGGGTTGGTCTCCCACACAAACAAATCCAAGGTAGGCTCGCCAAAGTCAATGCACTTTTTACACACACACACAAATAGACAATGTTGCATTGGGAGAGCCAAAGTTGTCTGTCCATGTGCGTGTTTAAGTTTTGCAATATTTTCATTTTCATTTGGAATTTTTAATTTCATTTTCATTTCGCTGCGCGTCACTCTCTCAACTTTAACGCCAACAGCGACGTCAACGTCAACATCGACGTCACGCTGCGCTGCTTTTTGCTACATTCAGTTAGCAGCGACAGCAACAACTATTTACTACCAATGTTAATGTTGTTGTTGTTGTTGTTGTTGGCACTGTTATTGCTGCATTTTATTGATCAATTTCGCTTTCACTCATTATGTCATAAACGAAGCCAAACAATAAATACAATCACAATACTTCACCCTCCCTTCCACTCCTCCTGCTCTTTTGCATGTCTAGACAATTGTCTGGCAATATTCTGCTTCTTCTGTTTTTTGGCAATTGCGCAACATTCTATTTGTTGTCTGGTAATGTAATGCGACACGCCTTCTTTTCTAGTGCCACACAGCTGCAGAGAGAGAGAGAGAGAGAGAGAGAGGTGCGCAAAAGCTTTTTTGCTATGTAGGGGTTGTAATTGTGTAGTTTGATGCCTTTTACTGCGCACTATTTATTTTGTTGTCGTAGGTTACGCAGTTCAGAGATAAAAGCACACAGCAGCGATAAACTTACAGTTTTATGACCTGAAATGCAGCGAGCAATCTAATCAAACTTTAAATAGTATATATGCACTGCCGAAAATAAAATCTACTACTATTTGCTGTTATTGCAATGCTAGTGCCAAAAGAAAATAAAACAAAACACACAAAATGCAGCAGAAAGTGCAAGTTGACGACTGCGCTGCTCGCAGCGACTGTAATGGAGCTTTTTTCTTTTTTTTCCTTATGCTCTCGCGCTCTGGTCTCACTCTGGCTCTGCCTCTCTCGCTGTCGCTGTTGCTGTTAGTGTGCGCTCTCTGGCAAAATTATTGAAATTGCACAAAGAAAAGTGAATCGTTGTTGAGCGGGAAGCTCAGTCACCGATGCCTGCATGTGCATTTGTGTGCGTGCGCTGTGTGTATTGCGGCGATTGTGTAAGTTTTTTTTGTTTTACATTGCGCTGCTGCAGCGGTGGCAGAGTCTGCGGCTGAAACTGAAATTGAGACTGAGATTAACTCAAAAACTTGTTTTATGCTGTTAGTTGCTGTTGTTATTGTTATTGTTGATGCAACGCTTGGCAACACTGGAATGGGTCGTGGGGGGGGGGGGGGGGAAGAAAGGGAGGGCTAAGTTGGTGGTTAGGCCACCCCTAGCAACGATTTACGGCCAGAGTAATTAGAGCAGTTGCCGTTGCCGTTGCCGTTGGCAGTTGACGTTAACGTTGACGTTACAGCTGGCGTTGGCAGCGGCAGCGCTGCAGCTTTCAATGCATATTAAGCTCTGGCAGCGAGTGCAGCGTTGCATTTGCCTGTCTCTCACTGTGTGTGTGTGTAGAAGAGAGTGTTTGTGTTAGTGTTTTGTGTGTGACTGACCTATCTCAATGCAATGTGACTTGAGCTGTTGCACACGCATACACAACACACACACACACTGAGAGAGAGACCGACAGACAGTTGCGCTCATTTATCTTTTATTTTTATACTGTTTATTGTTGTTGTTGCTGTTGCTGCTGCTGCTGCTGCTGCCCGTTCACATCGATGTTAGTTGTTGTTGCTGCCGTTGTAGACAGCATTTGCATTCATTGTACACTTTGCCCCCTTGTAATGCGTTTTTTATTGCGTATTATATACATATATATATATTTGTGTTGTGAAAGAAAGAAGAAGAAAAAAAACGTATTTAAATGCTCGTTCATAAATTGTTTTCACACGCAATGCAACCGACGACGAACTTGTTTTGCTGATCAGCTCAAGTTTCTGTTTTGTTGTTGTTGTTGTTGTTGTTGCTTCGATTCTTGTTGTCGCTTTTAATCACATTTGCTGTAATTGTTAAGAGCACAACATAACAAACAACAAACTGCATAGCTTGTTATATTTGTTGTTGTTTTTGCATGTACTTAACTGAAACATAAGCTTTTTGGGGTTAATAGTTAGTTAAGAAAAAACTAAACTTTCGATTGATAAACACTTTGTCAAACACTCATCTAACTATTATTTTTATTCTCATTTATTTTTGCAGTTTTACCAATTCTAAGCTACGCTGGCATGCGAAGATTTCAAGCAAAGTAAACAATATGTAAGTAAATGACTCTTTAAGTGTAAACACAAAACGTATCCGCGTACCGGGCCCAGCCTTAAATAAACACTTCATTTAAAATGTATCGCCAAAAAAAGCCACTTGGCGCTAAGTCAAGAAAACCATAAAAAACAAAGTCAAAATTATCAACTCACGCACACAGGGCGAAAAATCAAATTATGCACAGAATTTTAAACAATTGAAAATATTGTTAAGAAGTGCGGCACAAAAAAAAAAACAAAAAAAAACTGCTAAGTACATTCATAAACAAATAACGATTTAAAAGGTTTGGAAAGGGGAAATGTACGGAAAAGAGCCATAAAAATTCCATGAACATAGTTTTGGTCAAGCACTTGACACTTGGTTGAAGTTAAAGTTCTTAGATACAAATGAATTTCATAGTCGGCTGCTTGTTATGCAAATGACTAAGAGTTATATAAACATGCGTATTTAAGCTGACATCTAATTAGGCGTTAATTGTAAAAATCAATGCACATCATTAACTACACAAATTTACGAGTATTTTGCTAAATTGCCTGCGGCAAAGCCCAAAAAATGTACGGAAAAAAGCAAAAAAAAGCAGGAAACGGAGAAAATGTTCGCAATTTATAAGACTTCAATTAGCGTTTATAACGGTACTGGCGGCTCGAACATTTAAGGCAAGTTAACACCTCAACGCATCTTCTTGACAGTTTCTTCTTCTGGCTTTCTTTCTTTCTTTCTTGCCTTGGGTCCAGGACCTGCAGCCGAAAAAAGCAAGCCGCTTAAATCAGCAGCTCAATCAATCAGACGAAAGGTTCTGGTTTAAAAAAAAAATTAAGAATATATATTCGTTTGCTTGCCCTGACGTTGACAACGATGACTCGTTGGGCACAGTATCGCACAGTGGCACCAACTTAATGAAACACCAAAAGTTTCCATACAACAGAATGATGAAAAGTTATTGAAAAGTTTTCGCTGATCTTGTCTTGAGACAAGAAAGAAAGATTTATTTGCTAAAAAGACACTTTAACTAAGTTTTGTCACACTGTGCACACAAATGACAAATGTAAATGTTGGCGGAAAAGTAAAAAGTACCAAAAAACAAAAACAAAAAAAACCGCCTTGAATTTATTTAACTTTAATTTCGTCGGCAATATGCTTAAATAAATTTAAACATCTCTTTTTATTTCGGCTGCCTCAACGTTCCACGTTCTGATCTTTGTGGCAGATACACTGAAACCAAATTGGAACGTTTCAGTTTCTACAGCTACCGACTCAATGCAGTCCTCTTAAAATGCATTTTTGATTGCATTTCATTAGGTTTACTTCTTTTGCGGGCTTTTTTCTGGCTCTTTTTTTTGGCTGCTGTCGGTTTGGGCATTTCAAAAAATTTATGCTCACTTCGCTGCCATTTTGAGGTTGTTAATTTTTTGTTTTTGTTTTTTTTTTTTTGGCTTTCGTTTCGTTTGCTGCTGTTCTTTTGCATCGTTTCTTACCTTTTTGGCATTTTTAACAAGCGCCGTCAAAAAGGAAGTTTGTTGTTTTTTATTCGACTCAGTTTTTTTGGCGTTTTTTTTTTGTTGAAAGTGCGCATAAAGAAAAGCAACTGCGGCGGCAACAAAATAAATAAAATATATATATATACACTCTAAAAGCCATGTGCAAAAGTTAAAAAAAACATTGTGTGTATCTTATGGATATGAATTTGGCATTTGCAATACACTTTGTTGGGGCATAACAAGTGTGGTATGCAGCTTGTTGCATGCATCGCTACTTGACAAAGTGTATTGAAAACGTTTTTATAAACATGTCAATATTATAATATTAATACGTTTGATTTTGTTTATAACTTTTTAAAGTGTATAACAAAAATTTTGTGTTGTTTTTGCTAAATTCTTGTTTTGCCGCACCTTTTGTCATCGTGCCATGAATCATGTATACATATGTAAATACAATGCGCATATATATATATAAACAACCAAAAAAAAAACAATGCGTGTTCCACTTTAAAAACCAAATGTACTTATATGTACGCTTGTAATGCTGTTAATCGTTATCGTATAATAATTTTGTTTATACTCCGTATTCGCCGTTTTTGTGTCTCCCATAATCCCAAAAAAAAAAAAAAGTACATTTTTATGTTTTTGCCATAATAGGATTACGACAACAATACAACTGCAATGAATCACAAAGCTGAGATAATTTATTTTTTGACACTTTAAAGCTTCAAACTGTAGCTTTTATACATCTGATATACATACTAATATTCAGCCCATATATATATAATATTTGCTTGTTTTCACTGTGTGTGTTTATAAAAGGCTGTTTGTTTGAATTCGATTGGCTTTAATTTCAGTTTTCAGTGTGAAGGTCAAAGTCAAAGCTGATTTCGATAGCAAGTTAAATGCGAGTAGTCTGAGCTGTGAATGTGACGCCATGTTTTGAAAAAAAAAAAACAAAACTCTGCTCAATTTGATGACTAACTATGCTGAGAATCGAGTTCTCAGTTAAATGTCATTTTGCAAGAGCAAGTAGAAACTTTCTTAAGTTCTGCTGCATTAAGCAAGAGGTTTTCATTTTATTTGAGCACAGACAAGTTCTAAATTATTTTTATGCTAAAAGTGAAATGTGGCTAAACCACTTTTTTTTTTTATTTTGTTTCACCATTTGAAGATGGCAAAGCTAGAACTAACTCGTACTCGTACTCGCTGCTGTACTATAGTATCTATATATGATCATTATCATTATCTTCTTTCTTGTGCTAGCTAGTAAGTCTGCAATTTACTTTCAATGCTGGCTTCTAGGCATTGTTGTTTTGTAGCTTTCTTCTGTTGTGGCTTTTGCACTTGTTGCTGTTTGCTGTTGTTGATGCTGTCAGCGTCTAGTCAACACTTGGCAATGCTGTTGCACGTTGCCTGTGTGTCTGGTTTGTTGCATGTTGGCATGCTGGCATGCTGGCAGCTTGGTATGCAATTTGCAATAGTTGCGCTTGCGCAATTCAAATGCACAAACACACAAACACATATACATCTATACATACACCTGAGCCAAACAAGATCGCGTAATAACTTAGTCAGCCACAACAGCAGCAACAACAGCAGCCGTTGCAGCAGTTACGTTGGCCAAGACGGAAGACGGAAGATGTGGCAAGCAGGCCGAAAAACCGGAAAAACGACACGCATTGAGAGTTTTTACTTTGTCCACCAAGCAACCAATCCGACCGACCAACCCAACCAACCAAGCCCCCGCGGCCGCAGCCGCTGCACACTGCCAAACTCCCACAGATTCTAGGCGTTGATAACTTTTGGTTTTTGTCAATATTTATTACCATAACTCAAGCGTTTGCTTTGGCTCAATTGAAATGGAAACCTTTTGCTTTTGTGTGTGTTGCCATCGGCTTGTTTCGTAAGCGTCTTAATTGCATTTATTATGATTGACACTGACAAATCAGCAAAAAAATAAAAAAAAACTAACATCAAGTGCCATCTTTATGTAAGCAACAAATTGAAGAACAATTAACAATCTATTAAACCAAATTTAAAATAATATCAATAGACAAACACAATGCGTTGAGAAATGGAAAACAGAAAAAAAAAAAGTTTCGTTTCGTTTCGTTTCGTTCAGTGACCAGGATGGTTGGGTTCAATGTGCTTTACCTGTCCTCTGTGGTCAGGTACTTAGGTTAGCATCAGCTAGCAGCAGCAGCAGCAGCAGCAAATGGTAGATTCTAGAACTGGTAACTGAACAGCCAAGCCACCAACTAACCAACCAGTCAGCCCTTCTGCCCTGTGTCCAGTGTCCAATGGCCAAGTAGCATTGAAAACTGTTTGGCTGCTTTGCATATTTGCCAGACAAACGAATGCCTCATTCGTATCTGTGTGATGATGTTGATGTTTGCCATCAATGCTAATCAACACTTGCTAGCCTGCAGTTAGCTAATGTTTTTAAACTAAGATGCTGATTAGCTTGCAACAAAGTTGCTCTCGATTTTCTTATCACAGCGAATTGCGTAAACAATTCTCTACACTGTTAGAAATGTTTAACTCATAACCGCTTCTTTTTTTTGTTTTATTGCATTTTGAATACACTACTTTAGCCATCTCCCTCTCACATGCTAAGGCCACAAACAAACAATTTCACTTTCATTATCAGTAAGTTTTTTTTGGGTTATTTTTCGATAAGATTTACCGACTGCAGCCGACTGCGTTTGCAATGGCAACATGGGTGCGAGAGGGTGTTGTGGCGGGTTGTGTTAAGACTTACCGAAAAAGCGAATTTTTTTTTATTGTATCATAGCTTTTAATACATATATAAATATATATATACAAAGTGGTATATATTTCTATGCCACACATGAAAGTGGCGCAATATAAAAACAAAAATCAAGAAAACAAACCAAAAAAAAAACAGAAAAAAAAAACACTGCGAATATTTCGGTTGGCATTGAAATCGTTGACAGCAACAACATACAGATACGAAACAAATGAGATTTGGCCAAACTGCTTTTTGCTTTCATTCGCGAGCATTATGTGCAGTTTCTGGAACAAAACTAAATACATACAAATGAGATCATCAATATAATATGCAAAATAAAACTATATAATAGCTATTTAAAGAAACAACAAGTTCAAGTTCAATGCGTTTTTAACGTACTAAAGTTTTTCTAACTTTCGATCGCATTGTAAAACCATCTAATCAGTTAACCTTGAACACTTATCAATTAACCAAAATATTATTGCCAAAAAAAGAAAAGGAAGGTTACTTGCAACGATTTCTTGTCATATTTTGATACCTGCTGTACATTATAAGTATATAATGCATATGTGTAGGCTGCGTTTTGTTGTGTGTATTTGTGTGTGTGTGTGTGTGCATAAACTGATAAGCCGCTGTCGCTGCTCGCGCTGCTGCCTTTTTTTTTAGTATTTTGTGCTACAAATATTTTTGTATTGCGCTTTTTGCAGTTTGTGTTTCGTTTCGTTTCGTGCGGTCTCAGTTTGAATATCTTTGCCATTGAGACAACGTTAGCGGCTTGTTGTTAAACGGGGATACTTAAACTTAACACACAGTTTTATATAATTATATATAGTGTATACGACCTGTTGTACGAAACTTTGTTGCCTATCTTCAAGGCGCATTTTTGTGTTTCCTTATTAAATTTCTTCACCTTAAAACTATTTACAGCTAACACTGCCATATTGCAACCAAGAAGAAACTGACTACAGCAACAACAACGTCAACAAGAACCACAACCAAAACTACCTCGCTTGCTGTCCAAGCACAACAAAAACAAAAACACACACACTCGCTAAACAAACACTCTTAATTCAAAGTGATTGCAGCTGTGAAAGAAAAGGCAACAAATCAACATACATTCTCCAATGTAGCGCTGTCCCGATTCCAAACATAAAATGGAACAACAAATCTCCAAGCAGCACTAAAAAAAAATAAGCAAAAAGAAGAACTTAAGAGAAAAGATAAAGCTAAATTTGCCAAGGGATAGCAATAGCAGACGAGTCAAACGGTCTCAAGCATAACGTATACGCCACATTGTGCAGCAGCATGAAAAGCTTAAGCGATGTGGAGGCGCCAGCAGCGCCCCTAACAGAGACAACAACGACAAATGGCCAACAGAAGCAACAACAGCAAAAGCCAAGCAATGGTCACGCCAATGGCAATGGCTATCATCAGAATGGAGGCGGTCGCAGGGATTCAACACAAGCATTCACACCACTCCTAGCACAACACAACAGCACAAATGGTAGTGGTGGTGGTGTTGGTGGTGGTGGTGTGGGGGGCGGTGAGAGAGCATCTGAGTCGCTGGTTACGCCCACAACACTGTACGAGAGCACGCCAAGCAACAACAACGAGTGGAAGGCATCGGTGGACATAAACAATCTAAAGAACGGTCTGCTCAGCAATAACAATGGCAATGGTCACAACGGTCACAATGGCCACAGTCTGCGCGAGAAGTATGCACACGAACAGGCGCCTCTAACCGGTGGCTATAAGCTGCCCGCACGTGGCAGTGAATCCGAGGAATCCGATTTCGATTCGGATCTTAATGGTGGCGGCGATGATGGCTCCAATTGTGGCCTGTTTGGCTGCCGGCCACGTTGGGCCCGCCGCTTTGCCTCGACGCATGTGTTCATGGTGGTGTTCCTGCTAGCCTATATACTCCAGGGCATGTACATGACGTACTTTGTGTCTGTCATCACGACCATCGAGAAGCTCTTTCAGATCAAGTCGAAGACGACGGGCTTTCTACTCAGTGCCAGTGAGATGGGTCAGATAAGCACAGCCATGCTGCTGACCTACTTTGCGGGTCGGGGTCATCGTCCACGCTGGATAGCCTGCGGCATGGTGCTGTTCTCGATTGCGGCCTTTGCCTGCGCCCTGCCACATTTCATATTCGGGGAGCAGCTAATGCAGTCCAGTGTCTTTTTGCAGCCATCGAGCTCGTCCTCGGTGTCGTCTTCGTTGTGGAGCAATGCCACAGATCCGAATCTCTGCCAGCTTGGCGGCAATGGCACACTGGCGGGCAGCGAATGCAATGAGCAGCGTCAATTGGAGCAGGCATCCCACACCAAGATCACGGTCATTGTGCTCTGCATCTTCTTTGGCAGTCTGCTCAGCTCGGGCATTGGTCAGACAGCGGTGGCCACACTGGGCATACCCTATATCGATGACAATGTGGGCAGCAAACAGTCGCCCATGTATATGGCCGTCACCATAGGCATGCGCATCCTGGGACCTGCTTCCGGTTTCATAGTGGGCAGCTTTTGTACGCGTTGGTATGTCAACTTTGCCAATCCGGGCTTCGATGCCAGTGATCCGCGCTGGATTGGTGCCTGGTGGCTGGGTCCAGTCGCCATTGGCACCCTTATGCTGCTCGCCTCCATTGCCATGTTCTCGTTTCCCAAGCAGCTTCGCGGCAAGCAGCAAACGCAGGCAACGGCCGCAGCGGCAGCCAATCCAGCTCCCGAACTAGAGGAGAAGCCCAAGCTGAAGGGTAAGTAGAGGCAACAGTAGAGGCATAATCTGGGTATGAAATAGCTTAACATCTACCTTCAGATTTCCCCAAGACGGTGCGTCGCCAGCTCAGCAATGATATACTCATGTTCCGTACGGCCTCGTGTGTCTTTCATCTGCTGCCCATTGCTGGCTTGTATACGTTCCTGCCCAAGTATCTGGAGACACAATTTCGGCTGGCCACCTACGATGCGAACATGATTGCCGCCTTCTGCGGCATCCTGGTCATGGGCATTGGCATTGTAATCTCAGGTCTATTCATATTGAAGCGCAAGCCGACGGCTCGTGGTGTTGCTGCCTGGATTGCATTTACGGCACTTGTCTATTCCGCCGGAATGATTATACTCATGTTCATTGGCTGCAGCACCAACGATTTTGCGGGCTACAAGGCAGGCGATGGCAACAGGTGACTTCAACGTGCCATCCCTTATGTATTGCTTTATTATAATGAGTATTTAATTCATTTCTAGTCCTGCCATGATTGAGCCCGCTTGCAGCACCGTACTCAACTGTACCTGTGATAAGGAGAATTTCGCGCCCATTTGCGGCACCGATGGCAAAATGTACATCTCGGCCTGCCATGCCGGCTGCAGCAGCTCCATGCTGCGTGCCAGCGACAATCGCACACTCTACTCCGATTGTGCATGCATTCCAAATGGTAAGGTACCTCTCTTTTACTTTAGAATAAAATTTAACATGCGATTTCTTATCATTTCAGTTGCTGAAGCGGTCAATGGTTACTGTGATAATAACTGCAAGAACTTTATCTACTTTATATTGATTTTTGCCATTTGCGTATTTATGCATTCCACCTCCGAGGTGGGCAGCATGCTGCTTGTCATGCGCTGTACACATCCTAAAGGTAAAAGCGCAAAACAAAAAAAAAAAAACACTTTAAATATCATAACCTACAACTATTTACTATTTGAATGTTAATTAGATAAAGCCATGGCAATGGGTGTCATACAATCGGCCATTGGCCTGTTTGGTAATGTTCCTTGTCCGATCATTTATGGCGCTGTTGTCGACTCTGCCTGTCTCATCTGGAAGTCAGTGTGTGGCAAACATGGCGCCTGTTCGCTCTACGATGCGGACACCTTTAGGCAATACTTTTTGGGTAAGTCGACAAGGAGTCCAACATATTCTAGATCATGAAAAACTCTTATTGCTTGCAGGCATTACGGCTGGCATAATGTTTTTAGCCTTTCTCATGGATCTGGTCGTGTGGCGTAAGGCACATCGCATTGACATTGCACCGGATCAGCAGGAGGGGGCAACTGGTGCAACTGCCACACGCTTGGATGTGTCCGAGTCGAAGCAGCCCATAGCGCCGCCACCGGATACAACGGTCTAGACAAACCAACAAACAAAGCAAAGTTAATGAAAACTACTTCGATGCAAATTGAAGTGCACACACATTGCAAGATTTCCAATAAATGTTTACCATAATTGTTAATTAGTTATCATTTTGTCTAGTTGTTTAGCCTAGTGCAAGAGTTATGTATTTAGTTAAGTGGCAATTATTTTTTCTTTTTTTTGGACTTATCGGGAAGAGTTCAAAAAGAAAAAAAACCTCATTTAAAATTAAAATGCGCTCATACATAAAATACATACGTACACATTTGTGTATGGCTTTGTGTGTATTGTTCGTGTTAATCTCAACGTTATAGAATTATAGTAATTGTCTATCTATATCTGTGTAGAGTTACGATTAATTTACATGTGCGACCATAATATACAAAAAGTTAAATCCTATATGTGAAATGGTAAAATCATTTATTATATACACAACATATAATCTAAATAACTATGTATGTATGTATTCATATATACAAACAAATATTAAATATATATACATTTAATATATAATTGCAACCTATCTGTGGTAGTTAAATTTTAGTTAAAATTCAAAATAAATGTATAAGTTTGTCATATAAAGAAATACGAAAAGAAATTAATGGAAATATAAAATATGTGTATAGTAATGGATTTGTTTTGATTATAGATTATGTTCAAAGTAAAAAGTTTAAAAAATCTCTCTTTGCGGGAACTTTAAACTTACCGCTGCTAAGCTTATCGATACGCATTCAATCGATAACATTTGCTCAATGTTAACTTTAACAGTCGGTTTGCAGTTCACTACACATTAACATAGCAAATAACTGTAAAGGGAAAAAGCTCAGTTTGTTGACGCCGCAAAGATAATAAATTGTTTTCAAGTTAACAATTGGTTAACAAAAAGAGAATCAGATACGGCTATCATTCGAGTTTGCAAGCGTAGCATTGGTATAATGAGCATACCACTAAAGCACTTCAAAAAGGGTAAGTTGCGTCGGCTTGAATGTCACCTGAAAGACCTTGAGGCACATTCACCAACATTGCATTTGATCTACTCACATATAAAGAAAAACCTCAACGCAACTGAGAACGTTAACTAACTAGTTTGCATGCGTCATCAACAGGTACGCCAAAGCCAGAGCTGCCCGAAGATGGCGTCTTGCGCTTTTATCTCATGCGTTTCTGTCCGTATTCGGAACGTGCCTCCTTGGTGCTGGCAGCAAAGCAGATACCACACCACAAGATTTACATTGATTTGAGTGAGAAACCCGATTGGTATACCGACTATAGCCCATTGGGCAAAGTGCCAGCTATTCAATTGACTGCCACAGATGGTCAGCCAGCTCTAGTCGAATCGCTTGTCATCGCCGAGTATCTGGATGAACAGTATCCCGGTCGCCGGCTCTTTCCTGCTGATCCGCTACAAAAAGCCCTGGATAAAATACTCATTGAGCGCCTGGCTCCAGCTGTCAGCGCTGTTTATCCAGTGCTCTTTACCAAATCTCCACCAGCTGATGCTCTGACCAACTTTGAAAACGCTTTGGATGTCTTCGAGCAGGAGATTGGCAAACGTGGCACGCCCTATTTTGGTGGCGAGCAAATTGGCATGGTTGACTACATGCTGTGGCCCTGGTTTGAGCGCTTTCCAGCTTTGAAACTAGTGCTGCCCGAGAAATACGAATTGGATAAAGTTCGTTATGCTAAGTTGTTAAAGTGGTACGATCTGGTTGCCCAGGATGAGGCAATCAAGCAAATCGCGCTGGATGCTAAGATTCATGCTAAATTCATAGAAACCAGGCAGGAGGGAACACCCAACTATGATGTAGCCTTTGAGGCCTAAGCGATAACTACAGATACAGAAATGAACTTAGTTTAATAAAATATAATGTTAAAACATTTGCTTCCCTAACGGAGAATAACTTTTTGTTGTTATTCAAGTAAGTTCATCTTATACTTTCCGATTAGTTAACAAACTTTATTTTATTTAGCCAATATTTTAGTTAGATGTTGTTTTTTAAGCATCCTTGACCAGCAGATTGTAGTTTGGTTTGCCAGCGCTGCGCGTGCGCAGAAACTCCGCTTGAACTTCTGCTTCCATATAGAATGCCATGACGGCGGTATCACGTTTCATGCGTTCCAGCCACTGCGTCTGAGAAAGCAGTACAAAGCGTTACCTCCAACCAACGGATAACCTTGTCAAGCACAAGCACTCACCAGTTGTGGAAAACGCTCCTCATCGTAATTGTAATCATCGCCACGTTGCAGCTTGAGCAGCTCCAGTCGCTCGCACCATGGCCAGATCATGTAGTCTAGTATGCCAGTTTGTTCGCCGCCAAAGAAATCTGTGCCACGCCTACTGAGCTCCTGCTCATAGCTGTCCAGGCCACACCAGAAGGGCTCCAACTTACCACCATCGGATGCTTTAAAGAAAGCGCCCAGCACAGCACCAAAGCGCTCAATGAGCAGCTTCTCCTGCACCTTCTTGAGCGGATCACGCGGATAGAGTGGTCGCAGTGGATACTGCTCGTCGAGGTACTCACAGATGAGCAGCGATTCGGTTAGCACCGGTGGTCCAGGTTCGCGCACCAGCTCCAGTGCCGGCACCTTGCCCTGCGGATTCTTGTCCAGCAACCATTCGGGCTTGTCTGTGAGATTTATGTAAATGCTATGATAGGGTATCTGTTTGGCGTCCAGCACTAGATGCACACGCTGTGCGAATGGACAGAAGCGCATGGAATACAGTCGTAGTATGCCATCCTCGGGCACATCCGGCGTGGGTGAACCTGCAAGGCGATACAAAGATTACCTTCAAGGAGCAATCCAACTGCTGCCGCTTACCTTTAGCCAAGTGTCTGCCGCTGCTCATGGTGTGTGTGAATCAACTGGTGAACAGATCAACTGCGTCTCGACACTATATAAAGTGGTTGATTTATGCGCCCTTCGCTCGATGGTGTGAATTACTTCAGTGAACTTGGTGGCCGTGTCTCAACGATAACCTTTGCGGAATGTGCCATATATGCGTAATGTTGACATATACAGTGCAACCTGACTAAGTGAGAATGCAAGCATGGATAAATTATAAAGAAAAAAACATAAATATTTGTTTGGAGTTCGGTATTCTTTAATTTCTTTTTATCTACAAAAAAGCTTGGTTCTGATCTCTATTACTATTCAGTTTTATTTTAAGATCATTACTTTAGTCGAATCCCCCAAAACTGATTACATTTTTTAGTTGAGTTGACAGTTTATTACATTGTAAGACAATAGATTGTTTTGTGTCAACAGAAAGTCAACAAGTTTATTAGATTATATAAAACAGTATTAAAACTGGCACTTAGGCGAGCAGATCATAGTTTGTGTTGCCGGCGCAACGGCTGGTCCAATACTCAACGTGATGCTCTGGCTTGGCGTAGAAGGATTTCACCACATCATCCTGGAGCATTACATCGATCCAGGCGCTTAGGTTAGCATAGCGCTTGGCATCAAAGTTGTAACGCTCTTTGAGTGCAAACTCCAGGACTGCCAGACGCTCGAACCAAGGCCAAATCATGTAGTCAACAAAGCCTGGCTGGGAGCCACCAAAGTAGGGAGTGCCACGCTTGGCCAGCTCCGCTTCAAATATATCGATTGCCGTCCAGAGATCATCGGCTGGCGCATTTTGCAGCAGAATCTTCATAAAGGCACCGGTTACGCCATTGAAACGCTCCACCAGTATCTTATCCTGGGCACGCTGCAGCGCATCCTTGGGCAGTAGAGGATTCTGCGGATACTTCTCATCCAGATACTCGACAATGATCAATGACTCGATGAGCGAGGGCTGATCCTTCTCGGCGGCCAACTGCAAGGCAGGCACCTTGAGCAACGGGCTCACATCAACCAGCCATTCGGGTTTCTCGGTAAGATTAATGAAAACGCTGTGATGCGGCAACTTCTTGGCATTCAGAGCCAAATGAGCTCGCTGCGCAAACGGACAGAAGCGCATGGAGTAAAGGCGTGGCACGCCATCATCCGGCAGTGCGGGCTTTAAAGAACCTTTTTAAAATAGAGATTGCATGGTTAGACCAGGGCTGAGCAAACAAATGCAGCGCGATAAGCTATTCATACAGACCGCATAAAGTGTGGATATATTGAAAACTTGTTTTCTGCTGCTCAAGGTTTAAGTATATTGACATGAGGTGTATGAATTATGTTTGGCAGCTTTATGATGACATACCTTTAGCCAAATGTTTGCCAGAACTCATTATTAAAGGTTGAAGTTTGATACGACCAAAGAAACTCGTCTTGAAAATCAATTTCAATAACAATTATTTAGTCAAAAGAAAAACGTCACCTGCCAACGAATGACGAACATCAACTAACAACAACAGGCACTGATTCTACTCCCTCTCTCTTTCACTCTTATCCAGACGCCATAGTGCTTTCAAATTGAAAGCTTTGCAAACGCAAGCTTTCGCTTTTAATACTCACCACACTCTACAATTTTGAGGCGCTTTTCTTGCTTATATTTAAAAACGATTCCTTATGTTCTTTATTATGCGATTAAAACGCTTTTCTACTACATATTCGATTTTTTGCTTGCATTTTGGTTACTTAGTACGTTAAGAATCACGCTGAATTGTAAATATGAACTTTACATACTTATTCTATATACATATAATGGTATATATTTATATTTAATTTGGTTTGTATATCGGGAAAAATTGTTCTTTTAATTGAATTGTCAACTACTTTAAGTACACACATTGAGATACGTCGTTAATGTTGTTTTTCCTCTCTTTAGAGATCAATTAAAAAACAATTAAATATTAACTTATCCTATTTACAAAATGGCTCAAAAAACTCGTTTCCAAATTAGTGTTATGCCAAACATATTAAAAGTCGACATTATAATAAAAATAAATAGTTTATTTAAATTAAAACGCCGCACTGTAAATTACAAAAAGCATTCGTTAAAAAATTTGACAATTTCTTATTGGAAAACATTAAGTTAAGTTTTTAGTTTATCACTTATCAAAATGTTTGCCATTTTATTCCAATTAATATACGCTTAGATTGTAAAATATTAAATTATTTTAACTTTTGGATCATTTTTAATTGCGCTTTTCTTTCTTTGTTTCGCGATTGGGAGATTAAATTTGTTAAAAACTACAAAGATTTAAAAATACTACCAATATTAAATTGTTAATCGTATGTTTTTGTTTTTGTTTTCCATCGTTGTCTCACGATTCCATTACTAAGTTTTCGTTTATAGTTTCGTTTTAGTTTTAGCTTGTTGCTCTATAAAATATGCTTGTATTTGATGCATTTTGATCACGGTTCTTGCTGTTTCGTATAAATATTTTCATATTTTTTTGTTTTCTTATTTTGATTACTGGAATGACTTGATTTTTTTTTTTCGAAAAAAAAATGTTCATCTTATTGCTTCTCTCACTCGTTGCCTGACAGATGGTGGTATTGGTTTTCTTGGTCGCAGCTGTTCCTCATTCATGCCTGCGATGAGCTGGCCACCACCGCCAGACTGCCCGGCGACCCTGCTCCTCCTGATGCTGTGGCGCCATTTCCACTCCCAGTGTTTGAGCTGATCCGACTGCTGTGCAGGCTATGTCCGCCCTGCCGGTTGGCATTGATGTACTTTTTGCTGGCAGTGTCTTGCATTTGGCCAACGGAGGCAGTGGCAGCGACGCTGTTGCTGTTGCTGTGAACAAGTGAACAGAAGGTTCATCATATGCTCAATTAGAAGGCTGCGGCTTTAGGACACACACCCCTTCTGTTCGCCATTCTTTTTGCTATTGAACATGGCCAGTTCGATCTCAGTGTGTTGACTGTTCATGTGACGCACCCATTCCGCTGGTGTTTCAAAGGAGCTGAAAGCAAGGAATAGGATTTAAACTCAATTTATTTAAGTGTGTAAACAAGCAGAGCTTACGTGGAGCAGAGATCACAGAGCAGCGTCACATGATCCATATTGTTCTCCTGTTGCTGTGAATGCGAATGAGTGGGAGGTATGTTTGGATGAGTTAGACTTTTGGCCAATACAGTTGATCCAACGGCACTCACCGACACTCTGCGTCGCTTCTTTGGCACATAGGTCTTCAAGGCTCGCAGCGCCAGATTGCTGCTCGCTGTGGCATTAGTGCTGCTACTGCTGCTGCCGGGACCAACGGTAGGCCCACCGCCGCTGGCTGGCTCCGCCGCATGGGTGCCCAGGTGTCGCACCAGCATTTTTGTGTCCTCAAACGATTTCTGACAGATCTCGCAAATGAGCAGCTTGAAGTTGTTGTAGTCGCGCAATGTGTGCTCCTCGGAGTCATCCGGTGGCGTGGTACTTGCCTCCAGCTTAACATTGTTTATCTTAAAGTCAAGTGGTTGCTTGGGCGACAGCGGCGGCGCCTCTTGGCTGTGCTCGTGATGGTTGTCGTTGGTCAACGATGACGATGTAGGATTATTGGACCAATCGCTTGGCTCCTGTTTGATAGTCAGAAAACTGTGTGGATGTTGCGGCGGTGTGGCCAGGCGGGGCGCAACTGAAACTTCATAGGACTTGACCACATGCTGCTCATAGTGCGGACCATCAAAATAGTCATGAGCGGAAGCTAAAATGATGAAGAGATGTTAGGGATTGATATTGTTTGAATACCAAGACGTTTACCTCTCTCACAGGAACGCTCTCGTCGCAGACGTCTGTCGTAGGCCAAGCCCACTTCATCACGATCACAAAGCGGATCCTCTCGATCTCGATCGTACTCTGAGCGGCGTAACGTTGAATCCGCCGATTCATTCGAAGGCGCAGCCAGCGGGCAACTGTTGCAGCCAACCTCTGTGCAGATGGACATGACAGTTGGCTGTGGTGGGGGTGGTGGAGGAGCAGCCACAGTGGTTGCCCCTGCTGATTGTGGTAGACTTTCAACTTGTGTGGCTGCCGCATAGCAGCACTTATCCTCCGGATCAATTGCCACCTCCTTGTTAACAGAAATTCCATGAAGCTTGCTGCTGCTGGCGACACTCAGGAGACCCGCGTGTGTGGCTATTTTGGGTGACTTGACTATTACGGGACTATCTTTTGGCATTACGGAGGCGCCTAAGCCACGAAACTGCTGCTGATGATGATGATGGAGATGCTGATGCTGTTGCGTCTGATGCGAGTTTGTATGGAGATGATCGAGAGTATAACGCGCCGATCCGCTGCTGCTGGTGCCTGGCTTATTGGTGTATATATCAGCGGAAAGCTGTGTGGACATCGACGGTGGCGGCGCCAAGGATGAGCGTGTGCCATTTGAGACATACATTGCACTGGGCTCACGCTGATGATGCAGCTGGTGGCCATGTGAGGAGCTGCTGCCACCACTACTGGAAGAGCCGGTGCGACATAGACCGCGAATCTTAAGGATCTCGCCACCACGCAGCACTTCGTTAAGTATATCATTGGAGACGGTTGCCTCGCCACTGTACATATACTGAACGAGTATCTGTATGGCCCGATGGCTAAGATCGGGCGGAAGCACAATGTAGAGGACGCCGTTGGGCGCCGTTATTGGCGCTGTCTCAAACATGGTGGCAAAGAACTGGCTACAGGAGCTCAATATGAATTTGTGCGCCGATATGCCCACTGTTGGTATATCCGAATTGATGGCACTATTGCTATATGAACTGTATAGCATAACGTCGGCAAACTTTTCATTCCTTGGACGAGAGGAACAAAGTTAGTAGGAAATTCTTACTATCTTTAAGCATTTACTTACTTATACAGCGTGGCAATGGAAGTGTTCAAATAGGACAAATGCGAGTCCCATTTTAAATGATAGTTTTCGGCGGCCATTTTTGCGGCCGCGTAGCGTTATTTCAACGCCTTGAATGCAACTGCCGTCTCCTTCTGTTGTGTACATGAAAACAAAATCAATATTAAATTCGATAAGTGGCGCGCAAAAATGAAAGCCCTAACACGTAAACGTTTCGCAACACTGCAAATGCACAAACCAATCGAGCAGTTATCGAGGCTATCGATTCGTTTTTGTTTTAATGCAGTTTGCATGCAAAAGTAATGTGTTTATATGTCTAAAAATGTCTTCAAGCGCCGACTTTGATATCAGCCTCATTGAGCTGGTCCGCGCCAATCCCAGCCTTTACGAACAGGATCTGCGTCGAACGAGATCTGCGCCATACTACTCACTTAGGAAAAATAAAACGGAACTGTGGTGCAGCATTGCAACCTCCCTACAAACAGACGGTATGTGGCGTATAACAATTTATTTTCTCCTGTTGACGCATTCTTCCCATCAACAGTAAGTACATGCATATCTCGCTGGAATTATATAAGAGAAAGGCTGCGAAGTGAACAGTACAAGCGAAACTCTGATTGGGGTCTGTTGCCTAAACTGTACTTTCTTGGACAACATAAGACCGGGAGCAAAAGCAGCAGCTATCACCATAAAAAACGCTCACAACCGAGCGCAGTAGCACCCGTAAATTGGTGTGCTCTCAGTCCCGGCCAGCTAATTGTACACAATGATGAGGATGAGGACGATCCACTGCAGGAGGCAATGGATGAGCAGCATATGGCCGCTGTTGCACTCTTACAACCGCCTGCAGCAACAACAAACACAACAGCAGAAATGACTGCTGCTCCAATTGGTGATGATCCCATGAAGCGTATTGAAGCATTACTGCAAGGTTTGGGTGCGAATCGCTTAAAGGCAGAAAAGAAAATTCTGGTCTATTTGTGCAAATGCAATCTGCGTGTTCTCAACGAGGAGGCAATCGATGATATATTTATTTAGACATATTGCCCAAAATAAAAACGCGCTCTGAATAATTTAAAAACCAAGTGTCAAGAGTGCATTGAATATTTTGGTTTTGTCGCAAAAATCGAAGTCGGAAGCAAAGAGCCATCAACTCCTACTATGACGCAGTTAGTTAAAGGCGCTTGTTGTTGTTTTTGTCGTCGCCGTTTTGGTCAAAGAGTGCGCGCGCAAGCAATAACATGTCCAATAACCATGTCTGGCGCTGTGTGGGTGGCGTTGGGTGGACCCTTGCCAATAGAGGGTAGACGACGCCAAACAAGGCATTTAGTTTATTAATTTTGATGACTCCTGTTCTGCCAGAAAAGACATACGTACACTTAAGCCCACCCCTATTGACCCGCTAACATCCCCCTGCCACCGCTCGTTACTCTACTATAAATCAGCTAATATAAGCTACTACTTCTACTACTACCCGTGCTTGCCGCCACCTTTCTAAAGTTGATATGGTGTATGTAGTCTGTAGTAGCTGTAGAGCGCATTAACACCACATTATCGATTGATTTTGGGCAAAAAGCACGCACAAAAATCGATAAGCATGCAAAGGCAATGCAAATTAATATCTTTACTATTTAAATGTTATGCGATTGATAAGCGTCGTTTTAACAATACATTTAACTTTGTTGACTTTAGTTTATTTAATGCTAAGAAAAGTTATTTAAAAAATACGCGCCTAAATCTTAAATGCATGTGGTTGTGTGTGTGTATTTAGTTGATGGATTTATGATTCACCTTTGTCGTTTGTTCCTTCTCGTTTTGAATACTTGTAATGGAACAATTCGAATATTTGCAAGATGCTTTCCTGTTATCTTCGCAACTTATTTGTTATTGTTATTTTAGCTTTTACAACATTTATGTAGGCACACACACACACGCACGACGATAACTGCTAACTGCGCAGCGCGTCCAAAGCTCTCGCTTGTTAGCGTACTAATGACCACGGAATAGGACTTCAAAGCTGGTCCTGTCTACCACAGACAAAGGGCCCGCGAGCGTTACAGAGAGTAAAAGAGCGCGCGAAGGAAAGAGAGATAGAGATAGAAAGAGAGCGCGCGCGCCTGCACTCACGTGCGCATTGTTATTGTTGTGGTTGATTTGAAGTTACACACACTCACACAGACAAACACGCACACAACTATATGCACTAGCTAGCAAGAGGAACGCGCGTAAATTGATTTTTTTTTATCGATTTTTTTTACGGTTGTCCGTTACTTTCAATTTGGTTGCGGCTGCGCTTCGTCTGTTATTGTTTCACTTGCTGGTGGCAATTCATTAATTACTTCTTCGTCTGCAATTGTTGGACTATCTTGTGCCAATACCTTGTTGACTTCGTCCTTTTCGAGCTGCATTTGTGTTGCCGTCGATGTATCCTGTTTGAACAACTCTCTGAGGAACATTGTTGCATAGACAGCTGTAGGCAATGTAAACTCTAGCAATAATGCTGTGTACTTGCCCTCTGACTCAGAAGGTTCCGGTGTTGTTTGTATGTTTTTTAATAGTTCCCAATCGGACGCTATTAACGTATCTTCAGGTGTGCTATATCGACGAAAACTCCATGTCAAATCATTTGCTTCTATTAGTAGCTTTCGATAGGCACCACCCAGTGCATAGGTTTTCTCCTTGTGTCGCAGCAGTTCCGACGTTAGGCCCACCTCGGCAAGCATCTCCTCATACCAAGCGGCACATTCGTTGTTGGGATATGTTATATCGTATCCTGGCAGTGGCATTACTACATCTGACAGTTTGTATTTACCGCTAGCAATATCCTCGGCGGTAAGTGGTTTTACCTTGCGCTTAAATATTGATTCCTCCTCTAGCAAACTATCAGTTTCTTCGTCCAAGTCATCCTCAACCATTTCTTCGGGATTAGCAGCACACACAGACTCCTCTGCGATCGTGTCGTCCTCGACAAACACCAAGTCACCAGGTATTAGCTTCAGGCCAAACACCTTGATGCGACGCGAGGCTATGCGGTTAAAGACCAAACTCTGATAGGCATGGGGATACAGGAGCAGCATATTTCGTGGTATGCGACGCAGAGCAGCTGCATAATCATTCTCGCCGTATGTAGCCAGGCCGTCTAACAATTTTTTCTCAATAAACTTATTGTTATAAAATTTGGCAGCAGCGGCAGCTGAATCGCGATTCTGCCACCAGGACTCTCGTATGGCTCGCATAAATTCCACATCATTGTCACGTGGTTTGAGAATAAGTTCGCAGGCCTGTTTATAATCACGTTTAAGCAGTGCCACGCCCACCTCATAGGTTGGCACTGTGGCGCTATTACCAAAACGCTGCAGGCCATAATAGTTGATAAAGCCGCGTTCTTTTAGTGATTTTAATGCCAGCTCAATTTTTTCCCTCGGCTCTGTAATGTGCCGCAATGCAATGCGAAAACGATTGCCTTTGAGATCGCCCAGTTTCAGTGTGTTTGGGCTAAAGCTAAAGTTGCCAATGTACACGTTGTTCATGCCCCGAACAGCATTAGCTATTGCCTCCGGTGTGCGACGTTTGATGCTAAATCGTTGTGTAGTCTTGGCCCGTTTGTCCTTGGTACCACAGTAATTAACCTGGGAGGCACGCAGCCTAGTGGAATAGTGAATTTGCTAGTTAGGATTTAAGTTACATTATAAACTCCAGCACTTACGTTAAGCGATTGGCTATCGTTGCGGCTACCTCGCTTGTGTCAATGTTCGTTTTGTGCACCAAAAATGTGACAAAATCATGTGGAAAGTTCCAACGATTATCAGCTTAGGGGTTTGAAAATTAGTTAAGGATGCTGTATATAAGAAGGACTCGAGCACTTACAGCGTCCTGGCACTGGTTTCAAGATGCGAATGATTTTCTTCTCCTCGGTCTCGACATTAGGCACCTGTTGCTCTGCCTTGTCTATCGTTTTGGATATCAATTTTCCCTTATAAAGCTGTTTAATTAAATTATGTATTTGCGTGCGCTGTTCCTTGTCTAGGTTGGTAACATTGACATCCACATTCTGTTCAGTTTTGGGATCATACTTGGCTTTTGCCAATTCGGCAATTTGTTGCCAAACATTTTCATCAATTATGGTTGCCAGTTTCTCGCGCCATTCATCCAATTGCGACTGATCCACAGCTAAGTATAGTTAACAGCAAACAGTTACAGCATATCATAATTTTGAATAAGTGAAGTTACATACGTTCGATTTCCACTTTGGGCACTTTGGTGTCGTTCAACTGCAACACGTGCCCCTCGGTGTCGATTTCGTTTACATGAAAATCGGAAAAGCGGGATTTCAGTATACCCGTAAAACCAGCTATGTTTGCATTTGTGAATTCCGTAATGCCAACCTGATTCTCAAGAAGTGTGCACTTTTGCTGTGGTCCTCTGTAATAAAAGCCGGCTATAAATATAAGACAGACAGGCATGTAGCAGGCTCTTAAGTCTCACCTGTTGCGTGGCTGTTTGGGTCTGTCATCATTGCTACGCTTTGGATGATCCTTTTTCTGGCCACGCCAGTTATTCTTGTTGTATGGTCTGGATTGAAAATTCCGACGTCCTCGTCCGCCGCGATCTTTTCCCATTGTTAACGAATTTTATAAGAACGTTTTTCTTGTGTCTCTTGTTCTTTAACAATATCGATATATGTGCAAGCCCACGTTTTAATTACATAGCCATTCACATGCATTTGCAATAATATATCGATGCTGTCATCGATAGTTTGGTAAATTCATCAGCGATGGCTTTGTTGCAAAACTTTGTTATAAAATAAAATATTACGCACAAAAAAATCATCGCGTTTTGAAAACTACGCCAAAAAGTGCTATAAAATTGTGATAAAGTAAAAATAAAATATGCTGCCACAAATGAGTGCTGAAGAAAACATTCCGCAGGTGGGAAGAAAGGTGTACATAAATCCAAATTTTCAGGGACAAGTGGCCACTGTGTTGCAGCTTCAAGGTCGAGTAAACCCTAATACGCCTCAGTCATGGGATCGCCCAGCCATACACATAAATCCGCAGTTTCTGCAACGCCAGCGGGAGCTGCAGCTGCAACAGCAACAACAACAACAAAGGGATTGTCAGCTGCAACAGTTACAACAACAGCTGCAACTCCTACAACAACAGCAAAGTATTGCGTATTTGCAACAAACTGAAGCGACACCACCGCCAGCTAAAATCATAAGCAAAGCCAGCACCTGCCTTGTGCGTAAACAACCAGTCAAGTACAAGCCCAAGCCCACGTCAACAATAAGCCCCCAACCGCCTCTAGTTAGTATATCGAAGCGTAAGCTTGTCCGACAGGGCGCTGGCATAAATAAAACATCAACGGCTGTTACAACAACAACAATAGCTTCTCCTGCCAAAAGAACCAAATATAAACTAGTGCGCGCCATCTCCCTTAACACCAACAGCAGCACTCCCCTTGTCAAGAAAAAACGAACGCGCGACTTTGTTGCACGCTATGCACTAAAACGCACAAATGATCCAGTCACTGGCAAAAAGTTGAGGTAAGTATTTTTGCAAATTCAACCAACATCTTATGTTTATCTCTTATTTGTCTACAGCTCAATATCGCACATGCTGAAGCCGAGCGTTAACAAATCTATAAGCATGGTCAGCATACATGGTGTAATGTACAAGAAGACATCCAAAAATAAGCTGACCAAGCTCGATGCCAGTCGAGGTTCTAAAACTGCTGTACAGCCGGTGGCAAACAGTTCCACCGGTCGCACACTGTTTGTGCGAGGCACAAAATTTGTGTTAGATCCTTCGGGCTGTCGTTTAACTCGCGTTCAAACGCATAGTCCACAGAGGAGCGTGAATAAAAGTCTGCGTCGCCGCATTGATATTGGTGGCTTAACATATGTTTCTTCGCCAAAGGCACAGAATGTCTTCATACGCACCACAAATCATATGGCCCGTGCACATCTAATGACTGCCAAACAGCGTAGTTTACAGCTTCTTAATCGTTCATTGGTGAAGACAAATGTACCATGTGCTATTTTTCAACGTCTGGGCAAGTGTGCAGCTCACAGTCGCGGCAAATGTCGACGGCTGCATGACAAACGCCAGGTGGCAATCTGTCCAAGGTCTGTAAATTTTCATCGTTTCGCATAGACATTAACTTCTCAGTCTTTTATTTGCAGTTTTTTGCGCGGCGAGTGCACCAAAACCGACTGCCTACTCTCACACAATGTAACGCTGGAGAAGATGCCTGTTTGTCGTTACTTTCTAAAGGGAGTGTGTGTACGCGAGGATTGCCCATATCTGCATAAGAAGCTAAGCCGCAAAGCAGAGATTTGCATTGACTTTTTACGTGGCTACTGTGCGCGCGCCGCTGATGTAAGTTGTGTGCTAAATATGCCATGATTCTTATTAACTCGTCTGTCTTTTCAAGTGCAATATGCGTCATGAGTTTGTGTGTCCGGAACTGGCGCGCTTGGGCAAGTGTGAGCTGACTAACTGCAACTTCTGCAAGCAAATACAGAAACTCTCAGTGAGGTCAAAGCCCAAACCTAAGACCAAAGTCTCCATCCCTGTAGTGCAAAGTCCGGACAAGGACTTGTCCGGCAGCTCTCGTTATTTCAAGTGTAAAAGTGATAAAAACCTTTCAAAACCCAGCCAGCAGCAAAATGACGATGCTGAGGAAGCTGAATTATTAACCCAGGATGTTGATACTAATAGCACCACAAGTTGCAGTTTACGCAAAAGACCCAAGCTGGGGACGCTGCCTGCATTTATACCATTAGGTGAGAAGTGATCAATGCGACTATTAACTTGGACAATTGTTTCAGGTACAAATTTAACTCCTTAAGTTTGTAGTTAAGTTGGCGTAAGTTTTAATTTTCTTAGTACTTAGATTTAAAATAATTCAAATAAAAATCGCTATATTCAATAAAAAAAAAACATTTGAATGTGGCATTATTCAAAATAGAAAATGTTTCATATTTTCAAAGTACATACATAATTTCACACTTTACAAAAATGAGCCTAAAATAAGTAGTTGTCGTCGACGTCATCCTGCTTCTCGTCTTCCTTGTCTGCATCATCGCCCTGCACATTGCCATACAATTCGATTTTGCTGTCGAGAAAACGAAAATCCTTTAAAATGTGCAGTTTATTGCTAAACCCAGCAATCGACATGAACTTGTAGGGACTCATTTGCCAAACTGAGGAGTAGCTGGACGTGTGTTCTACGGGAATGTTTGCCTGTAGTGTGCCATTAAGCGTATAAAATTGTATGTGGTTGAATTCGCCCCCAATGAGCACAGAGTCATCGACAAAATCGCACACGTGCACAGGTCCTGGAAAATCAAAAGCTCGCGTGAATTCCATGGTCCGCAAATGCCAAATGGCTGCACGTGGACCGCCGCCGCATACGAGCCAGTCATCGTTGACCGACACGGCACCAATCCATTTGCCCAAATCCGGACGCAGCAGCTGTGGATTTCTGTGTGGCTCTAAGATCGACGTGGGCTTCTTTTGTTTGTCGCTCCAGAAATGCACTGTACCGTCTTCACCACTGGAATATATACGACCATCTGGCTTCCCGATTACACAGTGCACGTAGTCTGTGTGACCACGATACTCTCGTTGAATTCGTCCATCCTCCAGATCTATTTGATAGACAACGCCATCGCCACAGCCAGCATACAGCGTATCCGTTTCACAGCATACCCAAATGGAGTTAACATCTGGTACTTCGACAGCATCTACGGACATGGGTATTTTGATTTCCCAGGAACGCTTTCTGCTCAACGTTTGCTCCTCCTCGTTCCACTTCAGTCCATAGATGACTCCAATAGCGCCAACAATCAAGAAGTCGCGGTGGAACGCAAGACTATTAATGTCCACGTCTCCACCTTGTGGGAAAACTTGCAGTTTGCATGGTGGCTCCTCTGTACATTTATCCAGTTCCTTAAGACTGCAAAGAAATTAAATTTATTCAAAGCCCGGCTAAATCCGCAACAGTTTACCTGAGTACGAAAATATCGCCAAACAGGTTACCCGCGAACAGATATTTCTGTGAGGTTGAAATGGCTTGGGCCAAAACATTGTTATAAGCACGTCTTAGATCTCTTTCCTTCATGTTTATTCAAAATTTGTGTTCAATACAAAAACTAAAACGCGTTGTTTACGCCGAAAATCTTAACATTTTCAACTTTTTAATAACAGGGCGCACTTAAAATCAGCTGTTTTAACATAGTAACAGTATCGATAGCTCGATACTTTGGGCGGAGTGGCAACTTTATTGACATTGCAGTTAAGTTAGCAAATAAATTCAAAATTTAATAACTCATAATCAAATAAGGAGAGTAAATCAACACAGATTTTGCAAAGTCGCTGAACCATATAAGCAATAAATTATTACAAATTTTCGCAAAAATATGTTTAAAATCGATGCACTTACAGAACAATTTTGAATAACAGCAATAAATTTCAATATCCAGTTCCGAAAATTGCGTTTCTGTTTTGGCCAAAGTTCAGTGACATGCAAAACGTGTGCAAGGGTGAGCTGCTTAATGCTCACAGTAGCATCTCGAGGAAGTTTATCCAAATAATTATATGTTTGGGTTTATAAACAAGACATTTGAGTTAATGATATAAGACCCACCCAAGTCTTAAATTTTCTTTTTTTTTAATAGCGTCTGCTTATAAGTGACGTATTTAATTTTATTAATTTAGCTTTTTAAATCTGACTAATTGTGACAGTTATAATTTAAATGCAAATTTCCAATAATATATTCATTGCGTTTGTTATAATTAATTATTATATCGATCGCTCGAAAGCGGCGCCAATTTGCCGTTGAATTCACAAAATTCGAAATCAACAAATCAAAAACATAAAAATTCCACAAAAGCCGTAAACAAATCAGAATTTTTGTTTACTAGCGCACATTTAAAGCCAAAATGCGGTTTTCCAACTTAATCTATTGCCAATATCAAGTTTTTGAAGTTGTCACAGTTGCGCTTCATTTGATAAGGTTTGTTTTTTCACATCTAGAACTACCAAATTGACTGGTTGCCAATTAATTTGAATGATTCTTTTTAACGACTTTCTTTTAACGAAAATTAATATCTTGATCAGCAATTCGCACATATTTTGTTTGTTTTTATTGCTTTTTGTGTGTTGGAAATACCAGTCAAAAGACAAAAAACTGCAGCCGTCTGGCGCCAATTAATTTCTTTGGCTTCGGGGCATCGAACATCAATTTTGACTAATGATAAACGCGTCTCAATCTGATGACCGCAAGTTGTTTGTTACACTCAAACCAAAGCGTATCGTCAAGGGAGTTTGTTATTGGCTGTTGGCCCAATATTTTAGTTTGTTTTATCTTCATTTTTTTTTGTTGGGAATTCCCAAGCGCTTTATATTTCTTAGCGGCTCTTTCTTCTTTCTCTACTTTTTTCTAAGTGTTGTGTGGCTCTTGAGCATTAAATGAAACCAACCCAACCGGATCCAGTTTGCTATCGTTTTTTTTACAGGCATAGACACTGGAGAAGTGAAGGGCTGGAAGCAGTCATCTAAAGTGCTGTCACTGTCTTTTGACTACTGGTTCTACGCGTCGTCCCGCTGCTTATCATGCCCATTTGGTTTTGAATGCTTTTAATGAATTTGTTTAGCTCATATACTATAATCAACAACAACAATAAATAAAAAATCGCTTGGGGGCTGACGTCAACGCACGATTTATTATGGTCCTCTGTTTTGAGGGCGGGTCTCTCAGTTCCAAAGCGTATTAATTGCAATCTTCACGTTACGGGTTAATGCACTTCCAATGCCATAGTTTTTTGTGTCCTTAAATCTAATTTTTACTCCTTTTTTGAATTAGAAAACAAAAAAAAAAACAACTTTCGTCAAGGCCAACTACTTTCTCTGGCAAGGTAAACAACATTTTGGCGCCAGTCGCAAGACGCTGAACTTTGCTGTTGTGACAAAAAAAACAAAAACATAAATAAACAAAAAATTTTGCTTGGGCGTTTCCCTGATAAGACATTTGCATATATAAACATAATATTTAAATAACATTTCAAATAAATCTCTGAGCTTTTGTGTAAGGATTTTTTTTTGTGGACAATTGCCATTTAAGCAGATATGGCATTAGTAAAAGCAGTTAAATATCAAATTTGATTTAAATCTTTAAAGCCTTATATGTATACGTTTTATTGCAGCTCGATCAACCAGTTCGATTGGTAAAATGAATAATGTGCACAGATCAAGAGCTATATACTTAAATATATATTTTATGATGTGGCGAAAACTAATTGATGCGATCTCTATTGTCCATCATCCATAAAACGGGAAGCGAAATTCCAATCAAATTCTCGTGGCCTCATAAACTATGGGAATTTCGGCAAAAATTCGTGTTTTGATACGCTCATGGAGAATAACAAAGGTTAAAGACTGTTGTAAGCCAAATTTTTAATTATTTCACACTTAATGGCCCATTGAGTCTTAGGAATTTATTGTTTTTTGCACTTGTTAACTTTATAATTTAAGCCAAAGGTGTGAATTAATGCAATGAAGTTTAAAGCATTTTTGAGAATTCCCACAACGTTGAACAAAAAACAACTTTTCCCTTCCTCTACTTTTTTTGACGTTACAGTTTATTATTTTGTTTATTTAGTACATTTAATTAATGCGGTAGACGTCAACGCTTCTCTCATTAACAACATTCCAACTTGGCGCCAAATCAATTAACTCCCATATCGATTTGATTTTTGATTTTGTTTTGCTTTTGTGTTTGTGATTTTTTGTTTTTTTTTTGTTTTTTGGTTTTTGCGTATCTTGAACGGAAAATACAAACAATATCGAAAACAAAAACATCTCATAAGAACTAGAACTGAATTAACATATTTATTTGTTTATAATAAAAAATAAAAAAAAAACAAACACAAATATTGATTCATCTCTGAATTCTGGTTGAATTCGCATGAAAGTTGCGCTCCAAATTAACAACGTAAATTAATAAATTAAAATCACGAAGTTCAATGGCGCCAAAAAAAAAAAAAACACAATCATAATATTGAACGGAGTCCCCGTTGTTTTATATCTTCAAAGAAAATAGAAATGCGCAAAAGATGCCACTTTCAAAAAAATGAAAGAAACAATATTTGAAAAATAACAAAACTGTCATATTTTGAATTCTCAACTCCATATGCATAATTAAAAACTTATTTCTCACTAAGCCAGTCACAAACCAAGCTAAACAAAAATTCTCCAGATGTAAGACCAGTTCTCAATTGTCCATTCCCAGCCTCTTGGCGATCTCATTATTAAAAAAATATATTTCCATGGAATTTTGTGAATTTCAACGCACAAAACATAATCCTTGAGCCAATCTTACTTAGAAATCTGATGAATAGAACTAAAAATAAAATGTGTTTGAAGAAAATAGAATTATTACGCACAATTATTATCTGTAAGCAGGAAAGCACTTGAACCCAGCCCCGTTCAATAGATAGGATAGAGCGATGAAATCGACTTTAAAACGAGATTTTAACGACTTGTTTGCTGTCATAATAACAAGCTACCGAAGCTACAGAAGACGACATCGTCATTCGCATATAAAAAAAAAACCAACAACAGCAAACATTATGACGAAGAGAAGACTGAGTCTAAGTCTGGGCGACTGGCTCTGATCACTCGGCTCAGACACAGATAACCGGCAAAAATATAAAAAAATAAAAAGTCGTTGTTGTTCCCGACGACGTATAAAATATCACGGAATCGTCAGAATGGATTTAAACTGAAGCGAACGTTTGAGGCGTGCAGAAGCACAAATATAAAATACGCAAAGCATTTTTGAAATTGAATAAAAAAAAAAAATAAAAGTCGAGATTTGTGAAACATTATAAATAACAAGTGCAAGTGACAACAACAACAACAAGAAGAAGAAGAAGAAGTGATAATAAGAGCAACAGCAACAACAAAATGCATATAAGCAAACAAACATTAAGTGTCAGTGCTTTGAGCTCCATCCTGCTCCTAGTGCTGTGCCAGTTGGGATCAAGTACTGGCTATGCCATTGGCCAGGCCAAATTTGGCAGTATTGAAAAGTTTCCCTATCAAGTGATGCTGATCGGCAAGCAATTGTGGCGCAAACGCATACTCTGTGGCGGCACACTGCTGGACAAGCGTTGGGTCCTCACCGCCGGCCACTGCACCATGGGCGTCACACATTTCGATGTGTATCTGGGCACGCGCAGCGTTGAGGCAACGGAACAGTTGAATGGATTGGTGTTGCGTTCCAATAAGTTTATTGTGCATGAACGTTTCAATCCCGAGACGGCAGCCAATGATATTGCGCTGGTCAAGCTGCCTGTGGATGTGATGTTCACCGACCGGATACGTCCAGCCTCGCTGCCAACACGTCAGCGTATGGATCAGTTTACGGGCATGAGTGTGGTCGCCAGTGGCTGGGGTGCCATGGTGGAGATGACCAACTCGGATGCTATGCAATATACCGAACTGAAGGTGATCTCAAATGCCGAATGCGGCGAGGAGTACGATGTGGTCACAGCGGGTGTCATGTGTGCCAAGGGGCTCAAGGATGAAACTGTCTGCACTGGCGACTCGGGTGGTCCACTGGTGCTTAAGGGTACTCAGCTTCTTGTGGGCATCACAAGCTTTGGCCCTGCCGATAGTGATGGCGGCTGTGAGCGCACCACAATTCCTGGAGGATTCACACGTGTCACACACTATCTGGATTGGATTGAGAGTAAAATTGGAAGTCATCAACACCAACAACAACACCAACAGCAACTACAACAGCAACATCACATAAATCGCGATGATAATCTTGTTTAAAACTAAGTGTTTAGTGATCTTAACTTTGACTGAAACAAAATCGTCTAGCTTTATAATTTATATATAGATATTTTGAACGTGTGATATTTGTAAATACTCCTCTCACTTAGCTAATTTCCCAAAATTATTCATGAATTTGTTTTTAGTTTGTAACTATTTAAATATACCTATTATTTATTTTAATTGTAAGGCGAAGAAAAAATATGTTTAGCCTCCTCATTTTTTGAGGCATCCAAAACCGAAAAGAAAGCAAACACCAAAAAAAAAAAAAACCGTTTGCAAACAAATAAAAGAAAAAAATGTTGAAAACATTTTAAACAACAAATAACAATAACAACAACAAAAACCGCCTGAACTTCTTTTTAGCTTGTTTTTTTTGGCAGTTGTTTATTTTAGTCATGCTGATTTTTGGCTATCGGAATTCCCGCGAGATTAGCGAGAGATTGTTTGATAAAACAAAAGTTTTGAGTTAATTTTCACCAGTTAACGCTTTTGCTCCATAAGCTTTTACATAATGTTTGTGGCAAGTTGGATGGCGAGGCCCAAAGCGTTTTACATAAACCTCAGATATTGAGTGTACACTCGATAAGAGAACTTCAGCAAAGAACTTCAAAACCCACTCTAGTTTCTGACGCAGTTCCGTGATGAAAGCCAGATGATTCCAAACGAGCAAAACAAAAACAATACTATGACTTTCAATTTTTATTCTATGTCGTATTTTGTTTCATGTTCTGGTTTTGTCATAAATGATGTCAATTCTCATTGATTCGAAACTTATTTAAAAGATGACGTTAACTGAATTATCTAGTGATATCAATCACAAAATAACTAAAGCACTTTGTCAAGTTGGTTCAAAACTTTTAAACTGTTGCTGCAACCACTAAATTTTGAGAGCTGCATCTAAATTTAAAGCCTCCTGCTAAAAGAAACGAAAAAGAAAAAAAAACTGGTTATTATTTCAACTTATTTGGCTTTATAGTTGAACGTTTCCTTAATAGCACGTGGAGACTACTGCTGCTCTGAAGTCAAGGCAATTTCTATATAAATCGCCCTTGAGTTTTATCAATTAAAACTTACATATAACTAATTAATTAGTTAGTTAACAAATCGTGATCATTCACTTTAGACAAATTGCATTTGTGTTATATAAAAGGGTTCAGAGAACAAAGCTGCAATTATTGCATATATTTATAAATACATTTATTTAATTCGCATCATCTTTATTGTCGTAAATGTTAATAGCTTAGAGTTTGAATTTATATTTGTATTTTTCTTTTTTTTTTTGTGTTCGTTGTTCCTTGAGTGTATATTATTGATTGGGAGCAGCTCGTATCTCTTCAGATAAAATTTAAAGCTAAAACTCTTGACAGATAACAATAATAAAATTATACTTATATCTTTGGTGTTTAGCATTTTTGTTGTTGTTTTGTTTTGTGCAATACGCTTGTGCATTTGGATTCTAAAAATTGTGCTATATATCAAAATAATTGCTTTGGCTACGTTGAAATTTTGTTAGATGTTTCTTCTTAACACACTTTAGACGCTCTGCCCTTCTTCTGCAGCAGACAGTCAATGGCAGTAGCCACTTCCAAAAATATGACATCGACATCCCGCTCGGCATTGATCTGTATTTGGATAAAGAGAAAGATAAAGCCAATTAGCAATGTTTTTGCAAATGGAACATATGTTGTTATGTGTCTACCGTTAGGGTTTTCTCTGTGTATAGCTCCAGAATGGCGCTGGTGTTTTGTTTGAAGGTTTGCAAACGGGATCGAATTGTTGCCTCGTTGTCATCGGCACGTTTCACCTCTGCGGCGGCGGCACGAGCCAGGATGCGCTTTAACATCGTATCCTCGGAGCACTCAAAGTAGAAAACCAAATCGGCTGGCGCAATCTGCTCTTCGAAGGCTACTCCCTGATTTTTCTCACGAGGATAGCCATCGATTAGAAAGCCCTTGGAGCTGCCCTGGGCACGAGTTATGGCTGCGTTCAGCAGTAAAAGAACCTCTGCATTGGGCACCAAAGCACCACTAGTCATGATCTCCTGCAGCTGACGACCCTTCTCGGAGCCAGAAGCCACCTGCAAGCCATTGTCCATTAATAGTTATTCAATAGAATATGCTGCAGCACAATAATACTTACCTCATCGCGCAACAAATCACCGCTGCTCAGATGCGTGAAACCATATTTCTCCACAATTTTGGCGCATTGTGTGCCTTTGCCGCAACCCGGACCGCCCAGCACCCAGATGATTGGAATTTCCGACTGTAAAATAGCAGCAATAGCAATTGGGTGAATTAGTTAAGCTTATTATAGCACCAATGCGTACAAATGACAATTAGCCAAGTTAGTGATTGACGAAAGCCTTAGTAGAGTTAAGTGCAGTGGGGGGTTTCAATAATATATTTGTATAATTTGTAATTTTTATGTTGCAGCCGCCACAATGCATGCCAGAGACATCAAAACAATAGTTGTATGGGCCCAAAGGACTTGCCTGGTTGGGCTCTACTTACAGCGGCTTGTGCCTTACGCAGCTGCTCCGCTTTCTCTTTCACTTGGGCCTCCTTCTTCATGGCCATTTGGTGACACATAAATAACTAATACACAAACGGAATGTGAATGTGAGGCATTGTGGCAAGACTTAGACAAATTGCAATGGATTAAGTTGTATGCAAAAGCTTAAGCAAGTTATTGATTATTTGATTTTTTTTTTAATTTCAAAACCAAAACACCTTTCCATTTACCACATAAAGTGAACTATATTTATATATATTTAAATAGCACATACCCTCAATAGTTAATATGTAGTTATTAGATTTTGTTTGGCATTGCGCCAAAAACAAAAGCTAAAAACAAAATCAAACCAAATGTTTGCCGCCAACTTTAACATATACAATTAGTACAGCCTTCGCAATATGCTATATATATAAATATATATATCTATATAGGGTGTAATTTGGTTTGTGTGTTTATTAATTGTAATTTTGCCCATTGACATTGATCTTGAACGTATTGTACGCGTTTATGGATTGTCGGTGGGGCAAGTGGGGCCTTTAATTTACTAGTATCCATTAGTTTATTTATGCAATGTCTGATGATTGCACGCCAATTAACGCCTCATCATCGATTATTTGTAGCACTTGTTAAGGCAAATCGCACAAATTTCGCAAAATGGTATAAACAAAATTTCCCCCCAAACTATAGGCTCATGTGAAATTTGTAATTTGTGTAGGTGTAGTTTTGTTTGTATATATACAGATACATATTATAGCTACCTCTATATCATTTATATATGCCCCCTTAATGCTCTCTGCTGTCGTTTCGCATGTTCCGCATTGTCGCACCTAACGAACAATTCGTTTGGTTTAGAACAAATTTGAAAGCACCAAGCACAAAATACAGAATTTGAATGAAATTTTGTTGATTTTTTCGTTTATTTTCTTTCACATAAATAATCAACACTTATTGTTTTTGTTATTCTTAATCTTAGTCGAGTTCTTTTTCCTCTAATTTTCAACGCATTCGTATGGAAAAATTATGGTTTTTTCAAGAGCATATTAATTACGTAAATTGGTTTAGTGACCTATGAATGACATTTGCAAGGATATATGAAACTAGAACAGATTTTTCGGCTTGCGATAAGTTTGGAACTTCATAGCACACGCGATTTTGTACAGATTTCTTAACCAAAACGGAACTAAAAGGAATTTTGATTATGGCCGAGTTGCATATTATTGTTAAATTAGGTAGTTTTAGTGTAAAAATTCCATGCGGCGCGACATTGTGTCGTCGTCGCCGTTGCTTTATCAATTTTTAACTAACAAACAAAAAAATCCGGCATATACATAGAGGAGACTGGAGCGACAAATAAATACACACACAGCTACACACACACACTAACGGAGACGATGATGACTTGCTAATGAATCAAGCCCCGCCAGAAATTCCTGTGCCGCCAGCTTGAACCTGTCCGTGCGTTTTAAATATATGCAAATCTTTGGACTTTGACGTCAAAATGTTGATTTTGCTTTGGAATGTGAAATTTTTGGTTGTTGTGCTGTTTTTTTTTTTGATGATGTTGTTGTTGTTGTTGGCGCTCAGTTATTGTTTTCTTGTTGTTGTGGGAATTTCACAGGCACATCGGTCACCGGTTACCGGTTCGGCTTTTATTAGATATATATAGCAAACAAACAGCTGATGACGAACCAAACCCAAACAAAAGGTTTGTGTTTGCAAGCTTGTGTGTGTGTGTATGTGTGTGTAACGCGGTGCAACAAGCTTGACAGAAATTGCATCAAGGTCAAGTAGATAGAATTGCACTAGCAATAAGCTCATAAGAGCCATGAGAGTCTGAAGGTCAGTCGAGCATTGTTGAGGATTGTGCTACTCTTATCCCTTAGCCAATAAAAACGCTTCGCACGATACGCCAACAATTTCAAATCAAAGTGAAAGCAATAAATAAAACTAGTACACACGCACACTCACACCTGCACACACACTCACCATGATAATGTATATGAGATATATACGATATTTCTGCTGCGGGCTTTTTTTTAAACAAATCGCGAAACGTTTGTGCTTGAAGATTGGCTGCTTGAGCTGTTTGTTATTAAAAACACCAGATTTCTTGCTCCTGCTGTTGTTGTTATTGTTGTTTGGGCCCGTCAATTTTCCGTAGTGTCGTTTTTCCACCCTTAATGCACCAAGTGTCGAGAGCGACTGAGTGCAAAGCTCTGGCCTACTGCCTAACGGTTTTAAAAAGCTAATGCGGCGCAGCTTTGCGGGAGCTTTTTTACCTAACGTTGCGCTATGAATGATAGAGAAAATATTATTAGAAATCTCTTTTGAAAATAATTAACAATATCTTTGATTACTTTTGCAAAGTAGTCCTAATCGAAACCCTAAAAGGTTTAATGGATGTATACAGCTTTGTCTGATAATATTTGAGGTGATAAAAGAGTGCCATGTTGTCAAGTAAGACCAAAAGTTAAAAATTTTGAATGAACATATTTTAAATTTTTATAATATACACAGATTGATGTGGTTGGCTTTACAAGTTTCCGAAAATACATATATGTATATATTTTTAGCTTAGGCAACTTTAACACATACGCATTGCACGTCAATCGTAAATTATGGCTCATTTTATTTACTCGCAAATACAAATTTTAAGCAATTATATGTTTAATTGATTGAGTTATTTGATCAATCATCAGCTGATATAATATAGAAACGCCTGTATTTGTTTTGATTCGCTTACAGATATAACGAGCAGCGAAGCCGCATGTGTTAACTGCTGGCGATGGCAATCGATTAGCTCGTCGTGTGTGGGAAATGGTTCATCGGTTGGTACTATAACAACGCTAAAAGTAGGCGTGTTTGGAGCACTCCGCCGAAATCCCTCATTGTGTAGATGCAAATCGAATGTTATGTCAAAACTTCGTAATGTTGTGTTGCTGTCCTTATTACAGTCTGCAGTTTCCAGCTGTATTATGTCCAACTTGTCAAATATTTCTTGAAACTTTCTGTATATCGGCTCAGCTTTTAAGTTATTTACAAGACTTTGGGTGGCTTCTATACAGCGAGCTCTTTTTATTTCTGTCTGCTCTGATGGCTCTGTTGGTGCTTTGCGTTTGCGAGTGTCGAATTTGAAAGCTACCCCGACCTGATCCTCGATAACTGCCGACTGACTTATGATATGCTGTTTGAGTTTTGACATGCGGACCTTCGTTTCATTATACAGCGATGAGGATTGAATGTGTGCTGGCACAGGTTTATTGCCCAAGGCCTCGTCCAAGAGAGCCCAAATGCAATGCTCGCTTGTGACCTCAGCAGTTAGAATTGTTGGTGTAGCTTGGATGGGCGCCTGATGCTTGACAACTATATAGCCAGCACGTGACAATGCGGAGTATACCAAATAATTGTTAAATTTTTTGCTTGCTGCCTCGCCAAGCAGCAAAACATAGGCCTGTTCCACAGATACAGCCATCTCGGAGTACTCCAGTTGCAGCCGATTCTAAAGTACAAAAAGGTACAAATTGGAAAAAGTCTTTTAATTTATAAAAATTACACACCAATTCCACCAAGAACAAAGCCTCATAATATTCCAAATACAGTTTGCCTTGTTTGCTGTAGCCAAAACACTCAAATTTGCCATCTTTCTGCAACACTTCAGCAGCCTGTTGATCTTCGTGCCACTTAGCTATGGCGCGACCTGCTTGGCGCTGAATGCGTCGCGTTGATAGTTTTCGTCGTAAAATAGCTGAAATACAAAGTATGTTTCTTTCATGCATGGCAACTACATCAAATATTCTTACCATACGCATTTTTTAGTTCCTCTTCTTCAGCTGGACTGCCTTCATTAGTCGTGCGTTTTGGACCAACACTGGACGTTTCAACCTCAGCATGGCGTTCCTCTATAAGCTCTGCAGCACTACAATTTATTTTGTTACATTTTGAAACCTTTTCTCAATCACAACACACCTTAAGAATTGCCGTTTTGATTTAATCTCAATCAAGTTACTTTGCGCGCTGTTCATTTTAGCATATAAAAACAGCTGGAATATGTAGCGTTGCCAGATCGACTGCAAGAAACCATGCTCGTGCTAAACAAGTTCTTGCTGATTCAAAATAACATGCTAAAAGAACCAGTTGCATTCACCAATTAAGGTTTCCGTTGCACTATCCACGAGTAAAGGTAATTTTTTGCTAATAATTTGTGCATTTATAGTTTACTAAAAGTTTATTTGGGTTGGCTAGTCGACCCACCCATTTTTCTGGCTGTTGGCACTAAAAAAATTAGGCCAAAACGCATAAATCAGCTTAAAAAAAATTGTATTACATACACGTTTTTTATGTGTTCGGTAGTCAGCGGTCCTTGCCTTACAAAAATCTTTAATTTGCTATTATTAAGCAAACGATTGCGACACTACTACCGCACTATGGATTGCTCGGAGCTTATGCCACCCGCCTCAGTTCGAGGTATGACCGTCCTGCAGCGGGCGGACTTTAAAAAACAAGTGCAAATTCCGAGACTACGGGTGCCCGAAGCACAGATGCAGCGAATTATTCCGCTGGTGAAAAAGATGTTACTCAAAATGGAGCACCTGCCGCCAGTGTGTGCCGTGGAGGATGCTCGTGAGATATTGCTGCACCCAGTGCCCGTTAAGAACTGGCAATCATTGCCTGTTAAAGAACTTGAAGAGCAGCAGTTAACGGAGAAAAATTTCTATCACGCCGAGCTTGAGCTATGCTACGAGAATTGGAGCGCAAATGAAATACTTAAGAGTGTGCTGCCTGCGAATGAAGACGGACTTACCTCGTTTTCTCGCATTGGTCATATTGCGCATCTAAATCTCCGTGATCATCTTCTGCCCTACAAGCAACTCATTGGCGAAGTTTTGAGGGATAAGCTGCCACATTGTCGAACGGTTGTCAACAAGGCAGCCAGCATTGACAACACCTATCGCAATTTTCAGCTGGAACTAATATGCGGCGAACCAGAGTATCAGGTGGAGACTAAGGAGAACGGTTTGCCTTTTGAGTTTGATTTCTCCAAGGTGTATTGGAATCCACGACTCTCCACCGAGCACGAGCGCATTGTTAAGCTGCTGCAGTCAGGCGATATCCTGTACGATGTTTTCGCAGGAGTTGGTCCGTTCAGTGTGCCAGCCGCCAAAAAGCGTTGTCATGTGCTAGCCAATGATCTTAATCCTGTTAGTTATCATTGGCTGAAACACAATGCTAAGCGCAACAAATGCCTGACACACATTGAAATGTACAACAAGGATGGACGAGAATTCATACTGAAAGAGCTACGTGAGGACTTACTACAACGCTGGAAATCTCCTGGAGAAAATCCGTTTAGCATACATATAACCATGAATCTACCAGCGATGGCTGTGGAATTCCTCGATGCATTTCGCGCCTTATACACAACTGACGAGTTGGCAGATCTACCTGCAGACCTTAACTATCCACTAGTGCATGTTTATTCATTTGCCAAAGGCGAAGATACTAAGACATTAGTACTGCAGCTTGTCGAAAGTAATCTTGGTGCCTCATTGGGCGATGCGCTGCAAGGCGTCAATTTTGTGCGTAATGTGGCACCAAACAAGGATATGTACCGAGTATCATTTAGGCTAACACGTGACCTCTTGACACTGCCAAAACAGATACAGCGCAAGCGTCCATGTTCTGCGGAGAAGGAAGAACAATTAGAAGCAGCTACAAAAGTGAAATGTGTTTGACCATGCTCAGAAATAAATTTAATATATGTAAAAAATCGATTAGAATAGTGTTGTCCTTTGTGCGTCAGTGAAGTGGGTGTAAATTCGATCCATGTACAACTCTTTGAACTCTTTTACAATGGGTATAGGATACAGAAAAGAGATTCTCTTGAATATTTACAGATACCAAATGGGTCGCAACAGGGCAAACAACAAGAAGGGCGCAGCTGCAGGTGCCGGAGCTGGAGCAAACAAGGAGACTGCCAAGCCAGCTCTCAATAAATCCAAAAAGTCAAAGAACGTCTTTAAAGTGACCAACAACAAGGGAAAGAAGAAGCCCAAGGAGGTGCAGGGCAAACTAAAACAGGTAAGTAAAACAGAAATCTTCTCAAGCAAACAAATAACAAATTACATTTTTAGCTCAAAGAGACTGTAAAGGCTAAGCAGGAGAAGGTGGATGCTACTCTTAAGGTGCTGCATAAGGATTTGGTTGTTAAGAAGCCAAAGCCGGCAGCGACGCCCATAAGGAACACCAAAAAGCCAGCTGCAAATGCGACCAAGGTCTCCGATACTCTGGGCAAGCTTAAGTTCTAAAGCATCAACTGACCAAATGATATCAATTTGTTAATTCTGATAGTTCAAAGGTTATACAAATATATATAAGACATATATTGACAACAAAATGTAAAAAACTTTAAAGGATCAGTGCATTTCCCGGCATCATAACAGCTCCAGTTGGAACAGTTGGCGTGGGCATGCCGATTGCAATTGTAGTTGTGCCATTTACAGCATTCCAGCCAAACAGATTACGCACAATGGTATCCAGCTGTGCATTGTCTATGCCCTCCACCTGCAACTGGTTGAGTACAGTTTGTGTTCCAGGCATGGCCAACCATCGTTCGTAGACCACCTGCAAGGCCTGAACCCGTGTCCAGAATTGCGTAAAGATGCCTTGCATCTGTACCTTGGCTTGAATATGTGCGCTTATTGCGTATGTGGGGAAGTACATCTCCAGCTCGTTGAGGAATCCCTGCCAGCCGTAGACGGTGCCGGATAGATAGGGGAAACGATTAAGCAGCGTTACACACATCTCCATATCCTCCATTTCGACTTTGCCGCCTGAAGTCATTAGTTGCTGGCTAACCCATTGACGAAGCATCACCACCTCCGGCTGAGCAAGGAGACGCCAGCGTGCCATGAATCCCGCATTACTGTTCATGATGCGCACAAAGGCCTGGAACTGTGCATCATTGAGCAGATAGCGCACAAACAGTTGATTCATTGGCTTGTACTGTATGAGGGCTGAGATATCCATTAGATCCTGTCCCAGATCCATTGGTGGCCCAACGGGTGCACCGGATGGTACATGTACTGGTTTCTTGGCAGCTGTGCACAGGCCACAACCCAAGCAGAGCAACAATAACCAGGCGAATGTAACTCTCATGGCTGGGATTTTCGGAACTGTGTTCACAATGAATAGAAGCACCTTCTTTTATGCCAGCTTTCTAGCCTATTTACCCACTAGATAAGCTCGTATTACTTCCAAACAAATTTGTCGCAGCAGCATCTGTTGACTCTGGGATCTACGTCTGTGTCCGATGCGATAAGAAATCTGTCCGACTTCGAACTGTTTATGGTAGTAGGATTGTAATCTTTCGTTTTACCGGAACTAACCAAACGAGCTGAGGTGAGTAATATGTTTTTGTGTGCTTTATTTCCAAAGTAAATGACCAACAATCCAGAAGACTGGCAATGAGCCTCAAACGAACACAATATAATAATTATAATAAAAGTAATAATAATAATAATAATATATAATATTACCGTAACACACAACGAAGGGTTACTTAAGTTAACTAAGTAGCATTAGATTCATAAAGTTATTCGATTTTTATTAGAGAGCAGATTGACCTGTATAGCTTGAGTATAGCTTGAATTTGGGATAAAATTTCGTCTAATATCATTATTAATTATGTCGGTTAAAAGTAGGAGTTTTGAAAAAAAGATATTCAAAGTTTATACTACGACAAAAACACATATGTGGTTTGTTTTGCAGCTTTTGTTAAATCGGATAACTATATAACTATTTCCTTTAGTACGTATACGTACAAAAAAGTTCGTTTTAAATGCGAACTTGATTAGCTTAAGCGTAAAATACATACGAACGTACAAGTCGTAATAAATTGATAAGAGCTAACTTAACTGGTAAAGTGATAAACGCAAAACGAACTGCAACTTAGTCACTACGACCATCCTGACTCTTTCGGCGCAGCCAGCTGGGTATGTAGCCACTCAGTGCCTCGCCCAGCTGACGATAGATCATAAGCGCTAGAATGGGTAGAACGAGGCGTGCATCCTTGAACAAATACACATAGCAGGCGACCAGGAAGAGCACCAGATCCGTGCAGTAGCTCAGTGCTGAGCGCACCTTTTCGTGTGCCTGCTCCTCGGAGCGTGACTGCAGCAGTGCCAAAGTCGCCGCCTTCTCCAACAGCACACGATCTGCAGCAGAGAGCATCAAGGCCGTTTGAGAAGAGCGTTCCAGGGCAAGGTTATTATTATTAGTTGGCGCTCGGGTTAGCGAGGCATCGCGGGATCGCGTGCTGGATGGCACTCTTCGTTTGATGACGCGCTTTACCTTCACCAGACGAGTGCGTCCACGTGCATCTGGACGTGCTTCGACCATCTCGCTCATTACACTCTCGCTAGCCGCATCCGAATCTTGCTTGTGCTTTGACTTTGGCGGTGGAACCACTAACACGGTTGGATACTCTGACTCCTCATTATCTTCCTGCTGCTGCTCACGCTCCTTTTGCTGTTCCTGTTGTGGTGTCTTGTGCATGGCATGACTACTGGCCACATCGCGCACATGAACGAGCTGCTCCCGCTCTGAGATGGACAGTCGACGCTCACGACTTACAACTGGCGGGGCAAGTAGCTCTTGGTCGCGCCGCTGTTGATGCTCCTCAGCTGCGTTCTCATTTTCATCTTCATCCTTGTTGCTGCTTGCAACCCGCCTTAGCTCATCGGGATCGAGGTAGAGTGGCTTGTGGTATTTGTGAGTGCTGCTTACCTGACGCACCAGATCACTGTAGTGATCGACAGCCGCGTGCGCTTCCTCCTGCATCAGACGCTCCTCTTCTTTGCGACGAAGTTCCTCCTCCTCCTTGATTCTACGTTTTACTTCCAAATCGACAGCAATAGCAGCTGCATTGGTCTTTTCAAGCGGATTGGATATCTCCTCATTGGCCTCCGTGTTTTTCTCGGTGGCACTACGCTTATCCCGACTGAAAAATGACTTGATGCCCTTGGCCAGATCCATTGTAAGATTGCTTGACGGCGCCCCAGTGATGGGCGGACTGCTAGGAGCGCTTGTTGGGAAGACAGCTGGGTTGTTATTGTCATTTACAATATTCTGAACATTGTCAACGACTGGACTACTAGGCTGGCTGGCGGAGAGCTCCACATGCTCGTTGGAAGAACGTTTTAAAATTGGCTTGGGCACAAAATCTGGACTGGGCAATGGCATCGGTCTATTAAGCACCACTGCGGCCTGCTCTGGCGTAGGTGCACGATAGGGTGTAAAGGTGCCGCCAGTCATGTTACGCGGATGATACGTTTCCAGGTCGCGTGGACTAGGCGAGCGCGTGCGCGCCAATAGCTCCATCTTAAACTTCTCAATGGAGTCCTGATCGGAGCTGGCTGTGCTCTCTGTGTAATCCGAGCCCATATCATAGCTACTCTGCTGCTGTTGCTGTTGCTGCTGCTGCTGCTTCTGCTGCTGTTGTTGATACTCTTCCTCATCCAGTTCTTCATCCATTTCCTCGCTATCCTCGGCAGTGCTTTCCGTACGCTCCTCATCATCCTCATCCCGACTATCGCCGCCTCTCAGCATTAAACTCGTAGAGACACGCTCTAGGTTCCTTAAGTCCACAACGTTGATATTCTCTCGCGAATCCCATTTGCGCACCAAAGGCACCACATCCGCTGATTGGCGCCTAAGCTCGCTTCGGCGCTCGAAGGATGTCCGTTCTGCCTCCGTCATGGAGCCCAAGCGCTTGCGCATCGTGCTCATTGGAAGCGTTGCTGTTGCTGTTGCTGCTGCTGCTGCAGCTGCCTTCTCCTTGGCCTTCGATTTTGATGCCTGTTCCAGTTCGACAGCCTCATAGAAACGCGCCATGGCCCGTTCGTAGAGCAGCTCCGTAGAGCTGACGGATCGACGTAGTGGAAAAGTGGTTTGCAAATTCGTGAACTCCAAGAAGGCCAAATCCGGTGCCGATATTGATATCGGTGGCGGCTGTATGGCATCTTCCAGTTCCAGCTCGAAAGAATCTTGCTCTTTAAAAAAAAAGGGAGAAAAGGATATGTTAATAGAGGATTCGATAATAATGGAGTTACTGCGATCGCTGGTAAATTGAAAAGCAGGAAAACTTATTTTGGATTATCAAACTTAAAATTTAAAAACTATTTATGCACAATAAAAAGATGACTTTAAATGTTTAAAAAGTTCAAAAATGGTCAAGTGTTTAATTAGTTAACTTAATAAAAGAAAATACAAGCTTATAACAAAATGCTTTAGATATGAATTTCCGATATGATATTTTCAAACAAGAAAATTAAACTTACTATGGTTATCCTTGACCTTGCTGTTCTTGTCGAAGACCACCAGCATGAACTCATTGCTTGTGTGGACCTCGTCATGTTTCTCCGCTGGCTTCTGGAAGCGCATCTTGGACGTTGGTGGTGTGGGTAACTCCGATAAAGGTGTTTCGGGCACGGTCGGCTCGGGTACAGCGGGTGGCGGCGCACTAATCTCGATAGTGGGCAACTTTTCACCAATGCTGGCACTGGTGGCTATGGCAATCGCCAGCCCGGCCACATTTTTGGCCGGACTCAACGCATGGCCGGAATACCGACGCACATTCTGGTTGACGCCCAGTTGGACGGGTTCGGCACTGCGTTGCAGAGCGGGCGTCGTTTTAATGGGTACTGGTGGTGTTGGACTATTGCGCAGCTCTTGGGGAGCAGAACGCTCCGGTTGGTTTAGCTTTGCTGGTGGTGGTTGCGGCAGTGGTTGTGGTTTCGTTGGTGATTTATCCTTTTGACCCACAGATGGCTTGGGATTAAAGAGCTTTAATGGCGATTTTGGTGGCTTATCCTGCTTATCCGGCAGGGCAGTTGTTGTGACTAGCGTGAGATTCAGCTTAGGATTGGAGCCAGGTTTGCTGCTGATGCCACCTTGCGCCTGATGAGAGTCGGCGCTGCTTAAGGATGGACTCTTGCGCACATTCATCTTAAGCGCCTGATCCGAGGTGCCGTACGCCATCTCGTGACGCAGTTCCTCACTGTCCACCAATTGTGGCGTTGGCTTGCGTGCGCCACGTGGCGATTGCTTCGGTGATGCCGACATACTAGTGGCTGCATCCGCCTGTGGACGTGGTGGAGAGAGCGTCTTGCGACGTGGCGGCACCGGTTTGGATTTGTCTTCGCTTCCATTGCTGTTACGCTCCTCGCCAGCAAGTTTGGTGATTGACTTGGGCTTGGTAATGCCACGCTTGGGATCTGGTATGAAGAGCAACTCCGACTCCTGTGAAGGCTCACTTAGACCGTAAGGATTCTCGGCCTTGACGCGAAATTTATACTCAGAACCCTCGATAAGGTCGTGGAGCGTGGTGCTTAGAGCACGTGTTGTGGCCGCCTTCAACCAAACGTTCCAGCCGATGCGAAAGTACTCCACAATGTAGTTACCGATCTTGCAGCCACCGTCGTCCAGTGGTGCTGTCCAAGACAACGTTGCTGACTTGCCAAAGGACATGTTGAGTCGTGGCGCCCCAGGAGCATTGGGTCTAGCTGTGACAGTGACCAGAAACGAGGCGATATCCTCGCCCAGTTTGTTCCAGGCACGTACCATATACTCGCCACGATCTGCACGATGCACGTTGTCAATCTTGAGTAGGGAGTTCTTTTCCGTGTTGGTCACCTCAAAGCGACCGCCTGGTGGAATGACTTCGCCTTCGTGCAGCCAGGTGATTGCCGGCGCTGGTTGTCCGGCTACACCCACCTTAAGACGCACCACCTCATCGGCCTCTACGATAAGGCCGTCCTCATAGGTGCGCGGCAGGCGAATCTTGGGCGGTGCCTGCACCTGAAGTCGACTCTTGGTCACTACATGACCCGCTCTGTTAGTGGCAGAGCATTTGATCTCACCCTCATCGGTTAGCGCCACCTGGTGTATGATCAGCACACTTACGTCGTTTTCATTGACAATCTTAGTGCGACGACTGCTGAATATCTCGTAGCCATCCTTGTACCAGCTAACCTCCGGCGGCGGTTCACCCAAAATGCGTACACGAAACTCAATGCGTTCATCCTCGACGGCATCCATGTCCATGAGCTCCTCAGCGAAACGTGGCACACTGATCGCATTTCTTTGCAGTGTCACAGTCAATGGATCAGACAGCTCGCTGGCATCCGAGCGTCCGACAATGTTTTCTGCAAAGCAGCGAAACTCATATCGCCAACCTGGCTCAAGTCCACTAATTTGAATCTCGCAACGTGCGATTGGTGTGGGCGTGGCACGCACCCAATGTGGCGAACCGACGCGACGCTGTTCGACCGTATAGCCAGTAATGGGAGAGCCACCGTCTAGCAGCGGACGCTCCCAGCGTAAGTTAACCACATCAGGTTGCTGCTCGGAGAGTGCCAATGGCGTCAATATTGGACGGCCTGGTGGAGAGGGTCGTTCTAAAATAAAGAAAGCATCGCCAAATAACAGGTAAATATGTGAGCAAAATTTGAAAGTAAAAGTGTCTGAGAATGTCTGACTAAGCGATGACCTGTATGCACAAAACAAATTGCTTTATAAATATATAAACTGCGCGATACTTTTAAACACTTTCTTGTTGTGTGGTGAAATCTACTATCAAAAATTGAAAAAAAAAAAAAAAAAAGAAAACGTTACTACATGATGTTCGGGAGATTTTCGGCTTCATAGCGTCAAGTATGCTACTCTCTTAAAAACGATCTACCTATTATTGCATTAGAAATGCATACAGGGTATAATAACATTACTTTTGCTGTCTTGAGATTTTAGGCTACAGATTCAGAAAAGAATAAAAGAATGAAAAAATGGGCAAACGGACGCCTTCGCGTCAATGGACGGCTATACGGCAACCACTTGAGTGTGCGAGTGTCTAAAAATAGATAAAATTCTAGCGCTCCCACCAAACTATGTGGACTATATGTGCGCGCTCTCACAGCCAATTAAAGATATTTTTATTGGGGAAATATATTTTAAATATTTAAGTTTTTCTATCATTTTGGAACATGGGAACTTGGGAATTTCTACACACTTGCCTGCAGATTTCCAATGCACATTCTTTTTGGGCCGTCCTGTGTGAGAGGTCTGCAGTTTACCCGGTTGATTGCCCATATTGAATACTAAGTATTTAACCTATTTGCAATTATATGTGCATATATAGAAGTTTCTATATATAGGCAGCCGCCTTTAACTTCACGCACTCGCGTCGTTTCAATTCGTTTTTAGTATGGTTTCGATTAATAATTTCTACATATATTTAACGACTGTTTAACAATGTAATTTTCGTTGATTACAATTTTGATTGTCAATCGTTGCCATTTTTGCGGAGCGTTAAATAATCCGATCGTCAGTACAGCCAGGCATTCCACACACACAATAAGCTTTGAGCGCTAAGAAGTGTCAACGGCAACTAACGAACAGCATTGCCAGCGCAATAAAATATTGCAACAGCTGCGCTCTTATCGAACCAGTTGGATTTGGTTCGAAGAGCAATCGATAGAGAAGCCATACCAGTATAAGCAACTCACTTTAAATCATTTAAATTCTTAATTCTTTTCTTAAATGAATGCCATGAGCAATTTAATGGGTTTGTTGCGTTGTTCTTTTCATCGCTTATATCGATAGTTAACTGATACCTCGACTCGGTTGCTTTGCACATCTCTGACTGTTTGTTTTTTACATCTCTAAATTTACAACAAGCGCAGCGCAGGTGTTTCTCCGAGAAAAAACAACAAATTCTCCCTTGTTTATGTTTAACAACTTAACTTTAACTGTATTCTGCAAGACACATCTTGCTCATAAATAAGAAATTTGCACACTTTGCATTGTTCCTCGCTTTTAGTTTCGCCCTGCTAGCTGTGTTTGCCACCTATGCGTGCGAGTGTGAATATATGTGTGTGTGTGCAAAGTGTAATGATTTGAAGGTTGTAAAGCTGTCGCGGCGGCAATTGAATTAAAAACAAAGTCACAGCCGCCGTTAATATTAGTTGTGCAGTCGTATCGACGATTGTGGCAGCTGCAGCAGCGGCGTCGCCAAACAAGTGCACGCACACACATACAGCAATAACGCATCAGCAACAACAACAATGGCTGGCACGGCAACCGCAACACCTATGGAAATAGACGAATTCATAAATGGAGCTCTCGTCTCTTGGGTGAGTTGAAAAATAAATATGCTCGACATGCTCATAAGAGGGGCAACCTATGAACGACGTGATTGGCATTCAAAAATATGTAAAGTGTTTCAATTAACATGCGCCCGCACAGCACACATTATATGCGATTTACATACAGAGATTTCCGCAGCGCAGCGCCCAAGGTCATTGTAACTGCGAGTGCTGTAAAGAAGTTAGCTGCTGGTGTTGGTATTGGTTCCGTTAATGGAACAACAACAACTCTTTTATGTTTATGTTGTAATTAGCAGCAGTTGTCTGCCGGCTGCCTTAAGTTTGCCATTGCTAAGAACTATGATTTTACTAGATGGGCGTATAAATACCCTTTAAATTATATAAGCAACCATTCTTTGTTATATTTATTGTTATTGATTTTATCCAGACGCGGTTTTCAGTAAAACAAGTAAGAAAATATACTTGCTTAAATAAGTATGTGAATTATTTTTGTTAAAAGTATGGGAATTACTTTCGTTAAGCCAATACAAACATAGAATGCATATACCTGTTACCTGTGTTTTTTTACAAGTTCAGTGCCCCTATGTTGTTGATAATTAAGTTGCCAGTTGGCACTTGGAAGTCGTGGACAATGTTGATGTTCTTGTATCCCATTCAGTCAGTAATCGTTGCCAACGCAACAAATTGTTGCATTTGATTTTTTCACTTTCAGTTGGAGTCATGTTTGCCGCGTGCCGAGCTGCTTGCTGGTTACACATCACTACTAGATGGTCTCATCATACACAGTGTTTGGCTTCAGATCGATCCGGAGCCGCAGAACAACCCAAGCGAGCTGCTTGCCGACCTGAGTGGCAACTCTCTGAGCGTTGCGCGTGCCAAGAACTTTGAGTGCATTGTGCGTAACTTGAAATGTCTTTTTGAAGAAGAACTGGGACAGACAATACTGGTGCTGCCAGATGCATACCAGCTGGGCTATTATCCGGAGAGCAAGCATGGTTTGGAACAGATGAAAACGTTGCTTACTTTATTGCTTGGTGCGGCTGTGCAATGTCCCAACAAGGAGCTGTTTATAGCGCGTATCAAGGAGCTGGATCTGGAGACGCAGCATGGCATTGTGGCTCTTATTAAACAGGTCACCGATAGCCATAGTCTGGTGCTCACTGAGGATTCCATTGAGCGTCTTTCTGCCGAAAATATGTACGGCCACATAATACGCCTCACCAAAGAACGCGATCACATGTACTTGAAGTGGATCGAGACGGTTTGCGTGGAGCAAGAGCTAAATGCCAATGATGGCGCTGAATGCGGCCAAGGCGTTACTGTGCCACGGTCACCGTCTAGCGGTACGGCCACCTCAACGCCTTCCTCATCTTCAAACTCGGAAAGCAACCATTTGGCCGTTGAGTGTGCGGATTTAAGATCAAAGAACCGCAAACTGCGACAGGAACTGTAAGTTTTTAAATCGAATTAATGAACTTATATTACTACTCATTATCTAAACCCTTTCTAATTGCAGAGAGGAGAAATCCGAAAACCTGTTGGAGTTACGAGAAGAGCTGGATGACAAAAAACAGCGCTTTGAGAAGCTACGCCAGGAAGTGAGTAGATTTATTTGTTCAAGCTATAAACTTACTAAAACATTGTTACTGTCGTAGAGTCAAGATTGGTTCACGGAAGCCAAACGTGCATCTGCCTATCGAGATGAAGTGGATATTTTAAGGGAGCGTGCCGAACGCGCCGATCGTCTAGAGATTGAGGTGCAAAAATATCGTGAAAAGCTCGGTGACTCCGACTTTTACAAATCGCGTGTGGAAGAATTGCGAGAAGATAATCGTGTGCTATTGGAGTCCAAGTATACAAACAGCTTATTTTCTAATAATACCATGCATTAACTATAGTTACTTACTTGCAGAGAAATGTTAGAGGAACAATTGCAGCGTTCTCGCAAACGTTCAGAGCATGCCATCACCTTGGAGTCAGAGATTATTAAGTACAAGCAAAAGCTTAACGACATGGCACTCGAACGTGATGTAGATCGTTCAAAACTAGAGGAGCTGCTTGAGGAAAATGCGCAGCTCCAGCTGGTGGCTAAGAATCTCAACTCTACACAGGAGATTGATAAATCCTTTTCCGACAACGAAGATGAGTGCAATTCAGGCGACAACAGCTTATCCGAGCAGCTAACAAACAATGCACAAACTCGTGCTTTGAAACTGGAGCTGGAAAACCGGCGACTCACTGCTGCTTTGGAGCAGTTAAAGGAAAGCAGTTTCCATGAATCAACCAGTAAAATGTTGGAGCTGGAAAAGGAAAAAAAGAAACTGTCACTAAAAATCGAACAAATGCAGGAGAATATCCAAAGATTAACGCAACAGAATGTGGAATTGGAAAGTGTGTTTAAGAACGCACTCGATGAAAATAAAAAACTTCAGGATGCTGTTGACAGTCGCCAGAAGAGCTACGATCGCCAAAGTCTAGAGCGTGAAGTAGATCGACAAAAGCTTGCAGATGCCGAGGAGCATGTGGAAACACTGAACAAGGAGAAGCAACGCATCCAAACACTTAACGAGAGCATTCAGAGACGAGCCGATGATTTGGAGCGCCTTACAGAGAGTAAAACCAAGGAATTGGAACAGTACGCTGAGAAGACACAACAATACGAGCAGACGAAGCAGAAACTCTACGAAATCGAAGCCAAAGTATGTACGTATGAACGCGAAAACGCTAGTTTGCTTAAGGAGGTCGCCAAACTCAAAGAGAGCAGTGAACAAAAATCTGTGGAGTTAGACGAGAGCATCACACGGCTGGAAATGCAAGCAAAGGAGTTGGTGCGCTTGGCCAAGGTGCAAGACGAAGCAGAGCAAGTACAGCAAAAGTTGGTCGAGCTAGAGAAACACAATCAAGAGCTTAGCTCGCAGCAAAATATTGATCAGGAAATGATAAGCATGTTGCGCAATGATCTTGTTAATGGAACGCTAGTCTCGAAAAAGGTGCGCCACAATCTGGAAAAGCTTGGGCTCGACGTCAACGAGGTGGATGGGGAACCAGCAGAACTAAACGTGGAGCACGTTGTGGAGAAATTGGTGCGCAATCCCGAAACCTTTAAGACGGTGCGAGAAATAATGCTAAATGTGAATCGAGAACAGCAGCATGAAGCCGGCGTCAAGTCGGACATGTGTGTGCTGTGCCATCGCCAGGAAATCTTCACCGTTGAGAAGAACATAGAGCTGTCACCCACCGCGAAAACGCCGACAGCACAAGAGCTTCGATTTGAGCACAAAGTGCGTCTTAGTCCGTCACGCGACTCTGCGGAATTGACGCGCCTTCAGGACAGCAATACACAGCTGCAAACCGAGAATGCACGTCTCAGTGTAGATGTGGCAGCGTTAGGCTCACAGATCACATCGCTAAATACACAGCATGTCGCATTGCAATTGGCCAACTCGCAGCTGGCCGCTGAGAAGGATACACTACTAAAGGATATTGATGCGTTGCAGCAGGAGCACAAGCATGCGCTGCAGGATCAGGTTACACTGCAGTGTCTGCATGACCAACTGTCAGCAGAATATGAATCGCTAAATAAGGACAAGGAACAGCTAAAAGCAGCTGTTCGCGATCTGCGCCAAGAGACACGCGATGCGCGTGAGACGATCGAATCGCAGGAGCAACGCATCGATGAACTAACCACGCAGACAAAAAGCATGAAGTCGTGCCAAGAAGATCTCGCCATACTTCGCACCGAACACTCTAAGCTCACCGATGATTTCCGCAATCTATTTGCCACCAGTGATCGTTTCAAGAACGAGTACAAGAATATACAGGAACAGTACAAAATGATACGCATGGAGCACAGCAGTTTAAAATTGCAAAACACCGAACTGACGGGTGAGCTGAATGCAAAGCATGACCAAGTTCGTATACTTCAAATTGAGTACTCCAAGGTGCAGCAGCGCTGCGAGGTAAGTTTTCATTCGATTATGGTTCTTTTTCAAGTAGAAGCGACTAATCACTTAATTACGCTTAATTTTTCCAGATGTTAATACAGAACAATGCTGACTTGGACTCGGAGCGCAAGGCGCTGATGGATAATGTGTCCCAATTGCTGTCGCAGTATCAAGAACTGTTGGCCATTTCATTGGAGGATAAAAAGCATTTCCATGAGGAGGAAAAGAACTACACAGAGCGCGTGCACAGCTTGAAGCGACAAAAGGAGAAGCTCGAGGAGAAGATCATGGAACACTATAAAAAATCAGAGACCACGGTGCAAAAGAAGTAGGTGCAACTACATAGATAAATGGTCAATGTCTTACCTAACCCATTTCATTCCACAGGAAACCATTTGCTAGCAGTCTGGTACGACGTGTTAAGAAGGCTAGCTCAGATTTGATGAATAAAGTGCCCAGTCGGGTAAGATACAGCTAATAAAATTTAAAAACCAATCATATATATATTTTAATATGCAGAATCGTCGCTCTTGGGTGGATGATGCACGTACCAGCTCACAGTTTGTCATCGGCTCCGAATCTGGTGGTAATGAATCGGACAATAGCAATGAGGAGCCGTTATCCATTGCCTCTGATACACATTTGCTGCAACGGAATATGCCATTGCGGCAAAGTTTGCAGCGGTAAACAATATTGCATTAATTTTTTTGATAAGAGCTTTGGCATGCCAAATGCCTTCGTTCATTACTGATTTAATTATGTACTTAGTGTGGTTTCTGGTTTTTGTTCTTGTTCTATTTACATGTATATACACAACAACAAACTTACATGCACAACGCAAACACACACTCGCACACACACTGTATTTATGTATCTATATACAAATATATAGAGATTTACTGGATAGCTCCATACAACGCGGTGGCACGGTGCGAAGTAGCCTGCAGGCACAGAAACGTACGGATTTGAGTAACTCACGTAGAAATAGCGTGCACGGGTATGCGCTTTTATATGTTTAACACTACATTCAAACCTTTAATACAAATTACAAAATACCCCACCAAACTTCCCGAATCCCATCACTGCAATTCATCATTTTATACGTATAAGTTTGTGTTCTGTGGATATCGATTGGTCCCTAATATGTTTTTGCACATATACATGTTTGTCATATGGTTCTAGAACTAATACATTTTTTATTGCAGCAGCCTGGAAGCGCCTGATGTAACTGGCAGCAGTTTAACACTTGGCACAGCTGGATCGCGACGTACCGTCTATTTAATCGATGAACACCAGAAGCTGCCAGATGGCTCCAATGCCACCGCTCAGCAATCACAACAGCCGCAGGCAACTTCCACACCAATACCCAGCAACAACAACAATTCAACACCAGCAGCCCCCACAGCTGGCGCCGAGCAGCAAACGCCGCAAAAGAAAGATAGTCCAGCCACATTTCTAATGTATAATCGTATTAACACAACCATTGGTGGCACATCCACCACAAGCGAACAGAGTCCGCTGCTGCAGGCCAGCGGCAGTGGCGGCAGCGTTGCCGGAACCGCTACACCAGATGATAAGACATTGCGCAAACGGAACGAGGATAAGAGTAATAGCATTTGGTATGAATACGGCTGCGTTTAGAGCTTTAAATCATAGTCCAATATGCGATTTACAACATATACAATCACAATTAAATGCATTTGCTAACGACGAAGTATTATTTCGTTTTAGAAAGTAACGAATTTATGCCTATAGCTTAAAAATTAGAACATTGAAAAGTGCTTCTTAAATGCTATGATTTTCCTTACGATGTAGACACACACACACGTCTACAATTTTGATACGTAGCGTTAATAAAGTATATATTTATACTTATTTAAAATGTTTATGTATGTTGTGTATTTACATTTAGATATATTTTAGATAATAGAGATACAATATGTAGTTGTATTTATGTAACAGAGCGAAGACTATACAGAAACTGTGCGAATTCATATTTACCTAGTATTATCCAAAAATGTATACACATGTACTTATGTACGTGCATACCAGTACCGAAATGTATGTCCATTACGTCCACAAAACAATGCTGCCTTAATAGGAGCAACAGATCAAAAGTTATTATATTGTATTTTTATGCATTTTATACTTGAACTCGAATATATTCCTACACATTGTATACTATACAGCTTTCAGCTAACAAATGCGCCTTCAATTTGTGAATATATAGAAACACATATATATATATATATAATTTTTTTAAAACTAATCGTAAAAAAACAAGTAATGTTCTTTAATTTATTGACAAATGCTTAAATGCGCAATAAAACTAAAAAAAAAATACAAAAGCTTGACAAAGAACTCTCGCCATATTAAATAAATACATCTTTTTGTGTGCAGCATATTAGCTTGATTTTTAAAGGGAACACTGTCGGAACAAATATGGCAGAAGCTGCTTCACTCTTAGAAAAGAAAACCTAGAATTTAGCAAAAAGTAAGTACATAATTATTTGACTACAAGGTATCGGAATCCAATTTATTTTTTAGTTTTATTGCGTTTATAGGATGGCGAATAACTTGTTAAACACTGTATAATTTATTTTATAATAATAATAAAAAAAAATAAAGCCTATGACTAAAAGCATAATAAACAAAGAAAAGCATAAGTATGAGCTTTTAAGATAACATGTATATTAGAGAAAAACGGGTCTATTTAATGTTTAACTTTAGCAAAAGGTACTTTAGTTTAAAACGTGAACTGACCGCGATTAGACGACAATGTGGAAAAAATTGCTTATAACTCTGGTAACTAGACAAACTCATAATGTAGATAACAAAGTTTTTAAATTATATTTAATATTAGCTACTAGTCGCATACTCAAATGCCAACTGCGATGTGTGTCAAATTGGAAATGTAGCCTGTCATAGCAAAAATACGTTTTCGATATGCCTTGCTGGTGAGTAGCAAAGTAAAATATACAAAATATATTAAAATATTTAATCTGATCTATAGGTAAACCAACAAATGATATTATAAGCTGCCCAACTGGCTATATTTGTACTGGTGGAAAATACATATGTTATCCGGAAGCTGAATATCAACCCATCTGTAAGCCCGGCCCAATGGATCTAAATAAGTTTTGTTCTAATCTGGGACAGGATGGAAACTATAAAAACCCTGACGATCCCACTTGCAAATCGTAAGTACGATTTATGAGTAAAAGTCTACTTTGAAATAACATTGTTGATATCTTTTAGCTTCATTATGTGCTTACAAAATGGTGAAAATGGACCGATGACGGGCTATGTCTATCGTTGTACCAAAAAAAACCCGTATTTTGTCTCAAAAGAATGTCAAGCCGAAAAACCTGCTGAATGTACCTGAATTCTTTATAGTGTGATTTTGATACAGGTTACAAACACAAGAAATAATAATAAAGTCTCACAAAAAATCTTTTAAAAAAACTAAAGATTTTTTTACTAAATTTGCAAAACTGAGATTCGTCACGCAGTACTTAACAAAGATAATGCTTCGCAAAAAACAAAGAATATGACTTAGTTATAGACTTTTCTTGGAAGATTAGTTTATGACTTGTGGAATATAAAAGCATGTGATCAAATATTGTGCCGAAAATTCTTGATGATAACAATCAAAATTTCTTATCTCCGTTTAAAAGCCAAATGCAATAACATTTTTTCAACAGTTTATCATAATCGCAGACCTGATACACTATTTTATTTAACAATGTTGCAATTCTTACAGATCGTAAGTAGGATCCTTATACTCCCTAATGTCAAAAAATTATAATTTTCTTCTTTTTTTTGTCTAGGCAGTGGTTATATTAGTTTCATTGGCATTGCCCAAAAGTTTAATGGGTCAATGTGACATTTGCCAAACTGAGGTTCGCGCTGCATGCCACAGTGAAACTTCGTTTTCAATTTGCTACAATGGTGAGCATCTCGCAAATCCGCTAAAGGTTAACCTTATATAACTCACTCTTTAGGCATACCAACTTGGGATTTTATCGAATGTCCCAAGGATTTTCATTGCACCGGAGAGAAATACATATGTTATCCAAAAACTATGAGCCTCAGTAACTGTCGAAAAGATGGTGATGTCGATGTAACTGGCAGTCCAACAACATCAAAACCAACAACTAAACCCCCAAGAGATCCAGTGACTCTTTGCAAGGAAACTGAAAAGAACGGATGGTATACAAACGAACTAGATCCCACCTGCGCCACGTAAATATTAAAAGAAGTTATATGGCCTTACCATTTGTTTTAATGTATGCACACATTTTGAATTTTTTAGGTATGTGCAGTGTTATTTTGATTCTACTGCAGGCGAATGGCTTGGCGCTGCTCTCAAATGTTCATCAAATTTCTGGTTTAATGGACGTTATTGTGAAATCGAGAAACCAGAATATTGTACATAAAACAAAGAATTTAAAATAAAATAATTATGTAAATAATTGTATTTTAATATTGTTTTAAAGGAATTATAATTTTTATACATATTTAATAGATCTTGCATACTACATTTCTGACTTCATTCATAAAAAATTACTAGTTTTGGGTTAAATACTTATAATCAGCAGTCACCAGGTCGTTGAGTTTCACAGCGACTCGTTTCGGAGTTGTAATATTCGTTTGTGTTGCAATGATATAGCCAGCCAAGATATTCTCCAGATAGTTTGTAACAGTAAACATAGCTGCAAAAGTGTATTGTTGTTAGTAAATAAGATTTTTCCGACGAGCAAGCTACTTACTCTTTGCATGTTAAATCACTGATGATCCTGAAATATCCTTTTTTATTTAAACCTGCACAATACACATTAGGATCGATTACTGATGGATTAGTTGCTGGAGTTGTTGATTCTGTAGACTGGGATGTCGAAGAGTCCGTGTATGCACCTGTAGAAGAATCTGTTGATGCTGCAATTGTTGAATCCGTAGAAGATTCTGTAGACACTGCTGTGGTAGAAGATTCTGTGAATGCAGCTGTTGTGGAATCCAAAGTCGAACCTGTAGAAGATTCTATAGATGCAGCTGTTGTCGAATCTGTGGAAGATTCGGTAAATGCAGCTGTTGTTGAATCTGTAGAAGATTCTGTAGGTGCAGCTGTTGTTGAATCCGTAGAAGATTCTGTAGATGCAGCTGTTGTTGGGTCCGTAGAAGATTCTGTAGGTGCAGCTGTTGTCGAATCTGTGGAAGATTCGGTAAATGCAGCTGTTGTTGAATCCGTAGAAGATTCTGTAGGTGCAGCTGTTGGTGAAGCCGTAGAAGATTCTGTAGATGCAGCTGTTGTCGAATCTGTGGAAGATTCGGTAAACGCCGGTGTTGTTAAATCCGTAGAAAATTCTGTAGATGCAGCTGTTGTCGAATCTGTGGAAGATTCGGTAAATGCAGCTGTTGTTGAATCCGTAGAAGATTCTGTAGATGCAGCTGTTGTCGAATCTGTGGAAGATTCGGTAAATGCAGCTGTTGTTGAATCCGTAGAAGATTCTGTAGGTGCAGCTGTTGTTGAATCCGTAGAAGATTCTGTAGATGCAGCTGTTGTTGGGTCCGTAGAAGATTCTGTAGGTGCAGCTGTTGTTGAATCTGTAGAAGATTCTGTAGATGCAGCTGTTGTTGGGTCCGTAGAAGATTCTGTAGATGAACTTGTGGATGAAACTGCTGTTGTGTCTGTAGACTGCGGAGTTGACAAGGTTGATGCATCTGGTGTCGTTGAGGTCACACAGGATGGCTGTAAAACAATGGAGGTTTTATGTCAAATTTAAAAATCTTTATCTTATTTAAACAGAAAACTTACAGAAGAGGTTTCAATTGGTGAACAAAAGGTGCCGTCAACGTTGCAGTAGGTTCCTTGCGGACATCGACGAATCGATGTTGTATCAACATATCCCAGATTATAGCAGATTCCGTAGCTAAACTCATCCATGCAGGCGTACACTCCATTGGTCAATGAACAATCAGAACATGATTCGCAACTAAATGTTGCAAGGAATGAAATCAGCACTGCTAACTAAAAAAAATAAATATGAATATACCCTTCAAAAATTTTTATCCTTTACTTACTGAAAGCCAGCAAAGATGTGTCCACATTTTATAAGTATTTTTTTTTTTAATTTTTGGTATGTCTGTTCAGTTGAAGCGCCGTAATAGCTTTGACGCGTGTAAGTTTCCAAATCGCAGTTAAATATTGTGGCAATTAGGCTCATAAAGATTGGCATGGGTAAATTTATCAGTTGTCTAATTTATGACTGAATTTGGCATTGATGATAGACGAAAACAAAAAAATTAAATACAAGCTTGAGTACTTAAATAAAGATATCTGGCAATGTACAATTAATGTCAATTAAGATGAAAGGCACCTCAATCAGTTGACCTACATTGTACAGGTATTAATCACAGCATTTGAATTAAATGTTTACAAATAATATTGAATTTATTTGTTTATAGGTTTTGATCCTCGACATCTTCTGTAGCACTCTTGTTTTCCAACCAGCTTCGTGCCATTCGCAGTGACGGCAACCGAAAACGCCACTCATCGCTGCAGTGTGCGTAAACGTTTTCGCCCAGCTGCAGTAGCTCTGTGGCAAAGTCTCGTTCATCATCCTTCCATGCACGTTCAGCTCCGCCAAACATTTCCATGCGCACGAGTGCAGCCATTGTTGGGCCTAAGTACTTTTTAATACAAATATAAAGTTGTGGCTTGGTCAACTGTGGCGTTGAAGAGGCACAGGATACGTTTGTTTTTTTGTGTGCTTGTGCCTGGGCTTCCAGATTTATTATGGTTTGCTTTAAATCTGTGTTCTCTTTTTTTAGCCGGTCATAACTGGCTTTTAGCTCATCGTACTTCTGTTGAGGATCTTCCAAGCTCTTTTCGGACATTAACGCTGGCATCTTGGAATCAATTATGACAGAATAATCTTCCAAACGACTTGCTTTCAAATCATTTCTCCTTTTACTTTCATTACTGTTGTCAGCTATAAACTCATCCATAGTTTTTGCTTCTGCATCCTGCTCTTGCACATGCACAATTTTTTGCCTTTTACTTGTACCAATGTATAAGGGCTTGGGAACCATGCTTTTTTTCACAGCGTACTTTCGACCAAAAAGTTTGTCTTCTGTAAAGCCAAGTGGACACTCGAAATTTTCAGGTGGTATCAAATGTGCCGATTTTGGAACAGGCAACTTAACCATGGTTGCTTCGCCATTTTCGTCGAGATGTTCCAGGTCCCAAGCCAGTTCCTTGCTAACGCGTACCAGTGTTGGCGTCTGCTTTGGTATTAGTCGATCCATTTTGTAGTTCATGAAGCATTCATAGCGAAAGTGTCGCGCGCAAACGGCACGATTTGTGAGTTTTTCCCGTGCAACATTTAAAATTTCGGCGTTGCCGCAATTTTTTAACCAGGCTTCGACAAGGACTGGGTCACGAACAGGAAGTTTAAAAAAATGCATTTTTGGATTGCGCTGTGAAGATACTTGACAATCTTGGAATATGCAACGGGTGCCTCCCATATTTCCATAAAATCCACTTAAATAGAATTAAAACAAAAAAGATAAACAAATTTCGCCGGCGACGCCAACTATAGCGCTAAAATATGCCTACGAAAGTCGAGCACATTGCTGCACAATTTGGTCACCCTAAAATGAAAAAAAAATACCAAATATCCGCTAGGCTATTTGTTAATATTAATGAAAAAAAATAAAAAATCATTTCTATTGCATTTATTAAATATAATCATAAGGCTTAATCTTTAATGTCAACAAAAAATACAGTAAATACTTCATTGTCTACATAAGCCCCAAATTGTAAAGAAAAGTTTACATACAAAACAATTCATGTTAAAAAAAATTTTAAATTGTTTCTAGAAATTTACCGCTTCCAGAACTTTACATTATCAGCACTGTTAACTGACTCCATGCAACCGTGTGTAGCAACCGGAAAACGCAGCCCTGGGGACTAGAAGGCTCTAGAAGTCTCTAGAAGCTTCGCAGCATTTTGTGCGCCCTGTATAAAAGCAGCAGCAAGCCATTGCCGGCTTGTCAGTATAGAAAAATAATTCGTGCGGAGAGCGTCTGCTTGAAGACAAAACTAAGCGAAAAAAAAGTGAATTTCATTTTCTGCCCAAAGAAAGCTGAAAACTTATTGTTTCTAAAGTTATTCTGTGAAAAAAAAATTTTACAAGGTAAGCACGTACAAATTATTCAACTATTTTAAGTTTTTTTTTTATTAAGAAAAAGTGCATTTAAATCGTTGCAAAAGTTTGGTGGTTAATTTAAAAGTGTGTGTGTGTACATGTGAAGGATACGGTCTTGACATAATTTCTTGCCATATCGATTGCAGAAATTTCTAGAAATTGTGGTCGAAGTGCATACTTTTCATTCATAACTTAACAATTTTCAGTGCGTAATTGTTTAAACAACGTGCTTGCTTGCACACTTTAAGAGCAATTTTAGAAATTTAAAGAGCAAGCTGAGTCACGCTCACCCATTTTGCCGGTTAACTTTTGCACATCGAAGCTTCTGGAACTTCTTTGCTAAAAGGTTGTCATCCATATAATTTCGACATCAAACCATTAAGGCAGTACATTTTTCAATTTCATATGTGCAAACGTATATAAATCTTTAGTTGCACGTGTCTGCAGCTATATTTTGTCTCTTTTACTCTTATATTGAGAAAGTGTCGAAAAATTGCAAGTCTGTGAAAATGTTCTAGAACAAAAGTTAAGGCGTATATACATGCATATATATATTTTTTATTTACTGCGCTTTGAAAATTTTAGGGGTGATTTCTAGAAATTTTAATTGAAGCATTTGTTGCACGACAAAACTCTTTGGACATACATACATATTTTTTATGCACATGCGTGTGTATATGTTGATGTATGTTCATCATATGTAACAATGCATACATCAAATGTGTTTAACTAATACATGCACATCTGCATCCAGTGTGAGAGTGAGTAAGCAAGCATATGCACATGCTCTTAAATGAAAGAGATATCAAAATCAAATTGCCAAATTCTCGCTCTTTCTATCCGTATACTTAAAAGAAAAACTGAACTGCAGTAACAGACAGTTTGTAGCAAATTAAAAAAAAAAATATGTTAACCACGTTTTGTTAACCTTATTTATTTATTTTGAATGTACTTTGCAGATGCCAGAAGAAGCCGAGACTTTCGCATTCCAAGCTGAGATTGCTCAGCTTATGTCGTTGATCATCAACACATTCTACTCAAACAAAGAAATCTTCTTGCGTGAATTGATTTCCAATGCGTCTGATGCTCTCGACAAGATCCGCTATGAATCGCTGACGGATCCCAGCAAGCTTGAGTCTGGTAAAGAGCTATACATCAAGCTAATCCCAAACAAGACCGCTGGTACATTGACCATCATTGATACCGGTATCGGTATGACCAAGTCCGATTTGGTCAACAACTTGGGCACAATTGCCAAGTCGGGCACCAAGGCATTCATGGAGGCGTTGCAAGCTGGCGCTGATATTTCCATGATTGGACAGTTCGGTGTGGGTTTCTACTCCACCTATCTGGTGGCTGACCGTGTCACCGTCACCTCTAAGCACAATGATGATGAGCAGTACGTCTGGGAGTCGTCCGCCGGTGGCTCGTTCACTGTTCGTGCTGATAACTCCGAGCCTTTGGGCCGTGGCACCAAGATTGTGCTGTACATCAAGGAGGATCAGACCGATTACCTGGAGGAGTCCAAAATCAAGACGATTGTGAACAAGCACTCTCAGTTCATTGGCTATCCCATCAAATTGTTGGTGGAGAAGGAGCGTGAGAAGGAGGTCAGCGATGATGAGGCTGAAGATGAAAAGAAGGAGGGTGAGGAGAAGAAGGAGATGGACACAGATGAGCCCAAGATTGAAGATGTCGGCGAGGATGAGGATGCTGACAAAAAAGATAAGGACGCCAAGAAGAAGAAGACCATCAAGGAGAAGTATACTGAGGACGAGGAGCTTAACAAGACCAAACCCATTTGGACACGCAATCCCGATGATATCTCCCAGGAGGAATACGGACAGTTCTACAAGTCGTTGACCAACGATTGGGAGGATCATTTGGCTGTTAAGCATTTCTCTGTTGAGGGCCAGCTGGAGTTCCGTGCTCTGCTATTCTTCCCACGCCGTGTTTCTGTCGATCTATTCGAATTCCAAAAGAAGCGCAACAACATCAAGCTGTATGTGCGTCGTGTATTCATTATGGAAAATTGCGAGGATCTTATTCCCGAGTACTTGAACTTTGTCCATGGTGTTGTCGACTCTGAGGATCTGCCCCTTAACATCTCTCGTGAGATGTTGCAGCAGAGCAAGGTACTTAAGGTCATCCGTAAGAATCTAGTCAAGAAGACCTTGGAGCTGATTGAGGAGCTTGCAGAGGACAAGGAGAATTACAAGAAGTGCTACGACCAGTTTAGCAGGAATATAAAGCTGGGTGTTCACGAGGATAGCAACAATCGTGTTAAGCTTGCCGAATTCTTGCGCTTCTACACCTCCGCCTGCTGCGATGAATACTGCTCCCTGGCCGACTATGTGTCGCGCATGAAGGAGAACCAGAAGCACATCTACTACATCACTGGCGACTCCAAGGATCAGGTCAGCAACTCGTCGTTTGTTGAGCGCGTTAAGGCACGCGGCTTTGAGGTCGTCTACATGACCGAAACCATTGATGAGTATATCATTCAGCATCTGAAGGAATACAAGGGCAAGAAGCTCGTTTCCGTTACCAAGGAGGGTCTGGAATTGCCCGAGGATGACGATGAGAAGAAGAAGCGCGAGGAGGACAAGGTCAAGTTTGAGGGCCTGTGCAAGCTGATTAAATCGATTTTGGACAACAAAGTTGAGAAGGTTGTTGTCTCCAACCGTTTGGTCGACTCGCCTTGCTGCATTGTCACCGCGCAGTACGGCTGGTCTGCCAACATGGAGCGTATCATGAAGGCCCAGCCACTGCGTGATGCCTCCACCGTAGGCTACATGGCCGCCAAGAAACATTTGGAGATAAATCCCGATCATCCTATTGTGGAGACCCTTCGTCAAAAGGCCGATGCCGATAAGAACGATAAGGCCGTTAAGGATCTGGTCATTCTATTGTTCGAGACTTCGATGCTGGCATCCGGTTTCTCCCTGGATAGCCCTCAGGTGCACGCCAGCCGCATCTATCGCATGATCAAGCTGGGTCTTGGCATCGATGAGGATGAGCCCATGACCACCGAGGATGCTCAGAGCGCCGGTGATGCTCCTTCTCTCGTTGAGGACACCGAGGATGCTTCCCACATGGAGGAGGTCGATTAAACAAACAAACACACACACACACACTCACACTCACCCCACTCAGCTCAATTAAGTTCCAATTCACACTCGCCCAGCAATTGCATACACTCACAAAATTACTTAAAAACTTGAGACACATTTCATATCTGCTTCTTGTTTTTTAGTTGACAACAGATTGGAGTTATTGTATGTTTCGGTTTACATATGTAATTTGTATTAACATTTTGTCGCGTTATAGGCGACAATATACGCTTAACTCACAAAAACAAAGAAACACGTTAAGTTAGTATCTTAAATAACACATTCACTTCATATACTGAGCAGTTGTCGTTTATAAGAAATTTCTAATTTAGAATCCAAGTAATTTATGTATTTGCAAATACAAAGACTACATATGCGCTAGCCATTTAAATGAATATGTAATAAGGTTGGATGATCGGATCGATGATAAACATAAACATAAACATATAAATAAAAAGCAAGTTGTGTTTAAAAAAACAGTAAATATCTAGTATTTAATTTACCATTAAAAAGTTGAAGTACATTAAGATTCACATGCTTTTTGCAGCAACTGTTCTATGGCCTCCACTGTGGAGACGCCTTTGCTGATGAGTATCAGTTTGTTTCGTGAACGTGAGCCCTTGTCTAGCGACACATCGCTCTTGCGTAGTCCCAGCAGTTTTGACAGGTATTTAACAAGTTCAGCGTTGGCCTCTCCTTCGGTGGGCGGCGCTGCAATCTGGACACCAACGCCTTCTAGGCCAACATCGGTAATGCCATTGTGTTTTGCGCCAGGTTTTGCCAGAATTTTAATGACAATGTTGCCGGTTTTGTCCAGTGTGACCGGCGTGTTATTGGCAACTGGTGAAACTGTCGCACTGCTAGCCGTCGGTGCTTTTGATTTTCCCTTGTTTTTGGACATTGTATGTGCGTAGGCAAATTTACAAATCCGTCGCATTAGTTTTATTTGGTTAATCAATTACTTTTTCATTTCATTTCTTACAAATCCTTCGTTAGCTTCTTGAAAAACCAAATGTGTTCACTGCAATCAGCTGCTTTTGAAGCCCACACACGACACAATTGTCGGAAATTGTTTTTTGCAAAAAAGTTTAAAAGCATCGATAGATCGATTTTTGCAGCATCGATGCTCATATAAAATTTAAGCCATCACTAGCTTTTAGGGGTCCCTCTCTCTACCCGATTATCGCCATTTGAATTTTTGGTTTTGACAGTACTGCAGCAAAGGAGAGAAAAGAACGAATTTCATCACTTCTGTTTAACAACATTAAAAAAAAAAAACAGGACTTTGCTACATTTTTGCCATATTACCTTCTGATTGAGTATCAAGACCAGCAAAGCGCAGACAAAAATATGTCTATTCTGCAGGATATGCCCAGTTTTAAGTGCATTTTGGTGGGCGATGGCGGCACCGGCAAGACGACATTTGTTAAACGGCATGTGACAGGCGAATTTGACAAGAAATATGTTGCAACTTTGGGCGTTGAAGTGCATCCATTAGTGTTTCACACCAATCGCGGCGCTATAAGTTTTAATGTCTGGGACACTGCTGGCCAGGATAAGTTTGGTGATTTGCGCGACGGCTACTACATTCAAGGCCAAGGAGCCGTTATTATGTTCGATGTGACATCGCGAGTCACCTACAAAAATGTCCCCAACTGGCATCGGGATCTGGTGCGGGTCTGTGATATTATTCCAATTGTCCTTTGTGGCAATAAAGTGGATATCAAGGATCGTAAGGTCAAGGCCAAAAGCATTGTATTTCATCGCAAAAAAAACTTGCAGTATTACGATATATCAGCGAAATCGAACTATAACTTCGAGAAACCGTTCCTTTGGCTCGCCCGCAAACTGATTGGCGACCCGAATTTGGAGTTTGTTGCAATGCCAGCGTTACTGCCGCCTGACATTAAAATGGACAAGGACTGGCAGCTGCAAATTGAACGCGACTTGCAGGAGGCTCACGCAACTAACTTGCCCGAAGATGATGAGGATCTCTAAGATAATTAAACAAAGGAATCAGTGACTGCGTCAACGACAGAATGATCCCAAATGCTGGCCTGTTAACAGCAGCAGCATGAACGGAACCGCAAAAACCAACTCGCACCAGTATAAGCCAAGCTTACTTAACACATTCAATTATACTTAAACAAAAATAAAACGAATAATACATCATTAAATCGATCCTTAATGCATAGCATTGCAAGCTTTCCAGAAGACTGCATTGAAAGAAAAATCCAAGTAGCAAGTTTATAAGTAAAAAATTATTATATATATTCATCATTGTATTTACTCATAGTATTTTCTAATCGTCCTCGTATCCGAAAACAACGCTTTAGCTTTTGCACAATATCAACTGTTGTCACAGCATTTTAAAATGCATATTAACTATAAATTTTGTGCTTGACCTCATGCACAATCAGCAAATAAGTAATTTGTTTGTGCGCAGGGCGGTTCGCAGGAATGCTTTTACAAGAAAGGCGCACAGAATAAGATTAGATTTTGTTAGCTTAAAAATTATTAAAATTACAAATGGACTTAAACTTTGCACATCGTGTATCAAAATACATATTGCATGCAATTCGTTGAATTCTGGAAAGCCAAGTTTGTCGTGGAGCTCGAATCTCTGCGGATGTTGCACATAATGCCGGGTTAGTTCAGAAGTTCAGTTACGAGGTTTTATTTAGGGAGAAGACGTCAGACCTGTGTTTCTGTATATGTTTGTGTGTTTGAATGTGTGTTGAGCTTAGGGATATAACTTTTGTTGCTGTTTTGGCTGCTGTCAAGCTTACGCTGCCCGAATCGATTGAATGATTTGGAAGATCGCTGATCCGCACACAACAAAGATAAACAAGGCGAGAAGCCAAGGTCCAACGGGATATTGCCCTTCTTTCGCTTTCTAAAAAAATCAAATAAACAAGAATAAAATGCGTGTTAGAAATGGGCAAAAGCTAAACAGTTCCAGAATAAGCGATAACATTCATGTCATGTCTCTCTCTCCCACACAGACATACGCATACAAACACGTACACTTGCAACAACAAAATCAATGACGGCGTGGCACTTTTCGGTATTGGTTTTGTTTCTAGATGGCGCGTGCACTGGCCGGATTCTTACTGCTAGTTGGTGCAGCCGAAGAACAGTGTGTTAGGCAATTTAAGAGTATATACACATAAAGATGTTTAATTTTAGTTAAAAACACCTACCGAGGATTTGGGTACATTGCCACGCATCGTCACATATTTGCTGGCCTTCTCATTTGCGACGCGCATTCTCTGTGGTGGTGCCATTTTTTGTGTTGTTGGTGTTGTTAGCACAAGATGTACTGAAAATTGTCAAATAAGATACGATAAGTAAATTCAATTGTTTTTATAGTTTATACACATTTTAGCCGATTTACCTGTGTTCAGACCGAAAATAACAAAACGAATGTGAAAGTACGTAGTGCGACACGTATAAAGAAGCCGAAGACAGCCCACTGACAGTTCGTGTGACAACTATGCCGCAGGGTTGCATTCGCGTTATAAATAAGCCGATCGATGACGATGACGATAACGCGCTTACGTACAGCTACAGCTGATTGCATTTTCTAGGGCGGCGTTTATTTACATCCTCTACTGTAAAATTTGCTGCAATTTTACAATAACAGCGCAACACAAAAACAAATTAATTTACCGCAGTCGCGTTCTGCACTGAGAAAAATCTAAATCGCAAAACACACACATAGCGATTAACCATTAAGCGAACAGGAGACTTGTGTCCGCAGTGTGCGGGGTGGAAACTAACATCTATTACACACACACAAAACTATGACGATTGATGGCACCACTCTGCCGTCAGAGCTGCTCGTGATACCACAACCTCTGATAGGTTTTTGTGGCTTGGATATTGCACGCCAGAGCTCCCATAAATCTGTTTGGGATGCGTTTAGCGGCACCCTGCATCGGAAACCAGCAGACCGGGATAGGGATCGGGCGGCTGTGCAATACAAATTACTTCCACCCAACTATGAGTTCCCCGTTGCGAAGCCAAAACGCGTCTCCTACGAGTGGTACCATCCCAAAGGAATACTTAAACGAAACTGGTTGCTTAAGCATCTGCATGTGCTGCCATCGGTCGTCGTGCTGTTCCAGGATATGGAGTGGAACGACAGCCAGTGGACAGAGAAACAGGTGCAGTGTGCGGCTATTGTGCAGGGTTTGAAAAATGCCCTTCAGGAGCGTTACACACGTCTTTGCCTTGTGCTGCTGCAGAAGGCAGCACCACTGCCTCCCGGTGAGGATATGCTAGCCGCCGAGCGCGCTGCAAGTTTGACTTCAGCTTGTGGCATTACGAGCAAAATGCTGTTCATATTGCCACACACAGAGCATTTAATGGGCTACACGTTGCGTTTAGAATCGGCATTTTTCGACATGACGCAATCCTACTATGCACTCATGTCCAAACGCATACGTGCCCATCGTGACCAACTGTCGGCAGCCCATACTACTCTCAAAATACGTCATCAATTCAAATTGGGCTTTGTTGCTGAAATGCGTCAGGAATTTATGCCAGCACAAAAGTAAGCAAAAATGTACTTAGTTTAAATAATTACTAATTATTATTCTGCTTCCAGACACTATTACCAGGCATATGGTAATTTGGACGAGATACGAATAACTGATGCCAACTGCATGGAAATTAAGACGATTGCCGGCTTCCTCAATTACAAAATGTGCCGCCTTATGTTTAAGTTGAAAACGCCTAGGGATTCCATTAATCAGTTTGTTGTGCACATTGAGAAGTACAAAAACAGCGTTGGTTTCAAGGATTTGGCCTTTGAGCATCATGCCTGGCTAAGTACGCAGTAAGCAGCCCATTAAATTCTCGTTTAAGGAAACAAAATACTCTTGCCAATGGTATAATACCCAATAAATTAAGCAAGAGTGTTAAAGTCCTTTGGACCCTAGGTATTATATTGAATATTGCTAATAATTTTTACTTACAGGCACTCTGTTTTTGCTGAGCTATTTTGTGAGGCCATCAAAAATGGCTTGCCGGCTTTGCAAACTCAGCACCCGGGCATTTACTACCAGAAAGCTGCCGAATACGTAGTCAAGCGACGTGAAGCCGCCCTACTAGCCAGCAGTACGCTTTTACCGGATGCGACGCCACTTCAGGTGGTCTCAAATTTGTACACAGAGTACTTTGGAATACGCGCCGTAAAAACTGGGGACCCCGTTGCTGAGCAGCAAGCGAATTTGCAACTTATCGAGCTGGAACGCAACTATAATCACTCGACAGCAATTATTGGCCTGCTAAGTCAAGCGATGGCCCAGTTTAAGATCTACAAGTGTTTAAGATTCCGCAAGAAACTCGCCATAGACATGGCCGATGAGTATCTACAAAGTGGTGATCACGCCAAAGCGCTAACGTGAGTATCTGTTATGTTTTGAATAGTGAAAACAATCTAAACGTTTTACTTAATTTGCAGTTTATATTCCCTAATGTTGCCCGACTATCGTCAAGAAAAATGGTCCACAATATTCAGTGATGTTCTTCTAAAAACCCTACGCTGTGCGCTGCTATCAGCTTCTGTAGCTGATTACATTGCCTGTAGCATTGAGGCGTTATCTTTGCAGCATCATGGAGAACAAAAGGAGCGGGTGCTGCTTCTAGAGAATCTGTGGCAAGTGTTTCAGAGTGTACCGCCACTGCCCCAAACTCAACTGACGCCCGAGATTTATGCACTGTGGAGAACTGCGTTATCAAGCGTAAAATCACCAATTCAAATCGATTTAGACAAGGTCAGAGATGTTCTAGAATTGTGCGCCACATTCCAACAAATTCAGCTAAACAACAACGACGTTTTGCAGCTAAATCTTATAGTGCGGTGAGTTGTTAACATTTCCCAATATTTAATTAATACTTATCTCATCCTTTTATAACTGCAGGGTTATCACCGATGTGCCGCTGCGCATACGCAGTTTTCAAGTGCTGCTCGCTGATGCGAATAATTCACAAAATAGCTACAAGCTAGAGGCGCTTAAGTATTTATGCTTTGCAAATCTACTGCAGCTGCGTAACCAGCAGCAGGAGCAATTGGACCCGAAAACATATGAGAAGAATATGCGATTGGAGCCAGGCTGTTACTATCAGCTGATGTGCAGCACAGAGGCCCATCAGTTCAATGAGAATACCCAACTGCGTATAGTGCGATTGGAGGCGCTTATGGGCACTGATCAAGTGGGTGCATTGCTCACATGCAGCGCCAACTATACACGTCAACCGTTCAGGCATCATACGCGCACTCGTGATCTTGATGATAATCTGACAATCAATCCCATTTGCTATATTGCGCCAACGTAGGTCAAAACGCTTCGTACCGGAAGCTATCAATATTTTTATCCAAACATCAATTGCATGCAGTCATCATTTAACGCTCCGTTAAACTTTTATTGCAGCTTCCATTTGAACACGCAAACAAACCTTGGCCATGTGACGAACGATAGCACAGCAACAGCCGACGCTGCAGTAATAACAGCAACAACAATGCTGGTCAATGAATATTATCCAGTGGTGACCACCATAAGCAATCCCTATAATGTCTATCTACAGAATGTTTGTGTGCACATCAGCGTTCCTCTAGAGCTACGCAACAGCGGTGAGTGGCATGTACTGATACGATTTATGATTTATAAAATGAAGTCCATATTCCTTAATACGCATGTGTGAAAACCAAATCTATATAGTTTTCCGACATGACCATTGTTGACCATTTTGTTTTTAACCTTTATTAATCACATTTTGGTTTTAACTACAAGACTAACGCCTTATCAATAAAGCCGCGCACAGTTTTAACACTTGTATAGACGCCGGGATAGTTGCGTCTACCGCAACCCAAACCCCAAGACACAATGCCGCACAGTTGATTTTGAAAAACAGCTGGACCACCTGAATCGCCCTCGCAGGCATCCTTAACACCCGGTCCCGCAGCACAAAACATTGTGTTACTAATCGTTCCCCGGAACTTGTATTGATCCATGCAGCTCTTGCGTGTGACCAGAGCAACTTCCACGCTTCTCACATGCTGTGATACCTGTTTGGTATTCTCTGCAGTCTTGCCCCAGCCGGAGACTTTGATGAGATTGCCTGCTTGCCAGTCGGATTGGTTGCACAGTGGTATGGTTGCGATATTGGAGCCCACTAGAGCCGATTGTAGCTTAAGCACTGCCACATCTGAGTGCAGCGTGCGCATATTGTATGCCTTGGGCGTATACACCTTGATCACATTGCGTCGCACACCCGTCGCATCCGTGAGCAGTGTGGCACCGCCAACCACCTGAATTCTGTTGGCAGCCACACCTTTGACACAATGAGCTGCCGTTAGGACATGAGTGGGTGTGATTAGTGTGCCACCGCAAATGAAAGAGCCATCGATGCGTAAATTAATTAAATATGGAACACTGCTTATATCGACCAGTGTTCCGCCAATAATTCGAGCACCCGCCACATTGGCGACCTTGCCATTAGCTATCCGAAGCGGGAGCATAAGTAGCACCAGTAGCAACGAATACGTTTGCATTGGTTATTCATATATACAACAAACAGACATTACCGCATATTTTTGTAAATATTTGCTTAAAGCTTCCCGTTTGCCCGACACGTTTCCTAGCTGATTCGATCCAGTTGTGCAAACAGAACAGCGTTACAGTTACTTTGTTTAAACCACAACCGGTTGCAGATCCGAGTCGGCTCGCGCGTTTGTTTGCACTGCCCTTATATGTATGCGCCAATCCACCCACACTCAGCACTATGAGGAAATATACAATTGTAACATTGTTTTATTGTGCAAATAATAATAATTATTATTTTTGTTAATATAATCATTTCGTGTGCGGCCCATCGCAAGTATAACTCCATTAAAAACCAGAGCAACAACCAGCTCAGATAAATACTTAAATACTAGTTTCGGTTATTTAATCGTTTTTGACCTTGCTACCCATTAGAACGTTCATCATTTTCTTTGCGAGAGTCTATATAATGTGATCAATCGATCATCTAAAACAGATAATACAAATTGGTCAATGACTCGTGGAACATAGAATCGCACTAAATATTGTTGTAATTATCATAATGATCATATGATGACATATTTGATATATTATTAATCAAGTCATTAGGGAATATTCATATACATTTGTTCTAAACACATTGCTGAATACATTGCCCCACCATTGTTAGCTTGCCAATTTTTGCAATGTTTGTTCAATAAAAGTTCGCACACGGTTGCTAGCTACATTGGTGTATACGCCAGGATAGGCGGCTCGAGCACAACCGAATCCCCAGGAAACAATGCCACAAACATCACCACGATGGACAAGTGGACCGCCAGAATCGCCGGAACATGAGTCCCTTAGACCACGCACGGCGGCACAGAGCATGGAATCGCTGAGCTTTGCCTTTCCAGCGTACGCCAGCTGACACTCCCTTTGGGGCAAGACACGCACCAGAGCTGTACGCACTTGAGCGGCTGGCTGACGACTGCCCTCACTTTGGATGCCCCAGCCGCTGATCCGTACATATGCATTGTTGGCAGGTGCAGTGCGGCAGGGCGCAATTGTTGCTATTTGACCAGGTGAGAGAGGCACCTTAGCGGCTAGCTGTAAAATGGCCACATCCATGTCAAAAGTGTTTGGGTCATAGCCGGAGGCAATGTAGAATCGAGCTACGTTGCGTACGACTGGTGCCGCTTCCTCCAATCGACTGGCGCCCGCATGAACCGTGTAGTCCTTGGGCTGTTCGCCATAGACACAATGTGCGGCACTTAGCACAGAGCTGGGCGAGAGTAGAGAGCCGCCACAAATAAAGTTGCCACCACGACGCAGATAGACCAAGTAAGGCAACTGGCCAATGCTCGTCTCCTGGCCACCAACAATGCGTTGTCCAGCGGCAATTTGAGGCAGCCAAAGCACCACATAACACAACCACAACCAGATCATGGCGTGTCCAGACTGAGATAAACATAAAAAGCAATTGCAACACATCAATTTGTTGACTAATTTATTGAATGCTTATATCAATAACAATCTGAAATTATATGCAGCCAAGCAATTTAATGCATCTCACCTCGACACTCATCACAATAATGCAATTAGAGGAGGAACACAAAACAAAATAATGTTGGAATAGTTTTTAAAGATTCAATGGAAGGGCAAAAAAAAAAAAGCCAAAAAACTTTGTTAGCAATGCTTTTCGACAAAACTTTTCAAAACCCAAGACATTGTTGGGCTACTGAGTCTTGTGTATACGCCAGGAAAGCCAAAGCCACAACCGTAGCCCCAAGAGACAATACCAACAGTGCGTCCATTGTACAGGATGGGACCGCCAGAATCACCAGGACATGCATCGCTGGCATTTGCACCCAAGGCACAAAACATATTTCCGGTGATGGCTTCAAATTTACTCATTTGCTGGACACATTGTTGTTGTGGCACCCGATTGACATGGGCCACCTGCAGGCATTGGTTCCAATATTGATAGTAATTATTGGTCATGCCCCAGCCCATAACGGTTAGATTGGCATGATTGGGCACCTCATTATAGTCAATTTGCAGAATGCCCGCATCAGCGGGTATGTCAAATGATTGTCTCAGTTTAATAATCGCAATATCCGAGTCAAGACTACGTTGGGCATAATACTGAGGTGGTATCCAGCTAAACCATGCTTGACGCACATCTTTCTGAGCGCTTGCTTTGCCCAGACACTGTTGCTGGGCATGCACATAGAGATCTTGAACGTTCTGCTGACGCTGCTCCAGGCAATGGGCGGCCGTAAGAACACAGCTTGGTGAAATTAAAGCTCCGCCGCAGCGAAACTGCTGGCCACGTCGCAGTGTTACCAAATAGGGATAATCACCAATCGATGCTGTCTCACCACCAAAGATTTTGCCCAAAAATCCACTTGGCAACGCCCACAGCAACTGGAACAGAGCTGAACAGGCAAAGAGTTTAAACCACATTTTCACTGAAGATTAACAGGAGTGCTGGCTTTTTATAGTTCACAATGACGAAATCTGCAACATTCCCCAACTAATTGAGTGCAGATAAGCGTAATCTTTGACTAGTTTATTGTTATTCTATACAAACATAATGGAATCTACAAGCTAGGCACCATAACAAATTAGGAATACAGTGTCATGATGTCCATAAACCAACGTCTTATCGCTGGCACACTGGTATAGACACCAGGCTCACGGCTGGCGCACTTGTAGCCAAAGGAGACAATGCCCACCAGTTTGCCGCGATAGGTCATTGGACCACCGGAATCACCATCACAGGAATCCCGTCTAAACGCTTTTGCCGCACACATCATGGAACGTGTGATCTGCTGTATGCCTTTATAGGCGATGCGACAGGCAGCATTTGACCAAACCGGCATTATTACACTGTGCACCACACGTGCCGTTTCCGATGAACTGGGTCTAACGACGCCCCAGCCAGACACTTTGACCAGGCTGCCCGGTGGTGCTGGCTGTGAGGCTAAACCGATAGTTGCCACATTTGTGCCAAGCATTTCGCGATCGAGATACAAGGCCGCCACATCCATGTGCATTGTACGCATATTGAACTCGGGTGGAATGGCAACCAAGTCAACTAGCCGTTGGATGGCATTTTGAGCACCCTGCTCGGAGGAGCCGCCGTAAACACGAAGTGCCTCAATTTGCACATTCTGTACGCAGTGAGCTGCTGTGATTACCCAGCGTGTGGTTATAAGGGATCCACCACAGATTTCATCGTTTGCTGAAACCTGAACCAGATATTTCAGATCCCTGATGTTTGCCACAAAGCCACCAATAATGCGTGGCTGGATCTGTATTTGTTCGGTTCCATTGGCCAGAAGCATACTGGCCAAGTGAAAGACTAGTGCCAAGAGCTGTGATCGATGCATGTCTCGGGTAACTGGAAAAACTTATGCTTCATGGGGTAGTAGGCCAAGTGCTTATATACCATTGTTTTGCTAACAACAAATCTGAGCCCCAAACGAAATCAACATTTGCACAAATGTTTCGAAATAATTTAACAAATAATTAGTAAAATTAGCTCTTTGAGTTGTTTGTAAAGTTGGCACTTTAAGAGAATGCTTTTAACTTTTTTCAAGTGTTTAAGCTCAAAAAGATCAGAGCAAATAGAAGAGTTAAGGCGTTTAAGCAAACCTTGTCTCTTATACTAACTTTAAAGTAAACGAGAAACATAAGTTTTCAATAACAGACTTCCAACAAGCTTTTCATGTTTTTAAAACAATGAAATCTTTAAGTTTTTAAAAGAGTCAAAGTAAAGAATTAGGAAACTAAACATAACCAACGCCCTGCCATTCTTGTCCTTATTATATTTTTAATTTTACTCCATTAATTAGTCGCTATAGTATTCCGAATCCATCGACGCATATTACCGACATTTGTGTACACACCGGGATAACCTCGTTCAGCGCATCCTAAACCATACGAAACAATACCAGTAACTCTACTGTTTTGGTAAACACCGCCGCCAGAATCACCGCTGCATGAATCTTTATTTGGGGCTGCTGCACAGAACATATAACGCGTGATGGTCGCTGATTTTCCGTACGCTGCCTGACACCTGTCCCGTCTGACCACACGAAGCTGCACTGTACGCACAATTTCGACAGGATTGCCACCCTCTTGGAAGGCGCCCCAGCCGCCAACGAGCACCCTGGTGCCTGGTCGTGGTCTTCTTTGGGCCAAACGAGCAACAGCAATATTTGTGCCCGTCATCGTGGCGTTAAGCTTTATCAGTGCTGCATCTCGGTTCATTGAGCGACTGGTAAAGCCGGATGCCACGAATATAGAGCTGACGGTGCGCAGGACACCATCTGTGCCATTATTTGTGGCTGTGCCACCGATGACATAGAATCGGCTTGCTGCATTTCCCTTCACACAGTGTGCAGCTGTCAACACCCATTGAGGGGCAATGAGAGTGCCTCCACAGAGAGCGCTCGAACGATGCACCTGCACCAGCGATGGTATTCTGCTAATCGATGCCGTTTGTCCGCCCACAATGCGTGGCTCCACACCGCCAACAATGCGGGCAGTTACTTGATTTCCGCCAACTCGATTAACTCTCTGACGTCTTCTGTTCACTCTATTGTTCGCCCTATTGCCATTGCCGCCCACAATGCGTGGCTGGATGCGATTGCGTCTCAATGCAGCGTTGCCTCGTCCGGCCACTCTTGTGCCAGTGCCAGTCGCAATGCGTGGCTGAACTTGGCTCCTGTTGCGAGCACCAACCGCAATGCGTGTTCCTTGGCCATTATCATTGCGGCGTTGCGCAGCAACCCACTGATCCAGCAGCAGTACAAGAAACACCGGATATAATACCAAACTCAAACGCATCTCGATAGAATGTAGAATGTGTAGGCGAATTAACCTTTCTAGCGCTTTTATGCTCTGCAAATTGCCAAAAACTAATACACACATGTTAAACATAGAATAGTCAACTGTGCAAATAGTTGGCTATAAAAACTCTTAAGTTGAATGGGCCAGTAGGGCCTTGTGATGTGCTGCACAGCGTCAACAGCAAAAACGTGTGTTTTTTGGAATCCAATGATACGCGCAAATAAGCATATTTAGTAACAATGGCTAAATTGGCATGTGTGTGTGTTGTTATTGCGCATTTAAAAATAGCTACAAAAGGATTGCAGAAAGTCAAACAAATGCCAAATGATACCCAACTTATGATATAACTTTGTTTGCACTGAAGCACAAGTCAGAGTCAATATTCAAATGCCAACTGCAAAACAAGCTGCAGCGACCTCTAGCGTTCGCTTCAATAAATAACAACGCTGTTATCGATAATCCAAAAAAAATCGATCTTAAGGCAAACGTATTTTGTTTTAAATTTTTTTATAATAATACTCATTGGCTCAACTTAATCTCATTTTGTTTTAGAGTAGCTTTTAATAGCAATATCTATCCATATTGTATGTTATCCATTCGTATAAATGCGCCACACTGGTGTAGACTCCAGGACTGTCTTCGCGGGCACAGCGATTCGCTCTAGCCCAGGAGACAATGCCCACCAGCTGGCCATCGGCATTGACTACCGGTCCGCCAGAGTCTGCATCACAGGCATCCTTATGGCCAGGCACTGAGGCGCAAAACATACTATCTGTTAGATTTCTATAGCCTCCATACAGCTGTTGACACTTTTGGCGCGAGAGCACCTTCACCTGAACGCTGTGCAGCTGATTGGGTAGCTGGATAAAACGCTCATCCGTTAAACCCCATCCGGAGATGCGAATATAGCTGTCGATAGCTGGTGGCTGCCTGGCTAGACGAATGGATGTAATCTGTGGTCCCTGCAACGGGTTCTGCAACTGCAACAGTGCCGCATCGTAATTCAATGTGGTTCGATTATAGCCTCGAGGAAAAATGATGCGATTAACAGCGCGCGCATTACGCATATCCCTCAGATAGGTAACACCACCACGCACCACATAATCCGTTGGTCTGTGCTCCTGTTCCTGCAGACAGTGTGCGGCTGTAAGCACACAGCGTGGTGTTACCAAAGATCCACCACACTGAAAGTCACCACGTCTTCGTATATTCACCATATGCGGCTGACTTTTAACACTTATGCGATGACCACCCACGACGCGTGGCACACGAACATTGTACTCGTTGTGGGACAAACTGCTTCTTAGGAATAGTAACACTAGTAAATAGGAGCGCATCTTGAGCTTAACGCGGTTATGAATCAACTGTCGCACGCGACTCAAATGCATCCACTATATATATGAGTGGAAGGCCATGGACGTTACTAACCTTACCCAATTACAACAGCACGTAAAAAGCAAAACACTTGTGTCCACACACCATTGAACTTGCACAGAATCCAAAGAATCCACACGTTGTTTTTTAAACACTGTTTCCACATACACATTACCTTTGTTTACTTTTTGTACCAATAATAAGTGTTTTGCTCTCTTTTAACAGTTTTTCTCACCACGGACGTTTCAACCGGTCGGCAAAAGCTGCACTCACAGATCCAAATCGATGTGGGTGAACTATCTGGTCATGGCAGCAATACGGCAACCTATTATATATTTAGTCTGGTAGAGACAGAGATTAAACTGCAACAGCGTCTCAGCTACATATTGGATGTGGATCGCAGTGCAAGCGGAGCAGGTGTTGCTGTCAGTGCCGGCGAAAGCACAACGCCCAACAGTGCTGAGACAACGCCGGAACATGTGAAAACTGTAAGCAGCAACAACCTGGCGGCAATATCGCCCGTGCAGATAGAGTACCTGGAGGAGACGAGGTTGCGCAAGTCACGTGAAGACATCCTGACTGTGCGCTGTGCCGGCGACTTTAAGTTTAGTGCACGATTCTATACACTCAATCGGCGGCCACTTAGCCAAGTGTATCGTGGAGAGAACTTTTTGCTGCGCGCCAATACAGAAGTGCTGGCCCTGGATGAGTTGGAGATACTGGATAGCTTCTTTATATGTGTAAGTTGATGAGTATGTAAACCCCTCTACAATAGTAACAACTTAATATTCATTTGACAGGATCACAATTTAGTGCAATCGAATTACAGTTTTAAGCGTAAGAAGTATACGAACAAATACAGAGGTGGGGAGCAGCTGGAAAGTGTTATTGTGCTGCGCACAAATGCCACACTGCAGGATTGGACGACGGCCCGAGATCTGGAGCGATCCAAGTCTGAGGAAAATGTGCCCAGTAAGTTCATAAGTCGCCAGCAAAAGGCGCAGCTTGCAGCGATTCACGTTGGCGATACACCATCGCAGGCAACCAATGCAACAATGAATGCGTATATGAGTAAAAGCCTGTTGGCCAAGATACCCACAACGATGACCATCATCAATAACAATCCGGCACTGCAGCAAGCAAATGCGAGCGGAATCATGAGCAACTCCATGCATTCCGACGACGGCAAGCTGAGCATTACTGGTCCCGACGATGGTGCTATGTTGCCAGCCACTGGGCAAGATGCGCTCAAGAGCATGCGCGTCGTATTTAACAAGGCACTGGAAGCGGTGCAGGCCACCGGCCATTGTCGTGGCTTTATCAAAGGCGTTTACACGCTCGATGCTGCAGCTTCATCTGTGACGCTACCCAAATTCGGCATCTTTTGCATACGTTGGCGACGTGCAGGTGCCAAGGAGGAGAACGAATCGAAGTTTATCATAAGTGGCCTTGCTATAGCGGAGCCGCCGCTAAACATCTACTGTACCATCGAGGAGAAGATGTTTGTTAAAATGCCAATGGCCTTTAAGGTGGTGCTAAAGAATCCCACAATGCATGTGCTGCACTTGATAGCTACGTTGGCCATCAGCAAATCGGATAACTTTATATGCTCCGGTCATAAGCAGGTGAATTGACACACAATCGAATATTAAGTTCAACTACTAAATAACTTTCTCTATTAGCTGGATGTTTCCATAATGGCCTACGATGAGAAGGAGCTGGTCTACAATTTGTATCCACTGCAGGTGGGCTGGCAGGAGTTGCCGGTGCTGACCCTGGAGTACAATACAAAAGCCGATCCGCAAAAGAACGATAGCCAGAATGCACTGCTCGATGAGCTGGTGCAGCGAGCGTTGCCCAAGCGTGTCTTTGTGCTGGTAAGACACTGACTCTTGAATATTTTGTTAACTTAACTAAATTTGTGATTCATTTCAGCCACCGTTAAAGCAGCAGACCAAGTAAATATTATGTTCGAAGAGTTTCGCAATTTGAAGTGCATAGTTAATCTAAGTATTTAAAAGTCTATTGTGGTATGTGAAAAACAGCTTCTCCAACTCTTCATTTGTATATCTTAATTCGTTTTATTTGATTAAAGTTAAACAAAACCAGAGTTTGCAATAACATAATATAAAGTTAAACAGACAGAGAAACAAACACATGCATACATGTAAATAGTTATATTTATAATGTTTATAGCGTAATACTTGAGTGCGTGTGTGTGTGTATATGTATGTGTGTGTTGGTTATGTTTGCATGCGTGTGATTGTATTGTAGTATGTATTGATTGTAAAAGGTTCGATGATATTCCTTTTGGGCAAGTTTGCTGATACGCGGTTTTTCACATCGTTTAAAAAGTCCCATATAGAATATTCATAAACATATAAATATATAGGATATATATATAAATAAACAATACTAATTAAAGTGCAATACTCGATTTTAATCCGATCTCTTTCCGCCCGATGGAAACTTAAAAACGCCGCCGCCTTTTCTTTGGTTGCGATTTTCGTTCTGCCAATACAAAAAGGAACAAATTATAAAAACGGATATATGTATATTTACCTGTTACCCTCCACTTACCAGCAATCGATTGCCAAAGAGCATTTTCGCCTTGTCCTCCTCCTGGGGCGTAGCTCGTTCTCCAGCTGACAACACCGGCTGTCGTCGATGGATTTGCAGTTTCTGTTTGATGGCCTGTGAGACAATGACACGTCTGCTAACAGACTTCATGGCCAGGAGCAGGTCGAGCCAGGTCCAGGTGACATTGTGATACTCAAGCGTTGGTATGACCAGCGAGTAATCTGTAATGTCCTCTAGATTCTTCTCCTTGTTGCCCTTGTAGCTAACACGCACCGGCACCTCGGGTATTTTAATGTAGATGAAAAGTTTGTTCTTTTCGGCACGCTCCTTCATCTTTTCCACATCGTCTTTTTCGATCTTGACATAGAACTCGGAATCTTTGGCACTCTTCTTGCTCTTGGCCGCACGCTTGGACGACGAAGACGTTGATTTGGCTTGTAAATTCGTTGTAGATGCTGAACTAGTTGATGCATTGTCGTCCAGCTCATCGCTGATTTCCGTTTCGGTTGCATCACGATCCGGAAAGCAGAACTTTAACATGGTGCTGTAGAACTTCTTGGTGATTGCAATGGTTATCGGTGCCACATTGATCTCAAAGTGATCCTTAACGGAAATGCCACCTACAGGTGGTTTCTCCCTACAGAATATGCGTAACACTCGCTTATGTGTGTCCACTGGCATATCTTTCTGTATCTCTGTGGCCAGTAGGACATCGCGATAAATTTCACGTGGCAACAGATTCTCCATGCGTATATTACCCAATTCTAGCAAATGCTCCACAGAGTCATCGCTTTTCGACTTCTTAGTGTAGAGAAAGGCGCTCAGCACCAAATCAGCAATACCAATCTGGCCATCAGTTTCCGTCAGTCGCCACTGGGCACGTTTGAAACAAATCTCATTGGCACGCACCATTGTCACCGATTTATCCGATAGCACATTGGATATCTTGCTTAGCTGGGAAAGTTGCGTCTCCTTGTAGCATAACAGCATCATGTCCAACTCCTCGCTGTATGTGTTAAGCTCCTCCTTGCTTTCGCGGATCTGTTGCTGAACGCGATCGAAATCATCACGCAACTCGAGCGTGTCGCCTTCTTCAATGCGCTCCTTGCTAATCAAATGGATATCCTTCTCCAGCGAACGTATCTTCATAAGCAGACTGCGTATGACCGTCTGCTTCTGCTGTATAGGTCGCTTCTGATCCTCGGTAGAGTGCAACTGCAGTTGAAAGCGCATCCTGGCCAACTTCTCGGCAGCTTGCTTACGTTGCGGCTCTACATAGAGCAGCAGGTTGTTAACAATATCCAGGATCATAGCGTACTGCAACGAATTGGTGCACACGTCTAGATCGTGATGCATAAGCGTAAACGCATCAACGGGATCGTCCTGCTTCTCCCAGGGGGAGAGCGTCTCCTCAGAAGGCGGTGGCGGCACCTCAACAATGCTATTGGGATCAATGGCATCACCATAACTGACATAAAAGAACTCGCATTTACATTTGGACACAATGCGCTGCAGCTGCACAGGCTGCGCCTGACCAGAATTGTCACTGAGGAAAGCGCCCACAGTTTCGGAGACAACGCCTCCCACACTACGTCCGCTGCCCACCAAATGTGATATGTCTTCGGGCAAATGATTATTTATCACAGTCTCATCCTTGTCTTGTATGTTGTCTACTGTTAGCCACATGATCTCCTTCTCCAGCAGCGAATCGTTGTCGCCGGCACTGACTGTCGCATAGTACTGCATGCACTCCAGCAAACCCTTCCACGTTGTCTTCGAGATGAGCGAACGATCCCGCCAAACGGGCCGATGCTCGCGTTGTAGTATCTCCGCCTTGGCGGCACTAATGATCACATATCCCGATGTTTCACAGCCCTTGAGCAGCACCTGCGAATTGACCAGACTAATTGACCAATTTTCATGTATAATATCCTGCACAGAGCACGCTTGGAGACCCTGCAACTGCAATTCCCTGGACTGTGTGCTGTGATCATCACTGTACACATTGAACTTATGATCAGCCTCCGCAATGAGTTGCTGCAGCATAGCAGTGGCATGTATTTGACCAGGTGCCTTCTTTAACGATGCATTCGAATTGGCAACTGCAAAGAAAAAGCCATTAATATCACAGAGTACAAGGTAGACAATAATATGCACTTACTTGGGAGCACCTCGCTGCTGGTGCTGGATAATGTTATGGTGCTATCGCTACGCTTGTGTTTCTGCATTGCCGAGTTGGCTGCCTCCTTGCGATAGCTTTTCACTGCCTCGGTGGATAGATTGTTCTTGAGTTTCTGTGACTTCATAAAAGAATCGAACAGTGCAAATGCCACATCCCGATTGCTCTTGGTCCAGGCACCCTTAAGATCGTATACAACCAGCTTGTGCGTGGGTGTTGTACTTTTGTTTTTCGCATCCTCCTCTGCATTGTTGGCTGTTGTGGGCATCAATGCCTCCCTGCCATAGGACACCTTGGCAACACTCAGGAAATAGAAGCGCACAATTTTAAATGCGTCTGCGGCGCTAGCCAAATTCTCAGAGCTGCTATCCAACTTCTCAGTGACAATGCTCTTTAGCCAGATCTCTGCATCGTTAACCTCACAGTTCATGTACACCGTAGACCAATCCGCACGGGGTCTGTGAATCAAGCCATCATCAATGGGGTTCAGTGTTAGGCAGTACTCCGAACTAAAGGAGACGCGTCGTCCGTTCAGCTGAAAGCCCTTGTGCAAAGCATGCGACATCCAGTAAAGTACTTGAAACTTGTGCAAAGACATCTGCAGATTGGCCTTCTTATAGTGCCGGCTTAGCTGCTTCTTGCGCGGCCGCACATTATTGAACACCGGACCACGTCGTGTAGGTCGCGTCACGCCCGACAGGATGAGTTTGAGACTCTCAAACCAACGCAATGTACTGCCATATAGCACTAGACTTGGTATATCTAGCTCCATCTCCTCGCCAACCTTAGGCTTCGTTTCGAACGAGACCCAAATGTTAAGGTTAACCGAGCGAAAGGCTCGAAAGGAATCGTGCACCTGGTTGCTTGAGTATTCGGGCAGCTTGTCTGGCGCACAAGGCATAACAGCATGATGATCATTGGGATTGGCCAAACAAACCCAATTCAATTTAAATGTCAGCTTCAGATTAGGAAAGTGCAGCAGTCGACAATCATCGTAGCGCGATGCAGTTCTCACAGTTACCTTAAAGTTAATAATAAAATGATAAGTTCCAATTAAGAATTAAAAAATTCGCATCTTACATTCAGCTCTCCCTTAAACATAATCTTGGCATTTGTCCAAACAATGCCGCAGTTATTCCAAGTCAGCTCCATTTCCTCGGTGGTGTTGTAAGGATCAAGTGAGGCATGCAACAGGACCGTAAACTGTTTAGCAATCAGAGTTAAACGTCCATGCAGCAGCAGACGCATCTTGTCCCAAAATGGCAGCGGCGGACTGGGATCCTTCGAGGGAGCTGAGATCTTTTCAAAGCTTAAATTACATTGGGCCATAACCGGTTCCCAGCAGGGCCCAAAAGCATAGCTACAACTCTCCAACTCGCAATCGAAATCATGATAGAATTTAATCGTTGGCATGCTGCGTTGCACCACATCCGTCTGAAAGGGCTCACCCACTTCCACGAAGACATCGCGCTTGGCGCGCTTCGAAGGCATTTGCTCGGCGCCACAAAGATTTCCATAGAGTCGCATGCTCTTCACATAGAACATGGGTTGTGGAAAGTCTCTAAATGAAGTAAGTACAGCAATTTAAGTTTTTTAATTGTGTTAAATAAAATGTTTCTTCTTACCGCAACATAAACTTCCATTCGGAGCAGCTAATGTTGACGCCGCGACACCAGAGCGTCGTAAACTGTAGTCCCTCCTCCGGCCAGGGGCTTTCGGAGTCAATTTCGCGCATAGTACGTGTCACATTCTCATAACCATGAATAGAGGTATCTGCCATTGCCAGTATCTCTACATCCGTCATAATCCAGGCAAGTAAGCGTGTGCGCACTGGACCACTTTCGCGTATCTTTTTCGAACGCTGAATATAGATCTCCGAATTCTTCTTGACCAGATTTGCGTATAGTTTTTCGATGGTGCCAGCAGGGACAAGCAGTCGTTCCGAGCACAGTTCGGCAATCTTCTTATCGAATAGCGATTTACGCTTAAGGCTTTCTAGATATTCATCCACCAACAGCACATAATTATCACGAAGTTTCACCTCAAAGGGATCATCACTTATCTCGAGCAAGAACTCCTTGATCTTGATGACCCAATCACTGGGCAGCGGTGAGTTGACTGTAAACGGTTTCTTCTTGTAGTTGTGCACCAGTTTGAGCCACTTGAAGTGCGTAACGCATTCGTTATTGATAGCATCATAGAAATCATGATCGTAGGGGAATATTGCTTTAAAGGAACCAATCGTAGTCACCCAGACTTTGTTGGAGGGCAGCACAAAGCCGGGAAAATTAAGACGCTCATGGCTAAGGGTCTCCATGTGCGCCAGCGATTGCATGTCCAGCTCCTTAACTGTAAAGATATGCTGATCATCGATTTTGACAAAGACATTCTCCGCATAGATAATGTTACGATCCTTGTGGCTGAAGAAAAGATTCTCCACAAATATCTGAATTGAATGTCTCTCGGACAGTTTTAGTTCACATATAGTGCTTCGCTCCGCAGAAAGCTCTATTATGAGCGAACGTTTGTGTTTCGGTGTTGTCTCTTTAGCAGTTGGCGGCACTGCTACCTCCGCCTTAAGGTCCTGCATGTCGCGCACTAACGTCAAGAGATGCATATGCAAATTGGAGTTCCACATCGCCTCTGTATTTCCGGGTATATAAATGGACAGTTTGCCGGGTTGGCTATCTGTCTCAGGCTGATGCTCGAGACGAATCATTTTGCAGTTGGCAAACACATCCGAAAAGTCGGTAAGACACAGCGAAGAGGCAGTCATTGAGCGCATGATGGCCATTTGGAACTCTTCCAGTTTAAGAGTGGCCAAATTATGAGCACGTGTCAGATTTATCTCTGAGAAACTGAGCAGCATGAACACGTTGTGATGGTTCACAAAATACGCCGTAATATCCTTGACTTTGACGGACACACGCAAAGCGGTGCTCTGCTGTTCCATGGAGGTGCTGCTGCTATTACGTCGTTGTGAATGCTTGGCACGCTTTGTGCTCAAGCCACCGTACTGTTTAATGCACCACATTGACTTGACAATAAACTCCGCAAGCTGCATGCTGTACTCGGTACGGAACGTGTGTATAGAGATGTCCAATTTGGTGGTATTTGCATAGGAACACAGCTTGACCAGACTGACGCCCAGGAAAAATGGTGAGCCTGGTGAATGGGTCTTTTTAAGATTATTAGTATCGTTGTTGGAGTTGCCTAGATTGGACCACAATGTCTCAACCATCAATTCCATGCTCCATTGCCGCTTATTGAGCAGCAAATTAAGAAACTTATTGCGATAGAGCGAACTGCGTTTCTCCTCTATTTGCTCCAGCAAAAAGCGTGTGTGACTAACGCTCATTGCGATATGCTCATCTTCCAGTTTCATAAGCAGCGATACGTTCCAGAGCTCCGCACAGCCTTTGACCACAATTCGCTGCATGATCCATTCCAGAATGCCACCATCGCGCCGCTGCTTGGCTGGCGAACCAGAGGGCGTCACTGCATCCAGTCCTAGATTATCCGGCAATGACATTTGTTTATGGCCCAGCTGCAACAGCTGATGACTACCCGTTGCACGCTGTCGTGCCAGAAAATTGTTATTAACGAAATCATATATCTCGCTGTGATTGTAAATGATTTGGAATGTTTTTAACTTCACGTATAGATTGAATATGTCCTTTTCCAGCTAAAATCGATTAAATTAATTGAAACAACAGAATGAGTTTTAATTACATGATCAACTTACCACCGAGTCAATGGTAAACTGTTCCACAAAGAGCAGCTTTTCGTATTTGGTATCAATGTCCAAATGCTGAAAGACAAGCTTTGCCAGCATTGAGGGCAGCAGTGTTTTCTCATCTACTATTTTTGAATTGAACTTGCCCGTTATCTAAAAGGTAAGTGAAAATCATCTTTAAAGTTTTCTCCTAACTAACTACTGATAGAAGACTTGATTTCTTACCGTAAACAGCTGCAACTTGGCACTAAAGTCATTCTGGGAGTTCTCTTTGACCGCCGAAAATGTTGCTGCCTTAACGCTGAAGTTAAAGTTCTTTGGTATTATAGGAGCCAACTTTTCATAGTTGTCATTGTCGTAGCTTGAGCTGGTGGTCGCCAAGGCTTGCTGAAAACGTGTCGACTGCTCGCCAGGATGGGTGCGTTTCTTAGCTTCGGTGAGGAACTCGTACAGTCCACCGTGTATAACAGATTTGCAATTATTTATAACCAAGCTAAGTGTCTAGAAGACAAATACAAAACGTTATAATTTGTTATTAGAATTGAGCCCAGCCGGCAATCACAACATACATCCATGGAGAGTGGACCGTGTGCAAAAAGTGATGCATCAAGAGCCACATCGAAGCTTACTTCGCCCAAACATGGACGTATTTTGTAAAGATTTTCCAAGGATTGGCGTCTCGCATTGCAGTGCCGCAGCATTTTCGCCTGAGCCTCCAACAGCGCTGCATTAACAAGCAGAACACGAGCATTCTGCACAATGCTGCCGTCCAGATGCAGCTCTTTGGCGGTGGCATGTATAAACCAACCAGGATCGAAGTCATTGTTCATCAGCACCACTGATACGTTGTTAACATGCACGGCCATAAACTGTGCAAATGTTATAATGCTCGCGGGCACCTTTGTCTGTCGGAAATCCGGCACACTTCTGGCCTCTGATTTCTGTTTGCGCGGTTCATAATGAAAGCCATCGCTGACGTCACCCTGGCGATTGCTATGTATATCTTTATTGATGCGTATGTCCCGTATGTAAATAGACACTAGTTTCGTCACCTCGGTGGTAAAGAATCGACTGCGCAGGCAAACCTCCTCAATTTGCTATGAGCATTGAGAAATCAATGTTAACATTATTATAGGGGTATTAAATCACGGGGCAATGAAATTGGACTTACGACAGAGAAGCCGCTTTTGCTGATGTGGACATTCTTGAGCGATAAATACGGCAATGAAATGCGCCCGATGCGCACTTTAACCCGAAAACGACGTTTCAGATACCAGCTTATACCCGTGGGCAATATCCTTTTTAAACGAAAAGAAAATAAATCTAGTGAAAATACCATACACACATTTTAAAATATTTATTGGGCCGGTGCGGCTGCACTTACCAGTAAATGAAAAGAAAAATAAGTAAAAGAAATACCAGCAACTGCAACATGTTCACAACTTATATACTATGGTTTGCCCATAATATATATTAATTTATCTAATTGGAATTTATATGTATGTGAATTTTGACGAACAGTTCTAGTTTTCTTGCTCTTCTATTTTAGCGTCTGTTGCTTGGGCTGATTGAGGCCCAATAAACAGCTGTTTGTGTTTATGTCACTTTTAGTGTTACCAGCTTAAGTTAATTTGTAATTTTTAGGAACATTTTGAAACTATCGATATTAAAATATCATAGAGTCATGGTATCGATTATATAGTCGGTCTCTAAATTACATTTTAGCTTGTTTACAGCAGCAAAAAATCTGCAAATATTATTAAAATTAGTTTTTGAAACGCAAAAATGTCGTTTCACTTAAGTACAAAGGAACGCTTGCTTCTGCTAATTGATGACATCGAAATGATTTCCAAGGAACTCATAGAGCAAGCGCACCAAAAAATCTCTAGCACCGAACTAAGTGAATTGCTTGACTTGCTGGTCTCAAAGGATGAGGAGTTCAGAAAAATGTTAGAACTGGCCGAGGAGCAAGCAAAAGTGGAGGAGGCTATGGACAAGTTGCGGGCTAAGGTTGAAATACATGTAAGTACTTATTACAAATGTTCATGTTAAATGATTTTAATCGTAAATTTTTATTAGGATCGAGAAATTCAAAAGCTACAGAAATCTCTTAAAGATGCGGAACTAATCCTCTCAACAGCCATATTTCAAGCACGTCAGAAGCTGGCCAGCATTAACCAGGCCAATAAGCGCCCGGTATCTTCAGAGGAACTCATAAAGTACGCACATCGCATAAGTTCGGCCAATGCAGTCAGCGCTCCTCTGACTTGGTGTATTGGCGACCTCAGGCGGCCCTATCCAACAGATATTGAGATGCGTAACGGACTCTTAGGAAAGTCTGAGCAAAACATTAACGGTGGACTCGTAACACATCAAAACAGCGTCATTCAATCGGATACCCAGCGATCTTTGAGCGGTTCAGGTGGTGCCGGAGGCGGCGGAGGCGAAGTGCCTAACGCATTTCAAAACCAATTCAGCTGGAATCTGGGTGAGCTGCATATAATGGGAGCATCTGGGAATTCTGTGGCTTTGGAAACACGTGCACACAAGGAATCTTCGGCACAGGATGATGTGGAGGTCATGTCCACTGACAGCTCAAGTTCAAGTTCGAGTGATTCGCAGTAGATGAGACGCCTAGTTTGTTAAAACATAAAATAAATATTGTAGCGAATAAAATTAAGTTTTATACATAATACATTTATAACAAATTATATGGATTGGTATTTATTTAAACGTAGTCCTTTCGCGATAACGATAACAATCTTTAACATTCTATCGGCATTCGGTATATATCGATGCAAAGGTGGAATGGCAATTATTTTGCTGGCATCGCCACTCACACGGAAATAATTCGACTAATTTTAGTTTTTAATGCAAAACGAATAGGCTACAAATTTCGCGTTTAGATCATATATTTAACTCTTTGTACTTTATTAAAGAAGGCAGTCGATTTGTAATGTGTGCGTGTGTGTGCGTGCGGAAGAGCTAATGCAAGACCTTGAAAAAATTGTTACGAAAAATTACTGACGTACAGAGTGCTGAGGTATCGTGCTAAAAGAAGAAGAGAAGCCTCGCCAGCGCAATATCAGAAGTGGTGGTCAGGGAGCAACAGAAGCGCCAGCACACCCCGCATTTAAGTTACACACACACGGCACTTTTCTTTTCTATTAATTGCTGGAAAATTGCACCGCGTGCGGAGCCCATGCAGCATGATCCCCATTTCTTGTGTTGTTTAGTTTGCGTATGTTAAGCATTGAAAATCGCAACCAGAAAAGTGACGCTGATTGCGGCGAAACCGGATCGGAAGAGCAGCTTAAATAGCACTGATTGTAACTAGGCCAATCGTGACGTCGTGGTGGAATCCGAGTTTCGAGAAACAGTTTTGACATAAATTTCAACAAAAAATATAATGATACAAGAGCCCGTGCAGGTAAATCGATAGCTTATAATAAAAAAAAATAAAGTTGTGTTAAACAACCCTTTAACTTTTACTTCTTATCATTATAGGCCGCCATATGGCACTGCCTTAACCACTACGATCATAAAAATGCTGTTTTTCTGGCGGAACTTCTGTGTTCAGAAGGTAAGTGATGACAGAAAGACAAAAACAACCCTGACATATAGTATACAAACGTTAAATTTGTTTGCAGTGGAAAGTGACGAAACTATATTTTTGCTCGCCACCTGCTATTACCGTTCAAGTCAATTGCATCAGGCCTATTGGCTGCTTTCAGAGAAGTCTCGGCGCTCGCCCCAATGCCGCTTCTTGCAGGCCAAATGTGCCTATGAGCTTAAGAAATTTTCAGAAGCAGAGAGTGCGCTGGTTTCCAATGGGTTTGCGGACAACAAACACTTCGACGAGCTTCAGCGAGAATTTGGTGAACTCGCTTGCTTTGCCTATCAGCTAATGGCAAAGATCTGTGTGCGTACGGAACGTCAAAAGCTTGGTGTGAATGCGTTGCGTCGTGCACTTAAACTAAATCCGTTTATGTGGCAATCGTTTGCCGATCTGTGCCTGCTGGGTCAGGATACGGATACAGCAGCAATATTCCAAATTCAAAGCACTGATGTGTTCAACACTTGCCAGGGCAGCAGCGCTAATGCCAATTCGATGGTCCTGTTCGGTGGCAGCGCGGCAAACGAGCAGCAGCAGCAGCAGCTCGAAAATCTGCTGCTCAACAACTTAAGCAATAACTCCAATTATATACTAAACACGCCAGTCGAACAGCAGCACCAATCGCAGCAGCAACAACAATTGCAGCAACAGAATAACAATACCAGCATGGTCACGCTGCAAAATCTAATAACACCAAACAATAATATCAACAATAACATAAATAACAACAACAATCTCAATAGCTCCATTACAATGTTGCGTGGGGGCGTGCAACATCAGAACACGAATTCAATATCGAGCATGATGCTACTGGAGGACACACCAATGGGTTATGCAACGATACACGATACGCCATCACAACACCAACAACAGCAACATCAGCAGCAGCAACAACAACTGTATGATGCCAATAATGGCACACCGTGTCGCAAGCAATTTAAATATTTAACTGCAATTTCACCATTAACGCCCAGCTTTGGCATTATGCCGCTGCCTAGTCCCTGCGATGGCGGCTCAGCCGTCCTGCAGGCCAATTTAAGCTTGCCAGCGTATTCGCCCCAAATGCTTGTCGAGGTCAATCAGGAGCCGAAAATCATTGGCAAAAAGCTAAAAACGCATGTGGGTGGACTTATCAATCGTCAGGAGAAAACGAAACCCGCAGTGTTCACGCAAGCTGGCAATATAACACCCCGCACTCCCAATAATTTGGGTGTGAATGCACCACCAAATCCCAATGCGGCAGTGCGTCGCAGCTCCCGTTTATTTAGCAATTCGGCGTACTCTGTCAAAGAAAACAATAAATCACCGAATATAACGAATAACAATAAATTTGTGCAACCGCGTTCGCCGCCACGCAAAACCAAATCGTCTCGCATGACAAAAATCTGTCTAAGCAATGAGCTTATCGATGAGAAGACGCATCACCATCTCGCCGAAAAGCTGAGCGAAAAGCAGTCACGCAAGGAGAAGGAGAAGGTGGAAACGATTACATCGGCCGCAAACGCGGGCAACAATCAATCGGCAATCAACAATCGCAGCACTGAGGATGCTAAGGTGCTACTCAATAACAGCCTAAACAATGCCCAGACTTTGGCTCATCAGCTGCTTACTATGAAGAAACAATCGGCAGATGGTTTGATGTTACTGCTGCGTGATCTGGCCGAGGGTTATAAGCTGCTTTCCACGTTTCAGTGCAAGACTGCTATCAAGCTGCTGGAAACGAGAATACCAAAGCATCATTTAATCTCCAGTTGGGTGCAATCGCTAATTGGAATGTGCCTCTACGAGCTGCGCGACTACGAAGGTGCGGTTCTTATATTTAAAAGAATACACGAAACAGAACCCAGTCGCTTGGACTTTATGGAAATTTATTCGACATCATTGTGGCATCTGCAAAAAGAGGTGGCGCTCTCAGCTCTTGCTCAGGACCTTATCGGGCAGGATAAGCGCAATCCTGTCACGTGGTGTGTGGCCGGTAACTGTTTTTCGCTGCACAAGGAGCACGAAACGGCTATAAAGTTCTTCAAACGCGCCGTCCAAGTCGATCCGGACTTTGTGTACAGCTACACACTGCTTGGGCATGAACTGGTACTTACGGAGGAGTTTGACAAGGCAATGGACTACTTTCGATCAGCCGTTGTGCGAGATCCGCGGCATTATAATGCCTGGTTTGGCATTGGTACGATTTACTCTAAGCAGGAGAAATACGAGCTGGCCGAGCTGCACTATATGAAGGCACTGAAAATTAATCCACAGAACTCGGTCATTCTGGTGCACATTGGGGCCATGCAGTTTTTCATGCAGAAAAAGGACATGGCTCTGCAAACACTAAATACGGCAGCTTCATTGGACCCAAAGAATCCGTTGGCGCGCTTTCATCGCGGCTCAATTTATTTCTCGCTGGGCAAATATCAGGAGGCGCTGCGCGAACTGGAGGAACTAAAGGAGATTGTGCCAAAGGAGTCGGTTGTGTTTTATTTAATTGGCAAAATTCACAAGACGCTCGGCAATATGGATCTGGCATTAATGCATTTTAGCTGGGCCACCGATCTGGATCCCAAGGGCGCAAATAATCAAATCAAAGATGCCTTCGATTCAATGGCGCATCCCAGTTGCTGTCCGGCCAATGACAATGCACTGGATGTCGACTTTGATCCAACCTCGGAGCGTTCCGATGACTCAACGCAGGCGCAGCAGGATGTTAGCTACGACAGCGACTACTAAAATACCGGTCTCCAAGTCTGAGCGCTTGTATATAATTATTTAATTAATACACATTGAATGAGAAAACAAACAACAAACAAACAAACAAAAAAGAAAAAACAATTATGAGTTATATTAAATATTAGATAACTTTTAGCGTTAGGTTATTTATAACAAAAACAACAAAAAGCAAGTTAGATTGAAGATGGTTTAAGCAACAACAATTATCTATGTCTCTGTGCACTCTGAAAGTCAAAGGCAACAAACAATATCCATTACATACCAATTTACCAACTAAATTATAAAAAAAATTCAAATCATCACTAAAGTTTAAAGACAACAGAAAGTAATAAGTTTAACTCTACAAAGTACAGTTGCTCAGTAGTGCAGCCCAGTAAGTAGTAAAAGTAGACTCCAGATTTTAATCCTAATACAATCGTTGTCATTAATATAGCTAAATTAACATCAGACACCGCTGGGCTCCACTACGGCTGTGCACAAGATAAGCAACAACAACAACATCAACCGAATAATATACAAATTAACCCAAAGTTTGAAAAGAGACTGCGCTTGAGTTATTGGCTTATTCTTATTCCTGGGCGCTTAAAACATCGCAACATTCCTGCGTCAGTTGTTGCAGCTGCTCGAGCGTCAGACGCTGTGTCAATTCTAGAAGGACGCGCAGCCTTCCCAATTCCACCTCCAGCAGGGAAGCCAGAACAGGCAGATGAAACTCCTGAACTCGATACTCGCGAGGCAATTCAATGTTTAAAAGAGTTCGAATTTTTGTGGTGCCAAATACTTCAGCTAGGGATTCACTCATCGATGGCGTTGTGGACGCCACAGATTCAGCTTCTAACGATAATGGAGAAAACTCTTCATGGCAGGCAGCCAGTGTTGAGACAACTGGCTGGGCAGTCAATGGATTCTGGATAGCAGCTCCATAGCTGGCACGCCGCAATTCACTTGGAATTATAGTGCCAGTAATGTATTCGGGTTCAGGTGGCAGTTGATGTATGAAATGTGCAGGATATCGTTCCGGCAGTACAGTTTGTGTTAAATTCGTACACTGGTATGAATATGTCTGAGTGCTGTTGGGGATCAGTGCAGACTGAGTGCAGCTGGGCTTTGTTTGAGCAGGATCTGGTTTTATGTTGGGTTGTGCCAGATCGGGTGCCTTTTCCAATACAGATGGCTTAAGCTTGAAGCTTCGTTGAGGACTCACGTCGAGTATTGACGACAGTTTTATTTCATCTGCCACTTTTCGTTTTCGTCCGCGTTTTTTGCCAATCGGTGTTTTTTCACCTCGCCTCTTGCTGACTTTTGGGGTGCTGATAGGGTTGGGCGGCAACTGTGCCAACTGACTGCATTCTCCATCTATATCGTCAAAAAGTTGAGGTGAGCCAGTTTCGATGGCTTGGGTAACTTTTACATTGTCGACTTCTTGTGCAGAATTTGTTTGCATTTTATCACGCAATCGTTGGGATCGGCGTGGCTGTGAACCCAAACATTCCTCCGATTGTAATCCTATGAGGTACTCAAGCTCAGAACAATATGTAGTTGCTGGACTAACTGCGGCTGATATTTGTTGAGTACTCATAGTTTAAATTATTAAAATTTTGTTAAATAAATTATGCAAAGCCGTTATATTTTTGACGCTACGCACTCGTGGAGGCTAGTCGATAGAATAATGCATTATATAGCGATAGAAATAGTTACACAGCAGTCAGCCTGCGAATCGCGAAAATGCAACAGTCTGGCAGCGCTCATGTTTTTTCTTTGATAGTTTGTTTTCACCCATCATTTGCAGAGAGCTCACAATCCATTTTGTGATAATAATAATTTAAATACAATTAATAGGGTAAAACTTAAACGAAATGATGAACATTTTGGATTTACCGGATACTGTGCTGATGGATATATTGGAAATGCTCAGCTACGATGAAGTAGCCCGAAAGCGTGAGGTGAGTAATTGACAAAAAAAAATGTATACCCGTAACAAACTAACTCAGGGTGCTTCGATGACTTTCCACTGCATTCTAGGTGTGCGCTCGTTTTAACTACATATGCCAACAGGTGCTGAATACGGGCTTTAACAAAATGGTGATGGAGCATGCAAGGCACTTCAGACGGATCAAAGCCCTGTTGCCACGTCGCGAATCGGAACGGCGGTGAGAAAATAAATAAAAAAAATGCGCAATAACTTTTTTAATAGACATTACTTTTTAGAAATCACAACCTTGCACGCCACTCCGATGTCCTCACATCCATTGAGACACGGATATCAATGCTGACAATGACCTACTCAAAGTTTATAGATTCGAATCTATGCTGCTTTATACCAGGCCGTGTGCTGGACGAGATAGGCGCCATATTAAAGCTGGTGGGAAGCTCGCCAAAATCGTTGCGTCCTCACGAGGTTTTACAAGAGTTGCGCGACATATCCTCCATGGCAATCGAACATTTTGACGAAAAGATAGCTGTTAACTTTAAGCCGGTTATAAAACTCAATGAAACGGCAAACAACTCACGCGTCGTTGTTTGCGGAGCCCTGGGAGATATCAGCTTTAGTGGCGTTAAGGTATCCCCATTGGAGAGGGCTCGACGGCAACCACAGCAACAATACAATGAGCTCTTGACCTATATGAACCAAAATAACGAAGAGTTTACGCAGCAATGTGATTGTTATCGCCTTAACCGACACGTTCATCGCCAGTGGCAGACACAAAAGGTGCTTTGTTCAAAAGTACGATTCCTTGAGTGGTCGCGCAAGGCACAAGATCGTCGTCTCCAGGATGCATTGAGCAGCATTACCGAGCTGGCCGCACAAGTATCAGAGCTTAAGCGCCAGCTTGAGGTTAAGCCCTCCAGCAGTGTTCAAAGTGGTGCTGTGAAGCGCCCAACAGCTGCCACTGACTGCATGCTGCCCAGCAAAAAACCAAAGGCTTAAGTTTTTCATCTACGTATACTACTAGATAGTACTTAGCTTGACCAAAGGTCAAGAGCTGTGCATTGAAATATTTGATTGTATAGATTTAAATGATAGCGAGACATCTCGATTAGGTTATGCTCATATTTTCCTCGGTTTCTTTCTAATATATGCCGCTGTCGCTAGTTATCCATTAATTGTAACATTTAACAGTCTAAACTAAGAAACAACATAAAAGTGCATGAAATATATTTCGAGTTAAGATTTATTGTTGCACTTGTTATTATTTAAATATTGTATTACAACTATATAAATACATAGAACATCTTAATTAACCTTATTATTAAACCCTCTTATATATTCTCAACTGCCTTGTTATTGATTTGGGTTTATCAAAAAGTGACAAGTTAATCCGGTTACAATATAGCACTGGATTATATATATTCAAAAGTACATTACATGGTTTTGGAACATTACAAAAAATTTAACACTATCATTATCATCTGCAGAACGCAAAGTATGCCAGGCGTATAGGAAGTAACTTCAGAGCTTTTAGTTAGTTTAAGGCTTTTGGCCAAATTGGTATTAAAGTGCTGCCTACGACTATTTGACGTTAGTTGTCTATATGCCTATTGATAATGGGTAATCGTATATTATTGTATAAAACGTTAGTATACATTGCCACTTGGTCAGTGGTTAAATCTTTGTATTAACTGAGGCGAGCGCATTATTCTGACTTAATCAAAGGCTAACTTAAGAACTAAGTTTAGTTTTGTTTACACACATTTAGTATATACATATACAATCAATAACATACAGAATATACTTAGTAATAACAAAAGAAAATGGAAAACAAAATACATTGCAAACACGTTACCTAACCATATTAGTTTCTTTACATATATGATATACACCTTTGTGCATATATTTATTGCTTTACATAAAAGTTTGTTTAACCTAGTCAAATTGCAAGCATTGCCACGCAGAAACTAAGCCTAAATACATACACACATATGTATATACTACATTTATAAATACATTGACGCATTCTATATGTAGCGTTATTTACAAAAAGATTTGCGTCATTCAGATCGTTAAAATTCTCATTATCTTTATTTTTTTATTGCGCTGGCTTAATAGCGACGCCGTCGATGCTACTTTTTCTTCACAGCCGCCTTGTGATGAATTTGATTAATCTTTTCCTGCAGCTGGCGTATCAGCTGCTGCACATCGTCCACATTGTACGCATAAACCAGTTTGCACACTTTGGGTTGCACATTGCCACTGTTAATATTTTTCAAAGCATGCTGCAAACAGTAAATGTTGCCATCATCAGTGCGCACCATCGATATATACAGATTGGCTCGACACAGATCACATTCGCTGTCAATGGATTTGTGCGGTGGCTGCTGTTGCTTTTTCGTCTTTTGACCCTTTTCCGCTTGTACTTTCTCGCTAGCTGTGACACCAGCGGCCTACAAAGAGAACAGAATTTAGTGTTAAACATTTGAATTTGATTGTTTTATGAGATAAACATACTCTAAGCTGCTCACGTGCCGCCGATTCTTTTTCGCATACATCATTTAGCATGGGCAACATTTGATGCAGTGTATCTGAGCTGACGCGCTGATCGTAGCCCAGGGCAAAGAGCAGCTGCTCCAACGAGAACATAGCTGGCTCACAGCTCTCATGGATGTCCTGCAAGAGTAAAGCAAATTAGTTAAAACAATTGATAAACAAAAAATATCAAGCTGTTTTCTTACCCTAAAGTCATCTTTGGCCAAATCCAGCCACGAATTGGTAGCAAAATATACGCTCTCCGAGACAACATAACCGGTGGCTAAGCTAGAGGTGTAGGCGCGCGGAAAAACAACAATAAACTCGCCAGGTTTTTGCTCGATGCGGCACAGCGACACGCCACGATCGGTAAGCATGTGCGGTGGAACCATCACCGTATCACAGGGCAACCAGATTGTCTTGTTTTGACAATGTGTCGGTATTAGCGATGTTAAAGCCGAACGAAAATTGGCACTTTGATCATCGGGTATGCCATACCAGAGCTTGGAGGCACCGGTATGCAAATACTCGATCCAGGAGAGGCCATGTGGATCACGATACCAGCAGCAGGCGGAGAAAAGCATGCCCACATGGAGTGTGGGCACTGTGACGCCCATCACTGGTCCCAGCGAGCGTAGAACAGAGCCCGAGTTATTTGTCAGCACTTTAAGGTTCCACGGATGTCGCGCATAGTTTGAGCCCTTGCCTTTCGGACCTGGACTGGGAAACCCATAACCCCAGCCAGAGCTATCAATGGAGCCCGAATGCACGCACACATGACTGTCACGAACGGCAACATGGCGCCAGAACTCGGCCTCCACTTCGTTAACGGTGGGATCTGTGCTCTTAAACCACAGTGCCATTGTGTTGCGAGCAATGCGATAGAACTGACTCAGCGGCATACTGCGACCCTTGACAATGCACTCCATGGAGACACCATCAAGCTCCTCCTCCGACTCATCGTCCTCATCAGTGGACACGTCATCCTCCACGTTTGAAACGCTCTCCGTTGAGTTGACAAACCGATCAGCATTTCGACGGGCACGTGCCTCCCGCTTAGCCCAATCCGCCTCAACTTCATCGAAGAGCTTTTGCCGTTCTGCTGGCGATAGAGTATCATAGGGTAACAAGTACTTGCAGTAGATGTCATCCAGTTTAGTCACACGATCCTGCGCCAGCTTCGGTATACACATCTCTTCAGCCACTCGAGCCCATTTCTTTTTCTCGATCACCTCTTTGAGGCCACCGAGTTCCTGTACTGTGTGATATAAACGAGGCAGATCCACTTCCATGCCGCCAATCCAGGGCGCATGGTTCATCACAATGCTTTGTGTGGCTAAATACTTTTTGATTGCACTCAGCTCCTTGGCACTGGGACCCCAGCGATGCAGCATCTTGTGCACATATTGATTGTATGCCGTGAAACGCATCTCATCCGAGATGCGACATTCCGGCTTAAAGCTAGCAGGCGGTATAATCTTACAGATGCCAAATCGAGCAGCAATTGGTGTTATGCGCTCAATAAACTCTATGGGATCAGCGAACTCCTTTTCGGTGGGTTTGAAGATAGGCGCCTCCACCATTTGTGTGGGATCATCGTGCCGCGGAAAAGCCGTATTATTGGCCATCTTAATGGGTGTATCATCTTTGTATTTTTTGGCTATGGCAGTTGCTGCCGCTGCCGCTGCCGAAGCTGCTGCTGTACGCGATTTAGCTGATCCAGAAAATAGCGATGAATTCGAATTGACACGGACTAGACTTCCGGAGGTGGTTGCTGCTGCTGCTCCTCCTCCTCCTGTACCTACAACTGCTGCTGCTGCTGCTGCTGAAGTGCTGGCTTTTAAACTATTATTGCTGGGCGTCGATGGTTCACTGTTTGTTGTGTTAGCCGCGTTCAGCAACGTTTTGACCAGCTCATTGTCGGGCATTGGCTTATTCGAGTTGGTGTCCATTTGTGCCTTGGTCACAAGCGTTGCTTGCATCACTACCTTTTGATTGGGTCCATCGGGTCCCTCGCGACCTAGCTTAACAGCAACACCCTGTATGCCACCATCACCGCTGCTGGCTCCCTGACGCAACGGTATATAGAACGTGGCACCATCTGCATCTGAATCTCCACCAGTGATGGCAGCTGCTTCAGATGACTTTTTCTGCTGCTGCTGCTGCTGCTGCTGCTTCTCCTCTTTCTGCTTCTCCTCTTTCTGCTGCTGCTTCTCCTCTTTCTGCTGCTGCTCTTTTTGCTGTTGCTCCTTCTGCTGCTGCTGTTGTTTTTGCTGCTGCTGTTGCTGTTGTTGCTGTTTTTTGCGAGCTGCTGCTGCTGCTGCCTTCGGCTTCTCCAGCTTATCCGTGGGACTAAGTGTCAGCTGCACTGCTGTTGCTGCCGCTGTAGCTGCTGCACGTTTTTTAGTTGGAGAACGTTCGCTAAGCGCTGGCGGCGGCGTTGTTGCTTCAACTTCGGCATTGCGACGACGATTCGCTGCTGTTGCTTTGTTGCTTGGAGCAACAATTGGCGTTGTTGCTTTAGTTGCAGCAGCTGCTGTTGTCGTTTTAGTTGTGTCCTCATCCTTGCCGAATGCATAAATTGAAGTTTTTGTAGGCATCTTGTGCTGCTGCTGCTGCTGATGCTGATGTTGTTGCTGCTTCTTGTTGTCCAGTTGAGTTTGTGCTTTGCTCTTGCTTGGACTTTGATAGATGGGCGTACGTTTTGCTGGCGTTGTTGTTGTTGTTGTCATCGATGTTGTTGTTGCCGTTGCTGATGTTGGTGTATTGCTGCTGCTGTTGGTAGGCGTGGGCGTTGAAAGCTTTGTGGCAGCTGCCGATGCAATACGTTTATTGGCAGCAGTTGCTCCGCGTTTGTTGTTGTTGCTCGCTGTCGCTGCAGCATGAGGTGTTGCTGCTGATGCTCTTACTGCAGCCTTGGGCTTTCGCTTATCATTGGCACCAGCGGCATCCGTCTCCTTTTTCTGCGTAAGATTGACGGGTGTTACACATTTATCAAAGTCCATGGTGTCCGATTCTGTATCCACATCTCTGCGATTGGCGGCAGCTGTTGCCGCCGCCGCAGCTGTGCTCACGAGCACCGGTGTTGCCTTGAGCGATGGTCCCTTTGCCGACCAGGCACTCTCGCTTTTACCCAGCTCACCGCGCGTATTCTTTGAGGAGCTGCTAAAACTGGTGCTCTCCTTGTCGTCACGCGTCGGTCCTGGCGGCGTTTGTGATTGCTGCGGTCGTAAGCTATCATCGTAGTCATCGTCAAGATCATCCTGAATCTCGTCTGGATTTGAGCTGCACTCAATGAGCCACTTTTGGATCTGCTCATGCGTCATATTCACCTTGGCTTTGCGACGTTCCTTACCGGACAGCTGATCACCAAAGTAGGCTTCGGTGGGCACGACAGGACCAAGAACTGGTTTGTGTATCGAACCACATTTGCCCAGTGTGCATTTGGTGTTGTCCGGTCCAGAACTTTGTGCCAAACTCACACTGGCAATGCCAAAAATCTTGCCAGACTCCTCCTTACTGGGCATTAGTGTTGCCTGTGCCAGAATGCTGCCGATTTCATCCTTGAGCGGATCCGAATTGTTATTGGTGCTGGTTGTGGGCGTCATTGTCAATGCTGGCGATTGCTGTTGTGGATGTGGTTGATTAAGCTGCTGCTGCTGTTGTTGTTGTGTTTGCTGCTGCTGTTGTTGTGCAGCAGTTGCTGTTGCTGCCGCTGCTGCCGACGCCGCTGCTGCTGCTGCCGATGTGGATGCTACCGCTGATGACGATGACGCTGTTATAGTCAGATTAAGAGTTTGGGTAACTGATGGCGTTGTTTTTGCTGCCGCCGCAGTGGCAACTGCTGTTGTGGGCGTGGTCAGACTACTTAGCGTTGGCCGTGAAATTATTGGCGCCGTAAAATTGGTGCTGCTTGTGTTGCTTATGGTTACCGTATTATTGTTGTTGGTGACACGCGGCAAGATGCTGGCCCGATCGTATTTTGGGGTTAGAAAATTAGGATTTATCTTAGGACACTGATATGCCTCAATGGGTGGCGGATAGATGGTGGGCGCCGTTTGATATTTAAGTGGTGATGATGTCTGTGATGTTGTTGCCGTTGCCAGCAACTGTTGCTGTTGCTGCTGCTGCTGCGGATGTGGCGTCTTGTTGCCAATGGCAGCAGCAGCGCCAGCAGCAGCACAAAACGTTGGCGGACGCACATACGGCGACTGATAGTGTGGCGATGCCTGCGGCAAATACGATGTACTTTTGCCAAATCCTACAGCACTAACTCCCATGCCAACTCCCAGTCCAGAGCTAACGCCTGCACCGGGCAGCGCATATGTGGCAGGCACATTAAGTATCTTCGATGTGGGCACCGGTGATTTCTTTTCCATTGCTTTTAGCGTGGCTGCTGCGGATGCATAACTAGGTGGCGATATGGAAAATGGTGAGGGCTTTGTGGTCAGGGGTAGCATTGTCAGGGGCGTTATGGGCGTGGCCGTTGTAGCGCTTAATTGTGGTGGCTTTAAAGTCGCTGCAACTGTTGTTGCTGCCGATGCGGCAGTTGTTGTTGCTGTTGGTGCTACTGTTGCTGTCACTGTTGCAGCAGCAATTGTTGCTGCTGTCGTCGTTGTTGTTGGTTTCACAGTTGTTGATGGTGTTTCTGTTTTGTTGCTGTTACTGGCTTTAGCTGAAATTGTTGTTGTTGTTGTTGTTGTTGTTGTAGTTGTTGCTGCTGCTGCTGCTGCTATTGTCGATCCAGCTGTTGGCACTTTTATGGCCAGAGGCTCATCATCCGAGTCGCTAAAACTTTTCTCCAGCTTGCGTTTCGTTTCATTTAGCTCCTCGTTGATTAAAAAATCCTCCTCAGCATCGGAGTCGACTTTTTGCTGTTGTTGTTGTTGCTGCTGCTGCTGCTGTTGTTGTTGTTGTTGTTCGGACTTTGCTTTGGCCAGTGCCAGTGCACCTTTCTTAACTAGCATACCCTCTATCTGAGGCTTGACTGTTGCAGCTGCACCACCTGCTCCACCTCCTGCTCCCGTTGCACCTTTTGCCTGCTTAGGCGGTCGACCACGACGAGGAGCAGGAGCAGGAGCAGGAGGTGGCGTGGGCGACGGTGCTGCTGCTGTTGCTGCAAGCGTTTCAGTCGGTGGATCGACTGCAGCTACAGCGTTTGATTTTCCTACGCCTGCCACTTCTGATGCTCCCGCCACTTGGCCGGTTGCTGTTGTTACTTTTGTTGTTGTCGCTGTCGTTGTTGCTGCTGCTGGCTTTATTGACGTTTTTTTTAACTCTGCATTGCTTGTTTTGCCAGCGGCATTTTTTTTTATCTCCTTCTCCATCTTCTCCATTTGCTTGACGTTGGGTATGTCGGGAAAGCTGTCCAGCGAGAGATCATCATCATCGTCATCGGCCATCTGCAGTTTGTGGCCAATAATGCCCATGTAAATGGCAGCCGCTTCTTTTGTTTTACGCGACGGTCGTTGGCTACGCTGCGGACCGGGGCTTGGTGAACGCTGCTGGATTTTAAGTTGAACTTGTCGTCGAGCTGGACGTGCATTATTGCTATTGTTTGTAGGCTTTTTGGGTGAGGGTGGACTTAGCTCTGGTTCGTGTTCCGACTCCGAATCCTCCGCTGCGTTATTTTCGCCGCTGGTATCCAGTTCAGCTTTCTTTTTCAATGCCTTGCCGCGCTTTCCTTTAAAGGATTCTTCGGATTTGCTAGGCGGTGTCAGTTTTGCTGAGGCAGCTGCATGTGTTGCTTTTAACTTTTCCTTTGTATCTTCCTGCTGCAGCTGCTGTTGTTGTTGCTTTTTGGCCGAACCGCCGGCTGGCTTGCGTCCACGTGCCGTTACGACTGCAGCTGCTCCAGCTCCTCCGGCACTCTTTTTGCCACCTTTTTTTAACTTGATGGCTTTGGCCAGCGGTTGCTCATCATCGGAACTGAAATCAAAGACATTAAGGCTTTTCTGTTGGTCGGCTGCAGCCGCAGCTGTCGCCGTAATAACGCCATTCTCAAGCTTTGTCGCATCTTTGGCATAAATGCTAGAGTTTGTTTTCTCCTTGATGAGCTGCAGGGGCTTGGAGTCTGGTGACAATTTCTGCTTGCGCTCCTGTTCATTCTTAAGCTCCTTATCCTTTTCTTTACGGTCCTCCTCCTGCTGCTCGTCTGGGTCGGGATCTTGCTTGGGCGGCACCTTAACTGGCTCAAAAAAAGCACGCTGTCGCGTCATACGGCCCGAGGACTCAGGTGAGGGTATAAAAATTGGTGATTCACGTTGTTGCCGCAGCCGCTTCACGGGCCCTTTCTCCTTCTCCTTGCCAGTACTGATATCCGTGACTGCAGCTGGAGAATCGGCGGCTGAAGCTGTTTTTTTGCCACGACCACGCCTCGTATTTGCTTGCGTTGTTTCCGATTTTAAAATTGATTCATCCGCGATGGCACCATTGCGTGAGCTGGCATCGTGAGCCGAAAAGAACTCATCCTCGTCGTCCTCCTCCTCGAGAGGGTGTTCGTCATCATTATCCTGCTGCTGCAACGCTTCTTCTTCCTCCTCTGGTTCATCATCCTTTTCCATTTTGCCTGAAGCGCGATTCGAACGGCGTTTTAAAGCCTCCTGACGACGCCCTCCTCGCCTATTGCCCTCGGCAACCACCTCAGCGCGTTTACGCACTGCACCAGCCAGCAGCACTGTTGGTGCTGGAGGCGGCGTTGGCGTTGGTGCCGGCGTCTTTGCTGCTTCAATTTTATCACTAACTGTTTTTAGAGCTCCTGGCATTGGCTCAACTCCAGATTTTTTGGCTGGTCTGCCACGTTTCTTTTTGCTGCTGCTGCTACTGGACTTCTTGTTGTTGGTGTTGTTGTTAACTGCATCACTGCTGGGTGGGGCAGAATCGTTTGCCTTTGGCTTGCCCTGAAAGCTTCGAAAGCAGAGAAACGTGAGGAAATCCTGCGGCTTCGGACGCTGGTTAGGCAATATCTCAATCGGTGGCTGCTGGCTGTCTGTCGACGTGCTTGGTCCCGATGACGATGATCCTGGTGCTATTGCTGCAATACTTGCAACACCAAATGCACCGCCGGCATTCGGCGCGCTTTGTCCTTGTGCAAATTTACGCTGTGCTTGCACCTTCGTTCTGTAAGTAGAATGGGGGTAGTCGGCCAAGGCGAAGGGCATTGGACGAAAAACAAAAGTGTGAGTGAGTTTTAATTGGTAGAAATGCTATTTGATACAAATTACGCGCAAAATCAAAGACGGAAAAACAACAAAAACAGCAATGCATTGAATATCAAACACATGCACACGTACACACATGCATGCATACATACATACATACATATACCTGCACTACCCCAAACGCGTATACAAATCAGCCCTTTGCGTGTACGATAACAACAAAAACAACACCGCCACGACGTTTGTTGAGCAGTGTTGTCCAATTTTGGCTAGTAAACAGCTAAAATCGTTTTTCGAGCTGAGCCTTCCCTTTATATGGTTAACACTAATTAACTGCTGTTATCTTGTTAATTATTTAACACATAACTCAAAACTTAAAACTCGAATTGCTTGTACAATGAACTGAAACATATTTATTTAACGTGTATGGGGAAGTGGGAAGAGCTTTGTTGCTGTTCGTCAACAGTGGCAACCTTAATGACTGCCGCTACCGCTGCGTCGTCATCTCTTTTTAGAATTGTACACACATATGCAGGCATTTACGATCAACAAGATAGATAGGGGGTGGTGTATGCTCACCTTTTAGGAATCTCAGGTGATGACTCCACAGCCAGTGTTGCCGCCGCCGCCGCTGACGATGACGTTGGCGGCGTATCTGTTTCCTTACGGCGACGCTTGTTGTCTTTTGAGACAACCATTTTGTTGCGAATTTTTCGCGCCTCTTTTTCCCCAATATTTAGCCAACACTCTCGTACTAAGACGAGAGAACGCACTTGTTAGTACACAGTTATTAAAAAATGCTTAATTTTGTAACAATTGCGATTTGTTTTTATCACCCGTTCACGACATTTACATAAACGTACGCAATTGCCAATTTTCCACTGACACTACAAACACTGATTTTGTTGGTGGTGCCTGCACAAAGTTGAAATCATATTTTCGCGTCATATTTTCATTGCCTTATGTAGCTTTAATGCTTAAAAATGTTACACCAAAACTTATATTATTGTCTTGCTTTTATTAGAATAGTACACATTATTAGTTTACGTTTCACAGACAGCACAAATTATTAATTTATTATATTAGATTTTTCATTCTGCTTCCACATAATTTTTTCCCCACCGCTTTGCTTTGTGTCCGCCATGACATTAGAGATGTACCAACTTGTCGAAACATCGTTATATATGCACATCGGTGACAACCGTTGTGCAGCTGTGTCTGCTGACTATATTCTAATGCTTTTAAAGGACTTTCACACAAGCTAAAAATAAATAAAAAAAATCAAACATTAAGCAAACTATAGCAAAGTTATATAAGTTAAAACGTTCTATGAATTTGTTCAATTGATGCATATGGAGTGCATCTTACTAAAATATCGATATTATGCTAATCGTACCTAGGTAATTATCGAATCGTTTGAACAACGTATTAGCAAATTAAAACAAAACTCACATCCCTATCATTAGTCGTAAAGCTTGTGAGTTGACAAAAAAGTTTTTTTTGTTAGTGGCAAATTTTAGCATTTTGATTAAATTTTAACAAGCTACGCACAATGAGTGAAGGAGCAGGCAACTGGTGTCTCATAGAGAGTGATCCGGGTGTATTTACTGAGCTGATACGCGAATTCGGTAAGTCAATGAACGACGCGCGCTTTTTGCAGAAGGACGCGACACCAAAGCCGGTATTAATTTGTCCTTTGATAACTAAAAAACTGCGTTTGCTTATGTAGGTTGCGATGGAGCGCAGGTGGAGGAAATCTGGAGCCTAGACAATGAATCATTTAAGGACTTGGAGCCAATCCATGGCCTTATATTTCTTTTCAAGTGGGTGCAGGAAGACGAGCCTGCCGGAAAGGTGGTGCTCGATCGAGATCACATATTCTTTGCCAAACAAGTGATTAACAACGCATGTGCCACGCAAGCCATACTTAGTCTATTGTTGAACCTCAATCACGAGGACATAAAGCTAGGTGAAACGCTGACCAACTTCAAGGAGTTCTGTCAGTGTTTTGATCCATACAATAAAGGCCTTACCCTAAGCAATGCCTCACAGATTCGTACCGTTCACAATTCGTTTGCGCGCCAAACGCTTTTCGAGCTGGACATGAAGAACCAGAACAAAGATGAGGATGTCTATCACTTTGTTGGCTATATGCCTATTGCTGGTCGTCTCTATGAGCTGGATGGCCTACGCGAAGGACCCATTGATCTTGGCGAGATTAAGACAGGGCAGAATTGGATCGATGTGGTGCGACCGATCATTGAAAAGCGCATGCAGCGTTATAGTGATGGCGAAATTCATTTCAATTTAATGGCACTGATCTCGGACAGACAGCGCATCTATGAGCAGCAAATTGACAAGCTGCTCAATCCGGCTGCCGATGCCATGGACACAGCAGACGATCGTCAGACAGAAATCAATAGCCTACGCTCATACATACAGTACGAGATCGAGAAGAAGAAACGATATAAGGCAAGTATTTATTTATTTATTGATTAAATATATATTTTAATTGTATTAACTTCCTTTGCTGCAGGTGGAGAACGTTCGACGCAAACACAACTATTTGCCCTTTATTGTGGAGCTGCTGAAAATGCTTGGCGAGACCGGACAATTGCTGCCCATCTATGAGAAAGCCAAACAGCGTGCGCTGGAGCGCGAGCAAAAGATGAGCAAAAAAGAATCCAATTAGAAGCAAACAAATTGCGTCTAGTAACATATACACTAACGGCAATTCAAAATTGCTGCCAGTTGGAATATACAAACATATTCATATATTGCTATATTTAGGTAACTCAAATCTTTTTGGCAAGGAGTCGGGTCTCTGTTAGTTAAGTCGCCCTCCAATATACATAAATAAACTGCCTTGTATTGAACTTTACTTCATTTGTAAAACATGCCTCTAAATCGCTACAATTAATAATCGTATTCATGCTAGTAAAAAAAAAAAACAAAAAACATTTTTGAAAATAAAAACGTTTCCGTCAAGTTAATAAGAACAAATGAACTATATATTCTTTGGCGTTTTAGTATATAATATATTTGTTGTTTATGTTATTTATATAATTTACAATTGCTATGCTTGGTATTTGATTCATTGCGTTTCCGTTTACTGTATATATATGTATATGTATATTGTTTGTTGTATATAAGTATTGTATATAGGAATAATTGTTTTGTTAATCATTTATGTTGTTTGCTCTACTGATTTATGCTTTTTTCTTTGTTTTCAGTGTATTCTATTTTGATACGCTTTTCCGTGTGTTTCTCTAATGTAATTGTAAAGTTTTTCTCAACTTACAAACTATATGCTATATAGTTGATGTGTATATGCATATTAGGGAACTTTCTTGGGAGGTCTTTGATTTATATTTTTTGAATTTTGGTGTTGCGCTTAAGTCTCTAACTTAACTCTGTACTGTATATATATTTCTGCATGTTTAACTTTATTTTTTGGAAAACAAATGGAGACTAAATTTTTGGAAACCGAAGCACAAACTACAAATACATATGTTATCTGGCCAACTACACAAAATATATTTGTCCTTACTTATGGATAATAGAATAAACTAAATTTTTGTTAATTTTTGCTAATTGGAATTTCATTCACATACCGTTATATAAATATGTTATTTGTTACTCGTTATTCATTTTTGGTTTTTATAATTTAGCACTTAGTTTTGAATTCATTACTTAGCATCTTTTGCTTAACAATTTTCTCATTTTTCGTATATGTATTTTTGTTTTTTTTAGTTTTATTTATGTTTTGAAGACACAACAGTTACTGGTCCAGTTCCAGGAAGTATATGTATGTATGTATATGTATGCATGTGTGGGTGTATATTTGTTGTTGTTATTGTTGTATGTGAACTTCTACCGTGGCACATAACTGTATTGAGGCAGATCGCTGCAAACGTCGCTCTGTTGCGTCGCTGCTGTTAAAGCTGCAAAGGCGTGATGTGGGCGTGGCACTTGGGCGTGTTGCTGCGAGGATTGTGCTGAATCGTATGTGGTTAAATCGACACTAGTTGCTGTTGGATAAAATTTCATTTATTATAGACAATTTGTATTTAATAAAGTTCATTTACCAGCTGCATGCAGTCGATTGTATAAATTCTTGCGCTTCTTCTTCAAGAGTACATCCAAATTGTAACTGTCAGATCCGGCTCTGTAAATAACATAACTGTTAAGCATTTGTGAAGAGAGAGAGAGAGAGAGCTTACTTTTCTGGTCGGCCATTGCCGAGGAGCTCCTTGAATGCAACATAAATCTTGTTTAGCGTCAGATTGGATAGCCCCTGGCCCAAATATCGTACAAATTTAAGTTGTTCACATTTGGATAAAGCGCTCTCGTGGAAGTCCAAAAAGGGTCGATGATCGGATATCTGATATTCCTGTATAGCGAACAAGAAACAAAGCAAAGTAAAATGGAATTAATAAAAATCAGTTTAACTTGCAATTACGGCAAAGAGTTTTGTTCTATGCTCTAGAAATGATGGTGCAATTTTGAACTAGTAAAATCTATTGAATGATCAATGCCAATTGGTGTATCTTTTAATAAAAGCCAATTCAAGAACAAAGCTCCGCTGCACGCTACACAATCGTCTCCTGTTTGTGGGTTAGCTGAGTGTGCCGGGGGGAAGAGGGTTGAGCACACGTCGTCGATACACAGTTGCTCACATTGCAAAACTTGATGAAGTTCTCGATGAGTATGCACTTTTCATAATTGCTCAGACATTGCTGGCTACTACTCTGTATACCGAACTGTTTCAATAGCTCCTGCTTCTTGGGCGGCAGGCGGCTGATGTGAGTGCAGACGCCATCTTCAATGCGATGCGTTTCATGCACATTGAAATTCTCATAGATGATGAGCTGTTCTAGTGAACGCGGCGGCGGACCCAACGGCGGCAGCGACGGTGGCGGTAACAGTGGCAGCGACGTCGACGCCGCCGTTACACAGCCATAGCGAGTGTCCATTGGTTGTTGAGTGGAAGCTGCTGCTGCTGCTGCTGCTGTTACGTAGCTGGTGACAGTGTTGACGCTGTTGTTGCTGCTGCTGGCGTTACTGCTGTTGCTGTTAACGCTGCTGCTGCTGTTATTGTTTATGATGGTGGTGTTGTTGTTGCTATTACTGCTGCTGCTGCTATTGCTGGCAAATTCGAGCGTGCCGTCATTTGCGGCTGCCATATTCTTGAGGTCTACAAGAGAGATTTGCATTTTTATACATAGAGAGAGAGAGAGATGAGGAGAGAAAGAGCGGCCATGTGACGCTTAACTAGCACAAATGCAGAGACACGCGCGAAAGCAGGCATAGTTTTAGTGTGTGTTTGTAAAGTACTCATAAATACTCAATAAAAATAAAAAAGGCAAAATTTTGCTGTTTTGTTTTTGCTATGTATGTACATTTGTTGTTGCAAACAAAGTTTCTCTTTATGTGTTTTTCTATACAAATATGTATATGTAGATGTTTGTTGTATATAGTTAGGATTGGTTTTGCACCTACATATTATTTTGTTTATGGCTCACTAAAATATATGTTCATATTTATATATATATATTAATTTTAATATTTGCGCGTTAATTTCATTCACTAAATTGATATTCTTGTTGACAGTTTACATATGTGTGTGCGTGTAATTGTAATAATCTCTTTTTAAGGAATAACATTGCATAGTTTAGGGCGCGATCATCGTCCAACAATTTAGTCATTTAACATAATACATATTTAAAAATTTGGCAAAAAGCTTCGGTAAATTAGACTAAAAACGAAATACATACATTGTATATATATGGGCTAACAAAAGATGATAAATACCAAAATGACAATAGTAAAACGGAAAACAAAAGAGTTACAAAGTTTAGAAGCTAATAATAAAGGAGGCAAATTTTTTTTCAGTTTTTTTTTGCTTGTATCGGTTGTCAACAGGTGGCGCCACTGCCGCCATATTTGGCGCCACGCCGACGCCAGTCTCACATATTGGGCGGCGGCAGCTGTGGCGGTTGTGCTGAAGATGGCGCCACCTGTTGACCATAGCCCAATGCTGCTGCCATATGAGCATGCGAATGTGAGGGATGTGGATGCGAATGCGTAAGCGGATGCGAATGCGGATGTTGTTGATGAGGATGCGGAGGAGGTAGGCCATAGTGCGTATGATGCGGATGTGCATAGGCAAAATGATGCGGATGCTGATGTGGGTGTGGATGCGGATGCGAATGTTGCTGATGTTGATGCGTATAGTGATGTGGATGTTGATGTGGATGCTGAAGATGATGTGGATGTTGTTGTTGCTGTTGCTGCGCTAGCATGGGCGGACCACGCGTTGGTGTCGAGGGTGATTGTTGTTGCTGCTGCTGCTGCTGCTGCTGTTGCTGTTGCAGGTGTTGTGGCAGATGATGATGCGGCGTATGTGGTGGCTGCAACAAATGCGTTGCATGCTGCGGATGCGGAGTTGTGGGCGCTGTTGCCGGCACCATTGCTGGCGTTGTGGGCGTGCCTGGTCGTGGCGACATCGTCGTGCCACTGGGTGTCATTGTGCGTGCAACTGCAACTGAAGCTGTCGATTGCTGCGGCTGTGATTGTGACTGCGACTGCGCTGCTTGCTGCGTGTGTAAATGTGTGCTACTGTTGCCTGTTGCATGTGTGTTGTTGTGGCTATGGTTGCTACTGTGGGGTGTGGAAGGCAATGTTGTTGTTGTTGGCGCTGCTGCTGCTGCTGCTGGCGAGGCGGGCGCTGATTCGCTTTGCTCTTGTGTCTGTTTGACCGGTGTGGATGTTGTTGTGGTGTTGGTTTTATTATTGCTGTTGTTGTTGTTGTTACTGTTATTGTTATTGTTGTTGGTGTTTTCGCCTAGTGAGTTTAAAGCGTATGCGTGGAAAAAGAAGAAGAAGAAGAACACAAACAAATTGAAGTCAAAAATTAAAAATTGTTTTTTTTTTTCGTTTCATTCGTTTTTGCACAGTGAAAATTTTTTTTCATTTCACTTTTCGAGCGCAAAAATAGGCAGCCAATTTCATAGGTATATATATATATAGAAGCAATATATATATATATATTGAGAGAATTTTAATTTTCGTTACGAGAGCAAAACAGAAAGTGCATTTGAAAAATAAAAATTGATAGAGCAAATGAGAAAATGCAAAATAGAACAGAAACAAAAATCATAAAAGAGAAAAAAAAAACAAAAAAACATTTTTTTGGTAGTAGGAACTGTTTTTATATATATATATTTTTTTTTGTTGTGTTTATATTTTTAAAATGTGGCACATTTCTGGCTTTCGAAGCTTATTTTTGGTGTGAAACTTTAGTTTATTTTTTTGCTTTCTATTTTCTCTTGTTTGTTTGCCTGTTTTTGTATACTTTTATTTGTATTTTATTTTCGTTGCTGCATTTGCACTATACGCATAATAATTTATAATAACAATACTATTCATAGAAATATATATATTTTGTTTGTTAACTGCCAACTTACCAGCTGTTGTGTTGGCCAGGAAGCGCTTGGTTTTATCGAGTATATAAGGCAGATTGTAGCCATCCTTGGTATAACTGCATGGAAATGCATTAGGAATTAATCTTTAATTATAGTTTAATATTTTTGACTTACATTTCTGTGCGTTTGGTGCAAAATAGATTCTTAAAATTGCTATAAATGCAAAAGAGCGTAAACGTTGGCAAGCCTTGGCCCAAATAACGAGCAAATTTGATTTGTTCGGGTTTGTTTAAGCCACATTGGTTTAAAGATAGCCACGGTCGATGATCCTTGATATCGTATTCCTACAAATAAGAAACAATAAAATTTATTAACATTTGTCTCCAAAAAGTATGCTACGTTTAAATTTCTCACAATTACGCTTTTACTACCCGAAACTATAACGTTTTTGGGGCACTTTATGCACCCTTACGGCTTGTAAGGCTATTATACCGCTGACGTCGAACTCATTTCCTGTATATTCTATATACATACATATATATATATATTACATAGTTATTGCATATGCAAAAGCCTATATGTATATATTTACATAGTTACACCCGTTACTTTTATATATGTATGAGACCAACCACCAGCCGCAACCCTGAGAAAAACCCACACACACACACTCACACACACATGCGAATGCAAAACTTTTGCCCACTACTAATCAAAACTTATAATTCGTGTACAACGAAAAGTTTTAAAACGAAAATTGTACAAAAGCCAAAAACTTACAGACCCCAAAATGCAAACACAATCATAGAAAGGACTCCTGCGCCTAAAAGCATGCCGCACACACCGACACACACACACATGCATACTCACTCACACACACACAATGTGTATATTTTATAGTGTAAAAATATAAAATAAAGCAAAAAGCCGAGAGGGAAAATGCGAGCAAAAATGCAAACCCAAATAGAAAAGCAAACAACATTTTCAATGAAGCCATTTTCAACAAAGACGACAACGAAGCGGACGCCGGGTGGCGGGAAACAAACTTAAAAGCCATTGAGGGCTGTTGGGTGTAAAAGGGTTGTCGCCATGCCTGCCTATGTGTGTTTAAAATAGGCGCAGCAGCTTGACGGACGTCTGTGTTTGTATGTGTGTGTCTGTGTGTGTGTTTTGAGAGAGTTAACAAGCATCGCCGACAGCGCTCGTCGTTCGTTTTGGTGTCGCTCGTTCATTGTCGTCGTCGTTGACGTTAAAACTTATCAACATCCTCATAATCAGCGCGACGCCAACGTTGCCACCCATAAGCATCAGACCAACTGTAACCCAGCCAGCCACCTTCTAAGCATACATGGCAACGCTGTCAAAACTTGCAAATGTATATATGAGTGTGTGTGTGTGTGTGTGTGAGTGTGTGTGGTGGACCAATGTGTGTATGCATGTACTTATAAATGTACATATGTATTTTATGCATGTGTGCATACATTTTGGGTTTTGATTATGTTAAAAATCAATAGAGCAAAAAGGAGTGACGACGCCCCGTTACATCAAAAGGAGGAGAGCAAAAGGAAAGACCAAAATTTCTATACAAAAATATGCTTAAAGATTGACTTTTGAGCGCGCCTGTGTGTTTGTGTTTGTTTCAAATTATAAGAGCTGAAGAGTGAGAGAGCGCAAATAAGCACAAGAAAGCAATTCAACGCCTTTATAATGATGACGGGCCCCTTCAGAGGTGTCACCTGTAAAGGGGACAGCAGCAGCATGACGCCAGCGACTCATTAACAGCACAGCATGCGTGAGAGACGGAGAAAAAGAGAGAGTGTGTCTGTGTGTGTTTGTGGGAGAGTAGTAAGCGAGTCGAGCTTTTGCCTGTCAAGCCAAGTGTTGCTGTTGTTGTCGCTTGATTGTTTTGGCTGCTGCCTGGAAGTGGGGGAGGCATACTTTTCTGTGTTTACATTCCCATAGCCGCTTAACTGTTTCATAGCCAAAAAGAAAAAAAAAAACAAACGAAAAAAACGGCAATGTGTTGCGGCATTGTATTCATGTTTTCCTTTTTTATTGTTGTTTGTTGTTGTCGTATTTTTTCTTCTCTCCTTTTTTGCAACTTATTGGCAGCACGCAGACGTTGTGTTTGTGTTTGTGCGTGCCTGTGCGTGACGTATCCTGCTTTCTGAATGTGTTTGTGTGTGTGTGGCCTGCGGTTGTTGTCTGTGGTATGGTGTGTTGTGTTGTGGTGAGTGAGTGAGCGAGTGTGTGGTGTGTTGTTGCTGTTGTTTTTGTTTTTATTGAGACAAGTGTGAATTGTTTTTCTTTTTCCCTCTGTTTCTGTTTTCTGTTTTGCTGCTTGTGCGTGCAGAACAGCAACAAGAACAACAACAACAGTTGTTCGTGTTTCCATCGCCTGGCAATGATTTTTTGATTTTTGAGGGTTGCGTGTGTGCGTCCCAGTCCCAGTCGCACTTTCCGTGTTTGTCCGTCTCTGTTTGTGTGTGCATGTGCGCTGTTACTGGGAGGGAGGAGAGGATAACCATTTTCACACTTTCACTCTTTGCGTTTAACAGGTTTTAAACAGCAATTTGAGCTGGCGCACGTGTGATAAAGGGATGGAAAATGCTCATTAATTATTATGCTAATGGCCTTTTCATTTTGTTTAACTTGCTTTGGATCTTTAATTAATGTCGCCTGCAGCAAAGAGATCATTTTGATAAACCTAACCTTAAAATTCTGCAATCTAATAAGCGACCAAATGCAATGCAAAACAAAGGTTACAAAAATAAATATACATACATACATACATTTCAAGCAAAATGTATTTTAAATTTTTGGCAACAATCTGCATATACTCATACTCTTGTAACCCCTTGTGTTCGCGTTATACAACACTAATTTAATGCGACCCCAAAGGCGGCAAAAACGGCGCATAAAAGCTAAATATTTTATGTTCATATGTATATGTATGTATGATGACAATATATGAACAATATATACATTTACCGTCATCATATAAGTTTGGCAAGTACAGTTATGCATATGTATGTGTGTATGTTTATATGACGTATGTACTTATTACGTGTATACGTGCGTATATAATTTAAAATTATAATCAATGTGCATGTGTTTCTGTGTGAGCGCGCGTAAATTGTGCGAAGCCGAGACATTGTACCTGCTCCAGCCGAAAATACCCTACACAACGCCCAACCATCCGCTCACACTACACCACACGACACCGCACTCTCATCCACAGTTAAGCTGTCCCTCACACATACACATATACACCACACAGATTGGCAAACTTATTGCATATGCGTGTGTGTGTGTGTGTGTGGGTGATTGGGCTGCTGCTGCATGCGCATTTAGTAGCCTTCAACGATGCCGCTAGGGGCTCACACATTGAAACATATTCATACACATACACATACACAAAAGGACATACGAAGGCAGCAGAGCTCAATGGACAGTCCGACAAACGCCCCAAGTAACTTGATGATTGTATGTATGAGAGAGAATGTGTCTGTGTGAGAGAGTGAGTAAGAGAGGGGGACCATATACAATTACTCAATATCGCCCGCTTGAGCTTTTTGGGGGTTGCCAGACCTACATACCCACACATAACTGCACACACATACATATAGATTACTTTGTAGTTTGAGCAGCAGCCGCTTCTCCTTGCAAGTAATGCCGCTACTCTCCGCTAGGAAAGTTTTGCGGGCTACATCTTTGGTAAGAGAGAGAAAGAGAGAGCAACAATTTTGAGTTAATCTGGAAAGGGGCAGCGAGAGTAGAGTACAACGACAGGGCATCTTAAAACTAAAATGTTGTAATAGCGGCCGAAGGGCCGAGAAAGCAGCCATGTTGAAATAAGGTTAGGATAGAGCCTGCTGCTGCTGTTGTTGTTGCTATTGTTGTTGTCGCTGTTCCTGTATTATGCCATCAATGCCGTTTCATAGTAGTACATAGTTTGAGTTTGTGTGGATGGTGTGGGTGGTATGGGTGCTTCCGCTGTGGGTTTGACTAAATCTAGTTGTGTGTGTTTGTATGTGTGTGTGTGTGCGTTTCGATAAAGCTGAGCGTAATGAGCATGTGTTGGTGTGAGTGTTGGGTGGCTTGCCTTTCATAGTGTTGAAAAGGCGCCAAATAAGTGGGGATGTGTGTGTGTGTGTATGGCGCACACAATTGTATGTATGTAGGTGTTTAGAAAACACACACACACACACGTTAATACATTGGTGCCACACATGATTACAGTTGTATTTGTATGCTGAATTTGTGGTTGTGGCTTGTGTTGTTGCTCTGCTGACGCCAACGTCTCTGCCCCTGTTATTACAATTTATAATGACATTTGTTGGGTACGTGTGTGTGTGTGTGTGTAATTGTGCCAGTATGTGTGATATGTGTGGGCGGCATATATAATAGAGTGAGAAATGCGCTTGTGTAAAGGATATGAACGGTGTATCCGCGTTATGAATATACGTTATATATAAATATAAATGTCATATTACATATATTTACATATAAAACCAGCATATATGTACACACACATATATATGTATATATACTCGTTAGTGAAAATCAAATTCTATTCATCTGTTTGCCATGTGTAATAATAGAGAATGCTCAACATTAATCAATTTAAGAATAGAATATGTACATGTTTTCAAATTGTTGTTGTTTTTAGCTTTGATTATTTTCGGCTTTATAGAATCTGGCATTATTGCAAATGTTTTCTTTTGTTCCCTTTACTAACCCTTTCTCTGAGTTCTACGTTAAAAGAAACTATGAAATTTGTTAAACTCACCTCGCAAAATCGGATAAAGTTTTCAACAACAATCGATTTGTCCGTCAGTGTCATTTGGCCAGTGAAACGCACACCCAAATGCTTGAGCGTGTCCTTCTTCTTTGAGGGCAACTTGTTCATGTGCTGAAAGATGCCCTCCTCCACCTTGTGCGAGGGATGCACCTCAAAGTTCTCCTTGATCACAAAGCTGCCCAACAGCTTGGGTGCACCACCCGACCCTGACATGGATGAGCAACCTGCGCCGCCCAGAAGGCCACCAAATTCGCCAATGCTGCCGCAATGCTCCTCGGATGAGGTATTTGAATTGGATGCATTCAGATGGGAGCTGGGGAAGGCGAGCAGCTCCAGCGATGATTCATTTGAATTGGAACCATTCGAACCATTCGAGGTACTTGTCAAATGCTGCAGCTCAAACATCGTTTGCTTCGAATCATGATCGAAGACAGCGTCCAGCGTCGAGGAGCTGGCGTCTAGGCTATTGGAAGATCGTGAAACGGAAGAGAGCAGAGCGGCGACTTTGCGTGAAGCCGAACGCGATTTCTGTGCAATGCTCGTTGAGTCCAGATCGAGCAGACCAACGCCGCCTACACCGCCAGCCGTTGAGCCACCGCCCACAGGTGAGGCGGGCAGAGACGGCGGCGTCGGCGTCACTCTGTTTGCGGCTGCTGCGCTCGCTGTTAACAGTTTGCTGCTTTTCTCTGCTGCTGTTGCTGCTGCTGCAGCGCTGTCGATTGTGTCGCTGCTGGCGGTGACGCTGCCGCTGCTGCTGCTGTTTGGCGTAAAGTCCGTGGAGTGACGCAGATATTTGATAAATTCAAAGGAACCATCGAAATGCTGAGCAGCAGCAGCAGCGGCAGCGGCGGCGGCAGAGGCAGGCGCGTGTCCGTTTGGGGTTGCCACCGCTGTGGGCCAGCGATTGTTTGGCGGCATTGGCAACGCTGTCGGCGTTTCGACAGCTTCACGCAGCGACTGCAGCTGCGAATGCGACGTCGCTGCCTCAAAGCCCAATTCAGTGCTGGCGACGCCATTTGTGTATGAATACTGTTGTTGTTGTTGTTGGTGCAGTTGCTGCTGCTGCTGCTGTTGTTGTTGTTGCGTTGAATGCGCAAACACTTGAAATTCCTCGAAATTTGTGCATTTTAGTTCGCCGTTGCTCAAGTACTTGGAAAACTCTGAAGGATCATTCAACGAGTTCAGGAAGAATGAGCTAAAATTGCTCGATATGCAGGACATTTTTTCTTTGTGTGTGTGTTTTGTGGTTGTTGTTTTTGTTGTTGTTTTTGTTGCTAATACTGTATATTTAATAACGCTTATAGATGTACGTATGTGTATATATATTTTTATGCATTGATTTATTGTGTTTAAAGCTGCTCCTTTTTGCTTATTTATAAGTTATACTAGTAGTAGTTGTTGTTTTTGTTGCTTGTTTGAAATTGATGGCACATTGAATGTTGTTCGCATTTATTAACTTCTGCTGTTGTTGTTGTTGTTTTTGTTGCTGTTGCTTATTTTCTTCATTTACTTTTGCTTTTGATTTTGATTTGCGCAGCTCAACTGTTAATAATTTACACACACATATACAGCTGCATACTTACGCTGCTCGGCCGCTGGTGCTTCGAAATTTACTTTTAGTTTTCCATTTCCAGCATTTTTCGTGCGTTCATATTTTATTACAATTTTCCCCCCACATCACAAATATATTCACATAAAAACATTACTTGCACATAGATGTATCCGTGTGTGTGTGTGTGTATATAAATTTTTCTTCTTATTATAGCAAAAGCAAAGTGTAATTTATTATTCTTATAGCTTGCTCCGTTGCCGCTGCCTCTCACACACTCTCTCTCTCTCTCTCTCTCTCTCTCTGGCTCGCTTGCTCTCTGTCTCTTTGCCTTCCGCTCCTTGAGACGGCGTCGCGGCCTTTTCACCGTATGTGGTCGCTTGCTGCTGTTGTTGCTGTTGGTGATTTTGTAGCACTGTCTTGGCTAGCATGTGCACATGTGTGAGTGTACGTTCAATTGCCTGCCACTGCCACCATTGCCCCTTCTCCACACTCAAAACTATCGCCAGCTCTTTCACACACATACAAGCATATAACACATGCACTGCTTCTTTGCTGACTGCCCTGCAAATAGGCGGCGATTTAAAACTGGTCTATGCCTCTGCGGTCTGGGGCTTGTCTTTTGGCTATCTTATTATAATTTTTATATATTTTGTTTTGTATTTCTTTGCACTATTTTCACTTGATATTGTTTGTCTCCTTTTTCGTTATATTAAACACATACACACAGGCACTGACATAAACAGTTATTAGCGAGGTGCGGTCGCGACGGTTAGTTTATATTTCGTTTGCCTCTTACTTTGACTTTCAAAACAAATGCCGCCCATATGTTGTTGTATATTAGGCCGTCGCTTAGCGGAAAACAGAAAAATCTTGTTTTGTATTTTCACCCGCTGCCTTGTTAAGCAATGCGACGTAACCGTACCGCACTCGAATGAGAACTGAGCCGAAAAAGACGTGAGCGGAAAACTGAGCGCGCTAGTTAATCTGTGCATGCTCTCTCGCTCTCTCACACATTCGCTCTCGCCCTCTCTGTCAGTGAGCGCAAGTCACGTATGGGTAATGTACGTGTGTGTGTGTGTGTGTGTGTGTAGCGCGCGCTCCTTGTAGTTGTAATCAAAATCAGTTGTTCGTCGTTGTTGTTGCTGGCGTTGTAGATGTGCCTCTGCGACTAGGAAACGTGTATTTCTTCCTGTGACAGGCTGCTTTTGCTCTTTTTAACCCTTCCATATAAACCTGATTTAATCTTTGATTACTATGACTGTGCTGTTGTTGTTGTTAGTGTATCTGCTGTTGCTGCTCTTGAGGATTATGGTTGCTTTTTCCATTGCTATTTTCAAAAATTCCACTAAATTATCCGTTGTGTTGAGTGCGCGTTTGTATGTGTGCAGGTAAAACAGTTCATTTGCCTAGGGTTGCCATATCATTTATATATATTTGCAAGACCACCTGGAATGCGAAAAATCATAAATATTTTTATTAGTTTTACGTTTTACAGTTTTTCTTTTATGACTACAACTGCTGTGCTCGGCATGCTCTTTCGACATTTAGCACAAACGCTGTGCAACTGTTAGCAGGTAGGCTAAATTTTGTCACAAGGCCATTACAAAGACAATAAAACATGAGTGCAACTTTATGCATGTTGACAACTCTGTTCAAGTCACTAAATAGGATAAGCACCCACACAATCTCCCTCCGGCTCCACAAATCGCACACAGTAACAGCTCGCAAAAATACTTAAGCCGCAAAGCAACGCGACTTTTAGCGCAATTTATGGCCATTTAAAATTTTGTGCAAAGAATTTTTATAGTTGTTTTATGCATACATATAAAATATGCATTTACATACCTATATGTACATATGTATTTTCTAAGAAAAATTTTTGTATATAAGCAGATTTGCCTTTTGTTCAATAAATATAATTGCCACTGCAGACGCTCTTAATTATAAATAGAGCACGGCAGGGAAGTCATCAATTAGGCAAGCACAAAACGTACATTTGGGTTATTATAATTACCTATTTGGCTGGCGCTAGCACTTTCCTTTAAGCTTTTTGGCACAATTTCGTGTTTAAATTTTTAACGTGCATTCATTTCAACTCAATAGACACATACACTTAATTTTCGATGTTACAACACTTGCGCCACTTTACATTTTCATATTCATGTACGACACATCTGTATGTGGGTAATTTTTCAATTAATTTTAATTATAAACTTAATTAGGAAATCAATGAACGAACGCGAACGGAATAAACAGACACAATTGGGGAAAAGTCTCGAGGCAAGCCACCAAATGTCTAGTGTGAGCGAGCGAGAACATATAAACCTAGAACGGTGCCGCAACAAAAACAATGACAACAATTCTCAAGTGCGCTGCGCATACAAAAAAAAATATCAGCAGTACATTGCTCAGTAATTTAACTGTTTGAATAGCGTCCCTTGTTGTTGTTGAAAAACATACAACCAAGTAACATAATGTTAGTTTATGAGGAACCAGAGACCAGAGTATGTTAACTGGCAACACCACAGTCTTATATTTTGCAAGCAACAGCTGTTTTGTAATCGATAATCATATCGAGACTCTCTTATACCAATTGGGCGCATAACGTGTACCAAGACAATAACAACAGACTAGCAACATGAAATTTGTAATTAAAACAATAAGTAAAAACTCCGGTCGCCTTGGGCATATACGAATTGGCAAAGAAATCAAGGAGTTACATACACCTTTGCTTATGCAAACAACAAAAGGCGGAAGCATTCCATATCTTAGTGGGGATGTTTTCGATATTGTTAGCAAAGAGCAGCGACAACTCCTGCAACTTACGTTATCCACCATGGATCAAATGGCCGAGTCCCTGGCCGAGTGGAATCGCAGCTTAGGAGACTATGTGGGCTATCCCGACCACCACACAGTGCTGTTACTCCGAGATCCCTGCGAAAAGACGCTTTCAGGTGGCAATGATCGGGATGTGGTGCCTCTTTTTACACGTCGTGGCAAGGAGTCCCTAACTGCCACACGCTACATGGAAATGGTGTCCAACTTTGCGCCAGATGTATATCAGGGCCTATGCGATGCAGACACAAGCCCTGAAAGCTCCAAGAAGCGAGTACAAAAATCAGTCGAACGCACTGAACGTCTTATGGAGCAATGTTATGAGCAGCACTCCAAGTTGCAACGTCTTAAGAATTCCACACTACTAGCCCCTATTGTAGGCGGCTACAGCACATTCGCCCGCTCGCAATCAATTAAACATGCACGCCAGCAACCACCTGGCAGCTATGGTGGTTACATATTTGAAGGATTCCATACAAACGGCTTAAGTGCTACGGAGCTTAACGCTGCTGACGTGCTGCCCATTGTGGAGCACTGTATGCAGCAGCTGGAACAGGAGCAGCCACGTCTGATGCCTGGCGCATATACGCCACCTTTAATACTGGAGTTGATTCGCCTTGGAGTGGACATATTTGATACTTCATATGCGTACTGTGCTGCTGTAAACTATAAGGCGCTTACTTTTAGCTATGCTCTGGACAAAGACGAGCATACACCATTCCTGGACATCACGGATGAAGTTATTAAGGAAGAGTTCAAGCCACTTTTAAGTGGCTGCAACTGTTTGGCCTGCCAAAAGCACACGCGTGCCTATGTGCATCATCTGTACAAGACGCACGAGCTGCTAGGACCCATCTTACTTATGATGTAAGTTACACACAGTCTTTAAAGTAAATCTTTATAAATATAATTGCATACGTTTTTCTTCAACAGCCACAATTTGCATCATTTAATGGGCTTCTTTGATGCAATACGCAGTAGCATTGAAACGGATCAGTTGCCGGCTTTGTTGGAGCATGTGAAAATGCAAAACACAAACAGCGAGATCAATTATCGTATTGAGCCAGACAACAAGGTTGTTGCCAAGGCGGCAATGGGTAAAGGATTCAGTGCAGCAGCTGTTTAAAATTTGTACTTTTGTGTATTACTATCAAAATTAAAAAAAAAAACTGCCTACATTTGAGCCTCATTTTAATCTTATTTAAGTATATCAATCTTTACAATTACTATATTAAAAACGGCTGCCACCATATCGAACTACTTTCGCCATTGACAATGGACTTGACTTGGTCATAAACCGACGCATAAGCATTTCCTGTCACATCCCGAATTCGCTTGATTACTTGTTGCTCTGTTATGCTATGCAATTTATCCGCATCTGCAAGAGTTAAGTTTCAATTCATTTTAACCGAATATAGTTAAACTTAAGACAACCTACCGCTCAGTGCAAGGAAGCCAACCACTTCGCAGAAGCCCACATTAAAGGCTGTCATATCCTTGGCCACACAGTAATGTTCACGTACGAATACAAATAAACGTACGTCGCCGGTTTGGCGATCCTGTGTAATGAAAAGATTGTGTGGCAATTGATTTTCGCACAGCCATTCGGTCAATCGATGCACATTGGCAATCTTCTCGCGCACCTGCTCCTCATTCTCTCCGCTGGGAAACACAAAGCAGACGGCCTCTGTCGGGGCGTCGTCTTTAAGACGATATGCATAACCACCAGCTAGCTCCTGCAGCTCAACGCGATCGATGTACAGACGCTGTGGCATGTGGATCAGATGGAAATGCAAATGATTGACAGAGGCTAGGGCGCCGGGACTGTTATAGCCCAAACGCATGTCCGCATCTTTAATGCTCTTCATGAAATTAATGCAGAAACTGAGCGCCGACGGTGTGACACGTTGCACCAGGTTACTTTTCACCTCGGGACATATGAGCGTATGGTATTTGGTAAGTGGACTCTTGTTTATAATCATCTGGACTTCGGCATTGTCATTTTCCTTGTCAATGGTTAGCATTATCTCGTGATCATTCACTTTGTTGAAATTAAATAGTTTGGGCTTAAATGTGGGGTTTAGGCTCTCAATGGTTTGAGGTACGCGCCGTTTCAAGCTACGATCCGAGTTCAACTAAAATATAGAGTTTGAAGTGTATATGTAAAATTTAAAAGTAAATTCGAACCAACCTCCGCATAAAAACCATGTTTACCTGGCAGCTTGCGTGACTGCCTTGACTCAGACAGCTGATAGGAAAATATGCCTGGCATCTCGTGCAGCTCCATCCAGCGTTCCTTTAATGCTTTTAAGTAATGCTGCGCCTTTGACTCCAGAGCCATGTTGTATTTGGCTTTGGATATTGTTCGAGTGCGTTTTTTAGGTTCCACAGCGCCAGCAACAACGGCAAATTGCAACATGGTTGCCAGACTGTAGAAACGCCTGTTGCTTGCAAATAATTTCGCCGCTGTGTCCTTTAAACTTTCACTTAGAATTTGCGAAATAAACCGATTATGTTTTAGAATTTGTCTGAGCACACGCGAAAATATATCCATGTTGCTAGCAGAATGGGGGTCTAGTCTAAAATCCAAAAATGGTTTCTTTTTGTAACTTCCAGTGAGAATGGTGACAGCTCTGTCACCGACAGCTGTTGCTGTTTATGTTATTGCTTTATTTGGCCATCAAAAAAATCGCAGCAACATAATAATGGAATATCAAACAAGTGTTAGAGGATCTTGTGAACGCTTTTGTCCGGATGCTGAGACAAAAATGTAAGTATATTAAAAATGTTTGCAAGCATATATACTAACCACTTTTGCTTGACAGGCGAATACAAGAGCGATTATTAAACTACTACGAGTTTAAAAATGGCCAAAAACACGTACCCGGCATTCTAGTAAAAGAGTTCACACGCTCTGCAGCTGACGCCAAGGTGCCCAAGGCGAAGGACATGCGCACCGAGCTTTGCCTAACTAAAACTGTTGAATACCTCCTTAAAGAGTAAGCGTATCTGTTGAGGCAACGAATAACATTTCTAAAGCATCTGTCATTGCAGTGTTTTATTAGATGAACGCAAACCTTATCATTTTGCATACGACTTCATATTCGATCGCTTGCGCATGGTGCGTCGGGAGATTGTCATTCAACAGTATAAAGCTAGGCAAACCATACGGTTGTTGGAGCCAATGATAATGTTCCTTTCGTACAGTCGCTACCGCCTGTGTGCGGAGCCAATCGAGAAATTTGATCCAAAGATTTGCAATCAGCATTTACAGGAGTGCTTAAATATGGTTCTGTGCTGCTACAATGACTTGGACGAGAACTGTGAACAGGATACGAAAAATTCTAGTATTCGTGATGTTGAACGACGCTGCTTTATTGAAGCTCTTTACCAGATTTTTAACTTGGGAACATCAGCAGCCTTGGTTCGTGGTTTAACGTTGCCAGCTGAAGTCCGAGAAGATGAACTGTTTAAGCTGTCCTTTGACATCTGCATGTACTACCATCAGGGAAATCTCTATAGAGTGTTGAAAGGATTGCCCCAATTGCCACACATCATATGCGCTGTGGCTGCCTCAAAACTGCAGACGATAAGAAAGTAAGCTTAAGTTCTACGTTTAAATTTTAAAGTACGTTAGTATTACCTCAATTATTTATTATTGCAGACGCTTACTGGAAACTTTTACGCATGCCTACAATAACAAACAGCTTACAGTGCCCATATCGTTTTTATCGCGTTTAATATTAGTGGACCCTCAGGAATTGTCAGAGCTATGCCGGCATTACAATATTACATTAACTGCCGATTATAAAGCGGTGCATTTCAGTAAGACTGATTTTAAAAGCGACACTGTGGTAATGAAAGAACAACGTGAGCCTTTTATTGAGGAGAAGTTATCTCGAATTTATCTGCCTGAAGTGTTGCTTTTAAAAAAGTTATGGTTATAGATCTCAAGTAAATGTAAGTCGAAAGTAAATTATTCATATTTAATTGTACAGACGCATAAAGAGATTTTAATTCAGTTAGCAATAAATCCGGGCGGGCAGCAGGCAACCCTGTTTAGAGGTTAATCGTTATCGATATTAAAAACTTGTTATTAAAAAATAAATTTATGTTTGCCGACATTCTTGTATACAAAGTTTGTAAGCTATTTATTTTAAGTAATGCCAATTAAACTATATTTAATTGGAAACATATGTCGACAGCCTATAATTACACGATTGCGGCATAGACTGGTGTATACATAAAGCGCGCGCAAGGTTGCATTTTGATGCCGTCGCTGTCAAACACTAACACCAACAAAAGTCGTACGCAAGAGAAAGTGCTTGAGCCATTTTGGAAAATACAATTCCGCCATATTTACCGGCAAAATTCAAAATATTTACATTGTTTGTAAACAATTAACAGCACTAACGTAATATTGTGCAAAAATCGTGGCCGTGTGACATCACAACGACATTAAAAAGCGATACATTTTACCAGACAACGTCTGCTTACCACTACCCGCTGCTGTGCTGCTGCTGTCGTCGACGCAGCGCCCCACGCACCGATGTCAATAGGACAGCCGTAGAGGAGAGACAAACAACAAACAACGCAATTGGTCAGCGCGGGGTAAGTGTATCTGTTGATATATATTCTAAAATGGTTAGCTCTCTAATTGGCATTTTTTTTTCAGACGCATATACACACCAAGCGCGCGCGTATACACACACACACATACAAAACAATCTAGCAAAAACACACACAGATATACACAGACACAAAAGAAACACGCCAAAAGCTCCAACGACGTTGACGATGACAAGTCATCATCAAGGCAGCAACTTTCAGGCCAGAGCGCCGCCAATTGTAAAAAACCTATCGCTGGCTGCCGCAGCAGTACCCCTTCCTCTGCCTACCCTGCCCATGTCGATGGCATCGTCCTCATCCTCATCGTCTGTGCACAATCACAATACAAATACAACATCAATGTATTTTACACATGTTTTGCCACCCTCAACGGCAATTGTGCAGCATCCATACAGCGTTGAGTTAGATGGTACGGAACACATGGGCAGCGCTGCAGACAGTGAGAGTTTTCTTATCGAGGAAATCATCGATGATTATGATGATGATAATAATATTGTTGTGGATCCTGGGGAATTCTTTATATCTGGCGATGTCTACGAGTATTACCCAGTGGATCGCATGGATAGGCTGGGCACATCTGTGGGTATGGCCACAGCAGATGCGCTGCCGCCGCCAATTATTATGCAACAGCAGGAGCAGGATAGTGATGATGTCGATGACGAGGAGGAAGATGATGGGCAACAAATGGATGGTGATGTGCGACTCTCCTCAGACGAAGAGGATGAGGAGGAAGAAGGTTCGCAGAACATGCAGCGGGATGTTAATGCCTTTGATATTGCTTCTGAAATGTTAACAACAATTGAGGCAACAGCAGCGACCATCAAAGAGGAGCAGCTGGATAATGATTACTATATGAAGTCGACAGATGACTCCAATAGCTGTCACGTACAGGACTTTAAGCCCTTTGGCAGACAGCAACGCCAGACCATCAACAATGGCAACCACAACAACAACAACAACATGAGCAATAACAACCACAGCATCAACAACAATAACAATTGCAACGGCAATGGAAGCGTGAAGCGTTGGAAGCAAACTAAAGTACCCATACGCATAACACAGGATCAGTTCAATGTTACATTATGGTCATCGCTGAATTCGGAAGACGAGGATGAAGAGGAACTGGAACTGGATGAGCAGCATGTAGCGACACCAGCACCAGTTGGAGCTGGAGGCGGCAGTGGCTGTAACGCATCCAATAGCAGGAACGATATGTCAAAGCTTATCATTGATGAGCATATGATGCATCACGATGTGCTTAGCGATGGCATTGGGAATGAGTATGTCATATTGCCGGATCCATTTAGTGCTGCGGCGGTCACCGATGTCGAGGAGGTAGTGAATGCATTTATACGCGACGCCGATGATGTCAAGGACCTAGAGCCGGACGACGATGAGGACGAGGAGGAGGATAGCCAATCGCTAAGCGAACAATATCAATTGGATGAGGCATATGGCAGTATCGAGCTAATTGAGAATATGCCACAGCATCCTGGCGAACTACCGACGACGGTACCTACATCCACAACACCAACAACAACGTCAGCAGCTCCAGTAAACGCTTCAGCATCGCAAACAGCTGCAACTAAAACGATGCCCAAATTGGTTCTGCAAAACAGCAGCACAAATGTGCGTCTGAAAACAAGCAACAATGTTGGCAATACCAATAGCAAGGCTACCAAGCGTCAATTGACCAATCAACCGCCACCACTGGTACCTGCCACAAGCAGCAACAATGTGCCCTCGCAGCAGCAGCATCATCATCATCCTCAACAACCGCGTGGCAATCAATCGACGGCAGCAACATCTGCCTCCGTGGATGACGATGAGGAGCCCAAGTTTCGTTGCACACATCGTGGCTGTAATAAGGAATTTCGCAATCACTCTGCCATGCGTAAGCACATGCATACGCACGGTCCGCGCGGACATGTGTGCAATGTGTGTGGCAAGAGCTTTGTGGAGAGCTCCAAGCTGAAGCGTCATCAGTTAGTGCACACCGGCGAGAAGCCCTTCGAGTGCACATTTGAGGGTTGCGGCAAGCGTTTCTCATTGGATTTCAATTTGCGAACGCATGTGCGCATCCATACGGGTGATCGTCCGTATCATTGTCCCATCGATGGCTGCTCCAAATGCTTTGCACAGTCTACCAATCTCAAGTCGCATATGCTGACGCACTCGAAACCCAAACGAAAGTGGCCACGTGCGCCGCAGGTAAGCAGCAAATCTCCGCTGGTCGCACGCTATGGCCGACTGGAGTTTGGTGAGGATCCAACGCTTGTCTATGTGGAGCCCAATGAGGAGCTGGCATCGGTGCTGCTGGATAGCACTTCGATACCCTCCTAACTAGCATTGCCGCTGGCCGTTGTGATCTGAATCTTAATAAGCGCGATGAAGAAAGAAATCATTTTTTTCTGTCTGTACAGTTAGTTGTAGGTTTAAGTTAAGTTTTCAATTTTAAGATGGGTACGCTAACAGGACAGGAACAGCAAGGGGTTGTCTTGTGTTGTGCACTTGGTGTTGTTGCGCATCCAACCTTGTGCCGCTCCTGCCGCTGCTGCTGCTGCTACTTGCAAAAGCCCAACACACAAACAACAAAATAGTTTGCTAAGTTTTATGGTAATGCGATATGATGATAAGTTTGAAGTTGAAATTGATTGGAATGCTCGGCACGATGGTCAAACAAAAGTTTTAGAATTTAGTTTTGTACGTTTTAAGTGAAAAGTATACCATCCCCTCAATATCCTCTTCTCCCTGGGCATGCAAGCCTCACCGCAAACATCCTGTTTCCCCCGCAACTCTCAACTGGCAACTACATCTATAAACTGATTTAAATCAGATCTTACTGTGGATCTGTGTGGCCCACTCGAATAACAAAAGGCTGCACACACGTTTTTCTATACATCTTACAAATACAATTACTATTTAATACAAACACACACACACATATAAGCATCTAATAACAATAGGCTATATATTTTTGTAATGAAATTGTAACACATAGTGCATTGAAGTGCAAAAGTAAAGTATATATATACATATATGTATCTATATAAAAAAGAAAACAACAACAAAAGAGTAACAAACTAAGATAAAAATTATTTCATTGACTTGTTTTTGCTAACAAGTTTTATCATAGATTATGGGGAATTTTAACTAGCAGCGTTCATTTTTTGGAAACTATAAATGATTACAGGTTCTGATGGTTCTGTTTTGTTTTTTACGATCGGTCTAATATCAAATCGAAAACTTATAGGTGGGCCATTAGGAAATAAAAATTCTCGTTTCACTCGGCGATTGCGAGAATTTCCCCATTAAAAAGAATAGTATTTCACATGTTTTACACTTGATAGATTTATTTGAACAGGCAAAACTAAGATCTTAAATCTATATATTCTTAAATATTGTGAGAAATGAGAGCTTTAGAAACGGATGAATAGAAACCACTTGGTAGTAAGAAAAATATATGAACGCTATTGCAATAAGCTTAGTCATATTTACAAATAGATTGGTAGATTAGCTAATGCGCGAGATAGTAACGATTTTCCATAAGTTTCCAGACTTCGTGCACAATTCATATAAGTTTCATGTAACATTAATCATACTACAAGTGGTTTTCTTTTGGACAGCTAGTTAATCATGTTTTATAGCAACAGACAAGAAATTTGCTAGATGAGGTGCGAAAAAGTTAGGTGACCTTCACCGTTGATCCTTGATTCTCCACTTCCAAAATGCTTGCTAGGGGCGTATATCCAATAAGATTGCCGGTCAACGATAGCAGCACCGAATAGTTAAAATACCAAAACACACAAAACAAGACCATAAAGATGACGTCTGTAAATCGGAAGCAAGATAAGGGCCCAATAATTATTATGAAAAGAGCATGACGAATGGCTCGATGCCGTGTCGGATTACAACTTACGTATCGTTACACGCTCCCATTTTTCCACCACATACAACTCGGTCACCTGTCGCAATGGAGAAACGTCCAGATAATAACAATTCAAATATATATACAAGCAGCCATACTTATATTTACAATCATGTGCAAAAAGTAGCATCACTTTGAGATATATAAATTTTGTTTTTATATATTTACTCACCATTAGATAGCGAAACCACCAATAATTGGCGAAATTGATAATATTGTTAAGCATGTTGTGGAAAAACGGTCGCAAACACTTCACAATCGCAGCAGCAACGGCAAACAACTGTAATTGATGATAGTGTCTATTAATTGTTTAATCTTAATACTAAAGAGCTTAGTGTTGACAACATACAGTATGCGGCGACTGCGCAACTAGTGTTGCAAAATTCACCCAATATGAATTTTAAATCGTTATCGCTATCGTAATCGAACACAGCTGTATTGATATTTAACAAAATTCCAGAATCAGTTTTAAAATGACAGAATACATTGTTAAAGTTTTACAGCGCAGACAGATGAGCCGCAGCCAGTCAGATATCAAGCACTTTATTTATTTGCACAGCAAATGGCTAGACGATGAAACAGAATTGGAGTTATTTCTCACATCAACAAATACAAGCTATCGAGCTATACTCAAACATGATGAAATTAGATGCGCCGCCGAAGACCTCGAACAGCCTGTTAATGAGTTCTTTGCAGAATGCAAAAAGGCGCTAACCACACAAATGGGTCTGCCCGGATTTGATTACGACCTCGATGAGGAGAAGGCAAAGTTTACACTTATTAAATGCTCCGGCTATGAAACGTTCTATGTGGATGTGCCATTGCGCAAAATATCCAATTGCCATCAATTGCTGGATGCGGCCATTGAATGCGCACTAAGTCGTCCAATCGGTATACCCGAGAGTGTAGTGCAGTTGGGAGCAGGCGGTAGTCAGCCCAATGAGCTGCTTGCAGAATATGAACAGTATTTAAAGGACGTAAAGCTGGAGGAGAAGAGAATGCTCAAGAAGTTCCTTATGCTCATAAACAGCAAGAAAGAACGTATCGTAGAGCTGGAGCGCAAACTTGAAAAGTGTCAGAATAATACCTCTGCAGATCCAGACAGTGATGTGGAGGTACAGCGACAGCCGGAGGGCAATAGGGACGAGATGGACGATGATGATATCTTTAATGCGGCCACACAGGCTATGACGCCCGGTGAACTTGTCCAGGACTGACATTATAAAAAGATGGAAACATTATAGCAAATAATCTTTGCAGTTATATTTTATCTATATATTATATACCTAATATTATATATAATAACCGTGCCGTAGATCCCACAAGAAGAAAAAAGTATAACTTAAAAGCTATTCCATGTTTGAAGTAAAGCAAAACTCTTTAAATATTTTTCAATTCTGTGATTTTGTTTTTGTTTTCTTTAATAAATTAACTTTATAAGGTATATGTATGTATAAATAAACAACAAATAGATATTTTTAACATAATATACAATACAGTTACAGTTACAAATATGTGTGTGTGTTTTACTTTTATCTTTATCTGCATAGCTTAGAGTTAGAGCAAAAAAAGATTTGCATTTTGGAATAAGTTACAATTGTCGTTGCAAATGTTTTTTTTTTTTGGAATTTCTCATAAAAAAACAATACGATGCGATATTGAAAAAACAGAAAAAACAAAAACCAATTATGAACAACAAAAAAATAATATAAATAAAAGAATTTTACATATATGTTATATGTATGCTGCTATTTATATATATATATAATACGTTATGTATGTATAAATATGTTATTAGGCGTGTGTGTGTGTAACCTCTGAACGAGTAAACAATTAGCGCTTCATGCCCATCTCGCTCAAAGAGCCAGAAGATCATCATCAGCGCCAGGTTTCTTTGGTGTCTTTCTTAAGCTATTGTCGGCTGTCGCGGTGGAGTTCGATGCGTTGATCGTTGGAAGATTTTCAGCGGCAGCGGCGCGTTCTTCAAGGAATTTATCAAATTCGGAGCTGGTCAGTTCCTCCATGCCATCCACATCCTTCTGTTGGCGACAAAAATACAATATATATAAGTATACTTTAAACTCATTTTGTTCAAAGTAAGTTCAAGAAAAAACTAAAACAATTTATGTATAAATCAAAAATAATTTAAAAACTTTATGTGCCATTGTTGTTCTTTGGTTGATGATAAAAAGCACGAGTGTATGAGTGTGTGGTGTATGTGTGTTTGGGTGTTTTGTTGTTGTTGCTGTTTTGCTACTTACTGAGCTGCCCAGCCACGCCTCCATCTCGTCGATCTCATTCTCTTTCGTCGACTTTGTGGGCGCCATCAGCAGAAGACAAAAACAAAAAAAAAAAGGAGACGAAGCCAAAACACAAAATCGAAACAACAAACGAAATTTGCCAAAAACGAAAAGAAAAGAAATTGAAACAAAGTACACAGATCAAGAAGTTAAAGAAAAATGGTAGAGTGCCATTAGTTTACATCGGTTCTAGGCAGCTCCATTACTCACTTTACTTACCACCGGCGGATCGCCGGCTGTACGTTGTAATGGTGTTGCCGCTGCTGTCAACGGTTTCGTCGGCTTATATGGCGAGGCAACGCTTCCCGCTGCCGCATCTACGCTGGGAATGTCGCGCAACAAGTCTGTTTTGCTGTAAACAGGGAAAGTGTATATTAATAGTTGTTTAAAAGGTCATGGAAATATAATTAAACTTGTTTGATGGGCATAGGATTTAGACAAAATGTTTGTGCGTACAACAAGGCTCTTAACTTGGTTAAGCTATCTTGACAAGTTAACAAGCTAACTGATAAGATAGCGAGGAGATAGCAGAACGAAGATCAATAACACATATGCTTACTGGTTGCCATCGGTGCGCGATTGCGCCAGCATATCGAATTCATCTGCAGCGCCGCTACTGACTGCTGCAACACCGGCAGCAGGTCCAGCTGCTGCACCACCACTAGCGCCCAGTTGCAACTGTCCAAAGCTCTGTGGCAAATTCTCCTCACTGCTCTCAATCAAATCAATAAGCAGTTGATCACTTTGTGGCGTATTGCTGACCGCCGTTGCGGTTGGAGGTGGTATGGCTACTGCACCTGCGCCCGTTGATGCTGTCACGCCAGGCACACCCATGGCCGCGCCGAGCACAGCAGATGGTGAAGTAACTGTTGCCGCGCCTACGCTACCTTGGGAGCGATTCTTTTCGTAGCGCTGATGACGCAAAAACAGATTGTTAAGCTCATCATTGATGCGCAGAAAGTCAGCCGTCAGCTCATCGTCTTGAACGCGTCCGATAAGATCGACAATGCGAGACTGCATCTCCTTGCAGGTGGCGGTTAGCTCATTGAGCAGGGCATAGTCATCGGGCTGCTCCTGGCCCGGCTTCATAACGCTTAGCATTTCGGCCAGAATTGCCATATTGTTGCTAACAATTTCCAGTTCGGAGCGCAGTTTAGCCACCTGTTCGGGCGTTAAATGCAGTGGCCCACTTGCTGGAGCAGCTGCAGCAGCGGCAGCGGCTGCTGCATGCTGTGGAGACATTGTGTGTTGTGCAGCCATAAGCTGTGGATGCGGCAAGGAAACCTCCGGAACACTCTATTAATATGAACAGAGTTTAAAGCACCGAACAACAAACTGTTATTGCCAATTTAAACTTACCCTTTGTGGCGTGAATATGGGCGCTGTTGCATCCAGATCGGTGGGCGGAAACTCAATGCCCTTATTCTTAAGCTCCATGTACATTTGTGTGACGCCATTGAGATCGGGTTGATTTTTGAATGCATCAGCCCAGATCTGTATTAAACTAAGCACCTTCTCCTGCATTATGGCGGGCGGATCATTCTTTGGCCCAATCAGCTTGACCAAATCATTGATAAAATCCTTTTGTGCGACCAAGACATGAAACGGCTTGCCACAGTTCTTGACGCACGTTTCCAAAACAGTTAAGGTATACATGATCACCTGATTATTCTTGCCGGCATTCTGTGAGAGGCGCTTACGGATCGCGCGCATTGCATCACGTGCCGTATCCGAAGATTCGTTGATCATGTCGCAGATTTCCATGTTGGCGGCCCAGTTTTCTGATGCCAAGGCCGCATCGGTGGCGGCCTCTGCAATAAAAAACGTTATTTATAAATTTATAAAATAACAACAACAGCAACCATTTGTTTAAATATTTAATTTGCCATTTAGCAGTCAGGTGAATGTATTTATTTGTTTGGTTTGGTTTGGCTTTTGCGTCGAGTTATTTGTTCATTGCAGAGGAAAATTAACGAAAACAATATCATGCGGCAGTCATAAATTTCGAAAAAAGTGATTTTAAGGAAAAGCAACAAGTTTTGAGATATATACACAAATACAAACACCATTGTTTGTTAGATATATCGTGTAACAGTGAATTGAAAGCTTTTCATAATATTTGAATCGTGTAAACGGATCAAAATACAGCGAGAGAGAGAGAGAGAGAGAGAGAGAGAGAGAGAGAGAGCGAGAGAGTAAAAGGCCGTTATTACTCTCTGTGCTTGTTGAATTGTTTGTTTTTGAGTGCAACGCACTGAAGCTTAAATAAAACGCAGTAAGCAAAAACAAACACATTTTACAATTGCATTCATTTAACGTAGACACAAAAGCCAGTTATGAATTGTTATCAATAGAATATAATAAGAAATGGAAAATAAAACGTAAGAAGGAAAATATGAAGCAACAACTTAGTGAAGCATTGAAAATGAACACTAATGTACACAAATACATACACACAGACGTAAATACATAAAGCAAGTGACTACAGAAATTGGATAGAAAGCAGAGCCGAATAAATTAACACATTTATGTAACTCACAATAAAGGCAAAAGCAAAAAGTAAAAAAAAAATATAGTCGGATGACTAATTACGTGCAGCAGCGCAATTTGAGGTGGTTAAGGAGCTGGCTGACGAGGTGCGTGTGCCAAAGATTATTATTGCTTTTTTACGATCGTCATTTTATCGCTAGTCATTGTTGTTGTTTGTATGTGGATGGCGACAAGCGATGAGCAACAAATTAGCTAATAACAATTGGGTATTAGTTATTTTCATACACTGTTTCTGGGTGCACACTTATAGCAAAGAGTCAATGACTCACTGACTAGAGACAGAGTATTTGGTCGTCGACTGCCTGCAAGTGCAACTTTTTTACATGTTTTTTTTTGCCTCTAGGTTTTTTGTGTGTCATATTCATCAATAGAGCGCGCCTGTCAACGCAGGTACAACTCTATCCACATACACATACATACATACTTAACTGTAATCTTATCAACCAGCTAGGAAAATAAAAGCAAGACACAATATGAAGTAGTGGTTTTTTGCCATAGTAATCAAATGGCAACAACAAATCACATTTTTGTGGTGGCAATGCTGCCTGTGTGTATGATACGACATGTGTGTGTATGTGTAAGCCGCACAATAAGAAAATGACAAACGCCCCAAAGAAAGTTGGGAAAATTCAATTTTCAATAGCTAGCTTTGTATACCGTTTCTACCTCGATCGTGTACCATTTCAATCACAGTACAACTACGCAAAAATATGCAAGGCAACACATACATGTAATTAGAGTCACACAAACATATGCACGTTTGAAAAGTCATACAATTTAATAATGTATTTAACACCCACACGCAAATACACATCATACGTCCGCTAAATGAGCATTAACTCACCAATGCGTTGCCCAATGGGTGTCGAGAAAACATTTCCCAGAGCGCCCACATTGAAGAATGAAGCCATTTTGGTGCACTGAGTTTTATTTTATACGCGTTTGTTTTATTTATTTCACCCACTTATAACGAGCGCAAATGTTTATGCGTTTACATCTGCTGCACTTGTCTTTCAGTGTGACCGGGTTTTGATAAGTCAAAAATAGCAATTTATGCAGTTAGTCCGATGCAGCCAACTTAATGTGAGTCAAAAAGTGCGCACAGCCAAGCTCATGCGAGTGTAAGCCGCTCGCAGCCAACTTAATGTTGAACTGTCCACTGTTGGACAAAAGTGGGCAGGCTCGTTTAGCGAAAAGTAATGCAAAAGGGAATCGTCAGTCGGAAGAAACACGAGGGAAGGAATTGTCATTATTTTTGAGAATCAAATAATCGCTCAAGAAATATGTAAACGAGAACGATAAATTCGTAATGTTTTATTATCGAATAAACTACGACGGCCGTTTTCGTGTTTCCAAACCACTAAATTGAACCGCTAAATAAAACCGAATTGCGGACCAAATAACATAAAGCGAAAAAAGCGTGTGCAATTGTGTTAGTGTGCGTGCGTCGGTTGGCTGGTGTGTTGGCCGAAAACAGTAAAACTAAAAAGTGAAAAAAAGAACAATAAGCAGTAGTAGTAGCAGCGATTGGTAGCGCGCGGGCAGCGAACCGACAGGGACGGGACCTTAAAGAAAAACGTGAAATCAACCGGGCGGAGGATCTGGAAGATTGCGCAAATGCACAACAACAGCTAGCTGTAAAACGTGCGCGTGTGTGTGTGTCTATGAGTGTTGCTGTGCGTTCATGTGTTGGTGTGTGTGTCTGCGCAACACGCCCGCCTACGCCACAACATTAACAACAACAACAACAAGCGTATCGAATGCTATCATTTCCTTTCTGCGCTAATGCCTTTCCCTTCACCGTTAGTGCCCGGCAACCAATATAATTTTACGTGCCTCCAACTTTAACGCCTCTTCAACCTTCCTGGCTTATTTATCATCCAATATTATTGGTTGGATGAAAAGGGCAGCATAAAATCCTTCAAAATTCCACCACAAACGCCCACCAGTGCGAGCGCCATGCCCGTCTCGTTGGCTGTGTGCGAAACAGCCAATGTCGTCAACGCTGCCCTCCGGGAATCGCTTGGCGGCTGCGTTGCTGCGACCTCGTCGGGCCGATCCGGTTTGGCAACGGATGAGGCAAAAACCGGCGACGGATCTACGGATAGCTTGTCGAGTCAACTTGTGGCAAATGCCAAACGTGTGTTGTTAGCCAAAATCGATTATGAGGAGGTAGATAATTATGATGAGTCGGTGTTGGCTAAACTAAAGTCAAAATACATTGTCATTAAACCGGATAGTAATGGGGCCTCAAACTGTAATTATATCAATAAAATCAATGGCAAATTTGGAGCCGGAAATGGACATGGTAAGTTGCTGTCGTTATCGGTATATCAAAATCTTTATCCTTGTTTATTTTTGTTATGTTTGAAACATGAATAAACATGTTTGCACTTCTGTTTACCTCTTCGTTTCCATTCGTTTTAAGCAAAATCACGTGTAAATCCAGCACACGCATTTTTCCATACCCTGTCTGGGTATGCTGCACAATTTAGAGGCAGCGACGTCGACGTATCGCTTGTGCGTCATAGTGTGTGTGCGCTTGGGTGGTGTACGTGGTGGTCGCATATAAACAGAATGCTAAAGAAAAGCATAGCAAGCAAAATAGTACATGATCATAAAGAGTGAGTTGAAAAGGCAGCGAACGTTGACGTTGACTGAGGCAGCGGCATCGAGCTCACTACAAACTTTTACTACTGTCTACTTCTGAATCAAGGCGCACAGAAAAGGCAGAAAAACGTGCAGACGTCGCTGCAAACATTTTACACGCGGCCGACATCTCTGTCCCGTTCAATCACTATCTCTCGCTCGCACTCACACGGCCGAAGTTGCCGCTAAAAATTGTATTTGGTAACCGCATTGCGCTACTCAATTTTTGTTCTTTTATTTTGTCTTCTTAATTTTCGGCAAATGTTGCGTCGCAATTTTAGCTGAGTGTTGTGAATGGGCACAAGAATAAAAGTATAAGTGAATATGTGTATGATTCGTACTAATACAAACATATGCATTCGCATATCGAGTCATTTGCCTTTGCCTTGTGCTCAAATCAGGAAATAAAACAAAGGAGAAACAATGCAAAAAAATTGTGAAAGACTTCTCTGGTCTGGTCATATTGCTGTGCCACCAGCAACAATAATGACAAAACGCCTACAACAACAACAGCAGCAACCAACACTGTTAGTCCGCGCCAAAGTTGTGCCATTTGTACATCGGGCCGTCAAAAATTCAGTTGGCAACACTCAATGTAAGCGAAGCACTTGCAATTTGCATGCGTTAAAGCGAGACGACGATAGATATTTGCGGTGTGTACGCTGGTCGTACTATTTTTCTTCAGTTTTTTTGTTACCCCCAACGAGTACGCATCGAAACGCTCGCTGTTATCAACATAACACAGACACAAAGACAGGTGACACACACACACACATTCACATTTACATACCTTTGTGCGTTGTGTGTTGTTCGCTGCTGTGTCAGTGTTTGTGTTGGTCATATTCGTTTTTAATTTTAGTATCCAATTCAATTTTCGCTGCGACCTAAGATTCCATTCAAATGTATTACAATGCCTGTGATAATAGCGGACAGCAGCTACGCACTGTGGCTCCTCTATAGATTGTTGTTATTGCCCTGCCTAGTGCTGTTGGCGCGTCTATTTCGACATGTGCTATTAATGCTAATGCCCAGGCGCAAATTTGCTGTTTCATTTGCAGACAATAATAGTGTGAACGGCAATGGGAACGCGAACGTGAACGGTGGAACAACTGTGAATGGCAATCGCAAACAAACAGTGGATCAACCCAATCAAAGTTCTACACCCAATCCTAATGAACTTCCCAAGCCAAAACGTGTGCTCTACCAGCGTGAGAACATTCGCATTGGCTGGAAGCAATCGGAGCGCAAATGGCTGGCGGGCACAGGAATGCTCAACGTGGGGAACACATGTTACCTTAACTCCACGCTACAGGCGCTCTTTCACATACCAGCGCTGGCCAATTGGCTTGTATCGGAGTCGGCTCACATCGATAACTGCAACATCACTGAATCATGCGGTGGCAGTGGTTGCATCATCTGTGCTATGGCCAAAACCCTACTATCCACACAATCCAATCAGTCGGCAGTTCGGCCATTTCTCATCTACTCAAAATTAAGGCAAATCTGCAAGCATATGGTTGTCGGACGACAGGAGGATGCACATGAGTTTTTGCGTTTTCTCGTTGAGGCCATGGAGAAGGCGTATCTGATGCGTTTTCGCAACTACAAGGAACTTGATCAGTTGGTCAAGGAGACTACACCATTAAATCAAATCTTTGGCGGCTATCTACGCAGCGAAGTGCGCTGCCTAAGCTGCAATCATGTCTCGATAACGTTTCAACATTTCCAAGATCTGTTGCTGGACATACGCAAGGCAGACACCCTGGAGGAAGCCTTTGATGGTTACTTTTCGCGCGAGCGTCTCGAAGACATGGGTTACAAGTGTGAGGGATGCAAGAAAAAAGTAAGTTGTTACAAAAAAAAAAAAACAAAACAAAAAGCTTTGAGAAAATGGGTAAAAATGTATTAGGCCAAAACAGCTGTTTTTGCAGCTGTTGTTTCAATTTGGCAATAAAAATCAATAAGTATTTTAGACATTGCCCTACTTTCTCATTGCTTACAATGCATGAATCAGTGCTTTCTTTATGAAAATCATTTTAATTTCATTGTACTTTTGTTTTAAACTATTTTACCAGGTTTCGGCAACCAAACAGTTTAGCTTGGAGCGTGCACCAATAACGCTTTGCATACAGCTAAAGCGCTTCTCGATGATGGGCAACAAATTGACGAAACAGATTAGCTTTAAGCCGCGCATCGACCTCAGCCGTTTTGCAGCACGCAGCCCGACTGCAGCTGCTCAGCCTTTAAGCTATCGCCTTGTATCGATGGTCACACATTTGGGCGTCTCACAGCATTGTGGCCACTATACGGCCATCGGTTTAACCGAGACGGGCAGCTACTATAACTTCGATGACAGCAGTGTGCGTCCTATTGCCATGCAGAGTGTTTGTAATACGAATGCATACATTATGTTCTATGAACTGGATGTCTCGGGCAGCTGCAACAGCGGTCCAGTTGGCCCAAAAATGAATGGCATGCGTTTGACCAATGGACAACAGCATAGTCCAGTTGTTGTTGCTGCTGCAGCGACGGCAACATCCACATCTGCTTCAGTCGTATCCCCACGTTTTATTGGTCCACAGTTGCCCAATGGCTATGCCAATAGCAATGGTCATGCGCTTGGCGGTGCTGTAAAGACCGCAATTCAGTTCAAGCCGACCTCACTTCAGAAGCAGCTGCAGCAGCATGCACAGCATCAGCAAAATGGTCACGTTAACGGTGCTGGTAAAACTCTGGGCGTTACTGCCAATGCAAATGTTAACAAAAGTTCCTGCAACATCAACAACTCTAACCAACATCAGCAACAACAACAAATACTGCCAATATCATCCGAAGAGGAGGAGGAAGAGGATAGCGATGATGATAATAACGTTAAAGCCAATAAAGCGCCTCAGCTGCCAAGCATGCCAAAAATGTTTGAGGACGGCGAAAGTGTTGCGCAGACTGCCAAGCTAAAACCAAAGACGACACTTAAGAGTCTGGTGCCGTATGAGTCCGCCTCCGAGGAGGAGGAACAGCAGCAACAGCAGCAACAACAACAAGCGGCAAATTCACGCAAGCGTCGCAGTGGCGCTGAATCGAGTGATTCAGATGATGATGAGGACGCACTGCCCCCTCCACCGCCACTTATACTGCGCAATGGACATGCTAAGACGAATGGTAATCTGCTTGGCAGCAACAGTAGCAGCAGCAGCAGCAGCAGCATAAACAAAACCAAATCCGCCTCAAATGCCTCGTCGGTGAATGTTAACAGTAGCAAACAAAAGACTGATGCCATAGACGAGATATTCAAAAGTCTAAACAACTACAAAAACAAACACAGAAACAATGATGACGACTTTGACGAGGATAACGATGATGACGATGATGAAGCGACTGAAGAAAAAATGGGCACAAAATCAAGCAGTTCCACGTCGCTAAACAACGGCTGGCAGTCACAAAATGGCAAAGCGTCGCCAGCGCCAAAGACACCACCGTCGCCAAAGACGCCGCCCTCGCCAGCAGTTATCAAAACCAAGACTGGCATTTGGCAGATTACTCGCGATGAGGATGATGGGGATGATGACAACGTAGAGGTGCCGGCGGCAACGCCAAAAAATCACAAAAATCCCTTTGCCAGCAGCAATATCGCTACAGCTGATGCAAATGCGACGGCTGGCGCCAAGCGCCAGAAGCTACTCAATGGCAGCGCCAAAATGCAGCAAACGCCACGCGTTGGCAATGGTTATCAAAGTGAATCGTTGGCCAACGGCAATGCTGTGAGTGAGCTGCTCAAGCAAAATCATCGTGGCTATGGCAGCTCAGTACTTAGCTGGAATGGCAAACCATCAGAGCTGGACAAAGAGGTAAGTGGCTGCACTTCCAATCTCAACATCAACTCTCTATCTGCACGCTATGTTTAAACGAAAAGCACCAAGTAGATATATAGTTGAAATAGAAAAGCAACACTTCTTTAAATATCTTGGTACTTTGGCTTTCGGTTATCACTCAATTTTCCCTTCTTAGTTCTTAGTTAATCACACAGCATGGACTGATTATGATATAATTTTTCTATAGTTTTTTTTTTTTTTCAAAACTCTTTTGTAATTTGTTATGCATTTGTTTTCACATTATGTTTCCTGTTCATATAGACTTATGATTTGGTTTGTGCGAAACGGATAGCTGGTTACGGCGCTGCGGATGAGCATTGCGATGTCTTCAGTAGCAGTAACAGTAACATTCTCAATACCAATAACAGCAACGGTAACAGTAACAGTAGCAGTAACTGTAACAGCAACAGCAACTCGACGGCTCTTCCCGATGTGTTGTTGTAGCCACTGTTACAAAGATACAAAAACAAAAAGAAGGCATATCTCAATATGTATGTTGCCTCATTTTGCCCTTAACTGTGATTGTGTGTTGAAGTCTCCATGCCGCGTGGATACTTCAATGCGCCCATCTCTCTGTTTAACGAACGACATCGAAATCCTAGTACCCAATAGGTAAAAATCAATTGCTATTGTTTAGTACTTTTTATCCGAAATCAATGAAGCTTATGATTTGATTACCAGGTTGATTGTTATTGTTATCATAATCATAAATTGCACCGTGCCCGTTACCGTTTTGCCAAATTATTTGTTAGACACGTGAGCTGGAACATTTGTTAGCTTTTCTTATTTATTTTATTGTTGTTTTTTTTAACCATACCATGTATTAAATTATCGTGAGCTTCACTGGTTCACTTTTGTGTCCAGCTCTTAAATTTCTTGTAAATCGCATGCAAATTGTGCCCGTTTAATTCATCTGCATAAGCTTCATTACCACAACATCAACCAGAGCTAAGACAAACCCCTTGCAATCTGAAATATTAACTAAAGCAGAGTCATTTTTCCAATCAACAGCTGCTGGCAGAGGCACGTGAGCAACGCAAACGTGATGATGACGATGAGGAGGAGAACGAAATGGATCGTGGACGTCAGCGCAAGATTAAATCAGCGTCGCTTAAGAGCAGCAACAGTGCACCCGGTTATAATCCATTTCAGGAATACGAGAGCCAAAAGCGCTGGCACAACAAATCCGGCAGCTATCCCCGCTTCTATCATCATCAAAGTTATCGCTCCAACTTTCAGCAGCGCAATAAATTTAAACATAATCGCTTTGCTGGCGGCGGTGGCTCCAAATTTCAACAGCAGCGTGCCTTGCAGCGCCATCTCGCGTCTGGTGGCGGTTTCACACGTCGCCAACATCAGTCGTCGGGCCAACAGCAACAGCAGCAACAACAATCCTAACTGGATGTCAAGGACTGCTTTGCCAGCTCCTTAATCAAGAGACTCGTTGCATTTGTTGTTGTTGGCCGACAAATGATAAACGGGTTCGCTTGGATTTTACATGAGTTTTGTAAACAATTTTTAACTGCTGATGAATACATTAGAAATAGTACATGTAAGCTATAAGCTAGAGCAAGATAGTAACGACCACCATTACCAACCCTTTTTCCCACCCGATCCATAGACTCCAATGATACGCATCAACTCCCACGCCGCCACTATCCCTTCTCCCACGTATGTTAAGTTTTAAGTTAAAAGCGTATTGCATTTTATTTATTGTGTTTACTATAATGATTATGAGACACAACATGATTTAAATGGATGTACGCATTTTCAAAAAATGTTGTAATTCCCAAACAAACAAAAAAAAAACACACACAAAAGAACAAAAACAAAATATACAAAAAGAGAATACAACCCTATTAAGAAAGAAACCAAATTATAAAAGGAGCCCATTATTGCAACAAACAAAAAGCTAAAATTATAAAATATATAAAAATGCAAATATAATAAAAGAAACACAATAATTTTAAGAAATCAAAACTAACAAGTGTACATAGTAAATATTAAAAAAATAGATATATATATATATGAGAGAGTAGTTTATATCTCGTTCTAAGTTAAATGGCAAACAAAACGAAACTTGATTTGAGCGCCAATTTTATTTATAGCTATATCTAAGCTGCAGCTGCGGCAATAATCGATTGCTAGTGTTAATATAACCCAAAAAAAAAATAAAACATGTTGGATATATATACATAACATATATATATATATTGTGGAATGTGAACAAATCAAATTAAATGTGCAAGAAAACGGCCGGCGCTGGCGAATTAGCAAAATTATACATATATACCGTTTATTTCCGATCAACTAGTGTAATAGTAAATAAACCGTACAAGAGAACAAACTAATTAAAAAGTATGTATACAAATTAATACGCTTAACAAAGTTGTTGGTTAATCGCCGCCGCCACCGCTACGCTTGCGTCGCTCCTTTTTGGTCATGAGGCGACCCTTGCGATAGCGTGCCTGTCCAGTCTGTGGCGTCACGTTCTTTAACTTCTTGCGCTGATGCTTGGGAACACTTTTGATTGTCTTATGGCGATCGCGTTTTGCCTTCTTAATGTTGTTCCTGTTGTCCATGCGCTCCTTCATTTTGAACAGTTTACTCTTTTTCATTTTCTTCAGCGTTTTCGTTTTCATCAGTTTATCCAGTTCCTTTTTGCTTTTGATCTCTGCCTCTGTGGCAGACACCTTATTTCCCTTCGCATCACTTGCTTCTTCGTCGGCGTCCGATTTGCGTTTGCGTTTCTTGCTCACATCGAAATCCATGCCGGGTATACAATTCGTTTGATTTTCATCCACCTCGCTCTCAACCTCGGCCTCCTCCTCTTCGCTTTCCTGGGCTACGTTAGCGCCAAGCAGGTTGCGCTGCGCAGCCAAATCATTGGTGGTTAGCTCCACGATCTTAACCTGGACCTCATCATCTTCGTAGGCATCCTGTTGTTTGCCCTCCGCCTTATCTTCGTCGGTTAGTTCGCGAAGTGGTTCGAAGGTTTTTTTCATATGCTTGAAGCTTTCCTTCACTTCCTGCCGTATGCGTACGCGTTCATCCTTGAGACTGCGTGCCAACTCGGCTTTGGCTCGTGTACGGCGCTCATTCTTACGCTTTTGAAAGCCAGTTAAAAATTCTCTGTTGAAATGCGTTGTAGTGTTAGTAATGCATTATTATGTGCTCTAAGAGTTACTTACTTGCGCTTCTGTGGATCGAACACAACCTCCACTTTGGTCTTCTTACGTGCCATTTTAATTTGTATTTGCCGAAAACCTCGTTGTTTATGTTTCGGAAAGACACATGTTGGTGAGTGAGCGCAATCTTGGGCTCCTGTTAAATAAAATGTTAACGCAAAAGGAGACTGTTATCTAAATGTTGAATTGCTGTTTATGTTAACGCAATGCTAACTTGCTGATCATTTCACATAAAAAAGTTCAAAAAGTTGGAAGTTGTGGTGTATTTATTGTCTATATTCAGAAGCCGAACAATTTTGTTCGTTTCTAGTTGATTTTTTTTATTGCAATTGAATTGGATAACTTTACGATAACTTCTTTATAATTTTGCGGCTTTTTCAAATCGCATTTCGTATATATATCACATGCTTATATATGTATTATCTTTTACAATTCGGATTACTTTATAAAAACAAAGTTCTTTTAACAACAAGTTTCTTCTAAAGAAGCGTTAACATTACACAATCGTGGCCTAAATCTATGGATATACACATAATTGTGAAGCTACAACTAGACTCTAAATATTTAACGATATATATTTTTGCCATATGTATGGTTTCTTTAACTGATTGATATATACTCTATATGTTTGTATATTGTTTGTATCAATAAATTCTTTGCGTTGCATAGTTATCTTACTCCTCATCGCTGTCCAACATAAACAATTTTTTACGCCGAAACGATGACGTATCCAATACTTTGGGAGCGGAAACATTTCCACGTGAGAATGTGGCATCTAAAGCCAATGTGTTACTGCTTTCCGCTTGTGTCTTACGGGCCGAAAAAGAACTGTAGTACGAAAATATAAGAATATATATATTATATTGTTATTTGTCTAACTGCACTTTTTTACTTGCCTTCTTTGTCGACTTGAGTTATTATGATTGTGATTTAAAGGCGTTGAGTTTACCAAATTCTCTCGGCCACATGCTGTTGGTGTGCACTGCTGCGACAGCTCCAGGGTATCCATGGCCGATAGAAAATCAGAGACATAACAATCGCGATTCCCTATTGGCGTTGAGCCCACTAAATGAAATTCCAATCGCGGCATGTTTGCAACGCTTGCGGATGGTGACGAAGGCGCACCGGCAGCAGTAATTCCATTGTAGCAAGCTGAGTCAGATGCCGTCACGGGCTTATACAAATGCAAGATCTCCAATATATAAAACAGGCAGCGGTATGCTGCCGTTTTAAGATTGCACATTTTAGTCCAAGCGGCGCGACGAGAGCGCCGAAAGCACTTTGACTAGAAGAATAAGGTAAAGTAAAGAAAATTTATACACTTTTAATTTAAAGCTTCTTGGCAAAGAGCAAATTACCAGCAGTTTTAATATGACCATAGATTTCTCTTCATTTTGCAGTTTTGTGAGCATTGGATGCGCTAAAAGCTGATTTGCTGTGGGTCGCTGTCGCGGATCTGGTGACATCATACGCCTGATAACCTGTTGCAACTCCACAGAAATTGCTGCAAATACATAAGAAGCATTAGCGAGGTGTCCACCAATTGTTATTATTAATATTGCTCACTGTTTATGAACTCTTCAGGCAGTTTGCCTTGTCGCAGCTCATGCCAGAGCGGACCATTCGACGGTAAGTCCATGTAGCACGCCAGCTCGAGCATTGCAATGCCCAAGCTGAAGATGTCAGCAGCCTTGGAAAAATGACCCTGAAGTATTTCGGGTGCCATATACCGTGAATCGCCTTCGGTAGCATGATGGTTGTTTGCTTTGTCCACATCGATGACCAGCCCAAAGTCCGCCAGCTTGCATGTGTCGTCGTCATCGATGAGTACGTTGTCTAGCTTAATGTCTAAGTGTATGAGATTACGATCGTGTAGCGACTTTAAGCCGCGTAGCAAATCCAATAATATGTGCCAAATGCGCTCCTCGGGAATGTGTCGGCAACGGTACAAATACTGCTCCAGACTCTCACGGCACAGTTCCATTTGCATAAACAAGCGATCATACTGCTCCCAGGCACGTATAAAGCGAATACAATTCTCATGGCCGGAGAACTCTTCGTATCGACGCACCTCCTCCAATCTTTCTGCTCTATATTGTTCACCTCGAAACAATTGCTTGGAGATTTTTACCGCATACAGCCGGCTGTCAGAGCGATCTCGCACCTGGAACACCTCCCCAAATGAGCCCTCGCCCAGTTTGGCCAATCGCTCGAAACACTGCTCAAAGTGACTTTCATTACAGGACATGGACGTTGATGAGGCGCCTGCAATTGGTGACACTGGCAACAAACCAGCATCTGAGCACTCGGCTCCGCTGCGAAACGAAATTGCATGTGCTATTTGGGAACTGTTTATACTGCACGATCCCGGTGACCGGCTGCGATTTAAATTGTTGTTTTCGACGGCAATAAAACGCGCTTTGTGTTTGGGCGGTCGAAATCGGTTGCTGTCAAAATGTCCATTGAACTGCAGACAACAAAGAAGATATTGTGATTTGAGGGCGTTTAGGTGTTTTGCTGTGTACATACCTGTTTGTGTCGATGCTTATCATCGTTCATCTCTGGCAGCGGTAATTGTTGCTTTGCCATGTTGTTTTTCTGATTTAATTAATTGTTTTTCTTTAAATATAGTTGTGCTGTTTAGGGAACTAGCATTTTGAACAGGTTCGTTTGCATTGGGGACGCAAGTTCAGTTCATACGTGTCATATCGTTATTTCACGAATAAGTGATTTATATTAACGTGTATTGTCTTGCGTTGTTAAAGTTTGTTAATCAATTGATAATTTTGATGTAATTAAGCACTGCTGATTGTTGATGCGCAAAACATTAAACTATTACAATTGGAAATATTGAACGGCGTTGCCACACAGTCGGTACTGCCAACTTGAACCGTTGTGGCGGTGGGTCGATAAGCGACAGTCGAATTTCGTTTGTAATATCGTTTCGTTTAGCCCAAAAAACAACGCGTAGTTATATATAGTCTTAAAAACAAATGCATTAGGATGCTTGGCAGAAGCATAGATAGGTAAATATTCGAGACCCATACAAACAGGTAAAAACAGCAAAGATAGCTTCAAACAAATAATCGCAAATACAACAAAGTTATGCAATTTTCGCTGCGGGTTCGATTTGTGTATAGGTATTTACCAATGTTGCATACATATGTATGCACATTTGCTTGCAAGTGTGACCGCATTCACAAGTCAAAAATAGCGATTGTACACAAACACAATCTGGTGAATTTAAATATTTGAATATTCTTTGTTGTGGTGCCAGCTGTGTAAATGTAACTGCTTACCAAATATTTAATTGTATATGTATAAACCTCTTGCAGTGCAGGCAAGCAGCCAACATTTCATGTCATACGTGAAGTTTATGATAGTTCAAATGCGCACGAACGCTTCGAGGCGGAGCTGGACAAAGCGCTTGAGGCCAAGGTAGACTTTATAATAATCGAGCCTCCACGCTTAGGTGATGAAACAGGTAAGCCAACAATTCCATTTTCATTTAAACAATTGTGTTAACAATATGTTCTACTAGGTCGCTGGATATGGGTGGGAAACTGTCTGCACAAAACAGCAGTGGCCACTGGGGTTACATCACTAATCTCCAGTCTGCTCTGGTATGACCGTCCAGTAATTGCTGCTCCCATTTGTGCTATGTCACTCTTCTGCACAGGATTGTACGCAGTATCATGGAACTATGATCCCTGCTGCCAGTATCAGGTGAGGAATAGTCAAACGTTTTACTAGAAAAATATATTATATTTGTTATTTTAGATGGTTGAAAATTATGAGGAAGCATTAAATAAGCTGCCGCTGACCGATGTATCCTCGCCTTTGATCTTGGGCTTCGCGCCCAATACCCAAGCCAAATACTTGCATCGTGGCATCACGTTTCTATCAGCAGCGTTGTGCGCATGGCAAATTTGGCGATCCTATAAGTAGACGAAGCAACAGTTGGCAGTGAAACGGCGCGTTATCTTGAACTTGACTCAAGTAGTTGGTATTTAAATTGAATTCAGCGCCATGCCGCATGCATTTCTTTTAGATTTTTTGTTTTGCCTTAGTTAAATTTTAAAGTGGTTCCAAGTCCAAAATGTCGTATAAATGTAGTTGTGTGTTATTCCATGCAGCTTGTGTGCTAGCATTATTTAAAATGATTAATTAATTATGCTTTAGTATTTAATGCAGAGGGAAGTCTTTAAGTTAAACGTGTTTAAGTCAATGTTCAAGAAAAGAGCAAAACTGTTTAAATAATTAAGCAAAATTACTTTGTGTGTATAAAGAATAGTGATTGTTATTAGTATAGAAATTAAAAGCAGTGCAAGAAAGTTAATCAAGTCTTAATCAAATATGTTATATACATTTTAACACATTCAAAACGATATCTGTGTCCACTGTTGCTGTTAATGATGAAAGCAATTGCCGCCAACTCAGCTCATATAATCTATGACTATATGTATGTATGTATGTGCACTTATATAAATCAGAACAGCTGTAATTGAACGTCATGGCGGGCTGCATCGATAGTCTGAGCCCTCAGTCGCCTGTATGAATTCAATCGCAGCGGCGCTATGCTCGTCGCAGCTTTGTGCAATGCGCAACGTTAAGGCGCGTGAATCTATCGCAATCAAGTGACGAGAATCCAGTGTAAACCAGCGCTAAGCTGGTAATAATAAGGCCGCTGCTGTTGTTGATGTTATTGTCGCTGTTTTGGACCATGGAAGTCGCTCCAAATGTTGGTAGGTGATGCCCGAATATTCAAAGATGCTTCAAATTCCAAAAAATCTCTCTAAAGTACAGTTGACAAATTGCGTCGTTAAAGTATCTTTGTATCCCAAAGCTTATCGCTTACAGTGTTATTTTTTTTATCACAAGTAGTACAAATACAATATGTGTGTTATTTGTTTAAATATTTTGCTAACGATAGTGCATCCGACAACTGCTAACGGTGACCTTACAACATCCACAGCGACAGCGACAGCTAGATGCCCATGTACTGTTTACCCCAACAACGAGCTTTGTATACAGCCCAATGAACGCACTCCACTGCTGGCACACTCATCAGCAACTCAGTCAGCAATTTACACAAAAGAATGCCTTAATTGGCGCACCATTGGATTGCTCTTGATGTTCAGCATCAGCATAGTGCTGGCCACATATTTACTCTGGAGACAAAGTAAGTAAAGAGATCGAGAGCTAATTTACTTACTTGTCGATTAATTAAATCAATTTGTGTTTGTGCAAACTTAATAAATGTTAACATGCCTATGTGTACACCCATAAATGGGTTTTTATGATGTGCATTTTTGTGGGTGTTTTACGGCGTTTGCCTTAAAGCTTTTAATGGTGTTTTAGGGTTAGCTATTTATAGTTTATTGGTGTTGTAAATACTTGTGGTAAGTTGTTGATATAGGATTCTGTGTAACTTACTTCGAATTTACAACATTAACATTGGAAAACAGTTGTGGAATAAGGCTTTTTGTTATGAGAAGAATTTTGAGTTGAGAAAGAAAAACAAACATACTGAAAACAATTTTGAAGTGTTGTCTTTTGGAGTATTGCATTCAACTTAAACTGTACTTTGGGATCTATTATTTCTTTGTTTTTATTGTTTATGTTTTTGTTTTGAAGCCGCCAGTGTGCCTGATAACGGTTACAAGCTGAGCCTCATGCGGCACGACATATGGAGTAGGGCACAATTACACGATCAGCTACTGTTGGAGGTGGGAAAAGTTGTGAATGTTTTCATAACACACACGTCGAGCGATGAGTGCGACGACAATTGTGCGGATTTGCTGCACCATCTGCAGGTGAGTCACATGATCTGAGTCATCAACGCTTAAATCACATTGTTTATCCAATTGATAATACACAGCGCAAATATTTGGATGAGCTGCCATATAATTTTCTCTTGGCTGGCGATTGTGAGATATACGAGGCGCGAGGTTGGCAATATGTAAGCAACTATGCCAGGCTGCCTCAGGTCAGTTCACTGGTGCTGGCCTTTGTTGGCGATTATAGTGTGCGAATGCCCAGCATGTGTCAGCTGCAAATGGCCAGAGCGCTGCTCTGGGAGTCGCAGAGGAGAATGAAACTGCAGCCAAGCTATCAGCTGTATGTGGTGAGCAATGTGACTAGCGGTGATGGTGATGCGGATGCACTGCAGCAGCAGCTGAAGCATTGGCACCACTATGCTGGCGCCTGGCAAGTGAAGTGAAAAGGATGTGTTTGGCTTTCGGTTTTGTTTGTTTTGTTTTATTGTACTCCACATAACGAATAGTTTACAAAGAAAAAGCGCAGGATTATTGAAGCGGGGTGCTACCAGAAAAGCGAAGCGTGTGTCCTGCTCAACTGCCAGGAAGATGGGACAGCCAAAGCATAGCGCTGCATGTGTGCCATTTAAGCCAGTTTTAAGGATAATGCCTACTACATACTATATAACTTAAGGACTAACAGCCGGAATGCTGCGATTCAGAAGCAAGCAGCGTTCTAATCGAACTCCAGTTTCCGAAAACTACCCTCGATGGACTCGATCTGTGAGACGAAATTGGTACCCTGGCTAGACTTCTCAGAATTGTAGCTACTGCGTCGCTGTATGCCACGATCTGTGAGCAATGTGCTTGAATCCAGTGCCAGCACCAGTTCCCGCTTGGCAGCCAGCTCCTGCTTCCACAGCTCAATCATAACGCGCATGGGCATGGAGCCGCCCATCTCCTGTGGCAAACACTCGGCATCGATGCCCTTCATCAGTTCCTTCTCGCTGCCATAGATAATCAAACGATTTTTCATCTTTGAACTGACACGATTCTTAACAAAGTCAATCAACCATTTCAGCGTGGAGGGCACATTGATCAGATGTATCTCCTTGTGGCGCATTGGCAGCGATTGTTCGCCCCATTTGAAGATGCGTGCAAATTCGGTGGGATTCCAGTTGGTCACATGCGATGTGGTCACACCAGCAAAATCACCAACATGACTGAGACCCGTTATCTGTGTCTCCTGATCCTCCATCAGGCATTCGTAGGTGAGAAAGTGTGCCTTGGCCTGATCGCAACTAGTGTGTAACTTTGGATTCAAACCTTTGGCATTGATGATCACCACCCGTCTGCCATTCTTGTCCCGCTTGGGCGCCGCAAAGATGTAGCCCTGTTCAATCAGATCGCCAAGACGCGGCTCCAGAAAGTCCAATTTGGTGGCCATGTGTGGAAATGTGCGTCTTACATTCAGATACTTCAACAGCGTCTGCTCCGCCATAGGCACACTAAACTTTTTGGCACGCAGAAAGCGCAGCAGGAACGTATCATCATAGCGAACATTCTGCAAATCCTCGTTCTTAAGCACCCAATTCCTTAACTGCTCCAAGCTCTGCTCTCGCGTACACTTATCCTCACGCAACTCACGCTTGGCAATCTTCAGCAGGGATTCGGATAGTGTGGCAACATCGCCATCCTCTAATAGCTTAGTCTCCCTCATGGCTATTTCACTGTGCTTTAACTCTAAGCTGCTGCTGTTGCGTTCAATGCGGCGTATGCGTAATATTTAATTGATGCTCTGCAATAAAATACAAAAATAATTGATTAAATCAACTATCAACTAAACAATGTTTTATCTATCTAACAATGCGCGACCATTCAACCACAAACACTAAAACAAATTAGTTCAAGGTCCTCACGATTGAAGGTAAAAACAAAAAAAAACCAGCACGAGGCGCTTTTATTTGCAAATATTTGCTAATTAAGCCCTTTGAATAGAAACAATCGCATATTACTTAAAACTAACAACAAAATCTGCGTGATTTATATATATAACCATATATTTTTACATATGTAAATACAATAGCTTTGATATAAATTATGAGCACTCAAAAAAAAAAAAAAAATCTGCGAATTGGTTCAAGTTCAAAAAAAAAAAACCGGGTCAAGCTAAATCCAAAAAAATTTGTATATTCAGGTAGACAAATATATGACAAGTAGTTGTTCATAAGAAAGAGTTCAATTGTTTTTGTTCAGCTTCAGCTTTAACTTTAACTTTAACTCTGCGGGTTATTTTTTATTGCATAAGCGTTTTCCGGCTATACCAAAATGTGGGATCAATTGTTTTATGTTTATTTTTCATAATTGTTTGTTTGTTTGTTTGTCATGCTGCATATGCAAATCAATAGATATTTCAATGCAAATACTGTGCCATTTAATTGATTTATGTTTTAGCCTAACTCGTTTTGTTGCTTTCACAAGACAAATGCATTTTACAATTCTCTCTATCTCTCCCTCTTCATCTTTCTCTCGCTATTTTATTCCCAAACTTTAAAATGCGGTTTCAACAAAATGTCATTAGGCAATGGGCTGACCATACACTAAAAGAAAACCATAAAACAGCAACTGCTTCTGCTTAAGTCTACAGTGCCAGCCAACTGTATGTGTATGCGCTTGGGCTCTCTTTTTTTTTGTTTTGCAGTTTCAACACGTTTATTAGACTTGGCTTGGGGCTTGTCAAGTGGTTGCTGCTGCTCGTTGCGTGTCTCAACTGGCCAGGCTAATAATAATGCAATAGACTCTTTGGTTTCTTGCTGCACTTTTGTGTAGTTTGGTAACTCTTTTTTTTCCTCTTTTGATTAACAAATTTTTGCACAAATATTTTTTGTTGTTGTTATTGTTTGCTTGCTTCAACAATTTAGTTTGTGTTTGCTTTAATAATTTTAGTAATTAACCATTGTTTAATGATTTGAAACACACAACACATTAACACCTTTTCTTGTTAAGCGTTTTTAACTAGCAAACTTAAACACACACACTTACACAATTGTTTGGCAGGACTTGATGTCCTTAGTAGTAGTAGTCGTAGTGCGTATATCCAGGCGTTATTCAGGCGCGTCGCGAGGCGGAACAACTGAGCAGCGCGAGCTCTGAACAACGAATGATGCAAAGCACCAGACAAAAAGTGGCTTGAAAAAAAATGTTAAAGAAATTAACTGGATTATATAACACGACACACAAACACAGACACAGGCAGAGACTGAGACCGAATCCGAATGCAATCTGATCGGTTTCGTGGGCTGCTGCATGGAAGCGAACAAGTTTTTTTTTTATTGTTGTTGTTGTTGTTATTGTTATTGTAAACTGAAAGTGCGCTGAGTGGGACAGGCGAACCTTTTGACCAGGCCAACAGCCTGCCATCAAGTCCAACAAGACAGCCATCAAAGGTAGCGACTCAAATGTGGCTCTGTGGCTGTGGCTGTTGCTGTTGTTGTATTGAGTAATTTCAGTTAGTCAGTCACTTGGCCAGTTGGCTGCTTAGTGGGATAGTTTAGTAGTTTTTTGCTTGTTGTTTTGTCTTGCTTTCTGTTTGCCTTTTCATGCCTTTTACACTTTGTTTATTTCACTGATTTGTCGAGTGCTGTAAACATTAATGATTAGTCTCATTGAACAGCAGCAACAAGAAATTTGCTTTTTCATGGCACAGCAACAACATCACAGTCCAGTTTGAACCTTGAAAATGCAATCTCCCCCTCCAACCCCCAACCCCCAACCGCTTGCTACTGCTGATAGATCTAACAGCTAATGATCTTGTTGATGCACAAAGCTGGAATTTAAGCTCTTGAGTTGAAGATCGACATACGCTTTGAAAAATCACGTTTGCTGGGCGATTGAAATTTGATTTGATGTTCAACAATTGTAATCAACAGTAACTGGGCGTTGAGGTCGCTATTTCGTTGGTTTTTGGACAGAAAATGGGAAAAGCAACAATCTGATGATCTAACATGAAAGCTTTTGTTTCAGGGCCAATAGCAATGCGCTATGTTGCCCAACCTAATAGTAGTTTGTTTAGCATAGGGCGTGGGTTGGTTTAAACGCATTTCGAAGAGCTCTCCATCGTTTATATATGCAAAGTATGTAATGATGTAAACCATTAGTTTGTTACAGTGAACAATTAAGTGTTTGGTCATGTGTTAATTACAAGATTTCTTCGAGCTTTCAATGTCAATTGATGAACTTTGGCAATTAAGAGTAACTAATTGTAAAGTCAGGCACTAAACTGGATTATTAACTATTGGTTGAATTATTTGCCCGTTAAGTTATTTCCCCATGCAAGGCTGAGTAAGACCTTCAAGGCAGTATTTTTTTTGGGACACAGCTGATCGACCTACTCAACGGCACATAAACCTTTTTTTTTAGTGCCTTGTGTAATTGTGCGCACTCATCGCTGGCACGTTGTTAAAAAGTAAAGCTCCTATATATACATATATTTTTATATTCATATTTTTACATTTCGCGCGCATAACTAGTTTACAACAGATACACAGACAAAGACAGAGAGAGAGAGAGAGATAGAGAGAGACTCTGTCCAATTGCTCCATATGCTCATAAAGATGCCGCTGTCGAAAAATAATAATAATTTTTTAATAAACACATTACATAGTGTGTGCAACGAAAGAAACTGAAAACGGGCCAACAGCTCAAAAGATAGACAATAACAATTCGCAACAACTTCAATAAGCCGTAAGTTTTGGTTTAGGTTTTTTTTTTGTTTTTTTGGTTAACGGGGAAAACCTTTTCGAAATGCCATCAGTTTTTTTTGGTTGCTGTCGTGACGATGGTCTTAGCTATAATTAACGGCAAAGAAATTCAACAGTGTGTAGCTTAATTATCTTTGCCCAAAAATGGCTCTATCGAAGTTTCTTCTTTGTTTTCTAGCTTCTAGCTATATGTAACTGCCTAATGACGATTTCTTTGATGCCATATGTAGAAAAACACGAGCCCTCGAGTCAACTTGTTATTGCCAAAAATTGTTTTTGCATAGATTTTTGGTTCATGTAAATTATAAGAACATATAATTTATCATCTTTGTTGTTGTTTTTGGTTAGTTTGTGTGGGCAAGACAGCCACAAAATAAATGTAGAAAACAAATCATTATAATTATATTTACCAAAAATGCAAAAAACATAACATACAACATGTTTAGTTAAATGTTTGACTATGGTAAACAATATTTTGGTTGTCTTGCCTGTTGACATTAGCACTTGCCACTGCACTGTTTAAATGTTATTGTTGAGTTTCAACAACAGTAGTTATAATTGCTCAAGTTAATACACACAGCTCTTGGCCGCAGTTTTTTCCTTTGATTTCTTGTATATATGTGTGTGTGTGTTTGTATAACTGCAAGATAGTAATTATCTTATGGCAAGTTTGAAACTTACCTAATTGTATTTGATTTTTGTTGTCACAATGCTCGAATATCCGTTAGCTCACGCGACTTAAGGTTGGCAAAAATTGTACAAAAAAACTTGCGAAACCGCTTTGAAATAACGTCTGCTGCTCACAAAGGTTTGACGCAGAATCAAATGAAATGTTTGCTTTTCGCTTACTTAAAGTACTGCAAACTAGGTTTCAAAACGCTTCAGTGGTGAGCAAATATATGTATGTTTTATATCTGCAGTAACGACTAAATCAAAACAAAAGCAATAAAACAAATTCAAATTGGCGCCTTTTCAAATACCATTCAGCGATAATAATCGAAACGATCACTTGTGTTTGTCTATCGAAATCGATGGTGCCGCAAAAGTTTTTATGTGTTTTACAACACTGCTGCCATAAATTGTGTTTAGTTAAAGTAGTCAAGTTTATGTTGTCTGAGTTTGTGGTTTTTAATATTTTTCTTAATAGTTAGCTATTATTAATTAATATAGTAAAGCTGTTTTGTATGAATTAATCAATAACCTATGGTTTAAACAACTAATTTCGCCTATAGTCTATATTAAAGCATACAACATCATAGTTGATAGAGGAACTCTTTCCACAAAATAAACAAAACCAATAGCATGTTTAAAAGAGCGTTGAGCCGGCCATGTTCTCCGACAAAATCATTTGCTGAACATCGCTGAAAACATCGCGAATACATCGCGTGTCGGTGGCCACAGTAAAATGATAATAGCACTCCCGTTCCGAAAAGCTAAAATCACACTGATTGCGTGAATTGCGCTTGAACGTCTCCTGCGTTATATCCACCATTTTTTGCTTGATGAACATCTTTGTCCAGTCGCACTCATCAAAACAGCTTTCTTGCTGTTGCGGCCGCTTGCTGAACTCCTCAAACTCGGGAAAGTAGTCAACGATATGCTTGCCCGCACGTATTTTGCGCTCCATAATATCAAACTTGTTGAGAAACACGATGAGGCCGGCGGAGGCAAGGAAGCGATTCTGCCAAACGGCACGAAACAGATTGAGTGCCTCCTGCAAACGATTTTGTGTGGGATCCTCGCGCAGATTCTGATCGAATTCGCTGCAGGATATGAGAAACAGCACCGCCTGAATGCCCTCAAAGACTTGTATCCATTTATTTCGCTCATCCCGTTGACCGCCCACATCGTACATGCGAAACTCCTGTTCGCCACCGCCCAGACTCTTGGGTATGGGCACACGAAAGGTGATCTTTGTGATGCCAGTGGTTACCTTTCTGCTGTGCAGAATATCTTCAGTGCTGGGAATATAGTCAACATCACATATTCTCGCAAAGTTGTCCAGAAAACTAAAGTAAAAAAGTTATCAGTTAGTGGGAAGATCAAGCGGAAAGATAAGTTTCTGGCACTTACTATTTGGCACTGTCCAGCAGGGGGAATTCATTTGAGCGATCATAGCAGGCACGGATGCCAACATCGCTCCACAGCGTCATTACATGCTCACAATACTCCTGAAATCAATGTAAATGATAATGTTGATTAGATTCACGATTACTATAATGCAAACATTAGTCAGAGAAGAAGAGAAAAACCCAAAAAAAAAAAAAAAAACGGAACCGCCAATTAACTGGCCACATCTTATCTAATCATAAATCGGCCAGGCCAGTGGCTACATAGTAGTCATTATGATTCCCGACGGCTGCCCAAAAAAAGTGACTAAGTCTCTGTCGATCGTTGATGATCGATCAAAGTTTCAATCACAACTGCAACGGCTGAAAAAAGAATTTTTTTTGATGGCCAGGAAGTTTGCGTTGTTATTGTGTGAAGAATAACATACAAAAGCACTTGTTGGAAAGTTTTTAGACAAACCATTTACTTGATGGCAATGCAATCAATCAAATCGCACTGAATGATAACAAACAACTGATCGGTTGGACCTTGCTACTTTCGATCGTTTTCATATACATATGTACAATAATAATGTAGAACTATTCTTTAGGCCCTGTATTTAAGTGATTTGAAAATTTTGTTTGTATTTGCAACACAATGCAATTCAAAGTACTTTGGGCATTAGAGCAAGTTAGTTAAATACACAAATATTCGTATCATTATCTGTACAAGCTTATTTGTGTTTTGGTTTGGTTTTGGTCGTTGACGCAAGTTTCGAGCATTGAAAATCGTATTTGTTGATTGTCCGGCTAAAAAGTTTGAAGTGTGTTGTCGGAGGATAAGATACCGTAGACTATATGTAGTACATACGATATGTGGGATTACTTGATACTAGATTGTTGTGGCGACACTTACCTCTGTAAAGTATTCGGGTGCCTCGGCGGGTAGGGACAGGATATAGTTGGCGCTACGTTCGCTCGTAAAGCTGCCAAATTCCAAACGCAATGCATCCATTTGTTGCACCAACTGTATAATGGAATCATGTATATTCTGATAGATTTCCGGTATCTTCTCGCGACGCTCACTAAATGCAAATAAAAGGCCCTTAAAATGGCTGTTAAGAGACGCAAAAGTCTTTGCTCAACTTACTTATCGGTAAATCCATTGATATGAAGTATACGCATCTGTTTAATGATTGTTGTTTTGCCCGATTCGGCAGTGCCCAACAGCAGTATCTTAACCATGGTATCCTTAAAGTTCGCTGACATTGTATCCTTGATCATGTGATGATGATGCGTCTGCAGCTCGTCCCTCGCATTCGATACCGCCGATTGCCTTGGACTGCGCAAACAGCGCAAAAGTCTATAGAAAAGCAAACAAAATGAGGGAAAACATATTTATTCAAGAGTTCGTGTTACGACTTCTAAGGAACACCAGATAGAGCCGGCAAATGTGGACCGTTTCATTAGGTCTATTTATAGAAATGGGCAAATGTTTGCAATCTCGTTACGCTTGCTAAATTAAAGAGCACACATTTATTTAGCCATGATATATGTTTAATTAAAATGCACAGACACATTCGCAATAGACACTACAGTTATACGCAATAGATAACGAGTTATGGCCTCATAAAAGCGCTCAAAAAGGGTTTGCTGTATACTGCAAAAGCAATTGCTCGCTTAGACTATATACTATTCGCTCAGTGTAGCTGTTACCTGTTGTCTGTCGTGTTTCGAATTGGCACTTTTCCAAGTACAAACATTATTTGCCTTCTGCTAATTGGCCCCAGAAGACACAAGACACGTGTGTGTGTGTGTCTAACTCAAAATAATGTTATTGTAGATTGATGAAAGAACAACTTTGTTAATTGAAAGTGTAGCAACTCGGAAAGTTTAATGGTATCAAAAATATCTAGCATGCACTTTGCTCGCTACTAAAGCATTTTTATAATGACTTTTATCGTACCTTGCGTTTAAAAAATCATTCATGGAATTATCATGGAATTGATCGATTGCCTGAAAACGGGGTTCGGATGCGGGGTTTGCAAAATTTATGGGGGCAATTTTAATTGGCGATTGTCGAAAAGGTCGTGTGACTTGTTGTTGTTCACAATTTGCCAAAAAAAAAATTGCCTTATCATTCCATGGCGGGCGCCCCACAATACTTGAGATAGTTGTTCTTATCAATCAACTGAAATCGTTAATTGACGGCGCTCAAATTCTTGGCTTTAACTTCACAAATCGTTAATGATGAAACTTCTCTTTTTGTGCGCGTCAGTCTGTCAATATCTATGTTTATTATTGAACCATAACCTAGCCCCCAATTATTCAATGGAAAATTGTATATTATGTTTTTCTTCTTCCTAGAGTTATCTACAAGTTGACTCATCCATCGAATTGGCCGTCTTTTGTTAAACATTTTTGTATTGAATTTTGGTGTTTTTGCTAAAGGTGTTGCGCTATCTTTACAGCCTGTAAATCGTTATTTGATTTTAACGGGCCTTATAAATGGTCATATGCCTTGCCATTTATGAGCCCATTTACAAAATACCAATTAAATAATGTCCATTGACCTCCATTTTGTTTAGGCGTGTGTGTGTGTGTTTGTGGTGAGCCTAGCAACAGTTTTGTTACGATTGCCAACTAAGTGGCTATCAGTTTGAGTTATTATTATTATTATTTTTACAGACTTTGACTTACAAATTGCCAGCCATAAAAACAAAACCAAATTGGTTTGTGCAAATAATAAAGTTCGCTTTGTGGGTTAATGTCAAATGTGAAATAATAAGTTTGTTTCATCATCATTGTAAGAATGCAGATATAAAACTAATTGCATAAACCATCAGCTAATTGTGGCTTATCATGCTGATGAACACGTTCCCTTAGCCTTACCTTAGCTTCATGTTGGTCAGTGTTGTTTCAATTTTGATTGCTTCAGTTTCTTGCTTGATTGAATGTTTAATTTATATTATTTTTATTGCAGCTAACAATCCACTTCCACTGCTCTTCACTTGTTTTACAATTGTTCACTGTCTGTGGAATACTTTGAATTCCTTAGCTTGTGCTTGTTTACAGTTTATGTTGGCCTTTGTTTTAATAGCACTTGACGTACACTTAAACTCTTTGAATTCCTTTTTTTTTATATACTTTTTAGCGAGAGTTCCGCACAACACGTCTAACGTTCTTTAATAGTATCACAGTACTGGAACGGCCGAGGAACGAAGCGTTTTCTTAAATACCCACGAACCATAGACGATGGCTAACCCGACAAATGGCACTCGCTCCAACCAGCTGTAGTCATGGCAGCGTGAATCGTTTGTTAATTGCTTGTACGGGTGTACGAAGTCAGAATTTGTACAATACAATATCAACGATAAGATATCGCTGGCCCATACATATATATATTGCTCCTAATCAGGCGAAATGGTTGGGCGGTGGGGAAAGGGTAAGGCAACTAGCTGTACAGTTGACTAGCCGAGAGAGCGGAAGAGCGAGAAGTAGCCACAAAACAGAGAGAGAGAGAGAGAGAGGAAGAGCAAGTCACGAGAGCTGGACTACACTTAAGAAAACCCTAATGAAAGTTGAACCCAGCTAAATAGCTTTGTCAGTGTATTTCTTTAAGGTATGCGAATAAGGAAACTGTTTTTATAGCCAACAATTTTCTCAAGTGTATATTTAAAGGAACGCCGCCAACCACTTAGCGCTGCTCACATTGTTGGCCCACTTGCCAATGGAATTATACACCTGGATAACAGTTAACATGCTGTAAAGGCAGATGCACTCAATGTGGAATTATTGCAAATTACTCATGGTAAGCGAGGAGGACCTCATGTATAGATAGATAGATAGAGAAGCAGTGTTTGTCAACGTGCAAATTATATGATTATGAACTTGTAACTAGTTCGGAAAAGTGGCTAAACAAACAAACAACAAACAAACAACACACAAACGAGAAGTGATAGAGAAATCAAACACTTCAAGCTACATGTAATTAAAGTACGCACGCCCCTAAAGTATTGTTGCCAACTCGAACATGCAAATGGTATATAGTTCGAACTAGCTAAACCTACTTAAACTGATAAAAAAAGCTGTTGGTGGTTCGATATCAAATTAGTTGCTGGGCTACGTGTCGTATGAGCAATTAAAGCCACTTTCAAGTGATTCGACTATTCAAGGCTTGGTTCACGGGCGTTTATCATGCTTGATGAATGTCAATGTTAAGAGAAAATTCCCTGTTCTCCGATCTTGAGGCCATAAACACAAACACAAATCAATGAACCCTTTGGCCAAGTGGGTGGTTCACTAAGTTATACATGTCAGGAGAGCAAGGTCTTTGGCACTTCAATTGCCCGGCGAATGCTTGACGTGATTGGATTGATATTTACCCCATATACAGTAATTGGTATACACAAATATTGCTTTATTTGTTTGTTTGCTTAGCGTCTGCTTTTTTTTTGAATACTACATCCAGAGAATGGGCTGGGCGAATTGAAACAATGTTATTATCTGTTTGCTTAAAATTTTCCTTAACATCATAAAATGTTTGTTTATGGGCGGACCGAGAGCTGCACGATACTAAAACGTGCCTCGTCATGGGATTCGGTTTTCATATTCTGACTCAAAACAATTTAATTTGTGCCTTTTGCTTAGCTTATCGTTTGATATGCGAAAAAGTGCCACAAATTTCACAATAATTTAACTAATAACAATCAAAAACAATAACAAAAAAAACCCAAATGATATCAATGCCTTGGTATGCCAACTATTTCACTAAATGTCAATTTCTTTTAAATCACAAGCTCGCAAAAAAAAACAAGACGCCATTGATTTCCACGTATAAATCAAGTTATGCGTTTGATGGCACTTGGCATGGCGATACGCCAGATCCGCTAGAGGATTCGCAAATTCTCTTGAAACTGCTTAATAACAACAATCGCCCGTTGGCCATGCAAAAAAAAAAGAGAGCTGAGTTTGATAGAAAGCCGTCTATCGCCATGAGCATGTGTGTTTATGTTATATAAATCAGATTTGAGGCGCTGCCATAAATTTAAACGAGTGTGCAAGAGATTTGGATCGGCAAGACGACCATGGCGCTAATCCGTGCCATGCAAAAAAAAAACAAAAATAAAACACAAAAAACAAAAGCTCTTTAAAAGTCATTTGTTTAGTATATATAATAAACACAATAACACATAATCAGTAAGCAAAATTAGCTTAGCAGCCAACCAACTAAAGAAAGATTGACTAAAAGTTAAGTAAAAATCATTTTAGACTAATCTTTTGTTGTTATTCTGTTTGTAGAAATCTTTTACAGATTAACCGCTAAAGTTCTTCATTCTCATTTCTTCGTTTCATGGTTTCAAACAATCCCAAAACCCAAACGAAAGATCGAGAAAACACTCGGCGTAAACTTAACCCAACTTTGCCTTGACGTCGTAAACTGTTCGGCATTTAATTAAGATGTTCTTTTGAGGGAAGCACCTAGACTTCAGGCCTCAGACTAATTGCATTTGTAGCGTAGGCGAGCCCTCTTGCCTGAGATAGCTTATTAAGCTAGAACCGAGAATATATAGTCACGTAATCTGTTGTTTGCTTCGTTGCCAAATTGATATATGCCTGCAGAGAGAGCAGCGGCAGCAGCAGTGAAACGTGATTTAAGCGATTCATATAAAATATGACAGCTGCCCAAAATAAAATCAACTCAATGTTCTGTTTGTTTTTCATTTGATATATCCAACAAAATCAGCTTACACTCGCATGTTGAGGCCTGATAAAGATGCCTTCTATCTCTTTTCCTCGTGCTCTCAGTCTGTGCTGTTTTGTCTAATTCGACAAATGGGCCAACAAACAAGTCAAAAACGGCTCTGATAATCGTAAACAACAATTGGGAACTCCAGCTGCCATGTGTGGGGGAAGTTGGAATTTTTGCAATGTTGACAAGCATTTGATTAAAGAGCACGTACATATGTGCTTCATGTGAGGATGATGGATCGACGGTGATGGCGCTGACAATTACCAAATTGAATGACAACCAGCAACGATTGAAACAACAGCAGCAACCAAATTGAATCATTAAACTCCATATGTAGACGCATGGAATTCAAAGAATAACACAATTTTGCGCAGTTTTAAATAGTTGATCGGTAATCTTCAGAAACCATTAGCTATAGTATATATTAACCGGATTTGATAAGTGTCATAAACCATAAGCTCTCTGAAACAATAAAGCCAACTGCAGTAGTTTAGAAAATGTATACCTTGAGCTTATTTGCTGACCATTCCTACAAACCATTGTTTGATTTTTATAAATATGTATCTGGTAAATGGCGCCGTAGAACGAAGCTCGTCAAGCTTTTATAAGCTGCATTATAAAGATTAATCACTAATCACATTATAATTAACGGATTATAAAACATTAACTTCGATCGTGCACTTTTATGCTATTTATAGAAACTTTACAATCATTAATCCGAATTTTGAATAGCCTAAACTATATACTTCGTCATTTGAGCTTAAGAGTATGTTTTGCTTTGTAAAGTGTTCTTTGGTTGATCTTGGTTTTAACTGTATATCACTACACATAGAAAACTTTATTGAAGATTACCGTTTTACAGCTTACTTGTAGTCTTTTAAAATGCCTTGTTTTTATGTATATTGTACACACACATTGGCTTACAAACAAACGACATTGTCTCTAGTTAAATAGTTATTTATGTTTACGTGTATAATAATATAGTCTAAACGAATTTAATAAACAAATCGAATGTATTGCGACAGCTGGCGGACAGTGTTACTGATCTTGGCCTCCACTACGACCCCGAACTCATTTCAATATGGACCATTTGAGCTGCTCGCGCGCCGATTGAAGAACCTGAAAGTATAACACATTATCAGAAAACAATTAACTAATGCATTGATAAAAGATAAATAGTGCAGAGTGGCGTTTATTTAATAAATAATAATATAGCTAGCTACATAATAAGAGCATAAGTTCAAGCCAATATAAACTAAAATGCATAACAAAATGCAGTGCACAATGTTTTCTACATAATAAGATGTACTTAATACATGTTTGAAAAAGAAGTATTTCTTGTTTGAGCATTTGTTCAATATGTCTACAATTTGTTCATAGTTGTGAAAGGATATAGAGATGTGCTACAACTACCAAAAGAGACCATTTAGTGTGTTAGTTACCTGAGCAACGGTCTGTTCGGCGATCGGTATATCCTCGTTGCGCAGATCAACGCGTTTCACCACAGACGATGGATCCGCGTCCAGAATTATGCTGCAAAATTAACTGATGATGAGCTTAATCCGGCTTAGGGAATACCAGCAACTACTTACCCGCCATCGCAAATCTCATCAAAGGCCAGCATGATGATTTCCAGGTTATCCAGGACCAAGCGCTTCTCTACGTTCTTTTTCAGTATAAGACTGATGGAGTCGTAAAGGCAATTGAGCACAGACAGCAGTATTAGCTCATTTTCGTAGGCATTGCCCATTACGTAGAAAAACAAGTCCACGTTGCTTTTGTAAACACACGTCAGACCATCGAGCATGATGATTTCAGTGCTGGAGCGATGCGTCTTGTTAAACAGATTTTTTTCGAAGGCCTTCTGCTCTTTCAACGTGGACAATATGTTTTTATCGTAGTATTTGGCCAGAATCCGGTTGCCGTCATTGTCCATGATACACATGCCTTTGATGATATCCTAAAAAGGCAGCTCATGTTAATATGCTCGAGCAGTTGTTAAATAAACAATGAAATTAACAATTACCATCATAAATCCGTCCATTTTGTTGCCAGCAAAACACAATTATACACCGCTGCCACAAGTTAACCAACACTGATTTCATATAGGTGGCAACTTCTCAGTACTCGATAGTCGCTTTACAGCTGTTTTATTTTTATATCGCCGGCTGTTATTGGTGCTGTTAAACTAATGTTAACATAACATAATCGGTCTTTTGAGTTTGACAGCTTAACGCTTTTTTGAGTTAACAATTTGCTTTTCCTAAAACGTTTATGATCTAATTGAAGCTGTAAAAATTATATAGTACATATATTTAAATCGTACTAAATTTGTGAATTTAAGACACGCACACTTACACATTATAGCGCTTGAAAACGCAATAAGTACGTTAACGTTATACGGTTACTGTGTAACTCGAAGTGATGGATATTCTGCCAGAGGACTTTACAGATAAAGATGTTAAATATGCTGAGGCTTTAGATACTAAGAAAGAAGCCAAGGATATTAAAGAAAAGACTCGTAAGAAATGTCGCAAGCACGAACATGATAAATTTGAGACTCATGTTGTTGTTGGCACAACAACCGTGAAACCAAAATTGCCCAAGCCCGATAGCATAAAATTGCGCAAGAAACTGATTGAATTTGAGCAGGAGAACGAAACACTGGCCAAAACTATCTCAGACAAAAACCAAGAGATTAATGCACTTAAACAATCCGTGGACTCGCTTAATGAGGTGCTCAACTCGGTGCCCATCGATGAGCTGCGTTGCAATTCTTCCATTGCCAGCTCTAAGATCCTAGAGCTAAGCAAAAAGAATCGTCAGATGCGCGCCGAACTCGAGCAGCTCAAGAATCGAGTCCAAAAGAAGGATGTGTACATCGAGAAGCTAGAAAGGGAGCGAAAAACCAGCGATGAGAAAATGGCACACAACGGTGAGCTGCTCAAGAAGGGAAATGGAACAGATGAATTGCAGGCAAAGATTACAAGTATGCAGCAAAAGCTATTCGAGACACGCAACAAGAATACTGAGCTACAGAATCAATTGAAGCTTACGCAGAAATGCTTGCAGCATGAGGTTGGTGAAACAGTTAACATCAACTTGTTGGCCAACAATCTAAATCAGGCCAATTGGCGTGGTCGTGCCCAACAAATCCTTACACTGCAGCAGAAGCTGCAGGAGCTTAAGGCACGCTTGGATTGCTATGAGCATGGCCAGCTCGATCGTGGTGACTATGCGCCCATAACACAATCCTTCGATACGGATCAGAGCAGCACCTATAGCCCTAAGATAACGCCACGCAGTGTCAAGGCTGTAAGTCTTCCAGGCAGACACAGCAGCAGCCTGAGTTTGGGTGCTGGAGATGGCGGTCCCACCTTCGATCGCTTCACGCCGGGCGTGCGCAAAAGCGAGATACTACACCGAGCCAAGGTGGAAACGTTGGAGAAGGAGATCGCTGGATTGCATGCCCAGCTGGAAGAACAACGTAATCGCACCCTGGCTCTCAAGGTGCGCAACAAGACAATCAATGATGAGATGATTAAGTACAAGACGCGCATCACTGAAATGGAGGAGAACTCTGACTTCAGTGGAGTGAATATTTCCTCGATGAATGATAAGCTAAAAGCACAGCGTGCACAGTACGAGACACGCATGGAAGATCTACGAAGTGATATGATCCGCATCACGGAGGAATATGACATAACCAAGCGACAGATGAATGAGCTGAGTGGCATGAATCTGGAGCTGCAAAACGAGCTCAAGCAGAAGGATGGCATCATACACAGCCTTCAGGATACAATCAAGAAGCTAGAGACAGATTTACGTGCAGTCACAGGTGGTTTTCTATTCTCCTGCCGCGAGTTTCGTAAGGTGAGCAGCAAAGCTATTCCTTAGTATAAATACTATGAACTATTTTGCAGGAGGAATTTGTTGGCATTCTGGATGCTCTGGAGGTGGAGAAGAACCAGCTAATGCTCTTGACTAAGACACAGGACGAGCGCCTTGAAGTGGAACGCTTAAAGAATGAAACAGCTCAGGATCAAATAGCCAAACAAAAGACACGCATTGCTCGCCTGGAGGTTAAGGTACGGGATCTGGAAAAGGAGCTGGATGTGCAGGCTGAACGAAAGAAGCGCAGTCAACGCATCACCGAGTATGCCAGTCAAGTGGGTCGAGTACCACTAACCGGATCCATCAGTTCGTTTAGCTTTGACAATCAGTCGCAGTTAAGTGGCTCGATTAGCTCCACGATGACCTGCGAGCCAAAGCTTGAGGATATGAAGAATCAGTAAGTTCAAAGAGTTAAGTTGTTGTAGCTTTCATCGATATTCCTTTACAGATTGGAGCTGGCCAATGAGAAGATAACCATGCTAAAGGAGAAGCTCGATTATATAACGGCTGAGAAGCGTGCGGATGCCAAGTTCTTTGAGGAGACTATGTTGAATTCCAAGAGCATCATATTGGATACCATTGTTGGTTGCCGTAATGGGCCAACTAATTCAGATCACAAACTTGATTTACAGCCCGAGTTGCCGAACAACAAAAGTTCTTAAAATGTTATGCCTAGTTTTGTTACTTAACGTTTGAATAAATACAGTTTTCATGTGCCGCAACAATGCCTTAGTTAAATGCATTTAAAATAATTTATTTTTATGTTGTTTTTTTATTGGTAACACATTTGAAAACGAAGCCTTTGGCGCTGCTTCACTCGATTTGTTATTGGTTTTTTAATAATAGTATAATTGTTTTAATATTTAGGCATATTTCATAATGCAATTGCATGTGGTAATTGTTTATATATTTATATTGTATATATATATTACTTGTATCTTTCGTATTACTATTTTTAGTTAATTATTGTGTGGTGAATGTAATACCATAAATTGGCTATAATCTATGTGTGTTTGTTATGAATTACAATTACAACATTTCCTTTGCATCAACTCTCACAAATATTATGTATAATATTATATACGTATATATATATAAAAAAAAAAACAAATTGTGTAGCAAACAGTTTATCGTTTCGTATTTTTAGGCTTGCTTGAAATTCGTATTTTTTTTTGTTGAATTATTTATTGATAAGCCTAGTAAATGGTTTATCTAAAAAACACGTTTAGCAAATTAAAGGCACTTCAAGGAGTTCTTTTTTTTTGTGAAACAATGTACTAGAAAACAATTCTTAATGTGCTTAGAACTAGTATTGTTGTTATTTAAGTTATAGACTTAACAAAAGGTAGAAGACAAATAACACACACACACACACTGTGCCAGGCGGACAAACGTATTGAATATTCAAAATTATTTGCCTACCAGTGCATAGCTTATGCAACAAGAACAAGTTTCAATAAATTGACAAAATTGTAGGGATGCATTTAACGTTGATTTAAATGCCGCAAAAGCTTTTAAAAAGCGCAAATTTAGTATTAGCTGACGATCTAAACATTATACTAACTATGCAGCATTTATTCACTGTATTTTGTATTAATTATGTAGGTTTAGTTAGTTTAATATGTCTTACAAATACTAGACTCTAATTCAATTAGAAGCTATTGCTGCTGCATCAAATTGTGTGACAAACATTTGTTGTTTTCATTCGTTAAAACTTTTAGCTAGGCATATTTATGTATCTATGTATGTGGAACCCAATTGTATAGTTGATTATTTAGTTGTATATACGAGTATGTATTGTATATGTATATATTTCAATAAATATTTCTAAATTTACGGCTTGCCCATGCTTTCTACTGTAGATAAATGCAAATTTTGGCTGGGTTAGCTTGGTCGCTTAATTGGAGGAAAAACTGCATTGTACAATTACAAAATGGTTCAAAAAGTTGTTGTTGTTGTTGCTGTTATTGCTTAGCTGTTGTTGTTGTTGGCATGTTTTTTATTATTGTAGTTGGTAAAGTGTTAAGTGTATTCTTATAAATGGCTTATGGTTCTTGTTTCATGTTTCTTGTTTCATATTTTCACATTTTTCTATGCTATGAATTTTACAATTGGTTTTCTTTCACTTTGTATCATTTCGTTTTTTTTTTACATCTCGTCCTGCTGACTATATATACTCGATATATATATGTGTAGACGTGTGTATGGTTTGTTGGTTTAGTTTCATCGTCGCCTGAATACATGATTGAAATAATAGTAAATATCCTGTTCCGCCTGCTGTTGATTGGGAGTTTTGCGTGTCGGCTGAAGATGATGCTGCTGCTGCTGCTGTTTGGGATCCACTTGCGGATGGTAATTGTTGTAGTGATGATAGCCATGTATATCGTACGGATTATGATGACCCATATGCATGCCAGGATGTATGCCACCACCACCAACACCACCACCACCACCGCCGCCGCCACCACCCACCATGGGATTACCAGCGCCACGCATTAGATTTGTGTGCATATTGCGATCCGCCAGAAAGACATTTATAAAGAAGATGAGCACAAGCAGTATGTACAGCAGGCAGACTAATATGACCACAAACTGCTGGCGACAGCAGCAGTAGTAGCACATTCCCTATTATATAACCGCCTGCTCCACATAGTTGGCGGGCAGCATGCCGGTCTTGCCGGTACGCTCCACACGACCGGTCATCCAGCCGGAGTCAATGGATTCCACCTCAAAGATGACATCGCCCTCGCGAAAGCTTACTTCATCCACATCCTGTGCCTCATAATCGTATATGGCGCGATAGATACGCTGCTGCAAAAGCAAAGGAAATGTTAAACTCTCAATGGGCATAACTGACTAATTTTATCTTACTAGATTGCCCTGTCGTGATTGTTTCTCCTGGAGTGCGCCTGGTTGCTGACGCGCCTGCTGCTGCTCCTGTTGCTGCATCATTTGCACCTGCTGATAGTATTGCTGTTGCTTTTGGGCCTGCGCCTGCTCAGCGCTGCTCAGTGAGCCATAAATGCCATTGGCGGGATCAATGTCCGAGATGGAGCCAATGCGTTTGGGATAAACGCTGTTACCTGTGGACAGATAAACATTATTAGTAAGACATAAAGGGAAGGTGTACGGATGTCTGGCAACTCTAGTGGGGACACGGACAAGATGACGTTAATGCACATCGAGCACACTACCGAACTACCAGCTAGCCTTGTTTCAATGCTCTACACTTACCCACTCCTCCGGAACCACGTTGATCGGAGCTGTAAACCAGAGTTGTACTCGATCTGCCGGTGCTGGGCATTGGCCGCGGTCCATCCGTCAAGGGATCATAGTCGGCAATTTTACCAATGTTGTTGCTGGTGCTCTGTGCGGCACTGACAGCAATGGGCAAATGTCCGTTGCTTGGCTGTAGCTTGGCGCCTAATGCATTCTCCGATGGAGTTATGGCGCTATAATTGGATGCCACATAGAGCTGTTGCACATTGGTGTTGCTCTGGTGTTGCTGTTGTTGTTGTTGCAACTGTTGCTTGCTGGGCGTATTGTTGCTGTGCAGACTGGCCTGAGAGCGTGTTTGCTGCGGCTGCTGCTGTTGTTGTTGCTGTTGCTGTGGTGCATAACTGAGGCTAGCCGGATGTACCAGGATGTTGCTGCCATTATTGTTGTTGCCGTTGTTGCTGTGCATGCTGCCATTGCTTGCATTGTTGTTCAAGAGACTGCTGTGCGAGTGTTGCTGCTGCAGTTGCTGTTGTTGCTGCTGCAATTGCTGTTGCAAATGTTGCTGTTGCAGCGCTGCTGCCGCATTCTGACTGTGATCAAACTGATCCGCAGCATTGCCACTGGGATGATGAGAGTTGTGCAGAATGGCCGAACGCATCTGATTGTAGCTATTAACCGCCTGCGGCTGCTGCTGTTGTTGCTGTGTGGGCTGCTGTTGTTGTGGCGACGATGTTGCTGTGGGATACAGATGTGAGGCTTGTTTAATGGCATGTTGCTGCTGTTGTTGTTGTTGTTGATGCTGCTGCTGCTGCAGCAATTGTTGCTGGCGCAACGCCTGTGGCTGCTGATAGTGTGCGTAAGGATCATGCAACTGTTGCTGCTGTTGCTGCAACTGTTGCTGCTGCTGTTGCCTGTGATTGCTGCTATGTTGTTGCAGTTGCTGTGGCTGTTGTTGGTGGTGTTGGTGTTGATATGTAGGCGTTATAGCCGCCGTATTGTATTGCTGGTGTTGTATTTGTGGCGGTGGCAGAGTTTGTTGCTGTTGCACATAGTGGTGTTGTTGTTGCTGATGTTGTTGCTGGTATTGGTGTTGCTGTTGTTGTTGCTGTTGTTGATGCTGCTGCTGCAGTGTTGCTGGCGGTATGGGCGAGGCTGTGGGTGCATATTGCGAAAATTGTTCAGCTGCCAATTGCTCAGAGAAATATTCCGATTCGTCTTTACGGCGGAAGGAGTTTCCCAGTTAGTGTTAGATTTAGTGTTTGTATGTGTTGTACAAGTGTTGTGTAACGTTGTTGTTAGGTTAACGGTAGTTCAGAAAGCAACACATTTGTAATGAACGTTGTTGTTGTTGTTGTATTTGTTGTAGTTGATGAATGAGGCAACAAAATTATGATAAAAACATATCCATAAAAAAAAAACGAAAAAACATAATCAATATTAATGAGAAAATGCGTTGAGGGGGGAAGAGATTAGCAACATATGGCACAAAGCAAAACGGTGATACGTGATAAGTGTTGGTAAATGCAACAAAAAGTGTGTATGTGTGTGTGTGTGGTGTTAGAGAGTGCCACACAAAACAACTCAGCCATGAGCTAATGAGCCTAATAAATGATTATTTAATCTGTTTTAGTCACATTTAATGCAATGTGATTCAACAACAAAGACAACGGATGACTATTTAGTGATGACAATAATAATAGTAGTTTTAGTATATAAACTAATTAAATTAACTCTAGCTAACAATTTAGCCAGCAATTGCACAAGCCAACAGATGTTCAAGTGAGCAAGACAGAGAGAGAGAGAGGGGGGAAGAGAGAGGGGGGGAAAATTGGTAACTACTTACTGCTGCTGTCAGAGACTTCGGCCGAGCCGCGTTGCTTCTCCATGGCAGCCTTCTTCTCCAGATCACCGTGATATGCCACATTCGATATGTGCTTCGTGTTTTGCTTGATTCGCAGCGTTTCCGGGTCGTCTGCCACCTGCTCAAGCGATCAACAAAAACAACAAAGAGAGAGAGCAGTGAATTTAATTATGTTGCTGTTAATAATTGCTATAGAACTGACCTGTGTAAATTTGCCTTTGGCCTTCTCAAAGTCAGCATGGTATTTCACATTCGATTGGATTTTCGTATTCTCCGCGATGCGCTTCAATTCGGGCGTATCTGCAATTGCCGTTGCCTTGGCCTTCGGTATGTGACTGCAATGAAGAGTATAAACATTTTTTGAGAAATTTCCCACATGTATGAAAAAAGTCAACATAAAGTTCAAGTTGCCGGCGGTCAATTTCCTTTTTTTTCTTTTTTTGGGACAGCATGTTGCAAATTTTCCATTGCTGCAGCATTGCGGAAACAACAGCTATAAAAAATGTTCGTTGTTGTTGTAGTTGGGGGTGGAGTCATAGTTGAGCCCTAAGGGGTTCAGCATATCATTTGGCAGCGCACTTTGAACGCATGCTCGTCTTTAGTTTCTCATATGAATAACCTGAACCGAACCGAAGCAAGCCGAACCTGCCTTGGCTGTTAGTTTTATCAATTAAAAAAGCATTTGCGGAATTTTGATACGGACTCTGGGTTTCTTGTGTGCTTCGTTGGTGTTGTTGTTTTGATTTGATTTGAGAGCTGTGCCCTAGCGGCAACTAACGGTTAAATGATGCTTGCTGCAACAGTTGCTGAATAATGCGGTTTAAAGCGCAGCTAAAATGCAATTTTGGTTCAACCACAAAAACCAAAGGAAAAGTTTTTAATGCGAATGCAGCATTTAAAACGTGCTTAAAACGAATTAGCACAAGAGCAGAAATTCTACAAGTTGGAAAGGTACAGTTTTCACAGCTGTACAGTGTTGGAAAAGGCGTAAACAAACGAACAAGTGTTCAAACCTATTCGCAGAACAACAGAAACACAAATTTCGCACATTTTTTCAATTTATAGTTATGCGATTTCTATGTTATCAGAAAATACAATTCTGAACAAAATTTAAATTTAAACGAATAAATAGCAATTGACTTTTATGATTAATGCTCCCCATGGAGTAATACATCAATTTAATTATGACCAAAGAAAGAAGAGGAAACCAAAGTCAAACAAACAAACAACAAGAACAACTCTACACACACACACACACACACACACACACACATGGTCATATTATTCATTGTCCTTGTGTTTATATTCTGGAGTATTTTAACCTATCAGTTGGCTAATCGATCGATTGATTGCAATTCGCGATGCCAGCAACTGATAACCACAGCAACAACAGCAGCAACAGTGGCTAAAGGTTGATAAACCCATTGCTGCGTTCTGGCCATTCTTTAGTAACAAACCAAAAACGCCCCAGCTCCACTCCCAACCCATTCACACACACACAACACACACACACACAATCAACCTTTCATATTGTAATTGTAATTGCGCGCAACTAAATTGGCTTATAGAATATTTATGGATATTATGGACAAATCGAACACAGCTGTCGCCAAGCATTTAAAGCTTTTAGAGGTAAAGGGGCGGTACAGTAGGGGAAGGGGTGTTGTCAGGGTTTTACAATTGTTTTGTGTAATAAATATATGAGAATGTTTGCAAAATTCCATTGCAGCAATGGCTGAGGCTAATTTAGTTTTGCGACATGTCGTAGATAAAGTGAAAGAGAGGGGAGAGCTGAACCCAAGCGTTTCACCCCCTCCACAATACCAATTTGTGGTCGGCAAACGGTGGGCGGGCAGGCAGGCAGGCAGGCAGCAGTGGCACAAGGCCGTTTAATGACCAATGACCGGGTAGCTCATGCATGTAGGTCTGCTTCCAAAGCCTCTTATATTGTAGTGCGCTGAGGGGGGTGAGAGGGGGGGTTGCTTAAACAAAAGACTGGCACATATTGCTGTTGTAGTTGCTGTTGTTGTTGTTGTTGTTAGCTGGCAATGATGACATAACAATGCTTAAGCGCCAGCAGCGGTCAGAACAAACAGCAGCGGATGTCTCGGCACGTTCCCAATAGATCAACAACAGACAGCAGCAGCAGCAACAGCAACGACAGCAGCAGCAACAGCAGCAACACGCACGCCAGCAACAGCAAGCAGCTGCTGTGCGTGACAAGCAACTATTGTTGCTTTTTTTTTCATATATACGCCTGCTTTACTTTTTATTATCAAAGAATTTTAATTTATCTGTAAACAATATACCCAACCCAACCCCAACCAACCAACAACAACTGAGCTGAGAAGCGTAAACAATTTTGTTGTTTGTCATTGTCTTTAAAATATCCTGTAAACAAGTCATGATGAACTAGTTTAATATGTACACAAAAATCTAGCTTAACTAACTATAAATATATATCAGTTAATGTTAGCTAAAAGTTTGTTGTTGTTGTTAACAAATATCTATCAACTATAGAGCATCTATCAAGTGCCTCAATCTGTTATAATAAACTCTTCCTTGCATGCCATTTTGTGTGCTGTTCAGGGCGAGAGACCTGGTTACCAACAACCAAAGCTATCTCGCGAACAAACATATATATATATTTATATATATATATAGAGGACAGTTTGTGTAAGCTAGACGGCGAGCTGCTGACCAACAAACAAAACAAATAAACCAACAAACTGCACTGTTTGCAGCATGAAAGGTTCGTTGTGAAAAAGGGACATACATTATTATTTTCTGGTTTTTTGTTGTGTTGCATGTGATTTGTGGATTGGTGTGGAATTTGCCAGTGACAAGCCTTTTGTTGGTTAACATTTTGCTGAAATGCGGAGCAGGGTGGGGGGGCTTGAATTGAGTGACACGGCAGGACATTGATAAGGCAAGCTTTTCAAAAGGATATGAGGAAATTAAGCAAAGCTGCCAATGCTGTCAGTGTGTGTGTGTGTGTGTGTGTGGCAGATAATCGACACGAATTGTGCATTAAGCGTTAAATAGTTTAAATTAATGGATAATTAAAATTGGCAAAAGAGAGAGAGAGATAGAGAAACTTAACCAAAAACACACAATTAAAATCAAATAAAGTCGTTTTGGTTGTGATTTTTCCCATCATAATTGCTGGGAGAAAAGAGACAGAGAGAAGAGAGAGAGAAATAATGAAAATGCGATTATATGGCTTAATTATAATCTACTTTGGGGCAGTAGAGAACTGATTCGATATTCGTTTTGCCTTTTCAAGCGTGTTCAATATTTAAAGCATTTAAATTGCGGCCAAAAAGGAAATCTACAAACTTTGAGTGACACACCCCTGTGTGTGTGTGTGTGTGTATGTTGTGTTTAGCATAAAAAGAGGTAATTGTTCGTTTTCTATTGTTGGCGACTTAAGTAATCAAACAGCGACTAATGGGGCACAAAAATCTATAAAAAAAACCACAAAAAAAACAGAAAAACCTCAAATGAAAGTGAACCAAATAGAAAAAAAATCTCTATAGGAATGTGCACATGACGTGAAATGAGAAATAAAGAACTGAGAAATGTGGAACACATTCAACTAACCCCTCATCCATCCATCCAACCATCTATCCAGCTATCCGTCAGGCATTTTTTGTGAGCAAGGAATTGGGGAATTTTTGTGCCAAACTGTAGGGCAATATGATCATGGTTCACTGGCTTTTTATGTTAATAAATAAATGTGCAGATATATATATATTTGTTCAGTGCATCTTCTCTTTCTCTCTCTCTCTCTTTTATGTTGTGGAATGTAACAAAACAAGTACAGCAAAGTATATAAATAAATAATATACAAAAAAACGAGGACGACAAACCAAACTCAACTCGTTTTCCAGTTCAATTTCAACTAAATGCAAGAACCTGGTAATGTAATGGATACATGTTAGTTGTATAAGCCCTCAATTTGTGTATTGCCATTTGTGTCTGTGTGTGTGTGTGTTGGTCCCTTGTCCTGTGCAGCTTTTACTTCAAGACACAATTAGGTTAGACGAGTGAAAGAAGCATAGAAAGAAAGTTCTTTTAGTTCTTTAAAAAGAATCAATCAAAGTTTTTCAAGTTAACAGGATAACAAATTGCAACGCTGCTGCTTATAAATAATGTTTTATGTTCTAAAACTTGACTCATCCAATTAAAATAACAATTGGCTAGTGTGTGGCGCCACACACACATAATTGCATGTCTCCGGCGTTTTAAATCCATTTCATTCTCCCCTTTCTCTCTGCCTCTCTCTGTCATTCTCTCGCTATCACTGTCTTCGAAGTGTGTAGTTCATAATTTATTACAATCCCTTTTGCCATCGAGGGCCAGGGCGATAAAACTTTTGCTGACCCCAAACTGCTTGAGAAAACTTGCAAGCAAAAACACAAAAAAAAAACTGGGCAAAACTTCTCAAGCAATTATAAAATCCAACAGGAGCTAGCAAAGCAAAGCAAACCGCAGTTGGATAAGTACGTGACGTCATGGTTGAAACAAATTGAGCTCCCGAAAGACGGCCACAAAATGAGGTGCAAAATGTTTGTGTTGATGACTGCAGTGAAAGTGGCAAAACGGAAGGCAAATGCCACGCCTCAATATTTCATGTTGCAAGTAGTTGCAGCACACATAGACACACACGAACACACACACACACACATGACATCATCGGCTTAAGGGTTGGGAGGTTAGTTGGCCACACTGCGTCACGAGGAGAAGCTAACGGACGCATAACTCAATCCGCATGGAATTTTTATTCCCGCTGCGCTGGCATCATTCACAATAAATCTGCATTAGAAGCGAGGAGAGTTGTTGTTGTTGCTGGTGTTGCTGCTGCCGCTTTGGCTCAAGGCCAACAAATGGTGCACGCACTGCAGTGGCAGCAGTGGCAGGCAAACACCAATGATGCCACAACACAATACACACCAAATAGATACTACAAGCCCATTCACAATGTGAAAACAACAACAACAACAAGCTGTGCAACATTCTAGATAGAACAATAAACATTGTGTCTGTGGCTGTGGCACGACTCCTCTCTATTTGCCACCTAGTCTTTACCCCCTCGTTGCTTTGCTTACCTACACTGTGCGTAAAATTAAGTATTTTGTTTTTTTAATTGACTAAAATTCAATCAAATTATCTTTTTTTAGACAATTTTTAACTTGATTTTCTAGTGAATGTTTTTTTTAAATAAGTTTCAGTAAAGTTTTACTTTAAACAAATAGAGTTTTAACTTAATTTAGCATAAAATTCGAGCTTGACTTCGCACTTGGAATGCAAATTCAGATTATTAATCTTATTTCAAGAGTATTTTACACTTATTTAAGTTAATTTATAGCTTTCTTCGCTGTCTGTACGTAACTTTTACAACTGCTGCTTACTCTATACGCCTCTTATCTCCCCCTTGACTCTATACAGGATGCAACGCACACACAAGCATAGAAAAATTGCAATTCAAATGGGGTTAAAGTTACTGCAATGCTGCAGGCACATTGCAACTTGTCTCCCTCTCTCTCTCTCTCTCTCTGTCTCTCTGACTTTCTGTTGTTGTAGATTCTCAAACACCAAAGTGTCGCCGCATTTCCGCACCTATTTTTTGTTATTTCTCTCTTAGTTTTGAAACAGCTGCAAGCTCATACAATTCGTGCGGCAAGAGCACGTGACAAGTGGCAGAGTGGCCCGTACGACCCACTTACCCACCCCTGACGCGGACAGCTGTTGCTGCGATTTTCCATTGAAATAGCAAATGTTGGCTAACTGCTTATCTGGTTACCGGTGCGGCAGGCGGGCAGGGTGATAAGATAAACGACCCTAATGAAGATTGCAAAGCCAAGGGGGCAACGAATCAAGGTTAGTATAACAACAAGCTCCTCGAGCATAGTCAAAGTGAGTGATTGCTGGAAGCGTAGCTTGATTCTAGTTTTGGTTTTTGGTTAATACTTACGCCTCGCAATATGGCATTTTATTGTAGCCCTTGTAGGTTTTCATATTGAGCGTCATTCCGCATTCTGTGCATTTGAAACACGTTTTGTGCCATGTCTGTAAAGGGAAAGAGAATACGAGAAAATTGTTAGAACCAGGCAAATGTAATACAAATACCCTGTGACCCATAAAGTGTGTGCAACAAAAGCGGGCAAAAAACTATTTCATTTCAGCATAAAGTTGTTGAGTATAACAATAGATAAAAAGTGACTTCCGACACAAAAATGTCTTTTTATTTAGTACTTTAAGCTCTGATTACAGGGTATCTGTGCTCTAACCCAGCCAGTTGATGATAGTTTTGTTGTCTACTCTTTGCCTTGTTCAATTGGCGCAATGCAACAACTAAAAACTATAAACTAAAACCAAGATGAGCCATAAAAAACTTTTTTTTGGCTTTACGAGTATTCTTGCAATAGTAGTTATTTTTTTGGGTGCTACTAATTGGTCTGCGGTAACTGGTGGGTGTTCTTTGGATTAGTTGAAACGGTTCAAGGGGTTCAAGCCCAAAAAAAAAATTGCTGGATAAGTACTTATCAGTGTTGAGGCTGAAGTTCTTTTGCGAAAACTTTTTGTTCGCATTTGTAAAACAATAATTGTCATGAGAGAAATTATTAAGTAACTTGTTTTCACTATCAGCACTAGTTGCGATAACCATCATCATATCAGTTTTGTTTTATTAAACCATTACAAAACTGACTAAAGATAAAGCTTCTCGCTTTTAAATGTCGTAATTTGTGGAGAATTTGTGAATTCTTGGCAGAAAGACAGACAAACAGACAGTTAGGGTAAGAGACGAGGGCAATTGTCATTTGGTAGACTGCACTTCAAGTAAGGCAGCACAATTCAGGCGTGCAGCAAGGCAGACACAGACTGGTAGCCAGGCAAACAGGCTGGCAGGCTGGCGTTTTATGCAAATTTGCGAGGTTTTCTTTTTGTGCGCCTCAAACCCGCAATTTGTGCACAAGTTCGCTTGGAGGTCAACAAACGATTAACTTGTCTGCGGATTAGGGAGAGGAGCAGTCGCGAAATATGCCAAGTAGAAATGCGTTAATTGGTTTCACACACACACACACACACACACACACATACTCAAAGCGGCAGCAGCTGCCGCAGCATAGACATCAACCACAATAGCCTAGACATAAACCCAGACGCGCAAATGATAAAAAGTGATTGCGATTTCATCACAGTTAGCTGTTGAAGAAAAACCAGTTTACTAAGCTCAATGCCAACCCACTCTGGGGTGTTACAAAGAAGGCAAAAAAAAAAAGAAATAACCACATTCCATTGGCATCGAAATTGGTACAATACAAAAGCCACAAGAGTTCAAAGAAAAGTTTTAATAAATCAACGGATTTAATTTGGTATGTTGCTGCTGTTGTTGTTGTTGATGACTGGGAACTTAGCAAGTGACTTAAAAAGTTGCTTGATGCTCTTTTTGGTGGGTGAGAGGGGAAAATGGTGCATTTATGACATAAGCTGCCATAAGAGAACTGCAAGAGTATTCAATCAACGACAAAGATTACGTTTCGTTAAGTTTCACAGCACATGCGTAACTGTAAATAAGTCAACGAGAGAGAGAGAGAGAGAGCGCGCGACACAAGAGAGACTGCAGTTGCAGATGAGCTTTTTTTGTTTGTTTTGTGTGTGTGTGTGTGTGTGTGTGTGTGTGATGACCGCACAATAAAATGCAATTTCACTTTCACAACAAAATGCAGTCTATGATCGTATTATCTGTGTGTGTGTGTGTGTGTGTGTGTGTGTGTGTGTGTGTATGAGGTAATCGTGTTGTTGTTGTGTTTTCTATGCTCGCGCTTTAACCCACTTTTCATATCCCGCTCGCTCGACTTAGTTTTCAATTTGCGGCTCAATTTTCAAAAAAAAAAAAAAGTTTTGTTGCAGTTTGTTGTTGTTGTCGTTGAGGTGTTGAATTTGCATTCGAATTTGCACGCTTTCAACATTTGAAGCGACAATAAAACAGAAAACAGAAAAGAAACAAGAAACAAGCTAACAATTGGCATGAGCCACAGCGACAACAACAGACCAGAGGGCCATAAAGCATGCGACTGGATTGGGATTTGAGATTTGGCATGGTTAGCTTGAAAGCGAACGCATTCGGATTGGATTACAAGAGTCAGGCGAGCAGCAAAATAACAATAAATGAGGCCAACACCAGAACAACGACACTGAACACAAACCAAACAACTTAAAAATGGTAACACAAAAAAAAGACGAAAATCTATTTTAAAGCTACAAACGAAAGACGTAATGTGTCAAATGATGAGATTGATTCAAGTGGCAATGGGTTTCCGGAAAGATCGATAAAAGTTATTAGAAGACGGGAAAGTAAACTAGAATCTAAACTTAACAAGCAAATCACTTTCTAAAATTGTTGGCAATCTGCATGATGTGGCATGCAGCCATATGGTGCATATTCGTGCTTGGGCAATGCAAGCAATAAAACGGAAACGTATATCAAATGTTAAATGTTGGTTTTAGTGCAACCAATTTAAATTGCAGACAAAACTGCCACAGACTTTGGAGTGTACACATCATCATCAACAAGAACAACAACAAACTGCAGATGCTAAGAAGTAGCTAAAGAGAGAGGGAGAGAGAGAGAGTTGGGGCAGTGGGAAGTGGAGCACACTTGTGCGACCCACGTGGGTTTTTAACTGGGCTTGTAAGTGAAACCCACTTGCACTGGCAGCTGCTCTACACGATACTGATGAGGAGTTGTTGTTGTTGTTGTGTGATGATGATGATGATAGTGGTAGGCGGTGTGTGTGTGTGTGTGTGCACTGAAACGCACACATGAGCCGATGATACGGGGCACACAGCAGCTGATGAGGCGGAAGTGAAAGCGACGGACGCAGAAATAAACTACTTCCTTTACTTCCACACACACACACACTATAGCTTGTTACTTTAGAACACACACACACACACACACACACACACACACATGCAACTACAACACAAATACAAACGAGCAAGCTTTTTTGGCAACATTCTCAGAACAAAAACGAAAGAAAGAATATTGTATTGTGCGGGTTGCTTCCAAAAAAAATAGCGCTAAATTAAGTTCAAGTTTGCTGCGTCGCGTTTTGGTCAATTTAACATTGACTTCCCCCTACCCTTCGCTGTCTGTTTTGCGCACCTTAAAAACCGCTCAAGTTTAGGCATATATTTTGCACGCTCTGTTTCACATGCTGCCGTTGTCAGTGTTGTACAGCGCCTTAAAGAAGTCTGTCATCAGCTGTATGCGTAAAGATCAGAATCGTAAGCTTGAACGTGTTGAAATGTTGCGTTCGAGAGGTAGAAACATCGTACTCTACGCTCAATGGGGTCAAGGTAGTTGCTATTTCAATTTGGCAAATGCCTTAAATGGCTATAAGAATCGTCATGTGACAATACCTGATCGCCTTAACGGCAACAAAAGTCTCCACCCCTTTTTGTTGCGATTACGCGTTTCAAATGCCGTTACGACAATCCAATCGACAAGTGTCGCTTTTCCAGCCTTATATGGTAGCTCAAATGCCTGGCCACACACACACACAGACACATACACACACCATCCACACCCCATACAATAAGTATGACATAATTGTGATTATCAGCTGCTGCTTTGGCTGTTGAAGAGCGTTAAGTAAGCGGCAAATAGTTTTAATTGTTGCCACATTGACGTGACTGGACTGGTTGATCAGTCTCAGCCAGCTTTGGTCATTAATTAAATGTTTCTCTCTCTCTTTACAAGCTTTACTCTCGCTTTTTTCAACACTTTCACAATACAAAAAGCAACTGTTTCTTCTATCTCTAACTGTATTTTGGATCATTGTTTTATATCGCCTATTGATCGACAAGTTTCTAATTTGTTTTCCCCCTTTTATTTCAATGATTAATTAAAATCATTTCCATGTGTGTTAGACAATAAAGATAAAACGACTTTATTTAAAAGTGACTTTGTCTAAATATCTCTCTTTCTCTCTCTCTCTCTCTTGAATAGAAACGAAACTGGGAACTGCTCTCAGTTTGAGTTTTGCAATTATTACACGTACAATAAAAAAAAAACTGTTGCTTTTGTTTATGTATCTGAGAGGCTTGACAGGAATGACGTAATCAGGCATCGCACACAATTCCAAACGCAACATGCCTTCGAAATTAGATACTCAAAACTCTCGAAACACATACACGACAGTAGCCAGCCAGAGATATATATATGTATATATGCCCATATATGTTTAGTGATAAAAAAACAAAACACAGTTGAGAGATAGTTTATCTGCAAAATGATATATTGAAATGGCATTGCATTCCAATTCGCACGAAGAGTAAACTAGATAATGAGATCATGGAATTCTTTCCCACCCATACGATTTATTATATATATATATAGTTTTCCTGGGAAGAACCCACATATATCCAACAGATACTTTGCTGTAGAAACAATCAAAACAAACGTTTTTGCATCGCATAGATACTGATTATTTGTGTTGTGTGTTTTCCATACACAGATACAGTTATTCATATGCCACATAATTTGTTTATTAATTTTATTTCTTGCCTCGTACTTTAAATAAAAAAAAGCGGCCACCAACTGAGGCGCTGATGGGAGCAGCAGCTGGCCTTTTTTTTATCTTGGTATTTTCATATTTATATATATTTCTTGGCATTACATCAACCTCAAACAACCTTAGCGAATATGATGGGAGTGACTCATGCGGCAGCAATGCGAAGCAAGCCAAGCTGGAGGCGACACTGTCAGTGAGCTAAGCCAACTGCTGCTGCTGCTGCTACTCCAGCAACTTCAGCAGCAACAACAACAACAACAACGAAACGGGCAAAGTTCTTTTTTATCTAGTTGTTGTGGCACTTCGAGTGTTTCATTAACTTGTGGATGCGTCGTTGTTTTTTTTTTTGTTGCACTGCGTTTGTTGTTGCTTTGCATGCCATATGGGATACGCATGGGGAACGGGTCGAATAGTAAATCATCTTTTTTTTTCTCTCTATGCTTATAACGGTATTTTCAGTTAAAAGATACATAACAGCATTTAAGCAACGAACCCAGACCAACTTGTCAGCCTTACCAGCAGCAACATCATTATTATCATAACCATCATCATCATCATCAAGAGTTTGTGTTGGAATTGGTGTCGATGTTGTTGTTGTTGTTGTATGTAAATGGTCAAACGTTTCTCTCAATACTTCAAAATTAAAGTGCTAGACAATGAAAATATCTTCCTACTGTTCTCAGATCTCCCGCTGCTGTTCAATTGATGTTAAAAACCAAACCGTTTGGTCCACATTGTATGGCTTTTTAGAATTTGTTGCTGGCCAAAACTAGCAAAACAATGCCATCAAATGATGTGAAATTTAGTTTTCTTTTTAGTTTCTTTTCTCATTTGAAGTTTTTTTGCTGCTTCCAGCTGTTTGTGTTCGTTCGTTCGTTTGTTTGTTTGCTGCTGTTTGGCATTGTATAAAAGTTTTGACAGCTAAAATTCTTGTCTAATGCACAAATTGGGTAAAATGCATTTATCAACAAACTCAAATAAAAAATGAGAAATTTATTTGCACTTTAAGACTGTTTGCTGCTGTTTCGTTTTAAGTGCTTTAAAGCTTTGTCTTTTCTTGACATATGAAATTTAGGCTAGACCTACAACAACACTCATAATGCAGTCATTTCATCAATATTTATAACATGCTTACAATCCAAGCTTACGTTTCAGTGTTCCCATAAACACATGCATGCTCATCTGCTCTCTCAATATTTGCAAATTGAAACGGCAAATGCAAACGGTACTTGTATGTGTATGTGTGTGTGTTTTGCGTAGCGCTTCTCTCATCAATTTGTCGCTACACACCTCACTCTCTCTCTCTGTCTTTCTGCTTGCTTTCTTGTGCTCACTCTGGCTTCAGTCAATTAGCAGAGTCAATAGCATTGCCGCTCCTCTCCACGCACCCTTTTTCAACACATCCACACACACACACACAAATGTCAAACCTTGGTTTTTGCATTTTGTTTGTTTCATTTAGAGGCGCTCAAAAGCTCACTGCTCGCAAAGGCGTAAGCGGGAAAGCAATAGCAGGAGTTGCCATCGCAGCTTGTCACTAGTAATAAAGTTTTATTTGATTTCGAGTTACACAAACTCCCGTTGCTTTATATGTACATGTGTATTGTATACAGTCCGAATGCAAATATGCATGCAATCAGTTTAGACAACTTCTATGTTTATCTGTACAGCTGTGTATGTGTGTGTTTCTTGTGGGAGTTTTACTATTGTGTTTTGTATATGATTAGCGCAGGGCGGTGTAAACGCAAATTAAATTAGTTACTTTGAGTGCTTCGGGCCACAGCCTGCTAATGGATAAGGTGGTGCATTTTAGAGAAGAAGAAGAAGGCGGTAACAGCATCTTAGGAGTCTACAAATTAGCTTAAAGCTTACCAAACTTAAACATGATGCTCTGTTAATATTTGAACAAAGACATAGAGCCAGAGCGAGGGAGCGGGAGAGAAAGACAGAGGGCAAGTAAGGAGAAGCAAACACACACACACAAGGCAAAAGACACACAATGAGAAAACTTTTGAATTTGGAGCACAATGCGGCTGAAAACTAATGTGGAGCAGCTGTGCTTCTACAACTGTCTTTGGAATGCTTAGAGAGAGAGAGAGACGCGAGAGGGAGAGGAAGTGGTGAATAGTGTTGTTTTAGTGGGGAACAGGCGGCAGTTTGAATAATGTACGAGATTTGCAAAGCTATGAGACCGAACAAAAACTGAATGAAAAAAAAAAACCGAAATTCGAGACGATTAATTTTTGCTGATGAAGTGACAAATGGCAGGGTAAAGAGCAAGAGGAGATATTTAACTGGAGCAGAGCAAATACAGTCAAAGTACACACACACACACACACAGAGAGATGTTTCTAAAAAGCTGAATTTCATGATTCAGCTGCAAGGAATAAGCAGAAGAAGTGATGCGACAGCGTGTGTAGGAATAGAAGGGAAAGCTGAGGCGTGAAAACCCTCAAGTGATGGACAGCAGCGTCGAGAGTCAAGCAACCACTTGAACTGAACAACTCAAAGGGCTGGCAACGCTGTTATTTGACTTGATATGCATTTATTTATATATGAATGCACTTAAAGAAACCAAAGAGTTTGATACGAAAGCTAAATAACATATAAAGTTGCTTGAAATTTTTGTGTCACTTATTTAGAAAGTTTAAAAAGTTTTTTCTCAGTGTGTGCATATGCATGTGTCTAGTTATAAATACAACACAATATTAAGATAGATGCATGGCCCGTTGCATGCAACATGCGGGGATCAATTGAATAATGACGAGACCAAGTCATGCAAATGCTTTCACAAACTAAAAAAGCCGCAACGAAGGGTCGCCAGGGTTGCCACTTTACACGATCGTTTTTTCCCTCGCCTTTGTCATCGCCCTCTGCGAAACCAAGAGTTAATAAAGATCAATTGAATTGGAACAGAGAAATATAGGGGAAAAGAGAGAGGTCAAGTAAAAATGCATTGACGACAATTGTCTTAGCCTGGCAGCCCTCGAATATGGGCGTGGCATAACAAATTACAACCAAATGCGCATTAACATAAATGCTAGGGAGAGAAAGAGAGAGAGGAGAGACAAGAAAACAATTAAAACGACGACAGGAAACAAGCGAGCGGCAGCGGGTTTGGAAAAGTTCAAGCCAAATGGAATCTGCGTATAACTGAAAATGACAAAGACCAAGGCAAAGACGACAAAGCCAATGCATTGACAAGGAAAGAGGGGAAATAAAGGAAAGAAGCGCCGCATACACTAAACTAAACCGAAATGAACTGACCCACATATCAATAGCCGGAAACAGAAAGCACACGATTAAGCGACAGCCGGATAGAACAGAAAGAGAGAAAGAGAGAGAGAGGGGGAGAGAGACGGACAGGTAGACAAAATATATATATGATCATTAGTCAAAAAAAGGTAGAAAAACAAAAATTTGTGCAACATTAATAACAATGGGATTTAATTGAGGGAAAGCCCACAAAGACCAAAATACTAAATGCTCAATGCTCAATGGCCCCAAGCAAATAACTGGCTTACTAGAAGTAACAGCAAAAACGAAATAAAAACAGCTTTGTGCCTCAAAGCTTATGCCTCAGTAGCAATTTCAACTTTAACAACTTCGACTGCCACTTTCCGACTTGGTCAAAAGTGTTTCTTAATACATTTTCAATGCAAAAATGTGGGCCACAAGACCAAAAACAAAATCAAAGGCACAAAGAAGTTGACAGAAAATACAAGACAGAAAAATGTAGATGGAATATTTTAGAGTTGGCAATGCTCTATACGTGTGTGTGTGTGTAATGTATTTGTATGCTGAGGGCATTTCACTTCTTTTCTAGCTAGCTTTTAAAAGCTTTGCATAAAGTTCAAAGAAATAAACTTACATAAAACTATTTATCATATTTGAAATTATGTTGAGAGCAACAAAAGACAACTTTAACTAATTAACAACTTATTTTAAAGTATACTTATTTGGCAACTTGCGCTAAAAAACTTGTTTTTTTTTTCTTCTAGAAGAAATTGGCCAAATCGCCAAATAGGTTGAACACTGAAAAGTTTCCACAAAAGCCAACAGCTAATTACAATGGCAAAGTACAAGCCAAGTGGGTATACACGAAAATTGGAGCATAACTGATGAGCCTAAAATGCTTTTGGGTTTTGTGTTTTGCTTTTCTTGTGATTGAGTTGCAATGAAAGTGAGTTTTCTGTGGGGAAATACAAGCAAAAAAAAGGTAAAAGCTCGAGAAAACAATACGAAAATTGCATAGGCCGCAAAAAGTTCTCACAACTAAAAAAACAACAAAAGAAAGGAAAGAAAGGGAGAAAAAAAGAGATATACACATGTATGTAAGAAGGGAAATTGAAGATAAGGAGATGCAAAGCAGCGATAAGTTAAAGTCGACGTCAACGTCATCGTCGCTGCTTGACCACTTTTATTTTCATGCCTGAATTGTTTATGGAATTGCAGTGCAGAGCAGAACAGCGCAGCGTCGACGAAAGCAGCGCAGCGCAGCGCCCTTCTTTGAGTTGCTCTCTCTCTCTCTCTGTCAGTTAAATGGAGTATGGCCTTAGGGGGGGGGGGGGGGGGACAACAGACAGCAGACAAGAGCACTCAGAAATGGATTGTCATGCAAAAGTGAACTTCGCTTTATGAGAAAAAAAACCAAAAGACGAAGAAGAAGCAGCAAGTCGAGAGCTCAGTCAAGAGTGGACAAAATATAAATAAAAACTATTGTCACTGTCATTGTTGTTGTTGTCTGGCATTGTTGCATTTATTTTGTTATTTTTTTTTCTTTGTTATTGGAAAGCGGAAACGATTTTCAAATGTCGCACGTGATGGCAAAAGACAAGAAAACTTGAGGTTAAGTAATAAGTAAGTATTGAAACTAGTTTAGTAATAATCTCTTGTCATATATATTCACACACTTGCCCCAAACCATTTAAAATCTCAACTATTTCATTTTTTACTTCAGCTTCAGCTCCATCGAAGTTTGTCGCTAAAGTCATTTGTCATGATCATGTTTGGAAAAAAGAAAAATGCAAAAATTAAAACATTCAAAAAAGCGACAGGCCAAAAAGTGTGCCATGACAGCGGCTCCACTGATTCCACAACAACAACAACAACAACAGGCCGGTAAGTGCCAAACGGAGTTGCAAATACGAGGACGATGCTTGGTTTTGACGCTTCGCTTGGTTTGACTACTTGCCCCGGCCACTGCCCCTGCCAAGCCCACTCTTTACTGTCAGCTAACTGTCGACTCGTGCCCCGCTGCACGAATTGGCCAAAAAACAAAACAAAAAAAATGTAAAGCTCGCTTCCGGGCTGGCAACAAAGAGGTCATTTACTTTCGTTGCAAGCATAAAATAATCGTCGTCTCAGCCAACAACAATAACAACAACTACAACTAAAACTCACACATTCGTGAATTTGCCAAATAAAAATAAAAACAACAACAACAACAACAAATATAAAAAGACAGATAAATGAAATTGGCAAACAGCAGCAGCAAACGGCAAACAGCAAACTACATACTAGAGGCAGCGACGTCAACGTCACTGCCGACGTCGACAGCGGCGACAAGTTGAGTGAAGTTTGCTATCAAAAATCGATTAACAAAGCGCCAGCAGCGACGCGAGCAGCGCATACAACTTTAACGGCATTCCAACATTTACAACAAAGACAAAGTTTTCGCACAGTGTGCACAAAGATAATTGGTATAAAATGCCCGTTTATTGCCTGTCACGAGTGTATCGATTTCTATATCGCATATGTCACGTGCAGCGTCACGCAGGCAGATAGGTAAAGAGAGACAGGTAGAGTTAGAGGGGAAATAGTTTTAAAAAGTGCTTGAAATAACAAGTAATTACTAGTTGCTTTGTAATACGAATTGTTGTGAAATTCATAATGCGTCATGGGTTTAATTTGCATTGAAAACAATTTCATTGTTTAGTAAATAATGAAGAGAACTCAATGAGTCAATATTGTTTGTTATCAAAGATATTGTTATAAATAAACAGCATACAATAGTCACTCACTATGAATGTTGCAACTAGTCTAACCACATATGTTTAAAATCATTCTGTTCATACCATTTTACAAGATTCAACATTTCCATTTGCTTCTGTTAAATGCATATTTTATAACCTGACTTAAAAATAGTTTTCATTACTCCATAGCTAAATTTAAACAGAGCTAGCCGACTAGCAACTGGGAGAGAGACAGAAAGAGATGGAAAGAATGTATAAAGTCTATATATAGAGAAACGCTTAAAACACGCAAACAAAAGGTATTTGTGTATATGTGAGACATTCAAACATATACTGATAGTTGTTGGCTGATTACAACAGAGACTTTCAATTTGGAATTTGACGAGTGATGGAATGACAATTGTCTTAGTTTTTGTTTGTCTCCGGGCGCCGCGTTATCTGCAATGTTAAGTATGTATGCATGCTAATCAACACACACACACACAGCTTTACAGCAATTAGCACATTTGCGCTTGAAGTTTAGCCTCAACTATTCGAAGCAAAAGCTCTGTGTTGAATGCCCACAAGGGCAGAAAGAAAACAAAACAGACAAGAGCAAAGAATGAGTACTTAGCGCACCTCAGACGGACGGACGGTCAATAAAAATAAACTGGAATTAAGCATAAACCAATAAGCGCAAGAAGAAAGCGACGCGATGACCGCAACGTTAATGTGCGTATGTGTGTGTGAGAGAATGCGAAACTGGTCTCGAAATATGCCGCTCAAGGTCAGTCAACGGATTGCTTGTTGTTATTTTACACATACATACATACGTATATGTATGTATTCTTTGAAAAGAGCAGAGATCAAAAGCTGCGCTGCAAGTTTGCAACGGTCTGTGGACGTTGACGTCGCGGCTTTCATACGCAAATTGGCGCAGACAATGTGAGAAAGAAGAAGAAGAGAGGCAGAGTTCTGTATGTATGTATGTACAAATGTAGCGGAAGCAACGGCGACGCAAATTAAAAGCAATTTTCAATTTCCTGAGTTTGCGAAAATTGAAAAATTTGTTGCAAACCCAAGTAACCACCCGCACAATCACATACACACATACACATGCAGTTGTACGAAATTTGTTTGCCGTTATTTAGCTGAACCGCATAAACTGAATTCCAAGAAGCATAATAAAGCTGCGCAGCCGCGACAAACTAGCCGAACGACTTTTTATTGCACACCAGTTGCTGTTGCTGTTGTTGTGGTTTGCAAGTAATTATTAAAAAACACAACAAAAAAAACGTATGCGCTCGCTGGCTGCGCCAACGCGCCCACAACAACAAACAAGCCACGAATTGCGTAGGATAATAAACACACAGAAACAACAAACAAGGGACCAAGGGACATGAGCATGAGAGCAAACGGCACGCATGATCACTGAGAGAGCGGAGGCTATGTGGCTACATAGACATCTCGCTCTAACGCGCGCATACAACAAGTGCGAAGCAGCGGCATAAAACAAAGGAGCAAAATTGAAAAGAAAAAAAAGATTCCAATACATACAATAAAATAGCAACAGCAACAACAAACTCTTTATATTTTTGTAAATAGTGGAAAAATCTTTGCATTATTGTCACTTACCTTGTCCAGACATTTAAGCTCCTCGATGGGATAAACCACCTTCTGACAACGCGCACAGGTTTTATTCATCTTGCTGCTGTCTGCTGCGTGCTGCTTTTACTCTTCGATTTCAGTGTACACTCTCTTTATGGGATTTGGGGACACACACAGATTACTATTTTTGAATTTTGCAACACTCTCAAGCCGTCGAATTTTAATAATTTTGCATTGCGATCAACACACAAACAAAGCTTGAAAGCGCTATTAGCCAAGATTTTGTAACTATTGTTGGATGGATATGTGTGTGGCCGGTTTAAACATTTAACACAACAAGGCTACTGAGATTTGAACAAATGTGTGTATATGTATATATTTTTTTTTACAACTGATGGATGGCAACTAACTGGTTTGCTATGTCGCCTTGTTCACACACACACACATACATACATACACAAGCACACAGTTAACACTATTTCACTAATTGTAAAGCGGGCAAACTTTTAAATATTCAACTGTTGGCAACTCCAATTTGCAGCTAAGTGACGCGCGCACGAATCCTACTTGAAGAAAACACACACGATAAACGCAGTTAGCGACAGGTGTCTGGCCAGCAGCGACGCAGTATTTGTATAAACAAATTGATAGCGACGACTATTTGTGTGATAATTAATTAGTTGACTTTGGTTCAATTAAAAAAACTTTTTTACTCGCTGCGCACCCGCATACACACGTCCGTACTACGCCGAAACAACAACAATTATGAGGTCTAACAGTCTGTAAACGTGATGGGGCTTGGGGACTGTAATACTCAAATGGTCATGTGAGCGAGAAATGTAAGTAAGCTGTTAACTGTTACAGTGTTGCAAAGCAGTGCATTCTCATCGATAACACACCTTACCGGCATGCACAGGGTGATTGCAATAAAAAGCACCCCACTTTTTTTGTATCCTTAGAGTTTACTATCGAGATTCTTTTGTGTCCGTGTCGTGCTCTGTGGGCGTATATACAAATAATCATAAAACTCGTTAAAATCACAAAATAAATTAGTTAAAGAAACGACCAACGGCTTCCTAAGTGCTATATGTTAAACCTAATCGGGCCTATACTATTTAAAACGTTAAACAAAAGCAATATAAATTTTAATTTCATTAATTAACCTTTCGACTGTGTGTTTGTGTCTGAGTAAAGGCTTACTGTCTAGCTTGACAGAAAATTTAAATAAAGGTCAATTCATAACAAAGTTTTCGACTAGCCAAGCAGCATAACAAGGCACTTAATAAATCAATTACCCAATGATATAAATCACAAAACTTTTCTAATTAAAAGAAGAGACTAAAGATACGCAGCTTATTGATTATTCAAAGCTAAAGCTGAGCGACGTAATAATGCTGCATATATAAAGGCGTTGATTTGTGTGGTTTTGTACGCCAAAAAGTAGGCAAAGTTAACAAGAAAAGACACATTTCTACATTCATACATTTATGCCGATTGAAAAATCGATAATCTTGGCGTGGGTATTTGTATTTGTAATGCCGGCGGCTATCATCGAACACAACAACAACAACAACAACAGCAATAGAAATAACAACTGTTTTAGTTACCATATATAAGAAGAAGAAGCAGAGAAGAAGTAGGTTGAGAGCGAGCAAGGTTCGTGCTTAAATGTCAACAGTCAACGTGAAAGGACAACGGTGCATGGTGTAGTGTAGAGTGTTGGACCCACCCTGTCCACTGCACTGCACATAATTAGGCTGCGACCGGTTTCAGCACAGAGACACATATAATAACCTTCCCCCTTTGTAGAGCTGCCCCCGTTAAGGCAGCAAAGCGCAGCCATTCGACGTTATACGAATGCCAACCCGTTCATAATAGCAACCATGCAAACGCTGCGCAAGAAAACAAGTCCTTGTAAATGTAAGTATTATGTTATTTTTAAATATATCCTCAATAATTAAACTTATCGATAACACACAAACACAAGTCAGCCAGGTGTTGTTGCATGACGAACGTGCTTGATCGTCTTGAGACCGTTTAACTGACAGCTGCTGCGCCGGCGTCGCTGCTGCCGCTGTCGGCAGGTGGTGCAGCTGCCTTACGATTTCAGCAAACAACCAGAACAACAGCAGCGTTTGCGCGCTCTCCCTTTTCCACTCGCTCTCTGTTCGTTTTGCAATGAAAACGCGCTAAATAATAGTGAAATTCCAGTGCTATTCATGTCTATTTGCTGTGTGTGCGTGACTTTTTGTTTGTTCTGCTATTGCCCACTCCCACCAAAGCAGAGGGCGCAGCATCGCATCGTTTGGAGAAAGAGAAAGAGAGAGCAGAGCAGAATTCACTGTTGTCGCCGTCGCTGTCGCTGTCGTCATTCATTCATTCCGTGAGCGCGCTTCGAAGCGGTTGCCTTTTCATTCGACACTTTTCCGCGAGTTTGTTTGTTTATTATTTTGTTGTTTTCGTTTTGTTATTGTTGTTTTTAATTAAAGTACAATGTCGCGCAAATCGTTTTATTTGTTATTACTGTTTGCCCTTCTCATTTTGCGCATTGTGTGCTCTTTCCTTTCCTCTCTGGAAATGCTTTGAATGTCGCATCAAACACACACACACACACATACACATAGACGCCGAAACGCTTTGATACACTGAATACACAACATGTACTGAGATCAGTATTGCGCGTTCTGTGTATACTGGCAAAATGGTCAAATCGCTGGTCTCCAAACTGCAGGCAACTTCTAATCTTTCGTTAGCGCAAACATTCGGCATTGGCAGCACTGGCCCTGAGGAAACAAATTACGCAAAACGTTTGTTTTAACCAACACATACACACACACACATACAGAAAAGAATTCGTATATAAATAAGTATTGTTATATCTTCTCTAGATCGCAATGATCCGGGCCGTTTCTTTGGCGATGGCGTGCAGTTCAAGGCCAAGCTGATTGGCATACTGGAGGTGGGTGAGGCACGAGGGGATCGCATGTGCCAGGAGGCGCTGCAGGATCTGAAAATGGCGATAAGGGCAGCCGGCGAGCATAAGCAACGCATCATCATACATGTGACCATCGATGGGTTGCGGTTGCGCGATGAGAAGACCAGCGATTCCCTCTATCATCATCCGGTGCATAAGATCTCTTTCATTGCGCAGGATATGACGGATTCACGTGCATTTGGGTATATATTCGGTTCGCCGGACAGTGGACATCGGTTCTTTGGCATCAAGACGGACAAGGCGGCCAGTCAGGTGGTGCTGGCCATGCGCGATCTCTTCCAGGTCGTTTTCGAGCTGAAGAAGAAAGAGATCGAGATGGCACGTCAGCAGATCCAAGGCAAAGCCCTGCACGATCATGCCAGCCAGCTGGCCGCCCTGACCTCACTGAAAGCCAGTCATGGAGATCTAGCAGCCGGCACTAGCTCCTCCTCGGCTGGCCATGGTGCTGCGGGTCTCAGCATGCTGGGCGCTGGCTCATCCAATGGCATTGGACTCACACGACTTGGCGTTAATCTCGATGTCTCCAGGGTCTCCGGCATGGCTGGCAAGGAGGTAAGTTTGGCTGTTCCCAAAATGCGCTTGAATACCTTTGATTAATTGCTCTGCTCTTGCAGATCTCCCCCGAATCCGTTGCAGATCTGGTAGATCTTGAGCAGGAGCTTACTTCGCTGCAGCGTGGCATCAGTCAAATGGAGCGCATAACGCCCAATGAGCCGGCAACATCACAACATCAAGGTACCGGACTGGCCAAGTCGGCCAGCGAGGATGATCCTTTCGGCGATTCCTTTATCTATGTGCCATCATATAATATTCTGCCACCGCCACCGGAATCGGGACGCACACGTCACAAGCAGCCCAGCAAGACGCCCGAGAGCACTGTCATATCCATGGATGCCATGTCCACGCTAATCTCACCTGCACCCGGTGCCAGTGGCTCGCCGGCCAACTTGCAGCCGGATGACGATGACAGCTGGTTGCATGATCTGCAGCAGCAGAACGATGTCTTCGATACCACACGTGTGACCGCAACACCTACACCAATGTCAGCGGCTGCCGTTCTGGCCAATCTTCCAATGGCACCGCTAGCCGCCAGAGAATCGTCGGCAACGCCTACGCAACAAATCAGCGAAATCTCCGCAGCGCCAGCCGCAGCAGCAATGGCGACAGCATCACCAACACCAACAGCAGCCACAACATCGAACATTGAGGTGGGGTTAAGTGCTTTGACCAATCTTACAGCTGGCACAGAGGGAGGAGCAGAGGGTGCTACAGCAGCGGCAACAACAACGGCCGTCATGTCGGGTAAGTTGCAAACAAATTGAACTTCGTTTCGACAAGCAACACACACACACACTCACACACACAACACTTACATCGAAATGCTTAAAAAGAGCTGCTATTCACGATGGATGCGGGAGGCTAGGGTGAAGATTGGAGGGTTGGGTTGGATTGGATTGGTGGGCAGTAGTGATGGCGTGATGAGCTCAATGAGACGCAATCAATTGCTCGCATTATTCTCACTTATAGTTAAAGATCAACTTGGAGCGTAACCATCGTGAGTTCAGCTCGAACTTAAACACTTACTAACTCATTAAGCTTTGCTCCTTTTGGTTGTTTTTGTTGTTGTTCTCCGTAGTTCTAATTTCAAGTTCTTCACATTCAGTTTTCAATTTCGTGTTTCGTTAAGTTTCGTTAAGTTTTTCGTTTTTGGTTTCTTTCACTGAAATTGCACGACTGATGCGAGTCTCTCACTCTCTCTCTCTCTTTCTTAACTTTATCTCTAACCATTTCTCTTGCGTTGTGGTTTGTGCTAACTTTTGATGGGTTGGGCAGATGCGTTTACCGATCTGGATCCGTTGGGCATTGGTCGGACACGACCCTATGTTGATAAGAAATACTTCTTTCAAGAGCTTAAAAATCCGCCCAAGAAGCTGCTAAAGGAGCTCGGTTCCAGTCAGGGCGATAACTTTGATGACTTTCTGGGTGGCAATAATAGGGATAACATATTCGAGGATAACAACAACAGCCCAACCATAACAACAGCAACAGCTACAACAGCAACAGCAACAACAATTACTAACATTGAGGCTGCAATCGCATCAGGTACTGACCACACCCAACAACCCCAAAGTAATCATCACAATTATCCACAACAACAAGAACTAACAAATGTCCTCCTATCTACTAACACTGCTAACATTTGCACTTGCACTGAACGCTCAGGAAATTCCGCCGCAGTCACCACCGCCAATCTTGGCCAACAACAACAGCAGCAACAGCAACAACTGCAACAGCAGCAACAGCAACAACAACTCTTACTAACAAGCAACCGTCCCCGTTCCCGCTCCTCTCAGCTTAGTCCCAATCAGTTGCAAACCCACATCCCAGCCAAACCCACATCCCAAACCCATAGTCACTCTCATAGTCATACCCAAACCCAAGCTCTGGCACAATATCAAGCCGAAGACTTTTCGGCTGCCAAATTGAAGCTAATGCTACGTCAGAGCGCAGCCCTGTCCAAGTCAACTAATCCAGTCGTCAACTATTATACCACAGAGTCGAACGCTTTGGAGGATGCCACACAGGATGCGAATCCCGTGCTGTTGCCGCGTGATACAGATCCATTTTCACCCACACGCAAGAAGAGCGATCCGGATCCGTTTCAGGAGGGTGATCTCTTTGCCAAACTGGATGCTTTTGAGTTCGATACGACGAGCAGCAGCTCTCCGGCTGTCTTCAATGGTCCGCTGCAGGTGCAGCTGCCGCCGGAGCAACTGCAGCCACAATCTCAGCCTCAGGATGTCTGGCAGTTGGATCTTTCACGCCTGGAGACAGTGCCCAGCAGTGTGCGGCATCGTCCCACGCCCGTTGCCAGTGTGGTAAACGTCGGTGGTCCACTCGATGTCATCTCCAGCATCTCGAACAAGAAGATGCCACATCTATTTGGCCAGGCGCGCTTCTCCAAGCGCGGTGATTCCACTTCGGGCATTGGATCTAGTGTCAATATGCGACGACTTCAGGAGAGCGATTCACTCAGTGAGAATGAAGCTGCGCCAGAGCCGCCGCCACGTCCTGATTCCACGCCCTACGCTGAGCCGCCGCCGCTGCCGCCCAAGAAGCAATTCAGCGATCTCATCATTAGGCCCACGCCCACAGCGCCACCTGTTGGACGCTATGAGTACTTGAACCATTCGAGCAATCAGCTGCGCAGAAGCATCGATGCACCGCCCATTCCATTACCCTCCAGGCGAGTGGGACGTTCCGATGGCTGTTTTCCCGGACCCGGTAGACCAAGAAAACCCGGTCACACCGAGGATGACTATTTGGCGCCTTTGGGCGGCACCTCCACGCCACCGCCACCGCTGCTGCCACCTCCGACACAAACCAGCAGCAGTCGAGCGCGTCCACAGCGCCAGGCATCCCTGGGCCGACCACAGGACATTTACGAGAACAAGGCGGAGATCCTGCAGGCGCAGGCACAGAAGGAGGCGGCGGCTTCCACTTCACTAGCACCGGACATCACACTGACACAGCTGCTCACACTGGGCATAGATGATTTGGCACTGAAGCTAAATGTGCCCGCCAGCAAGCTGAGCACCATGACCCTGGTGCAGTTGACCTCCTATCTGTCCGAGTATCTGCTGACCAGCGGAGATCAGGTGCATACATGCAAATCTCGTGCTAGTCCCGCCCAGCCATTACCATCACCTGCAGCAACAGCTGCACCCGCCGCCAGCTCCTCCTCCTCTTCGGCGGCTGTGTTTAAGGTTAACTTTGATCAGCAAACATCGTTTGTGGCCAAGTTTGATGACACTTTCGGAGAGGATCTGAGCCAGGATGGCTTTGTGGCCAACTTTGCTAACTTTAATGAGGCGCCCACTCTGTCGGCACCCGCTGTGCCGTCAGCAGATCGTTATGCTGTTTTTCGGGAGATTATTGATCAGGAACTGCAGCAGCAACAGCAGGAAACGGATCTAATGGGTGATCTAACGCCTCCACCAGTGGACGAGGCACAGCAGGAGCAACAACAGCAGCAGCAGCAGCATTCCTCGTTGGACGTAGATGTAACCGAGCTGGAGTTAGAACCACCTCCACCCAAGATAGACACAAAGATAACCGAAGTAGTCGCCCAGGCCAAAGATCGTTATGCGGCACTGCGAGATATTATTCTGGTAGAGAATCTATTTGATAAGCCGCCACCGTTGCCGACCAGCGCTGTGCCTGCTCAGGCTGAGAAGGATCTGCTGCAGGATCTGTTTAGCGATGAGTTCAACGAGGATCAGGATATCAGACAGATCATGGATCATAGCAGCCATGATAGACGCGGTCTTGTCGACAGTCGCGGCCTTCCAGCCGAACCCTCATCCTCAGCGCTAACCGTTGCCGACGATGATGACGACGACGATGAAGACGAGGATGAGGATGCGGGTGGTGAAAGCAGCATGGACAGCAATGAGAAGGATGCGGAGCCAGTCAGTGCACAGGATCAGTACGAAAAGCTGTCGACCAGTGCCGAAAAACCCGACTTCAAGTCGGAACAGGAACAGCTGCCACCAAAACAGGACAGCAAATTCCTCACCGTAGTCAGCGGCGCTGGTCGAGATGACATCGAAATCGATGAGCTTATGCAACGTGCCATCTCCAATTTGTCGCTGGACTCCAGGGATCGCATTTCACCGGCCACATCGTCGGCTGCGCCATCACGAGGACCTCCACACAGCCTGCACACTCCATCACAGTTCAACGATGTGAGCACCTCACCCATTCCGCTACAGAAGTCGCCGGCACCAGCAATGAATCAAGTGGGCGCCTCGCCGGTGCCCTCACAGCTTTCGGCCGTCTCACAGCTTATAGATACGGCCACCAAGCAGATGCAGGATAAGCCCTCCTGGGCAACATTTGAATCACCGAAAGTGGCGCCTGTCTCCGCCATTAACAAGGGCAAGGCACGTCTAACTCTGCCGCCGCCTCCCGCCTCTAATACATCGCAGCAGGATACGGCGGAATCGCCATGTAGCTCTGATCCTCGCGACGATGCTGGTGGTTGGTCCAAGCAGCAACAACAGCGTCGCTGGGCCAAAAAGGAACGCCAGCATACGTCCTCCTCGTCCCGGGATCTAAGTCCCTGGGATGACGATACGCCGGAGTATTTGAAGCAACAACAGCGGCGAGGACTTCCACCGCTCTCACAGCTGCCACCACATCCGCATGCTCCACATGGCTACTACATGCGTCACGCTCGACGCCTCAACTCCTGCGACGAGGATTATGAGTAAGCTTTAAACTGGTTTAAACCATTTTGATTTAAATATTCATTTAGATCATTTACTTCTAGCTATGATGCTGAGTTCTGTGCTCGTCGGGATCGGGAACAGCCGCGCAAATTCAAGCACGGACTCTCACGCAGCAGGGATAACTTTGAGCCTGGTAAGTTACAAATTGTAGGGTTAAACTTTTGTACTACTTCATTAACTAATCCTACATTACAGAATCGCCCAGCTGGTATCATCATCCAGCACATCACACCTGGTCACCCCAGGAGATGGAGCAGAATGTGAGAGCACGTTCCTTTGAGCGTAGTGCCTACGAGCGCTCCAGTTATGGTCCACCAGCGCCAGTGTACGATAAGCGTGGCCAGCCGCTGCCCAGGGAGCGGGAACGTGAACGCTCCAAGTATCGAGATCGTGAGTACAGGGACTATGCGCGTCCTGGCTATGACTTTGACTATGAGAATGTCTACGATGAGCGACGCTCGCCCATGGCACCCAGCTACAAGTCTCGGCCCGAATATCTGTACGAACGGGATCGGGATAGGGAGCGTGAGCGGGAGCGCAAGTCCTTTGATCGAGAGAGCGTGGAGTCCTTTGAGAGTTCGACACGACGACGACGCAGCTTTGGCAGTGGCGGTGATGTCTATGGTAGTCTGGACAGTCGTGATGAGTATCGCGAACGGGATCGGGAGTTAAAAACACGTTCGTTGCGCAAACCGGCTACATCGTCGGCTAAATTGCGGGTAACCGGCGATATAGACTACGAACAGGACTCGGAGCAGGACTTTCAGAGGCAGCGTAGCCTGCAAAGACCATCACAGCTTGGCGGCGATGTGGTTCCAGGTGCACCACAGCGCTTACGCAAGAGCAGTGGTTCCAGTCCCTGGGATGGTGAAGGTAAGACGAAAGAAACTTACGGTTTGTAAAATATCCTAAACGTTTGTTTCACTTGCAGAGCCCGCTTTGCCTGGACAAAAGTCCTGGAAGCGTCCTGCTAGCGCTGCGGATACAGAGCGTCGCTTAGCTGAAAGTCGACGTGCTGCGGCTCTGACCCAGACGCCATCCGATGGCGAAAAGGATAGAAGGTATGTTCCACTAACTGCCAGATACAAAGCACTTCAAACTCACAAGTAAAAAACTTTTTATAGATTCCGCAAGAAGACACGCGCACGCAGCGCCAAGGATCTGGCCACTGTGGGTGTTCGCTATGGCAGTGGGCGTGGCTTAAGGGAAAATTACGATTACATCAGTTGCCAGCGCAACGATGATGATGACGATGAGGACTATGTAGATGATGAGCCGCCAACAGATGAGGATAAGTTCGAGCGTTTGAATCGACGTCGTCACGAGATGCATCAACGCATGCTGGAGAGCGAACGGAGACAGCAGGAGCGGCATGCTCCAACGCTGGCCAAGTTGCCGGGTCAGAATCGGCCACGCGTCGGTGTCAATAATATCAATAGCGATTATGGCTTTGTGGATAGCTATGAGCAGACTCCAACGCCTAGATCTAATGCCAGCAGCAGTGTGGTCATGATGAGCGGTGGTGAATCCTCAGCGGGCGTAGTTGCTGGCACTGGCAACAAGTTCAATTTTGACGACGGTTTTGAGTCGGACTTCAATCAGAGCTCGCCGCCACCGGCGCCAGCAGGCACAGCATCCAGTTGTAACTCAACGCCAGCTGGGCTGATCTCGGCCAGCAGTGCAGGTGGCTCCAAGTCGCTGTTTCGCTTCTCCAATGACTTTTCCGAACGCGAGAAGCTGCAGCAACAGCAGCTGCAACAACAGCAACAGCAGCGGGATGAGATGGAGACGCCTCCAGCATCGACGCCACCCATAACCCAAAAACTGCGCTTCGATGATAATGTGAAGGTATCGCAATTCGATGATGCCGCCTTTGAGGATGACTTTGCCAAGGCCTCGTTTGACTTTGACAAGGAGCAGGCATCGCCGGCAGCACCATCTGCTTCCAGCAGGAAACAGAATATGCGCAGCAGTAAGCTACAGCAGCGTCAGGAGCTGATTAAGAAATCCGAATCTGTTAATATCTTTGCCAAAAAGCATGAGGATCCCTTCGAGGACGATGAGTTCTTTAAGTCGCCGGATGAGCAGCCGTTGCCCGGCCAGGATGACGATGCTCAGCAAGATGCCAACAAGTTTCAATGGAATGAGGACAGCAACTTTGCCAAGTTCGATGAAAACATGTGATTTGATCAACTCTTTGCCCAGGCAACAAGCAAAACAGCAGCCGAAACGCAGCCGGAAAGCGATGGAGGCAACTATGCCGAAATCGATGTCATCAACGATAACGACTTTTACTTCCTGACCAATCTCAATCATTACTATCAGGAGCAGCGATTGCAGACGCTAAAGCAGCTGCGTCAACACGACTACTGCAATGTGCCGCTTAAGGAGCAGCTGCAGACACGCACTACATCCACCTCGACCAGTCCCTGGCATGTGTCCGAAAAGTCGAAAAACCGAAACAAATTGATTAAGCCCTTGCAGCTGTTGCGCAAGCCACGAAAATGGAAACTCAAACGTAGCTTTGATGAGTTTGTCAAGTGCTTGATAATCGCCTCATCCGAGCATGTCTACAATTACGATGTCCTCTGGTAGTTGAAAGGTCGGAAAGCAAAGTTCTCCAAAACAAACAAAACCAAACGTATCCCTTCTCAGTAATAATTGTCTGTCTGTTTGTCTAGTCATATTAATTGCCATATATAGTATATCCTAAACATAAACAATAGACTGTGATTTTATGTACATTTTTTTTTAAAACCAATGACCTTTACACTATTCCAATTTGTGCTATCCGACCTAGTTCCGAACGCTAGAGGGCGCTGCTAGCTATTATTACAAAGTACAGATTGTATATAGTATATAAACAAAATAATATGAGAGAGATTTTTGCTAACTATCCTTACCACATAGAGTTATTTATGCTAAATTTAATAAAATTTCATTAACGTTAAATGCTAATCGAGATTTTTGTTAATGTTACATAAACGTGACATGATTTAAATTTCTAAATACTCATCCAGAAAGAACTCTTAAGTAAAAACGAAAGCAACTAATTAATGCCTATGCTAAATGTCGTCTAGCTTAGTATTATTATGATCATCGTTCCATTAAACAACTAAATACACACGCATACATACTCGTACTATCTAACAAACCATATAACGTTTAACTAGCCTAAAGTGTTTATTAATTAACTACATATATAGACATTAATAAAGAACAAAAAACACACACTGAACGATCAACAAGGTAAAAAGCGAAACAAAAGTAAATCAAGCTATACAATATTGAGATATATATAAATAACACTTACTATATGTATATCTATTATAATTTATATTTATACGATACGAATTGCAAATACGAATAGTTATTATTATTATTATTATGATATTTGTTCCATCAATTAAAATGTGAAACGAGCATACAAAACCAATAGTATCTAATCTTCTTCAGTTTTTTTTAATGGAGCAACATTTGGCTTCATCCAAAAACCATCCATCAGAGCATGTCGCAATTCTGATGTCTTCGTTGGCGATATGCAAATTTTTGGCAAGACTATGTAATTTTGGTTAATTGTGCATCCAAATGCGTGACAATTCGAAGCTGCCAATTTTTTTTCGTCACTGCAACGCCTATAAAAACTAATGGCCCAAACAGTCCGAAGCACATTCAACTCGTGAGGTCGGTCAGAAAAGTATTTGCAGAAATGCAGAAAATGGTTTGTAAAATATTTTCAAACTTAAGTTTTCTCATATATTTCATTTCCTTCTGTCTCCAGTTTATTCTTTTAACGCTCGCTTTGGCAGCTTCTGCTGTGGCTCAGCCCGCTTTGCTGCCTGCTCCTGCTGCTTATACTAACTTTCCTGTGGCCACACCATTTGCTGCACCTGCTCCGTTGGCTGTTTCAAGCAGCCAGCGTTTGGATTACTTTAATCAGTTGAATGCTGCCTTTGCAGCACCCGCTCGCCTGGTGGCCAATCCAGCAGATTTTGCCGCATATTCCACATTCTACGGGTTTCCAGCTGCGGCAGCACGTTTTGGGCAACCAGCTAGATTTATTGCCGCAGCTCCAGGTCCTGCACCATTTATATTTTAACACGATAACTATTTAACTTTTAAGTGCAATAAAAGCAAAAGTTGGTTAACCAATAGACAAAGTTTAAGTAAGCAACTTGGCTCAAAGCCAAGCACATAAAGTGTTAACAGTTTTGGCAGTGATATCTTATGCTGATCCAGAGACCAAGTTAATAATTTTATTTTAAGTTGATTACATATTCATAGAGAAGTATTTGGTTGCATTTATAATTTTGATAATATCACAATAATATAAAACACTTATTACCAAACACTTTTATAGCCATAGCCATAGCCGTAGCTGGGATAGTAGCCATAGGGATAGCTGGCATATGGATAAGTGTAGGTGGGATAGCCTCCGCTATATTTATAATAGGTATTTGGATAGGCTGACCAAGCTGGCCAAGATGTGGCCGGCGTCGTTGGTACATAGTAGCCATTATAGTTGCGGGCCACAAACTGATGGCTAGTTGCAACTGGCACCAGCGCCGGTGCAGGAGCAGCCAGTGGAACGCCCAATCCAGCACTGGCAGGTATTACGCTGGCTCGGCACAGTGCCAAGGCCAAAAGCAGACCAGTAAAAGTGAGCTGCAAGAAAAGCGTTTAATATGAATTGCAATACATGATTCTGAAAGATGACTTACCAGCTTCATGGTTGAGTTTGTCTTGAGAGGATTCGCTTGCACTGCTGGCCTGCTGTTCACTGTCCAATTCAGCTCAGCTGCTTAGCTATTTATATATCATGTTTATGCGATTGCAATGCATTTGCTTTTCAAATGCAGTTGCCCGTTTTGGTGGCATAGCCTTTTTGGGCCGTTTAGTTGACTATTTGGGCGCTTCAAGCCCAGTGCAGCTCAAGGGCAGCTAATTTGCCTATTTCTTTAGCTCGCCGTGTTGACGCAAGAGTATTTTTCTTTGTCTGGGTTTGTTTATATATATATATAAGGCTTTAATAATGCATAGTTTATAAGTAAAGCAAGTTAAACTCGAGTGAAGAGGTTGTTGTATTAGCTAAATTAATGTAACACAATGTTAGTCTACTTTCAGGAGCATTATTAAACACACATATTTCATTTCTTATATAAACCACAGGCAATCAAACTAAATCTGTTTCCAATGCGGCCAAGTCTTAATCTCATTGAACAGTGCCGTACCGGGACAGGCAGTTGCCTTGGTCTGACGATGACCCAACAATGTGTAGTCGTTCTTCAGATGTCCACCCTGTTTGGCCAACTCAATGAGGTCCTTGGCATTTTGCAGCATCTGTGTTGAGGGTGCGCTGCTCTCAAAGTTGCCAATAAAGACAATGCCAATGCTTTTACGATTGTAGTTGGGCGCATGAGAGCCCTGCAGCCCAAAGCCACGTCCCTCGTACACTTTGCCATCGCCGGCAATGATAAAGTTATAGCCAATATCGCTAAACTTGCGACGGCCCTTGTGATCCGTTTGTATAGCCTTAATCATGCGCTGGCATTGCTGTGATGTTGTGCATCCATTGGGATTGTCCGAGTGGTGAATGATCACATACTCAACGGCACCATTGATCCTTGACGGCGAACGCGCACTGACAGCACCCCAACTGCTGCGAGGTTCAATGGTCAACGCGTTGGACGTTGCCGCGAGTGCTAAAAAGTATACAATATTGTGATTAGAATCAAGTTGTTTTTGCTTATTTATATATTGATTAATTACCAAAGGCGCTTAGCGCAACGATTGCCAAAAACTTGAATGCTGCTGTGTTCATCGTTTGACGTTTTTGCTATGAGATGTGATCTGGCAAGCAAGCTGTTTAAATAGCCAGATAAGGTGTTTGGAAATCCACTAGTTGCTTGAGGTATATTTAGACAATCAACACGTTCGTAACAAGTTGTATTAAAGAAACTTAGTTTAATTTGAAAAGAGCACACAAAGTGCGTAGTGCGACAATATTCCACGGTGATGTACCCTTGGGGGAATCACTTGCCCTGACCACTGATAAGACATACATCAACTGTAGACATACATAGTATATTTAAATATATTTATACATATATATTAAGCATTGCTACGTCTTGGTTTATTAAACAAAACAGTCAGAAAGCATCTTTACCGCTTAATGGGTTTGCGCTTGAACTTTGCAACTTTAACTGTCTGTGGCTTGGCAGTTGTCTTCTTTTCCTTCGATGATGCTTCGTCTGGCTGCAGCTGAATGGCCGCCTTTACCTGCAGCTGCTCCATTAGCGTCAGTGGTTTGTCGGGATTATCCACCTTTTGGTGCAGCGTCGCCTTACGTGAAATGCGCAACTTTTCGATCTTCTTTGCGCTCTTCAGTTTCTCTTGGCGCAAACGCAGCTCCTCGAGAGCACTCTTGTAGATGGTAGCGTGTTCCACCTCAACGTCCGGCGAGACAATCAGTTCCTCTCCCATAGATTTTCCCACCTCGTAGAGCATCTTTTTGAATGGCATTTGATCCTTTTCCGTGAGCAGCGTTATGGCTGTACCCTTTTGGCCAGCACGCGCTGTGCGTCCCACACGATGAATGTACGTCTTAATGTGGCGTGGCGCCTCGTACGAAACCACAATATCAACATTTGGTACATCAATACCACGTGCAAGTGCATCCGAACAGATCAGTCCATTTATGTGGCCACGAGCGAAATCCGCCAAATGTCGAGCGCGCAAGCCCGCTGTCATACTAGCAGACAGTTGCTCCACCTTGGTGGGTGAGTCCGCGAACAAATGCTTAAGCACAAAGGTCAGACGTTCCGCCGTATCGGCACTGTTTGTAAAGCACAAGAAACGTTTCCAGCCATTGGTCAACACCATAGTGTAGAGGGTTAATGGTTTAACACGCAATTCCGTGACGCAATACTGCTCCGTTAGCTCCGCTGGCGTTGTGTATTTTCCAATGAATTGGCTACTCTGTTCGGGCTGCTCGGTGCTGTCCAATGCAGGCTGCAGCACTGGCATCGTCAACACTGTGGTAAAGAGCTTGGGTTGAAACAAATGTAGATTCTGCAGCTTTTCCGGATCCTGTGAGAGTGTGGCAGAGAACAGCAGCTTGTGCGGCTGCTTGCCATAGCTGTTGAGCAGTTCGTGGTAGCAGAGTGGTGCCTGCACTCCAGTCAGCAGCTGATCCGTTGTGGTTCGCACGTGTGAGTCCAAGTGATACAGCCAGTTCTGAAAGACTGCATCCATAATACGATCCGCCTCGTCAATGACCAGAAATTGAAGGGATTTCAAACAGAAGCCCTTGGTGGCATGCAAATGATCCACCAGTCGACCTAAAAGTGTACAAAGAATATTTAGTTACATTCATGGCAGAGTAAATCAAATCTCTTACCTGGTGTGGTAACCACAATATCCACCTTGGAGTAGTAAACACCCTTGTACAGCTCCAGCAGTTTCTCCTGTTCATCCTCAAGCTTATGCTGCTTGGACAGGAGGCATACCTCCAGCTCCGATTTGCTGCACAGCACACTGAACACCTTGTAAACCTGCAGCGCCAACTCTGCGACTGGCAGCACCACCAGAGCACGCACTTTGCACTCCACACGATTTGCCAGCAGCTGTACAATGGGTATGGCAAAGGCTAGGGTTTTGCCGCTGCCTGTTGGCGCCGACACACAAATGTCTCGTGGTCGAAAGGGCTCTGGTTTGGCTTGCGCCTCGAGTATCCAGGGTATGACAGCGCGTTGAACGGGAAACAGGCGAGTGATCTTCATTTGCTTTAGGGCACTGCGCGTTTGCTTCTTCAAGTATGTCAATTGCTTAATGGACGACTCATCTGCTGCCGGATCGTCAGATTCAGACGGCAACAGATTGCCACCCTCAATGATTGTAGGATGTGCCAGCCAAGCGGGCAGTACCATCTCCACTTTTGGGCGCTTGGCTGCTGACTCTGCTCCAAGTACTTGGAAATCATTTGAAGGCTCCGTTTTCTCAGCATCTTCTTCTTGATCTGGTTTTGCTTTTTCTGCGTCTACAGCAAGAACTGAGTCTACTTCATTTTTAACTGTCTCTTCGATAGCAGGAACACTTTCTATTGGTATATTCTTTTCACTGATTTTGTGCTTTCTTTTTCGTTTTTCTGCCTTTTGCAGCAACTTTTGTAGTATTTCATCTTCGTTCGCCGGCTCACTACTACCCTTCCCAGCTTTGCTGTGCTCCTCAGTGTAGCTGTGGATAGAAAATGTGATTAGATATGCATGTTTAACATAATCTATTAAAATAATTACCGATTTACTGTGAATAATTCCATTTTATTTCGGAGTTTTGTAAAATCCGCGCACGTGTTGTCAGTTGTTTACGTTTTCACAAGACTAAGTAAGCATCGATGCTTTTTACGAAAGCATCGATGAAAGAGCATCGATACTTTACATAATGTATCGATACATGTTTAAGACGTAGTTCAAATCGCGCGCGCATTTTGAATTATGCAAACTTGGAGCAAAAACAATTTAAATGCTAATAGAAGGGAATTTTTCAAAATCTGTCAACCGCAATTTTAAAGTTATTTGTTTTTATAAGTTAACAACAAAACATTTGCATTTCTATTTCTAGATAAACAAAATTTAAACACAACCTGTTTAGCAACGGAAATACATATGTAATCAGATCACTTGCTTATCCCTGGGGATTTTTCTTTTCCAGATCCATGGCTGTCGGCTTAACTAAGTTGATGCGTATGTCAAAGTATCTCAAGACACTGTTTATTGCAAATTATGATTCATTTAATTCCGCGCCTACATTGATTTGGCTCCACGTAAGGAAAAAAACCACAAACTTCAGCGACGTCGCTAGCTAAGCAAATAAATGGCAGTGAACAAAGTAGTTGGAAAACAAAACCGGTTAAATGCGTTTGACACTGTCACACAACACAAGACACGGCTAACGTATATAATCATTTATCACTGCAATTAATTTAAGAATAACATTCAAATTTTATGCTAATCGGAGAAATTTGTTAAACTGTTCACATGCTTAAGCATTTGATTTGTCGCAGATAGTATAGAGATTTGATTGAAATGATTTTTGATTTGATTAAAAATAGAATGCATTTCCTTTTCTGTAATTAAACCGGGTTACTTTCGTATTGATTCACGTAGCTGATAATAATGTTTAAAAGCTTTTAAATTTTAGTTCAGCGAAAGTTCAAAAAGGTGAGCTAAAAATATTAAAAACTGAATTGAATTGCGGATATAAAAAAGCCACAAACGAGTGCAAAATAAAAGCTAATTAACTTTAACGTTCTTTCGCTTTGGTTTTGCGCTCCAAGCGAATGCTTTGGGAATGCCCAGCCCAAGACAGGTTTCTTGGCTAGCAAAAATATGCAGAATCAGGACGTATGATTGATGGGATTTTTTGTGGTTTTTATTTTTGTTTTGTTTTTGGTCTTGTAATAGATAAGAAAACCCACAAATACTTTGCTATCTCTGTCCAGAAGGAAGCTGCTTGATTGAATTGCTTTTAAACATGTTCTTTATAGGCATAAGCATGTTTTTTCTCACACACTCTCTCTCTCTTTATCTCTCTCTTTTTGTATCATTCTTATCATTTCCACATGTTGCTATCTACACTTGTTCAAACAGAAAACTTCTTAACAACTGTCTCGAGCGAGAGAATATATAACAACTCAAAACGAATGCATTATGGAAAAAGGTTCATTTGATTATAAGTATTAGTAAGTTGGTTAATTGCATATATTATAAAACCGGCAGCCAATTTAAATTAATATTAAATTATATTATTATTATTATTACACGCGACTACATGCGAAAATCCAATAAAAATAGTAAAAGCAAAAACATAAAAAAAATAAAAATAAAATAATAACCAGATGATGACAAATTTGAATATTTCCAATGGCAATAAACGTAACGATCAATGCGTGAAACGTCATAACGGGGAATTTCTCGCACCGAGCCCATCCACAAAACCTGCCCAACATTCACCCACTGACGTCTCTCACAATCATAACAGCCAAAACAGCAACAACAATAACCAGAACACTAACTTATGACAACAACAGTAGCCGTCAGTAGCCCACCTGTTGCCGCTTTGGCTGCTGAGCAGAACTCGTTCGGAGGTGAGTTTTATATTTGGTATGTGTGTGTGTGTGTGAGTGTGTGTTTGTGTTTTGCGGTTCTCATTGAGTTCGTTTTGCTTTAAAACGCTAGGATATAAAAGCCACAGCGTTCATTCGTAAGCGTTTCGCGACGAGCTCATAACGCTCGCTAACAAAAAATATCGCTCATACGCACAACGAGCGCGAATAGTGCCAACAATCAAGAAGTCAACGGCAAACGTTGAAGTTACTGAAGTTGTGCAAGTGTCGCTTAAAAAACTCTACAAAGGATTAAGTGAACCAATTAGTTTAATATGTGGCAAATGTTATTAAAACTCGCGCTGCTGTCGCTGGCGCTGGAGCAGAGCAGTCGCTGTGGTGCCGCCTCGTAAGTAAACCTAAAAAGATTTTTGGTATGCTCGAAAGCACCATAAGTGACAAAATGCCTTGAGCTGCCATGATTAGAATAGCTGTAGCTGTAGCTGTAAATGTAGCTGAAGGATTGTGTCAGGGTCAATTTGCAATGCGTTTGTCTTTTGGCCATTATCCATGGCCCATTGACATTGTATGGCCGATACCTATCTCAGCAGCTACATGTTTTGATTTGAATACAAAAAATTGATTTATCTTGATGCGAATACAACACCTATATTGAATGACAATTTGTTTTTTGCTTGATTTCTATCGAATTTACCAACAGCACGTACAACAATCCAACGAGCAATGCACGTCATTTTCCCAATGACTTTTTCTGGGGCGTTGGATCGTCAGCGTATCAAATTGAGGGTGGCTGGAAAGCAGATGATAAGGGTGAATCGATTTGGGATTACCTCACGCACAACAAAGCCGAGAAGATTGTCGATCAGTCCAATGGTGATGTGACAGCGGATAGTTATCATCAGGTAGGACTAATTTTTTTTTTCTATTTCTAGTTTCAACTCTAGCCTCTAAACTATACGTTAATTATACGCATACGATTCATTAATCACAGTCATATTGTCTCATAAATATTGTGCTGCAAACACAACACACATTCAAATAGTTCGACAAGTTAGTTAGTTAGTCATTGACACCCTCCCTAATCTCGGTAGCAAGCAGCAGGTGTTAGTTTGGTTCAACGATACGAAATTTATGCGTTTTACACAATTACTAACAGTAAGAGCGATAGAGAGAAAAAGTTTGTGAACTATGCAAATTAATTGGCATTAAGTTTTGATTGGTGGCCTGCACTTGAATTAACATTGTCAGCTGCGCAACTATGTGCTACTAGTTAAATAAAAACCTATATACTAGATAATTGTTTTAAACACAGCTTTGGCTAATTATTGTCTAATTGTTGTGCTTCATTGATAATTTTACGATAATTGGCTTGGCATAATTGGTCGGTTGTCTTATAGATTACACGTTTCAATTGGTAAATCAATTGGTTTCATTATGAATGAAAACAAACATAAACATCAATCGGAAAAAAACCGCTAAAAAATCCTTGCGGTTTTTTTTAGAAATAATTCTTGGTTAAGGCACAAAAAAAAGAGCAAACTTTTAGGTGAGGAACTTTACAATAGTTTTTTGAAGTTGTTATATAACAAACTTAAGATACCTACAATAGATTCTTAGAAATGAATGGAAGTTAGATAAGATACCAATGATAAATATCTAAAACATTGTTAACTTCTGAAGTCTGTGAAAATGTAAGAAGTTTTTTTTTTAGTTAGCAGTTAAGGAATATTAAAGTTAAACGTTTTTGTCGAGAACTAAAGAACCTATGGATAAATAACCACAACCTACAGCACAATCTGATAAACAAAAAGCCATTAAGTAACAAACACAACGTTAGATTGAATTAAATCACGTCTACATTATATTTAATTGTTGATTAATGTATTTAGCATAAGATAATGTTGACTGATCGGAATTGCATGGTATAATGCGCCAACAAATGTCAGCTTAGCACCCAACTGTCCGTTGGCAGGTGTTTAACAAATGGTTTCAAGCCGGTGAACGCCCCCATATAACCGAGACAGGCTTTAAGTCAACAACCAGCTGGACAGATAGATAGATTCGTAGGCCAACAGCTACTTATAAAGCGTGTCAAATTAGCCATTGAAAAAATGAGAAAAGAAATAATCTATCCGTGACTTGGCACTGGCCAATATTGATTGTGGTTATTTGCATTTCTCGCCAATTACATTGAGGGCAACTGGTTTTTATATATATATACATATTTTTCTTCTCTAATGTTTTCGGATACACTTGGCATTCTTAACAGACCATAATTGTTTTGTTGTTTTCTTTTGCTACAGTGGCGACGTGATGTCCAAATGGTAAGGGAACTGCATGTGACCTCGTATCGTTTCTCGCTATCCTGGACCAGAATTATGCCCGGTGGCTATATGAATCATGTGAGCACCGCTGGCATTAAGTACTACAGCAATCTGATCGATGAGCTGTTGAAGTATAATATCACACCCATGGTGACGATATATCACTGGGATTTGCCGCAGCGGCTGCAGGAGCTGGGCGGCTGGACGAATCCCGAGATAATACCACTCTTTAAGGATTATGCGCGTTTGGTGCTGGAAATGTATGGCGATCGTGTGAAACTCTGGACAACAGTCAATGAGCCTTGGCATGTGTGTGAGCATGGTTATGGTGTGGATTATATGGCACCCTCATATAACTATCCAGGCATTCCCGCCTATATGTGTGGACACAATCTGCTCAAGGCTCATGCAGAGGTTGTGCACATGTATAGGGAGGAATTCCAACAGCGACAGGCTGGTCGCATCGGCATTACGCTAGATACATCGTGGCCAGAGCCAAAGAATCCGGATTCTGCCGAGGATCGTGAGGCATCCGAGCGTGCCATGCAATTCTATGTGGGCTGGTTTGGACATCCCATCTTCTCCAAGCATGGCAACTATCCCAAGGTGATGATCGAGCGCATCCGGAACATGAGCAAACAGCAGGGTTTCGGTTCACGTTCACGTCTGCCCGAATTCACAGCGGAAGAGATTCATAGGATCAAGGGCACGTCCGATTTCTTTGGCATTAACTCGTACACAAGCAACTTGGTTACTCCGAATGGTCACAACAACACTGGCAAGTTTCCCATACCATCTTTCAATCACGACATGGGCGTCGTTGAGAGTCAAGCTGACGTGGATTGGCCCGGCTCGGGTTCGGTATGGTTAAAGGTCAGTCAGCTTTGCAAATACATCATACATGTATCCATAATTAAATGATGGAATAGTCACGAGCGGAATCGCTAATAGCCACTGAGGGATGAGCTAATACTTTAGTTTGGGCTTAAAGTAGCTAATGGAAACGGAAAGGGGGGAATAGGAAGCTTAACCGCAAGACGATTTTATTATTTGCAATTGGGTTTATGTCGAGAGCGTTCGCCAGTAAGTAAATAATCACAAGGTGTTTGTTCCTATCAAATGTCAGAGGGTGCCACAAACTACTTAGCCAAGATTAAACCATAAGGAATCAAGCTTTATGCGGCAAGTCGAGGAGCGTATACCCTTTGCCAAGGATATCCTCCTACAATTTCCTTGACTTTGACTTCACAGTGCTACACGATACGAAACAAAAGTGAAAGGCATTTAGTTAGGGTATAAAAATGAGGGTGACTTGAGCATAAAATGGGATTGAGCGTAATTGCCTTTGCAGTAAGGGTCAGGTGTCCGTTCAATGAACCCCCAAAACAGTTTCTCCTTGATGTTTAACACACACTTTTTTCGCTTTACCTTACTTTTGCCAGGTCTATCCCAAGGGCATGTACAATCTGCTAAAGTGGATACATCACGAATACAATGGACCCGAGATAATAGTCATGGAGAACGGTGTCAGTGATCGTGGTGGTCTGGAGGATTACGCTCGTGTGGACTACTACAATCTCTACTTGTCAGCCGTGCTAGATGCCATTGAGGATGGCGTCAATGTCAGCGGCTTTGTGGCCTGGAGCCTGATGGACAGTTACGAATGGAAGGCGGGCTATACGGAAAAGTTTGGTCTCTATCATGTGGACTTTAGTTCACCGGAGCGCACAAGAACGCCCAAGATCTCGGCGCTAGTGTTTGCCAACATCTGCAAGACAAACAGCATTGACTGGAGCTACAGACCCAAGCTCAATGACCAGCAGCTGGTGGCCGCGGCTCGCCTGCCCGAGGAGGCGTTGGTGGGCAATGGTGCGGCAGGGCTTACATGGAGTCTGGCGCTTGTGTTGGGCATTCTATTGACGTGGCATTGCTAGAAGCCGTCTTTCTTTACACATTGTTGCAAAGTATTCTCTACTTACTCGTAGATCATAAGTTTATATATTATCTAATTGAATGTATTGTGTATATATATATATTTTCTAAAAGCAATTAGTTAAGACACATAAAAAAAGAAACATAAACAAAATGAATAATAAAAAATTGTTGTGATATTCGCGAAATAATTAAATCTAATCTTGTCTTTTTCTTCTTATTTTACTGTAACAAAACTGGAAGGGAATGGAATCGGGTACACATAAAAGTATTGCAGACTAACTGGATTGTAGGGGATAATAAAGTTAATAAAATTATTTAAGCATTCTATGCAAATTCTTGTTTAATTTTTAAAAAGAAATCAAGCACACTGAGCTCGCGTTTATGTCATTAACTGTTTGTTAAAGTGCTAAGAACTCGGACGCATTCAAGGACAGATATACAGATATAGAATTCAAAGTAAACACGTCGAGATCAAGTTATACTGCTAGAAGGAGGGTAAACATAATCCGATTAACTTTTACATATCAAAAGTCGCAAGACATTTACACTTGACTCATTAAGCATTAAGTTTCCGCAACAAAATCACACTCAAAATCGAAATTGGCCTCAGCCTTTTGTCTTGACAACGACAAAAGATATTCGCTTGAGTTTTGAGCATTAACTATTATCCACAGCACAATGAGCCCCGATCGGTGTTTATGTAATGCCCCACCGCAGTGCCAGCAGAATCAGAGAGAGCAGAGCCAGCTGGTTGGTAACTCATGATCATTTAATTGTAGGGGTGGTTAAACTTATGTCATGAACCTGAATAATAAAATATTTTAGCAATTGTGATTAAATGATTGTTGGCGTGTTTACTTCAATGCATTGACTATGATGGCATATTGTATGAGATCGACTTCTGGCCCAATCATAATACACACATATGTCACATCCGCTTGCAACAGTCAATAGATCAATAAGCGATTGTTTGCAATACTTTTTTGTATTGAAGGTTCGAAGCGGAACCAGAACCAGTTACCTTTCATTTGGGCCAGCATAGAGCATTTTAAAAACCTTATATATATATATATAGATTTTATTATTAATATTTGCATTTCAGTTGGATTTATTGTGTTTTGGTGCTGTTATGAAGTCACACGAAATACGAAAGACTGAGCAATAATTAAATTCAAAATAGGGAAACTGACAATGCCAGACGCCGGCCGAAAGGGGAGACTGCAGCTGTATGTGGGGGCGAAAGGTCTATTCCCCAGTGCTGACCTCCAGGTGCTGTTGCCGTTGCACCTGTTGTCGAGCGAGAGTCACGAACGAGAGAGAGAGGCGGAAAAGGCGCCATAGACAAACATACGTTCGTTTGTTCGTTCTGTGTCTGAAGTGTTTATCTGTCATCGGGTTGAGGCTATTCTACATGGGCGTAGTTTGAATGGGGTTGCACTAGTGCAACTAGATAATTTGTACTAATTAAGATAAATGATAGTCACACTTGTTTGTTGTTTTCTAAATCCATCCAGAATGTATACTAAACAAAAAAATCACCCGAAGATAACAATTAGAATCAATGCCATACATAAAGTATCTCATTATACTTATCTGTTATCAGCTGCCAGACAACAATACCAGAATGACGTTAGCACAACATTTAAGAGAACTTGATGTAACTACAAACTTGTCGAACACAATGTGCTATTGCTAAACAATCACCCATCCCCTGCTGTGCGACGACTTTGTGTTGTTCTTTGGGATGTTGGCTGTTGGCTGCTGCAATTTCAGTTACGTCAAGTGTTTGGCTCCCTGGTTACAAAACAGTTGCAAGCAACTCCCTAAACTGGAGTGCGACACTAAAGTTTATTAAAACAAACAAGGCAAACACTTGGGCTGCCAGAGAGAGAGAGAGAGAGCAAAGCTGAACAACAACAGGATGCAAGAAAGTTTTAAATGCTGATGAAATTTTACAAAATGCATTACATCAGCCAACATTTGTGGCACGAACTTCGGGGCTTAGAAAAGTATGTAAGTAATGTGGCTTACAATAAACGTGGAATAACTAGGAATAAGAATGAGACGTTACTTCGTAGCTGGATTGTAAGGTTTGAGCTATGCTGTTAAAGCTCTGTTATATTGATTATAAGAGTTGCACTTAAAAGTATGCAGCAAATGTTAGGCCTACTTGACTGAGTTTTAAGCAAGAGCCTGAAAGTATGCTTTAAGAACTATCTTTGGAATCTAAGCGGAAGGGTGGTGTCTAAATTTCAACATTCCCAGCAGCTGTTTTCCTTTCGAGATCACGATGCTGCTGTCAAGTCACGTGCTTCGTGGTGCGTGGGTGATTCGCAGCCATTTATCAAACATGAGGAGACTCCACGGTTGCACTTATTGAAAATTAATACGGATTATATACCACAATAGAGCAAAAATCAGCACACATGCTGCCTACAACTTTCGCTGCCTCCCCTGACTCAGCGCTTAACGCTTAATCCTGCGAACAAGGCATTTTGAGCGCTAGTCAAACATCTGCCTGGGTTGGAACGTGCTGTGGCTACGAACAGCTAGTGGCACTAAAAAAGGATTAAATGACAATAAATGATTAACTGCAGACATGCGAATTGCACTAAAAACAAGGGGGAAAACTGCATTCGAATTTAGAGTGGGACAGCAACTTTGTGTTTAATATAGAAAAATTGTTTTTCAATCGCTAGCAACAAAGTGAATACAATAATTATGTGTACACTGATTGCGTCTGTGGCTAATTTGATTAACATTTAACACCCAAAATGCTATCACAGCGCACTGTAATAGTCCATGCGGGCGACATGAAAGGCAATACATTCGATTATTATGTATATATGGATGCTTATGTACCCGCCGTATTGATTAACCCTTTCTCAATAGTCAATCAAACATTTAATTGCACAATTCTCAATACTGAAATCGTATTAAAAGCACTTCCAGCTGTGAATACTTATCGCTTGATTGAAGCATTCTCGTTTCAGACGATACTCCACCAGCCAAACACTTCGGAACTGTTGCCCTCATATGACCGACAATTGTGCTACCCGCTCACCCGCTCACCCAGCCTCCCAAACCCCCCTCAAATCTCCCCAAACCAAACAGTGTATTACATTAAAGCACTTAGTTGTGTACCCGTAGCAGCACCCTCTGTAGATACATTTTGGCGATAAGTAGCCCATAAAGTATCTTTGGACTTCGTTTATTGAGTTGTGCTTTTGTCGACTCGTTAAATATATTATCCATGTCAATGGAGCTCTCTCAATCTGTAGCTGAATCTGTAGCTGAATCCATGTCCCGCAGCAAGTGTCGTTTAGTAATTGGCGTGGACAACAAAGCTTGGGGAGTTAGGAAGCGCTTGGTCTATGGGCTTTATAGCCTATAGAAAGATATGCGCATAAAAGATATCAATGTTCTTAGCATATAAATTACTTTTACCATTCATCCAACAAGCATGGGAAATGAAAAGTCAAGCACTGAAACTAGATATCAAATCCTTGCTGCGCAGGAAAAACTCTTCGATAAAGAACAGGAAACAATGGGTGGCCTCAATCGTCAGCTGTATTATTTTGATCTACGCAAAAGCAAAGCCATAAATTAACGTTTCGGGATTCATTGGGTTTAAGGATATAGAAGGTGCAAAGGGTAGCTCAAAACAGGATCAAGAACGTGCCAAGGCAGCTGAATAGTTTAACCAAGAAGTTCAATGCACCCTTAAGAGAAATTTCAATCACGACGAAGTTGGAATTATATCGAGTTGTAGTAATCTTAGTTTTCAGTTCTCTTAACGATCGATAGTCTTGAAAATTACAAAAAAGAACCATTGTAATAACAAACTTAAAAAGAACTAAACCAGTTCCATTAATCTCAAACTAACTCTAATCGTAATGACAAACCAATTAGTAGATGCAAGCCTCAATGTCTAGTTGGCAGACTGCGTTTAATGGCTACTGTCTGCACAATGATTGCGCAACAAATTGCACAAACGAGCTCTTGTCACCCCTTTATGGGAAACAACAACAAGAACAGTTAGAAAACCTGATGAGTAGTGCTACTGTAACTGTACCAAAACTGAATTCAAACGAAATGGAAAAAATAGAAAACGCAAAAACAAAAAACAACCACCAAAATAGAAGCTACAACTGTGGCGCCTGCGCAGCTGTCCCGGATCTTTTGTCGGTCCTCTGCCTGGGCGTAGGCCCCATTTAAAGGTGAGGTCGCGCGCGCCGCATTGTCTGACAAATATTTCACGCAATGCTCAGCAGCAGCGGCGACAAGGATGTATGTAACTGCTTATTGATCGATCGTCTCGATATATTTTTATTGTTATTTGTCACTGCCTGAAATGCGTTACCATCGTCATCGCATTGTTAGCCAGCTCCCAGGCAGGGGTACAAACAGTTTTGCTTAAGGGTTGGCTGTATTGCATGCACTGCAGTTGCAGTCTTTTCGGTCATCAGGGGTAGCTTTTATATTTGCAACCCTTAGTTTATTTTTTTTTCCGAGTTGGGAATAAGTTCAGCACGTTCAAATGTCCAGGGATTGAATTTCGGGGTTTATTTGTAGCGCATCTTGTCACAAAATTTCCATTATTTGTATATTTTGATGGCCAAGAGATTCAAGTTCATTGATTTTAGCATGTTTCACATTGTGTTTTCCTAGCTTAACTGGCAAATTTATTGCCACACTGCATATGGAAAGTGAGAGTATGAAAAACTAGAGATGAGAATCGGTTTGGGTTTTTATAAGCTATTGTTTAAATAATTACATTTTTAATTGCTTAGCTCTTGCAACTGTGATTATCCATATTAAGTAAAAACTACTTAATACTTCAATTAGCTTATCTGCACTAACTGATTGTCCTTTTATTAACAATCATCATCTCCCCTTCGTTCGCATTATAAACACTGTCTATCATATATATTTTTTTCTTTTTCTCTTTTTCTCAAGATTAACGATCGCTCATTTGTCCGACTACCATTTCAGGGGCCACTGAAACGATTAAGACTCGTGCTGCCGACTAGTATCGGCTCTCTCTCGCTCTCTGGATACTTGGATCTGGCATTCGCACATCTGCGCAAACATGCAACGGTTAATTGTTTTCCATTTGTTGTTGGTGGGCCATTTATGGCCAGTCAACGCCCACTGCCCACGTACTACGACCTGAACAGACTCTGGGTGTTAATTTATGGCGCTGTTGTTGTGTTTGGTGTGGCCCAAAGGTACAGAGGTGTGCTCCACGATCTACTCCTTCTCCTTCTCTTTGGGCATATGTAGCAAAATGATATATGTATATGTTTATATATATACAGAGCGAGAGCGAGAGAAGCTTTGTAACGGCCGGCGGCCAAACCCATTGTCGTCATTGTAGTCACATTATTAGATGCGCATCGTTGACCAAATTAATTGTCGCAACTCACTCGTTTGGCTTATTGAACAGCGACGTTTGTTGCTGTTGTTGCAGCCACCAAGCGGGGGCGACACGATGCAATGGAAGTATTGTGTCGCATAATGATCGTTACGTGGTCGTTAATGAGAGCTGTTCAAAGCGATATCAATCGGGGCCGCACTATGTTCTTGCTTGACATTCAAATGCAATGCGTCAACTTTTCAACTTATGAAGACTTTACTGTAGAACAGCTGTAAAACTGAACTAGTTGACAAACAAACGGACAGAACGACAAAGACTGGACAGTTTGACATGGTTCTGGGCTAACGCGTTTGTGCTGTTTTCTACTTTCTTTATGGGTTCTACAATTTTTTTATAGCCGGAAATTCTAATTGTAGCTGTTGAGGTTTATTTTTGGGTTTTGTTTTTTCTACGTTTGTGTTTGTGTGTGGCAAGCCAAGGGGTAAAAGTGTTTTATGTTTTTCAGCCTCATGTGAGTCATATTGTAAGCTATAAATTTATTTGTGGCTTACCTGCATGCAGTAAATGTGCAATGGAAGCAAAGCTTGCGGTTTCTCTCTCACATGCGCTCTCTTGTGCTCTCTCTCTCTCTGTGTGCTTTTGATGACTGGAAGCCGGCCGGCTGCATGTCCAGGCAAACAAACAAATACAAACATTCCAGCAACGCGCCAAGGATCGACAACCTGCAGCCTGGGCGCATGTTATATTTATATTATTATTTTAAGGGTGGCCGTCGTATTGATTTTCTAGTGCAATGCGGCAGCAGTTGGAGAGAGAGTCAGTCCACTGAGGCATTGGGGTAGTCTCAAGTTCGTTTGCCAATTATTTGCCGCTTATTAGTGCTGTGCTGTGTGCAGTTTTGAGTCTCTGTATGTTGCTTTATTTTGGGTGGTGTTGGCTGCACGTGACTTCTTGTGCCGCTCGGTCGGGCGGCAGCCGTTTATGCATTTGCATAAGTGGGGGATGGTTGTCCTTCGTATGATTCGCTTTGCCTTGCTGCTTGCCTGACTTTGACATGCGGCGCACAGGAACTCAAGTGTTGTCGCCCCTAATGCCTGGCCATTACATTCAAGTGTGGACGCAAATGCATTGAACATTGCTCTCTTTGTTTGCTTGTGTCTGTGTGTGTGTGTTTGTGTGTTTGGGTGAAATTGTAGATGCGGCCACCCCCAAATCAGTAAATCACAGCTGGGATGCCACTGACCAGGCGATTTAAGCTGTTTTGTGGCAACGGGGCACTGACTAAAACCGGTTTCTAATCCTTTCAGCATGCAAATGCAGCAAACAAGAAATGCAAACGTAATTTTTTTTCTTCTTCCCCCTTTTTGGCTTGGTCAGCATAAGTTTAGCGAATGGGGTTGAAAAAAAGTCGTCCATGGTCAGAGAGATTTGTTCGATGTTAATGTTATTGCAAGAACTTTACACAATTCCAATTAAATTGTTACAAAAAAAAAATAATGTGAAATTGTTTTACTTTTGCAGCCGAGCAACACTGACACGATCAAGAAGAAGAGCTTGAAAACGATTTGCATGCCAATCACACATGCAAACACTCACACATACACACGTAGATGTGCGCTCGCTCTCTCTATCGTTCTCTTGCTTCTGCTTGCGGTGCCTGTCGTTTTTTATATTCCATTTTCGCCCGTTGTTTTTTTTGCGCTCGTTTTATTCGTTTTGTGTTTGGCATCGTTGCAAGTTCAGTTTGTTTCGCGTCGCGGGGCAAGTGCGCAATTGAATTGTTTTGCATTTGTTCGATTTGTTTAAGTAAATGTGCATGAAACGGCTAAGCATAATGCTCTTGTTATAGTCAACGAAGCGATTTATCCAAGTGCAGCAAATAAATTAAAATTTAACGATTTGCACAAATCAGGAGGTGATTGTGATTTTCTGTGTTAGTGTGTGCGTGTGAGTGTGGTGAACAAGAAAAAGAGCGGGCAACAGTGTTGATAAGTACAAGTAAGTAAACAACGAAAATCCAATTAGATTAACATTGCTATTATCGATGCCAAGCATGAGCATCGATATATTTAAACTAGCTAAGATTAGAATTAAGCCAATATGGCAATAATGCCAATCCAAAGCTATAAATCAATTGAATCAGCTGAAGTTCCACAAAAAAAGAAGAAAATAATACTGTTTCATAGAATAGAAATTGCAAACAATGGGCTGCTTTCTAGCGATACCCAATATCATCATCTACTCCCCCCTTGCAGCTCCTGTGTGCAAACCAGTGTAATGTGTTGGGGGAAAATAACAAACAATTCAGCACACCCCAGTTGAGGGCTTCTGTCTTACTTCACGCTTCCATGGGCAACAGCAGTGGAAGCGAATTGGCAGCGCCAGAAATCAATGCATTATCCTCCAGGCAGCAGCAAGAAAAACAAAAGGCAAACATTTTGCGCTTTGTTCCAGCCAAGAACGAAGCAAAAGACAAAAAGGGCTACAATGCTTGGCTGGGCTAACATGTGTACAACTCATCAGGGTCTGGCAATTTCGGGCGCCCGTTGCTCCCACGGGGATGCAATGACAATGCCGATGACAATGACAATAACAGCTCAATGCAATGTACTCAAAAAAAAAATAAGTGAAAAATGTTTGTCGAAATCAAATTTACAATATGGATTTAAGCCCCATTTTATACGTTTTAGGCCATTACTGATGGTTTGAATGTCTGTTATTGCAGTCTTATGGCTTGCATATTTATTTGTTATTGCACAACAACTGGCAAACTCCCCAAAGTGCCGTTAGTTGCGCATAGTGGGCGGTCTGGCAGCGCGCGCTGTTAGATCTTTTGGTAACCCGTGGCAACCCTTCAACAATGTAACGTTTGTTTGTAATTTAATGAAGTTAGCTGGCAGTAAATTTCATTACCTGGCAACTTTCTTGGTAAGCAACAAATGAACTCTTCCAAGAATCAAATTTCATGCGCACTTTGCTCACCTGCCTGTCCCCCCCACACTGTTGCTTGAACTAGAAGTTAGAGTTGAAGTTGGGTTTGGAGCTGACGAGCAAAAACTTTAACAGACCTCGAAAATGGACGGACAAACACATTGTTGTACAATATTTTATTGTTGTTGTTTTTTTTTTGACGTATCATTGCAATTCATTTCAGTTACTGGGTTCGTAGAGGATGCACTCAAGCGCTGCAGCTCTCTTTTTCTCTCTTTCTCTCTTGCTGTTCGGGTTTTATGAGGCTAACGTTTTTTTGTATCTTTAGCCAGATATCAAGTTAATTGTTAACTGCACTGGGTTTGTTTTTTTTTAAGTGCACCAAGAATACGAACTTAATGAAGTTTTATGCGTTTCTAATGTGCAACCAATTTGCTCTCGATGATATTTCAATTCTTTTATCACAAGACCTAAATAAACTAGAAATGCACTTAAATTAAGATTAACTACAGCACATACTGTGAAGAGATACAACTCAATAACTGGCAGCTAGACAGCTCTTGAACCCAATGTGATCTCTTTAGTGGCATCATTCAAAAGAACTCCTTTTGTTAGCTGCTTGCTAATCAAATTATGCATCCAATTGGACTGGATGTCAAGTGCATGGCACTCAATTTATCGCCTAGTCGTACTACTATTTTCTACACACAACTACTATACAAGTTGCTTCCCCCCTTTTGGTTTTAAGCGACTGCTGCATAAATTGACCGGCGGAGCTCGCGTGTCAGTTTGTCAACTTCTCGGCTGGCAGCTCAACTTAACATTATTTAATTACACCAGCAACAAATGCGGCGACAACAATGCCAACAAACGCGACAAGAAGTCTCCGTGTCATAAAAAATTATTTTACGCGCGAGCTGTTGGAATAGTTTCGAGGGGTGGAGGGGAAAGTTGTATATATAATTCAACTGGTTTTTATGTTGTTGTTGTTGCTGTTGTAGTTTGTTCTTGTCGCTGAGCTCCAATTTGCAACATTATAATTTCGCTTTGAATTACACACACTCCAACACACACACACACGGACAACAGCTGAATCAAGAACAGTTCATTGAACTTACAAAAGCAAATGCAGCAGCAACAACAACAACAATTGGCGAAAGCACAATCATTAGGAGCTTGCATAAAGCGAGCGATTATTGTTGCACTTATTAAATTTTAGCACACACAAGTACATCATAATCATCATCATCGAGACAGCTCAACTAGATCGGAAGATCGAACAGCAGCTGCTTTTCAGCAACAGTTTCGATCAGCTGACAGTGTTGAGCATTGCTATTCAGTCACGAGATGATTTTCATATCGCTTTCTGTGACTTTTGCTTGGTGTAACAGTCACTGCAATCGATTGCTCAACTCTTGCGCTTTTGCCTCGTTCGGCCGTTCGGCTGTAGTGTGTGCCCGGCAGCTATTTTACACGCCATTGAGTTACAAATGGGTGCTGTTATGTTTGGATGTTGAAAAATGCTACTTCTACTTGCCTTCTACACCTTCCCCCTCCACACACACACGCACATGCACACATACGTCTCTATCAATTGCGATCGCAAATCTGCAGCTTTCCTGGCGTATTATTTGCGCTCCGTTGAGCGTTGTTTCTTTCTTTCTTTCTTCTATTGATTATGGATTAAGAGAGGCGACGCAGCACAGTTCCTGTTGCCCGTTGCCTGCCTGCTTGATTGTTTGTTGTACCATGTTGTCTATTGTGGCTCGTTTCCTGCTGCCGCTTTGTGTTTGGGCCCTGTGTGGCTCCCTGTTTATTTCTATATATGTGTGTGTATCGTTAATGTGGCCTCGTTTTTCGCTTCTGCGCTTCCTTTCACAGGGAGCGCTGGCAACATCATCATTACCTGTGGGCCAGACCAGCAAGAACATGGAAGAAAAAAAGTGAACCATTTTTGTTCTTAGCAGCTGGCAGCTTGAAACTCTCCTGGAGTGGAGTTCATTCAACTGGCGCCGCCTGTTGAGATTTTAGCCTGTTTTTCGTTTCTTAGCTGGCTTGTTGCAAGTTTCTGCTTGTGCTTCCTAGTTGAAAGTTTGTTGACAACTGCGATAGCAAAGTAAGGGCGCTCCAGTTGATGGATGCAGTTGTTGTTGCTGCCTCTTCTGGATAATTCTGTATTAAAAAGTTGCCTAGCAGGTTTTTTTCTTTTTCTTCTTCTTCATTCTGTTAATCCCACCGCATCTCCCGCGCCGCATCGGGGTGAAAATCGTGAGTTGGCTGTGTTGTTGTGCTAGGAAAATGTGCCACGTTGCACTTGTTTGCAGCCGAGGGAATTGCCACAAACGGTGAAGTCTAAGCGAAAGAGAGGGTAAGATTGGTTAAAAAGTGCTGGCGTTTACCGTTGGCCTGCAGATAATTTACTTCTCTTGTTTTTTTTTGTGTTTTTCTTTGCCCCAGACCAAGAAAATGGCAAACTGTGAAAATGGCCCCGAAGTGGCATCAACCAGACTCAGTTCCAACACCAACTCCAACTCCAATTGAGCACAGGGAGAAGAGTAAAAGCCAGCTGCTTCAATGGTGCTTATGGTTTATGTAATGGGCTTTGGCTAGAAACGTGCACAGCCTGCAACATTAAAGCGTGGAAATGCAACAGCAGCAGCAGTGGAAAATGCAATTAAATCGCTCGCCGTTTGCAACTGAACGTGGTATAAATATAATCAGCACCTCCGAGGTAGTAAAAGAAAAAATAAAATTTGAATTTAAATTTGAATTTTTATTTATTTTACCAAGTTGTTGTGCCAAAAGTACGCTTTGCCCCCTGAAGCAGCCACTTGCCACACTTACCACTTGGTTTTTTCGCCTTCTTTTTGGCCGCCGAGCACGTGCTGTGTTTGCTCATAATGACGTCATTAGTATGTGTGTGTGTGTGTGTTTGTGTGTGTGTGTTAAGCTACCTAATCCTCGGGCACCGCACGATCATTAATCTGGCACAAAGAGTCGCCAGCTTGCTTCTGCTCCTGTGGCTCCTCCAACTGCAGCGCGATGCGATCTTTGACATTTTCCATGTGCAATTTCAGTTGGCTAGCAATTTATCCTAATGGAAAGTCGCAGGCGCGATCAGATTTCGCCCCTGAACATGACCGTCGGTTATTGGTGGATGAATTATGAGAGGCTCCACCAACTGGCAGCCAAAAGCATTAGCTACAGCCACAAAAAAAAGCGATGCAAAGATTAGTCGCTAGAAAAATTGTTAATGGTCGTTTTGGAGTACGGGCAAATAAATTTGTTCCATTTGCAGGCAGGGAATTGAGAAAAGATTTTTTTGTTGGCTACATGGAAAAGTCGTGAATATTGCTGGCTGGGTAATTGCTGATAATGCAAGGATCGAGGCAAATTGACTTCCACACAGCTGACCCACAATCTGAACTTGGCGATTGCTTTACAATGTAGGCTAAATGCCTCAAACTGAGATTGCTTTCCCAACTTGTTGGCCCACAGTGGGTGCCATGTCTTCTCTTCTCTCTACCGCTTCACAAGCGGCGTTGGCAATTAACAATCATTAAAAACATGGTCTAAGTATTATAAAAAGGCTTTGATGTTGCTAATGATGACGTTTGAGCCGCTTTCAAGTGCCTTTGGCCCGTTGAAAATTAACATTCATTTCATTGTTTTGTAACCGTTTCCCAGCACTGGGCCACTTGACAAATTCCATGGCCAAATTAAATGACATTTTTGGGCCAGTTGTTATATCATAACCCTTAACCAGACTCACTTCATTCCATTTTCAGATTTATTTTGTTGTTGTTTTTCGTTTCAACTTCAACTTTCCGGTTGCCAATTAATGTGTAACTTTTTGCTTTTCCCCCCCCCAAATTTCGGTTCTCTCTTGTTTTTAACATCCTTACTTACACTTTTGTCTTAGCTTTCGTTTTGTTTTCATTTCAATTTCCAGCAATTCTTTTGAGGGGGTACAATGTATATTTTTAGACACAGCGCAAAATTGTGTTGTTTGCTTGCGTTTTGCTTGCATCAACAGCAACATCAATCTGGTTGGTCTTTCTGGTATCTGGTTTTTGGAAACGTTTATGACTCGTTGGGTGAAAGTTCCAAGAAGAAAAGATATGGAACATTTGTAGGGATCAAACTCCAGTCTATGTTAATATTTGAGTATCTCGTGGCTTCGTGACCAGCCAAAAAAAACTTCTTCATACAGTTTGCTGTACTGCTCTTTAAACGGTAGCTACGACAGATACTCGTATCGTTGACTATTTTCCAGTGATTGATTGATTGCTTGCAGCTTCGCTCTCTGGGACTCTGCTTGCCATTGCTATCTGTCTGTTTGTTTGTTCTTGTTGTTGTTGCTCCTCTTTTGGATCAATCGCAGAAACGGCGCAATTTCAATAACTCACTAAAGGCAAGCAGCGTCAGCGTCAACGGCAGAGTCAAAGAGTTATGGTCCCCAACATTTCAACTGCAACGAATCGCAGCGTTTCTCTTCTTCTTCTTCTTGTCCGCCTTTTCGCCTTTGATTTTCAGTGCGCGATTAAAATGCGCCTTGGCCAAAAAAGGCAATGACAATTTTTAGCTCAAGGGGAAGAGACAAGCTAAAATTGAACCTGAGCATCGGTTTCCTTTGCCTTCCATAGAGCACCCCCAACAACAGTTCTCTACTCCACCCCTCTCCCTTCTCTCTCTCTCTCTTCCTGCCTGTTGGCTTTTAATAAACGCATCGCTGCGCATTGGCACACACACACACACACAAACGAGAAATAAATAACAATGAGAAACGTCTAAAAATTGCAATGTATTGCATCCGCTGCTGTTGCATGCCTCTGGCTCCGCTCATTGTTGCAACGAGTGGGGGCGCACACGTCTGCTTCTTGCTTCTCTGCTCCCATTTAAGGCGCAATGACGCGCCGCTCATGCGCATCACCCCTCCCCACATGCCCTTTTTGGCATACTCTGACTGTTTTGTCATCCTTTCTAATCGTCACTCGGCAAACTCTGTTGCAACTTGCTCTCAGTGCTGGCCAACTTCACGATCAGTACAAAAACAAAACACCTTAACTTGGCTTTGTGAATGCCCTGCAAGTAGTTTGAAACTGATGGCAAAGATAAGTGTAGCGCTTTGGCTGTGTCTACTTGGCCTACTTCTTTTGCCTTCTGCCGCTTGTTAAGCACATTTAGATGAGATTGATGCAGTTGCACTCTGCCTTCTCGTTGTCTTTGCTGGTGACTTAAAGCTATTTTTAAACATTGTTGTTGTTGTTGCTGTTGTTGCATCTGCGATTTGGCTAAAATTGCATGTTGTTGGCCCATTTGTTGTTGTTCCAATTTTGGACAGCTTTTTTTTTTGCGCTTGAATTGCCCTCGAACTTGATTTTGCTTGCAGCTGCTCCTCATTCAAATTCGATTTGCGCCTTCATCCGTTTTTTTTTGTGTGTGGGAGCTGCCCAAGAGCCACTCAGCCAGGCCAATCAATTCCGCCAAGACACGCAAGAGAAAGAGAGAGAGGGAGAGAGTGGCTTCCACTCAGGTGTTGGTTGCTTGGCAGTCGTGGCACATTGTATTCTACAACTTAGCTGACTAACGTTTCCGGCCATCAAGCGTCCACTTACGGTTGTATGTTACCCCAATTCATAAAGTGCAATACACTGAAAGAATACATTTGTTTTTGTTTGTTTTTGTTTTTCTCTCGCACGCTTCAGCAGCGACAACTCCAAATCAGACCTCGAGGCGACAACCTGCTAATGACATGCAACACTTGTGTGCTGCGGCGCTGGGAAAACTGGCCAAAACTGATACTGGCCATGCTACCAAATTAGCATTTAAATGCGCTTTATTGGTAGGTTTTTATAATTGGCCATTAGGCGCTGATAAGGCGATGCTTCACATCCGTTCGCAGCGAAACTCAAAAGTTCACACAGCTGCAGCTTTGAATGTGGCAAGCTGTGGCCAAACGCCACCCACGCTGAACTTCATTTGGCAATTTAATTAAAAGCGACCACCCGGATGGCAAGAAAGGGAGTGAGAGTGGAAGGCAGTTCTCAAGCGTTTTGCAGCAATATGATCCATATAATTGCAATTGCAATTTGTTGGGGCGTTTGTTAGGCGCAAAACACACAAAAGATACATTTGTATCTTTTCCCCAGCTGGGTTGCTGTAAAAAGAAATCAATTTCCGGCACATTGTCAAGTGCAGAAATGTCAAAAAAACCAGCTGCTAGGCTCAACTATTGAACAGATACAAAAGTATCTTTTTTGCTTGCTGGCAAAGTTCAATAGCACGCGCTGTTTGTGCTTGTGTGGGTTATTTTTTTCCATCACAACTTCTTTGTAATTATTTATCGTTTTTTACGGCTGTCCCTCTGCCTCAGCTGTCGGCTCAACGCCAATCCGTCAGATACTTCTGTCGGCTGCATCATCATGAAGTGGCAGCAACTTCATTAGAGTTAGCCAGCTTCGTAGCTCAATTGTTTCGAGCCGATGGCGTATTGTATGGATGCGGCGGCGAAAGCGCTTAATTATGTCGAGACTCAATTGTATCTTAAAGATACTTTGCCCATTCTATTGGCACTGGCCCGAACACGCTAAGCGGATAATTGTCGCTGGCCCGAACGACGATGTTCATGTTGCAAAAATAAAGCAAACAAAACTTTGAAGGGTTTCCTTGAAATTGCCGCCAACACACACTAACACACACACACAGATACACAGTAACACAGATAGAGCAAAAAAGTAGCTGCAGCCAACTGTTAAATGCAGCAGCAAAAATCAATAATCACAACTATAGCTATTGTATCTTTCTGCCTGCTCTTGCCATGCTACAGATACATTTGGTTATAATCACGCACATCTTGTTAATCAAATCAGTTGATGAATCGAGCGTACGCATAATGAAACCTGAATGGAACGCGCTTTTGTGCATCAATTATGTCACATTAAAGCCCAAACACACAAATTGTAGGAAGTTTCACATTATTATTATTATTATTCTTATTATTATTATTGTTGTATATATATTTAGAAACCACAAAGCGCAGAGAAGAAGAGAGAGATTGAGCTTGAATAATGCCTTTGTGGCGACACTGTTCTGCTGCTTGCCGCCGCCCACACGCGAAAAAAAAAGAAAAGAAAAGACTTTGCCTGCTCCATGCTGCATGTCAATGTCAGGCCAAACCCGCGTGCAGCAGCATCTGCAACTTGCCTCAATTGAAGCTTCGCCCCGCTGCAATCACAATCACATTGATGCAAGCGTGTCTCGTGTCTCGTGTCTCGTGTCTCGTGGCTTCGTGCTAGCGTGCCACGTATGTGCGTTGCTTGGGGGCAAGCTTATATTACTTGAGGTTAAGTCACGTTGCCAGCTCTAAGGCCAAGTACAGTTTGCCCCAAGGGCTGCTGCAAGTGGGTGTTATGCGAGTGGCTGGCAACACGAGGAGAACGATGACGACAGTGTTGCATCTGCATCTGCATGCAGTGCCCCCAAGCGGTTGATCAGCATGATGCAGCTGCAGCTGGATTGTCAATTATGAACCGTTGTCAAGTTGCTTTCGCACTTTGGCTGCAACTTCAAGTAGGTAACTGCTTGCCACAGCAGTTGTTGCATGTACGTTCTTCTTTCATTGTCTGCATCTTTCACTGATTCTTTTCACTTACTCACTTATATGGGGACACTGTGCAACACACAAACATGCACACACACACGACCATCAATTGTTATAGAATTTTAAAGTAACTTTTAATGGCCTTTGTCGCGCCTCTTGTGTTTGTCTCAGCTCATCTCGCTTAGCAAAGATCACAGGCTCGCAGTTGAGGAGGCCATTCACGACCATCATCTCTGTATCTGTCTCTCTCTCTCTCTCTCTCTTTGTTGATGGTCTTTTGTTGTTGCAACTACTACAACGATCTTTGTGCCCAGACATTGAAGCGACAAACAATGCAATGTTGCAGGCCATACATTGACCCCCATATATATAGTAGAAAGTGAGTAGAGAAAGTCTAGAAACTATTTGTATATATTGTATTTGTTGTTGTCCGTTAAGTCGACGTTAAGTTATCGTTTAACAATTGTTTTATTCATGCAAGAAGATAATTGCTTTGGTTTTTGCACCCTTTTGCGGTGCTTAACCTCAGTTCCAAGGAACACACACACACACCAACACTTCAAATGGTCTCATGTTCTATGTGTGGCAACATGAAACTTCGACATCAACTTCAACCACAAATGTGTCCTTTCCATGCGAGCAGTAAATAAAAACAGTATATAATTTATGTTGCAGGCGCGCCAAGTGGGTGGCTGGTTGGTGGGTGGTTGCAACCGCAGGACATTGCTGAAAGTTTTTATGTTTTGTTTCGCAAATTCACGCAAAATGCTTGCCAACAACTCTTGTTCGTTTAACGCATTTGTAGTTTGTAGTGCTCCTTTTTATGGCCTACTTTAAGGAGCTTATGCCAGGAATCACTTATGTGTGGGTAGTTGAGCTATGGGGCAGACGGTAGAAAGAAAAAAAAGAACACACCCAAAAAAAAAGCCATATAATTGAGCTTAAACATTAAGCGGCTTTTTTGGGTCTCTACAAAAAAAAAAAAGGGAACAATTTGTAGATTGAATTACGCTAAGAGAGAGCAAGGGAAGGGAAGCGACAGGACAGGACAATGACTCAATGTCAATAGGAATACCTATAAGGCAGCAAGCACTCTCCAAGCACTTCCTGTTACCCACGCGAGTTGTAACCGAATTTAAATTAAACATAAACTTGTTAATTACCCACACAACCTACAACCAGACAATAACAACCAGAGTAACGTGCCCTCAACTCGCGGCATTTGACGGGCTTCCTCCGATCGCCTATATTGAGGATCTGACGTGACAGGCATACGTCATATCTGTCGAACTGCACGTAACGCGATACGCATTCCTTGTCCCAGTTTTCTACCTTTTTGCGGGGCCAACACATTGCGTTGCAGCTGTCACAAACAATTTTCAAATGAATTGCTTCGGTAGCAACAAACAACAATTAATTTGAGCATCTATGGATAGCCCCTATGTGGGTACAAGCTAGGCGTAAAAGTTGTCAACATGTGGGCTGGCGCGATGACAAGCGGGTGGAAGTATTAGAGAGGAACACTAGGGACACTAAACTAAGAAACAACTTTTTTTTACAGTGTAATAATTATCTACCGATTAGCAGTAGCCAAACTCAAAAAATCGGACACATTTTGATTAATTGCAGTTAACTTAAAGCTGTAAACAGCATTAATCAAGCTAAAGCGCTTATAATTCGCAATGTGTTAAAGCGTTCGGTTAGTGACTTCTTCAAACTATCTCTCTTTCCCTCACACACACACAAACACAACACTTTCGCTACGCATCAGAAAAGTTGACAAGGAAAATGGCAAAACAACAAAAACACTAACGGACAACATAATAACAAATAAAAGTTATGTATATTTTTATTCACAGGGGTAGGCTAAAAGACAAAAGGGGTTAAACAGCAGAAGAGCAGGCAACAAGGGGTTATTATGACGCATCAATTCCGTGATTTTCTTATGCGACAGATGTTTTGTTTTTGTTTTTTTTAGTTGGCAAGAAAAACACTTTCAACACTTGTGCCATTAGAGTTGAATCTTAAACAGAATCCCAAATAACCAAACGATTGCACCTAAACCCCATCCTCCTCAGAACTGTCAGACAAACTAAGTACAGAGCGTACAATGTATTTTGCATTTACTGTACAAGAAAAAAAAGAAAACAAAAAAAAACCTCAACGAAGCCGTCGCCATGTGCAGCAGTTGTTGTTCTTATACCATGCACAATCCCTGCAGCAGGGCGCGAGACAAACACACAAAGGGAAAGCAAGCAAGAGAGAGAGAGAGCACAAGAGCGCCCTGCTGCTTTTGTACTATGGGCAACCCCTATGCCGGTAGTTTTTCTGTTTTGTTGTGCATCGCTTGTTGGCCTTTCCAGTGAGCGAGCGCCAAATCGAGAGAGCGCAGCAGCAGCGCAAGAGAGCATTTCCAGTTAGTTTTTTTTTCGTTTCGTTTCGTTTTGTCGCTGTGAATGGAAACGTCTGCTTGCGGCTGGCCGCCAGTTTGAGCCACGCTCTGCTAGACGCCGCACGTTTTCGGTTCCTCTGTTTAAGTTGACGCGCGCACGCGACGAGCACTGTTTTCCAGCTCTCTTCATATTTCCCACATCACATACTCGTCACAGAAAACACAAACACACAAATATCATCAAAAAAAAACTACAACAAAGGATATTCGCTTTATGTGTGCATTCCTATTGCCAGTGACAAATAAAAGTGCGAAATATAAAAAAACGATAAGAATTTAATTTTGTGCATCTGTGTTATACACACCAAAGTGTCCTGCAGGATTTTCAATTGGATTTGTTTTTACATATACATATATACATTTGGATTATATACACTTGCCATATTTTGCCATAGTTCTGCATAAAGTGAAACAAGTAAGCAACAAAAAGAAAAATTTAAATATTTTCAGTGTGGTTTTTAAAGTCTGTTGGTTTTTCGTTTTCCCCAAAAGACGTTTGGGATCATTTTGTATTCCCTAAAGCAATCAATTTCAAACTTAAATGCTTATCTCTTGGCTTAAATTAAATTTGAAAATCAATAAATATTCTTAACACCTTTCAGTTTTGCTTTAGCCCTTTATTGTCATGAATCTTTTCAACTAATAGCTCGTGTCATTGCCTCGTCTTCCCCCTCACCGCCACACACACACACACACACAACACTCCCCTTGTCTAGAACATTTCCATTAGCAGCACATCCATCACAATTGTGTAGGGAAAATGCATTCGAAATCCTTTTGTCGAACATTTCATAAACACATTGACGTTAAGCCCACATAGATCAGCAAAATCTTTTTCGAGATGCCCCATACATAGATATAGCCTTTGATAAAAATAAGCTCAAATTTCGTTTGCCCCTCTTTGTGGCAGTGAACAAAAATAGCTGCTTTCGAGCTGTTCACAATATGCAAGCCAGCAATAAGAAAAACACCAAATTCGACTCCAACTCGACAATAATTCAATAATAAATTAATAGGCTCTGTGGCAATTAAGCAATGCGAGAAGGCACAGAAACAACAAAAGCCAAATTCCGCGCAGCTGTGTGCTACCCAAAAACAACAATAATAACAACAACAATAAGGAAAAAACGGCGCCCAAATGACTTCCGGGAATCATCAGAGAGAAAACAACAAAAAAAAGAGGAAAACTTGACAGCTTTGGCGTGAAGGAAACACAAAAGAAAGCAGCAACATTTGCATTTTCCATGCGTTAAAGATTTATTGGTCCGCGACTGTTTTTAGTACTCCCCCCCTCCTCCCTTTCCAACCCCAACGCTCCCCCTTCCAACAATTGTTTTGCCACAGCTTTTCAAAGACAAAAGGCCGCTTTTAGGCCTTTGTTATATTCCCTACATTTCAGTGTGTGTTTTTTTTTTCCTTACCATTTTCACTGCGCAATCAAAAGTTGATTTGAAATTCAATTGAAATTTTCTTATGTAATGGGCGTGGCTGGGTCGCATGTTTGTTGAGGGGGGGCGGCACGGCTTTCACCACAAATGTAAACAACAATTAGAGACATTTCTTGATATTTTCCGGCTTTCTTGATATCACTCGATGTTTTGGTTAGAGAGTCTCCAAAAATCTAAACAACAACATTTTCAACACTTCTTTTTCATATAGATTCACGGTCAAATGTTTCATTTCAATTGGCTTTTCCGGGCACTGTAAATCCCTCAACGACTCCCATAATAGTCTTGTTGTTGTTGTCTTTGTTGTTCTCCTCCACTCGACTCCTCTATTGACACTGACTAATGAGGCAAACCATTGGGCAACAACTCATAAATTTCACTCTTCCAACTGTTGACACACACAAAGTAAACAATCGTAAATGAAATGCCTAAAAAAAAAGAAGAAGAAAAAGACGGACAGCAAATACATAAACTTACCATTTTGAGTATCCTGCGATGCGTATTCAGTTTTTCCTCTTTATTTCCCCAGCTTCTTATCTGTCTAGTACCATCTTTGTCTTATCTTTCGCACACACACACACACACACACACACATACACACACACACACAAGAAAACACATCCTTGGTGTAAGCGAGATGGCACGATACTTGGAAATCTGAAACGATATCTTTGTATTTTGTTTGCTTGAAATGCGCAATAAAATCTTAAATTGATCCGTTCTTATGTAGATAAAGAGTCGGTTAACAGTGAAACAGTTTGCATTTAAAACTAAAGCGTGCTCAGCTATGAAATACCCTGTAAAGTGTAGTCAAAAAAAACTTTAAGCTATGCTTAGGTTTAATAAAAGTATTATTGGCAACTTAAACTTTTGAAGTTTTACTAACAACACGAAACCAACTGTAAAGGATTATACTAAAGCAGTATACCCCATGCTAATTGCCTATTTACAGGATATTTCAAAGGCAAAACTCAAGGTTATTTCAGGTCCTCTTTTTTGTTGATTATCTCTCGCACACAGTTTGTTCTTAATAAACCCCAGCGGACTGGCGCCCTTTTTTATTTTATTCCCTTTGGGTATTTCAACCCTTTCATGTGTGTGTGTTTTAGACAGGACATAGCGCCGCCGTCTATGCTACCTGCTCATCAAAAGATTGTCATCTGGTGGTTAACCAAGTTGCTTGTTGTTTGGGTTGCAACACGTGCACGTGCCTCAGCGTTGTTGTGGCAGAGTTTTGAGCTGTATTTATTTCATATTTCATGCTTCGCTAAGCAGCTGCTGTTGCTACCGTACCGGCGCCTACTCCTGCTCCTGCTACCGCTCCTGCACCCGCACGTGCACATGCAAATGAACTTTCAATAGGCAAGCAATTGGCAAATGGCGCAAGTTCATTAGCGGCTCGAGTTGAACGCAGCTCTGCCCCTTGTTCTTGACGTGTTTTTATTTTTTTATGATAAATCACCATGAAATTAACAATAACAACAAGCATCGCTGGTAGGCTGAATGCTATTAAAAGTTAATTTCAAACGGGCGGAGTGTTTAATAAATTGTATCTTTAGCTTTTGGCTACACAAAAAGCGCCTTCGGGCACTTAGTTGTTAGCCAAACTGTGCTTGGGTTAGGGCCCTTTTGGATTGGATTCGCTTGTCTGGGTGTCCGGATGACAAATTGACTTCGTTAGCTGCCACGATGACACGAAATATGAGAAAGTTGCAAATTGAAATATGCCTTGAGGTTTGTTGAATATGCCGCTGATTGCCTTGATGCTGTTGTTGTGGTTTTGGGACGCGGCTCGGTTTGTTGCAAGTGCAACTACTGCAATTTGCCACCCACTTGTGCGACGTCTGGTGCTCGTTGCCGCGTGTTAATTGCATTTACTGTTTCCCTGCCATATTATTTTCGCTGTCTAGACACATTTCCACGTATACCATGCAATCAAAACTTGGTTTAAACGCTTGCAATTTGATCGTTATCATGATTTTTAATAGTGTCCTGCCGTTCAGTTCTAATATCCTGTTTTAATTGTCCACGAAAACAAACCCTTGTCACCGTTGACGCCTATGCCTGGTGATAGCTCCAGCTCAAAGTTTGAACTTTATTGCGTTACGACACGCACGCCATCTGGCGGTGGGAGGTGGCAACAACGCCGCACTTTTGCGTGAGTTAGTCAACAATAACAACAACACTTATCATAACAGTAACAAACTGAACGCATTGCTCTCAATCAAACTCTCTCTCTCTTTCTCTCGCTCATTTCCTTCTTCAATTTCATTTCATGCTCGACTGCGTTTAATATTCACAGGTTGCGCCTTTGTCGGCAGTTGTGCACAACAAAAAACTTTTTCTCACGCAGGACTCGTTTTGGGTGTGCACAACAATTGCATTTTTATGCGTTTCCAAAGTGTTTTTGGACATGTTAAAGATTAGACGATAATTTATTAGCTGATTGCAAGAGCCAAGCATTAGGCGCTTTAATGTTGTGACTAATGCCTGCTTTGGTTGACGGGATTGTATTTAAGCCAAAGCACAGTGGCACGACCCACACCACTGTGGCTTAAAACAAAAAAGAACCCCCATTACTTGCCTCATTTCACGACACACGGTTTTTATGTTTTCAACGGCAATTTAGCTTGTGCGGAAAGAAAAACAAAACAAAAAAGAATCGCATGTCAAACGCAAGTTACGAATTTGTGATTTAATTTATGAGGCAAGACAAATTATAGACTAGCCACATATGCCACAAATATGTATGCGTGACGCTGGGCGCGTCAACTTTGGTCCCTTTTTTTTCGTGTCTGTCGTTGTCGATGGTCAAAAGACTTTCAACACACATTTCTCAGCTAATTAACAGCGATGAATGCTTTGGCAATTGAGAGGCGCACAGTTTCGCAACAAAGATGCCGCACAGATACAGATACAGATAGAGATGCAGTTGCAGTTGCAGATACTTTAACTATAATTACTTTGACCTGTTTCTGCTAACAAGTCAGTGTCTGGCAGAGACGAGCTCCTTTCGCCCCCTTCTCGCGCTGCCCCCTTGTAATCCGCTTCAATTGGATTGTTGTTTGTTGCATGTGCCACAAGTGACACTTTTTTTTCTGTTCGTGTTCTTTTCACTTTCGATACGCAACAACATGCGTTCGATTTTGTTATTTTGTTGTGTTCCATTTTGTTTAGCTTTTCCTCTGTCGCTTTCCAGCACACTGCACAATTTCCATGCAGTTGACCAAACTTCCCGCACTGTCACCATGTGATAGTGATAATGATAATGATAATGTTGCTCCCCCCAGATTATGGCACGCAACAATTTGAACTCGTAGGTTCACATTTTTAATGGAATTTCGTTTGATTTACACGCACTGAGGTCACGACTTGGCATCGTTTTCAACATTCTACCCAGTCGATTTTGAAATACTTTGTGGCATAGAGCATCGGGAATACTCGAGTACTGTTGGGGCTTCTTTGTTTGAATGGAGCTGGTGTGTGGCAGATAACAACTAAGACGACTTTCCAAGAATATTCGACCCTAACAGCTATCAGCTGGAACATCAGTAAAACGCTTGGCTTTCAATACAAGTGTTGGATTAACTTAGTAAGAAGTAAAGTTTGTTTAACAACTGAAATATGGTTTATAAAAGCTAAGAAATTTAATGCTAACTAAGCCCTCTTTATGAAATTAATATCATATTGTAACTTTAAAGATTAGTTCAAATCTTATCTCTGTTTATGTTCAGCAAAAGTTACTTTTTAAGAACCTTTAAAGACTAATGCATTGCTAATGTTTTTTCCTAAAAGCGACTTTCACGTGACTTCTGTCGCCTGTCACACAATGATCAATTAGCTGAACTCAAAACTCTAGAACGTGCTACTGTCGCAATAATAGCTAGAATATATTTCTTCTTCTGTAGCCAGCGGCGTCTGTCTTAATGATTGCGAACAATCCTGAAATGTCCTTGGGTTTTCTCTTAAGCCATAAACGTTGATCACAAAGTTTTCCACTAATTAAAAGTCGACTGCAATGCCTAGGCAAAATGTGTGAAATGCGTTAAAGCGCACGTATCGAAGTACGCAAGTGAGAAGGGAAGAGTCCTGTCCCGCCGCCTGTCGATATAGATATAGCGCAGCTGGCTGCTTAATAAATTTGCGGTCTTCCCGCCCCGAAAGAAGAACACATTTTTCACGCTTACCTGAGACGCTTTTCCAGGTACGACGACTTTGTGCTCAGGTAGCGAAATGCAATTCTAGTTGCAGCCGGCATTGACATTTTTCGGTTTTCCAAAAGGGATTTTTCCTGTGTTGCCAAATATAAATGTCGAGCGTTAACGGGAGCGGCAGCTAGAAGCAAATCAGCACGCGATCGTGATAGATCTTAGATCCTTAGCTGCCTAGCAACTAAACGAAAAGCCGATAATAAAAACCAACTTCAAGCCAAAGTTTAGCAAAGTTAATCTTAAAGAAATAACCATCAACTAAGTCCAGGTTAGCAGCTGGAGCGGATTCACTTTGACTTGGCATAAGACTAACTTTCTTTCCTTTCTTGTTTCTCTCGTTTCAGAATTCACATAGAGTTCTCTAAAGTTAGCCAACAAATAGAAAAGACTCTCTGACAAAAAACAGACAATCTGCAAGATGGGTGAACTGGAGGAGAAGGAAACGCCACAGACTGAGACGACAGCGGGACAGGAATCAACACTGGATGAGCCCAAGGAGACGGACAAAATGCTTGATGCCAAGAAGGAAAAGACACCCAGCCCACAGACATCCAAGCCAGGCACACCAAACGGCGGCAAGAAGTCACCAGTGCCGCAGGAGGAGTCCAAAGTAGCTGGCGAGAAGCCAAATAATGGCGAAGAGATCATTGATATACCCACGGAGAATGGCAACAAACCAAGTGCCACAGCCGATGCAGATGAGAAGAAGATTAGCAAGGAGGAGCGCGAAGTGAAGCCCAAAAAGATACCAATTGGTGGACTCAAGCTGCCTGGTTTCTTCATGAAGAACAAGCCAAAGGCCGAGGGTGACGGTGCTGAGGGTGAGCTGCTCGAGAACGACAACGAGCCGGAGGAGAAGGAGGCCAATGGTGATGCGGCCACAGCCGGCAAAGAAGAGCAGAAACCACGTGCCGGTCTGGGCCAGCGTTTGCGCAGCTTCTTTGTGCGCAAACCCGCTGCCGACAAGGACAAGGAGCAGCAAAAGAAGCAACTGAACAATGGCGATGCAGATGCCAAGTCGGGTAAGTGTGACAAATACCGCAGAGCATGTCAAAAACAAACACTTACACTATGTCCTTTATATAGAAGCTACAGCTGAAGCAGCTGCCGCCGAGGAGACCGCCGATCCGCCACCAAAGCGTGGTTTGCTTAATGCCATCAAGCTGCCCATTGCCAACATGATGCCGCGCAAGAAAACTGGCGATGATGTTGAACTGGGTCTGGGCAAGGCAGGTCTGGCCTCCATGGAAACGTTGGATGACTCACTGAAGGATCAGGACACCGTTGATCGTGCGCCGCTCAAAAGCAATGGCGCCGAGGAGCTGAAAAATGATCTAAAGGATGAGAAACTGGCAGCTGAGCAGAAACTGGCCGCCGAGGAGGAGGAGCGAGATCGTCCCGTCTCACTCTGGAGCCGCCTGCGTGGCTACAAGTGCAGCGTGGATGATGCACTCATCATGTTTGGCATACTGCTGTTCATGCTGTTGCTCTGCGTGATTGGCTATGTGCTCACCCACGAGACATTGACATCGCCGCCATTGCGCGAGGGTCGTTACATCTCGGCGGTGACCAGTTGCGGCATGGTCGAGGGTGTCAAGGAGGATGGTGCTTTTGCCTTCCGTGGCATACCGTATGCCAAGCCGCCGTTGGACGATCTGCGCTGGCGTCCGGCACAGCTGATCGAGAAGATCGATGACTGCTGGAATGGAACGCTGCAGACACACAATGGCAGCACTGTGTGCACGCAAAGATTGGGCAACGGCACTACAATTGGCGATGAGGATTGCTTGTTCTTGGATGTGGTCACTCCACATGTGCGCTATGCGAATCCACTGCCTGTTGTCGTACTGATTGGTGCTGAATCTTTGGCGGGTCCCTCGCCTGGCATTCTCCGTCCATCGGCACGTTACTCACGCTCCCATGATGTGATCTTTGTGCGTCCCAACTTCCGTTTGGGCGTCTTTGGTTTTCTCGCCCTGGATGCACTCACCAAGGAGTCGCATCCACGCACCTCCGGCAACTATGCTCTGACGGACATCGTTGCCGCTCTCAAATGGATTCAGTTGAACATTGTGCACTTTGGTGGTGATCCCAAGTCTGTTACACTGTTGGGTCATCGTGCCGGAGCGACGTTAGTCTCAGCGCTGGTCAGCTCTGCCAAGCTGGAGGGTCTGTTCACACGCGCATGGGCTTCCTCCGGATCGGCCATCTTCCCAGGCAAACCGCTGCAAGAGTCGGAACGTTTGAATCAACAGCTAATGGCCACACTCGATTGCCAGGAAGCAGGCTGCATGCGTGAGGCGTCCAGCGAGAAACTGTGGGCTGCCACACCGGACACCTGGTTCCATTTTCCCGCCACAGTGCCGCAGGCACAGGAGCTGAGCAATGCCAATCGTCACGAGTGGCTGGTGCTAGATGGCGATATACTCTATCAACATCCATCCGAGTCGTGGAAACAAGTGCCCACCGCCGATCAAATACAACATCCTCGCTTCGTAATGGGCGCCACCGCTCACGAGGCACACACACCGAAGCTACGCGAACTGCATGCCAACTGGACTGCCGAGGAGGTGCGTTCGTATCTGCAGGCATCCCAGCTGGGCGCCCTTGGACTTACCGATGAGATCATTCAGCGTTATAATGCCACCAACTATGCGGCACTTGTGGCAATCATTACGGATATTCGCACTGTTTGCCCGCTGCTGACAAATGCACGCCTGCAGACCAGTGTGCCCTTCTATGTGGTCACCCAGGGTGAGGGCGATGATCAGCTGGCCACCGTCGATGCCGATGTCCAGGCCATACTGGGCCGCTATGAGCCGCATACCGTGGAGCAGCGACGTTTCGTTTCGGCGATGCAGCAGCTCTTCTACTATTATGTATCGCATGGAACGGTTCAGACCTTCGAGTCGCGTCGCCGGGTCATCATTGTTGGTCAGGATGCGCAGTCGCAGGAGGATCTGGAGCATTGCAATTACTGGATTAGCAAGGATATTGTGCCGCGTTATGCGCGCGTCGATTAAACAACCAAATCCACTCCGAACCGAACCGTTCTTCACCAGAAATCCCTATCTATGACACAGTTCGGCAATTCCCTGTATTAAACCTGTACAAGTTTCAATTTCTTTCAATCTCTAGCTTTTTTTTAAAAAACTTTGAACCCTGTCTTTCCAACCCCCTCTCAAAAATTTCGATTATCATTTTAGTTTAGCCTAAGTGAATCTAGTGTTTACGTAACTGTACATTTAGTTCTTCTTTGCGTTTAAGTGCGACAATTATTTAAGTTGTAAGTTTTCGCATATATTCATCTAAGTATATGTGGTATGTCTCAACTAAAACCATTAACATAAACGTATAAACATACAAACATGCATATATCTATGATAATGTATTCTTTAATCTTAATACACACACACACACACACACACACACACTGCATAACACACAAATAAAACACAAAACAAAATATATTGAACATATACTTGAAAAGTATTTACAAAATTTGGCGTCTTTCAACTATCCAACACACACACACTCACATCCATATACACACATTCTAGAACTCTACGTATTCATCATAATTATATATAGTATACATATTCATCATATAACTGAGCGATTTAACAAGTGTTAATAACCTTTGACCAACGATCTTTTTTGATACAACTATTTACATAGAATTTGGGGTACTCCAGATAAAGACTCATTTATTACAAAAATTTACTTGAAAAACAAATAGAAATCAAACATTTAGATTTAGGTATGACAGGAGAACGCATCAAAAATATTTAAATAATTAACAGCGCGTGTTTAACATTTGAGACTGTCCCAGTGGGCCACAATTTAATAATAATAACAAAATAATTAGAATACGCTAAGTATGGACACTGAAACTTGGTATTTATTTGATTTAAAATTCACATAGAATATTTATATGCCAGCCCAATACAATATATATAGATAATACCATTTTTTATATAGCTTTATATGTATATTAATCACAACATTTATTAACTTATCTCATGCATTCTATTTCGATTAAATGTTTTTTTCCTTTTTGAATGTTATTATAATTTTTCCACTTTACTCATCATTAAAACAAATTCAAAATGAAAAATAAATGTTTAGAGAAGTCTCTTCCTCAATAAAAAAATCAAAAAGCAAAAAAACAAAAAATTGAAACACTAGAATCAAAAGCTCTTTAAAACATAATTATATATATATATAGCACTTAGCATTATGGTCATGATCTGTGTGTAAAGTGATAAAATAAACAAAGCATAACTTATATTTCAATTTTGTGTGTGTGTGCAACAACAAAATGAAAATGTTTTAATAAAATGCCACAAAAGAAACATAATAAGAAAAATAAGAAACTATTAACTAAACATAAATTTAACTAAATTAGCAGTCAAGTTGCCCACAGCCCTTTCACAGGATAATAATCAATGCAATCAATGGTTTTGGTTTAGTTTTGGCTTGTGCTGTTGACTTTGTAAATTCGACACTTGCTATCGTTGAGGGCGGCCAGATAGGAGCCAGCAGACGTGCTCACTGGGCAGATATCATAGACGACCTCGTTGACGGGCATTGTTTGAACGCGTTCCTCACGCTTCACATCGTACATCATTAGCTGCTTGCTGTCCTGCAGATAGCCAACAATAAGTGTGTTATCCGCCACACCCAACTGTGTGGGCCGCGTCATGTATGGCGTTGCCGGTGAGCCAAGCACAGTGGTCAGTATATTGATTACTGGTACATCTTCGACCTTTTGCAGTTTGGCGAGAATGAAACGTGACTGCGAATACCGTTCGTTGGAGCGTGATGAGATCAGCAGTGTATTCTGAACTGCATCATATTGCATCGAAAGAAATGGTCCATCCACCTTAAGACGCGTCGGAATGGCTGTATCATGAACATACTCATAGAATTTCAATGCGGTCAACTGACAGACTAGAAAACCACCATGTTGGAATGTTTCGCCAGCAGGCACGGCTGCTACGTTGATCACTGGACTGAAGTTATCTATTTAAAACAAAAAAAAAACTCTTAAATGGGTTTTATGTATAAGTTTAATTCGCTTACCAAACGACTGAAACTCGCTAAGCATTATGTCCGGGAAGCGAACATCAAATATGTAGACGGCGCCACGCAAATCGCCAGCGTACAAAAAATGCTCACGTACATCACGATCTACGGCGCACGACCAGAGTGGTCTATCGAGGGCCGAGACAGAGGCACAGCAGGTACGTAGTCGGGGGTCAAATGTCTTAATGCGGGATTCGCGACTGGCCACTGATAACATATGCTTACTCTCGCTAAACGCAACGTCTCGAATCAGCATGCCTGAGGTGTGCATGAAGTTCATCGGCTTAAAGGTCATTGGATCGATGAATCGCATACCAAAGCCTGGAAACAGTTGATGTGAACTTTTCTGCGAGGCAACCAGCATGGAACGCATCGATGAGTAGATCATCACACGGCAACCAGGATCTCTCGAAATCTCAAAGTTCTTTTCCATATACAGGCGATGGCTGGCCAACTTGCTGTGATCCACAACACGACCATCATCGTCAAATATATTTCGAGTGCCTCCGGCACACGCTACTGCTACTCGCAGCCGTTCATATTCCAGCTGTAAGGACTTATACTTGCTAGTGGTCAGCGAGTGTTCCATTTTAGCAGCAGCAAGCTCTGTCTTAAGATTTTGCACGCGACAACGCTCTGCTTCCAGATGTCGGCGCATATCATGCTCCTCGCTGCGATCAATGGCTCTTAAACGTTTGGCATAGAGGCAACGTATGTCCCGAGTGTTAGCCTTTGTTTTGCATTGAGGGCACACTTTGACAGATGACTGACGCTGGCTTTCGATAAGCCAGCGTCGAATGCACGAATCCCCGAATAAGTGACCGCAGCGCAGCGAGACCAAACGATGGTCACCACTCATCTCCCACGATTCCAGACAGATGGGACACGTCATGCCATCATCTACTTCATCATCGTTCGTTTTGGCCACTGGCGTGCCTGATACATCACATAAACGTTTGCGTTTATTTGGTTGCGATGGCGAGTCAAGTGTTTCTACCAATTCATTTGGTTGCTGCTGTTGATGTTCCCGTTCTCCTTGTGCTCGACCGGATGTTGATGGTCGTTCAGCATCTAGATCGACGAGAGGTTCCTCCACTTGGTCAACAGGTGGTGGCTCTTGGGGCTCTGGTGTGTCTGGCGAATCTAGCGCGTCTTGTAGGATTCGATTTGCGGCATCCTCTTGCTCGTTTGGCGGTTCTGGCGTCTCATTGTCGGATCTTTCAGAATCTGAGCGAATTTCGACGACTGCATTAGGTGGGTCCTCGTCGGAGGTGTCAGACGATGAAGAATCTACATCGTATGGATGATCGCCAAGTGGATGATTCTCCATAAGCCTATTATTCATTTGCTCTAGCTGATTATTTAATTCATGGAACCGTTCCAAATTATTCATCGCAGCTTGTTGAGTGCGTCTTAAGCCCTGAAGACGACGTTGCATTAGGGGAACGAAATCCTCAATTTCACCATCCTGGCCACTTTCTTCTGATTCGCTTTCCATCTAGGTTCAACACTTATCTTAATGGATGGTAGACGGGCTTTATTATAATTAAGAAATGCGTTGCATCCTTGTAATTTTTGTTTTGTAGGACTGAAAATTAGGTTTGTAAATGCGCGATTTTTTTTATACACTTTTTGTTTTAACTCTGGCAGCACTGGTAGTCTGGCAATACTGCTTACAAATAATCGAGTATATTGTCGTAGAGTATCGATATACTTAAAACCATTTTGACGCCGCCGACGCCATTCATTTGTGGGTTTGGAAAGAAAAGAAAAGATTTAAACTGCTTAACATTGTGGTTGTACAAGTTTGAACAAAAACTACGCTTAAAAAGTTACATAGCTATTTGCAAGCGTCAAACATAAAACAATTTGTAAAAGTCTCGCGCACTTTTCTGCATCAGACATTTACCGGCACACACTTGATTGCAAATTTTGTCAAAAAATTGCAACAGTATTAGTCGACTGGATATACATAAATTACAGATTTATAAAAGCCTTAAATTAACTTTAATCACACACTGCCCATTTTGGTAAGCGACATTGTTACACTTACATTTGTTTTGTTGTGCAGGGGGCAACGCGCAATTTGCTGACTAACCACCCTGGCCTTGAACTCAACACACGACATTGACAGACTTGGCTGCTGTCCATTTGAGCGAAAGCCGCGTGACCCAGTCAACCGCTAACAGTTTTAATATTTCAATACTTGCATCATTGTATCCCTATTCAACTGACAATTAACCACCAACAGAAACAGCCTTGCAATGGCCGAGTCAAAAACACCCGAAAAGATGCTGTCCACCAAGCCGCCAATGTATCATCAAAATAGCCATAGTCCGAATGCCACGCTCCAGCTGCCGAGCCCAATCATAACGCGTCGCACACGCACGGCCTCGACGTAAGTCTATCCTACTAGCCCCTGCCTCTTATTCATTCTCATCTGACATTGATTTAATTGTCTGCTTCTCCTTCTCCTTGCTCCACTTTTGCTAACACACAAAACACGCGCGCGCACAACAACATCAAGAACAGTTCTGCCCGTGCATTGGAAAATCCGGTTGTATGCGGCGTTGTGAAATCCTTTAGTCGCACCAAAGGACACGGCTTTATTACGCCTAATGGTGGTGGCGAGGACGTTTTCTGCCATGTCTCCGAGTAAGCTTGTTAAATAACGTACCTTGAAATGTTTGTGTTGACTCATTATTAATAATTATTCTTTTGATATAATCTCAGCATCGAAGGCGAATATGTGCCCATGGAGGGCGATGAGGTCAAGTATAGGCTGTGCGCCATTCCGCCCAAATTCGAGAAACATCAGGCTGTTCACGTGCAGATAAGCAATCTGACGCCCGAAGTGCACCACAAGTGGGAGGAGTCCGTTTATTGTGGCTCACCCGCCAAATAGATGCCAACATTTGCAGCGGCCTTCCACAACTTAATTAACTGAAGCACGCCATGTGGGCAAACAGTAAATGAAAAACAACAAAAAAGAAAACAAACAGTAATTGAACGGTTGATACAGAAGATGATAACGATCACGATGATCAATAAGAGTAAATGAACGGAACGAGCATATAGAAGAAAAACTTTATCGATCGTGCGCCACACATAAACAAACACACACAGCCAGCCAACCAGTTTCAATTAACAAATCTTTATTAGTTAAGCTAAGCGAACCGTTACTCAGTCACAAATGTGTTAAGATTTTTTTATAAATGAAAGAAGATCAAAACCTGTTTTAAGATATTATGAATTTTGAAATGGATAATGTTAGTTGTGATTTCAATTTGGAGCCTGTAACAGTATATGAATACTTAATTTTTGAAATTGTAATTGAAGTATATTTAATATGTGTTCGCGAATGCCTGAATCGCTTTATTATGAAATAAATAAAGGCTTAAAATTAACACTAAGAACTTTTGTTTTATTTACTAGTCTGATGATCAATGCGTATTTTTTGTATTCTATGCAGCTTAAAAAATGAGTTTTATCAGAACAACCGTTATGACGCGAGCTTTGCGTGTAGTATCGATACATCGATACCAACAGCAACTTTCGATACGTCGATAAAGGGTCAAGAGAATCGTCGCACTAAATACAAAAAGTACTTGCATTTGGCAAAACGCAAACGTCAACAAACAGTCGCCAAACTGTAACGTTGTAAACGAATTTGCATATATTAATCAATTGAACAAAGCTAAGTGATATAGGCGCAGCATCAACTTTTACGTGGAGATATACACATAATTTTTAAGGCATTGCCAAACCCTGCGACTTTTTAACTGACGTGGACCTGCTGCTTGTTGTTGCTATAATTCGATTTCACAGATTACAACAGCTGCGGGTAAGTGTTAATCAAATAAAAAACAAAAGTGTACGATTTTCTAAAAAACACATTTCATGCTACAGGCGCCAACATGTCTGCACGCCGTCGAGGTCAAACAAAAGATGGCCAGGCGCTGATCGATTCGTCCGCCGATGCAGGCGACAAAGTGGAGAAGCCCGATATACGTGGCGACAGACGCAACATTGCCATACTTCTCTTCCTTTACATACTCCAGGGTATACCGATTGGTCTAATAGCAGCTGTACCCATGCTGCTGCAAAATCGTGGCGCCAGTTACAAACAGCAAGCTGAATTCTCCTTTGCCTATTGGCCATTTAGCATAAAGCTGCTGTGGGCGCCCATTGTGGACTCGTTGTATGTGCGTCGCTTTGGACGACGAAAGTCGTGGCTGGTGCCCGTGCAGTATTTACTGGGCGCATTTATGCTGCTGCTGTCAGCGAACGTGGATCATTGGCTTGGCGGTGATGGAACGGATCCGAATGTACCGCTGCTGACGCTGCTCTTCTTTATGCTAAACTTTTTAGCTGCCACACAGGATATCGCCGTCGATGGTTGGGCGTTGACTATGCTTAAGCGTTGCAACGTGGGCTACGCCTCTACCTGCAACAGTGTGGGCCAAACGGCTGGATACTTCTTTGGCTATGTGGTGTTCATTGCCCTTGAGTCGAAGGACTTTTGCAACTCCTATTTGCGATCTGTTCCTGACGATGTGGGTATGATTACACTGCCACGTTTCCTCTGGTTCTGGGGCATAGTGTTCATAGTGGCCACAACACTGGTGGCACTCTTCAAGAGGGAAAACGACATTGAGGATGCGCACACAGAAGCACGCTACAAGGTGGAGCACGAGCTAAACATACACGAAAGCTATCAGGTTTTATGGGACATGGTGCGCAAGCGACCAGTGCAGATCCTTGCCGGTATTCTACTCACAGTGAAGGTAACATTTGCCGCCTCTGATGCGGTTACCTCTCTAAAGCTTATCGATGCCGGCGTACCAAAGGAGAAGCTGGCTCTGCTCGCCATTCCTATTATACCACTGCAATTAATATTGCCCATTGTCGTGGGCAAGTACACCAATGGACCGCGTCCCATGGATGTGTATTTGAAGGCGATACCCTTTCGCATCGTTTTGGCTTCGGTTGGCACAATAATTGCCTATGCGACGCCCTATTTGATCTCTGGTGGCGAGGTGCCCGTTTATTATTATGCGATGCTCATTATTAGCTATGGCTTCTATCAGGTGTTCCTCTACTCCATGTTTGTCGCCGCCATGGCGTTCTTTGCCAAAATATCGGATCCAGCTGTTGGCGGCACCTACATGACATTCCTTAATACACTATGCAATCTCGGTGGCAACTGGCCCAACACAGTGGTGCTCTGGCTGGTGGATGTCCTGACGCTGAAACAGTGCACAACACAAGCCGACAATCTTTGTGTCGACAAGGAAGGACAACAGGCAAGTGACTTTGAATGAACTATAACCAGAATTTTTAAGATTACGCTCTTAATATCCTTTAGAAATGTTTATCTGCTGCTGGCAAGTGTGAAATAACCTTTGATGGCTACTACTTGGAGGCATTGGTTTGTTTTGTGTATGGCATCATTTGGCTTCTGGTCGTCCGCAAGTGGATAGTCCATCTACAGAATTTGCCCACGCGTGCCTGGATGGTGGTAAAGCCATCAGGGGCAAAGGACAAATTGAGGTAGCAATTAATCGTATGATCTTCATAGTTTGGCGCTAGGCGCACAGTCATTGGTACAAGCTAGAGAAATAATACAACTAGGACATAGACTAGGCAATTTTTGCGTGTATAGGCTAAAACAATTGTAAATTCCTGCAATAGCCGCGTTTCAAATTCGATGCCGTGTTGTTTTCTAACTTATTATTCCCTATGGAAATAAAATCAAATTTTAATGTTGAGCATAACAAAAAAGAGTTTAAAAAAAATCACATGCGAAGAAGTTTGCAGGCTGCGAAAGAAGATGTTGTTTTATTCGCGCCATGTGACGTTGGTACCGGATTATAATGCACGCAGGCATTGCCTACTGGTTGAATACAATACAAAATGTTTTATCTAATGCTTAATAGTACTTCCAGGAGTCTGCTGATTCTTGATTCTTTTGTTTGCTCTTACGCTCAATCAGACCTGCTAAATGCTCCGAACGCATCGACAGCGAGTCAATCTTCTCCACCAGCTGCTGATAGGGACTTAGTGGCTGTGTGCCCATCACCACATGGCCCAGCTTCGAATCGATTTTGGCATTTAAACGTGCATTACGAATAAGGTTGACAATCCAGCATTCAGCTTCGTTGGGCTTCATGTTAAGCTTGTCGGCCAACATGCTGATGGTGATGCACTGATGAATGCGACAGAATGTTTCGAAAATCATGAGTCGGGCATCCTCCACAAAATCATTGAGGCAGGCGACAATGAAGAAATCGTTCAATATAACCGTTTGGCACTCGTGCAGCTTCAATCGAGCGCCCTCGAAGTCAAAGTTGACATAGAGGCACTCGAGGAACTCGGTGATGGGATCACGATACGTGTACGACTCCTGCTGAATGACTTTAATTAAATCCTTGAGAGCATTACGACGCGTGCGATTGATGACCACAGCCGTGGCCAAGTAACGCATAATGTGCGGGCACATGGTCTGTATGGCGTTCAGGTAAAGTGGCTTGTAGAGGAACATCTCAATGATCAGATCACGTCCTTTAGGATGGTTAAAGAAAACCAGCACAGACCAGTGGATTAACCAGGTTCGCTGCTGAAGCGCCTGAATGGTGGAAAAGTTAGCACTGTCAATGAAGTCACGCAGACGAGTCAAATCCTCCAAAGCAGTGTTCCAGTTCAGTGTCAAAATCTCAGCAGCTAGTTTACCCCACAGGACATTCAGATAGTTCTGCAAAGAAGGGTTGTAAAACACAAATCCTGACCTGAATTCTTATTGCAACTTACTTTATCGTTGGGCGACATGACAATCAGACAGAAATACAAATACGAAGTAGACTCCTGATAGTTGCCACACTCGTACAAATATTTTGCCAACTTGTAGGCGCTCTCCAGATGCTCCACCTTAAAATTGTAGTCCTTTTGCAGGGCCGTCACGAAGGTTTTTGAGTCCTTCATGCTCTCGCCGTTCTTTAGGATGTCAGTGGCCTTCATAATGGGCGCTACCTCATTCTGGAGCTGCTTGAGTGTGGCCAGCACATCGGATTTGCGCTGCACTAACTCTTCCGGCATTTCCTGGCTGAGATTGAGACGCTTGCGCGTGTCCATGGTGTAATCAATCATGTTTGTCTTATTGACCGTGTCCAAAATGTACTCCAACAGCTCTTGCTGATTGTAAATCTGCGTATATAAAAACATAATACAAAGACCGTTTGGCCATTTTAATGATGACGGTGACACGAAGCGAAGAATTTTCTAACCTCCTTGCCGCACAAAAACTCCAGTAGCGGAAAAGTCAAATGTCTATCCAAATATTGACAATTGATGCGTGTTAGATCGAATTGCGCCATGATTGCAGTTGTATTTCACTCTTTTTACAACAAATAACTATGAATTTCTACACAAAATATGCACAAAAATACGCGTGCAAAAGACGCACAGTGCTGCCCTATGGCGAAAAGAAATGTTATTTTTATGTTTTTTTCGTAAGTACACACTGACAGACGGCACATATCGTTTAAAACAATCGATATCCAATAAAACAAACGATACTTTGACATTGCTACGAGAGCAGTAGCTACTGTAGCAGTTAGCTTTTTGTTTGCTTACACTTGCGCGAAAGAAAAAGCTTTTAAATTTTTTTTTGCTTGCAACACTTTAATATTTGAAATACTTCACCATTTAATTTCACATTTAATTTTTGTATATAGAAGGTATATATTGTAATTTATATTAAGCTTGTTAAACATACATATATAATGGTAGCTTGCCAAAGGGACATTTATGTAACATGTGGCTTTAAAAATACCAATACTAATAAATTTAATACATATTGCAAATTGTATATAGGTACTTTGCAATTAACGATCAGTTGTAGCTCAAAAAACAAACAACATCTACAAATGCAATTAGATATACTTGATGTAGGCCGGGTTACATATTTGCTCAGTGCCATAATAAATTATATTATTTTGGAATTCAGCATACCAATTTTTTTCAGAAAACACTTCTAATTATATAATTTAAATAAGTACAATATCAATATTTGAACAGAATTATGCATATTTCGATTATGTGATATAGCTTTTTACGTAACGCATTAACGGTTAAATTCTAGTTATTGTCCTTCGATTTTGGATATTTCTTTTTAAAACCCACAGGTGTTGGGTTTGCTTTCGCCAAACATTCTTTTTGCACTCTTAATTGACTCATTCTATTTGCAACATCGTTCTTGGAGGGCACCGCTAGAGCTAGCCTCGCCAGCAGCGTTTTGTGGGCGTGGCATCATCAAATAAAACCAAAGAGGCAAGCGTTTAACAGTGTTAAAACGAAACTCGAGTCTTTTTTGTTCTTTAGTGTGAAAACTAAATTAAAATCGCGAAAATAAAAATCACAAATTGCATATCGGTTTTTGAGGCAAAAACCAACGCATTTTTTTTAGACTAAAGACAATGCACGCACACAGACAGACTCCCCGCATCCACATCTTGTTGATCAGGTACTTAGGACCTGGGTCCTGTAGGATCAATAACGCCGCCAGGTCCTGGCAAACCGCTGGGAAAACCTGTGAGATAAGAATCCACTTGTCGTGCCGCCTGACGACCCTCCGTTATGGCCCAAACCACCAGGGATTGGCCGCGCCGGCAATCTAGCAAAGAAATAGTTTGTAGGAAATGCTAGCCAAGTTTATAAGCCTAATTATCTTACCTCCAGCTGCAAACACCTTGGGATTGGATGTGCCATACTGTCCAACGCTGGCCTTAATGTTGCCACGAGCATCCAGCTCTAAGCCCAGCTCACTGGGCACCGACTTCTCCGGTCCGAGGAAGCCCATGGCCAGTAGGATCAGATCAGCAGCAAAATACTTCTCTGATCCAGCAACCTCCTGCATGCGCCACTGGCCAGTCTCCGACTTTGTCCACTCTACTTCAACAGTGTTGACGCCCTTGATGTGACCATTTTCGCCCACAAACTCCTTGGTTGTGGTGCAGTACTGTCGCGGATCCTTGCCCCACTTGAGACGCACCTCCTCGTGGCCGTAATCCACACGGAATACCTTTGGCCACTGTGGCCAGGGGTTATCCTCAGCACGCTTTAGTGGCGGCTCTGGCAATATCTCAAATGAGGTTATGCTCTTAGCACCCTGACGCAAAGAGGTGGCAATGCAATCGCAACCAGTATCGCCGCCACCAATGATTATGACATCCTTGCCCTCTGCTGAAATAATCTCCTTCTTGCCACCAAGCTGTTTCTTTTGCTGCGCCTCAAGGAACTCCATGGCAAAGTGAATGCCCTTCAAATCGCGATTATCCAGTGGCAAATCCCTGGGCCAGGTGGAACCAGTTGTCAGTAGCACGGCATCATAGCTGTATGGATTAGAATTATATTAGAAAAATCGTCTTCAACTTCAAACTCTACTCTTAACTCACCTCTGAACCAACTTCTGGGCGCTGGTGTCCTTGCCAATGTGAACATTGGTGCGGAATTCAATGCCCTCATCGGCCATGAGATCAACACGACGCTTGACCACATCCTTGGAAAGCTTCATAGTTGGAATGCCATACTGTAGCAGTCCTCCCACACGATCATTGCGCTCAAAGACCGTAACAAAGTGTCCAGCACGGTTCAGTTGTTGGGCAGCAGCTAGGCCAGAGGGTCCGGATCCCACAATTGCCACCCGCTTGCCGGTGCGAGTCTCGGGAATTTCGGGTTTAATCCAGCCCTGCTCAAACGCATGATCAATAATAGCACACTCGATGTTCTTAATGGTCACTGCCGGTTCCGAGATGCCCAGGACACAGGAGCCCTCACACGGAGCCGGACAGACGCGACCCGTGAACTCCGGGAAATTGTTAGTCTGCAGCAGCTGACGTAGTGCTTCCTGCCACTCACCGTGAAAGACGAGATCATTCCATTTTGGTATAATATTACCTAGAGGACAACCCGTCGAGTTAGACTGACAGAAGGGTACACCACACTCCATGCAGCGGGCTGCCTGCATCTTTAGGTTCTTGCGCACATGTGGAAAGTTGTAGACCTCGTTCCAGTCCTGCTGACGTTCACCGGCATCGCGATATGGTGCTGCCTCCCGCTTGTACTTGACAAAGCCGCGTGTCTTATCCAAGACACGGTCCGCCCGCTTCTGCTCTAGGGCTACATCCTGAATGGCCTCCTCAATGTCCTTGATGTGCGGCTCATGCTTGCCATTACCATTCTCAATAGCGGCGACCTTAACAGGCTGCTCAGCTGCCTCCTGCTCGGCCATATCCTTAAGAGCCTTCTGATACTCGTACGGGAACACCTTAACAAACTTAGCTTGCTCATGCTCCCAGTTAGCCAGAAGTTCTTGGGCCACCTTCGAGTTGGTTTTGGCTGTAAAGTCTGTCAGTAGTTGCTTCACCAATGCCACATCCTCAGGTAGTTGCAGCGGCAACAGCTCCACGGACTCCGGGTTAACCTTAGGCTTGAACGAACCATCAATGTCATACACATATGCAATACCGCCGGACATGCCAGCAGCAAAGTTGCGTCCAGTCAAACCAAGGATGACAACTAGACCTCCTGTCATATACTCGCAACCATGATCACCGACGCCTTCAACAACGGCTGTCACACCCGAATTACGCACGCAGAAACGTTCAGCGGCAATACCACGGAAATAGGCGGTACCCTCGGTGGCGCCATAGAGACAAACGTTGCCTACAATCACATTGAGATGTGACTGGAAGGTTGCCGTGTCGGGTGGACTGATAACGATGTTGCCACCACACAGGCCCTTGCCCACATAATCGTTGGCATCGCCCTTGAGAGTGACGTTGACGCCACGTGCCAAGAAGGCGCAGAAACTCTGTCCAGCCGATCCCTCAAGGAAGATGTCAATGCTCTTGCCATGGGGCAGACCTGCCTCTCCATACTTGCATGCAATGTGATAGCTTAATGTGGAACCAAATGCACGCTCCTCATTGTGTATGTTCATCTTGACGGTAACATTATCCTCGGTGCCATTGAAGATCTTTTGAGCTTGGGCAATCAATTGGTTATCGGAGCGTTTCTCCAGCTGGAAGTCTTGCTTAACAGAACCACCAACAATATTGGTGCCTGGTCGAAGCTCCAAAGCTGGCTTCAGCAGTAATGAAAGATCAAGATTGCTGGCCTTAGTATCGCGCTGGCTAGCAAGACGCAATAGATCGGTGCGGCCAATAAGGTCCTGGAACTTGCGAATACCCAAATTGGCCATGATTTGACGAATCTGCGTATAAGACAAAGGCTATTAGTTGGAGCTTACTTAATAAATAAAGGGATAACATACATCCTCAGCAAGCATGAAGAAAAAGTTTATAACATGCTCAGGTTTGCCAGTGAACTTCTTGCGCAAAACCGGATCCTGTGTGGCAATACCAACGGGACAGGTATTCAAATGACACTTGCGCATCATGGTGCAGCCTGTGAGAGAAGAAGAGATTGTAAACCAAGATCGTAAGCTTCAAACAAGTACTTACCCATGACAATCAACGGAGCAGTGCTGAAACCAAACTCATCAGCGCCAAGAAGAGCAGCAACAACGACATCGAAGCCAGTGCGAAGTTGTCCGTCCGCCTGAACGACCACCCTGTTGTGTACCAAAGTCCAAGGATGAGGAGGAAGATATGACATAGAAGGGAATGCAATATTAACAATCGATTCAACATACAAGTCAAAGTAATGAGAAGAAATTACGAATGGAGCACAGCGCGGCGCGACGATCGTGCGAGCGAGCAAGTGAGTGGATGGCACCGATCGGTTCGATTTGGTTTCGTTTCATTTCGTTTCAGATCGAATCTTTTTTCAATATGTTTGGTAATCATTTGAGTGAAGTCTTGTGGATGAATTGTGGAAGCAGTCAGGCTATATCTATCCCAATTCAGCAATCGAATTTTGGAGCATTGAAATGCAGGAGCAGCAGGAATAAAGATCACTTTCCTTTGTCCATTTCGATACTATACTGTTAGATTTATCCGCAGTACGATCACATTTATTCATTATCAATGAGTTAAACTCAATACGTTTTCCAACGCTGTCATCTGGGATAACCAGGCGCTCTTCAGTAATATGTTTCTTTCATGATTAGTAACAAGAAGGGGGGTGTGTAGGGGGCCAGGGGGTCTGCTGGTCGGAAACTTACCTTGATCGTAGATTATTCAAAACAAGTACTTGATGCGTTTCAGCAATGCCCAACTCCCAGGGTAGACCAGCATTCTTAATGCCTGTCCAGGAGCTGGCGCCAGTACCGCCATCATGTCCAGAAATAACAATATGCTCGGCCTTGCCCTACAAAAAGTAGAGTATTTCAGTTATTAGAAACCTTCAATATACATTTAGTTATAGATCTCACCTTGGCCACTCCAGAGGCAACGACTCCTACTCCCACTTCGGAGACCAGCTTGACACTGATGCGTGCATTGGGATTGGAGCACTTGAGATCATAGATTAACTCAGCCAAATCCTCAATGGAATAAATATCGTGATGTGGTGGTGGCGATATCAAACCGACTCCCGGCACCGATTTACGTGTCTTGGCAATATCCTTTGTCACCTTGTAGCCGGGCAGCTCACCGCCCTCGCCAGGCTTGGCACCCTGCGCCATTTTAATCTGCAAATCATCCGCATTGGCCAGATACGAGGCAGTCACACCAAAACGTCCTGAAGCCACCTGCTTAATAGCCGAACGGCGGCTATTTTCTGGATCTTGATCTGCATGGGCAAAGGAATAGGTTTTTAATTATATCCTATATGAAACAGCTAGCTCCAAAACTTACTCAAATACCGGTCGGAATCCTCGCCACCTTCGCCGGTGTTGCTTTTGCCGCCAATGCGATTCATGGTTATGGATAGTGTCTGATGTGCCTCCAACGAAATGCTGCCAAAGCTCATAGCACCAGTAGCAAAACTGCGAGAAGATAAAAAAGGGCATAAACAAAGTTTCCTTGGCATAAAGAACACCTTTCTACATACCGCTTGACAATCTCGCTGGCTGGCTCCACCTCATCAATACTAATCTTCTGGCGATCATCCACAAACTCTAGTTGACCACGAAGGGCACATTGCTTCACACTCTCCAGGGTGGTCTTCTTGAAGGTCTCGAAGGCGCTCTGGTTCTTGTTGACTGCCGCCTCCTGAAGACTGCCAATGGAGCTGGGCTCATTGATGTGCGCCTCGCCGCCATGACGCCAGTGATACTGACCGGGATTGCGCAGGATGCGTGTATCTGGCGACACCTTGCCATAGGTAAGCTGGAAACGTTCAAGCCCCTCCTTGGCCAGTATCTCCAAGGTAACGCCACCAATGCGACTCTGAGTGCCCCGGAAGCACTTATCAATCAGCTCATTGCCTAGACCTACTGCCTCAAAGATCTGGGCGCTCTTGTAGGATTGCAGTGTGCTAATGCCCATCTTGGCCATAACCTTGGCAATGCCCGTATCAATAGCTTGAGCATAGGCCGCATAGATTTGCTTATCCGTGGTTTCGGGAGCAATAACACCATCGTCTCGCAGCGCTTGCGCCAACTCAAAGGCCAAATAGGGGCAGATGGCATCGGCGCCATAGCCCAGTAGCACACAGACATGATGAACTTCACGTGCCTCAGCTGTCTCCACAATAATGCCCACCTTCATGCGTTGCAGCGTCTCGATCAAATAATGATGCAGTGCACCCAGTGCGAGTAGAGCAGAAACCGCTACATGCTCATTCACGCCGGCCTCACGATCCGACAGCACAAGCAGCTGATAGCCTGCCTGGGCGGCATTGGCGCCCTCGCGACAAATGCGATCGATGCAATCAAGATAGCCCTGAAAGCCATCGCTGTACTGGAATGTAATGTCCAGGACCTTGGTCTTCCAGCCGCGATGCGTATTGCGCTTGAGCAGCTGGGTATCTGGAATGCTCAGTATGGGATTGGGCAGCCAAATGCGATGCACCTGCTGTGCCGATGGCTGTAACAGATTTGCCTCCGGACCAATGGGACACTGCATCGACATGACGACCTTCTCACGGAATGGATCGATTGGCGGATTGGTCACCTGTGCAAACAGTTGCTTGAAGTACTCATACGGAATGGGCTGAAAGCCGGACAAACAAGCCAGCGGTGCATCATTGCCCATGGAACCAAGTGCCTCTTTTCTGTAATTGAATAATATAAGTTATTTAAGCTCTTCCCGACTGTTAGCGTAGTCAATTTACTTGTTCTTGAACATGGGAATCAAAAGCATATTAACGGTCTCCGTGGTGTAGCCAAAGAGCGAGAGTCGTGGATCAAAGATGCCACGCTGGTTAGCTGGCGGCTTCAGTGGCTCCTCGATGGGAGTGTTCAGCACATTGGCATTGCGAATCTCATCCAGCGTGATCTGTTGTGAGGACGAAACATAAGGAGCAAAACCGATTAGAGCAACAGTTTTTACTCAGCTGTGGTTCAAGAACATGCGATACAACACAAAAGAAAGAACAACAAATAATATTGCCAAGGATTTAAGCGAAAAAAAAAACGGTAGAGAGCTAGAGAGAAGTAGAGAGCGTCCCGTAAAACTCACCATCTAGATTAGTCCGCGTGAGGGAGGATTATCACATTGTGAGCATGGCATAGAGAAATGTACAAATTGAGAGCAATAACAATTACAGAGAGATGCGAAACAATGTTAGTTAAACCGTGTGGATTTGTTGTTGTTGTTCTTGTTGTTGTGCTCAAGTGTCTCATGTGAAGGATGTATTAAGTGTTACCCAACCAAACCCACCAAGAACACACTCACCTTCTGCTGCAACCAGTCCGAATGGGGTCGAGATTTGGCAATGCGAGCCTTAAGCTCAATGTCCTGTATGAGCTTCTGCTCCTTGGTGTCCACCAGCAACATACGACCAGGCTTCAGGCGACTCTTGAGCACCACTTGAGATGGATCCACATCGTAGACGCCCACCTCGGAGGCCATGACCAGCACATTCTCCTTGGTCACATAGAAACGCGAAGGACGCAAACCATTTCGATCCAGCACAGCGCCAATATAACGTCCATCGGTGAAACTAATTAGGGCAGGGCCATCCCAGGGTTCCATCACACAAGCAGCCCACTGATAGAAGTCACGCTTCTCCTGCGGCATAGTGCGATCATTCTGCCAAGCCTCTGGCACCATTGTCATTACGGATTCAGGCAACGAACGATCGCTGGCCATGGTAATGAACTCCAGTACACAATCAAAGGAGCCAGAGTCCGAGAGATTTGGCTCAACAACGGGATAGAGTTTCTTCAGCTGATCCCCAAAGAGTTCGGACTGCATAACACCCTCTCTGGCCTTCATCAGGTTGACATTGCCACGCAGCGTATTGATCTCACCATTATGGGCAAGCACACGTAAGGGATGCGCACGCTCCCAGCTGGGAAAGGTGTTGGTGGAGAAGCGCGTATGCACTAATGCCATATACGTTTCGAACTCCGGATTCTTCAGATCCGTATAGTAATCCCACAGCTGATCCGACGTAAACAAACCCTTGTACACCACAGTGCGATCCGACAGCGAACAAATGTAGAAACGTCTACCCGGCTTGGCCAGCTCATGGCTGGCACGTTTGCGCAGCACAAATACCTGACGCTCAAAGCTCTTCTCATCGCTGCCTGCTGGACGGGCGACAAACACCTGACGTGACAATGGCTCCGATTTGCGTGCCACAATGCCGATAGCCTGCTGATTGGCCGGCACTGTGCGCCAGGCAAGCACTGCCAAACCCAGACTCTTGGCCAACTCATTGAACTCCGACTCGGCGGCCGCATGCTGTGCCTCATCCAAATAGAATATGCCCGTGGCATAGTGGCCCAGCTCCGGCAAGTTTACGCCCTGTGCAGCGCTATAAAAAAAAGTAAAGTGAAATATAATGTCATAAAGGTTGACTCGTGACTATGATAAAACGCCCTGACCTGTTAAAATCTGTTTACTTGTGACATAATTGGGACTGTGGAAAGTTTCCATCTAAGTTCCCATTCAAGCTCTTGGGCAATACACGGAGATACATACATATTTTTGCATTACAATCACTACAAGGCTATTAAGAATGCGCGGGCTTTCATTCGGCAAAATTGAATTAAACGGTTCGCCTTGTCGAGCCATTTGCCATTCATTTATCGCCCGCCATTCATTGTCTGGCGATGGCGTCAAAGATGACGAAACATCTTATCAGCATCGGGTGTTTTTGGTCCGTTTGTCATTCAAACGCGCCTTTAAGTTATACTATATTATAGTTGGTATAGTATATAGTCGATCGATAAGTTGTTTTCCTATTACGTCGCACTTTAAATGCCGCCCCCCAATGGAGAGGAGGTGTGCTGACTAGTGAGCGTAATAGTACATGTGCTTATGTCTGACCCTAAATGCAATTCCCTTGAACTTGTCATTTGTAAGTAAAAAAAAAGAAAGAAAGAAAAACCTGTTGCTCTACATTCACAATAGCTGGATGTCGACGCCCATCTCATCCCAGTTCCTGTCTCAATCTCAATCCCAGTCACATTCACAATCACAATCACGCGACACGTGCGTGACTTGTATGAAACTTTATATGTTTTGTAACGTATTTCACAAGTTGGGAAAAGTATTTATTTCTAGTTCATATCGAGAGAAAGAAATTACCCAAACTACACGACAATCTAACTAATTAATGGAAATCAAAATCACTTTCAACTTTTTATATATCTTATCTTAAAGGTCTGTTTAATTCGCTTATTACGACTTATAAAACTCGGTTTTTAAAGTTCATCAGCTGTAAGTGCAAAAGTGAATGTTCTGTATTCAGCTCATTAAAATGCGAGTAAAAAATTAATGGTTATATGAAAACGCTTGTTTATTACACATGTCTGTCACATTTGGTTGCTTCAAGCACTTTGGTCCAATAAATTATTCAAGCAATTTGCGCAAAAATAATAGCCAACAAATTATGTACACTATCCCCAACTAAGCGTAACAAAAGCTTAAAACAATAGCGTGTTCAATGCTTATAAATATCAAAAAATTCTAGTTGAAACAAATACCAAGAGGAATATATATTTAAATCGATTCTAGGTGCATTTGAGGAGTACATGCAGCGCTGTTCAATGGTTTGTGGATGTGCTTCATTTTAGCAAAACTATTTTTGACGTGCGCTCGCCTGATGTACATCTGTTTTATATATATTTTTGTGTCGTTTACCGCGCCAATATAGCAAACAGTGTACGCAAATTTGTGTATAGTATACATATGTAAATAAGAAAATAACATGAAAAGCTCACGTGCCTTGAAAGCCGCATCCGAAATGCTCTAACATGGGAAGTGTAAAGTAAATTAAATAAAAAATTCGATAGGATGATGACAAAACACTTTGTACAGACCGTCTGTCGAAATCTACTATATACATTGATCAACTGGTAGGGCATATATATTTGAACTAATATTTTTGTTGTAGTTTGTGCACGAGAACGCCTTGCCAAGTGCAAATGAACCCCATGATACACATATATAAATGTAGTAGCTTAAAGTTGTTAACTTACAGAGCCTTGGCATAGAGTCCGTGCGGAATGGATGCCAATACACCAGCGCCATCGCCGGTGTCATTGTCACAGGCACAGGCGCCGCGATGATTCATCCGTTCTGAGAGGGTCTGGGCATCACGTAGAATCTGCACAGATTTTAGTTTTATATAGATGTATATAGCTTATATGAAATGAGTTTTCTTACCTTGTGAGAGCGTTTGCCATCGATGGCCACAATGAAGCCAACGCCGCATGCCTCATGCTCGTTCTGCGGATCATACAGTCCTTGTTTGCCAGGTGCCTCCCAGGGCATCTGCTGCTGCTGCTGCTGCTGCTTCGGATCCTGCTCCTGCTCAACATGATCTTCCGCTTGCACTTGCACTTGATTTAAATCCAATTCATTCGACTGTTCGTTACTACGCGATGCGTTCTCGCTCTCGTTATCGATAACTATATCGATAGCGTTTTCAATGTTAGTATTGTTATTGATGCTGTTGCTATCAACACTTGTTGCACATTCAAATTCGCAATTGTCAGTGGTTATTGGTGCCATTATACGTTGTTACCGTTGCACTTGCTTAAATACTTTTCGCTTTGCGTTGCTATTTGTTAATTTATTGTTTATCACTTGTTTTACGTTTTGTTTATATACGTTCTCACTCGAACTGTTCTCTGCTTAATTAGGTTGTCACAGTTTAATTAGCACAGAAACCACAATTATATTTGCTGTAAAAAAAGAAATGAAAATATGTTAATTACCAATTTGATAAGGTGCTCAATTTTGTTCAATGCAACTTAACACACACACACATACACGCAACCACAAAAAACAAACACAGTCATGCAAATATGCAGTTTAAATTGTTATATATTTATTGCACACGAACGCTTATTGGGGCACACGCGACACTGACGGCTGCTCACAAGCGAATGAGCTTCAACGGTGGAGCGCAACGATTTCTAACCCCTTACAGAACAGAAGTCGACAGCTGTGAGTGTCTAAAGCAGCAGCAGCAATGATCAAACGTTTGACGCTCGCATAACAATTGCACACTTACACTCTCCTACTCTCTCTCTCTCTCTCTCTCTCTTTCTTTCTTTCAAGCCCTTTGCAATAGTTTTTGCATGCTGAGAGAGCTTTCTGTTCGATACTTATTGCATTTGCATTGGTCATTCGCTCGTTTGTCTATCGAAAATGCATTATTGCTGGATTCGGCGAGAAATATAAATGTTCTGCTGTTGCGTAAAATAAATGCGCACTTGAAGCAATTCTTGCCCATATTGACTTAATAATATATTTCATATTCAAAAGATAGTAATAAACGACCCACACTAATAGAAACTAATCAAGAGCGCTACACTTTAAAGGGCATTTGGTATCGAAGTAGGAACTTGTGCTGGTTAATGTTATCACATTGTAAATTATTTGTAGAAATTATAAATAATTTATAATTATTTTTCACTTGACTTTTAAAATACTGCTCAGAACGAGAAAACAGAAAAAGCCACAGAGAACAACAATTTTAAATAAATATCTAAAGATTGGCAGAGAAGCGAAAAAATAATAATTTTTATATACATTAAGATGGGTTTATTAACCCTAGCTATTGCATTTGAAAAAATCTTTCAACAAATACAAGAGCATTAAGATCATCTATTTATAACAAAATGTAAATATTTTTGTCACATACACAAAATGATAAAATGGCACAAAAAATTTTCCATGACACAAGTGCGCCCCATTCGAAATAGCAAGAGAAACGCCATAATCTCTACCCCCAAATTGGGGGAGCATTATGTGGTAGCTAGTTAAGATAGCTATCTATGTTGTGTTTGGCTGTTTCTAAATGCAAATGAAGGCTAAACATATTAATCAATCATTAGATGAATAGTCCAAAACTATAGTATGGTGATAAGCTATTTATGAGTTATTCGCGCTACATTTTGAGTTTGATCAAAGTCCCTCAGAGCCGGCCGGCAAAGAGAACCGCATACAAAAAAAAAACTTATCTCTATATACAGTGTGTAGGCTACGTCACGAGACGACGGGGAGACGCAAGGCAATGACACATTGTAGAAATATAGATACTCGCAAATACTCTCCAGAGTGTTTAGTTTTGAGGCTACTTTTTGGTGTACAGCAGCAGTAGCAGCAGGCGCGGCAGCAGCAGCAGCAGCAGAGGGGCAATGACTATAAACAGACGCAGGCCAGACCGGTTTTTTTGTTTTGGTTTTTTTTTTTTTTGGCAGCAGTGTTATAAAGAAATATTCTTGGGCGATAATATTTATGCGCTTGTTTTTGTTGTTATCAGGTGTCTAACATGTGGTTAGCGAATGTCTGAGACTGAGGTGGAGTCAGGAGCGAAGTTTATTAACCGAAAATAAATACCCTAAAGTTAGAAGAAAGCAGTGCATATTGACTTTTAACAAAGGCTCCTCAGAAACAGCTACTTAACTTGACTAAGTTATATAGCAGAATTTAATACCTAATCGAGAGTATCTTTAGGTCAACATCTTGAATTTAAGTTAGATTTGTCACACCTATGCCTTAGACTCCCGCATTTTTCTGATAAGATTCGGGTTCGTTGAGGTTTTGGCACACTGAACTTTTCCATAAAGTGCGCACTAAAGCGATAAAGTAATATACGTCAAGATTTATTGGCTACGTCGTCTCTGATTGTATCGATCAACTGATACAAAAAACCAGCACGTTTTTAAAGCGTGATAGCGCCACCAAAACATGGAAGCTGTATTTGTGGCTAAAAATAAATTTATAATTTATGAATGAAATAGTTGATAGTTTGATAAGGTTTTTTGTTGTTGTGGCGTTCTTTTAAGATCTGAGAAGGAATGGCATTTCACAACGCATATAGACTCTATATATTTATATATGCGTATATGTATATTTATAATGTAAACATCAGAGCGCGATTACGGCCGAATGCAACAAGTTTCAATAACCTCCCCATGTATTAATGTGTTAAACAATCACAATATCGTTTAGCGATAAACATAAACAGACTATGTGGAATAATAGATTTTTGCGTGTTCCATTTTAGGGGTATCGTGTTTGCCACAGTCTAAAAATAGACGCACCTCCCCAGAGGCAAGTGGGGCCAAATGGGCCAATACGCAACGGTCTGATTTGACAGCCATAAACTTGAAACTTTAAACTATTTACGATGCGTATTCATAAATAAACGTTATCTATTGAAGCTACTGTTTTTTTACGTTGTTTTGTCGCTTAACTTTAAGTGCTTGCTAAGTATAAGTGTACTTGAGGTTAGTTTGATTACTTAGTGCAGTTTGTGCACTGTGTATATTCATCAGCTGTGTAAACTGATAGCCCATAAAAAGGGAGGGTAGGTAGCGCCAATTAAGCGTAAGTGTACATAAGGTTTTAAAAATAGTAACACAATTTGTGTTCATTAACGAGATATTACTCTCGTTGGCTGGGGAGAAAGCAAATTTTTAGTTCTATATAATTGTTTTTGCGCTTTAGTTTGTTATGGTATGAATTGTTTGGTTTGTAACTGGATAGATTATGTGTCTACAGCATTCCAGATGTGCAATAACTTGTTTATTTCTAATCATTTTCCATACAACGTTGTGTTATGTAACATTGTCTAGGGCATATGCACTTGAACACTTGTCACGACTTTTAAAGGCAAGTTTGAAGAATAAGCTAACAATAGACGACTTTTACAGGTAATTGTTGTGTATATCAATGCTGAGTTCTATTTATAGTCGTTTTGACCAAGGTGCGGCTCTTCCTCAGAGCCGTTGCGACCGTTAATTAGCCAATGGCAAACTGCACTTGACAGTCAATAAACAAATGTAGCAGTTTTTTTATTTGTGGCAAATGCTGCTGCACCCGTTAGGGCGTAAGCAATTGGGCTAGGTTGGCAGAGTCCCCTGCGAGGCAAGGCCCAAGTTCCAGCAATATGCTTAGCATGCAGTCGTTAGGTTTTGAGGCGTGTAGCGCTTATCAGTGCGTTTTGCCATAATCCCAACGAACGAGGGGTATCGATCAAGCGCTCCATTGTTATACAATATCAGTTGAGCCGGTAAACGCTGACGCATGATGGAACATATTAATGCTATATAAATCAAAGGGCATTAAATGCAGCGTTAATGATCGTTAAGGAAATTGGCGTCAGCACATGCAACTCAATCGGCCGCACATATCATAATAACAATTTGTTATCTTAAGTATTTGTTATATACTTGACTACAACGCAATTGGAGGTAACATTCTATCAAGCTGCTACATATTACAAACAACAAATCACTGAACTGTGCAACCGCAAATGTGGTGACTTTGGGCGCCTGTCACCTAACCACAAGAAATACAAAAAAAAAAACAGTATTCAATTTCTGTCTCAATTACCCAACCAATCAAGACTTGTTTAGTCGATTATTATTCGCAGAATCAGTAATTGAAATAGATACGAAAATAAAATAATAGCCCGTTCACCGTTATTATTTCCCTGCGATAGACCAATTAAGGTATTTGCTTAAGCTTGCTTTTAAGCAGCTTTTATGCCATTTGACTAACAAGGAAAGCACTTGTAACACATGTAGCTGTAAAACAATGGCAACATTGTTATCCTTTCAATTGAAGTGCACTTTGGAAGTGCTCAAGCTGTAGCGTAAAAAGAACTAGAAAGTACTACGAGTACCACAAACGGCTGCGGCAGCTGATTATGTAAGTCTAGGTAGAAGAGAGCAAGCGCTGAAATGAGCGAGAGATGCTGCGCAAATACGCACAATGAGTGAGCGAAAGAGATGGAGATACTTATCGAAGTACATCCATATATGGCAACATAAATGCCAAAGTGCAGATGGTGCAGACGTAGTGACGTAGAAAGGAATTTGTAAGAGCTTTTTCGCACGCCCCCACACACAAACATAGAAGCATACACGCACACAGGAGACATTTTAACGCCTACGTCACGTTCGCAGTGGGAGGTTGCCATATCAAAGAAGAAAAAAGAAAAATACATTTAACTGAAAACGGCAAGGCACAAGCAAATGTCAAAATACTTGATGCAGGATGCGAGCAAACACACACAAACACCCACACACAAGCACTTAATTATACATAAGAGTGTGTGTGCACACTGGTTCGTTTACATGGCCATTGTGGTTGCTGGGCCAAGCCCCATTGGTGTCGTTGAAAAAAAAAAGAAAAAAGACATTGACAACGACCAACGCGCAGCGTTCAAAATCACTGCCATGGCCTCTGAGCGTCGCAATTGCAGAGCTAACCTTACACTGACCTTGAAACGGAGCAGTAGAGCAGGCAGCTTGACTGACTGGTTGTCTACTCTACCCTGCTTCGCTTTGCTTTGCTATGAAACGGCTTTGGCGCGCACATGGCAAGATAACAAGCTGTAGTTATTATCGTTGTCTATGTGTGCAAGGAGTCCGAGAAAACAGAAATACGCAAAAAAAAAAAAAGCTAAGTAAAATAATAGCTAAGTAAAACGACTGGACGAAGGGGTGGAGTAGCAGCATAAACATTGACAAATACATAAAAAAAAGAGGAACGCACACACGCAAAAACACACTCACGCACGCAGCTAACGACAAGGGCAGGAGGCTTGCGGAAGGACGGGCAAGAGGGAGACCTTTGCTTTGCTGTCACACCGCCGACCATAAATAGAGAATCATTAAGTTATCACCGTAAATACAACGTAATAGCACAACTTCACTTATGCACACACTGTAGGCTTAGGTTATTTTTAGCATTCTGTTCAATGCATAGAGAGAGATTCTAATTATATGCACAACACTGTAGGCAGAAGCTGCTGCTGCGCTTACTCTGCTACTTTTTCTGTTCTCCTAATTTCCACTTTCTTTCCGCTCCCACTTGTGTGTTCACATTCACATGTGTGTGTGTGTGTGTTTGCTATGTACATATGTAAAATTTATCGATTTGTGCAGCCGCAAAACTCCTCTGGGAGTAGCGGAAACAATTATGTGGGTGTACAAAATTTTATGCACAATATTTTTCATTTACTTAATTCACTTTTAATATTTATATACAAATTGTTGCATTACATTTTCGATACACTGTACATTGAATGTGGTTTATGCTTTTGCAGTTAAACTGTTTTCACATTAAGCACAAAATGAAAAACTTTTCAGTATAACCGTTTGCTTTTAGCAACTCGATTAGCTTTATTTTGCCAACGTCCGATGGATTCAGAATGCGACTGATTCCTTCAAGAGACCGAATGAGAATGAACGAGCGCGTAGGACCAAAGTCGTGTTTTTCATGCAATGCAAAGAGAGTCGTAAATAGCAGAGTGAGAGAGTGATAGCGAAAAGAGCTTTTTGCAAAGCAGATGTTGTATACAAACAGCCATACGCAATTTCCACACAACTTTAAGCGTTGCTTAGCTAAGAATTGTAATATAATGACAAATGCCTAAAAGTATATTTAAATAAATATCTTGAAAAACAGAATTTGTCTTAGAGTATGCAACGAATGTTTTTTCAACAATATGGTCAGAGTGTGTTGCACTGTGTCAAGAGCTGATTCGAATGTGTAACTATCGTTGTGAGTTGCAAAACAATATCGATAAATATGATTTGATAGTGTGGTAGCACTGGCTTTGATTTTAAGGTATTTTTTCCACTAAAAAATCGGCCACATTCTCAGTCACCGGCACACAAGTCAAGTCAGAATAAGAATTGTATTTGGAAATTTCGAGAATACAAATATAAAAGAGTAGTTCTAACAAACAGCCATTTGTTTCAAATACAAACACAATGTCTGCCAACGAAGCGCAGTTTGATAACATATTGCTGGCCCTGGCCGAGAAGCATCGTGGTGGCGTTCCCGAGGTGAGTATCTTCCGCCAGCAAAGGCGCAAGGAATGAAAGAACACGTTCAAAATCATATTTGAAAACAAAGATATATAATGTATACAAGTTGAGAAATGCGTTCGTTTCACTTGATATCTTTGTCACGCCTTTGTCTGCATTTACTTTTACACAAGACTAATAAGCAAAAGATTAACAACAGAATATTAACCCACGTTTTTTGCACGTTTTCAGTTCTTGCATACATTGGCCAGCTTTTTGCGTCGCAAAACCGACTTCTATACGGGCGCCAAACAGTCAGAGTGGGAGAAAATGTTGCTGGATGTGTTTCGTAAGGAGTCTAAACTGGCAATGGCCGAACACGAGGAAAAGGTCAAAGCACGCGAGGCAGCGCAGCATGTTAAGGAGGAAAAGGAGCGTGCGGAGCGAGAATTGCGTCAAAAGGAAATGGATGACAATAAGATTTGTGATATAAGCGACGAGGAGGCAGCGGCCATAATCAAAGAGCAAGAGGACAAGTTCGTACACAAAAAGCATTTATTAAAAGTACACAGAATAACATTTATGTTTGGGTTAGAAAACGACAGGCGCTGCTGGCTGGTGCTGGAGGCGATTCGGCTGCCGTATCTGCTACCAACGAAGATATATCCAAGCCCATCGAGAAGGTGGACGATGAAAGTGAAAAGGATGAAGTTGGCAAATTGCAACCAAATGCTGGCAACGGCTGCACCCTCGACAAATACATGTGGACACAAACGCTGCAGGAGGTGGAGGTAAGTTGAAAGTTTCTTGTTGTTAAGGTAATAGTGCGTGTCTTGTTGCTAAGGCGAAATGCGTCATAAGTGACGTGTGTTGGTTTCGGCCAGCTGTAACTATGTTTCGGTTATTGAACCCTCTTAAGCTTCCGTCAGGCATCTATAGCAGTTGATTCATTTAGTACCAAAGAAACGATAGCGTTTATAATTTGCATACAAATTGTTTAATTCTGTTTATTTGACATATCACAGGGCTAAATAACTTAATTCTTGTAACAGAAAAAATACATTCGCTTGTTTGCTTGTTTGTTCTCTTCGAATGTAGTATGTGATGTTAATCTACGGCATTCACTTCAGTTTCAATTCAATTGTCCATTTGTTTAATTGTTCCTTGATTGTGGTCTAAAACATTAGTTAACCGCTAATTAAATGTACTATTTTGCTTAATACTAGCATGACATGGTCTGGTCATACGAAAAATTTCGCTTCTCAAAAACACAATTGTATTTTTTTTTCATAATAAATAACTTACAACAATGACGGACGCATATAACAATAATAATAATTGACACACACACTCACACAAACACACACACAGACACATACAAGACAGCATCAAGTACATGCAATAAATAATAAACTAAGAAGCCAAAAAATATTTAAACATGGAATGGGTTACGCCCACAAAATACGTTAGCTTTTGGGCATGTCACGAGCGCGCACTGTCAACGAAAAAGAGAAAGAGAGAGAAAAGTTGAGATTTAGAGATTGTTAGCAGCTGTTGGACTCAAGCGATATACTCACTCTCTAGTGCATAGACCATGCCCATGATGAGCAGCAAAAAGATTGTGCTCATGCTGACAATCAACACAGTCACCTGGCGACCACGATCGCAGAGTCCTCGTTTGGGTTTCTTGGCGCCACCTGGTTCGCCATTCACCATGGTAAAGTGCATGGAGCTGGCTATGGACACAGTGTCCAGATCTTTGGTTCTTATGTACTGCAGATTGGGATCAGCATCGATGGCAATGACTGCATCCTTATTGCTCTCACCGCCATTGTTGTTGGCCGCCAATGTTAGGTTCGCATTGTAGTTGGCCGACGACGAACTGTTGCCATGCACACTGGGCAACTGTTCCGTTAGCATCATTTTGTGCTGTCGCTCCTGCTTCTTGTGTATCTCCGCAAAGCGTTCCAGATTCGCTGCCGTCAGCAGCAGTGAACCAGAAGCGGCGCTCTACACACAATCAAAAATACAATTAACAACTTTCTCAGCTGCAAAGCTCTTAAGGCAACTTACCCTTGTGCTATTGTTGCCATCGCTGGAGCCTTGAGAGGATCGTGAGCCACGCTTGGCTGCAGCCAGCACTGCTGCGGCAGCTGCAGCTGTTACTGCCGCACTGGTCGCATTCGAATTGGCCGAAACGGTGCTGCGCTGCGCCAATGTTGGCGGATTTGAGTTCGATTTGTTCGATGATTTTGATGAGCTGGCCGAACTGATGGCCGAGCTGCTGGAGGAGACGAGCGAGGCGCGTGGTATATGCCAATAATCCTGCATCTGTAAAGTTAATCCAAAAAAAAGTAATTCGATTAGAATATGGATGAAAAGTTTTATGTTTAGTTAAATACTTTTCATTTAAGTTTTTGTTTAGATATTTAGGTATTTAAAATGTAAAAAGCTTCATTTCAATGCAAGTTTGAATGGTTTAGGAATATTATTATTCCATTACTTTTTGCCCTTTTTGCTAGCCAAGTTTGCTTAAATGCCATTTACTTGCAAATGTTATGCAAGTTTGCCCTCCTCCCCCTTCTAGGCTAACCAAATTAACTGTCAAAACCATTTTAACTTTGTTAGTTTTTTTTTCTTCTTATTTTTTTATTTGAAATTTATTTTTTTCTTGCTCTGAGTTGGTTATAAAAAGTGAACTTTCGAGTCTTTTGGCAACCCGTTTGATATTTATAGTCTGATATTTGCCTGGCACTGTTTTAAAAAGGCGAATTTGTATTCTTTTATTTATTCAGCTAGTTTTTTTTGTTATTGTTATTGTTATTAATAAGACTCCTCGGGTTTGCTTCGATTTGGTTTGGTTTGCTTTATTGTTTTTTTTTTGGTGCCTTTCTCATTTTTAATTTTTTGTTTGTCATTTTTTGGCCTGTCTAAATGCAAATGACAGTTTTTAGCTATGCTAATGTTGTTGTTGTTTTGTCTTAATTGTTGCAATTAATTCTAAATTTGTTGCACGCACACAAATACACGCAAACATACACATACATAGCATAGATACGCATGCCTTTAGACAAGTTCGTCGCCTCAGTCTTTTGTTTTTGTTGTGTTTTTTTTTGGAATCACGTTTTGTTATTTATTGTATTTAAGCATATATTGTGTAAATATTATATATATGTATATATATATTTATTATTAAAGCATGCGGAAGTCTTATCAGCTTCTCAAGCCCCGGCACTCGAAAAATTTTCGGTTTTTTTTTTTGTTCTCTTAACTTGCTTGGCCAGTTTTTGGCCCGTGTAATATTTATACTTACTTTTGTTTATGTATGTTGTATTTTTGTCGTACGTTTAAATTTATCACACACTATTTACTATATCACAATGTCTCTATATATATGTGCCAGGTTTTTTTTTCAGTCTTTTTTTTTTTTTTAATTTCAATTTATTTATTTTATTTTTATTGTTTGGCTCACAAAACACTCAACTGTGGCACTGTGCAGCAGTCGCTGTTTTGGGTCCGTTTCTAGTTGTAGATTTTTGTTGCACAGTTAACGCTATTATTATTTTGTTTAAATAATAATAAATTGCCTAAGTCTTGAGTTAGTCTTCTTCTTGATTTATTTGAATTATTTTGTGCTTTAGTTTTAGCCACGAGACCCAAAGCAGAACCGATCTAAACGGCGTCAAGAATCAAACTGAAGCAAACGGCGCACGCCATAACAGCTAACCAGCTAACCAGACCCCAAAGCAACTGTTCGCTGTCGCTGTCGACGCTGACGTCGACGTTGCTGCCAAGACGTTAATGTTAACGTTGACGTTAACGTTAACGCTGTCGACAGGTTGTTTGCTTCGATGCGCAAAGTTTTTTTTTTTTTTTTTTGCTGCTGTTGCTGTTGTTCTCTGGCAACTTTCTTGCCGGATTTTGCATGTCAGCTTGAGCATAGGCTGCTGTCCATAACTCATTGTGCTATATTTAAACAAACATTCTCTCTGATCAATTGCCGGTTAGCGTGGGTACACTGCCTCCCCTCTTATATGCCGCACGCTGTCACTTTGATGTTCTCGTCATTTGCAGCTACTTTCGTTTTGAAGCGAAAACGCTATAAATAGCAAACAGTTTGATTTGGTTGCCCTTTTTTGGCTTGGTTGTTGTTTGCCCCTGGGGGCATCTCTCTGTGGTTGGCAAATTGAGCTGCAACTTTTTGGCCTAATCGGTTTTTGAGCGTTGCTATGGCATCTAGCCAACGATATATTGAAGGGCACTCAGCGTGGGTGTCTGGTCTTGTTGTTTTTGGGGTTTTAACCAGATCCGGCTAGCCAAATGTTGAGATTATAGATGTATGATATTTATCATAATAATAATTGTTACGAGGCTACATAACGCCCTTTTGTTGTTAACGAGCTGATTGGCACATTTTGTTCCCCCCCAAAAAAAATAAAATAACAAAAAAGATTATAGTATAAAAAGTTTATATATATATATGAAATAATCATTGCATCATAATTGAATTTAGCGTGGGTTATTTAAATCACATGAGATCATTAACCAATTAATAACTTTTGTCACACTGTGCCAATTACTATAACAAATAAATTGTTACAAATAATTTGTCTTGTCTTTCTGGCTTCTTTTGTCGATTCGAGCATCTTGTTATCACCTTTTTAAGTGAGACAAGTGAGTGCTCCCCAGATGCCTCAGTACAAGTATATATATATATATATATCTATATCTATATATTCGTTTTAATCAGCTGAGTTGACAAAGAATTACCTGACACTGCCAGTTACCAGCGAGCCAACAAAGAGAATCGCGTTACTAACAACAACCACTTCAATTCCAATAGACAACAACCAAACAAGCCAAGCAAATGGAATCGAGATGAATTGTGTTGAGATCGAGTTTTGTTCGCCTTTTTGCTGTTGAGGGACGCTCTATACACTTGAGCAGACAGCAACACTAGCTATACAATGTGTGTGTGTGTGTGTGTGTTAACAAGAACAACAACACACAATTCAAATCAACAAAACACATTCACCCAAAACGACCATTGTGGTTGCTTCTTCGTTGCGCGTTCAGCCAAAACAAACAGTTGTTGTTGTTGCTGCTGCTGGCTTTTTGCATATAATTAAGCATGCAAAAAGGCAATTTATGGCCCAACAATTCTATAGACGCGCGTTTGCCGGTTAACAAAAAGAGAGAAGACAAAAAAAAACATACTTGTTTGCCATTCTCATAAGCTGAACGTTTTTAATTCATTTTTGGTATAATAGCTGTATAATATTCTGTTGACAATGGATTTAATAATTTGCTTTGACGCCATTTGCCATATGAAAACTGTTGGGGAAACCCCTACTCCACATACCACAAACAATAAGACATTGAAGCGCGTCACATCCAATGGATCATAACCAAACAAAAGCTAGAATTCAAGTTAGTTTTAAGCATGACTAAATGTTTTTAGTGTGAATTTTAACACTATCATTAGCTTTAAAGCTGCTGAATACGAATATTTAAATGGTATCGATACTTTTTAACCAATGAAAAAATTCCTGTTTATAATTTCCCTCAAAATGTCCTCCCTCCAAATGTACCAAAAATACTAACTGCATATGTTTATATACTGCGCGTTATCGATTAATCGTGAATAGTTTATCCATTCGCCTTTGGGTGATCGTAACAAACGGCAAGAGATTATCTTAATACATGTCATTAATCAGCTGTAGCTGTATAACAGCATTTGTCGTAGCTAATTCCAAAGATTAGCGCTATTGAGAAAATGTTGCCCACAGGGCTGGCTGAATGATGCTGAATGATAACTGCTGCGCGTTCCTAAGCTTGAGTCATCAGTTTAAACGGAAGTACTACACGTATATATATGTATATGGGCATGGGCATATGCTTAATGACATCAGGTTTTTTTGTTAATATTTCATGGGTTTTTCTTGGTAACAAAAAAGAATATTAAAACTATCTAGTACTAATAAAGTAATTGCTTTTATATGGCTTAATTTGAATGATAAAGACAGAACACAAGCGGGTAAATGAACTTTTGCTCTGTTTGCCGGAGATCCGTTTAGTTGGTTTTTATTGAGTTTACCTGGCATAAAAAAAAGAACACGTCGGATTTGCTATCAATCAAGCAGTAGATCATTGGCGCTCGATTATGTTAATTTGTCTCCGAAGAAGGCCAATAAGCCCCTGTGCCAAAGCTCTGGAAAACCGTTTATGGAGCTTAACTGCTACCGGATCTCTCCAAGCTGGACGCTTAGAAGCAAGCGTTCACAAAAGTATTTCAATTGGCAAAAATACAAAGCACTTGTGCTTACGCTTATGGCGTGTATTATTATTTTATAGAACAAGTTTCCAGCCATTCTAATCAGATTGTTGCCATTCAATTGACCACCAAACTACTCCAATAATCTATACAACTATTATGGGGAGACAGACGAGATGGTTCTATTTTTTTTTTTATGATATATCAGGTTTTTTTTTTGGTTTTAAAGCTGGAGCTCTGATAATGTGTTATCGACGTGGTCGTCCCAGCCAGCCACTCACTTGCCTCGCTAGTTTTGAATTGATTTTTGTGTTGTTTTTGTTTGTCTTTTTTTTTTTGGAATTTTTTGGCATTTTTGATTGTTTCCACGCTGGTTTGGAGATTGGTGTTTCGTGCCAGGCACCGTGCCGCTTCTTTTAGCATAAATTATACGTCACACACACACATATTTATGAAAAATCAAATGTATTTATAGTATATAGTTGTTTTTGTTATTGTTCTCTTATTTCAAAATTCGTAGAATTAAGCAAAAACGAACAAGACAAAGCGGTAACAAACAACAACAACAACGGTTTAACCGTTGTTTTATCGCAAAACGGCAGCGTGATTTTGTTGAAATTTCTTTCACTTTATAGCTAATTTGTATATTCAAAAAGAAATCCTAAACGTAGCAATCAGAAGGGCCAAAAAACTAGTGCATGAATATTAATTGATCGATTAGCTGACTATCGATTAATGCAGTAAGACAAATTTGTGAATTTGCATAAACGGCAAATGTTGCAGACATGGTGTTGTCTGCCAGAAAGTCTGATAGATCTCTTGATCTAAGCTTAATCATTGACTTTCGTTAACTCGCTCTTTCGCGATTTCTAGCCGTTCTTGTTGCTGGTGATAAGTGTGCCATGTTTGCCATTAGCGTTGTTGTTATTCATTAATTCAAATGCGACACCTTTTCCGTATGCTTTGAACTTTGACAGACTAGTAAATTGTTGCTCTTGTGTTGTTGTTTGCTTTGTTTTGCTGTTTGTTATCGGCTTCTTTGCTTTCAGCACGCCCATTAGCATGAACCATTGTTTGCCTTTAATTTTGATGCTGTGATTTAATGTGTGCCCATTGTGTATGCGATTGATGTCGCGCTGTGATTTGTGTAAATTTCCTATCACTCGCTGTAAGCTTAAAGCTCTGGCACAGCAACACGAGCATCGATAGAATGGCTTTGCCTGTTTGCATAACCTTCGCAATGCTGTGAAAGCTTTTGGCGCACACAAACAACAAACAGCCCCTTCAAATCCCAATGCAAAGGCCATTAACCGATATCGCTAGCCGTTTTCGATTAGTAATTAGCGCATGCAGCTATCGATTGATGCAGCAGCAGCAACAGCTGTTTACAGTGACAAGCGCCATCTTTTGTTTGTTGCTGTCGTTCTTATTCTTCAGTAATTGGGTTCACCCACGCCTTCGCTTACATCCGCGTCGCAAGTAAAATCCCAATTGGCATCCGCTTCAGTTTTCAATTTTGACACATTTATCACAAATCCAATATGTCAAAAAATATGAGCGACGCGTCGGCGACAAGAAACTGTTGGTTTGTTTTTTTTTTGTTGCAGTGCCAAACAGAAGCTGCTGTTAGTGATGAGCGTATTGATATTGATCGGTATTTTGAGGGCTGGAATGTCGAGTGTGGTATTTTTTTTTTTTTTTGTCTATTAATAGCATGCAATGTCGCAATGAGCAAATTGCAATAACACTAAATACGCTGGAATGCGATTGGCATGTCGTAGTCATAGTTCCAGTCACGCTCATCTCTAGCTGTTGACATGACCGCTTGTTGTGATTGCTACTGTAGCTCTTGTGGCACCTTGGCAACCCACACACACAAACACACACACACGTATATAGTGAAGATGCGCACGCACGAATCTAGTCGTGCAGCGAGCTGTGGTAGCCAAGCAGCTGACTTCTGTATGTTGTTTTTAATGTCTTTTAACGAAAGCGTCCTTGGAGCGCATTTGCTTTGTGTGATTTTAATTAAAGAGCCGCCAAAAGCCGCATTGTTTTTGTGTTTTTTTGTTTTCGTTGAGACTCCACATGCGAGTCTGTGGCAAGTGGGTCGCTGCTCGTTATTGTCGTTTGCTAATTGATTGCAGTGTTCTCAGAGCTTGGCTAGCGCTCGAGTGTCTAATAACTTAGGCTTTAATTATGTGGCTGTTGCCGCCACAAGTTTCTCACACAAACACACACATTCGCTCGTATCACATTATTAACTTTTAAAGTTAATAGAAAAAAGGTGCTAATAATATATATATGTATGTGTGAATGTTTGTATGCATGGCTCATTATTAATGCCCAACACTGTAATTGCTTTGAACTTGGAACAAACTCTAAACTCAATTAGCCTTTTGTTGCATTTTGTGGCTTAGTCTTGTTTGTTGTTGCTAGCTTTGGTTTCTGTGTGTCCCGGCTTCAGGCTAACTGCAACCTGTTGAACGACATTCCAAGCCTTTTGCTGCCTGCCTGCCGGCTGCAACCGGATCTGTATGCATAAAACAACCGCTGTACGTCCTTGAACTCTGCATTGTTGTTATTGTTTTTTACATAAATTCCCGTTGATTGCTGCAGATCCCAGAGCGGAGTCCTTGAGCAGGGCAACTGGTGAAGGGCGCAGCTCCAGTTAGGCAGATTGCAGCTGCCTGATAGCCCCAAGACGTGCCTCTTGGCCAACTCTTGTGCTTTATTTATAGATCGTTTCTGTTTCTGTTTCTCTTGTTATTAGCTACCTTCAAGGTTGTCCAAATCACATTGGGCACCAACACGACGACGACGACAACGACTATCATCATTATCAACATCTCTAGCATTGTTGCTGTCAATTGTTTACTTTGTTACGTGGCCACTAGAATGAGCGTCTCAAGTGCAGAGTTACTTCCCCCCTCCACCTCAACCTCACCACTAGATCATTAATCACAACAACACATTACAACCGGAGACGGTTTGTGTGTGTGTGTGTGTCTCCGTTACGTGCTCATAATTGTGTGTGTGTGTTTGCAATTGACGATTGCTGCAGAGATCATTCGTTGCGTTCAATTTAACGAGGCAAGATCTTAACTGGTTATGATCATCTGTTCCATTCTAATTGCAGCTAAAGATTCCCTTCAACGTTTCATTCGCTTTGCGTGCTCGCGACATTGTGGTCAGCATTGGCAAGAAGTCATTGAAAGTGGGCCTCAAAGGTCAAGAGCCGATCATCGATGGTGAGCTGTGCGCCGAGGTCAAGATGGAGGAATCGATTTGGGTGCTGCAAGATAGCAAAACGGTGCTCATCACACTGGAGAAGATCAATCGCATGAATTGGTGGAGTCGTTTGGTTACCACCGATCCGGAGATATCAACACGCAAAATCAATCCAGAGACATCGAAACTATCCGATCTCGATGGCGAAACACGTAGCATGGTCGAGAAGATGATGTACGATCAGCGTCAGAAGGAGATGGGTTTACCCACCAGCGAGGATCGCAAGAAGCAAGATATACTCGAGAAGTAAGTTGTTTTTTGGTAGACAACCGAGGGAGGAAACTGTTATACTAATTAGCCATATTTCATTGCAGATTCAAGCAACAGCATCCCGAAATGGACTTTTCCAAATGCAAATTCAATTAATAAGCATAAGTTTGCCACAATTTCAGTATCGTAACTTGCACACTTTTTTAAAAAGTATGTTTTCTGCATTTTGTCCAAACACTTAGCTAAAATAAATCAACAACTACAATAAAAAAACATGCGCTAATTGCGATTTACATATGTTAATCGTAATTGTTAAGTAGGCGAAATTAGTGAAAGCGACTTAAAAAAAACCCCTTATAACACTTTGGTGTATGGTGTTGGATTACTTTTGCTGGGTTAGTGACTTCGAACACGATCTTAACAATGCGATTAAAGTAATTTTTCATTTTTATTGCTGCTTTAAATGCAATTAATTTCGTGCTAATTTGTTAGCATTAGTAATTTAGTTCTCAGGCGTTCGTTTGGATGGATAGCTGCTGGACGTGCGATGCTATTCGAGATATCCCTAGTTTCCCCGTTGCTTGTTTTAGCTGGCATCGCATTCAGTAGTTCTCTGGGTCATTGCCTCGATATATATATTATAAATATAAGCGTTGAACCCGTTTGCGGTCCGGTTAATCATAAATTTTGTTGTGCGCGCGCGTGTGTGTGTGTGTGTGTGTGTTCTTTGTTTTTATAGCTGTAAAGTGCCAAGGCTGTCCAATTTGTTGTTTTGCTATCAGGCAACAAATCGAACGATTTAAATCATTAGTCGCTATTAAAGCTGACACGCGCCAAATAAAATCGACAGCTTTAAGGTAGAGATGTGGCCGCAAGCGATAAATCGATTATGAATAAATCGATAGGCATTACGAAAACAGCACAAATGCCTTTTATCATTTAAAACTACAACAAACCATACAAAATACAGTAAAAAAAACAGACATAAAACACTTTAAACAAGTTTTGCGAGCCATTAAAATGCAAGTGCAAGTGTTTTTTTGAGAAATAATAAAATGGGATTACATCAACTTATGTATATAATTGGACTATAAAGATATAAATATGTTTATTATCTGGCTGACACGCGTTTTTTGGCCAACCAAGCAACCAATTTTTGTGTTTCGGAGCGTTGCCAAGGCTAATTAAACAGTTTGGGCAATTGTTTCCGTTAACCTGACCCATTCATTGTTCCGCTTCGTTGTCCATCTCTAGATCACAGCTCCATCTCTAGATTGTACACTGTACAAAAGCAAATCCATTAATTAGGCAAATTTACGATGTGCTAATTGATAAATAGGTTCTCGAAACAAAAGACTTTAGATGGGTGGGTCGAAAAAGCAAAAAAGTGCAACAACTTTTGCAGCTTGCAACAATTAATTATTAATAAAAATCAATTAATTATTTATGGACAAATTTCGCACAGCGTGCGGCATAGAATACCAAAAAATGTGAAAAAAAATCTAACAAATTTATTATTATGGCAAAGTTCTGAAAGAAAAAAGTGCTAAAGTTAAGAACCGGCACTCAACCGGATTTGGATGATTTGTTTTTTTGGTGCGCTACAGATTCGAAAGTACTACAAGATGCTTTCATATTAAGTATCCGTCTCTTTTTTTTCTGGGAATTTTTGGGTAGCTAAAAAAACCGGTTAATGACACTACTACTGTTAGCCCACAGAGTGAAAGCCATTGAAATGCAATTAAAATAAACAAGACAACAAATTTATGGCAAACAAATTAAGTCAGAAGATCGAAACGACTTGCATTGATAGATGAGCTGGAAGAATATGTGTGCCGTTAATTGACCTTCAATGCATTGAACTCGCACCCAAAAAAAACAATACAAACGTTTGAACGTTGTTCAAATGACGCACGTGATGAATTGTGTCTGGAAGGCTGGCTGGCAGTCGAACCCAATAAATATAAATAGCCATAAATAACGAATCCGGGTGCCGGCTGAGTGACTGTCTTCGTTTCGTTCTCTGTTTCTCCATTGAGTAGCTGTCTCCAACTGACCCCCCACCCCTGGTTCTTGTTACCTAGTTTGTGCTAATAACTTTTTGTGTGTTTTGGCCATGTTTCCCACATCATTAAAAACCATACAAAAAAAATGTCTATGGGGCGGCGACTTGCGGTTGGTCGCGTGGGTTATTTCACAGTTTGTCTGTCCAGACGAAAAAGTTGGCGGTTTTTTTGTGTTTTTTTGTCTGGGAGTCTCGACGTAATTGCTTCTCATTTGTTATTTTTAGCATTAAATCTTGTTAATGCCGTCGCGCGTAGCCACTGCGGCCCATTAACTATAACAGTTTGAGTCAAGGGTCTGTGATGTTTATTTTTATGCTCTCGTCATGCTGACAGTTTTACCCTGCGGGCACCCCCGCACTCACTGGACCACGCACCACTTATGTTAAGTCCAAACAAAAGACTTAGGCAACGAACTTTGTTTAGAAATCCAATAGGTCTGGCGGAAACCCAAACCGACACTTTGAAGGTCAACTCGCTTTGGCCCAAGTGTCTCAAATTACAAGCCAGCCGAAACTGCACTGAATGTCTGAATCACTTGGGCGTGTTTTGTTTCTTAATGCACGTCTGTCTGCAGCTGATCTGATATTGAGATGTTGGCAATGAAGCTTTGCGTTTGTAGGTGTAGACAGAGGCCGCTGGAGGCTCATGAATTGTGTCTGCATTCAGCCACTGTTGGTGGGCTTGTCGCGGCGCCACTGAACTGTTGAGTCTGTCTGTGCTACCGTTGATTGCCAACGATTGGCATGCAAATGTTGAACAGCCAAAAAAGAAAAGATTCTACACACTGCGTGTGTGTGTGTGTGTGTGTGTGTGTGGCAACTGCATTGCATTTGCATGTCAATGTATATATCCGGCTTTGGCAGCGGCATCGACTATGCTCCCGGACCTGCTTGAAAAACTCGCCCACATGCTGGCTGGCAATCTGCGGCGAATTGCATTCACTTTGCTTAAGTTGAATGCCTGCAGGAATTTGTGCAATTAGTTTTGGTTAATGCCGGGCTGTATTTGCAATGCTAATGGCTTGTGAAGTGAAGGCAAATGCTAGACTTTAAAGCGGTTATATTAGTTAAATGTAAACTGTTATAAAGCTGTTTAAATTAATTCTAAGTATTATCACTCCAATACTTGATTTGAACTTTAAGAGAATTGTAACTTTAAAAAACCATTTTTTCGCTTGCAACTTCTTATGAAGCAGCTGCCACAACGTTGGCCACTGCAAGATATATCCATAGATTGCTCTTTTTTTGGCTTGGCCTTTTTTTGTTTTGGCCGCTTTTCGTTCTTTTATCTTTAACAATGACTAATCCGATGGTATTTAGAGTGCTGGCCAACTGTTTATTGTTATGGCTAAATCGATAAGTTTTGGGGCAAAAGACAAATGTCTTGTCTTGGTTCGTGGGTGGCAGCATAGCAAATAATGCTGGCAATTTTTGACAAAACAATGCAAAAATATCATTTGCAAATTGGTTTTCATTGTTGGCGTTAATCGTCTGAGAATGTTGTTGTGAAAGGCGCTTCGAGCTGATGAAGATGATGATGCATCGAATTCATATAGTATGATATATAAATGCTAATGAAGAGACGATTACGAATGTTTTTCAAGCATAGTTCATGCCCGTATCGAATTCAATGAATAATCAGTGAATAATTACAGTTAGTTTTTGCGGAAGAAAAGTTGATTAAACTCTTGATCTTAAGTACTTTTGAAGGGGGAATTTTTTTTTTTTGCTGTTAAACAAGAAAGTTAGACAAGTTATGTTTGGCTCTTTACTTAACCCCAGAGAATCGATGACTTATGTTTTCTTTTCCTCAATTTGCATTGTGTGCATGTTGAATTAACATTTCTAAACGCTTTTGTTTACACTCGTTTCTATTCATAAACTAATTGCTGTGCAAACGAGCCAACCAATTAGACACTGAATAACATTACTTAACGTCTCTTCTCTTCTCTCTGTCCTAGCCACTCCCAGCTTGTTCATTCATTAATTCAATCAAACAACTCAAATTGCTTTCATAAGCATTAAGTCGTGTGTTGGGCATATTTGAACCATGTTTCTAAGCCAAACATCAATGTTTTAATGTGACATGGGAAATGCTCAAGTTGATAATTGGCCCACACGATGTACGCTTAATGCATGTGCTAACTTAGCGAGTAAACACTGGTTTTATTCATAGCAACTGGTTTAGATACATTATCTTTTGTCAGAGCTTTGGCAGATTGCAGTTTAAGTGTACAATAAAATTCGGTTTGATAGCATAAAACTTTGTCAGCATTAATATTTGCAGTACAGCACACATATTTCTATTAGCTTTGACACCTTTTTCCAGCCTGTCAGTCTGTCTTGTCAGTTTGTTGCTCTCCATTTGCATAGCAAACAAATGTGTGGAAAAGAGCGCGACGCTTGGCTATATGCAAAAATATATGTATACGGCTGAGAGAGCGCAGAGCTGGGGGCAGCGGGCAAACAACAGCAGCAGCAGCAGTCGTCAATCGTCTGCCTCGCCGGCGCTTAGCGTGTTCATGTAAATTTGACCTTGACACAATTTGATTTCATAACAGAAAAGCAAACAAATAAGGCGGGGGCGAAGCCAAACGAAGAGGGGAGCGGACGCAGAGGCGAAGGAGACAACGTGAGCATGTGTGACGACGCCGACGACAGCGACAATAATACAGATAAAGCGACAAAGAGAGCAAGAGAGAGAGAGAGAGCGCGCGTCGACGGCTCGTGTAATAACTCAAGTGCGGGGCCAAACTTTAAAGCGCAGTCAACGTCGACGTCAGCGTCGCAGCTGAGTTTGACAACGACGCACAGCTAGAATCGCATGCTCTGAACTTTAGCTATGTGCAAACATATATATATATATAGTATATATGCAAATATGTACACAACCATAATATTGCACAATGAAGCAAATATCAACAATAATAATAATATAAATAATAATAAGAAAAATCAATAATGCTAATAAAAGACGGCGAGAATTTAACAATTCAAATATTGAATTGCTTGCGTTCAGCAGCAAAAATAGAAAATCAAAGTTCTAATGCCGACAATTTTTGAGTCATTTGGAATTCTAGACACGATCCCAAAGCCCAAAACCGTGCCAAGTTGGCTGCCAAAAACCATGGGCTAGACAATGGATTCCCTAATTAATTTAAATTTTGTTCGCCTTTAAATCTTATTTAATTTCTATAATTAATTGCTTAACACATCGAAAAAATCGTAATGGCATGCGCTTAAATATTTGCGGCACGTGGAAGCATTTCATAAATATGCATAGAATGATTCTTAATGAATACATGATTTTAAATACAATGTCATGCTGTTTGTTATTTTTATATTTTCATTACCTTAAAACACACTTAAAAAAGGAATAACTATTTTTTATTTAACTTATTTATATTTGGTGTATAATTAAATAGGCTATAAAAGCGGGTTTATGGCTTATTAAATGCCTTTGAAGTGTTCGTATTTGGCTAGAAGTCTTGGTAAAAGTAACTATGAATCATTCTCTATAAAACTAAAACGAAGAAAACAACTTTTAAAAATTATGCAAGAATAAATTAAACATGATATGGATTGGGAATAATCTTTCTCATCGATTTCTCTTATTGTAGCTTTACTGTAGCCCAAAAATCTCTTAAGCTCAGCGCTTCTTCTATTTTAGATCAATATTACTGAAAAAACTTGCACTCAAACAAAAGACTTAGGACACAAACTTGAATAAACCAGAGCAGATTTCTTTATAGTTTTCCTTATTGTTGTCTTTCCTGTTCTAGACCACTTCCATGTAATATTATATCATAGCCAAATACAATCCCATTCAAACAAAAGACTTAAGCCACAAACTCGCTCATTATAGCCTTTTGCCAAAAAACAAACGTCAACAATAATAAATATTTTAATTGGATTTCGAAAGTGAAAAGCGACAGATTTGTATAACGATCTGACAAGATTTCGAGCATCCACAGCACAAAAAAGGAGCCAGCCAGACTCTTCAAATTGTTTTGTTACTGTTGTTGTTGATCTTAAATTGGATTCTCGTTGGCTGCCGCATTCTGAATGTTTAAGCCGCATTTGTCAAAGCTGCTTCCCCATTCTCCATTCCATTATTAAGACTGTGGGCGTTGTAAATACGTGTGTGTGTGTTTGTTGTTATTGTTGTTTGGTTACTCAATTGTGAAGTGGGAACAAAGTGAAGGGAGATTGAGAATATAGCCTGTCTGGGAATGCGTTCAAATTTGGGCGGCACGTGTAAAAATGCTGTTCCTAATTGATAAAAGCAAATTGAGGAACTGCGCAAACCATAATTAATGGATATTTACAAAAAACCTATCAAAAGCAGCCCAACAATAAAGTAAAAAAAAAAAAAAAAAATTGCCCAACAGTTAACATTTACTTTGGTCTGTGAATTGTGCACAAGGTTATCAAACAAGCAGCAACAAACAACAACGAACAGTGAGAATTAAATTGAATGCAATTATAGTTTTCATTGAAACACATTTTGGGCGGCCTTTTGGGTTACTAACCGAATGCAATTTGGTAAATTTTAATTCATATTTTGCACTTTAAAATTTCAAGTTTTCGTTTTTTTTTTTTTGGGCGCGTTTTTATAATTGGCAAAGAATCATTGCCCAAAGCTGGCCAGAACATTTATTAAATGCACCTGCTCTTAAGTGTTTAATAAGATAATTGCATTATTATAATGCTCCAAGCACGATTATAAATGGTTGGCTTAAATCGAGCTGAGTTTTTTTTTTTGTTGCTTCTTAAAGTGATTGGTTTTGAAAAAGAAACCAAAAAAGTAATTTTCTAAATATTTGTTCAATCATTAATTTATGCAAATTGATAATATCGATGATAAATGAGCTGAGAATTTATTTTTAATGTTATAAATAAAATATGTTAAAGATTTAATGCGTTTAAAATGCATTAGATACAAGAATCTATTCAAAGATAAAATATTTGCTTTAAAATATAGTTGAAGCAAGTTTTAATAAAAGTGAATTAAACAATAGGTTATAAACTTTAAAGGTAAACATTAATCACAAACAATTAATGTCTGGATAACTTTGCTGTTTTTTTTTCTTTCTTTTGTTTTGTTTTTTTGCTTATTATACAATTTTGTGTATGAAGAAAATTAGTCAAAGATCATAAATTATATTTCTTCACATGCCACATGCAGCATTTTCTCCCACCCTCAAGCATTCAAGCTGCAATTGCAACTGAAGAAGAGACAACAACAACAACAAAGGGACAACAACACAAAATCTGTTTGTGTATAATGATGGTAATGATGATGATGTTCATAAAGTGCGAGAAACTTTAACACAAAACAAACAAATAGTAAACAAGTTTATGCAGGCGCGGGCTGTGCTGCTGGGGGCGTGGCAGGGTAGGCAACTACAAAAAATTAATGTTCAACAAGTTGTCACGCACCATGTTATTGCTGTTGTTGTTGTTGTTGCTTGTTACTTAGCCTAGATAAGTTGTTTAACAAAAAAAACAAAAAAAAATCCAAGTTTTTTTTGCCAAATATATTTTGGAATATTCATGTTGATGTTTTTTTTGTTTTACCTGTTTTGCAGGCGCATCCATCGTTGACAAATATGTGAGATATATATATATATATATGTATATATAGATGTGTAGAGTAAAGATATGGATAGATGGTTGGAGTCACTTATTGAACACTTTGCGCCTTTTATGTGCTTGTTCGGAGGGCGTTTGTTTAGTTTTTGTAAGATTTTTATTGTCAACTTTGTTTTGGGTTATTTTGTATCGTTGTTGTAATCTTTAGATGTAATTGGCTTTTGAAGGGCATACACTTTAGCTGTTGTTGTTGTTGTTGTTTTTCTCATTTATTTATGTGTGTCACTTATCGTTACTTTTTATTTGTCGCTTTGATATTTTTTTTTCTCTCTGCGTTATTTCCTTTTTTTGCAATAAAAATTGTTGAATGTTTTTTGCGAAACTTGGTTGGCGGCATATAAGTAGAAACAAATGGAAACAACTTTGTCTTGCTTTGCAACTTGTTCTTGTTACCGTTATATTCGCATTGACGTTGTCGTTATCGTTGTTGTTGTTGTTGTTATTCGTTGCACTTCAACTTTTAGGCAAGACTTGGACAAATTTTCGCATTCCCAATTGCATATAAACAAACTAGTTGGGATTTTTCGAAAAGATTTTGCTCGTATGTTTTGGCTCAAAACTAAAATTGACTAACTGAATGATAGCTGGCTGGCTGGCTGGTTATCTGCTGCTGCTGCTGCTGCTGATTCGCGTGCACACTCCGTTGCGGCTGTGCTGAGACTAACTGAGACGCCAGCGGCCCGACAGCTCAAGTATTAAAAAGCATTAAACATTACCATGCATTGTTGTTGTAGTTACCTTTGTGGTCGTGTGTGCTTGTGTTTGTGTATATGTGCTGGCTTTAGCGTAGACCCCAAACGATACTGCCAGTGCCAGTGCCAGAGCGAGAGGGAGAGAGAGACCCACAAGCTAAAGATCTGAACTTTGTGTTAATGCCAAAACAGCAAACGTAGCACAAATATTTTTTTCAATACTTTTTTTGTCTCAAGTGCTGGAATGGGAAGTGGCAGTGGGTGGGTTGGGGCAACAGCCGGCACGTTGCAGAGTGGGTGGTGTTAGAGCCACAAGCAGTTGCAGCTGATAGTTCATAGTCTTCATGCAGAACAAAAGCGCCCAACAAGGTCATTTTTGCTTGGTTTCCGTTTTTTTTGTTTTTAAAGGTTTTCGTTTGTTGTTGTTGTTGTGTGTGTGTGTGTGCTTTATTTGATTTATGCGCCGCAATTGCGTAATGCATTTTTAATTGTCAGCGTAGCAAGGCAGAAGTCTTTTTCATCTTTGCGGCACACAAAAAGAGATGAGCAAAATCTTACATTGCTTTTATTGCTATTCATTGTGAAATTTCTGCTGCTGTTGTTGTTGCTGTTGTTGAGCACGTACGCAGCGAAGAGAGAGGAAGAGAGTAAAGTAATTGCGACCTTGACACATTTCCCACAGTGTTGACTGATGTCAACGACCCAGTTGATAGTTGTTGCTATGCAAATGTTAAATGTAAACAAAAGACTCAGGCAACGAACTTGCTTATTATTACCTACAAACTACGCCATAACTTGAACATAACGTCTATCGATTATGCTATTATTTGTAGGTTTCCCATAGTTTGCGAAAGCAAAGAAAGTCTTTGCAATATTGTGCAAATCTAAATTAGATCACAGCTAGCATAGACCCAAACTTGCATTGTCGGCTAACCGCAAGTCTTTCTAAATAATTTCCATTATTGTGCTCGAGTGCGCGCTCCATTCAGATCTTCAGACTTTTCAAATTACGCTTTTTCGTAATTTGCAGTTTCTTGCTGTTGTTGTTGTTTTTGTTGTGTTTCCTAATCGCAACATCAAAAGGCGAACAGCCAACAGCAAAAGTGAAGCGAGCTGCAAGTTTTGTAGGAAAATTGTAGGAAAATCACAAAAAAAGAGTGGAAACTTAAAACAAGAAGTCTTAAATAAGCTATGCAAGAATGTATACAACAGTTTTTAAAGGCATGTTGTTAAGGAATTATGCTGGAAAATACTTAAAAGGAACTTTAAAAGAAGTTTCCAATACTTGTTTCAAGCTCGTTTTTAAGCATTTTTATAAGAATTTTGTGGTATGCATATATGCTAATTCGTTATAGTTTACACTACTCTCAAGCAATCAACCCAATTTAGGTTCAACTCAACTTCAATTTCGCATATTTAACAAATACAAACACAAATACATTATCACACATTGCGTGAATTTCATAATATATCAACTGAGAGAGTAGCAACAGTTTGGGAAAACCCCAGCAGCTGCCTCACACAGCCAACTCCCTTCGTTTTGCTTCTCCGAACACATTCGTTTGTCGTTTATTGTTTATCATTCCGAATGTTTCGTTTTATTTGTTGTTGATTTCCAGTTTTGTTTTATTTTCTTTTTTTTTTTGTCAATGACTCGACGCATTTTCCCGATCGCCAAGCATTTGCGTTTTAGCTTAATTCAATATTTAGCCAAGAGAGAGACTCTAATTTTTAACCCCTCAGCACGTAGCATGTAGTTAAACGGTTCGGTTAACGTTGAGCTGCAAATTATTGCTAATTTTTTTAGTTTTTTGCACGCGACTTAAAATTGCTTGCCAAAATATTTGCGCCATCTAAGTGGAGCAGCAGCAGCAACAGTTGACGGCCATCAAAATGGCCAATGCCAGCAAACAACACGCCTCAAGAGAGACAAGAGTTGCCAAAAAGACCCCCCCCCCCCCCCTCCTGTTTAAGAACCTTGAGCCTAACTTACTGCATGCAAAATGCAAATATATATATGTATGTAATAATATTTTTCCTTTGGCATTAATGTCACTCAGTTTGGGTTGCAAGCGCTGGACAAGATTAGCAATGCCTGGCGCACATGGTGAGGCGTTTAAGACGCTTTTCAAATAAATGCCAACGGCCTTGTTGTTGGCTTATTGTGGACTTTGAGGCACCATAACCAGCTGTGTGCTTTGGATGATGGCGGCTTTAATTACAGTTATTCTGGTTAACGGTGTCGCGCGCCTTTTGCACTGACATTTGCATAGATCAACAGCAACAACAGCAAAACGCAAGACCAAGTTCGTTGCCTAAGTCTTTTGATTGACTAATCAGTACGCCAGGGTGAACAACTGTTATACATACTTAAGTACATAGAAACAAGTACAGTTAGTAGAGGGTCAGCAACTGTTATACATGTTCAGTAGAAAACGGTTTTTAATTAAGAACTGTTATACATAAAAAGTGTTATATCAAAATACAATATACAAATGTTATGAATACGTAATTAAGTGCATCAACTATTTTTAATAAATAAATATTTAATAAATAAATAAATATTTAATCTTTAATTGTTGACATAGTTTCTTTGGTTATTTAATTGCCAACAATTATATAATGTTCTCATTAGTTTATCCTTCAAATAGTTAATGCCAACCATTTAGCTTTCCTCCCAGCCAATTGTTGTTGTTTGCCACTTTTGAAGGGCAATCAATTAATAAGCAAGCTACGAAAACACAAAAACAAATTCAACGTAAATGCTAACCACGGTTGAAGGTTTCGTTGTTTTTCTTTTTTTTTTTTTGGTTTTTTGATATTTTTTTTTCAGAGCCAAGCAATTTTATGCATATCAATGTAAATAATTTGCAAACATTGTTAGTGTTGTTTTTTGCTAACCAAAATATGAAGCATGCCTCAGCAAATGTTTCTTCCTTCTGTCACACACACACACACATACACAGCTGTTGTTGTTGTTAATTTTCATGCATGCCAAGCATAAATTTATTTATTATTTATTAAACATATTTATACTATTTAAAGCTAAGCGTGCGTCGCCAATCGATTTGCAAATATGCAATATAATAATAAAATTCATGCGTTCAATAACCGATAAGCAAAGCGACATTGATATTGTTAGCTCTACCCCTTCCCTATCCCCCCTCTTTGCCACCCTCACTCCTCACGCCTAATCTTTGGTAATTGCTTTGGCAATGTTACAATTTGAATTAAGCGAAAAAAAATTGATTTTGTTATTAAACACTTAAAGCATTTGTTATTTATTTTGTACAAATTGTTGTTCCTGCTCTGTTGAAGAGCACAGCGAAGCAATAACAACAAACTGCCCGCTTAATGGCGTTCTTCATCTATGCGTATACTTAATATTATAACGACCTTCGCTCGCGGCTAAGGTTGTGGCTTCAAGAGAGAGGGAGGGGCAAGAGGTGGCGTTTAGGTGTTTGGGGGCAGCATGCAGTCGCCAAAGTTTGTTTTTTTCAGTCGGCTGGACACGCACCCAAAATGCGGAACTGGAAGCGTCTAAAAAATGAATCTGCCCTCGATGAGGAATTTTTGTTGTTGCTCTCGCTTTGTCTTTTGCGCACCGGGGCTGGGCTTATATTGTTGATTAATTACATAAATCAGTTAGTTAGTTAATGGCGCCTAATGTAAAACACTTCCACATCTAGATACAATTCCGCTTCCTCGTTTCAATTAGACTTCAATTGTGCAGCGAAGCGTAATCAGAAAGCTGTCATCATTAAGCAGAAACACACACACACACACGCACACACACATACGCAGCAAAGTATTTATTCGATTCCCACGCCAATATTTCATTATTCAAACCAATTAATTGCAATCTTCACTTGACAACAATAACATCTTTCAAAACCAAAAACAACTTCAAGTTTTAAGCTGTTCTACAATCATTTGTTTGCTTCTAGTTGCCAAGCAATCTAAAGAAACCCCCCCTCTTCTCTTCTTCTGAAAAAGGGCCACACTCTGCAAGCTTTGGTTTTCATTTAGTTGTCTGATTTCATGTCAGGTGATTGCAATAATGCAAATACTGCAAATTCATTGCAATTACGTGCGGGCCATGGCCACTTGAGATAAATCCCCCTTCCCACTCCCACCCCTTTGATAACCTCCCCCTGTGTCATCGCCTAATCGAAAATGCTACAAAAATTAGTTGGTTACATGTATTAATTATTCAAACTGTGCAACAACAACAAAAACAAAAAAGAAGCAAGACATCTCGATAGGGAGCGAATAACATGTGAAGCAGGTGTAGGCTTGGACTGCAGCTGTTGCTGCTGCTGATGGCAACTGTTGCTGCTGTTGCTAGGTAATGCTAATTTACACTAAGCTGCAATGTTTGCGTGAACCTATGAAAGTTTATAGCATGCCAAAGCATTTGTTGTTGAGTGTAATTTGTAACTAATTCGCATTTGAAATATGTGTCATTTGGCCAATGTTGTTGCATCTGTTAAGTTATGAATTCAAATGTGCAACTATTGCTGACACTTTTGGCCGTAACTATCGATGTAGTGCATCAGCAACAGATGTGCCCCAGCAGCAATAGCAGCAACAGCAACAACAGCAAATTAGACACGATTGTTGCCAAACACGATTCAAGTCTAAAAATCTATATGTATATACTCTTAGATGACGCTGCAAACTTTGCAATTCATTAAGCGAGCGGGATTTGGAATGATATTCATCGGTTACCCTTTTTGTTTTTGCTGTGCTAATTGGTCTTAAATTGTAGTTAGTTTAACTTGTTGGGGGGGTGGTTGAAAGGGTGAAGGGGTGCTGCAGCTTGTCTAGGGCACAGCTGTGCACATTTCAAATGTAGATTTATATTTATTCTGTCTATGGCACAGCTGGCAGCGTTTATCAAACAACCCCCCCTTGCTACCCTTGCCCATCTATTGGCGTTGTCAAATACACAAATTATATATCTCAATCATTGAGAATTTAACTTTGTTCGCTTCGCTCAACCTTGGAGCTGCAAATCGAGCTGTGCTTATAATGAAATTACAGCAACTGGACAGATGAAATCCCCTCGCGACACAAAATATTTGATGATTCAATAAAATGCAAATTTGTACAAAAATATTTGGAGTTTTTTTGTATGTTTTTTTTGCTGTTTTTATTACTGCGAAATTCTTGTGCGCATTCTTAGAAAATCTCGCAACTGGCGCCAACAAAACCAAAACACACAAAAACAAAATTAATTAATTAAGTTTGTTGTGCTTAAGAACTAATTCAAGCCTTTGGCCATAAATAAAGTTATGAAAAACGAATCACGTGAATAAAAAAATTAGCAGCTATAAGATAAACTAAAAATTCTTGTTTTTTTCAAGCGTGACGCATTTTTTTTGTTGTTTTTTGTTGGTCAATGAACGCGTTCGATTGTAACTTGATATCCAGTTTTAGTTTTTCTATTTAACGCTGCGTATGCTTAATATTTTTGAAAAGTCATCAATGTATATAATTAAAATTGTGAATAGTTTGTTATTCGTTGTATTTATTAAAATAATAAATTGCTACCAATAAGCATAAAGACTTCACAACTCCAACTTTAAATATATAAAATTATGATTTTATTTTTGTTTCGTTTTTTTTTTTGTTCCTTTTACTACTTGCCTTGTTAGCTGCTGTGTTTTTCACTTAAATAAACGTTGCAATATATGTGAGATTGCCTCATGCACTTTACACTGAGAGTCACGCCTTTTAAAAAAGGGTTTTTATTATTTTTAAGTTGAAATTTCGTTATACGATTACTTTACAACATTGCGCGAAAAAAATGTTGTGATGAGCCGCCGTACGCCGGGCAATGACAATTGACAACTGTCATTCAGTGGGACGACACTCGACGCTGTTAATGGCCAAATAAACGCAACAAACTTTAAAATACATACATATATATTTTTTTTGTTGTTTTGCTTATGGATTTGTCAAACGGCAGCTCATCAATATTTCATTTAATTTACATTTAGCTATGTACTTGTACGTGCACGAGCTTCTTTATTGCTGCTTAGAGAGGGCCGCTACACCGAGTCAGTCTAGACGAGGGACAGCGCCAAGAGCGCAACGAATTCTTTTTGCCTTGCATTCCGTTTGACGATGACGATGACGTGCACCCGATGACGTGGCAACAACTGTTTGCCGCACGTACTGTCCAAAAAGCCAAAAACCAATTCCAAGTAACAAGGTTTGAGTTGATTAATATACGACTAGAAGATACCCTAAACTATTGTCTTTACCTAACAGAAGGATCATTAAAGAAAGAATTTTCATTCAAGTTCTTTCTCCAATCTCTAGATCTAAAAGTCTTTAAGATCGAGAACTGTTAGATATACATATGCTAGGGCTGATCAATGACATATACTCCTCTATTGGCAATGTGTATAGGGCATTCAAAAAATCGACTTTTGCTTCAATTTACGATTACGTGCCAAAGTTGTCAATGTGAGTGGGCTATAATGGTAATTGGTGCGAGGAGAGCGGAGAGAGGTGTAGCAAGGGGGGTTGAAGAGCTACCAAAAAAAAACAACACTTTACTGCCTATTAGCAGCTTGCTGCAGAGGTCAGCGTATTGTAAGCAATCTAGAAACGAGCAACAAGTTCGTTGCCTAAGTCTTTTGTGTTAAATTGCGATCGATTTGTGTGCTGCATTACCGGAAGTTAATTGGCTTTATACGTAGGTTGTAGGTGCTCAAACTAAAGGGTATACAAAAAGGCAACACAAATTTACAAAAGCAATCGCATTCATTTATATATTTATGGGAAATATCGTAAATTCTCAAAAGATATCAAGATCAGAACCGCATTCCATGCTCAAATCAAATGAGTTATGTTATAAGTTATGGTTTGAGAATGATTCACACGTAAGCTTTGACTTATTTGAATAGCCAATTCTTGTTATATAATAAACATTAGACAATTTTGGTCATTTGATTTGCCATTTTAGAAAGCTGTTCTCAAATGCTCAGATGCCCCATAAATGGTGGGTCGCATCTAAAATTCTAACGATTATGCAAAGTGCTTATTATATAATACAGCTAATGATTATTCAGTGTGTGTGTGTGTGTGTGTGTGTGTGTGTGTGTATGACTTTGTAATTCAGTGCACGATTGAAAATTGCACATTGTTCATTCATAAATCTCAATGTTAATGTATCAATTTCTAGATATTGCCAATGAAATCAAAGCTAAAACCAAATTTCAACATTTGTTTCTATAATTAATTGTGCTTTTATGCAAAAACAGAAGCATGAACATGAAATCAAAAACAGTAGCAACAAAAAAAATTAATTCTCAACACCATTTGATATACTTACTCAGATAACATTTAAGCAGGCCAAACACACACACACAGAGACACGGGGAATTAGCTGGTCAGGGTTGTTTGAAGCTGGTCACACTGCTTCCTGTTGTAGTAAGGATGACATTGAACTTCCTCGCAGCACGTAGCCTTAAACAAAAGCAACTTAAACAACACATTAAATAAAATATGGGTAATTGTGTTTTGTGTAGTTTTGCTGCGGTCGTTTTTTTTTTTTTCTTTATCATTATGCTGACAATTATTGTTAAAAGTTAACAACAAATTGCTGTCAGTTCTAGAAACAACAGCCCAAGCCCAACCGAAGGTTTCTTACCTCATTAGAAATTCTCAAAACACTTCAACTAAAAAAGCCATCGGCATTGTTATAGTCGTATATACTTTATGCTCCATTTGGAGGCACCTTGCATGACAATATTATGAAGAGTATTCAAATGAACTTTTTACGAATGCATAACTCAACTTAAAAATAGTCAAAACATATCTTAAATATATATTTATTTTAAAGCATAAGCAAAGTTTTTTTCATGTTAGTTAATTATTAAGTAGGTTTTCTCTTAAACCCTTAAAACTTTCCACAATTTTCCAGATTAAAAACACTTTGCGGGTGGTCAGATGAGCGTTTGAAGATAGAGTAGCATCCAAGTGTTGGATGGATTGATTCAAAGCGTTCATAAATAAGTGATTGACAGCAATGCGGAACCAGAGATTACGGCGAATGTGCCGCCAAAGCAAAGAGAGTACGGCGCCCGGAGCAACAACGCCCCATTGCCACACGTTCGGTTCGCAAATTTCAACGATTTTGCAGCATTCCCATGTGATGACAGCTAAAATAAAGCGTCAACAATTAAGGCTAATTCGACAATACGCATTTGATCAAGCAACGTTTGCTTCGCCTGCTGCCGAAACATTTTCGAACAAAAATCAAATAATCATTAATCACATAACTGGCTTAGTAGGAGGAGAAGGAGAAGGAGGAGAGAGAGAGGTAGAAGGGAAACTGATTCCAGCTTGCTAAGCTAATTATTTGTCACACACACACAAGCAAAAACACAGCAATTAACTAATGAACACCACGCGACCCGAAGCTGTGGGCACTTTGTGCATTGTGCCGCCCCAAAAATTTCAAAAGGCATTTGACCCGGAAGTGCGTTTTGCCTCTTGCCTGCAGTTACGGAGCACTTCCATTTGCATTAGTTAATAGAGCATAAACAATAACAAGCTCTTAGGTATACCCTTGAAGTTTGTGTTTGTATATAGTTTAGCAACTATTATTGTTGTTAACTATAAGCTTGTATAGTTCGTATTTCGTTTATTATATTTTATTTGCTGCGTTTGCATTGTTTATTAATAGCTGCAAAATGATGCTGACAGCTGCTATTGTTGTTGTCTCCAGTTATTGTACACTTTGTTGCTAATGTTATTGTCAGTGGCATCGACACCGCCATCAGTTTTATTGTTGATTCTGGTTTCTCAAAAATCTCTGTGTATTGTTATTAAAGTGTGAAATTGAAAAGTTGAGATTCGTTTGCCAAAGATTTTGTCTTTTATAGTCCACACAAGATAATTAAATAACATTACATAGTTATTTTGATACAATTGTTTGTATTCAGTAACTTCCGCATTTTGTTGTGCTTCAAACTAGATCTTTAGAAGATATAAAAAGTAGATTTTTTATTACCCAAGAATAATTGATTTATGTTCTATTTGATTTATTACAAACTTAAGGTTCTTTAATGCACTGTTTTATTAGCAACAAATACATTGAATTTTATTAACTTTATGTGTTCATCTTTTGTTTCTACTTTAGCTGGTTTTTATACAATATGCCATTAGATTATTTTTAGAAATTCAATCTACAGACATCGAACAGTTTAATGCTATTTTTAAAAAACAATAATTCACCAAACCGAATCGGGTTTTTCTATTTATAATGGCTTGCAATTAGCTTTAGCTTTAACTTTAACTTGGCCTTATACTTCCGCAATTGTGGGAAGCCACAAAATAAGGTTTATGTACTAAACATTTAGCTTAGGCATTTTGGCAGCTAAATTAGATGATATAAAACTTGACTTTGCTTAGAACTCAACTAGCTATGGCATTTAAGGCCTTAAATAAATGGCCATAAAATGTTTAGGTCAAGTGTGCACACGATTTTACTTCTTATTTTTTATTTATTTTTTATTTTGTATGCCTAACGACAGTCCATTATTTTTGTAAGCGCAATTACGCAATCGATGCTTAGGCATTTATCAAATTAGGTATCGATTTCAGTTGACAAAATCGGTTGTCTTGTGGGAGTTCGATAATATTATGTTCATTTGTGTTAGTTCTTTTGAATCATTGGTTCTAATTGACTGCTCAGGTATAAGAATTCTAAAAGTTTTACAAACGCCTCTGCCATTTAAAAGCTTTACAGCTATTGTGAAGTTGACAAGTTGGTCAATGGGTTATTATGATAATGAACTCAATTACGGCACCAACAAAAGTTTTAAGCCATAGCCGGATGACCGCCAGCAAGCTGTTGTAATTTGCTTGGCCTTGGGCCTTGGGCCAAGCTTGGCAGATTTCACACAGCTAGAGAAACTCCGTTTCGGTTTCTATATTTCGGTTTCTATTCGAGTACGATTATAGTATTCTGCCTTACACAATGCCAACCACAAGACAAAGCAAACACAAATAAACAAGAAAAAGCCGAAGAAGAAGACACAAGGAACAACCACAGCTGGCCAGGGCTGGAGGTCAATTGGATTTGATCGGGTTAGCTTGAATCAAGTTTACATAAGGCCCAGCTAGACAAACAGGTCATAAATAAATCAGTAGCTACCAAACCATAAAATTATATTTTTATTACTAAGCATTGCCCCAGCTATTAATTAAGAGCTTCGAGTTAGGATACTTCTTGCTTGCAGGTGCATGAATAGCCAACAGTTCACCACAGGCACATCCAAATTGAACTTCAAAAAAATCCAAACGAGTTCAAGTACACATTGACATGCTTGAAGGCGAACTAGCTGCAGAAAATTCTTTAAGCAATTATGCAGATAAGTACACAAAATTATGTTTTTCAATGGCCAATTATAAGAGCCAATATAATTTGGCAAATCTTCGGTTTGCTACTTGAACAGACTGCAGAGAGAAAATGAAAACGTTTGCGCCAACTGCTAAAGTAGTTATTCAAGTTATTCAATTAAACGCATTTTCGCTCTGTGTATGTACCATGTTTAAGACGAGACGTATTGCTACTGTAAAGTGGTGGCGCTCACCAGTTTATTGAATTCGCATGCCAAGAAATCAATCAACAAAATTGTTGTTAGGTATTAGGAACGAGCATTGTCATGTGCGGCCTTCATTAAAATCAAACAAAATTTATGCAAACTTGAGCCATTTGATAGTAATAGCTGTCAAGCGGAATCGGAATCGGAATTGTATGCCAAAAATGCAAATGGAGACTGAGGAACTACCTCGAAAACGTCCAACGACACCCGCGCCAAGTGCCAAATGTGGCGACAATTAGGCTTAACGAGTGGCCGAGCAACTAACTGGCTTAGAGATAAGCCCATACCGTAATGGCATAACGAATTCACGCTAATATCAAGTAGATGCTGGTCAGGGGCAGGTTATTATAATTAGCGGACAGTTTGTTATCGTTAATTTAAAAAAAAAAATACCACTCTATATCGATATGTGCTGTATGCCGATAGCTAGGCACTTCATACATCGTGTACGTAGCCCTGGCAATATTACATCTCAAATTGCGATTACTTATTGCAGTGTGACCAAACTTTTTTTTTGTAAATATTCGTTCAGAGAAACGTGCTACTCCGATCTAAGTGAAATTTAAATAAGGGCAAAATGACTGTGAACAATAAAAAGGAGCTTATCCTTTGCGATTATTGCAATACCCAAAAAGATGCCACCCAAATCTACTCAGCAAAGAAACATTTTGCCGGCTGCAAGATACCTGATATTCTACATATCATCACACGCCGCAGCGTAAGTACAGTCTACTAAAACGAACAATTATGCACATAATGTATATAATGTAACACTGTCAAATTAGATTCCGTCAACAATTCGCATTAAGCTGTGCAGCATATGCGCTTCGACTTTGCATGCCGCAACTGGCACCATTGCCAAAGCCGATGAAATTGTCGCAAAACTGCTAAGCGGCGTTTCTGGCAAAAAGCAAAATGATGAAGCTGGTGTTAAGACAGACGCAAATATAGAAGAAGTAATCACAATTACTGGGGTGCCATCTGTTGGTCAATTCCCAGCTAAAAAGCCAGCTATTACAACAAAAACTTTGACAAACACACCAACTGCTGCTCAACTTACTTTGACCAATGGAACACCAACGTCGATCCAGCAGCCTGGAAAAGCAAAGGTGCCAAAGACAAGCACACCAATGGCAGCTCCATCAACTCCAAGTAAACAGCCAAGCTTGGACACGACTCTTCAGAATGTTGTCAAGCTAACGCCTGCCAACGACGAGCCAAAAAAGACGAAAGCCTTTATTCAGTTGTTTGGAACAAGTGTTAACAAAACTTTTGGCAGTGATGATGAAGATGAGGCGGACGACGACGATAATGAAGATGATGAATTGATAAAGAAGTCAGTTGCTAAAAATATTGCAAAGAATTTTGAATGTAAAAATTGCGATTTCACGTGTATTTATCCTGTTGCAATGAAGAAGCACTATAAAGAAATGCACGGCCAAAAGCGTCCGCGCGTCTTTAATTGCCTCAATTGTGCCAAAACATTTGGTCGATTGGTTACTCTCAAGACACATCTAAAGGAACACGGTTTGGTTGAGGAAACGAATGACAAACCGAACGCTGTGCCAGAGTTGGCAACGTTGACCGCTTTGAAAGCTATTCCTTCAGCTAATGGTGATGATATAAGCTTTAACGTAGCGGCCACCCTCTCTTCTACTCAAAAGTTCACTGTGAAGGAGCAAGTTAAAATGCAATGTGAGATATGCCACTTGGAACTCGCACAAATTAAAGCCCTTCACGAGCACATGTCCACCGTTCATTCCATTGAGCGTCCAAAACTGTTCAAGTGTGAGCTGTGTCTTGTGTCATTTCTGCATAAGTGGTCCTTGGATCGCCACACAAAGAAAAAGCACGGCACCGAAGAGGATACCACAGACATAGAAGCTGCCAAAACAGGAATGGTGCGTCGCCTCACAACTGAAATAAATCCTACTAAGCCTGCAAAAATAACGCAGAGGCGTAAAACAGTTGCTGTTGAGCTAATTGCAGCAAAGGATTCCGAAATCAATGTAAGCAAGAGCTCGCCAGTTAAACAGAAACAAAAAAAGACGCTAGATATGATTAATGAGGACTTTGATGATATTTTGGAAAAGACCTTTGACGAAATAGTTGAGGAGCCAATAGAAGAAGACTTCAAGGCAGAATCAGCATCCCCTAGCAAGAGCAAAGCAAAAGAGACCAGCCAACTGGACAAATCTACAACCGCTACGCCCAAAAAGCAAAAGTCAAGTTTGCTAGATGAATTTGCTTCGGGCGAGTTGTCGGCTTCGCCAATCAAACAGTTGCCCAAGGAAAACGGCAAAGTCGAAGGTGTTAAGTCAAAATCGCCGATCAAAAATAAGAAGAAATACATAACGGATCAGGACATGCTTGATTCTACAACAGTTATAGATGGCACACCAAAGAAGTCAAACAAACGCAAGTCTGACACACAACTGGAGAGCTTGTCCCAAGATGATACAGCCGACATCACAGCTAATGAATCGAAGACCCAAGAACTTTCAGATTTGGAAACAATTGATTTAATGGACGAAATCAATAGCAACGTCAAGCCGCACAAGCGTGCCAAATTGGACTCGATCAACGAATCGGAGCTAAGCTGCAACATATGCACCAAAGTGGTGCCATCCCGCAAGCGTCTGGATTCCCACATGCAAAAGCGTCATGCCACACAACTCAGTTGCCCCAATTGCAAGTCGAACTATAACAATAACACGGAGTATGTCAGCCACTTTGTTAACTGCAATGCTGGCGATGTTTTGCCATGCGGCGTTCACAAATGCAAGAAGAACTTCCAGTCCGCTAATTATCTTAGCTCTCATTTAAACAAAAAACACAATATTAATTAGCCAAAAAGCGGCAGGAGGCAATACTGTTATTACCTTGAACAGTACCCTTTAAATGGGTATTTTTTTTTATTTTTGACCATGTTTTCAATGGTAACTATTTAACCAAATAGAATTTTTTTTTAAGTTTTGTAAAGCCGATAAATATGTTATTCAAACTATATAGTAAGCATTTTGAACTGATTCTTTGTAATAAAAAACGCAGATAAAACATTCTGCAACTATTTTTAAACTGTACAAGAACAATATTTGTAAACCAGATAAATATTAAGTTATAGATTTTTTGATTTAAAACACGTTTCATTGTAGTTCTAAGCATGTATTTGAATTCATTTAACAAACAAAAAAATATATATAAGAACAATATGCACACTGTAATGTACAAGAAGCAAACCAACAATAATTTGAAAGCAGTTCGTCTAACAAAGTACTATTTGTGTCATAAGTTATATCCTAGATATATATATAGTATGATTTATGAGTAGATACTAAGCATGTTACCCAATAAACAATTTACGCAGAACCAGCGCGTAACACAAAAACACACACAACAATTAATTACGAAAACAAATTTTCCCTAATTACACTTTTCTACTTAATGCGTACACTTAATTTGATTTCTATATGATGATGATGATGTCGATGTTCAATGCTGCGTCTTGTCTTGGCTCAAGAGCCCACCTTGCTGTGGATCTCTGCTTGTGCCACCTTCATGACATCAAGTGCACCCTTCTTGATGAGCTGCTCGGCCAGCGTTTGGCCCAGTTGATTGGCCTTCACATAGATGTCACGACTGTAGCACGCATGCTGATAGAGACCACAAAACAGATTGTCCACATCCTCAATGAGTACGGGCAGTTTTAGTTGCTGTGGCTTTGGTTGCTCCTCATCGGCATAGTCGAACATTTGCACTGTCTTCTGCAGGAATGGACACTTGGCGTGTCCCGATTTTTCTTGTGGCGCTTCCAGTCCACTACCCTGATGCATTGATGCAAATGGACACTTGGAGGAGGTCGTTGCATTGTCCGGTTCATCGCCAGTGGCGCGTGCCGGCGTTGGCAACGTTGCTATGTGTGACACCGGACACTTGCCTGCGCTGGCAAATGAGATCTTGGCCTCATTGCTAACGAACGGACATTCGCCCATTACATCCTGGCCAACATCCATCTGCAGCGGACAGTGAGCTGTTGCATTTGCATTTTTGGTATCTGCATCGCCACCGCCAGCCGCATCGCCGCCAGCACCCTGAGAATTGTTATTGTCATGACCAACAACGGGACATTTGCGCGCCAAATCAATGTGTCGCTCGAGCAACTCCTCCATGCTGTAGCCCGTAACAGCGGCATCTTCACAAATGACTGGTGGACTGCCCTGCTGCCTGGGACTATTCGAACTGGAGTCGGAGCCCGAACCTGTACCCGATCCATCGCCATTGGCAATGATCGGTGAACTGTTGCCATTCTTGGCGCGCTTCATGGCAGGCGGTGAATCGCAGCTATTGCTACTGTCCTGATTACCGTTCGTAACTTCGTCCGACTGCTGCTTTTGCTCATTCGCGCTACGTTTGCGTCTCTGCACCTCTGACTCGCAATCATTTAGAGCACAATCTAAATGCTCGCGTATTTCAATAGCACCATCGAGACTCCAAACAGCGCCAGTCAGCGATAAGCCCACTTCCTGCTGCTGTTGCTGCTGCTGCTGCACGTGCTGTCTGTTAATGCTGCTTGGCTCGCCATTTAGATTGCTCCACACAGCGACTGGCGCCGAACAGCCACCGCCAAGCGTTTTGAGAAAGCTGCGCTCGGCCAGAATGCGACACGTGGTATTCAGGCACATGAGCTTCTGCAGCATGGTTAACACTTGGGCATCATTGGCACGACACTCGACCGCCAAGGCACCTTGTCCAACAGCATAGAGCAGATCGCTGGGCTCCAGCACCTGGCTTATACGATTCATCCAGCCCATGCGCACCAGACCTGCCTGTGCCAGAATAATGCCCGCAAACTTGGAGTCCTTGGCATCCAGTTTGGCCAGACGTGTATTCAAGTTGCCACGTATATCACAAACAACTAAGTCTGGATACTGCCGACGGATTTGTGCTGTGCGTCGCAGCGAGGAGGTGCCTGGAAAGACGGGAAAACATGAGTGGAATTGTTACAAGTGCTGTTTCAAGCTTAGGGCTTACCTATAATACTGCCCTTGGGCAGATCCGCTATCGTGTGACCCTTTAGATTCTCGCGCAACACCAACGCATCCCGGGCATCCTCACGCTCCAGTACAGCACCAACGGCCATGCCGGTGGGCAATGCCGTGGGCAAATCCTTGAGCGAATGGACAACAAAATCAACGCCACCATTGCGTAACGCATCCTCCAGATCGCGCGTGAAGAGACTCTTCTCTCCAATCTTGGGCAGTGAAACGTTTAGCACACGATCTCCAAAGGTAGACATGGTATCTACAAAAGATCAATAGTATATGCAAATTAATATTGTTATCTATATGCCAGAGTTTCTCCCATTCCAATTTGCTATCGTTTCTTATGTCATCATAACGCGACTCTTCAATCAAGCGAAAAAAAACACGCACGCGAATTGAGTTTCCCCCGAATGATAGCAAATTTATGTTACTTTTTTTTATCAGCACGCAATCGGAAAAAAACTACTTTATGGCTTATCAGTTCGACACTTTATTTTGCATAGTTTAAGTAGTAGTGTGGTAAGGGGCACGGATATTTAAACGGGATGTTGCGTGTTGCACAAGGCCAAATGGCACTTTAATTGATTAACAATTAAGCATTTATACAGATATAGAAACTATAGGGATGAGATAAAACTGATAAAATTGTAATTTGTTTAATGCAATTATGCTGGTAGATCTTGAAATTAATCAAGTAAAAATTTATATCAATAAAAGTTTATACGATTTCGGTTGTTCAAGCGACTATATTAAAGATAACCGGGTTATGTGTGTGCTTTTAATCTAGTTAAATAATCATTTCAGGTATGCGAAAAAAAAAAACAAAACAACATTAACAACAGACATTGACATTGAACGAATTTTTGGCAAAAAGCACACGCGAAAGAGCCGCACAAAAATAAAAGCAAAAACAATAAACGAAATACGTTAGTTGTTTAACTATTGCTGAAATAATAGTCAAAGAAAGGTTCACGCAATGTTTGTTTAATTGATAAGAAAATTGTAGGTTCGACTAAAACGCGCTCAAGATAATATTGAATAGGTTAACAACAAAAACTCATGAGTCATGATGAAACATAAGAAAATATGTACATATATTCATGGATATGGCACGCTTGCAGAAATTCTATGTAAACAAAAAGGGTACAGATAATTCGTCTGTACTTATCGAATATAAAATGTGTAGAAACTTTCACTTACGTATTTCGAACTTCTGCTTGGGATACAGTTTCTGTAGTCTTCCAATGACATGTTTAGTCTGAATGAGCGCCAACTGCAAGAGAAAGAGAGAGAGAGGGAGAGAGAGGTTGTGCATAAGTAAATGCTAGACGTAAATGAACTGTAAATGAAGAAATGAAGAGAGAGCGAGAGTAAGTAACAGAAATCGCTTCCAATTAGATTTACATTCACTGCTGCTTGTCATTATTGTTGTTGTTGTTGTTGGCATTTGGCATTTTAAATTTTAATAAATAAAACGAGGCAATTAACAAGGTAATTTTAAACATTGAAGCAATTTAGCCTTGATAAAGCGGGACCAGGCCAAGCCAAATGAAGCCAATCTGCGTCAAGCACGACTTACCGAAAGAAATATGGCCAAAGTAATACAACAAACACACAAATCACTTGACGTTGTCTAGAGAGGGGGGAGTGGTGAAGGGTGCACAGTAACAGATGGATATTGAGAGTGCAACAGCTTATTGAGAGAAACAGAGTAATAGCTGTAATATCAAATACACAGCGGAGCAACGGAGTGCGTGAGAGCGCAGTGCGGATCTGAGCTGCGATTGTATAACATTAACCAAAAAAAAAAAAATTACTGCTGCTCGTGCTGTTTTTTTTTTTTTTTTTTTTGATAGCTGGGCAAGCAACAAGTCTTGAAGTCTTGCATAAATGTGTGCGGGGAGGGTAGGTGCGAGAGAGAGACACAGCACGGATACGACGTGCGATGGAATGTGATTGAAATTCAAATGAAAGTTAAAATTGAATGCACATATTCAAGCACATATGTGCATATGCAGATGAGGTCGGATAACTTACCTCGCTTTTGCGTGAACCAACGCGTATAACCTTTTCCTTTTCCTGCGTAGACATCTTAAGTTTCTGTTAATATTGCACAATTGTTACTAAGTAGGCGGGTGTATGTTGGTTTTAGTGAAAGTGTGTTTGAGAACAAGCAGCCCCAGCAGCAGTTAATATTTTTTTGGGGTCAGAACTTGTGCGAGGTATCGACGTAAAACGATGAATGAAAATTTAAATTCACTGGCTACTAAACACACATTCTCGTATTATTGTCACGTTGACTTTGTACTAGACGGTTAAAAGATCCAAAAATTATACGAAATTGTTGGATATTTTACTGGCCGATACTACGTCCGAGCAAAGCGCAATGCAGCAAGTGAGTGGGTAAACTAAATGGCCATGCGACTGGGGCCTTGGCGCTTATGGATAGCGGTTGGGTAAGAGATGGAGATGATATAATGCCTATCGATTAAAAAATACCACACGAGCATCGATGAATGCGACAACAATACGTAGTTTTAACGACAGCTGCGCTTTGTTTACAACTGCTTTAAATCGACAACAGCTGACGTTAAACAATTAGAGGCAAGGCGTATCTGTGGTCATGTTTTTGGTAGGTTTACAAACATTTCGCCGCTTATTTTATTAACGAGTTACTTGATTGTTTTCCACAGTTCATAAGTCGTCCCATGGGGACGCTGGGTAATCGCATACAAGCAGTACGCGATCGCCTGGGCGATGATTTTATTGACAAGCTGGATGAACTGCATCTTAATGCACTACGCACTGGCTTAGTATCTACAGGAGATTTGCGGGAAGCGTATCGTAAAGCACGTGACATGAGCAGCAATCGGAATCGACTTAATCTACTGTGGCTTTTAGGCATCATTTTCTTCATATTTATTGCGACGCCCGTTTTCTACGAAACCATCTCGTTTCTGCTGGGCGTCCGCTGTTTTTTGCCTAACAATCACCTCGTCTGGGAGGCAACTCGACCTATAAGCGACTGTGAGTTTTGTAAGGGCGTTTCTGCCCCACTAATCTTGCCAAATCTGACGCGAGAGGAGTTTGCTCGGTACGCATACTCCTCGCGGCCCATCATTGTGAAGAAAGGTGTTTCGCATTGGCCAGCTCAGCACAAACTTAACTACACATTTATTAAGCAGCTGTATAACAGCATACCTGACTCTCTGGATGCTGTTTGCCAGTTCCAACATTTCAACTCTAATCTTAAGTCTCTGCGAGAAGTCTTGAATATGTCACCAGATCGCGCTAATCTAAGCGAGGGCGCACCCTGGTTTGTCGGCTGGAGCGCCTGCCAGCCCACAGTTCTAGCGGAGCTACGCAAACTCTATCCACGTCCTCACTTTCTTCCCGTCGACGCGGAAATGCCTAATACGGACTTCATTCTAATGGGCTACGAGCAGGGCGCTGTTATGCATGTAAATATCATTAAACCACAATCGAAAAATATTTGATTAAGCATCTCAATGATTTTTCACAGTTGGATTATATACCACGTCTCATGTGGCAAGCACAGCTACAGGGCAACAAAAGCTGGTTCCTCTCCCCGGCGCCGGAGTGCGATCATCAGTGCCAGTCGTTCTTCTTCTATGTAGAGCCGGGCGATGCTGTTCTTGTGGACACACGCATCTGGTATCATGCGAACACCATGCCCAGGGGTCAATTCTCCCTTGCAGTGCAATCGGAATATGGCTAAGGAATATTCAAATCTGATATTAATTTATATGCAAAGTCAATAAATGTATTTCTTCCTTAATTTAAATTTAATATGAATATCTAGTTAATTTAAAAAGCGATTACAATTTCGATAACTGCACAAGTTTCATTAATCGAATACAGTCGATCTGTCAAATAAGTATTTTATTTACGCACAAACGCGCGCATTTTTTGTTTATAGATCAAAAAACATAACTAAGAGCTACAAAATTAAATATCACCATGGACGCCAGTCGAGACAATTTTAATTTTAATGAGTTTTCCGCAAAATGTGAGAAATTCTTTGATCAGAATCCCGTCAACCTGAGGGAACTGTGTGTCACCAAATCAGTAATGAGGCCGGCTGACTTCTTCAAGAGTCTCGAGGAAAATATAGCACCTCCTATAACAATGACTTCGCCCACCAAAGAGCTGGGCACTGTGGAAGAGTATGCCGATCTATTTAAAGTGTTCGACACATATCCAAGCAATTTGCAACCGACGTCAAAAAAGCGTGAATTGCAACGCACAAACTCTACAACGATCAAAGGACCTGATGCTACACAGGATCAATCCATGATGAACAGTCCGAGTGTCTCTTTGGCGGCGAGCGTAAGCCGCCTGGAGGAGCAGCCAAGCGCTGTAAAAGTGTTCAATGAGTACAAGAAGTTTCAGCAGAAACTAGTCCAGGTTCAGGAAGAGGCAACAGCGTTAGCCAATGCGCAATCGACGTACCTCAGCAAGATTGCCCAGTTGGAGAACTTTGCACAGCAGCTAGAGAAACTAATGCCCAGTGAGCGAGAGGCACCCGATGCCTTTACGGCCGAAGAGGAAAACAGGCTAACTTCCATAGCAGATAACTTGAAACAGTTGAACTATTTGCGTGGTCACAGTCTACCCCAGGTGGATTCGAATGCCGCACGTCTTGAAACCTTGGTTGATGTGCTTAATTACACGCTCATGCAAATAACCTGCTATAATAATGCTTAATCATATATGCTTTTATAAATATATAGTTTATTAAATGTTGTTTATTCGCTATATAAATCCTCTTCATCCTCGGTGCACTGTTGCTCCTCCACGCTCTGCTTCAGTTTAGCAATTATTTCACAAAGCCCGACAAGCTTGCGCACACTACTTCCAAAATACTCAACACACTGGCGAGTGGCTAGGGTGCTACTTAGTGCACTTTGTGCATCTGGCTCGGTATTGCCAGTGCAATTGGTTATATGCTGCATGAGCTGCTGAAACTCCACTAATATTTTTACAACAGACTGTTCACATTCTGCATTTACGTGTGCCACATTCGTTGTTGTTGTTGGGGGTGACAGCATATTATGTTGCGATTCAATGTGCAATAGCGTGCTGTTGGATTTCTCTATGATTTCACTTATCTTGTCCACCTGACCTTGCATCGTCTGGCGTGCCGTGACTGCAGTTGGAGTGGAGAATGAGCTTAGCTTATTGCTGTTTTTGATTATAATTACCAAGACCCGACAATACTTCGTCTATTGTTGCCGACATTTTAAATTTTATGTACGTCTGATTGGGGCACAGCTGTCAAAGTAATCGGTATCGCGCGATAAGCACGCAAGAGTCTGTTATCGAATGTCAGCTTATCGCTTTAAACTTGGTTTAACATTGTATTTTATTAAATTTTTTATATATTGTTCAAATTAAATTTGACTCTGTTCATTTAAAATTAGTGTAATCTTTTAATGGTTTTGCATTACATTTATTCATACACATCCTCCTTGTCGGCGACGTATTTGATGATGTCGGCAGGTTTTAGAAGCTTCTCAGCGTCAGAGTCTGGAATCTCAAAGCCGAATTCATCCTCCATTGCCATGATAACCTCAACATGATCCAGCGAGTCCAGGCCCAAATCATTAATGAAGTGCGAGTTGACATTAAGCTGCAACAATAATATGATTAGTAAAACTGTTCTTCACTTGTCTTTTGTTCTTTTCGTTTTGGGGAGCACAAAAAAAGATAAATTCAACTGGCAAAAGCAATTGTGGCCCTGAGCTTGGTCATTACCTTGCTGGGATCGATCTTGTCGTACAACTTCAACACAAGCAAGACTCGCTCGTTAATCAGCTTCAGTGACAATGGTGGTTTCGCCGAGTAATTGCGAACCGATTGCGTTTGCCAGCGACATCTGCTCTCCTGGAATGTGCGCCCCAAAAAGAAAAAAGAACAAAACAAACCAAGTTAGTCGATTCTCGTTACGTTGAGATTACCTTCTCCGCAGTCACTTTGTCGTATGCAGAAACAACTTTTAAGACACGATGTTCAATTTCTTCCATTGTGTTCCTTACCGAATAGTTGCGCGCTCTAAATTTCTGCAATAATGTGAGAAATAATTTGTTTGATAAGGCTGTTTAACCTTTAAAAACAATGCCGGTGGCTATCTGGTATTTTCTTTGACCCCGAGTGTTTTTTTGTTTTTCTTTCTGTTCATAACAATCTTGAATTTGTAACAAAGCAAAGTGATGCAATATTTTTTGTCATACGTAATGTCAGCAAGTCCATCAAAACATTAGTAAATAGATTACATGAGTAAAAGGTAAAACTGTCTTAATTATACCGCAAGCTTGACAGTATAGACAAATTCTTCCCCGTAGAGTTTTTAACAATGAGGTTAGGGCGCAATGAATAACTATTTTACTACGCCGATGAGGTAGGATATGTAGAGATACCGTTGCGCACTTACTTGGGTAAGCTGGGTGCCAATGGCTGGCGCGGCAATCCTGTGCAACATCCTAGACTGTGTCTGAACAATGGCACTGGCGATGCGAACGCTGCTCAGGGCAGCCGCAAATCGGCCGCAGCTACGTGCGACTTGTGTGAACGACATCTTGTGGTTTAACTAAAATGCAAATAATATAGTGTAAGTTTCGAGTGTTTTTTGTATAATGCGTACACGTTTTAAACAATATTTACACCGAATTTCAGTCGAAACGGGGGCTCAGATTATGTAAAAGTTCTGGAGGAGCAAGGCAGCACAGATGTGTTGAATAAGCATCGATACCAACAAAAGTGAAGATAATCGATATTTTTCGTGTAGCCGGTTTACTTTGAATGATTAAATTGAATGTCTGCCTATCAACATGAAAGTAATTGATAAAACAGTGCAGTATGTGTAAATTTGTTAATTTTGTAATGTTATAGTAATGCTTGTTAACTATCTTTTAAAATTCTGAGTAGCATCATAATTGACAAGTTGGCAGGGCTTGTTTCATAAAATATCAGTCTAGTTAACAAAATACGATATGGTGTTGCCACTAGGTTAAATAAATTTAAATAAATACCTTCACTATTATGTTCAAATATTTGAAGGGAGCGCTCGATTAGATTTGACAGAATGACTTAGTAGCTAATAACTTTACAGAGCAATATTTAATCAAACAGCTCAATGCAATTGGAACGAAGATAAGATAAAACAACCACGTAGTATAGTTACGTAACCATGCAATAACCATAAAAGCGCAATAAGATTAATTCAATAAGCGGCACTCATATATATATATACGATTTATATTAACAATATGCATACGTTTAATTGGGAACATAATAAGTACATATTAAATCAATATTACACGCCTCATTGCAAGTAACAAATTACAAAAAATACAGTATAAATCACACGAATAGTATAACAAAACAATTGTCGTTTGATTTAAAGCCATTTGGTAGGTTTCCTTTATTATGTGTTAGTAAATTCCTTATTGACCAGCAATCTGCAAAAGAGAAAAATATACAGTTTACTTATGTTTACATATCGTGTGTGTGTGGTACTTACAACAACAAGATGGCCACTCTTATCACGCACAACGCCGGGCTCAGAGCCGGTCTGGAGTTCGATAACACCACCCTTGCCCTTGACCACATTGTGTTCCAAACTAAAAACAACAAAAAAACAAACCGATTAGTAAATACTTTAAGGGAAAACAAACAGTTGTACTTACGAAGCTCTGTCTACAATAGAGACTATCTGAGCGGTGCCCACTGTATCAATGATGTAGGTGCTAAACTCGATAATGTGTGGAATGATTAGAATCAAATCACCCTTATCCTTTTTAAGATCCAACGGTATCCGTATAACCATCAGATCATCGTTGTGGTTCGTCAACGTAAAGTCAATCTTGTCGAGCGGCAGACGATGCTTCTGCTTGTAGCTCTTGCCATCAAGCACATAGATCGCCTTATTGCTCAGCAGAATAAAGCGTTCGCGAGACTTGTAGCCATGACGATCGAACTTGGTGCAGGCGGATTGATATTTGAGTTGCTCGCTGCCAAAAGTGCTGGCCACAAAATCATTGACACGCTGTATATGCTCCTGGGGTATGCGATCATCCTGGAACCAGTGGGGCACACTGTTTGCATAGTTGTTCTTCTTATTCTGGAACACCTTTTCAGCAAGCACTTTCAATTCAAACTGACGCTTACGTTGTGGCTTCAACTTCTGACGATAAATCCTGGCCAAGTGCAAACGATGCAAACGATGCAGATAGGTAGATGCCTCCTGACAGTGTCCGGGCGCTGAGGGCCAGCTCTTGTCCAGCACCTTGCTGGGCAGCTCCTTGGCCAGTCGCAGCAGCCACATGCGTTTCGCGTTGGCAATGAAATCCTCATTGTAGCCATTGGGCGAATCGTTGCGCGTAATGAATCCCTTAATGAAGGCACGTATTTTGACAGCCGCCTCGCGACGCTGCTGTGCTACCTGCTGGGCCAGTCGGCGGCGGCAGTAACTCTGCAGTGTAATGACCTGGGCACGCAGCTTAAGGTACTTGCGTCGCTGCAGCAGACCCTTCCAGTGCGCCTGTATAATGGCAGCGATTTGATGCTTTTTCGCCTGGTACGCATCCTCCGTGTCGAAGAGGGTGCGCGGATAGCGTATGAAGAGTTTGGTTTCACCCAACTTAAACTGGTCGTGGGTGTAGCCCAAATCCTTGACAAGCAACTGAACACCAGCCTTGGCGCCACCATTGCCCTTGTAGTTGGGCCAGGTGGATTTGCTCAAGCACTTGTAGCGCTTCAGGAACAGTTCATAGCTACGACGATAGGCAAAGCCAGCACGACGCACACGCAGGTTCTCCATGAGACCAAGGTATTTGACCTGGTGCAGCACCAGCTCATCGTTAAAGACGGCCGGCGATTGCAAATCGTTGGGCTTGATGCAGCGAATGTAGCTGGGCTCCTTGCACATTAGAATATCCATGAGGTTATTCAGCGATGTTTTAAACTGGGTAATGGCTGTCTCTGGACGCTTCTTGCTGCGCAGCTCTTGCTCAGGGAAACAGTAGCGAACAATATTGTTACCGGCCTTGCTCAACGTATCCTTAAGATCGCGGAACAACAGATCGTTGTTCTTGTCGAGGAAGCCATTGACGCTATAGGTCACCTCGCCAGCATAGTGCACCAGACGGAACTCATCGCGTCCCATAACCTTTTGCACATGAATGGGCGCTTTCTCGTGGCACACATAATGATGATGCTCGGCCAGCTTGTTTGAGAGCTTCTCGAGGAAAGTGCGATCGGTGGGCTCACCGGGACGCAAGCATTCCTCATCCAGTATGGATATAATACCCTTATGTTTCTCTTCAATCAGATTGCAAATGACTTTGTTATCAAAATACTCCACTGGAATCCATTCAATGCCCTCACGTCTATACTCATCCTGCTCTGACTTTAATGTCAACTCAATGAACAACTGCTGCAGCTTCTCATTGCAGAAATTGATGCAGAACTGCTCAAAGTTGTTCCTCTTGAAGATCTCAAAGCCATAGATATCCAGTATGCCCATCACATTGTTTCTAGCTCCATGCGTTTCCTTCGCCTGCAGCGAGATATTCAAACGCTGCACCAGCCAAGAGAACAAGCGATCATAAACAGCCTTGGCCAGCGCATCTCTGGCATAAACGGCCAGCTCATGATTGAGTGGCGACGTGACCACATCTCCGCGAGCATCAATGGTGCGATGTGTTAGGGCTGCACCCAATTCGCTGGCATTCACGCCCAGCAGCCTGGAGATGGTGACAATCAGATCACGATTCTTCACTTGAGCATTGCCCTCCACCTCATTAAAGTTCACATTGCCCAGATGCAGAATGCTGCCAATAATGGCAAAGATCTCACGCTGCTCCTCTGCGCTAAAATCGATGACACTCAAAGCCTGCTGCACCTGCTTAAAGTGCTCGGCATCATTAATGCTGCTCACGCTGCCCTTGACCTGAGAACGAAAACCAATTAGAAAGGAAATTTAAGTTTAAATAAGCCTGACTTACCCCATCAGTCAGATAGTTATAGCTATCCAGAGAACGCTCCAAGTGCAGTTCCTGCAGCAACTTTGCATCTGCGCCCGCCAGCAGCTGATAGAATATGTGGAAGTTGCGCTCTCCAGCCGTTTGTGCCACCACACGCGACTTCTCCAGCAGATAGTTGAGAATGTTGCCACCAATTGGCGCACCCTTGTAATCGAACTGTATGTCCATGTACTTGCCAAAGCGCGAGGAGTTATCATTGCGATTCGTTTTGGCATTGCCAAATGCCTCCAGCACAGGATTACTCTTCAACAGCTTATCCTTGACGCCCTCAACCGTTGTCTGATGGCCTGAGCAGGCGGCAATGTACTGCAGCACCTTCTTGGAGGCCTCCGTCTTGCCGGAACCACTCTCACCCGAGATGAGCACACACTGACCGCGATTCTCCTCGATCAGCGAACGGAATGCATTATCCGTTACAGCGAAACTAAAACAGATCGAACATCTAGTTAAGAGATAACAAGAGAGAATGGTGTTTTGAAACCTACACATGAGGTGGCATCTCGTAAAAGTGCTTGTTTCTATACTCCTTGATGTGGGCATCGGAATAGATGGGCAACTGCTTGTAAGGATTCACGGAGATCAGCACTTGACCAATGTAGGTCTGTAAATGAAAAGCGAACGAGTTAAAGTTAAATCATAGCTATATGGCTAAGTAGAAGGCAGAAGAAGAAGCTTACACAGATCCAGCATCCCGTCTAAATATTGCATTAAATATTATAGACGAGTTAGGATGCGTTTTAGAAAGAGATAGACAGATACAGTTACGGAGTAGAAAGTTATATGGAAGTAAAAAGTCTTACATAGATAAGGTTCTCCTGAAAGCGTTTCTTTAGATTGTCAATGAAGGCATCCTCGCTCTTATAGTTCTCGAGCAGCACAAAGTCCTGAACTCCCGCACGATCGCGTTCGTGCAAACCCGTCTCCATGTTGGGTAAAGGCGTAAAGCTATAAGAAAAATGTGTTCCACTTTACTTTTACTAGGAAAGATAATTTTTAAGCATTTAAGTCGCTGCCAAGTGATTTACGGGCTAATCGCCAGTTGTTGTTGTATTCGATTATAACAAGAATAAAAAAGCAGAAAAACCCAAGACCCATAGCCACCACTTACAATCAAAGGCATACGCTTGGCCAATTGATAAGAATTATATGAACAAATTTATGGCTCGCTACACATAAGGAAATAAATTTAAATAAAAAAAATATATATGTTTTTTTTTTTATAGGGTCAAGTAATTTTGGATATTAATATCTGTTATAAGGAAACATTCCAAAAATAGCTCCAAAATTTGACTAGCTGCAATTCGCATTCTCTGGCTTATCAATGCCATAATTAATATCTCTCTCTCTCTCTCTCTCTCTCTCTCTACTTCTCTGGTTTCTCTGGTTGATTCGATGGTTTATTGAAAAGGCAACAAAGCTAAAATGATATGAGCTTTGACAAATCCAAATGCGTCGATTACGCAATGATTTTATTAGTAACTTTTTCTTTCTCTCTTTATTCTCATTGCCGGATTAGGGTGTAAGGCGTCTAAGTGCAAACGGAAATTGCTGAACAATTCCTTTTGATATTGATAGACGTGATGTAAGCACTTAAAATTGACACTTGAGTGTTTTTTTTTTTGTAGTTTTTTCTTGCTTTCTTTGTAATCAAACAAGAAGCGAGTACATAGTAGAACAGGGCCAATTATTGCCTAGATATATATAGATAGATACCTGGCCATGTTTTGGTTTGATTGTTTTATCCTTGCTAGTTGCGAAGCACTTTAGAGATATATTTTAGATATTGTCAGTTTTCGCACATATTCCGCACGTCAACGACTGCGTTGGCAAACTAACTGGATCTGGTGTTGGCAATAGCGTTTTAACCATCAATATTCAATTGCTCTATATTGTTGTCGTTGTTGTCGAATATTGTTGGTTGTTATCAAGAAACGATTTAGCTATACACACGGAGAGTACTCCCCGTAAGAACCCAGAAGAATGGCCCAATCAGCCGCCGATTAGATAGTGCGTTTACGTTTTTCTAGCTGGCAATATTCACGCAAATGACATTAATAAATACACTATATATAAAAGAAAGAAACAATCTCCTCAAAGACAAACAGAGATGAGTCAGTTTAAAAGACAATTGCAAGACTTTAAATCAAAACTAGCGTCTTGAACGTACTGAAAAAGTTTTTCTAAATTATTGAGTTATTAGCTTTGTTTGCTACTAAATACTATATACTATATATATATATATATATAGGCGCCATTATTGGAACTGCATTGGGTCCATTTGACGCTCTTATCAGTGAACCAAATAATGAAGTCATTTAGTTTTTCTTATAGCAAATATGTGCTATTTACACATGTTCGTTGCCATATCAGTTATGTGTACAAACAATAACATGTTTAACTAATTAATGTGCTAAATTCCATGTCCAAGTCTATACCTGTAACCATCCATGGCCATACACAGCAGACAGTTATGATGCAATCCATTTGTCACTTCTTCAGAAGCACATAATGATTAATGTCTTGAAACTAAGTTTTAGCTTTATTGTTTGTGTATTGACTTAAACTTTTTTTATTTGTTTAGTATTGACCTGCTTTAAGAAGATTCACAAAAAGCGTAAATACTCAAATAGTAAATACTTAATGCCTGAAAGTATGCTGCACTTTTTGTTGCCAATGAATTCTTTAAAGTCATTGACACTTTGTGAGTTGAAAAAATCTTGTTTAGAGTTCACATTGTTCTTAGTTGGGTTCTTGTCAAAACTAATAAACTCAACTGGTTTGTTTGGTGCGTAAGCGTAATTAATTATTGACCCCTGGGTTACATAAACATGGTCAAACTGCTTCACCAAAAAAAAAAGGCCATCCAACACCCAAACAAATGACGTAAGAGACGTATGAGGCTATTGAACTACGTTGAAGCAAAGATGATGAGAATGCATTGAGTTCATAAAAGAGAAAATAATTCGTCATTTACATGCAAATTAGTAACAGATCTTATTAGCCACAAAGCTAGAAAGCAAACATTGTTAAATTTAGGTCGCATTTGGGAATATGAATGCCAAGAGATATTCTAATGACAAAAACATTAGCATAGAAAATCGATAAAATAGATGCACTCTGCAGATGCTGAGTGGGCGGGGATGCAGTTATATAAAGGTTGAATCGTTGCAACCGCTGCATATTCCCCAAACAGTCATGGAACATAGAGCATCTATGCTTTGGATAGGTAAGTGAACGGACGATCAAAGTTCAGTTGCGAAGGCAATGAAAAACGTATTCAATATTCCAGTGCTGCTGTCATTGCTGGGCAGCGTCCTCAGCTTTCAGGATAAGTCGCCAGTGCAGAAAAGTCTGACCCAGCGAGGCAGCGATAACTTACAGCAGGCGCAACAACAGCTGCCGGGTGGCAGCATTGCCAGCGTTGAGGAACCGGCCCGCGGCATCGACGATAACCTATTGACATCGATCGGTAAGGCTGGCTTTATCAAAACCTTTGTCAACTCGGGCACGAAGATCCCAGCCAAACCGGCAGTACAGCATCAACACCATTACAATTATCCGCCAGATGAGCCCTATCAGCATGGACCACCACCACCACCACCACCACCGAACAGCGGTTATCCCTGGCCGGGTTATCCGTATATACCGCAACAGATACCACCCCCGCAGCCACCGCCGCGTCCCTGGCAACCACCTTATAATCCTTGGCCCTATGGCTGGGGTTATTGGTATACCGGCAATTCTGACTTTCCTGGCAATCCTGACTTCCCTGGTAAGCCTGGCTTACCCGGATTTCCTGGTAAGCCTGGCTTACCCGGATTTCCTGGCTATCCTGGTCTTGTTTTTCCTGGCTACCCCGGCTATCCTGGCAATCCCGGCTATCCTGGCTACTATCCTGGCTATCCGGGCTACCCAGGCTTTCCATTCGCTCAACCTGCTGAAAACGAGGAGCTTGCTCCTGAGGCTGGCGTTCAGACAGAGCTCACCGCTCGCTCCATTCCCGGCAGATATCAGGCTCGTATTCTGGCCTCGTCCAGGAATCTTGGCAATGGCAACATATTGCCCCTCTATCAGCTGCTCAATGTGGCCAAAGTTTAGACTTTTAGCTAACTTGACTTAGAATTCGGCCTATCCAATGACAATAAAATACTTTAAAAGGTAAGGCAAGTTGGTTTTCCTAATAGCAAACTTAAAGCTGCATTTATAATGCACTTCAAATTGAATGTTAATATGCAAAGTTTTAAACAAGTTATGCGACCTTTCAGTCCCTCAAAACCTCAATCTTCAAAAGAGATCTGAAAATATGGTTAACTTGTAAAATATAACAAATTATTGATATGCCAAACTTTACTCAACACAAAAGTAATAAGCATAAATAAGTGTTGGCAACTTGAAATATATATATATATATATATTTAGATATCGCCATATACCAACAACAGCAACAGCAACAACAACAAAAAAAAGCGTCAATGCCCCGAATTGCTCTTAATGATCGTTAGCTGTTCGGCTCTTGAATTCATTTGATTTCAAAGTGTGTATGCAAAGCAACAAAACAAAAACAACACAAATCAAACAAGAAATCGGGGAACAATCTTGGGCTGTGCTTTTGCTGACTCACAAAATGTCCAGCAAATCCAACGCTGACGCATAGCAAGTTTTTGGATTATCTATATAGAAAGAATGAGCAACTGATTTTCAAACATATTTCACTGATTTGATGACTGAATTTGAACGCAATTTCAATTTGCAATTGCTAAAATACACAAAGCTGTTTAAAGAGTTGTAAAACCGTTTCGTAATTACCCGTTTAAAAAGAAAACCAGACTATAAGTCTTGTGTAACTTGATGTTTAAACGATTTCCACAAAAAAAAAGCCCTTAGTTGACACTTTGGCTTTGCCTTATTCTTAAGCACCAAACACGTTCTCGTTCCAACGACAGCCGTTTCAACAGTGTCCAAAAAAGACTGCTTGCAGCCGTGCAAAGTGTTGAATTATTGCCATTGTACCGGCGTAATCTAAATTTATGACAGTTGGCTTTAGTTTTGTTTTCATTTTATTGTCTTACTAAGAACCAATAATGGGTGGCGTAAGTAAATAAATTTGTTGTTAGCGATCAGCGCTTTCTGTTTTTCCAACTCAAGGAACCAACTGTTAAATAAATCACGTTTTTTTTTCTAGTGTGTAGGGTACAACAATGGTCGCGCTGACCTCGTTTGCGAACACGTTCAGTTGTTGTAGTATGTGTTTGGCAGAGCTTAATGCTTGAATCATTCGAAATGAATAGAGCGCATTTATGATGATTATCTTATCTGAAGTAATGTTTGCTTGGTGTGAATAAAAGAAAGGCCAATGCCATAAATGCAATTCCTCAAGTGCTTTGATTAGTCACAAAGCGACACCCTGTATATAAAAACTCACCATTAGAGTTCAACAGAATAAAAAACAAACGAGAACTTTACTTTTTATCAATGACATTTTAGTCGAAGCCGCCGCCAGATAGATAACAATGTGTGTGGTCTCTGCCGATAACTTAATGTGGTCATAAAACAAAAATGTTTTTCAACCGAGCTCGTTATTAACAAAAATCAATGTCTGATAAATCGAAGGAATCACCCAAATACACAAACACACACACACAAACATACATATAAAGAGCGTTTTGCACATGACAAAGCTCGTTAATAATAACACAATTAAGCAAACTAAAATGCGTGCGATTTAAAGGTCTACAATTTTAGTGGTCTTTTTGTTGATTTTCTTATGTTGCTCATTGTTAAAGATTTCTATGCAAGAGAATTACATCATTACCATTAGAAGCGCCTGGCTATTTTTTATTTTTGAGTTGGCAACTTGTTAAAAAAAAACAACAAAAACTAAATCAGAGTGAGAGAGAGCGAACGACTGTGAGGCAATGACATTGATGGTAACGCTCTGTTGAGGGCGGAAGGAGGAGTTGTATTGTCTTGTGTGCACAGCTGTAGAGTAAGCGGGGGCAAGGAGGGGGGTGGTAGGTAAAAGAAGCAACAATATTTTGACGATCGGCGTTGTGTATTGCCTAAGCGGCTTAGCCTCCTATTGCCACAGATACAAACAATTGCACAAAATGGGTCAAATCAATAGAGCACAAGCCATTGAAATTGAAATTGAAATTGAAAAATGAAATTCGATACAAATTGCAATAAAAAAAAGGAGGATATGAAGAGCGATAAACGTACATACATATATGTATGTACTTGTTATGTAGATTGTAACAAAGTGTGGTTTTAATTTATAATCGGAAACCATGACTGTTGTTTTAAAAGTGACCCGCTTTTGTTTGTGTTTGTTCCTGCTATAAAAAGTGTGTGCAAACAAAATTAACAAACGCAGGAAGATGAAGAAGAAGGAGCGGCATGCAAAAGGAAGTGTCCAGGAAGCGAAACAGTCGCTTAAAACGCAAACGAAAGATAGCTCGCTAGAGGTTAAGGTGTTGATGTGTTGCTGTTGTTGTTGTTGCTTTTGTTGTTGCTGCAGAAACCACCACCAAAGAGGCAGCCGCCGCATAACATAAATGCCGTTTTATTAGACCCAGTAAATATAAGCATATAAACCAGATTTGTGCTTGTCGTTGTTTATTTTTTTTTTTTTTTTGGTGTCCAAGTTCAAACTGTGCGAAAGGAAAGAAAGTCGCGCTGCCAGCCAGCTAACTAGCAACAGTGGATGGATCACGACATGGGCAAACCGGCAGAACCGCTTTTTGCGACGATCTTTGTAACTCTTTATAAATGTTGTTGTTGTTGTTGCGTGTTTGGTGTCTTCTTTGCCGCATGCATTAGTCTACTGTCGCCCATTAAGGATGCCAAAAGAGTTTGTTTTATATGCAAAAATTATAGCATTGCTTAGCTTAAGTATGAATCATAAATTAGTTGGCCAATTAAGTGTGACAGACGTTCATGACAAGGAGATGGAATTGAATAAATATCTATGCCAGTTTGATAAATGAAAGCAAGTACTGACATATGTATATATAATTTCACTCACTGTCTACAGTTGTTTGAATTTCTTTTTCGATTTGGGATACCGTTAGCTTGACCCGCCGCCGCGACGACCGAAAAAAGTTACAAAAAAACGACACTTGTTGCTTCTATGGCCGCGAGCATTTGTTAAGTTTTTATTGTTGCTGTTTTTTTTCGTTTAGCTTTGGCACGCGTTCTGCATTCAAATTGTCATATATTATCAACAAAAAAACGAATGTTCTTGAGCTGTCAGCTGAAATAACATTTAATATTTAGCGCAGCACCGACGAGTCGTCAAGCGCACCTTGCAAAAGTTAAAACCTAACTGAAGTGCGGCGTTGGTTTTGCCGCCACATTTCGCATAACCCACCACAGCGCACAAAAACAACAAAAGAGCAACATTGGCAATGTGCCGTTTGATAACTTTGATATCGTTTATCGATTTGACGCGCTTTTGATGTGTGCAGGTGGCAACTCCGGCTCTCAACTAGCAAATTGATCAAATCGACAAAATTAAAAAATCTGACACTAGCTGTTTTATTGTTTATTCACCAAATTAATTTTATAACAATGTGTTAACTTCTAACTAAAGCTAAATAACACAATATTGTTCCAGTTGATCTGATCGCTGAAAGGTAAATGTGATTTATCATTAAAATTTCCTTTATCTACTTACAATCCAAGGCAAAATGCGTAATGTGTTTAAAAACTCTGCAAAATATGTGTATTCTGTTTCACTTTCATTTATCGACAACACTTAGATGAAATGATTAGATCAGACTAAAGCCCTGTGTTTGCTGTATAGCTTGCTGCAGCTTATACTTGAGTCGTTCCTTGGTCCTATATCGTGGCAGATCCAATAGATTAAAGCATGTATGTGCGACTGGCAAGAAGCGTTCGTCGGGTGTGGGTTGTATTATGATCTAAAAGCGGGATGAAACGGTTGAAGCAATAAGTTTTCGGTATCAAATGTAGCATATAAACCTTTATGGCTTTCATGCCCTGAATAGGGATACGATCGCTGCCCGTCAAATATAGTAAAAAACTCTTCTTTTCAGCCTCGGAGAGTTCGTGAAACACTTCCCAGAACCATTTAACCTATAATTAGAAAGCAAGCAATTAACACTTTGAATTGCGACTGCATTTTAAGAACTACCGTTTCATCGCCTGAAGTATATCCACTTTTGTACTCGCAATTATCCTCGAGCGCCTGCCAATCATACTCCTCGTTGCCAACTACAACTGCCATCAGTTCCTCCGGCTGGAAGATCTGTAGTACACGTCCCGAACACACCTTCATAAAGCCCTCGTGGAAGGCGCGATAATGTACCTCCACGGACTTATTGAATATAAAATCAACATAGAGATTAACAAACTCTTGCCTGAAAACCATAACTTCGATTAGCAAGGGAAGATAACCACTCAAATTTTAATGCTTACCTATTTTCTAGAGTGACAGCAATGCTGCTACCATTGGGCTTTAGTGGCTGCGTCTCGGACTCTCCGTAGATGTCACGCGATATCTCAAACGTCAAATCGAACGTGTCCTGGAAGTCGTCACCATCGTAGTCCAGCAGCGCTTGCAGCGAGTTCGCCTCTGTTGGAGACATCTCACGTAAATCACTCAAATCCACAGGTTTCTTTAGGAGTTTCTTATATAGTGCCAGGGGAAAGGGTAGGTTAATAATGTTATAATTATATATGGCCAGGCCGCAGAGGACACCAATGAGGAAATACATGTTCTCCGTCTCGAAGGTGATATCTGCAAACCACATGACTCGCGAATCCTCAAACTGCTTGAACATTCCATACTTGGGATCGATAAGATCCTTTAGCAGCAGCATAAAGAACTCCTTTCGTACACCACCCGCATCCTCGGCCTCCTCGTTATGAAACTTGATTTTAAGCGGTTTCTTGAGATCACTTTGACTATAGCGCTGCAACTCACGCAACGAATCCTGAACGAGATTCTCTCGCGTAACATTCAAAACAATGTATTGCGAAACGTGGCCATAGTTGAGCAGATCGTAAAATGCCTAAAGAGGACAGAAGAATCGTTTTAAATGCAAGAAAAGTGTACATAGAATATGACGACTTACATTGTTGACCGCATTCGACATGGCCGAGTGCATTTGAAGCGCCTGATCCGCTTGGAGCAGCGCTGTTTTTGCAGACGCATCGAAAAGGAATGGAAAATTGCAAATATTAAATTCGCTAGCTGAATCGGATATTATCCAGCGCAGATACTCCTGCTGTACATCGACATAATCTGACAAATCTGGCCAGTGGAAGAGCTGATAGTTAAGACGCTCATCGCGTTGATCATTGACGCGACATAATTGCTGCAAAAGTCGCAGCACAGCCTCCAAATCACTGTTGTAGGGCAACAACTAAAGGATACATTAGAAATTAAACCAAACCAAACCAAAATCTTACAAGATACTTACCCTTTTCTGACGTGGCTCATTGCTATTGATGACCTTAATGCCCATCTTAAAGCTAATGATGTGCATTGTAACATGCAAGAAATTATTAACCATATGCTCATAATAATCGGTGGGTGTTTGAGCCCACCATTTCTCTAGCACCTTGCGAGGATTCTCAGTCAGCTTTAAGGTGGCATTAGCGAAGGGTACATGCAGTGTTTTGTAGTGTTTGGAATTAACAAACTCATGATAGAGTGGCAGCAATAAATATAAACGCATACTCTCTACATCCGCAGGGGAGGGAACCAGCGATCCAAGCAGCTCTTTTGTAAGATTGTCCCAAATCTAAAATGAAATTTACTTTTCAAACTTATAAACGCTTTCTTTCAGGCATTATACTAACCACCTGTTTGATGCTCTGATTCTCCACCTTGCGTAAATTATCAAATGCTAGCTGGGCAGCTTTAAGATCGAGGCCATAGTTGCGCGATGAGCAACCATAGTGTTTATCCTTCATTAGAAAAGAGCCATTTAGACAGGCCTGACTCTTGAATATCAGCTCCATTGAGTTCAATAAATCCAAATCACTTTGATCGTCCTCCTTGAACCGCGCACATTGATTGGTGGCCTCCTCCGTTAGCGCCAGAATCTGTGATTTGGGTCTGCAAATAATAAATAAATAATAAGTAAAAGCAATTTTATAAATAATACTAATTTACTCATAGATGCGACAATCGGCAGGCGACTCCTTGTCCATATAGAGCGAAGTGGTCACAATCGACTGATCGCCGCCCGAAAAGATCTGATGTATGACAACCGCAATTTGCACATCGCTGGACTGCAGCAAGGCCGAACCACTTGGCGATACCCAGGGACCAATGACCAACTGAGGCAGATTAATGCTTTTGGTATTCCGCGTGCCTAGCTGACCGGAGCTGCCCAATCCAAAGCCATAGATGCGACCACGTGCCGGCACCATGGCCAGTGTATGCCGATTTCCACAGGCCACTTGCGATATGGTGCTGCCCATAAGCTCCATCACCATGCGTGGCAGCATCTCATTAGAGCTGAAGCCGTGACCCAACTGGCCATAGGCACCCGCACCACAAGTGAAGACACCACCCTCGTTGGTTAGGAACACAGAAAACTCATCGCCGCAAGCCACATAACGCACGCAAAGCGTACGCAATGTCTTTAACTGCGTCGGATAGGCACGATTCGTCTCATCGTTCAGGCCCAATTGGCCACAATTGTTGCGGCCCCAGCCAAACACCGCACTTGACTTTGAGATGAGAAACGAGTGATTACCACCACATGCTATGGCCATCACAGGTATGCCCAGCAGTGTCGTCAATTGCATGGGCGTGTTACTCTGATCCAGCTCGCTAGGTGATTTAACGCCCAGCTGGCCATAGAGATTGGAGCCCCATGCATACAGCTCGCCACCTGTTATTGTAAGTGTTTAATCAATTAGCGTCTACGCAATTAGGCAATTAACGTCCAATAGCGACGTATTACTCACAGCATGTCAGTGCTAGGCTATGATTGTTTCCACAAGCTATTTGCACCACCGTCTTTGATACAAGCGAACGCACTATTTTTGGTAGCTGGACAACGTCCTGATCGCTGCCATGGCCCAATTGACCACATTCATTATCGCCCCAGCTAAGAACCTGTCCCCATTCCGTGAGGGCCATCGAATGACGACTGCCGCAGGCAATTTGCGTAATCACATAATCATGTAACTCCGGTATCTGCACTGCAAACAAAAAGGCAGCAACAATGAATGGCATGAGCTAAATGTGCGTTAGTTGAGCTAAATGCGATATATGATGAGGGGGTGAGGAGCAACGATTGTACAAACAAGAATGGAAGTTTTGTACATACGAAATGGCGACATACGTGGCCTTTTGGTGGGTAACTCATGTCCAAGCTGTGCGTAATCATTACTGCCGCACGCATACACCTTCCCGCTGGCAGTCAGAAAGAGCGTATGCCTATGTCCGCAGGCAATCTGTTGCACTGCCGAATCCGGTTTCCAAGGTATCTTGCTGGGCGTTAAAATCTATAAAAAGCAATTTTCGGGTAAGAATAACAAACTTATTGGATTCATCTGACTTTCACTTACTTGTTCATCCTCAATGCCGCCAAGACCAAGCTGACCATGCGATGCATTGCCCCAGCAATATAATTCCATATCTTTACAGCGCCTCCTTAAAATTTATCTCTGTTATTGTCGTTGTTGCTGGTTTTGTTGTTGCTGCTGCTGCATTCACAAATTGTGGTTGGCCTTTTTGTTCGCTTTTAATTTGCTGCTTGCTGCGGTCTCAGAGAATATTCGAGAAAGCTCCAGGGTAGAAACATTCTTTGCGGCCCCAACAATAACAAAAATGATTTTACTTTGTTGATTTTCTTCTATTGTCTCTCCACACGCATACAAATGCATTTACATTTAACAGGCACTAGGCTTTTCGTGGGCTTTGTCTGTCTTTTAGCTTAGGGTAAAATGTGTCAATGATGTTTTTTAGCATCACAATAGGTGTGCTTCTAACCGGAATGTTGCTTAAATGTTGACAGAAATTTCTGGTCTTCAAAAAAAAAACAAATTATAACAAATCAAAAACCGCAACAACAACAACAAAAGAAACCAACAAATAATGATCGCGCTGCCAACCGATTTGCAAACCTTTATAGCCTATTCATACTTTTTGCAAATGCAACGCTTTGTTATCGATACTTTGTTTGAATTAAATGACATTAAAAAAATTTTTTTTTCAGTTTTCTATCAAAGTATGTGAATTAATAAGCTCCAACGTTTTAGTGAAAATTCAAATGTTACTTTTAAAAAAATATAAAACATTTCCAAGCATGTACGCAAAATTTTTCGCTATTTTGGAGAGTGGACAGGCCTGCTGCTCCGTTAGCGAATTACTGCCGGCAACTGAGACTGATGACTGAACTCTGAACTTTTTGCGCAATTAGACTTGGAAGAGCTAAATAAAGCAAAGCGAACAAGTTATTCATCGTTGATAATACTGGATAAAGCGCGCAATTGAAATTCAAAATCTGATAACGGCTCTTAAGCTTAGTGAGACCCACAAGAAAAAAGAAAACCGGTTGCTTCCAATTGGACAGTGTTTGATGTGGTGAAAAAGTGGAAAAATCATTGATTTTCAACAGTTTGCTGCCACGCCAACAGAATGCAGGAGGCTTTCGTGAATATAAATAATATACCCACGCACATCTTTACGTGGGGCAAATGGATTGAGGAGTCGCTCAACGACGTGCAGGAGCTAGTTCTGTGCATCACAGGTAATCCAGGATTGCCTGGCTTTTACACAGAGTTCGGTGGTGCATTACAGAAGGAGCTGAGCTCCGATGGACAAAACTTGCCCGTCTGGGTGATAGGTAAGCGTTCAAAACCATGCACTTGCCACAACCCTTCTAATCTATAGCAAACTTTTCTAGGTCACGCTGGTCATGATGATCCACCAGAGGCGAGCATTCGCGAGGTGCCACAGCTAAGCGGCAACGAGGAGCTCTTCAATCTGAGCGGACAGATTGCGCACAAGATTGACTTTATTAGAAAGTATGTGCCCAGTCATGTTAAAATCCATCTCATTGGCCATTCCATTGGCGCTTGGATGATACTACAGCTACTAAACGAGCCGGAGATACGAAATCGTGTCAAAAAGTGTTACATGCTATTCCCCACGGTGGAGCGCATGATTGAATCACCCAATGGCTGGACGTTTACCAAAATCGCCATGCCCATGTATTCCGTGTTTGGCTATGTATTTTTTAATGTGTTTAATGCTCTGCCCGTTTGGTTGCGCATCTTTTTTATACAAATCTACTTTCTTATCTTCTCCATACCCAAACATTTCACTGGCACTGCTCTCAAATACACTAAGCCATCGGTGGCGGAAAAGGTTATCTTTTTGGCGGACGATGAAATGGCACGTGTACGCTTTTTGCAAAAGAATCTTTTAGAGGAGCATTTGCCATTGCTTAAGTTCTATTATGGCACCACAGATGGCTGGGTGCCCGTCTCGTACTACGATCAGCTGAAGCTTGAGTTTCCCCAAGTGGATGCACAGCTGGATACGAAGGGCATCGCACATGCATTTGTGCTACGACATTCCAAGCCAATGGCAACTATTGTCTGCAATATGATCAAACAGCATTTGAACTAGCTGCACAATCTCAATCTTAGTTAATTGTTGCCTAATCTTTAACTTATAAACAAAACAGTAAATAGTTTTGGGTACTATGGACAATTTGGTAATTAAATTAAGGCAGTTAATGCCATAGATATTACTATAGGTGACTCAATAAAAAACGGTTTTATTATACTAAAAGTAAGAGTTTTCGCATTTAGTATATTTTGCAAACGTTTTAGTCACAATATACAGAAAAGTTTAAGGTTCAAGTTGATCAACTTTTATGGGTTATATGATGTTCAATTGCTGGCCGCTGAACCGGAACGGGAGCGTGAACGGCTGCGCGAAGGTGAACGTGAGCCGGAACCAGAGCGGGAACGTGAACGCGACTTGGATTTGGATTTCGAGTGGGAACGCGATCGCGAGCGTGAGCGCGATTTCGAACGGGATGGTGACTTGGATCTGGATTTGGATCGACTGGCGGAACGAGAACGCGAACCGGAAGCTGATCTGGAGCGTGAACGTGAGCCGGACTTGGAGCGCGAACGAGTCTTATCCGATTCGCCGCCAGATTCAATGCGATTCTTGGGTCGCTTGCGTTGCGCAACTGTATCACTGCCACTGCGACTGCGACTCCTGCTGCGCTTGCGACCACGATCACTGCCACTGGCGCTGCCGGAGCGACTGCCACTGCGACTGCGACTGCCGCTTTTTCTGCTGCCGGAACGGCTTCTGCTGCTGCCACTGGCGCTGCCGGAGCGGCTGCCACTGCGACTGCCTGATTTGCTTTGCCGGCGATTTCTGCTTCTACTTCTGCTTCTGCTGCGACTATGCTTGCCATCGCTTTCGGATTCGCTTGTGGATATTGTCTCCTTGGAGACAATTTTGAGACGTTGCTTTGCCGACAGCTTCTCCTTGGATTCCTTGGCGTTCTTTTGCTGTTTCTTCTTCTTCGGTTTATTGTCCTTGCTGCCACCAGCGGATTCCTCATCACTGTCACTCTCATACTTCTCCGATTTGCGCTTGCGTCCACTGCCCTTCTTGCGCTCACCCTTGCTCTTTTTCTTGGTCGCACGTTCGGCGCCCTCACGTGGCGCTCCATCTCCACTATCCGTTGCGGAGATATAGTCATCCTTGCGTGGTCGTCCGCTGCCCTTCTTACGCTCCCTTTCGGTGGGCGCATCGGCAATGATTAACAAATTCTTGGTCTTCTCCACATACTCCTGTCGCTTAGCCAACAGCTGATCACGTGAAGTTTGTGCCTCCTCCTCGCGTCGCTTGCGCTGCTCGGCAATCTTTAGCTTGAAGGCTTCACGCTCCTCCTCCTGACGGCGACGCAATGTGCGCTCCTCCTCGTCTATGCGACGGGCACGTCCCACATGGTATTGCGCCTGTGACAGCAGATCCTGACACGTATTGGCTTCTACAGCAGCAACTTCAATATTAAAACGCGTCTTATCGCCATGCACCGAAAGGTATTGGAAGTATCTAAAACAAATGGAATTGGAATAACCAAATATAAAGAGATATAATATGAACAACTTACTTGTGCGCCAGTTCCAATTCGTGCACTGCCTGCAGCACCACCTCTAGCGTTGACTTTTCATCCTTGAGTATGGCCATGGCCAGTCGGGAGAGCACAACGGCAATATTGAACAACAGCACCGTATCCTGAGGAGCAACACGACGTGCGCGTAGCAGCACAGACTTAGCCTCCATCAGCTTGTTGGCACGCAGATAGGCGCGTGCAAGATATTGCATCACCTCCACATTGTTGTGCTTGTAGAATTTCTTCATGCAGTTCTCGTACATCTGTATGGCGCTTATGTATTGCTTCTGCTCCACGTACACGTGCGCTATGTTTAACCACACATCGCAAAAGTCCGCAGTCGCCTCACGCACTTGGGCAAATATGTCACGGGCCTCGATCACACAGCCCTTGTGTGCAAGCACGGCGCCAATGCCATTGGTAGCCCAAATATTGCGCGGATCGGTGCGTAGAACCTGGAAGAGGGAATGACAATGAATGAGAATGTATGATATGATTTAGGGATAAGTAGCTGCTAACCTGCTTGTAAATGGCTAAAGCCTTTTCCTGATGCTTGCGCTCTTTTTCCTTGTCGCGACTCGGCTGATGCAGTGTCTGCAGCGAGAAGTTGCCCAAAGCTATCAGCGAATAGGAGTCCGAGCCAGTGGCCGGATTCTTGAGTATGGTCTCAAAGTTCTTTTGGCCGAGTGCAAATTGCATTTTGGCCAAATGCAAGTTGCCCAACAGTGATCTGGCATCCGGATTATCGTTGTTAATGTTCAGAGCATCCTTGAAGAAATCAGAGGCAACAAAGATCAGACCCTTGTCACGGGCCATGCAACCCAAACGAAGATAGCAATCAATATAGTTTGGATGCTCCTTAAGGATCTCCTTGTACAGCTTGTCGGCCACATCGTAGCTGCTCATGGCCTCATTCAAGCGTGCCAGATTATACTTCATGGTGACCTGAATGGACTCGTAGTATTTGACATCCTTATCCATTTCAGAGCTGGCATGCTGCAATGCTGATTCCAGCGTTTTCTTTGCCATATTCAAATCACCCAGACGGTAATGCAATGAAGCTACATTATTCTGTATCTCCGCTGGAATCTCATACTTGGCCTTGTCTCGCAATATACTTGACGCAGTGCCATAAGCATTCAACGATGCCTGTAAATCATTTTGCTCCAAGATCTGCGCCAACTCAATCCAGGCCTCAATGTCCTCAGGAAACTGTTCGGTGACCTTTTTCAAATGTGTCTTGGCCATGTCTCGCTTTGTCTGCGAATTGGAGTGAGCATACAGCGAGCCCAGTATCTTCATCGTTTCATAGTTGCCTGGCTGAATCTTCAGTACCTTCTCAAAGCATTGTGCTGCCTGCAAAGTTAAATGAGAATGTTAAGTTCCATAACAATAGATTTGACTGCTGCTTACATTTTCTGTATCTCCACGATAGATATACATCTGGCCGAGTCCATAGTGAGGCAGCACAAAGTTAGCTGGCGCAATCTGTGTGGATTGATAGTAGTATTGGAAGGCCTGATCATAGTCGCTCTGGGCATGAAAGCTGCGTGCCAGTTGATAACAGCTCTCGGCGCGCATTGCTTCGTTCTCGGTGTTGTGGAAAGCGTGCAGGGCCAGATGATGTACTTTCTGGTAATCTTTCTTGAAGAAGAAATGATTGGCCAAATGGTTGAGAACCATCGGATTGGCATTGTCAATGGTGTAGGCCTTGGAGAGCATCTGAACGCCCAACTTATTGGATTCCGGCTCCAGTTGATTAAGCTTCAGAACAGCCAGGCCAATTAGGGCGCCCACACATTGCTGATCCAACTGCAGGGCACGCTCAAAGGCCAACTTTGCCTTCTCCGCGTTGCCCATCTTAAGGAAACAGTGAGCCATGCCAATGCGCACATTAGCCGGACAATTGGGATTCGTGCGCAGTGCCTTTTTGTAGAAGGCCATTGCGCCGCGATAATCCTTACGATTAAATGCAATGCAAGCCTTGCCCAACAGCGAGGGAATATTTGAAGGCGACTGATTGAGCACAAAGTTGAATTGGGCATCCGCCTGATCCATTTTATCGCCCTCGAGCAGACAGAAGTAGGCGCGACCCAGCAAATGGCTTTGGTCGTACATAATTATCTTGTCCGCATTCGTATACAAATTGGTGGCCTTCATGAAGAGTTCGCGTTTCTTGTCCTTGGACTTTTCCCGATACGCCTCCTGCACATAGTGGGCGGCCAGCATGTCCAGGGCACGCATCTGATCCGTCTTAAAGTCACGATAGTCGACGGTGCCCTTCTCTCGAGCTGCCTCCAGCAGCGTAATGAAATCATCCGTCTTTTTTTGCTTGTAGTACGCCAACTGAAGAAGAATATATATATTGATAAAAAACCATGTGGATTTTGTATTTTGTTTGCATAATTTACCGCCACATTCACCCAGACGTGCAGTGGTGCACGCTCCTGTAGTAATATGCTAAACACCTCGGAGCATTCCGGCAATTGATCCGGATCCACTTCAATGACCTGTAAGCATTTGTTGTTTTTTTTTTGCAATCACGTTCACAAATTTTTAGACACTTGTTACTCACCTCATCTGTGTCCTGCAGCGGAATTTCGATACATGCGGACATGTTTGCAGCTGGCGTGGCTCAATGGCCAAATACTTAAGCACTTTAAAGCGTTTTTAATGTTAAAAATTAGCAAATTACTTTACGACGCGAGCCGCTTGCCATGTAGAAAAACATTGAGACAACCGATAAGCCGATATACAGGGCTGCATCAAAAACATCGTGCGTGGTATTCCACATGCGATAGCATCGCTGTTATGACTGATCGATTTACCGCCACTCTTGAGCAGCTGTGGCAACGACTAATATATCAGCGACAAAGAATTTTTACAATACTTGGCGTAAATTGTAAAATACTCGAGATAAGAATGTCGCGTCGCAGCCAAGACATTCCCATAAGACCACGCTATGGCTACACAGATGAAGCCGAAGGCGATGAAGTTGCAGCTGCACAAAACAGGCCACAACAGCGAAACAATTGTGGAACACCTGCCTCCTACTCCGAGATTCCATTTCTGGCGCAATATGCTGGCCCAGTGCCCGAGCATGTGCTGCAGGATATAACACCTACAGCCAGTAAGGCGCCCGAAATGGGCAATGACAATTACGTAAACCTGGACTCTGGCGAGGATGATAACGATGACGACGATGAGGATGAGCCGAGCAATAGCAATTCAAAAGACAGCTCCGGTGAGCTAAACAAAACAACAGGTCGTCCCAAGTCACTGCAGTCTAGTGAGTACCACAAACGCTTTTTCTGAGCAGCAATATAACTTTCGTTATTCGCAGCATTTCCTTATGAGCTGGAGGGTGAAGGCGCCACAAGCAGCACAGGTGCCATGCACCATTTTGTGGCACACAATCTGGAGTCAAAGCTGCGCGCCGCCACAGACTATAACATTTCGTCGGAGCACACTACGCCGTCGCAATCTCAGGGACCAATATCCAGATTCCTCCAATCGCGCAATGTTCCTGAAGTGGATGGCAATGTGTTAAGTGATATTGAGCTGGAGGCACAGTATTTGGCCGCATCGGTGGACAATCTGGTCGAGAATTTGGGCAATCTGCTGCACTCGATCTCATCGATAACCGCCGATAACGTGGAGGTGCACAAGAATGCTGTAAAGAAACTAACCGATGCCTTGGATGCGAACATCAAGTGTCAATATCAGTTGTTGGCCAAAACCGAAGAGATCTCAAAGTCGATGCGACCCACCGAGCAGCTTAGCCAGCGCATGTAAGTCCAAACGCTGCTCAGTGAAAAAACATATTGATATAGATTTAATTTAATTTTAATTTGTAGAAGGGAGATCAAGCGCCTTGTGGACATGCTCGATAGCACCATGTAGGAGGAAGCCAGCGTCGGAGGAGTGGAGATCGCTACTGCATTTCAGCCGGATGTCGATGGATCTCCATGTGATTTTCTCTGAATGAACATTCCATGATTTTCATGCTAGTCATTTTTATTATATTCAATATGGTTAATCAAAAATTAGAATTACAATCAAAAAAAATGTAAATTAAATTATCTGCCAAATACCGATATCATGCTGAGACTCGATATATTTTTGCGTGATTTACGCCAAGCTGGTATTTTTTGAAACATAAGCGTATGTGGTATTTTTTTTTAGCATTCTGTCATCGGTATCGCTGCGTTTTTAGTCTACTAAAACTCTCTGTACAACGCGGACGCTAAGTCGGTCGTTCTCAGGCTCGTGGAAAAGTGAGCAAAGTAATTTTATTGTGATTCATGCGTGCGTGTGCGTGAGTGTAAAAGCAAGCGAGCGAATCATGGCGAGTGTTTTATTAACAAAAATTTAACTACACTTTCTATAATTCAATTTTTGTTTTAAACGTAATGCGGCCAAAGTGTTTGCGCGCAGTGTGAATGCATTTCTTCCTTTATTTCTACGGCCGCCCATCATCAAAATAATGAAAAGTAAGCACAAATACACTTGCATATTGCTCATAAAGCGTGTACATTGAGTGTAACTGCGCGTATCTGTGTGTACGTGTTTGAGTGTGTTTTTGTGTTGTACTGTTTGCTCTATTCAAGGGGCACCAAGAAGAAGCAGGAGTAGCAGTAGCAGCAACAACACCGAGAGAAACTCAAAGTGAATTGAAAACGATGAACTCAAAGTAGCGCACGTAGGCATGCGAGTGTGCGTGTGAGTGAGAAAGAAAATTATACACGTTTTCAATTGCATTTTTAACTTGTTTTCGCCACGAATTTTGTTGTATGTATTCACCGTGCAGTTTATTTTTTAACAAAACAATTTCATTACAGGGTGATGCATTGTGTTTTTGTCAATATACATGTGTGTGTGCGTGTGTTGTATAATTATTGACAATTTTCATTTATTTATTTAATTTGCTTTTGTGTGTGTTTTTCTATACGATTTGCGTTTTACCGAAAATTGTCAACGTTGCCATATGTTGCCAAATGCGGGCTGCCTGTTCTCTTTGCTCTGCCTCTGAATGTATATTTTGTTTCATTCTAATGAAATCTTCAAACACAATATTCATTCACATTTCCATTGAGTCGTTTTGTTGTTGCTGTTCAAGGAAGCATAGGCTACTTAAATGTATATGTGTGTGTGTGTGTGTCTGTGTATGTTTCCTTGCCCATCGCTGCGTCATCATAGTCAACATGAAAGAAACGCCGCTAGCGTTGCCGGTGCGCGTGAGAGCGACAATTTTGAGCATTGAGTGAGAGACGGTGGTGAGCGTAAGTAAGAGAGAGAGAGTGTCTCAATGTTTGTCATTCATGCTAAGGATACCGAAAACAATTTGCTCCTTTGCGCGCAGTCGACGTTGGCAGCGCTGTCGCTGCCGCTGCTGCAGTCGCTGTTTGCTTCGTTAACTTTACACAATTTTCGTTGTAAACGATTTAAGCGAAATTCGCTGCTTTAACTTTAATGTCCAACAGAGAGCTGCTGCTCTCTCGCTCACTCTATGCCCATTTACCACCCACACTTGTCAATTATCCGTCAAAATGGGCACCTTAAGTGAAATTCAAGGAACCACAAGCCTGTCAGCAAAAACAACGCGACAGCTGTTAAGAAGCTAACCAATGGGATTAGAGCCAGACTTCGTGCTCTGCTTGGTTAATGTTTTGGCTGAGAAGAAATATGTTTAAAGCAAGTAGGGATATGATATGAGATCAAAGTAAGTTTTCTTTTAAAGCCAGTTTTCAGCTGCTTTGTCGCAAGTATTGCGCAGTTAGTTTTCTTTACTTTTTGTTTAATCTACTTCCATTTGCCTATTTGTTTCTCATTAGGCAGCAAGTATTATAAATTCCGTGAACGTTTTTTAATCCTTTGGCTTTTCTTTCATTTTTTTTTCTTGCCCACGCAAGTTTACGATACACACACACAAGCACTTATACATGCATGCATATGTTAGCCATTTTGCCACTTTGGAGCCCCGCCCCCTGCACCTCATACTAAACCTGCCTCAACAACAAAAACAACAACAAGCTGTTGTAACTGTGCCATTTTCTAAGCTAAAAATATGTATATGTTTATTTGCATATGTGTGTGTGTGTGTGTGTGTGGAATTACGTTTTGCCACCGGCTATTCCCCCACCATCTACCCATCGTTCTTGATTGTGCAAAAGAAACTATTTCTGACGCGTCCGTAATCCACTCCGCAGCAACGCGCGAACTACGTAAATCCTTACGTGTCTGTTGAAATAATCAGCACCCAACACACCAAACCCCCCCGCCACCCAAGCCCTGCCGCCCACTCAAGGAGGCGCGCACCCACGTCAGCAACGTCGACAATTTCGCGAATCCCCCGGGCAGGCGAACATTAGAAGTGTGGAAGATGGGCAGAGACAGGAAGAGAGAGAGAGAGCGCTGCGACGTCGCTGCTGGCGCTTGCGCAGGCGCCCAACACAACGGTAACGGCGAAAGCCAGCGTCGCAGCCTTTCACAGCAGCAGCATAGTTTCAGAGTCCAAGCAAACGGCGTCGCAGGCAGTCATTGCACGCGAGCAGCAGAAAATTACATTATATACATATACAGAAATAAATAAAACGTTTAAGGACAAGGCTCGTCTGCTGCAGCGCGTAAGGTGCTAATAATAGATTTGAACAGCATTTTGCAATACTTTTCTTGCCTTTGAGCATATCAATTTTTGGCAGTTTTGTGTTTGTGTGAAAACTTGTAAAACATAAATAAAATAAATGTCGCAATTCCCAAACAAATACATACGAGCTATATAGTTGTTGTTGTGGCGTTGTTATTTGCGACTCGCCCAATAAAAACAAAAACAAACTAAGCAAAAGCAATAACAAAAAATGTACAAAACTCGTTTGTATTTGCTGCTGCCACTGCCGCCGTCGCCGCATTTAATTCGCTCCTCTGTCGCTCTCTCTCTATCTTCATAATAACGTTGTATTGACGTCTGCGCCGGTCGATGTGACGCTGACGTTGTGTGTGTGTGTGTGTTTGTTGGTTTGTTATGTTTGCCATCCATTTATGAGCAGCTGCAACTCCTCGACGCTTTTTTTTTCTTTCTTTATTATTGAGCAGCGGCGTTGACGTCAACGTCAGCAGCATCTTTGCAAACTTTTTCTTGCTTATCTGTATATGTGTGTGTGTGTATGTGTTTGAGAACCGGCTTTTTGTTTGCTTTAATTTTGTGTTTTTCTCGCCGCGCACATATTCATTATATTTCGTGTGTGTGTGTTTATGTGTTAACCCCCCTCTCTTTAGCTATGCCCACCCAACCCAACAAGTTGTTAATTTTGTTTTTAACATACACACAAACGAAAGTTGCCAATTGGACAACAACAATATTTCGCTGCCTTGCGTGCTAAAACCACAAAAAGTGCGTAGAAAAAATAAAAACGTTCTTATTGCGTCGTTGTTATTGCTATCTGCCTCTCCCGTTCTCCCTTTTCTCTCGCACTCGTTATTGTCTGTGCGTAATCTACTAAAACTGTTGTTGTTATTGCTTTTTTTTGTTACTTTGTTTTCTAGCATGGGCGCAAAGTTTTTATACCTCTATAGTTTTATATTCCAGTCGACACGCACACACACACACCAACACACACACACACTGAGGCAGTCACCCAAAACAACGCCCCAAAATAAAATTGCGATATAAAAACAAAACAAAAACAACAACAAATTAACGCTGTCTGGGCAGCGTTAATTTTATTGTTTGTTATTTGCACACTAACAAAAAAAGCTTTTTACATGGAAATTTTTCAACCAAAAAGTACCAAAAACTTAACTTAATCATATTATTAATGCTCATATTTCTTTTTTGCTTGCAGATTCTCTTCTTATTTGACTATAATTCAGTCAAATATATAATTGTATATATATTAAATTCTTCAAGATAACGCGTCTGTTATACGTAAAAATAAAAAAAATTAAAAAAAAAAAACCGGGACGAAAACTAAATTTTTGGTCATGTTTTAATTTGCAATCGTAATTTTTTTGTATAGTAAATTAAATTTAAAGAAAAAAACCAAAATAAAACAAGAAAACGCAACGAAAAGAAGACCAAACAACATATATATCTAATCAAATCCAATTAGAAGCGAATTGAACAAAATTCAACAAACGCTGACGAAAAGCAAACGGCAAGAAAATAAACCACGACCGTTACAAACCGCCTGAGAGAGAGATTGAGAGAGAGAGAGAGAGTTAGATATAGAGAGAGTAAAAGAGAGAACCAGAGGATCGTTGAATTAATTCGCATGCGCCAATGAAAACGTCGCATCTTTCACACGCGTCCGATTTCGTCGTCGACTACGCCGTCGTTGCCGGTACCGGTTCCGTGGCAAGAGGAGCATCGGGTGGTTCCGGTTCAGCTGGCCAACAGCAACAGGGACACTACTATCATCAGCAGGGCCGACGTCCAAGCGATGTGGATGTGGACGTGAAACCGACGCCAAACGTGGAACACTCGAGTATCGGCATTAGTTGCGATTTGAAGCCAATTGTCTATCTGGACGCAGAGACACAGCAGCAACGTCAGCGTAGCGTCATCATTAAGCAACATCACGCACAGGATCATCAACAACAACAACATCGTCAACAGCAGCAGCAACAAACGTTGTCCAAGTCTGGAGCAGCAGCGGCCAACAGCAAGCGAAAGCGCGAAAAAGGTGAGTTTTCAACACAATAGTCTGGCAACCCCTAGAATGTTCTTTGTTCACGATCTGGCAACACTCGTCATGTTGTTTGGTAAACATATTCAAATGATCACATAGACAATGTCTGATGCATTTCTTTTACGCTATTTCATCAGCTAATTATGAAATTGATAAACTTGAGCAATGTTGCGATGCACTTAATAATCTCTTTATACTATTTGGCTTGCGAGAATCCGGCTTGTTACTTCGATATACTGTTGTTTGATACTAAATTATAATCGTTATCGTTGTTATCGAAGCGATAATAAAAGGTCGCTTGGAGACAAACAATTTATGATGATTATATTTCAAGAATATTGTTATTATTGTGGTTATATACTATACTATATACGTTTCGTTTTTCTTTACCTCTGTCTTTTCATTCAAACGTTTATTGAGCGAGTAGAAGAAGGAAATGTTTCCCTTTCTGCTGTTTCTGCTTTCCAACTGTGGCTCTATTGATAATCAAACAATAAACGCGACAAGAAACCATGCGAAATTGTGTTGATATATATATTATGGTTGGCTTCAATTGAATGCGTTGCAAATGGGCCAAGCCAACCAACAACAACAACAATACATTTCCAATTTCTCTTATGGGTTTTTTTTTTGTTTTGTTGTTGCTGTTTGGGGCGCGTGTGAAAACCCAGACGCTTATCTATTCTCCCTTCATTTTGTTTAGCATTTCTTGATGTTTGTCTCTGATAACTTTGCAAGTTTAAACATGTCTGCTCTCTCCCTCACATTATCTGGCATTTGTTGATGTTTTTATTGCACCCCTTTTATATATATATATATTTTTGTTATCGCTTTTATTTGATTTGAATTCTTGCTTTTTGATAGGGCTTTATGTTATTTTTATTTTTGTTTATATAAAAAATATCGATAACATCTGTGTATTTGGCATACAACAAAGCTATCGAAGCAGAATTACATTAACGGTGATTTCCAAAAAACTCACCACACTTCCAGGCCCCTATAACAGTTATATGTCTTTACTTGCCCTTTCGTCCCTTTTGTTTACAAAACTTTTCGTATTAGATAAAATAGATTGGCTTGTCTAAAGATAACGCTAAACGTTTTGTTTTATACACACTTTGGTCTCGCTCCCTTAGTCTCTCTCGAAAAAGGTAAAGTTTTTTGCTTTTTAATTTGTGTTTACTTTTCGCTTATTGCGACTTATAAATGGTTGTTTGTGTATCTCGTTTGCTTTTATTGTCGTCATCCCGCATTACTGGAATATTTTGCTGTTGTTTTTCGCCCTGTTCTATTTTCGCTTTGATTTTATCGTGATTATTATTTTTAAATACTTTTGGCTGCTTGTTTTGAGCATTTCTTTGGTAATAATTTTGTGATGCGGGTTTGAAAATGTTTTTCAACAGAGTAAAACACGTTAATATCTGTTAGTCATCATAAATTGGCTTGCGTGTTGTTGTTTTTTATGGCTACTTACGAGTTTTTCCGTTCCGTTTTATCTTAAACCCAATCGGTTATTTTTTCATTCTCAAACTAAACGCAAATGTTTGCAAGCGAAATGGATTAAAATTTAAATGAAAAGTATTAATTGGATTCTCAGTTTGTTCGTTCCATCCGTTGTTGCAACGTACTTTCACCCATAAATCTTTGTGCCGCAAATTTGCCAAAAGAGATCACAATTTCCAATCCACTGTGTTACTTTGTTTGTGCCCTATTATTCAGGCTTGGCCGCGCCTGTGAATGTGTGTGGGTGAAAGGAGTTAGACGGCAATCCAGACTTTTTTTTGTTCAGTTTGCTTCGCTGCAATTTCACTCAAGTAACACATACACACATACATAGAGACAGGTATAACCGGTGAGTGCAGCTGCACTCTTGTTTATGAAACGAGAATCTTCCAGATTTCAGTTGTGCTTCTTCTTCGACGCCATTTCTCACCTAGCTTGTCTGCTTACCTCTGCCTGCTGCTCTCCCTCTCTCTTTTTATTTCCATAAAAGACATTCCACCCACGCACAAACGTTGAAACTTTAAGAAAGAGCGAGAGCGAGTGAGAGAGGGCGCAAGAGTGTAGGGCGCTTTGAGGCACAAAAAAGCTTATATGTCAATCAAAAGGCGCTGCGTAGTTGTCTGCCATTTATTTTTGGCCTGTCAGCTAAGTTGGATTTTATTTTTGTTTTATTCCATTTTACTTTCCACTCGCAAAGTTTATTTTGTTTGTTCATTTGTATGTATGTAAAACATTGTAATCTTTCTATAAGTGTTGGCAGAAGAAGAAGAACAAGGCGAATTGTCATCACTTTCTGTTTCTTTCTCGAAACGTTTGTCGCTTTTTGTTGTTGATAGAAAAAACATTGCTGTGCATTCCAATGCACTGGATGTACGCTATAAAAGCTCAGCTGGGTTCATGCACGTTCATTTGTATGTGTAACAGAACCTGTAAAAATACATATTCATACAAGCCAACACGTAGTAGCTTTAAAGTGCATCAGACTGCAAAATTTCATTAAATCCAAATGTTAATTTTGGAGTAAAAAAAGAGAGAAGAAGAGTTAACGACCGACCCCTTCGTTGTAACATTAAGGCGAGTTAATTGCCTACAAATGAAGCAGCAGAGTTAATAAATGCGTGATCGATTCCACTCAAAGTGGATGGTGTGGATATCGTTGATTGCAATACACACACACCTGTACACAAATAATAGTGCGAACCTTGTGTGTAACAGAATAACAGAAAGAGACCTCGATGGTTTAAAGTAAGCTGAGCTTAAGCTAAGGTTAAGGGAAGGCCAATGCAAGTGGGCGAGTGCGAAAGTTTACATGTCTGTATGTATGCAAATGTTGCTAAACATGTTGTGTGAGATACAACAGCTGTCCGAATACAATCACACATGTGTGCACGAAATTTCATTAAAGCAAACCAAACCAAATCAAACTGGGGTGAGGCAAAACAGACAGAACTTTTTGTCATGTGAAAAAGTTTTTGCGCTCAGTGACAGTGGGTATAGGCGACTTGTGCGTGTGTATTACATATTTTCATATAACAATTAAATGTATAACACATTGATACACAACGAAAATAATTGAAAAACGCAGTTAACAGTTGTGCATTTGCTTATTTGACTTATGTATTTTCGAGAAATTGAATAATGTGGCCGACGGCCTTTTCTGTCAGTTTCACTTTTATTGGAGGGGGCCTAGAAAATTCAACTTTTTGCTAGAATATAGTATAAACATTTTATTTGTTTTTACATTTAACTCGTCTGTAATTAATATTTTTAATAAATGCGAGAATCATATTCAAATAGTAGATTATAAATTATTAATTAACCTGTTTTTTATTGTTTTCGTTACAGGTAAGATTTGAAACACCCTATTAAATATGGAATATTGAAAATTGAACTGTAAGTTATTTATATCCATCATTAATATTTGTTTGATGAGCTGTGAGTGAAAAATTGTTCGTCGTATTTATTATTGATGGTAGAACTGTTTCGGTTCATGGCTGATTACTTTCAAAAGGCAATCGATAACTGTCGCCGTCCCCCCTCCCTCTGCCACTGTGAATTGATTTCAAAATGATCGCTGGACCAGTTTTTCGTTTGAGAACTCGTTTTTGTGTGTATATATGTTTTGGGTGCACACACTTGCACAACAATCGCAATTTACCTGTCTGTACATACACAAAAAAAAAAACATCAAAAAAACACACCAACAACAGTTGTTTTTTATTTTGGAGCTTTTTAATTGAGCTGCGACACCGGCCTCCAACAGCAACTCCAACTTCAGCGTCGTGTTTGACCCTCGGCTCTGCTACGAATGGAGGTCACACCCAAGAAAAAGAAACACACTGAGAAAATATGCCAATCAGCAGTCTATATATACAAATGTATATCTATATTGAAATATTAAATTCTCTTGGATCAAAGCATGTCTGTGGTACATGCTCTCTTTCTTGTGATTACTTTCTCGCATGCCAGAACTAACTGTTAATGTGCCACGATCTCGCTCAGGCGCACTCGTTTTTATTCTGACTGTCTCTCTTTGGTGCGTTTGGCCTACGCTGGACTTTGCATCAGCAGAAGCACAGGCACGTAACTGTAACTCACTCGCTGTGCTTGTGTGTGTAAGCTTTGAGTGACAATGGAGGGCATTGCTAGCTGCTTTGTGAGTCGTCCAACGTTCCATGCCTTGCACACACACACACAAACAAGTTTGCTCGCTCACACTCACGTTCATTCACGACGTGCGACCGTCTATGGAAATTGAATCTAAATTGGGTTAACAAGTGTTAATGGACAATTCCCAAGCCCAGTAATGCATAACGCTGAGCGCACAAAGGCAAAGTACAGTAAACACATACATAGTGCCGTTACTGCTTTTATACAAAAAATGCATTTGCTTATCCTATACTTTTCATAAGAATCTTATCCAAAATGTTTAGCTATAAATAAATATAGAAAGGAACCTGAAAGCTTTTTGGCAGCTCTCGCACTAATCGCATTATTGTACATGTTCAATTTTCTCGAGCTCTCTTTTTCTTCGTCTCATCCTAGTTGTCGTTTTTCCATCAATTTGAGTAATCTTCATGAAATCATTGCCGGCTGGTTGTTGTTGTTGTTCTTTTTTCTGTAGCGCCACCTGGCGACCCGTTCCTGCATAGATTACGCAAATCAGCCAAAAGGAAACAACAAGAACGTTGTAAAGGTAAATTCAAATTGAATAATATTAAAGCTGCTTAAGTTCGTTTGGGGTGGGCAGTGGCGGTGAAATCTTTTGTGAAAATGAAAAGCGTTGTGCAGCGAAATGTGCGATAAAAAAAAGCGACACACGCACACAGAGATACAGAAAATTAAACAAAAATAGAATAACATACCAAGTTGCACAATCAAAAGGGGCAAGTGGATTGTGTTGGCGGTGCCAGACGAAAGGGTATGGTAATTGCGAGTGCGGCTCTGTCACAAAACATTAAACACAATTATAGAAAGTCAATTGAGAAACGAACGAACGAAACAACAGCAATAAGCAAATTGCGCGGGCGTTGACAACGCAGTCGACGTAAGCGTCAACGTCAAAGTCGCTTACGTCTAGCTTCAAGGCGCGTGGGTGAGATGAATCCTTAGTGCCATTCAACAGCAAGATGCTTTGCACACACACACATACACATACAGCTGCTTGCTTGCTCCGTTATCGGCTGTGCTTTCTTCACCAGCTTAGTGCTCTCCCGCTCTCTCTTCAACTCTCTTGGGCATGCAATGATTTGCTTATTGAACTGTGTTTTTGCGCTTCGCTTTCTACAGGTGTCCGCTGCAGTAGCAGTAGCAGCAGCAGTAGCAGCAGCAACAGCAGCAATGACTAATGCTAATATTTGTTGCTTGGTGTTTATGCAAGAAACTAGTTTTTTTTTCTTGCTTGCTTGACGTTTCTAAGGCTTTTGCGGTTTGTTTGTTGTTGCTGCTCAAAATTGGCTTCAATATCAAATTTTTGGGCATTTCCATTAGTATATTCCATGTTCTGTTGTTTTTGTGCTTTATTTGCGCAAGTTTTTTGCTTAGTTTCTTTTAAAGGTTATCTTTTGTATTGTTTTTTTTAGGAAACTATCAAAATGCGGATATTTATTTGAAGAGTTTATTTTTTGTGTAAATACGATATAGATGTTTTTTTTATTAATGAAGGCCGTATCTTATTTGTATTTTATTCTAAAGAATTTCCGCTTTATTATCAAAAATAAATGTGATTTATTAAATATGTTTATGCAACGCCCAAGTTTTTCAACATTTAATCGAGCATTACAAAATTATTGTCGCCAGCTGAACAGCTTAATTTATGTACATAATTATTATTTGCATAAGTTAAATACCCTAGAAATATTAAATAAATTTTGTGGTATCTATTTGGCGAATATTCTTAGTAATTATAGGGTATCTATTCGCCATTCCTATAATATTGTTTAACCAACTAAAGAGTAACTTTTAGTTCATCAGCCTTTTCTAATGCAACAATGTTGCATGTTTTAAAACCTGAATAATATTTAAATACCAACATGGCAAAGTTATGCCACACAAATGTCGCACTGATTGAGCGGACCTCGCGTGGTTCGTCTCTTTCTCTCTCTCTCTCTCGCTCTTTAAAATTCTTGTGTTGGAACTCGTCCATAAAATGTTACGCATATTGCATTAAGAGCAACTATGTGTCTGTGTGTGTGTGTGTTTCGCCTGCTTTCGTATTGAAAAATATTCTTGGCTTATTACAAAATTTCATTTAAGTGTGTCGTTTATTTAAAAATGCCCCATACATCCACCCACCACAGTTTACCATTCCATTTTCACCTCACCATCACTCCCTCCGTCTCACTCTCTCTGCTCTGGCTGCTGCTGCAATAAAAGTTAAGGTGCTTTGCTGTTGTTGTTTGTTTGTTTGTGCTTTTTTTTATATTTCGTTGTTGCTGGCAACTTCCGTGTAGCTTTCTTGTCACTGCTGCTGCTGTTGTTATTGTTTTTGTTACTCGTAATTAAGCTGAAAAAATATTCATTTGTTTGCTTCATCTTCTTCTTCCCAGTGTCTTCTTTTAGCTCAGTTGAGTTCTTCTTGTTTTTCTTATATATATATACTATATTATTTTGTTGTTGTATGCACGCATTTTTCATGTCGCGACAGAGGCGCCAACGTCGCTGTTGACGTCGTTTTGCCTGTTGTTGACTGCTGAGTAGGGCATTACATATTGTTGTTGTTGTTGTGGCATATGGAAATGTAAAATTGCTTTGTTGCACGCGGCTTTTGTTGTGCTAGCTGCAAACTGATTATAATTTTGCTTTGAATTCTGTTCTATGTTGAAAAAACAAAAAGCTGCTGCTGATTACTGTATTCATTTGGAAATGGAAAAATGATGCGAAAAGTTCACAGTTGGAATGTTGTGCAGCAAAGTCATTAAAATTTTATTTCAAGCTTTGTGCGGCATTCCTAAAAATATAATTAATGGCAACAACCGGGCAGCAGTAAATTATTAATTATGGGTGATTTTGTATAATTTTTGCAATTAATCGTTAATTTTTGCGCTTTTCGCTTGTAAGCTAACATATTTGCATAGCTTAATGCCAGCTTTTTGCGTATTGGTGAGTTTTGGCAAAAGCTGCACTTGAATCGACGTTAACGTCGACAGCGACGCCGCTTAACTGTCAACCGACGGCGCCAACACTTCTCAGCTTTCAGCGACGCAGTGTCCACTCAACGTCGCGAAAACACTCTCTCTCTCTCGCTCGCACTACTCACAAGTGCCTTTGACTGCTGTCGTTTTCACCACACCTCTGCCTTCGCTTAGGCTGTCTGCCTGTCTGCCTGCCTGCCTGCACTTGAAGCTCTCGCCTCTTTTCATCATTATCATCTGCTTCTTCTTCTACTTGTCTCACTGCTGACTCATGTTTTGTTTTCGCCTGTTTGTTTGTTTGTCTGTCGCTGCCCACTTTACAAATGTTTTTATACATGTATGTATTTTGTTTCTCTGTTTTATTTCACACTATTAGTCATTGGCAAAAATGTTGCAACATAAGCTCACATGCTTGCCGTCGTCGGCAACTGTAGCCACACAAATGTTTATAAATCAAGCTTTTCTCTAGTCTATTCATGAGTCAACAGCTCTCTTCCTCTCTCTCTCTCGTTGTGTCCTTGACAGCTTTTCAATGTTTTGTTTTGACTAGCTTTTGTTTGGTCAGCCAAAACTTTTATTATTCTTTTTCGTTGTTGTTACTTTTGGTATTTTTCCACAAATATATGTATACACTTCTTCTCCTTCTTCCTTTTCGTCTTCGTCTTGTTGTCGCTGTTTCCATTTATGAGCCATTCATAAAGTTTTTGGTCCCAAAGCTGTTGTGTGTGTGTGTGTCCACTTGTAACATTTTTATGTTAATTTATGAACGAAATTCACTTCTGCTTCTTCTTCGTCTTCTTCCTTTTATAGCTGACCAGTCGATAAGCCAAGTTAACAGTTGCAATTTGCCAGAATTTCTCATCCTGTTGCCATCCTTTCGTGCCAATGGCAAATATATTCATACGATATTCGAATTTAACCTCACTTTCTAAAGCAGCTTGCGAGTTTCCCTAACAAAAGTAATTCGATAGCTTTTAACTATCGATAACTAAAGTTCGATATCAACGATCAGTTCAGTTAGGCGTAAGTTATACTTATTATTATAAGTTATAGAGTATTTAAACTTCGTTCTTTAACAGGTTTTCTTTCTTTTCCTTTACCACAAATTATGTGCCCCAAAAAACTTTTTTACCGCAAAACTATTTCACTCATTTAGGCAAGCTCTTCGCCCTCTCCCCTCTCAAACCCTTTCGCCTGCTACGGCAGGATACTTTCTGCAGGTGAAGCCAACCCTCCCTCCCTGCCCCTCCTCCTGGTCCTCAAGGGTCTTTGAACTTGTTGGCGTTTTAGCGGCTCATAACATTTAATGTGTTTCAGTTTTTTTTTTTTATTGTTTTCCTTAGCGAAATTAATTTTCTTAGCTGTTGGCTAAAATGATACACGCTGAGTTTTGTTTATTATTTCGTTGTGTTTTATTAAAAGAGCAAGAGAGAGTGAGAGAGATAGAAAGAACAGCTGGAATCACTTTAAATGCGAATTGTTTAATAATTGCGAATATTGCCAAATGGGTCAATTAAATAGTATCAATGCTCTCGAAATAGTAAACGCCCTTCTCCCCTCTCTTCCTCCTCTCCCACCAATTGCCATTTTATAGAGAATCCCCTTCGAGTATGTGAAACGTTTAAGCTTGATTCATTTCAGTCTCATTAACCTTACACATGATATTATTAGGTGATAATGCTTAAGCCGGAAACTCTCCCTCCATCTTACCCTGCCTCAATTCTTATCAATTGCAATGATTATAGACAAACTGCTTTGTCAGCTTTGTCTCTGGGCCAACAACAATAAAAACAACAACAACAAAAGTTTCTGTCTATCTTTGCGCTTATCAACATTCTGAGACAATCAATGCAACAGCCGCAGCAACATCGAGTCATGCCCATAAATAACTATTTCTCAAAACAGTAGAAAGATTAGAAAATCACCTTACAAATAGCTTTTTATTACTTAATTTAACTCAATACTTTAATTATTGTTTGATTCAAATTCAAACTCATCCTGAAAGCTCTTAGCTTGCAATTTATTCAGCTGAACGTGTTTTGACTTATAAAACGAAATCATATTCAAAGATTTTTATCATGTCCTGTTTCGTTTCGTTTCGTTTTGTGTTTGTTGCAACGAGTGCAATGACTTTAACTGCTTGCTGTCTTCATCTGTCTCTTACCACACACACACACACACACACACACACACACACACTGAGAGCTTTTGGGTCCCCACTGTGTAAATGAACGAAATTTGTGTCGTGTCGTTCCGAGTGCTTTTTGCAACAACCAGCAGCAATAGCAACAACAACTAACTTAGATACCCTGTAAAAAGAAGAGTGTACAACAAGGGGTATACCTGTTTGCTGTGTTCCTTTCAAACGCTTTGTGGTGCCATACAACCTTTTATTACTCTTTTTTTATTACAGGGTATTATTTTATTGTTGTTGGTTTGGTTTGGCTTTTGCCATTTGTTTGGCCGCAAATATTTCAAATGCATAAATGCAATTTGCCACTTAACATTTAAGACAGCAGCAGCAAAAGAAGAAGAAGAAGAAGATGGAGGAGAAGAAGGAGGCGATAAAGTGGGCGGCAAGAAAGGCAAAAGCTATGGCATTAACAAGAAAAAAGGGAAATTTAATGCAATGAAATTGGCAAGAAAACTGTGCCAAACAGCTTTAGGTATAACTGTTTTCAAGTAGAGTAGAGCTTAAAGCTATCACTTAGAGTTAGATAGAGATAGAAAGAGCGGGAGAAAAGTTCGTAGACAAAACAAAGTTCAATTCGCTTTCTTGGTTCACATTTCAATTGCAGCAAAGCAACATGCAACAACAACAAATCAATGGAATGCCAATCAATAATCATTTTAGTTGTTTTCTCTTTCTCTCTCTTTGCTCGCCTTTCTTTTGGTTGCACTTTACAAAAGTTCAGTTTTCAGTGCACTGCATTTTTATTTTCTAGTTTTCTTTTTGGCCAATAAAATTGCCAACAACCTCATCCCCACCCCCTCTTCCAACCCACCCGCTGTGCTTTGCTTTCTCCCCCTTTTTTTTGGCTTTGATAGTTTTATTTGCATTTAAATTGCGTTGGGAAAACACGCTTTGAATCGGTTACTTTTCGTTGGGTTTTTCCATGGATTTTTCCTTCAGTTTTCTGTTGGGATTATGCACTTTGTGTGTGTGTGTGTGATACAGCTTTAAAAGCTTTAAGCAGGATGTGTGGAAAGATTCCAGGGAATAATGTGTTTATCTCTATTAAAGTATCTAAAACAACAACAAAAAGAAGCGGTTAGTTTTTCCACTCTTTATGCGTCAGAATCGTATTGTTGTTGTTGTTTGTGGATTGTTCCAGTTCTGGACAGCAGACTTGTTTGTTAAACTTGTCGCACTTCGTCTGCTTGTCCGTTGAGCGATGACTCCCAGTTGCATTTGCCTGCTATCTAACTGCTTGCAACTTGAACAATTGCCCCCAACCCCCTCCCTCTCTGCCATTAACTATCAGTGGCAGTCGTCGAGACGTTCGTTAAGTGTTGACCTCAATTAAAGTTTCTCGCTTTGCCATACAGAGATGGAATAAAAAGAAGAATTGTTCTGTTAAGTGTTATACAAAAAAAAAACTATCGTTTGAAAGCTTTGCGCTTCTTCTTTTAATTATTGCACATATGTATTTACCGTTCGTTGGGTAACTTTTTGAGCTTTTTGTCTCCTCCCCTCCTCTCTCTCTCTCTTCTTTGCTCATCTCTTTACGTCATTCTGGCTATTTTTGACGGTTTTTTTTAGTGCAGCTGCCAACGTCAACTGACACGCCATATGCCACGCCCACACTCTAAAATGTATGTACATATTTTTTATATGCAAAAAAAAAAGCCCCTCGCCCATTTCCGTTGCTCTTTGCCGGTTCTCTGACGCTCCACGCCTTGTTTGTTGTTGTTGTTGTTGTGGTTGTTGTTGCTGTCGTTGCCACACACTTTGCATTGTGCAACAATACTCACAACACTTTTGCCTACCCATTAGGTTACTTTAGGTCATTGCAGTTGACGTCGCCGTCACTTCTAACGCCATCGCTTGAAGGACGCCGTCGACGTCGTCGTCTAAAGTGTCGGCGCCGTCGTTCTTGTTCTTGTTGTTAGTGCTGATACAGCATGTAGCTAGTTTTTGGAGAAAAATCCGCTATAAAAAGCTTATTTGTCATCACTGATTTCTAAGCTTCGAAACGTCGCGTCGACCTCCAAGCTGGCAGCGCTGCCAGCGTCGTTCGTCAACATTTGCTGTTGTATGCCGTTGAGAATTGGCAAAATGTTTCCATTGAATCATTGAATTAAATTTATTTGTTTTGTCTAATGCATGAGTTTTTATTATTTTGCTTGATATGATCTATAAATAACAACTTTCACCAAGCAATAGTGCAAAAATCTTCAATGCATGTGAACAATTTCCCTTAATGTTAATGCCATTTTCTTCTGTCTTGTCTGCGGCTGTCGTCTTGTCAACTGCATGCAACATTTAACCAAAAAACAACAACAACAACAGCAACAAACAACCGAAAACAAGATCAAAAATAAATGAGCGCAACGCGACGCAGGCGTCGACTGCGGCGGCTCATCAAAAAGCCAGCAAGCTTTTACACAAGCAAAAGGAGCACACACAAACACAAACACGAAAAACACCTCCCACATATCTTGCATGCGTTCCACATGCTCAAGTGTTTGTTTGTGTGTGTGTGTGTGTGTGTGTTGGTGTATGCTTTTACCACATTTACGTTCATTTGGTGGGCTCTTTGCCCATTGTTGTTGCTGCTTGTCGAAACTCTTAAAAATCATGCTGGCGTAAATCCGCGTAAATTTAAATTTAAATTGCATTTGTGCTGTATTTCTTGCTGTATAAGTGAAAATTTAATTTCCACAACAGCCAAAAAACAGCAACGAAAAAAGCTGTAAAACATTGCAAAAAAAATAAACTGCAATAGCAACTCTGGAACGTTGTTGTTGTCTGTTCGCTTTGTGTTTCTCGTTTTGTTGTTTTCGCATTTAATTTGTAATTGGTATGCTGTTATTTTGCTGTCGTCGCAGCTGCTGTTGTTTTTGTAATGCACTCACAACAATGTAAAAACAAAATAAAATTTAATCGACACAACAACAACAACCCAAGCTTCAAGACTGAAATGAGACACAGAGAGAGAGTGAGTGAAAAAGAGAGTGTGTGCGTTTGCTGTTGTTGCTGGGCATAAAGTTTATTGGCGTCATTTTGCAGTCGCTGCGTGCAATCGAGTGTGCAATGCAATTACACAAATGAACAACAACAATAGCCAAGCATTATAAAAGAATACAAATGCACAGCAACAATATTAGATGCATTTAAGCATGTTGCTAGGAGCATACGCTCTAACTCACTCCCTCTCTCTCTTTATTTGCTACTTTATATCGATTTCGATAACAACGTGCCACTCTTTGGACTTATTGCCATTGTAGTTATCTAGTTGTCATTTAATCGCCTTTTCGAATTTTCAAGTTTGAGCTGGTTTTGTTTGCTGTCGTGAAAGTACATCAAAGGCATCTTACTTGTTATTTTTATTTTTTTTTTATTTGGTTTTTTAGAAAGGCAATTTGCGACATATTTCTTATATTTTTGCAACATAAACATGTTGCTAGGCTGCCATTTTGTATGTGTGCCAGTTTTTATTTGGTCTTTTTTGCAATTCTTTTTTTTCATCTCGTTTTTTTTCGTTAACTGTTCTGCTCGCTGAAGTGTGCAGCAAACAAAGCATGAGTTATTTCTGTTGTTGTTGGGTTATGTAAATGATGCTTCGCTTGCGTCCAGTGTTAAATATGCAGCACAAACCGTGAAATATTCATTTGTCTCACACACACACACACACACATGCACAGAACAAAAAGAGGAGCACTGCATAATTCCGCCCAAGGCACAGACAGTAACATGAATTCGTCCAATTATTGTTGTCTACTTCACTGTTGCTGCGTTCGCCAAACTTTCTCCGGTTGTATTCTTTTTGTGCACGTATGTATGCATGTACTACATAATATACACAAGCAAAGTTCTTTTAGTTTTTGGGAGAGCCGCTTCTTTGGCTCTCTTTAACTGCATGCATTGTAGCGCTTGCTCTCTTGCTCTCACAGACTGGAACTTTACGGTGCCTGTGTGTGTGTGTGTGCGTGAGTGTATGTGATTGAATGTTGTTGTCAGGTGCGTTGAGACAAGTGAAAAATGCTTGTGCGTACATTGCTCTCATTGTGTGTTTGTGTGTGTGTTTGTGTGTGCATAGCGACAAATATTTGCACAACTCCAACAGGCAACTACCTATCCTCTCTCCCTCCCTCTCTCGCTTATGCACGATCTGTGTTGTCAACATTCCTTGTACGTTTTGCCCCCGTTTCAGCTAGTTGTTGTTTTTGTCTTTCCCTTGTTTATTATTTGCGCCCATTAATCAGCGCTAGTCACCGTCAAGCATTATCAAAGCATTATAACCTGTTGCTTCTGTATATTATTATAATTATTATTTTTTCGTTTTTGTTTTATCTCTTTCTTTCTTTTGTATATCTCTTGTAGCATTTCATATCTTTTCCGCTTCCGTTTTGGCGCCTTGAGTTGCGTTTTAATTAATCATTAAACGCTTTTGCTTCGCACTTCCGCTGCAGCGTTTTCACCACTTGCCACATGCAACATAAAATTTAATTCACATTCTGTTTTAAGCCAACTTTCTCTTACCAAATGGGTTCTAATTTACCTAACATTTAATCAGTTAATCAATTGTTTTCCAATTAAATGCACGTGCGGCCAACACAATCTGTTTTGTAGAATGATTCAGTTGCAGCTGTTTATTATTGCCAGGCTATCAGCAACTGTTATTATGATAAGTTTGCGCTCAACATATGTTTCAGTACAGTATCGAAAGTACCTAAACAAATGCTTAGCAACATGTTGAAAAGAGCAAGCTTCAAAACTCTCAACATATGTTACTTTAAATATATCGATAACGATATTGTTGCTTTAAACACTCTTCTTCTAAATATAGCATAACATTTCCACTTCAAGCACTTATATGCCATATGCCATATATACTTGATTTTAACGAGCTCTCAACTCAATTTGCAACCAAGGCAACGCTAACGCACTTTGTTCTTTTTCTAGGGTTTTTCTCGTCGTTTCTTCTTTCCATTGCATGCACTTTACATGTTTTGCGTCAGCAGTTACTGTTACAATACGTTGATAGCAAAACACCCGCATGCGATACATTGGAGATTGCACTAACCCCTTCTCCTTGCTCTCGCCCGCTCTCTCTCTCTCTACCCCACCCATTCTGTTTATGCAACAAGCGTTGAGTGGGGCAAGGAAAATGGCAAAAGTTTCATTTCATTATTTGCCAAACTGCGTCACGTTGCAACTTTGACGTCGAATTTGAGCTGCTGCCGCTGCTGCTGCGGCTGAGATTTGCGTAAGCGAATTCGAATACGATTTGATTGTGCAATACGCGGCAAAAACACACACACAAACGCAAAGTAATAAATGTATATGCAAATTGATGTCATTCGTAACTTGTTGCAATAAAGCAAACAAAAGTGCAAGCACTCTGATTGCCACGTGAAGGCGCAACGTGAGGCAAAGTCCTTGCCATTGTATGGAAGTTGTTCGTGTTGTTCGTTTTGTTGTTGTTCTTGCATACATAACTTGGCCCCAAAGGACACGGGTGGTCAAAGCAGTAAACGTGGTACTAACGATAAGACCATGAGGTAAGCAGCCTTCAAACAGCTGCTGACTTGTCCAAGTGGGTGGTGTGTGGGTGACTCAGTAGCTAACGATTGTCCTACGCTTGACCTTGGCAACATATTTCGTATTACCTTATTTGTGTACATTAAATGTTGATGTTAGGTAAAAGGTATTATAACCCTAACACTTATCGATTTTTATCGATAGTTGCCTTTACTACCAGCTCGGTTCTCCTTGCCCTTTTTGACAAGCTTTCAATTTCCATTTAGTTCTTTTCGATTTGTGCCTTTTGCTTCATCGGCTTTTTGCATAATTTATTGCATTCAGTTTTCATTCGTCGCTGCCATAAATTCTCCCTCTGTTCCTCCTTCTCCTGCTCGTGACAAAGTGGCCCAATGGCGTTGGACATTGGCTTCGTCATCGCGTGTATATGTCCTGAAATATGTATATATAAGTTTTGATTACAGCCCAAAACAGTGAATAGGAAAAACCACATTTTTCCCTTACCCCCTTTCGATGGGGTTTTCCTGCTCTTTAACTTGTATACTTTATTAGTACTTTCTGGGTTTTTTATTATTTGTTTCGTGCCTTTTTTCCCCCTCATTCTACTTGCTTTGTGTGTCCTTTTGAGCGCTATTTTTATATCGTTTTTCCTCGCATTTCATATCGAATGTCGCCTCTGACGTAAATTAATTAAATAATATAATAAGGCTGGCATGTATGTGGCTCGTCCTTAAGGCAACAAGCAGGAGGAGGAGGAGGAGGAGGGCATCTAATTAGGCAGTTTCTATATTTAGTAGAGGATTACAACAGAAGTCCAACACGTGGCAGGTGAATTCGAATGATTGTGCTGTATCAATTACCATTGTCCTGAAACCTAACATTAAATGATGAATAAGCTCTTTTTCCCAGAAGAATACTTAATGGCCGGTTCGAAGAAGTTCTTCATAACCTCTTCCCAAACGTAGGGTGCATAAAACTTAAGGGAAAGAGTTGAAAAACAAACCTACTAAAGAGAAAGTTTCCCAGATACTTAAATAAACTCAATCCAAGTTAACTGTAAACAAATGTCTGTCAAATTTTAAATGTATTTATATCTCGATTTGATTTCATTGTTACATATACATTTCGATTTAAATAAATGTATTTAACGTTTCGTATTAGTGAATTTTAAAATCCAATAATGATGATTTTAGTATACCTGCAACAATCGTATTATATCTACAACAGCTATATTGGTAAATATATTCTTCCTTCCTTATTGCAAATTGTTATTTCTTCTTGGCCAAAATGCGCTTTGTCGCCACTTTCTTTGTGACAAAACATCAGCGATGAGTTGACACATTTCATATACATATATATTATTATATACAGCTATATCTGTTGTATGAGACATTGTCCGACTGTCGCTGTTGTTTGCATTGTAAAATTGCCTGAGCTCTCGCACAGTTGTCTCGGGAGAATTTCTACAGATAAGAGACTTGACAATGTTATCCTTAGTTATAAGGCGTTTACTAAGAAAGGGTAAACCTTTTTTTTTCTTCTGACTCTTTGTAACAACTAAAGTTGAATCGTTTCGTTTTTGTTTGCCTTTCGATAGATTGCGATTGCGGCTGCGTGGACTCGTACAACAACGGCAACAGCGGCAGCAGCGTTGAGTTTGTGCGTCAACATCACGGCTCCATAGCGGAAGTGTCGGCGATCCAGAACGTTGTTGTGAACAGTAACAGCAGCCTCAAGACGGCACACGCAAAGGTCGCCACATCGGGGGGTCATGCTAATACGCAACCCCCCAGCAAACGTTCCAGCAGCGGTGCCGATGGTGACTATCAATTGGTTCAGCACGAAGTGCTCTATTCCCTATCAGCTGAATATGAGGTATGCAACGCTGTAATCCTTAGAAGGCAACACTCTTGATTGAGCCTATTCTTTTGCAGGTTCTGGAGTTTTTGGGTCGCGGCACCTTTGGCCAGGTGGTCAAGTGTTGGAAGCGCGGCACATCAGAGATTGTTGCCATTAAAATCCTAAAGAATCATCCATCGTATGCGCGTCAGGGACAGATCGAGGTCTCCATATTGTCGCGTCTCAGTCAGGAGAATGCGGATGAGTTTAATTTTGTGCGAGCATTCGAATGCTTTCAGCATAAGAATCATACCTGCCTAGTTTTCGAGATGCTCGAGCAGAATCTCTATGATTTTCTCAAACAAAATAAATTCTCACCGCTTCCCTTAAAGTACATACGTCCCATTCTGGAGCAGGTGAGTTGAATTTATAAGTTTCTTCACAAGAACCCTGCTTAAACTAAAGCTATCTCTTATAGGTGCTGACTGCCCTGTTGAAGCTGAAGCAACTGGGCTTGATTCATGCCGATCTGAAGCCGGAGAACATTATGCTGGTCGATCCAGTGCGTCAGCCATATCGCGTTAAGGTCATTGATTTTGGCAGCGCCTCGCATGTGAGCAAAACTGTTTGCAATACCTATCTGCAATCGCGTTATTATCGTGCGCCGGAGATCATCTTGGGTCTGCCCTTTTGTGAGGCCATCGATATGTGGTCCCTGGGCTGTGTGGTAGCCGAACTCTTTCTCGGCTGGCCACTGTACCCAGGCAGCTCGGAGTTTGATCAGATACGCTATATATCACAGACGCAGGGTTTGCCCACAGAGCATATGTTGAATAGCGCCTCGAAGACTTCGAAGTTCTTTTATCGTGATGTCGACTCGACTTATCCGTTTTGGCGTTTGAAGACCACCGAGGAGCATGAGGCCGAGACGAATTCGAAGAGCAAGGAGGCGCGTAAATATATTTTCAATTGTCTGGACGATATTGGACAGGTGAATGTGCCAACGGATCTGGAGGGTGGACAACTGCTGGCCGAGAAGACGGATCGTCGCGAGTTTATTGATCTGCTCAAGCGTATGCTGACCATAGACCAGGAGCGACGTCTAACACCCACAGAGGCACTAAATCATAGCTTCACGAGGCTAACCCATCTGGTTGATTATGTCTACTGTAACAATGTGAAGGCCTCTGTACAAATGATGGAAGTGTGTCGTCGCGGTGACTTTCACACGTAAGTAGAACAATATAGGCTTCTTGGTTATTCAAGTCTTACTCAATAACTTCTGATTGCTTGCAGTGTACAACCAGCTCCTACGCTGGTCACTAACTTTGTGCCAAGCAGCACCGAGAACATGACCTTTACCATCAACAATCAGCTGACCAGTCAAGTGCAGCGTTTGGTACGCGACGGCCGTCCTCTGGCCTACGAGGGACTCTATCAGATCTATGGCGGACGCAATGTGGCCCGCCAATATCCACAGGCACGCAACGATACGTTCCAGCATCAGCTTGTATCGAACATATTGTGTCCGCCCTCGTATCAGGCCATGCCCAGTCCCACCAAGCATGTTGTTGTGGGCAGTGCCACCATGCAGCCGCCGTTGCAAGTGCCACCGCAGCAGTATGTCAATGTGCCGGTGCCCGTTTCAATGGTCGAGCCCAGCTCGGGTCAGCGCATGCTGCTCACCAATCGTGTGCAGGCCAGCGGCGTAGCCTGGCCACAGACAGGAAGGCAAATGGCATTGGTGCCATCGTGGCCACAACAGGCGCCGGCACATTCATTAATTGTTGACTCGACGCCGCTGTTCAATGTGGAGGAGATCTATCCCAAGCATCATCTCAACTTGCCGCGCAACGATCTCAAAAAGGAGTCGCCGGCACATCATCTAGCGTATGTCTACGAAATAGTCTTTTGTCAACAAGCAAACCGTTTAATGTTGTATTTTCTGTACTTTAGCAAGGGCAATTCATATCGCGTGCCGCGTCACGAGAAGAAGGAACATCAACAGCTGTCGCCCGTCAAGAAACGTGTCAAGGAAAGCTCGCCACCGCATCAGCAACGCTATCAGCGTGCCGCCCACGTCTCGCCACAATATCATGCTCATCACAATTGCAATTATGGTGGTGGCTACGGCTCGAGCACTGCGGGCACAGTGGTTGCCAACTCAGCCTCATCGGCGAGCAGTGAGTCCTTAGAATTATAAGCAGGGGCCAATATCATCTTGTTAAACCAAGCAGCTATTAAGCAGCCTCAATTATGACATTTGCCCCTTTTGTTTTATATATATATATTATTGTTTTTTTTACTAATGCTAATGCATTATTATTTTTACAGACATTATCAATGCAAGTGGCAGCAGCTCATCGAGTTCGCATCATAATCATGCGCCCGTGGCACATGCACCGCACGGCGGCAGCAGCAGCAGCAGCAGTGGTGGTGGTGCCTACAACACCACCAGCGGTGGCCATCACATTGTCATTAACAATTGCAGTGGAGGTGGTGGTGGCGGTGGCGGTGGCTCCGCTGTTAGCTATCATGCTAGTAGCAACAGCGGCAGCAGCCAGCCACCGTTGCATGTGCATCAGCCGCATGTGAAGCAGCCAACGATCACCATACACGATACGCCGTCGCCAACAGCTGTTGTCGGCGATGTCATAACCATATCGGATAGCGAGGATGAGGGCGTCGATGGACCGTTGGCAACGGCTGCAACAAATGTGGCACCTCTCAAGCAGCGTGCCCATGCTCATGCACAATCGCAGACAAGCAGCAGTCTGATGCAGCCGCATCAACATCAGCATCAACACCAACATCCACAGCAGCAGCAGCAGCAGCATCATCACTCACAGCAACAGCAGCAGCAACAACACTCGAGCAGCAACTCATCCGGTTCGTTGTCGCATTGTCGCAGCAGTGCACAACAACCGTTGCATGTATCGCACTCGCAGCAGCAACAGCAGCAGCAACAGCAGCAGCAGCAAGCTGTTAATTATGGTAATACACACAATTCCATGTCCATCAGCTCCAACTCCGCGGCCCATGCTGCTACCACAATCAGCAGTAGCAGCAGCAGCAGCAACGGCAGCAGCAGCAACAGCAATAATCGCAAATGTAGCAGCAGCAGCCAGCTGGGTAGCGGCAGCGGAGCTAGTCATCATAGCCATCATAGTCACCATAGTCACCACCAAAATCACAATCATCATAATCAACAACAACAACAACAACAGCACCATCATGGCAGCAGCAATGGCAGCAGCAGCAGCAGCAGCAACAGCGGCAACACTAGCAATAACAATAACAATATTAACAATAACATTAACAGTAGCAGTCAGCAGTTGCCGCCGCCGCCGCCGCCGCCGCAGCCGCAGCCACAGCTGCCAAATCACAGTAGCAGTAGCAGTAGCAGTAACAGTAGCAATAATCATCATCATCATCATCATACAGCGTCTCTATCGTCCGCGTCGTCGTCGTCGATGGGCGGAAGCGGAAGTGGAAATGGATTTGGTGCTGCCGCTGGCCTCAACAACGACAACAACTGCTCGCTACAATCACAACAACAACAACAGCAACTGCAACAGCAGCAATGCTTTCAACCAAGCAACAACAACGCGACCAACAACAACAACAACAACAGTCACCACAACACCAATTCCAATTCTGCTTCCACTTCCAACCAACAACAACAACAACTATCACATCACCATAACCATCATAGTCTTGCCCCCCATACCATATCCAGCAGCACACCCATTACACAGTTTAGCACATCCTCCCATCCATCCATTCAAGCCTCTGCACCCGCTCCATTGCCCCTGCCCCTGCCCTTACCACCACCAACCACATCCACCATGTCTCAGTCGCATCTCAGTCGTCATAAGTCAGCGCAACAACAACCACAACAACAACAACAACATGTTCATCTAGTAATTCCATGCGTTACCGTAGGTGATCACGATCCGGAGGATGCAAGACGTCGCCATCATGCAGCCGCCGCCGCTGCCCTAACCTCGGTTGGAAGTCCCAAACATCATCATCAACATCATTCACATTCGCATCAGGTGGCTCAACAGACGCCACACTATCAGCCACAGCCGCAAGCCCAACCACAGCCGCAGATTCAACAGCAACAGCAGCCCAACATCAAATACGAACCGGGTCAATCGCAAAAGAAACGTATTCTGGCCATGGCTCAGAGTGAGTGCAACTATCAGCCGCAGCCACAGCCGCAACAGGTGCAGATTCAAGTGCAACAACAACAACAACAGCCGCCAGTTGTCAGCTTGCCGCATATACCCACAAAGCAGGAGCCGCCAGAATTCTATCCAGAATACGCACAGCAGCCACAGCCGCAACAGTTGCAGCTGGAGACAAAGCGCAGCTCTTGGGCAGCCAGTTCGGCCAGTTCATCGTCATCAGGCATGCCATTGGCACATCCCAAACGTGAGGCACCCTCCGTTGCGCCCGTCAACTATGTGGCACCAGCGGTGGCACCACCGCTTGCACACTCCAAGAGCGGCTCAAGCGGCTCCTCGTCATCATCGATTGGCGCTGCGGCTGCCGCAGCAGCTGCCGCTGCTGCCGCCGCCAGTGTGGGCCCACCCTCTTGGGGTGCACCACAGGTGTACAGGCAGCCATCGCAGCCGCCGCCGGCAACAATTGCGGCACAATCGGCGGTTGCACCACCGCCGCCGCATCATCATCACAGCAGTCACAGCAGCCATCATCATCATCATCAGGCGGGCACGCCGCTGGGCGGCTCACCGTCATCCACAGCCGCTGCAGCAATGCTGCAAACGGACATCTATGCCCAGGGTGACATGTATCGACGCCCCACTGTCTATGTGTCCCAGGCAGCGCCCACATATGCCTATACAAATCGAGCAGTGGTTGCACCACCACCCGCACACAATAGCTCCAGTCGCCAGGTGGGTTTCATGTTGTTGTACTTAATTAAGTAAGAAAGTATTAAGAGGAATATTTTCAGGTTATACCATCGCATCCGCTGCCTGCACATATACAGATACCGACGCAGTATAGCCAATTTGGACCGTTAAGTCCCGCCCAGGTAGCTGCCAGCAAGCATGCGGCGCACTTTGCGCCCGCCAACATATGGTATGGTGCTGAGTAGCTTGCAGAGGGTTGAACCAGAGGGTTGACGAGGATGATTGCCAGAGGCCAAGACCACCAAGATAACAACTGACAAGAACAACAACTACAACAACAACAACACAGCAACTCCCACCCACCAAAAATATAATCACTCTTACTTTCTCTTGTCTCTCGACCACACACAGCCTCGAACTTGATTGATTGATTGATTGATGCTCGAGTGAGTCGATAATGCCAGATTGATGGCAATAATATGCGCCTAATTGATACTGGTTTATTTAGCTTGAGTTAAGCAAACAATTTTACTAATTATTTTATTTAACTCTTACTCATTTAGATCTTTAATGGCCTCGGCTGATGGCGGCGATATTTTAAACAGCAGCAACAGCAGCAGCCACAACGACAACAACAGCAGCAGCAACACGGATGAACAGGAGTTGCAACAGCTGCAGCTAACACAATGCTGGTGGTTCATGATGCTCATGCAACAGAGCATAATACAACACAACAGCAGCATGTTGCACGAAACAACAGCAGCAACAGCAACAACACAAACAACAACAACAAAAACAGAAACAACAAACAGAAAAAGTCGCCGCAAACGTTGATGACAACGATAACTCGTCCGCCCCCTGAACCCACCACGCCTCCCAAGCTATAATTAATTGTTTTTTCTTTTTTTTTTTTTTAAATACGTCAATCGCTTAATGTTGATTGTCGTTTCTTAAATAATTCACTTAAGAATTATGATAATTTGTTTTTTAAATATATATATATATATGTATACAAAAACATATATATATATATATATAAATGTAAAGCATTTTGTACACGCAGCTTAAAGTGTAAAGTGCATACACACACACACACACACAAACAAACACACACAGACAACACTTAAAAAAGAAAACAAACACTTTCTATATACACAAACAAAAAATTTTGAAGTTTACTCAACAAAACTAAAGCGTTTCATTATGTGTGTTGTATATTTTTATTAGAAACTTCTTAGTACATACGTACGTATATATAATAATATATATATATATATATTTGCCTAAACATACATAACTATGATAAATATGTATTCTATATATAATGATGATATGCCTAAGTAATATATGCATAAAATACATAATAATGTAAAACCTAAACCTAATTAACTCTTAAACTCTATGAAATACTATATATACTATTATACAAAACCAACAACCATAAACAAACAAACATAATGCAAATATTACAAAAGTTAATGCAACATGCAACAACATAAACTTAGTGCAAAAAAGTTAAAGTAACTTTTTTTAGACTCTTTTTTAGCAAGTACCTCGAAAAAAATATAAGAAAAAAACAACAAAAATAACAACAAGCAGCAGCCACAGCAGCAACAATACAAATAAATGTTATGCAAAATTGCCTTTTTACAAACAAACAAAACTTATAGTGTATAAACATATAAACTTAGTGAGATAATCATAAACTACAACAACAACAACAAATGATATATATATATATATATTAAAAATACCGCAAAAACCTTACTAGCAAACAAAGCATACATATTTAGGAAACTTTAGCGATATCTGAATAACTCTGATAACTGAACATGCGATATACATACATATATATATATATATATTATAGCTAATAAACATAGACATAGACAACGATACAATATTTTTCTCTTGGTTTTAACACACACACACACAGTCTCATAGAACTAAACAAGATAAGAAGATAAAAACAGAGTAATAATATTTAATACTTCTGGGAGGATTTGTACAAAAAAAAAATAACAAAATTAGATGCATAAACAAACTATTAATACTTATACATATTATAATGGATTTTAAATACAGATCAGGTATCAGGTCAGTTAAGACACCAACAGCAAAGCGAAAATACTTGTTAACATTGCTTCAATTTTAGTCCGTGTAGCATGTAAAAACAGTGTTCAGTTAACTTTTATATACATTTTGCCTGCATTCATAGACTCTGCGTTTAAGTTTAGTAACACTTAGCTGTCGTTTGAATTTTCTAAAACTTAAAAAATATTAATAATTAACCACTTGAGGGAAATGTTCACTAAAGTACAAAACAAGGCAAGCAATCTAGCAATAATTAAAAAAAACAAAAAACAAGAGTTTTAGGCTTTTAACACGTTCGTTTTTTTTTTAATTTGTAACTTTAGTTTTTAAATGTATTTGTTTTCGTACTTTGTAACTAAACGCAGAGATTTTCTTATTTAAATATGCTATAAACCATACTATATATATATTCTACATATATCTACATGTAATACTATCTTAACTATATAAATATTATAATGTTCTTGTTAATTAGGTTTCTTACAAGTATTTTGTAGTTAGTCGTAACATTGTCGCTATCTATCGATTTCTATAACTAAATCTATTCTGTATAATTTTGTTTAGTGTGTAGAAAACTTTGGGCACTTCCTATTATGATACTAAAACTAACCCAAACAAACCCAACACATTTCTTTATATATATATAATTTTTTTTTCAAATGAAGAACAAAGTAAACATTTAATTATTAGTAATGAGAAAACCTTATGATACGAGCATAATATATACATATAGAGATATATAAATGATAATTAATCAGCTGTGCACGAAATAATTGTAACGAGAAAAATCAACAAAACAAATTATACATACATAAATATATATATACATATATATATTTATAAATATATATATACATATATATATTTATAAATATATATATACATATATATATTTATACATATATTATTATAATTGCAAACAACAAAATGCAACACGATCTATTTGAAAAGTCTAGCATATAATTATTGTGATGTAGTTTTAACAAAAAAAGAAAACAAAGAGAAATTGAAATTGTCGTCGGAATTTTTTGTCCTTGTCGTAATTTTAGCCAGTAACAAAAATTAACAGCAACAAACAAACAACAACAAATTACAAATTACTTATTAATTCTATGTACTATAATCAATATACGTTGCTAAATGCAATTGTATCATTTAATATAATTAATATGTAATTGTAATTATTAATATTTGTATATGTTAACTATTTAGTACGCAAAAACAACCAACAAATGACTAAGAAAAAAGGCAAAACAAACAACAAATAAGAGTAAAACGATATAAATATCATACATAATATGTGTATATTGAATTTTGAATACTGTACGATTTTGAATATTTCTCAACTTTTGTGTAGAAAATACTTAAAAAAAAAACAACGTTTAATTAGCAGCTTTAGGCGTGTGAAAAACAAAACAAAAACAAGTAAAAAGTAAAAACAAGAAACGTTAGTGTTGTGACTATATAACGATTAATCGTGCATCTTATATATACATATAAACTAGATATCTAGGCTATGTACCAGTAGATGAACATATTTTGTGTATTAATGCTTTTGATATGTTTGATTAGTATTTTTCTTTTGTTGTTGCCGGAAAGTAAGTGCGAAACGTAAGAGATACAGAGAGAGAGAGTTCACGTCAAGTAATTAAGCTTAAGAGCATTATATATATATATAAAGTAGATATGTGTGTGTGTTTTTTATAGAAATTTTATGGACCATTAGCAACAGCAATGTCAAGTCTTAAAACTAAGCGTTTAATGTATTCTAGCAGCAACAAAAGTAACAAAAAAGCAAGCTTGCAAACTTGTCGTATAATTGTTTATCCTTTCTCGTTTTTTTTATAAATATACATACATAATATTAGTAATTAACACAAAATCAAGTTAAAACGATAATAAAGAATTTTCAATTTCTAATCAATGTTTTTAGAGAAGCAAACAAAAGAAGAATATTAAAACAAAAAGGAACGCTTTAAATGTAACAAAAACGAAACGTTAATAGACTTAAACAACAACAACATAATATATATATATATATCTTAACTATATATTAATAACACACACACACACAAACAAAGAAACTTAAACAGAAACAGACATAAATATATTGTAAGAAAATTACATTTTATAAATAACAAAAATAACGAGAAGAACAACAAAGTTTTTAACTGTGTAGCCTTAAAAAAAATCAATTTACAAATCAACTCTAAATACTATATATATATAAATACGAGTATATGTACTATATACGATATGTATGATCAGTTCGATCGTTGTTTAAATGTACTTCAAATCAATACGATTTATCATAATAATCATAATAATATAATTCTTTTATCCTTATTTCGTAATGTTTGTTCTCTTTTCTTTTACTTCACTTTTACTTTGTATTTTACACACACAAGAAAGAATAAAAACATATATATATGTATTTAATATCATATTAAACATAGCCACAAAATGATTGCAAAAAAAAAACATATATGCTCTACACCATAACTTACTATTATCATAAATGATTATAATATGTCCTACAAATATATATACATATATATGCGTATATCTATATGATTATTGAAAGCATGAAACTTTTCATTTGTTTTATTTATTGTTTTTTATTATTATTTTTTATTTATTTAGCAAAGCAAGATGAACGAGAAACAAACAAATACAACATACTAAATCCCACCAAATTAATTTTAAACTATTTAATATGAAACACATGCGATAAAAAAAACAAAAAGGGATAACTATTATTCACGTCTTAAATCATTAAGATATATATATATTATGTGTATATGATAAATCTAGTTTTCTTTCCCCCTATTGTTTCCTGATCTATTGAGGCTCTGACTTAAGGTCTTTAGTTTGAAATGTTAAATGGTTAATCAGGTTTCTGTAGTTGCCAATTGATTGTTCATTTAATGACCAAATTTTTTGCTAAATACGCAACATTTAATGAGCTTTTATGAGAAAATAATTTGTCGCTTTGGAATGTGTTTCATACGCAAGTTATAAGCATTTAACAAGCAAAACATAATACGAACAACAGCAACAACAACAAAAAATACCAATAATTATTTATTAAGTAATGTATTTAGTACATGCCACGAGTAGTTAGTGTTAGTTAAACAACATTTGAGATAAACCAAAACCAAAACAGTGAAAGGAAACCAACCGAACCATTTGAACAACAATTAATGGATTTTAAATTGATTTAAATTTAGCCAGAAAATGGGGATCGCAAGCGAAAAAATATATATAATAAACAAGATTGATAAGAACCCGTCCATAAGTAGTTTTTTGTTCTTTTAAGCAAACAAAATAAAACAATGCAAATAGAAATCCAATAAAAGGATATTATATAATAATTGTCGGCGGTATAAACTCTATTAGATTTAAAATTTAACGAAAAAAAAAATCTCTTCGTGTTTCTTTGACTTGAAATAAATATATAACAATTGATAAAACTAAGTACGAACGATATATATATATACACAAATACATATTAAAATTTGAAACAAAACACATAAATAAATATATATTTTATTAAATACAAAATATTTATAAACGATAAACTTAACCAAAAATGAATACAAAATAATGTTGATGTGTGAAATTTATAAGACTAGCATATTTCCTACCTAACATATATATATATATACGTTATAATGAGATATATATATGTACATACGGATATATGATAAATATGATAATTAATGAGCAGCTAGCACGAGTCTTAACTAAGATTATACAGATATTGAATTAAAAAAAAAACAAAAAAAAAAGCATCTTACAAATTGAATCGTACCTTTTTGCTGATTTAAATGGAAAAACATATATATAGTATATAGTATATTCTCTTGTATTTAGTGTGATGGGTGATGCAAAACGTAATCGAAACAATATATATATATATTAAATAGATTGTAAACAAATACAAATAGATGATAAATGTGGCACTTTAATGGAATTTGCTTTTTATATATATATGTATGTATGTATAGTATAGTATATAACAACATTATAAACTATATTGGTAGCATTAGTGTATTATTGCGCCGTTTCACAAACAGAATTTCAATATTTTTATATGCAAAATGCCCGTAGTTTAATAATATATCTACAAGATATATACCCCAAAAAGAACAACAACAGATTTAAACCAAAGAACGATAATCAAAGCGCGCACATTATCAGATATATATAAAGTATATAGTATATATTAACTTGATGGGCACCAAGTCCTTTCCTTCGCCTCTTTTCTGTTAGCATTTACCTTAGATATAGAGTATATAAAAAAAAACTAAAACATTGGAATTAGTTTAGCTAAGTGCATGGGTTAGACAACGAATTTGCCGGGCAAATCGGGATTTAAAGAAAGAAAGCGAGAAAGAAAGTAAAGAAAAATTATTAGAATGAAAACAAAAAAAAAAAAACCTGTACATTTCCTGGGCCTTTCCCCGATCCGCGTAAGCCAATTGCAAATATTTGTAATTAAAGTTAATAAAAACTTTTTGTTAGCGTTACTTGGTGTCCATTTATATGAAAGAGTCTTAAAGCGTCTTACAAACAAATACTTATATCAAAAAACCAAGCACACCGATACATTTAGCATGAATATGAATACTTAACTATAAGTGAAAAATTTATTCAAATCAAACTAACAAGTTATATACATACATATAGAGAGATTAATCCAAAATATGCGTACCTTTTTTGTAAGCGAAAACTCAATTCAATGTTATTTGCAAAATCTTCAAATTCCCTACAAATCGAATGTATAAACTATATATACTAAAGACCAAATAAATTTCTATTCGAAGTTAAAATGCAACTTTTAGAAGTTTAGCAAAATAAAAATCACACAAAGCGTTTAGATAATTGATATTGATTAAGAACTTTTGACTTTTATGGCTGTTTAGAGATTTTATAATACATATATATTACTAATATTAATCACAAATTTTTCATAAATTATTTACTCTCTCGCACGCGCAACTGAGAGCCATAGAAACAACATAATTTGTGACCCATACGAAGATACTCTCAAAGAAGGAGAGCTTCTTGCAAGAAGCATTAACTTAAAGCTTAAACTTAACTTTATCTTAAACTCTTTCTCTCTCCTCTCTCTCTTTTACTCGTTCTCTATGTGTCTCTGTCGCACTGGCTTAGTAAAACCCACTTAGCTCCCCGAGGCACTCTACTAGTTACAGCCGGGAGTCTTTTTTTTAGTAACTAACTAGCGAGCATAAAGAAGAAGAAGCTGATATAGAAAAAGAAGAAGAATAAAACCAAACGAAAATTGTGAAATTTAGTGTCTTTACACTTTAAAGAGTATATACAAGAAAGGATAACTTAACTAAGGATATATATATATATATAATTGTATGTAGATCGCTGGCAATGTCGCCGATATTTGTATAAGCATCACTCACACACACACACACACACTTACGAATACGTTAACATACAAATTATGATACATACTCGTACATATGCCTAAAAGGATAAACGTGTAGTAATCTACAACAAATAAATTTAAAAAAAAAACATTACAAATAAATGTCTATATGGAAAATATAAAATACAAAGATTTAAAACAAAAACAGAACGAAAAAAAAACCAAAATATATAAAACAAAAAACAAAAAATTATCAAAAGATAAATGAAAAGTGTGTTTTCAATTTTATTCCCATAATCTACACTTCAAAACCTCAAGGAATATGTAAGAAGTTTCCAAAAGGATGCAAACCTTAAAAGGTATTTAAAACTCATAGAAAGAAGCATATTTTCCAGCAACAAAAACAAGTTTTTGTAAAATGTTTTGACAAAATAATTCTAGATCATAGACGAATAGTAGACGTTGTTAGTTTAGTCTGCAAAATTCCAAATCACATTTAGTTTTGTATAGTAATCACAAATATTCATAAGCATATAAGCCAAACAGAATAAACATATGGTAAATATATAGGTAAAGTTAAAATTATCCTTGCCCATTAGCCCCAACGAGTACTCCTCGTTCTCTCTCTCTCTCTCTCTCTCTCTTGAAGCTAAACATGGGTCAATCTTTGTCGGAGCCGGTGACCACCAAGGATACAGCACGTTGCGGCAATGCCGCCTTTCTGGTAGGCAGCAGCTGCATGCAGGGCTGGCGTGTCGACATGGAAGATGCACACACACACATCCTTTCGCTGCCCGATGATCCGGGCACTGCCTTCTTTGGCGTCTACGACGGGCATGGCGGTGCGGCCGTGGCCAAGTTTGCGGGCAGGCATCTGCACAAGTTCATAACCAAGCGTGTGGAGTACATAAGCAACAAGGTCGAGCTGGCCATGAAGCGTGCCTTTCTCGACTGCGATCGTGAGATGCTGCAAAATGGCAACTGGGGCGAACAGATGGCCGGCTCGACGGCCATTGTGGTGCTAATCAAGGGCGATCAGCTGTACTGTGCCAATGCGGGCGATTCACGCGCCATTGCCAGTGTGGGCGGCACGGTGCAGCCGCTCTCCTTTGACCACAAGCCGACCAATGATGCCGAAGTGCGACGCATCAGAGCAGCCGGCGGTCAGGTGCTTAACAATCGGGTCAATGGCAATCTGGCGCTATCGCGCGCCCTCGGCGATTTCATGTACAAGCGCAACAAGGGCATAAAGCCGGAGGAGCAAATTGTGACAGCCGATCCGGATGTCATCAAGTGTGAGATAAACGACAGCTGGGAGTTTGTGCTGCTCGCCTGCGATGGCATCTGGGATGTGATGAGCAGCACCCAGGCGCTGGAGTTTGTGCGCGAACGCATTGCAACGGGCATGCAGCCGGATTTGATATGTGAGCAATTGATGACCTATTGCCTGGCACCCGATGCCTTCAACTATGGCCTGGGTGGTGATAATATGACCGTCATTCTCGTCTGCCTGCTGCACAATAAGTCCTACGATGAGCTCTGTGTGCGTTGCGGTGGCTCCAAGAAATCATCGCCCTCGCCTGCCATGGGCGATGTGGTTGGTCCCAATCTCAAGGTGTGTATGTTGAGGTTTTGGTCCAGCTTTTGCTAATCCTTATCCTCTTGTAGTATCAATTGACAAAAACTGCTGCCAGCTGCCGCAGCAGCTCGGAGAGCGCCTTGCGGCAGAATTAGTTAATATTTATTTTTATTATTTTCTTCTGCCTTTTTTTATTTACATTTATTATCCAATCCTAAGCTTCACTGGCTAAATAATAAAAAAATTTTAAGTGCTTTGGATCACTCATTTAATTCGTATAAATATCTATAATACATATGTATAACTAACAATATCTTTGGTCTGTTTTAGCTGTAGTTTGTGTTGAGTATACAAAATGCAGAAAGTTGCAACAACAACAACAAAACAAAGCGAAAAGAAAATTAAAATTAAAATCAAAATTTTTAAAATGTACAAAATGTATATATAAGTAGATGTAGATGTAGATATAAATGTAAATATAATAATAATATTATTTTTCTCAATTGTTATTGCACCACATGCGGCCGTTAAGTGCTTAAAAATAATGCGACACATGTACGGGGAATACCCCTTGCCTTGAAGAGTTTTCTGAGTATCTGCAATAGACCCGACAAGCTGCAATTTTTGTGTGTTTAAGATACAAAAGACTAGAGATTCGCTCGTTGGACTTCCGTGCCGTAGCCGGAAGTCAATCATCTTAATGACAAATGAATTATAAATCATAATTAAATATACATATAGAAAAAAATATTTGTAAAAATCTTAAAATCTGGCAAATCTGACAAATTTCACACTTTAAACTATAAATATAAATATATATATTATTATATTATGTGGCTAAGAAAATACTGGTTACATGTTGTTGTTGTTGTTTTTTTCGTTTTGTGGCAAGTCTCTAAATCCTCGGTTACAACTAATATGAAGATCGATTATATAAGTAAGTTATGATGAAAGATTGTGTTCTTTGGAATCAACTACACTCTAACGGTACTTTAGTTTGGTTTTTTTTGTTTTTACTTCTCATATTTATCACATATTTGTTCACTACATTAAGCTCCTAAAAATCGAATGCACAATGGGTTATTTCTTTGGGTCGTTTCTCTCAGTGTGTTTGTTGTCTTTTGATGTCAGACTGGTTGCGGGCGGGCGGGCGGTCAAGGGTTAGGCAACCATTGTGGCATAGTTGCCAGTCAGCTCGAACGGACTCGTCTTGGCCGAGTGCGTAAAATTGTTCTTGGGCGAAAAGTCAACGGGCTGCTCCTGATCCTGTCCGTGGCCATAGGGCAGCGGCAGCGGCAGCGGCAGAGCTCGTGGCAGTGGCAGCGGCAACGGCAACATATGCTCCTGATACAATGCTCCGGGATGCTGCAGCACCGTGGGTTGCACAATACCCGCTCGCTTGTAGCTATCATAGTGCTCCAATCGAGCGTGTCCCGCATAGCCATAGGCCAGTGCCTGTGCCTGTGCCTGAGCCTGAGCCTGTCTGCGTTCCTTCTCTTTCTGGTGCAGCTTGTGCGCCAGCGTTGACTTGGCCGAATCTGCCAGGGATGCACTGCTGCCTGTTGGCATTGTTTCCGCTTCAATGTGCTGCTGCTGCTGCGGCGGCTGTTGGACTGCTGCCACCTCGCTGCTGTTGCGATTCTTCATGCAGGAGGATTCCTCGTGCTTGTACAGATACGACTTGAGGGCAAAGGCCTTGCCACAGCGGGCACAGGTGTGCGGCTTTGTATTCGAATGGGTTTGGATGTGAGCGCGCAGATTGGATTTGTCGGCAAAGGCTTTGCTGCAGACGCTGCACTTGAACGGCTTCTCGCCCGTATGGGTGCGTATGTGACCTTGCAGCAGCCAGGGTCGAGAGAAACACTTGCCACAATACTTGCACTCGCAGCCCTGGTTGTGTGTACGCACATGCATCGAGAAGGCGGGCATGGACACATACACCTTCTCGCAGTACGGACAATGGCGCGCCTTCTTGTCCATAATTGACCTGGCCAGTTGGGGAAGGAAACTAGTAGTGAGTAGGGATGGATTAAAACGAAAGCTTGCTGCTTTACCTGTGGGTTTGTCTATGGCGTGCCAGATTGGAGCTGGTCGAATACTTTTTGCCACACTCCGGGCATATGTGCTCATCCTCGAGCAGCGCCAGGCTGCCATTGGGCGGAGCATGTGTCGATTGCTGCTCGCTGGCATTGCTGCTGTTGCTGCTAATGCTGCTGGCACAGGAATTCGAATCGGATATGGTGCAACGACGCAGTTTCCTGCGATCAAACACCTTGTGACTGTACGAATTGTAGGTGGAATCATCATCGGATGAGGCATAGAACACACTGTTATGACTGCCCGAACTGGACTGGGCTGCGGTGGTCAAGGGTCCAGCGGCGAGTGTTACATTGGCCAGCTGTGTCAGATTGTACAGCTCCTCCGGTATGGGCGTCACCTGCTGCTGTTCCTGATCCTTTGTCATGGTTTCTGCAAAGTGGATAAGATAAAACAAATGAAATGCTTTGCTTTGTGACGTAATAAAACCACTACACTTGGTCGGGCTTATGGGTGCAGGCGTTAGGGTGAACAACTATCGTTATAATATATCATAATTATGCTATGCGAATATTTAGCAATTTGTTATTAAGGACGAGCCAAAGTCGTCTGCATCATTGTCGTCACCTTGCTGCTGCTGCCGCTGCTGTTGCTGTCGCTGTACGGGGCGTATGATTAACGTCAGCATCGTTGCATCTTAGCATCGTAGCAACGTTTGCAATCGCATTCGCAATCGCACTTGTTGGCTGTTCAAAGAAATAAATTCACGTCGAAATATTCGCATAATTTTTCGTGCATGTTTTCTTGGCATTGATTAATCTCGCACGTAATTGCCTCACCCCAGCCACAGCCCCCCTCCAAGCCCCAATCACCAGCAAGAAAGTTGCTGACTTCATCGTGCAACCAAAAATCATAGGTGAAATGAAGCCATTAAATTCTTTTTAAAGGCAATCAAATTTTATGTTTTTTCTCTCTGTCTTTGTTTTCTTCGCAATCGTCTAAATAATCGATTAATTCTTAGTGCCACAACAATTGCGGTGGGGGGGGGGGGAGGGTCTAGGCTGAGTGGGATCATTGCGGAGGTCATGTGCGTTTTGGTTCTTTTTTGTTTATTTTCTATATCCGTTTGTTTGCGTCCAAAGATCAGCCGCATGTTGTGTGTATTGCAACGCCCCATCCCACCCCATCCCACCCCTCAGCACCCAACCCAACCCAACCCAACACAGACACCCACGCCTTAGAAACATATTTATTTATTTGCCAAAAATACGAAGAATTTTCGGCAACCTGTTGCGTTGAAAATTCTCAGATTTGTTGTTCTAGTTGGGCAAACGATCAAAACGAATTCCGATGCCGTTGAGTATATCAAAATGTTTTTGTTATTAGCGAGACAGAGAGAGAGGTTGGTGTGTGTGGGCGTGGCGCCTTTACCTTTATTGGATACTTTGAGTTTTCCAACTATTGCCAAATTGGCCCATAAACATTCTCAATGATGGATGCGAGTGTCTGCTGCCACGCCCACCCACCACCCACCACCCATCACCCAGCTAGCTGCAACCACCTGGTTTTTGTTTGAACCATTTTAATATTCTACCTGTTCCACGAATATATAATTATTATTTTTAAACATTTCACTCGAAGAAATTCGATTTATTTTTTTTGCACAAGCACAGCTGACAAGTGTGCGTGTGTGTGTGTGTGTGTCCGAAAGTCGCATGTTTCTGTGACAGGCCGTTAATTAATTATTCGTTGGCCCGTGCGGCGACCAGAACAGATCTGTCCCAAAGATCGCTGCAGATCGGTAATGATCGCAAATGACATATATCAAAAGCAGCAACAGCAGCAGGAGCAGCAGCAGCGGTGGGTTGCGGCATGTGGCATGCGGCACATGTTGCTTTATTCAAATCGAACCGCATACATTTTGGTTTAACTAATTATAAACGAATTAAAGTGTCATATGCTTTATGATATTGCACGAGAACATAAATAACAAGTGGAACACTCGAAAGCTACTTAAACCAAAATAATAATAAATAAATAAACCGAATGTGGCATTTTTAATGTGTTGAAAATAATATAATTGTTGTTAAGGTATGAATGTAAAATAAATATAAATAATTTGTCATTGTGTATGTTTTAATTAATACTATAAAGAAAATATTAAAAACGCATAAATTTTGGCAATCTTAAAGTTGTTAATAATCAAGTAAATCTCGAAACCAGCAAATTCTCCAAGTGCAATGCACAATGGACATGATAATGCTTTTTTGTATATATATATAAATCTGTACATTATTAAGATGGGGTAGAATAAGAAAATCTGCGCAAAATGCTGGCCTGTATTGCCTGTCTTGGCCCGGTAGCCAAAGTTCAAAGTCCTGTTAATGTACACAAAAAAGAAAAAGAAAGCAACAGAAAAATGTTAATGGCTGACGTGGAAGGCGATGTGGCGAGAGGGCAGGGTGGAAAAGACAAGGGCAGAGGTGCGTAAAGGCGTAGGCTGGCGTCGACATGGCCAGTGGCTGTAAAAGATTGCAGCGTTCACTCTTCTTGCAATTGACTATTTTTAAACACACACAGCAGGAGAGGGAGAAAAAATAGTTTACATTTTAGTTCAAACTTGAAAAAAAAAGAAGAAAGAAAGAAATGCACAATAAACAAAACGACGGGGTTGGATTGAAGATTATGGGCGCCTGCTGTGCCGGCCAAGTGTCAATGCCACACAATGTTGAGCATCAAGGCAGGACTTCCTCAATCCCCTTTAAACGATTTGTTTATATTTAACATTGTTTATATGATCAGGAAGCTGCCTGGCTCCATCAACGCTGAACTCATTTGGGCACTGTTTATGCCACCAAATTGTATAAACAATGGCAACGAACACAAAACGGGACACAAAGGATCTGTGTGGCATCACCCCTTTTTACCGCCGCCTAATTAGTCTCATTCTGACATTGATCACTGCGATAGAGTGTGCACTATATATATACTATACTATTTTGTGCGTTTATATGAACAATTTCAGTTGATTTCTTAGAGAGATTTGCGCAGTGTTTTTGTTATTGCCTGCTGCATGACTAGGGAAAAATGTATTAGTTATATATATTTATAGAGTATTATTCATGGATTTTGAACTATTTACACAATAAATAAAGTTAAGAAAGATCTGACTTACGATGTCAAGTTGATGTAAGTCAATTAAAAAGTAACCATTGTACTTAAGTTTATCAAGTACTCAATGCAAGGTCATGCTTTTTTCTCTCAGTGTAGCGTGCACGTATAGAGCAGGGCATTTGGTTAGGGGCATCCATCTGCTTGGCCGATCATTGCCAATGCAAACACATTTCTCACGTAAATGTCAAAATATCAAAGAAATCATAATATTAATTTAACAAGTGTGGTCGCGTACGCCAAAAGAATATTTTCTCTTTTGTGGGGCAACATTTTCGTAGAACGTTTTACAATATTTTGCTCAATTTGCAGGTTTCTTTGTTCTTCACGGGGGGGTTAAATGTGAAGTGTGTAAAATTGTGTAATTTGTACTAAAATGCGTTAAATCTTAACAAAAAGTTATTGCATACTTACCACTGTTAATCGCTGTTCGAGAAACAACTCCGTTAGGCCCCTCCCCCAAAAAGGGTTGTTTAACACTGGTGTGCTCAATGGGAAATGGAATTTTTTTTGTTCTCTCTCTTGATGACTCAGCTGTGAATTGTTCTGTGTGGGTGTGTGTGTGTGTGTGCTTCGATGGCGAAATCAATAATATATCACTACGCACCACACACATACAAACAAACAAACACACACACGCACGCACACGGTTTAAGAATGTTTGCACGAATTTCACCACAAACGAAAAAATTAAGATGACAATAATAAAGATCCAATTTGAGATAGCGAGTAATGCACAAGTGTTTCTTTTGAGGCACGATCCTCACTATAACGGTTCAGGCAGGCAATGTCAAAATATAACGGAAAGTTGGCGATTGAGAGCACGCCTCACACTTTCTCTCTCTAGTTTTAATTGAACGAACGCAGCGAGATCTCAGTAAGAACTGAACTTTCTTAGCGATGCCACTTACAGTTTTTACATCGCCTCATCGATGCTGCTGCTGCTGCTGCTGTCGTCGAGGAGGTGACGCGTTTGTCGTTCGACCGACAGCTAGCAGCTGTTTTACGAGGATCGCCCGAATGTGTCTTTCGAAGAGCAGTGACATAGCGAAAGAGAGATAGAGAGAGAGAGAGCAGTGTGTGTTCGCCCCATTTGGAACAAGTGTGTGCGGTTTAAAAATAAATCGAAAATAATGTTTTTATTATACACTCTCTCTTGCTTGCTGACGCCGCAGCTTTGGGTCGCGCACATTTTCCACAAACACACACACACACACACATGGACAAACGGGAAAACACATTTTCGCCGCTTTTGCTGATGGGACAAGGACCACTGCGCAGCATTTTCTAACGCAACGTAGCATCAAGTTGGCAGCCAGACCCCGTTGCTAGCAAGTCAGCCAGTGTCAAAAACCTCACACAGATCGCTGCTGCTGCCCCCATGCCGCTATACAAAAACCCAACCAACAGAGCGAGAGAGAGAGAGAGAGAGGGCAAAACGTACGCATCGCCGTGGTTGGCAACTTTGCCGGTTGGTTTCGGAGCCGAATTCGAATTCGAAACGTATGTACATCGAATATGCTCGGTGCGCTGTGTGTTGGTGACGCAGTCGGGCAATTTGGCATTTTGAAAATTGTTGTTTGTACTTTTAGCGTAAAGTATTCAAAATAGAATCTCTACCTGCCGGCACCTTCCCGCTGCACGCCACCCTCATACACGCTCCCCAGACCCCGGCCGACAAAAAAAAAAAACAACACAACCCTATGGCAACTGAACGGATTTATCACAGGTGTTGTTGTCGTTGCAGCTTCCCAACATTTGAATTTTTCAAGCGTAATGAACTTAATGTCACTCTGTCAGGTGTTGCTTAGGCTCTTACGTAGTTTCTATAATGATATGATATATGTATGTTTTTATGTGTATGGATTCTATGATTTATGTCTCGTCTTTGCCTTGATTTCATTTCTGGTTTTAAGTGGATTTCGTTGTTGCAGTTGCAGTGGCACGCAACAAGACAAATTTGTATGGACAAAGCAGATTTTGGACTTAATATATTATTGTTTAAAGTGTACTTAGACAAATGAGTTACATTGTTGGCCATGTCCTCGAGACCCACGCAATGTGTGGCAACAAAGAAAATCGTCTTGGCTGCAGATAAAGATGTGCAAATAGCATTCATTGTCTGGCGCCAACATGGAAATGCAGTTCGAGTGCTTGGGTCAAGTTGGGCCAGTGCCATGGAACAGCTGTTGACAAAGCAACCATACGTTTTGGCGTCGTTAAAAGTGGTTGGTGGATCGCGACTGGGACTGTAATGAACAATGTGACATGTGCTAAAGACATTTGTGGCAGCCACAAAGACTTTAATCACGGCAATTAATAAAAGTAGCAAGTAGCTTCAGCCTCAACACTGCCACAAAGGCAACAAGTAAAGGAGTGGCGGCGAGGGGGTCAGCTTAAACGGCTCAAACGACTCACCCAGAGCGTTGCACGATTCTTGAAATTGAAATTGAAACTGAAACTGAAAACAACAACGCAACAATGCGACGTGGCGGCCATAAATCTATTTTTGGTCCTGCATTGCTCCAGTCCAATCTCCCACTTTGGCTGTCTGCAGCTTGCTGCGCAATTGTTGCAAGTGCAGTGTGACTTGCCTTTTTTGTTATTCTGAAAAAAGAACAACTGTTCTTTGCGTAGGTAACAAAAGCGAAGCTGCAACAGAGATGTTGTGGCCATAAATTCCAGACATCTTCTTGCAAACAGATAAATAAGCGAAATCGTCTTAATGTGAAATGCAACAGGCAGGCAAAGTAAAAGAAAATAATATAAATTCAAACAGATTCACAGCACACACAGCGAAAGAGAAGAAAAAGTTTTTTCCCCTTTTGTGTTAACAATTTGATAATCGATTTCAAATGAAAGACTTTTTCGCCTTGCGGTTGCACATAAATTTTCTGCTAATCTTTGCTCAAATCGTTCGAAAGTTCATTTGCACCATTCGATTCGATTTTTGTTCTTTCAACGGAATTCCAACATTTAATTGATTATTATTCGCTCAGTTCGAAATTATTTAAATACGTTTAACTCGTCACATCGTTGGGGCTGAAAGAAACAGCGTCCTGTTTACAGGATCCGTTTTTTTTTTTTGATGGCTTTGTTTATGTGTTTGAACTCATTACTCAAAACATTCAAAAACACTAAAGTGGTCGAACTCAAAAACGTTGCGACTGGCAACGGATCCGGGGCCGGATATGCATGTAATTCCTGTGCCAAGTCGAAAGTCGGGGTCGCACTTTCAAAGAGGCAAAATAAAACAGAGAGAAAAAAAAAACCATCATAAAGATCTATTTTTAATGCCGCTGAAAAACACACGAACGACAGGCAGTGGATCGAGATCTTAGGGGGAGTTGTTTGTCGACACAGGGAGAGGGGTGTGAGGTAGGGAAAAGTTAAAACTACATTTGACTTTTAAGGGCGGCCGAAGCGGCCAACGATTTCGATAGGTGGCAGCCACTTTGCGCTAGGTGCGGTGGGGGCAGCAGGCAGAGGAAAGACAAGATCATGTGGCATGTGCCGCTATTTGAGGCAACATGTAGCACGCGTCGGGCAAAGAGTTTGCAATGCAAGGCAAGTAGGCAACCTGCAGGCCATAAAGCATGAAGATACGATTGAATGCCATATGTATTTGGGTAAATCTTTAGAACACAACAACCGTGTTAAGAGATTCAAAGAAACAAAAGCGGAAATGTTGTTGTTATTTTTCTTTATTTTTAACAGCAACATGAGAGAAACCTAATAAGTACTTTAACAACTGGATGTTTTGGCTGTTGAACTTTTTTTAACATAACTTCGCTTTGAAACAGCATTGCCAATAGCCAAAAAGGCAGTTAACAGTAAACTGTGCGTTAACATTAACATAGCAGATTTTATTAAAATTGTTTAAATACATCATCAGTTATGAGTAATAAGTGTCATAGTCGATATTTGCCGGAACGACCTGATGAGCATAATGTTCACAATATATTTTTAAGTGTCTTTTAACGCAGCAAAATTTGATAATACCTTAATTTCGCTGTTTGACACCTTTTGCGGTAATGTATTGATACTGTTAGCTACTTCAAAACTATATCCCCTTGATATACACAATGCCAGTGCAGTATTATCGATTATGATTTTACCGATTTCCGTGCAGTATACTAAAGGTTCTTCCGTGTATTTATAATTTATTCTTTCGGCTATATCCTTAGCTGTACATGCGTTCTTAATGAATAAATGCTTTATTATAGTTGATTACAAAACTTTGCTTACCGAAATCAATCACATAGCCAACCGTTGCAGAACGCAGGGTTTTGCATCCAATGGCAAATTTGTGCTCAACCTGCGGCAATTTTACAAAAAACATATGCGGCCGCTCATCGTTCGGGTCATAATGCATTATGTTTAATTTTGTAATCGAAAACAAATTTAATTTAAAACTCATTTTAGTAGGTTTAGGTCTCTCAACGCCTGCTTAATTCCGAATATTTCTGCAGACCTTTTTTAAACTCACATTTAACAGCAGCTACGTGGCGCCATAAGATAACAGGAGCATAACAGAATGTATAAAAACTATCGATGAATTAATAAATCGCTTATGTTAATTTGATATATTCAGGACCACCACTAATTGCGATACATTTTTGTGGACAACAATGTCATTTTGCGCCGCATAAAGCATAAGCAAATTCTGGAAATTTTCGCAAATAAACCTATAAAAAATATGCATTGGACATACTGGCATTGATAAGAAGTTAAAAAACACAAAGCGCATCGTTCGCAAAGTTAAATAAACATTCTTTGCAAAGCACAAAGTAAAATTGCAAGCAAAAAAAATGGCGCCCACTCCGCTGCCACTGGAGCAAATGCCTGCCGCTAATGCTGGCTATTTGCCAGCAGGACAGGAGGGAGGACCGCGCATTAACACCATGTCTATGTCGGTGCTAATCGATTTTATTATACAGCGTACTTACCATGAGCTGATGGTTCTTGCCGAACTGTAAGTAAATAATATTGGATCAGATTCTAAGGCTGACGCCCGTTCTTTTTGTTTTACAGGTTGCCGCGCAAAACGGATATGGAGCGCAAGGTGGAAATCTATGCATATGCTGCACGTACGCGACATCTTTTCACCCGCCTCAATGCTCTGGTTAAGTGGGGCAACTCTGTGTCCAAAGTAGACAAAAGCTCGCAGATTATGAGCTTTCTGGACAAGCAGAACATGTTGTTTGTGGAGACGGCAGATATGCTGGCTCGCATGTCACGTGAGACGTTAGTGCGTGCGCGTCTGCCCAACTTTCACATACCAGCAGCCGTCGAAGTTTTGACCACGGGCACCTACAATCGGCTGCCAACGTGCATACGTGAACGTATTGTGCCTCCGGATGCAATAACGCCGGCAGAAAAGAAGCAAACACTGTTGCGTCTTAACCAGGTCATACAGCATCGCCTGGTCACAGGAAAATTGCTGCCGCAAATGCGTGAGTTTCGCATACGCAACGGACGTGTCACATTTGAAGTAAAGCATGAGTTCAGTGTTGCCCTTACCGTTATGGGCGATAGCCCGAATGTGCCTTGGCGCCTCTTGGATATTGATATACTTGTTGAGGACAAGGAGACGGGCGGTAAGTGACAAAATAAATACAAGGACCATAAAATCTTTAACCTTAATTAATTTGTTTATTAGATGGCAAGTCATTGGTGCATCCGCTGCAGGTCAACTATATACACCAACTGATACAGGCACGTCTTGTCGAGAATCCCAATGCCTTGAGTGAGGTATACAATTGTCTGCACTACTTCTGCCAGTCGCTGCAGCTGGAGGTACTCTATACGCAAACACTGCGTCTTAATTATGAGCGCCTGGACGATAACAATGTTAATGTGGAGGAGTATGTGCCTGGCGTCAAGCTTACCGTCTCCTATTGGCGTGACCTGAAATCAGAGTTGGGCTATCGTCTCACCGTTCAATCGGATCCTAGCGAAATCGGTCGTCCACTGGCTGTTGTTCATGTGCCTTCATTGGGCGCCAAGGAATCTGCCGAGGTGGCCGACCGTGCCGTGCGTTCTGAGCATTTGTCTATGGAACGTTTGATTGTGCACACCGTTTACATACGATCTGTTTCACGCTTAAGCGATCTCAAACTTGAGTTCCAGGCCATCCTCAAGGACGTTGACTGTGAGTGTAAATGTTGTCCGCGACGGAAACAGACCTTAACTTCTAAATCACTGAGTTGAGATCTACTTAATCAGTTTGTTAATTGTTTAAGTTGCTAATGATATTCCTAATTCCAGTTAATCTGCAAGGCACACCAGCTATTCTCACTGTGCCTGTGTTGTCGCCCTGCCTGCGTGCCGAGCAGATTCACATTACCATTGATACACACACGGGCATGTTCCGCTGTCATGTGCCCAAGCATCTGGATTGTCCCATTACGGATGAGATGCAGGACTGTTTGAATGGTGATCGCAGCAAACTACCAATGCTGCTATCGGAGCTACGATACTGGATTACGCATCGCCGCTGTGAAAAGACGTTGCAGCATCTGCCTGCAACGGCCACAGAAACGTTACCGTTTCTTACGTTGCCCGAACAAGAGATTCTACAAGGTGGTCGTCACAAGATCTATGTAAAACTGCATCGCCATCCCAACATTATTCTGGTAAGCAACTCAAGAACATCAACTTTTAAGTTTTGTTAAGCTTATAAAATATATTTCAGGTGGTTCAGCTTAAGGAGAAATCCGCAATGCCTAACGAGATGGAGTACACGTTTCATTTAGGCTTTGTGGTTTTCCAGAAGGATGAGAACGATGTTGTGGATGACTCGGCCAAGCAGCTGGTGTCCATTGTGGCGCAACCACCTTCAGAGATACCGAAATTGTACACAAAGCTGATGCGTCTCATTGAGTTTGACACATTTGTCGCTACCCACGGACCTGGCACGGAAGTCGATGGTTAGTTTGAAGATTGCATTTACCCCTAACAAGTTGTCAAAATTAAATTGATTCTTGTTTTCAGCAGAACTCTCACCACATAAGCGCAAATCAAGTGGCGATATTCTAGCACCACCAGCCAAGCAACAAAAGACCATATTTCCCGCATACTTCATACCAGAACTGGCGCATGTTGTAGCCATGTGCGATGAGAAGATACCGTTCCTCAATCTAGCGCAAACACTCTCCAAATATCGCATACCCCATAGCGGCCTACAAGTGGAGGCAAACGCCACATCGCTGGTCTTAAAGATTTTGGCACTGCCCAAGCCGGGCGCCACTCAGTCAGCAGCAGCAGCCGCCGCAACTGGTGAGGCTGGCAAGTCAGGAACAGCGCCAGCAGCAGCGGCAAGCACAGCATCAGCGCTGCCTAAGATCGAGTCACATGTTTGGGACGATCTAATGCGACGCGTTTTGTCCATCTCCGTGCGCTCGCAGACTAACAAGAACAGTCAGGTGCGCATCTGGGTGGTGGAATTCGTGTTCTACAGCACGCCACTGCAGAGTACACATCAGAAGGAGCAGGGTAGCCGACGCACTGTTTACCTGACCTACGAGCAGGCCAATCATGATTTCTCCAAGACAGTCGAGGATTTGCTAAACGACTGGTCCAAGATTGTGTATCTGTATACGCTTGTTTACGACTTTGCTGAGCAGTTGCGAAACAGTAAGTAGCATATTGCCATTTGAATATACAGCTTTCTTACTTATGCTTTTACAGAACGTCTTAGTCTGTGCGATATGTTGGTGGTGAAGTCTTTTACCTATGTAAATCTACTGCTGGGCTATGGACCCAAAAAGGAGGTCACTTGCAACATTTACTGGTCGGTGCAATCGCATGGCTTTCGGCTCACCTTTGTGGGCGGTATCTCAGCAGTGAATGCGCACTCTATGATGCGTGATCAGCTTGCCCAGCATCTTAATCAGCAGCACAGTTTGACGAACATTGCTCACATCCTGCATGAGACCTACAATCCCATGAGCTCTATTGCCAAGTTGCCGGTCATTCCATTGCTAGGCATACCGGTAAGAAGAACATATTATTGTGATTTAAGATACATGTGTATTAAAGAACACTTCATACTTATAGCGACCCCAAGTACCTGTGCTGTCGTTCTGCATGCTGCCACAGTCGCCTTGTCTCATGCGTTTGACCTATCAAGCGGTTTACTGTTTGGAGCTGCGATTCCGTGCCAATCGTTTGGTCTCCATACGCGACGGAGCCAGCAGCCGTTTCGAGCGCAATGTCATCGAAGAGTTCACGCCCATACAAGGCCTAAAGGCATTCCTCTCCAAATACGTGGATGAGTCGGCTGTGTACAGAGGACGTGCGCCACATGAGGATGACAATCCGCTGTCACCGATGGGTCTGGAGGATAACTTTGGCGGTCCGAGCAGTGTGACAGGTGTGAGTGCGGGTGGCTCATCGCCGTTCTTGAGCGCAGGCATGCGTGGACCACAGTCGCCAAGGGATAGTGGGCTACGCTTTCCTGCACCGCACACACCGCCCTCCAGCTCAAATCCACACACACCGGCCAGTCCGCATCCGAGTGCTGGCGGTGGTGGTGCCGCTGGCGGTGCACAGAGTCATGCCAACTTTAATTTGACATCACCACCAGCGCCGCATATGCCGCATCCATCACCTGGTGGACTGATGCCCTCGTCGCCGCTCAATCCACAACCCAGTCCGCACATGGTGCACAGTCCGGGACCCAATACGCTGTACATGCAGAGTCATCAGGATTCACCATTCACAGCAATGTCGCCAGCGAATAACAATTGGCCTGGATCGCCTAGCATGCCGCGTCCCTCACCACGACCTGGTCAGAGTCCGGAGCACAAAAGCACGGGCGGTGGAAATCCAGGCGTAGGTGGTGCGGGCGATCGAAGTGTAGCACGTGGCACGCTTAACCGACCCTGGGCCGGAGCTGTGCCAACACTACTAACGCACGAGGCACTCGAGACCCTGTGCCGTCCCAGTCCGCATCCCAACAAAGACATCAATGTGCCGGACATGAGTCCACTGGAACGTTTTCTGGGCTGTGTCTACATGCGTCGCCAGCTGCATCGCAACATTCAGAACGAGGAGTCACTGATAGCGCTCAATTCATCGGAGCCGGGCATGGTGCTCTTCAAGGTGGATAGCCTGCAATGCCAGGTGATGCTCAATCAAATGCACATGCAATCGTTGCACCTGAAGGTCACCCAGCTGCCACCAACGCCCGAAAAGAACACTTTCCCGCTAAGCTTGGACGATCTGCTTGTGATCGAACAGTACTTCGATACCCGTGTCGCTGCTCCGCCCTATCGCCCCAATGCGCTGCACAGCATCTGCCGGCTGTTGAATTTGCCCGGACATGTGCTTAAGGATTTCGTGCAAATCATGCGACTGGAGCTGAAGCCCGAACTGGGTGGCGAGCAGCTCAAGTGGACCGTACAAATGTGCTTGCGAATGCCACCTGCGGCAATGCCCATAGTGCCCATTGGCAATGCCTGTGTGGTGCTGGGCCGCATGAAGATACTGTTCTTCTTGCACATCACACGCATAGCGATCGGTGGCAAGGACTCATTGGTGCTGCCCATTGTCCATGACATTGCCACCAATCTGACGCAAGTGGCCGAGAGGCGTGAACAAGTACAATCGCCAATGATGACAGCGGCAAGCACGCTGCTGCGTCGCTTTGCCGACTTTGGTGTGCAACAGAATCAATGCTCACTCTTTCCGGCCATCACAGAGCTACTGACCAATCTGCAGCCCGCCACGGACTTGCCGCCGCCACCACCAAACCAGGGCATTGGTCCACCAGTGGGCGTTGGTGTCGGTGTGGGCGTCGGTGTTGGTGGCGTTGGCGTTGGCGTTGTGGGCGCCAGTCCGAATGCCATGATGCCCATGCAGCAGCTGCAGCCGCAGGTTGGTGGACATGGTCCACAGCTTGGACCAAATCCTGGTGGTCCGCAGTGATGAAGGCGCAAGCGCCGCGTCTCAACAGTACAACCATGAGGCGTCCTACTGGCGCAATTGCGACCAAAAACACACGGTACTCTAAAAATGATCAATCATCAACCATTTTCCATTTTATTTATATGGTTTATATACATAAACATATACAATGAATGTTAATACAACAACATTCAACATGAGTTCACAGGCGATGCAAGTCAAGAAGTTCGGTTGTAAAGTTAAACGGTTTTAAAAGATAACAATATACAAACAAAAACAACTCTAGTATCCAGACTAAACAATTACAATTATATCAATACAAATAAACACTATTGTACACACTGAAGTGCGTTAAGTAAGTACGAGTACTTTAAAATAAATCATCAACTAACTGTATAGCTATAACTACTAACTGTTTTTTTTTTATAATGCCCATTCATTAATTTTATTTGTTATCACATAGGTTTCATCGAATTTGTGACTACTTGCACCGAGGTTAGATATATATATATACCCTTGCTGGAAGATCTGGTAAGCTCCAATTATAATTTGATAAAATAGTTGAACAAGTTAAGTTAGTCTTTGTGGCAAGGGCACATATAATAAGATAACGGCTAAGCCGCTACTGAATGCATTTAAAACAGTGCTTGCTGAGGTTTTTGGTTGCTGCTGTTGCGTCTCGATCACTGCTGTGCCGCTATCTGTGTGTTATCCATTTGGCTGCTCAGCTCCGTAATGCCTTCCTCCTCCTCCGAGATCAGATCGACCCAGTAGCGTAATCGCTTGCTACGCAAATAACTTGCCGAGTTATCAAACACAACCGTATCTAAACACGAATAGAGATAAGTTATTTGGCTAAGTTAAAGGTGCTGCTAACTCACATGTTGTGTTGGGTCGCGTTGAGATGAAACCAGCTTCATCCATTTCATTGGAGTAAACAGTGCCCAGAGGAACTTCACTGCGTTTCTCGCCCGTCTGAGCGTCTACGCTATATATGCCAAACTTGATATCATGATCGAGTGTGCGAAAGTTCCATGATAGCAGCTGCTGTTCCGCCTGGCCATTGACCTTAAAGTCTAGCTTCAGTTTGTCACCCTTGGCCACCTGGGCCTCTTTGAAGTCCTTGTCGCTTTCCTGACTGCTCTGATCAATGAAAAGCTTCTCGGGCAACTTGCCACCCCAAATCATCAGCGACTTGCATTGAGGATCTCCATGTTCATCTACCAGCTGACCACCCCAGCATTTGGGAAACTGCTTTGGATCGACGTGGGAGAAGAGCTGTTCCTGCCACTTGTCCGACCCGGACTTGTAAATGTGTATCTTGCTGGTGGTGTTCTCGTCCAGGAACTTCTTAACTATATTGAAGGCCACCGAGAACAACTTGGGTGCGTTAATGAGGTAGCACATCTTGAGCAGCTCCGGATAGTTGGCCTCATACTGTTTTACCGACGAGATGACACACTCGGCCGCTGGTCGCCAGGCAAACTGTTTCAGATTCAGGGCTTCACAATCGAAAAAGACGACCAGCTGGCGTGCCTTCCAGCCGTGCTGCAAACTCTGCTGATAGGCAAGTTTCATGAACCGCTCCAGCAGCAGCACCAAATACTTTTGGAACTCAAAACGTGTCACACAGTGCATCATGCCCCACATATCAAAGTTATAAAATGGACAAACAATAACTGAAAGATAGGGCAGAGTGTTAAGCGTTGAAAGATTGATTTATAGGAGTTATATCTCACCTGGTGAACCCTCATTGTCGAAGCCCATTGAGCCATACGGAAGATATTCTCGTAGCGCTTGAGGCGCATCCCATTTCTCAATGTTATCCACATTCCACATGGCGCGCGTTTTCAAACACTTTTCAAAGAATTTCGATATTATTGAATTTAGCAAAGCTTTTTTTTACTAAACAATTAAAACTTACCGCCTTGAGCATTTTCTCCGCTGCTTCTATGTCCCATTTGCGTGCTAAAAGAAAGACGTTTAAAGGTTAATCATTGGCAAACTTGACAACACTTTCCCACTTTGCAGTTAACCCACCTCGTAGCCAGCGTAACAGAAAGTAATCATCATGCGTATCGCTCAGTTCATCGCTCATCAGCTCGCGGAACTGCAATGTGAAATAGACGTTGGTAGAACAAAATAAAACTTGCTTGATTGAAACTGGTATTGTGGGTAACCTTGAAACGAGACGAATGTTAACCGATTCGCTAATCGGGCGATAAATACCATTCTTGCTTTGGCTGGTAAACATGACGCGTATCTGTATAGGAAATCGCCGTCTTAACTTTATGTTGCCTGTTTGTGGCCAAAAAGTTGATTGCCTTTAATAGCTATTAATTTACGCTTGCATCAATGCCAATTTTAATACCCTGTTCTCTTGGTCTTTCAAAGCCAAAATTTATTTGGATTAGATAGATTAAAATTCAAGTGAAAAGTATTAAATGTTGAAGGGAATATTTTTAAGTTTATACAGCGCAACTTTAGGTTCATTTTAGACAACCGCAAAACGTTTTTCCAGTATTCGTTTTGCAGGTTTTTTTTTATTATCTTGTAATGACGCAGCAATTTGTAAGTGAACTGAAGATTAATGCATCAGAGTGAGAAATTAATTGCATTCAATCAGATATATTGTAGTACTGATTATTATTCAACTTGCTAGATGCATATCTCAGAAAATCAGAGACACGTGTTTTGTTTATTTAATTGTATGAAAGAAAAAAAACAGAATACGTTTAGTTAAAGGCTAGTTAACTGTTGAATATCTACAACACTTGGCAAGCACTAAGCCCAACTTTAGGTAAACACTTGAAATTCAATAACAAGGCCAGTTGCCAAAGTTTTTTTTTTTATTTCAATTTTTGCCTGGCCCAAACGTGGTTTTTTTCGGGATTTCCATTAGCGTTGCGCATTTTTGGTTAACTTCCTTGAAGCTAACACATAGCTAGCAGCTCTCTATGGCTTAGACAATGCGACTTGGCCAAGTTTTCTCAAATAGTTTTAAATCTACAAGGTTAAGAAACCATTTGAATACTTTTAGCAGCTTCTAGTTAAGTGTTTTCAAATGTAGTTTTCTTTGTTTTTTTTATTCGAAAAAGTTCAAAGTTCATTGCGATTGCTTTGTGGTAAAACGTTTATTGTGTAATTGCGTTTGAATTCAAACCAGTTGTTTTAAACAAAACAGCTAAACTTATTAGCATTATAAAAATCATGTAGTTATTGTTATATAAGTATAATTTAGAAAAAGTTCAGTTCAGTGACTGCTGTTTTATCAAAGATCGTAATTGCAATAACTCTGCCATGCTCTCTGCTGTTAAGTTAAAAGCCCATTAAATTGTTTTGAGTTAAGAGCAGCGGGGGCAGGCAAAACCCTTGAAAACATCTGCCGCAGCACAACAAGTGGCAACGACATTAACCGGTTCGCTTATCGCTTTAGTTTTCGATTTCAGCTGTGTGTTCTTATTTTGGCCAAGTTTGTGCCTTACTGTTTTTGTGGGCGTGGCATTCGAGACGAAAATGTGTGAAAACCAGGCAAGAACAACAAACAGCTGCAGCGAGAGCAATGGCCAGAACAAGTTGCAGTCGGCACAGTGTGACAGCTGCATGCACGAAAATATAGAAACACGACAAAACTTAACGCAGACGTATTTCCATGTTGACACGCTCCATCGATTTGGCCAAGCTTACTCAACGCTTTGAGCGCATTTAAATGCGCAATTAATCATTTTTGTGTTTATCGCAAGGCCAAAGCAACAAGAAAGACAAGAGCTTTTGTGTGTGTGTAACAGTTTGTAACACTTGTTATTTCGCCATGCAATATTCAACGGAAATATCAGTTATACTACAAGTAATCATTGACAGTTGGAATAATAATAATTAGTAAGCATGCTATCACAATTACGCCCACACATTGCTGAACTGCGGCACCAATGTGCGCTCTGTCTCTCTCTTCGCTGCACGCAAAGAGAGCGAGAGAGCTTTGCTTGGAAGAGCAGCTGTCTCGTTGTTGTTGTTGTTTTTGTTGATTTTCCGTTTTCTCACCTGTTCCAATGTTTTGCGCTGCTCAGCGCTGATTTCGGGCAGTGGACCAGTCATTATTTATTTATTTAACCAAATATTTTACAATATCCACACACGCATACACTCACGCACACTTAGAGCTAAATACTCCAAACTTTAGTTTCTTTTTTTTTCGTTGCTCTTTTTCGGTTTCACACGCAAAAAATGTGATGATGCTTCGGTTTTTGAGTTTTGGCGTTTTGTTGGCTTTAAAAATAATAATAAAAAAGCAACTTTCTACGCTTGCGTAGGCTATTATTTGTTATTGTTGACTTTGCATATTTTGAGCTCAATTATTTTGTAGCTTATTATTATTATGATTATTTAACGTAACTTGACCCTTGTCTGGTCCGAGTAATAACAATTATTATACAAAGCAACAATTGCACATAGCCACACGCACACACAGACAGTGACAATACAACACACCGCTAATTTGGCTGTCAATGTTTGTTAGTCGCGTAGAATTATGGATTTTCTTTTTAAAAAGACGAACAACTGCCGCAAGGAAGGGTGTACGGTACTAAAAGCTCTACAAGCGCGTTGTGTTTGGCGAGCGACGGCAAACTGAGGTCCAATTTGGTTTTGCGTCGCTACTTAAAATGTGCTCATGGTTGCCGCTCTCTTTTGTGGTGTGGTGTGAAACGGTAGTTTGAAGATGGAAGAGAGATGTTCTAAGATGCCGCTACTGTGCACGCGCTCTCTCTCTCTCATTTTTTTATGAGTAAGTGCACAACTTTAGTGCAAATAGTTTGTTTTTATTTTAATTGAAATTAATATAACAATTTGTGCATTGTGGTTTTAGCTGTTTCTTTGTTTCATACTTTGCTTAAGTGATGAAGTACTTATTTTTCAATTTATCAGCAAAGAATATAAATACACAATCGATTATACGACTTTTAGTGAAGTGGTTTAGCCATTTTGGTTAATGTTTTTGCTTTCCGCGCGTTAAGTGTTTCGGTATACAAACAAACATTCGCTGATCCGATAAGATAATCGTATAGAGTTCATGTGAACTTTCTCCAAATGTGCTAAAATCAAAGAGTAACTGGAGTAGAGTACTTAACAGTTATTTTGCACAGGTCAGTATTGTTTTTAAAACATTAATTATTTGCTTAAGTTTGAAAACAAACGAGATTCTTAAGGTTGATCTAAATAGGCCTGAACGCTAGACGCCGCTAATGTGTACATGCAGTTACGAGCGATAGGTGTCGCTAGTTTTATTTACAAGAATAATTTATAGAAAATTATTGGTTTTATGAAGCTTTTTAAGTGGTAACATACACTTTTAGAGAGTTTATTTGGTACCTTAATGTTTTATAACAACTTCAGGCCAAGAATTTTCACAATTGGTACGAGCTACACACTGCAAATGTATAAGTACCTAAAACACAAGGGAAATTTGTTTGTCAGCCTGTGCACGCACCGGCCAAACACATAAGGTTCTAGTACTGGCTATTACATAAAAAAGTGCTGCATACTTTTAGATGCAGATTTTAAAAAGTTTTTTGTAACCAAAAATTATAAATCTTACTCTGCTAAATCCCTACTCTCAGCTCTATTGAATTGCATTGCTTGACATAGTCCATCATATATATTTTTTATTATATAATTGTTATTAAAAATCAAATATAAATATAGTATTTTGTTTTGTTTGTGGTTTAGTTCTTGCCTAACAACCGATTTCACATCGTGGGCTAATTGATTTATTTGTGGCCCCAATATATCCTGTGGATTCGAAAACAGTTGGTCTGCGCAAAACGAAGAAAAATATGCTAATCATTGTATTTAAATAATCATAAACCTTTGCTAGGTGTTAAAACATTGTTTGCCAATTTTTCCATTGATTTGTGTGTTCGCCATAGGATATGAATTGATTGGGCGCCTTCCAAACTTTTTGCCCCATCCCAGCTGATGTTGCTGCCCACCCTCAATGAGATTTACTCAAATATGCCTATCTTAACATTTTGCTGCATATGGATTCGGTTTATTCGCACTTGAAGCAGCGAATTTACTACTCTGCGTCACAGAAATGCCAAAACTTAATAATTCAAAAGTACATATTGAATAATAGGTTTAGAAAAACAAACAAACGAACGCACATGATAAGCGTAAAATTTTATTAAACTGTTGAACATTTCAACTGGCCATTAAAAATATTGCAAAAATAAAAATTGTCTATAGATTCGACTGAAAGTGAGTAAGATTAAGTTGATTAAACATTTACATATCAATAATATAAATACACAAACGCATTGTTGCTTGTTGCCCCGTCTCAATGAAAGCCAAACAGCATAAATACAATCAAAAGGTCAAAGGTGAGTGCTGACACGTGCGCCACATCAGTGTAAAAGATTTGTTTTCCGAATAACTATTTGGCCTATTGATGGCCGCGCATTAAACAGACATTGATTTAAATGTTATCACTTTATTTTTTTTGGTTTTTTTTTGGCACGGCGCAGTTCACGCTAAGTAAAGCAGCAGCCAGACGAAAAACAATAAAGTTGCCACAGTTTCTCAGCATTTTCCATCAATACTTTGCACTTGAAAAACTGTCGACCACCCGCACAGATTGGATCTACGTCATGATCCAAATCTATACGCTAAGGCGCAAAAAGTTCCAACCTCCATTACCTTTTCACTAGTCTTTCATGACGTTTGCCTCACTTCGCAACGTCACAGCCAAAGCATCATTGCTTTCTGTGTACTTTACCCATGATTTTTGCATCTCTAACATGAGCATATGTATCTATTTATAATCGATTGCAAGTATCTGACCGGTAGGGGCTGGGTAAACAAACAAAACAAACGCTTAATTCGGAAACTAAACAAAAAATACACCCAATAATATGCTATGACGAGTTTCCAATACACTCTGTTTATTCCTCAATTCCCCATAAGACTTTGGGTTTCCTGGGTGTTCCCGTACGTCCATTGATATTCATCAATATTTGGCAAATGATTAAGTCCAACTTCTGTTGAATATTTTTCAATTTACTGGAAAATTTTCATAGGAAAAATAAGTTTTTGGCGTCGATTAATCGATTATGCTGAAATCGCGCTGTTATTTTAACAAATGTGTAGCGCAGAATTCAGTTGAATTCTTCACTCCATTGTATTTGTTGTATTGCGCACGTGTCCTTGCATGCTCGTCAAGGATCTAGGCGCATATGTGTGGCACTCCTGCTTGCCTTGCCACAAGTCTGCATTCATCTTTTTGAACTTGCAATCTCATGGCATCGTTGGTGCGTGCAGTTGCGTCTAATCCGCGTTTTAGTCGCCAGCGTTTGTCGTTTAATAGCCGCAGCATTATCCTGCCCAGACACACACACACACACACACCGCCAGGGCGGAAACTGTTGCTCTCCCTTTGTCGCGCCCCTTTGTTGTGGAAAGGTCGCGGGTAGATCCAGTTCAGTGGGCATGATGTGGCGGATTTTCTATGTTGTTTCCTGCTTTCAGCTTTGACAAACAAATTAATAAGAAAACGAGGGCTGCATTGGGCTGTTCCTTCACTTAGCTCCCCTTTGCTGGACTGTTGCTTAGCCATAATACGCGTAATTTTCCTTTTGTAAGCAAATGGATGGCATCAAATGATTCGCAGCCAGCCAACGGGCAGCACGACTGGCTGTAGTTGTAGTTGAGTCTACCAGCAGCATCCCTGAGTGTGTGTGTTTGTGTGTGTGTCCTTGATGCCAATGCTCGACATAATGACTTTTGATTACAGCGCCATTAAGAGCTTTCTGGAAAAGGTTTGCTTTTTGTACATCTGTTTGATTTTGTTGCCTAAGTACACTTGGAAATTAGATTTGCTTCTCTGTTTTGGTACTTTGCCAATGGAGAAGCTAACAATTTTCTTGCAGTGTATCGTATCTCCTGCTCTTTGCTATAGTTTAACTCTGCATGATGTCGCCGGCTCGTAAATATTACCCACTGTGCAGCATGGGATAAGCCGCATTAGACGCAATCCAATTCAATCCATTCAAAATGGCAAATTGCTGGCTCACACACACACACACACACACACACACACACACACACACACACACACACACACACACACACACACGCAAGCAAATGAATTAATGCGTATACTTCAATTACCCTAATGTGACGCCCCACCCTGCCCCGCCCCACCCCGCTCAGCTGTAAATGTTGTGCTCTTTTGTGCGTTTAACTGAATTACGTTTTAAGTGTCCTTTTGCGGCAACGATTTCTATCTCAGTTTTCCTTCTGTTTGTTCCTGCCTTCAGCTCAATTTTCCACGAATTGTTTATTGACATTTTGTGGCACATTCGCTTGCAACAATTGATTGCCCAGAGATGCCAGTACTTGTTGTTTGCTGTCCATAAATTAAATCGAAGTTGCTGCTCCTTTTTCTCTTTCTTCTTCCTCTTCTTTTAATAAACTGCACACGTTGCGCATACGCCGCATTGGCCATCAATTTTGTAGCCAGCTAACTGTTGTAGCGGCAAACTGTCCACATTTCACTTCGGTCAACTCAGTCCATCAACATCAATTTCAAAGTGCATTCGCCATGTTGCACACACAAACACACACAGGTCGCGACCATGCGGCACACTTAGCACAGCGGTGAGTTTTGGGTGCTTGGCATTGCATAATTCCGCTACGCTGCAACGGCAACGGCAACGGCAACGGCAACCGGCAAACTGATAATCTGTACAAAAGTTTTCTTTATTTTTTTGGAGGGAATTTGTCTTTTCGCTTTCACCCACTAACCTGGCCATTTCTTTGACGTTTTAGTTACATTTGCAAAGCTTTTCGTGTTTAATGCGCTTTACTTGTTTTACATTTTTGCCAAGTTTTTCCCTGCTAAAGTTTCGAGCTTCTTGGTGTCAAAATCAATTTGAATGGAAGACAGCAGCTAAAAACTTGTTAACGATAACTTGGTAAAACGTCGTAAGAAATACCTGTGAGTGTGGAATGCTAATTACTTGGCATTGAAATGGAAAACAATTAAACTAATCAAGAAGCACAGACAACAAAATGCACAATCATTAATTAAAGTCTAACTTTAAACGTTTTACATGAACTGTTTTAAGAGTTGCAATAAATTAGACAAACGCAAATGCAAATGCCACAAACTGTTGCAAGCGATGAGCTTTTTCTACGTCCTCTCAATCGACAGTTGTAAATTGAAATGATATTGCCCGTTGGCAACATAAATAAATTAAAGTTTAATTAAAATATGTCAAATATTGCAAAGTTTGACAACAACTTTTTGGCTATAATCAAATAAAAATGCTTTTCGATTTGAAAGTTGCTTTAAAGTTTTCCATTCACAAAAATATCGTTAATTAAATATTAATGAGACATAAATTTCATTTTCACACATTTTAACTTAAAAACTTATTTTAAAAACTTCGGTAATTAACCGCATTTTATATACACATATTTTTTTTGTTTTGTGTGGCATTTAATTTAATTTACTATGCCATCAATCAATCAATCAATCAATCAATGTGCACGCAGAATTCATTTAATTAAGGCATTCATTAAAATACATTTAAAAGCAATTTTTCATAATCACAAAACAAACTTAAGTTCAGATTATGATTAACTCAACAACCCTGCCACACATATGTGCCACCTGCCGCCGCATTTGTAAACACGAGTTTGGCACAAACAATAACAAAATCACACCTTGCGTCCTGTGCCGCTTGTGGCAAGAACATCTTGCTGCCGCTTGTCAACAACCTGGCAAACAAAATCCTTAGCTGCATCTCAACTCAAATGCAATCTATTCGATATCTATCCATCTGTTTGCGTGTGTCTGTGTTTGCCAACTCAACTCAAATTACCATTTCGATTCAGTTTTTCATCTGCCGCTTCTAGCTGGAAAGTACTTTCTGGCACGAGTTATGTGCCTCTAATATCATTTTCCGCCTGTTAGTTTGGTCTTGCAACAGCAGCAGAGGCAGCAGCAGCAGCAGCAGCTGTGTCTTTTTAGTCCAGCATCTTATCAGTAACAAACTTCCATCTTTATCCTTTTTCTGTCTTTTTGACTACAGTTCATTGCTTTCACTGCTTTTCTCCTTTCTCTCCTCTCTCTCCTCTCTGTGTCTTTTGCTGCTGTGGCAGACAGGTTAAACAGGAACAGTTGCCTTGTTGTTGTTCCTGTTCTTTTTCTTCTCTCCGCTTTGAGACTGAAAAATCAGTGAAGCAATTAATGCCGCGCACCAATTCCGGCAGGATGTCGAGCTCAATGTCCATTGTCCTGACTGGACTTGCTGTTTGTTTCTGCCACTGACACTGCCACTGCTCCTGCCTTCCTGTTCCTGCTCGTGTCTGAATGCCGTTAATGCCACCAAAAGTAAAAAACAGAAACTGCTTTTTAAACACATTTATCCAGCGAGTCTCGCTTCATTTGGCCACGACAAACTACAAGCAATAATAAGAGTGCACGTGGCTCTTGCCCCTCCTGCCGCACTTGTTCCGGTGTCGAGTTGCACACAGTTGCCCTCAATATCGCCTGCTCCTGCTGCTTACCTCCAGCTGCCCATATGAATTGTGTTGAAAATGTTGGTTTATTGATTTGTAAGTTGAAATTAAATTGAAACTCTTTGCCCCTGGACTCACCTGGCCTTGGGCTCGAAGGGATTTATGAGGTCAGTACGGTGTCGCTGGCAGCTAATAGTATCGGAGACGGAGAGAGAGAGAAAGAGCTGGACTTAGGTTCGTATTTTGCGGCTGTACTAATTAGAAATCGTGCGGCCAAAAAAAAAAAAAAACAAGAAAAACTGTTTACCTGGCCAACTTTTACAGATTGCGAAAGAGGCCACAAAAAAGTGCAAAGCTTGGCAGTAAAATCTAATTACGTTAGCAGAGTCTTTATGAACTTATCTCTGTGTTAACAGGCCAATGCTTTCGGGTTAGTTGGCAAAGATTGCAAATTGTTTAAGAAGCAAACAGCTGTTAAGTGGTTTTAAACTTTTACTCTTCGCTAAACTCTCGGCCCAACCTAGTCGCTTTATTAAGTATTCATTAAGGTCCTTGAATTGTCTTCCCCTAACATTCCACTTGTCAGTAGACAACTTCTGGCAGAATAATTGATATAAACCAAACGATCGTAGACGAAGGCTGCGAATAATAAATATCTGAACTCGAGACCAAAATCATTCCAAAGGCATTTAACCTCATCAGCGAGCGGCAGAGGAGTAAAGGGGAAGGTGGAAAAGGTCGCTCATTGTTGTTGCCACCGTGCGGCACTTCCGATTTGGCATTGGTTTTTGGTTCTGTGTTGCTGCGCACGCGCCCCGGCCTCAGAGCCGACTCGAGGGGGAACAAGCGGCTGTGTGTGTGTGTGTGTGGATAAGGAAAAACCATCTGCCGAGGATTGTGCTCCTCAATCAGTGCGCTTCCTGTCGGCCCAACATGTGTGCACACATACCTAGGCAGACATACAAGTTCCTTTTGTCTTTTGTTGTTGTTGTATATTTGCACAAAGGATGCGCGTGCTGTTGCAGCAGATGCTTTACTGTATATGCCTGCAAAGGACATTCAAAGGAAAAAACCACATTCAAAATTGATCAGAAATTTTGTGTCCGAGTGCAATGCAAACCGTTGAGTAAAGAAAAGTACGAAAAGGATAAAAGGACTGCCAATTAATGTTTCTAAATGGGGCAAAGAACAGCTGTTTGCTTGCTGTCTGGGTGGCTGGGTGACTGGGTGGTCCTCCTTTTGGGGTGTGCCACATTTAAGCTGCTTACAGCTGAAAAGCTGCACTCAATCAGTTTGTTAACACGCCCGCTGACAAAGTGCTAGCAAACAGCTTGAAAAGTACGTGCTCCAACGTGCTACATGCTACATGCCACACAATGTTGTTGCACACGCAACAAGGAAGCTGCCTGCTGTTGCTGAAAAACAATATTCAATCTGGCGTTCAACTAAACACAAATTGCTTTTTATCCTCCCATTTCAAGCCAAAGAAACGGCTAAATGTGTCAACACTGGTATCGTTTACCAAAACACTTCCAAGCTACAGCCATTAGTAGCAAGCAACAAAAGAAAAGTTCTTGCAGCAATGCGTTGAGACAACAGCAACTAGATGACTTGACAGAAGTTTTCTTTGCAGATAGCACATGCATTTTTTTTTTGTTGTTTTATCTTTTGCTAGCGAATGGAATCAGCTTAATCCAAACATGCGCACGCCTTGCCGCTAAACTCTAAACTCTCAACTCTCGTCTTGTCTCGTCTCGACACTTAAACTTCAACTCGTTATCGCATCGTATATCGCTTATTATACCCGCTCTTCTAGCCAACACTTTCCCCATCCCGGATATGGCTGAGAGACGTTGAAGATGATGTTGATGAGCTGAGGAGCTAAGGAGCTGAAGCTGCTGCTGCTATCAGGTTCCACCAGCTGCACAATGTCCTTTTTTTTTCGTATGGTTTAATGCGTTGCGTATTTCTTCCGGTCCTTGCACTGCTTTTGTCTTTGGTTTCAGTTTCATCTGCCCCATCTCTCTACCTAATTGCTCAACGCTTTTGGCACGAGCGCTGCTTTAGTTACTTCAACTGTCGGTCACGGCCATCTCTTCAGTTCCATTCAGCCCGCGTCATTCACTCATTATTCACTTGGCCCTGGCGCTGACATCTTCCTTAATGAAGGGCTTAAAGTTTGCGCCCTTTGTTAGAGAATCATATGGAACTACAAGAGTAAGCCTCTAATCCAACTTAAGTTTAAGTAATCCTCGCGTGTTGTTGTTTTTTTCTTTTGGTTTTGGCTAACATGTGAAAAGTTTATAACTAAACAAAAAGGTGAAGACAGAAAAGCGAGCGCTTCTTTTCCTTGCTTTTGGCCATTTAATTACGCTAATGCATACACTTGCATGTCTTGCATTAGTCACTTTATCCATTCATTCAACTCTTTCATTCATTCACTCATTCATTTGACTTATTCATCGACATTTGCTCGCGAATTGGTTTGTTTTGTTTGGCTTTGCGCTACGATAACTGAATAATTGCACAAAGATAGAAGCAAAAAGTGATTTAGAAAGAGAGAGGTTGCTGTTAGGGTATTGCATTAATAGCGTATTTAGTTAAATGCCATAGCGGAAGCCCCACGCTTAATGCACCCACAGTTCTCTGTTGCAAGGGACAACTAATCCAATTGAATTAAAGTGGTTTTGGGTGGTGCGATTGTGATTGTGATTGTGTTGTTCAGGTGTTTGGCTTGTCGATTCAATATTTAAATCTGTTTACTGTTTCTTGCATTCATTGTTCGATTCTGTTCTGTTTTAGTTGCCTTGGCTCAATTTGATTCAATTGAATTGAATTTGATTTGATTTCCCTTTTTTCTTCTTTTTATCGCTTTCGTTTTCGCATTTTTTCTACTTTTTCTGCGGAATATCCGCATTAAAAAGTTTCGTCTATTCGAGCGGAAATCAAAAAAGTTTTATTGAGTAAAATACTTGAACGGAACAGGACACTCAAGCGGGAGGGCAGTGGTATGTGGTAAGAGGATGGATGGAATTGCATGTCAAACTCGAAATGGTGAAAATATTTTGTAATAAGAAAATAACATGAGACGGACACAACGGCAACTAACTGTTCATGCAACTGGCGATGCGTTCTATTGCCACGTCCTGTGGCACAAACACAAGGAGCTAACATTCGAGTCAACTGCTGCAGGAAATGTCTTGTCTAACTCCCAACTACCACACAACACCCCAACCCACCCCATCGAATGGAAAACATTTTCGATTTCACACTCAAATTGGCTGCTTTAAAGTGGCAAAGAGTTAGAGCCAAACATTTGGGCAAATGTTTATTTACCCGCTTGCAAATGAATTCATTCAAGAATTCGTTGGCTAAACAAACGAGGGTGTTTAGGGCTGTCCAGGGGGCGGTGGGAAGCTGCTGTATTACAGCACAATGCGTATACGGCCCGTTGAACGCAAGTAAATCTGATTAATAGCATGCAATTAATAATGAGCCAACGGTAAATGGCAGGTAATAAATTGCTCAGCTACTTCAGACAAACACACATACACAAACACACACACTTGAATGCATTATGCAGGTCATATGAATGAAAAGTGAAAAGCGGAATCTCATCATTTGCAGCACTTTTAAGACTTCAATTGTTGTTGTGTTTTATGAAAGTATATCAAAAGCATTTACTTTAAGTGTTAGTTGATGATAGTTTTGGGCTCTCTTAGTCTTAGTCTTAGTATAGGTTCTCCCTTATATCTCTTTATGATTAAGAATCTTAAGTTGAACAAAGTTTGTCAAACCTTAGCAACAGCTACTTGAAGTCCTTTTCGTTAGTTAGTTCCCATAGTTGCAGGCGTCTTATCTTAAGCAGCGATAGATCATTTAAATTGTGATATTTTTAAATTGCCGCTTGTTGCACATTCCGCATCAATTATGAAACTTATTTGATTTATGGATCTCAACACATGAACACACGCCGCAACGGCGGCAACAACGATCGCATAATATTAAATGTTGCAATGATCTATGGCCAAAAACACACACACACACACGCACAGTACAGTTAAAAGGTATTTCCCCTTCGGGGTTGTTCCGTTTCCACTTTAGGTTCCGGCTGCATCGACTACACTCTAATTTTCATTGGGGTCCTCTGGCTTCATCTGGGGTCTCGTGATCCCTGACACACACGGCTTAATGTATGTAAATTTTTATGAATTGCCTTTTCAGTTCTGTTCTTTTTGTTCTTTGTATTTTGGTACGCGCCATTAGCATAAGTTGCTTGTTTGTTGTTGTTGTTGTTGTTTTTCTCGACAAGTGTCTCGCTGTTTTGTTTTAGTTCAATATTATTATCATAGAGTCAGAGCAGATTACACTAAGTATTGTTTTTTTGTGTTCATGCAACGCGTCGGCAGACTTTGAAGTTCTTTTTCCGATTTGTGGCAGGTGCTGGCACTTGGGCATATTGAAAATTGTATGCAATTGGGAAAATGCCATGATGGCATCAACTCGAATAAAATCGGCAAGTTTATGCCATGGCCCTGATGGAACTTAAACAGAAGGTGCCAAATGAACGACAGCAACTTTCATAAGCCGCTTAGCTGCGATTGGCATGCCACACACACAATGATGGGAGGAGTCAAGTGCTGGGTTGACAGTGGTAGGGGATAAGCCTAATGAATAGCCAGCTGTCTGGTTTGTTGTTCTGCTTGCTAGCTACCAGAAACCAACAAATACTATCAAGTGATCAACTAACAGATACCCAGTAAAGATGTTACAGGGTATTTACGTATGATGAATTCAAGCGAAAAGTTCTTTTCTCTTTCCCATCGAATTAATCAGACTGAGTTTTGCCTAACTGCACTCCCCAACAGTTGCGGCTCATTAGCGCTGTCGTGTTAAACATTAGGTTAGAAAAAAATAGTTGAAAACCCTTAACTGAACCCTCTCGCACACAATAAAATAAATGTACCTTATTAATGGTGTTGCGGTTGTGACTTAATGACCGCTGAATGTGCAACATACACAAGGACTCCTACCACATTCACAGCGCTGTGTGCGTGTGTGCGTGTGTGTGTGTTGAGCAGCAGGTAGCATTAAGTTGTGTTGCCTTTTGAGAAAGAAAAAGGTTCTTCCAATCACAGCGAGGCAGCAGAAACCAGTCGAGAGGAAGCCACTCAAAACGGGTTTTAGTAACTTGACCCACAGAGTGTTTGGTCAGTTGCCGAGATGCTGTTGTTTTCTTTGCCGCCATTGCATACAACTTGGCCATGCCACGCCCACAACACGAACCACATCTAGACTCCCATTTGCAAGTATTTTGATTTAATTAAACCGAAAAGCAAAGGGAACAACTTTATTTGGTTTGGAGTTAAAGATTAAATAAGATACACTGCTGTCACAACATTGAAAACAAATGCGTACAGTGAACACTCAGTTATGTGAACGACAAGAAGTTTCTATAGGATTGTATGAACAGCTTTTCAATATTCTTGTGTTCACTGTATAGCTATTAGTTTGACGCAGCGCCAAGGCTGTTGGGCATGTCAAACGCTTCGCTGCACTTGCCCCACACACTTGCCACACACACACAGAAAGACAGCCACAACGTGCTCCAGGTCGACACCTTGGACCGCCGACTGTTTGCTCAACCAATAACTCAAACTGACTGCTTTTTGGTCAGCTGCATGGCAAAGCTGATGATGACAATGATGGAGAAGAAGAAGAAAAGTAGCTAACTGAGAGAGGAGGGGAGTAGGAGGAGGCATATTTAATTCACATTTGGCAGCAGTACCAAACAACTGCAAAGGACCAAGTATTTTCATACAATTAGGCTAAAGGGTTAGGCAGGACGAGAAGGACAAAAAGTGAGCTCAACTCAAATATGAACTGCACTTGCAAAAACGCAAAACTTGGCCAAAAACTTTGTCTGCTACTATTCTATTACATTTTGGTTAAGAGTGGAGGGAGAGGGAAGGAAGAGGGCAAAACGTTTCTTGTATGCAGTTTGAATCTTATGCAAATATTTTTGAAAAAGCTTTGCCCAAAATGCCAATAACCAACTGACAGAGAGATACTCCTGTGTGTGTGTGTGTGTGTGTGTGTGTTGGTTTAAGCCTAGGATGTGTGTGTGTGTATAAACTCAAATGGATTTTATTATGGTCTGGCTTAATTGGACTTAGTTGAACAGAAAGGACAGAAATAGACAGAGAGAAAGCCTTTAATTAAGCTTTATGTGAGCCAGCTAGGCTTTAAGTTTATTGAGTTTTCAAAAGTCGAACTCTTCTTAAAATAACATAAGTTTACAGTTTTTAAATTGAGTGCGATCATGAAATTCCAACGAACTCTTCTACGCAACATGTTTGCCCGCACGCGCTCTACTATTTCTCTCGCTCTTATACGCAACACGCTGCAAACAGCTGTTCTGTATAAGAGTGACAGCGAACATGTTCGAACAGAGAGAGAGACAGAGAGAGCACCGCACATAGCAAGGGCGTTTATTATTATTTCAACTTTCGGACTTTGTTGACCACCTCCAGGATAGTCGCAAAACAAAGTTGGCCAATTTGTAGCCAACTGCAACTGTCGCATAAGCTTTGCTCACGGCAACCCACTGTGCCAAGCAGAGTTAATGCAGTAGTTGTCTTGCTTACAACAACAACAACAACAGCACCAGCAGATGCCAGGGCGTATCTTGCAGATACCAATGGTCAAAAGGAACAAACGCATTGTTATGCGCCAGGCGTTGCAAACTAACAACGCTTTGGCTTGTGCCGCAGCTTGTGGCTCAACTTCCTTTCCCTCCACCCCCCTGGATTTCTCAATAAAATTACAACTACTTCTACAAGTACTTTCCGTTTTTCCTTGGCGCTGTCGCTGTCGCTGCCAACGTCGCTGCTTTGTATGCCTCGCACAGTTAAGTTCGAGTTGCAAAGTTTGAGTTTGAGTTAAGTAAAGGAATCGTATGTAACTTATATTTTGCAGCTGTGTCGTTGTCCCTGTTGTTGTTGTTTTGTGGCAGCATTTTTGCACTATTCTTGCACGACTTCTTGTCGCTTTGAGCGGAAGCAGACAGCGAGCGCACTTTGGCAAGGGCATCATAATTATAATATACAGTGAGTACTCGTTAGCTTTAAACGATTTATAGTATAACCGTATACGTTTTTTTAGCATGCAGTGTTTACTGTACTCATAAATGTCCTGCCACGGCGCTCGCAATAAAAAAGGAAACGTAATTTGAGTCATGCGGCATGTGGCAGCAGCAGCAGCTCAAGTCTCTTTCAATATGTGTAGCAGGTGAGCAAAGCACTTCTTCCTTTTTGCCACAACCAGTTTTTGGCTGTTAAAATCCTTGCGCAATTCCCGTTGCAGTTCCTGCAGGAAGGATATGCGGCCGTGTGGCACAAACAGTTACTTAACTCCTGTGGCACGAGCAACAACAACAACAACAACAACAAGCAGACAGCTTGTATCTTGTATCTGTGGCTAAGTTTTGCTGCTTTTTGCCTTGTCGCACATCTGTTTTGATTTGCAAGCATCAGACGGCAGCCGGCTGCTGTTGCCCCTTCCCCTCTCTCTCTTAGTCTTGCCACACTGTCTGTATTGCTGCCAGCACGTAATCACTTTTTATTGGTTTATTCGTTTTGTTTTCGTTTTTTATGTGCGATTTTGTGCGTCAAATCGCCTACACAACAGCCCCACCCCCACCCCCTCCCCCCTTATTCCTTGCCACTCACCATTCACCTTGATGGTGTTTTTCACTTCTTGCTGCTGCTGTGACGCCAAATTAAAAGTAAGAGTAAAATTGTGGCATCAAAACAACAACAAAAAGTATTTAATTATCTTTGCTGCCTGTGTGTGTGTGTACTTTTATGAGCAACTGTTTATTTTATAGTGCCCCTACTGTAACGTACTGTTGCAAAGCTAATGACATTTTAAGTTGAATGCCACAATTTACAGCTGTTTAACGCAGACACAGATTTCTGCATCTTTATCTTTAACTTGTATCTGGGCAAAAGTATCTTCTTTGCATCAATAGTTTTGTATCTTTTAGGTAGCTGCATGGAAAACAAAGTGATACATATGCATGTGGGTTATGCAGCTGAAAAATCGATGCGACTTGTTAACATATCGAATATAATTTGATATGCTGCCTTGCCACGCTGCCGTGCCACAGCAGCAACAAATCCATCAAGCAAATAACAAACAGCAGCAACAACAATAACAAAACTCAACAATGTGAAACATTATCAAAGATGACAGATGATGAGGGCTTGCCCGAAGAGAGAGGGAGAGAGAGAGAGAGAGGGAATAGAAGTTTGCTTGCAAAAAAAGGAAGCTTTGAATAGATTTTGATTTTTGAACATTTGTGAGCTGTTGAATTGAATGTCAGTTAAAGTGCGGAGAGGTGAGAGGGAGTGGGGGTAGGTGCAAGGGTAGGGGAGTTATGAAGGCTTATTAGCTAATGCTGGTTGCTCGTTTGAGGGTAACTCTGCAATGTTAAACCGCATAATTGCTTGATCAAATCAATTGAAATTGAATTATATATGTTATGGTATATGGTGGCGCCACTTGGCTAATTTGTGATGTTGCAAGAAGCAGCTGCTGCTGCTGCTGCTAACAAGCCTGGGAAAGCGGCACTCGTCAAGCCGCGTCAAGAGTTGAGTTTTCTTTATTAGTTTCTCTAGTTTCACATTTTTACAAATCTCTGACAACGATCATTATGATGATGATGATAATCGTGATGACTTTGAATGCTGATTATTGTGATTAATCTTTAGATGTGTGGCAAGCTGCCTGACCCCAATGCATGTGACAAAGGGGTGGTGGTGAAGTGAAGTGGAGTTTGGTTTGGTTGCAGCAGGCGTCAGCTGCACCACGCTTCTGAGTAATGAGACTTGTTAATTGTCCAGGCAGCTTCTGCTTCTTTCTGCTGTTCATCAGCTGTCCACTAAAAAAGAAGAAGAGGCAACAACAACAACAAAAAAGCTGGACACAAGTGCACCTGCCACCAAAAACAAAACCGGCTTCTTCTCTCTCTCTCTTTCTCTTACTCTCTGTCAGCTGCATTTTACCGTAGTTTGTATGTTTTTTTTTGGTTTAGTCAAAACTCTGAAAAGCTTCGAACCTCTTCGAACAAGTTCGTCAGCAGGTGGACAAGTTACGACCTATCGTAGTTGTTGCTGTAGAAGACAGGCAAGGGGTGTGTTATTGGGCGGCTATTATTGTTGTTGTTTTGTTGCTGGCCGGCCGGCTAAAACTAAAAAGCAACAAAAAAGGGGTGCAAGGCAATAGCAACAGAAAGCAAAAAGCAACAAACAAACAAAAACTAGCTACCCTTGGCTACCTTTTACAGCTCGCCCCCTCGCCCGTCCAAGCCCATGCTACCCCTTAGGCCGGCCTCGAGGCACATTGCGAATCTATAAAAGTATCGGAGCGCATAAAAAACGAGCTCAGTAGTGAACGGCACTTTGCAACGGGCAAAACGGGCCAAACAACAGCGGCTAACAGCTAACAGCTAACGGCTAACGGCAAGCAGAAACAAAATAAAGTGGCTAACAACTAACGGGCTAACGGTTAAGGCCTAAGGGTTGAGCGCAACCGAAAAGAAAGTATAAAAATCGTTTGCAAGTGCTTCAAATGTTGACTAGCTGCAGGCTAAATGATTGACTGTGTGTATCTGTCAGATACAAGATACATTGAGCATAAACGGCAGCAGGAGCAGCAATAACTTGTCAACATCATTGGTAAGTCTATCTACGAGATGCAATTGTGTTGTCTAGTTCTATCTCTAACTATTCATCTAACTTGAAGACACATTGCGTATACGCAATATCAAATATTACCCCCTTCTTTTGTTGTATGAATGAAAAAATTACTTGTGTACTGCATGAAAGTCAATAAAACCCAGTTCACAGTTGATTTGTTTAAGTATTTAAGCATTTTAATTATTATTCATGTGGGTTTGCTCTAGAAAAATGTATCTGGATTCTGGTCAAGTGCTACTTTTTGGCCAACTTGTGCCATCGATTTGGCATTTCATTTGGTTTCTTTTGTTTTTTTTTTTTTTTTTTGGAACTTGCGCTTCTTTTGTTTTCAATTCATTCAACTCAGCCTAAATTTGAGTTTTTTTTTTTTGTATTCTTTATTTTTATAAAACGAATAAAAGTTGTTGGCCGCAAACAATATTATTTATGTGTAGGAAGGACTGGCGACGACGATGGATGGATAAATGGATAGATGGATGGAGGCAGCGCCTCTGTATCTGAATGTTCATGTGTGTGTGTGTGTGTGTGTGTGTGTGGGTTGCCGCACGCAGCGGCAGTTACCAAAAACGTTGCAAGAGCGCTCGCAGATAAAAATCTGAGACTAGACAAGTTTAATGGGCAAACAGCACAGGCAATTATCATTCACATATCGATACACAAATTGGGTAAAGCTGCTTTAAAGCCAAGCTTTAATTGTAGCTGATTTCATTCATTAAGTTCGCCCAGCAATAAATCAAAAATTCAACTTAATTTTTATTGCTTTTATTTATTTCAGTTTGTTTTTGTTGTTGTTTGCTTTTGTTTTACTGTTTAATTTGTTTACATTTTGTGTGTTTATTGATTTATTTATTCATTCACTAAAGTATTGCTTGTTCGTATTTTTTTTTCGTTTTTTTTTAATATTTACTCGCTGCCGGTTTTTACGCGTTTCATTAAATGTGAGTTTTCAATATTGTTGTTGATTGTTAGTATTGTTATTTTAATAATATTAAATTCATTCATTTCGCAAGGTCTACTACCTTTGTGTGCGGCGTGGGCGTGGCCAGCGCCTTGTTATTGTTTTTGTTGTTGCTGCCCGCTAAAAGTGCATGCAAATTTGCTGTTTTATTCTTGCGTACGACGGCAGCTGAAACTTAAACAGAAATACCAAAACGATATAAATTATATGTCTATAAGCACCCATGACATCACAAACTGTGACACAGAGATTGAGAGGCGTGATGGGGTGGGGAGGGGTGGGTAGAAGATGGAGACGCCACACGACAATGTTGATCGACGGCTTGCCTTGAATTTCCACGGCCTGCGCCGCTCTAGAGCAGCAACAACAAAAACACACGCAGAAAAAAAAGCACATTTAAAAAAATTATGGCGTTTTATTTTTGTATTTTATTGAAAGAAAAAAATTGTACGCACTGCATTTAATTTTTACGAACAATAAACAAAACTTTTTTTGTTTTTTGTAATTATGTCAAGTTTGCTTTTTTTTCTCGCTGTTCTTTTTACATTGAGGTGTGAAAAGTAAAGTTTTTTTTTTAAAAGCAGCAAAAGAAAATCAAAACAAAGCGAATGAATACAAAGACCTGAATTTTTATATAAATGGGTTAAAAAAAAAATGATTTAAACTAGCTAAATGATGCATGCGAACTAATTAACATAGTTAAACACTTTAACTTTAACCTTTTTCTTTTTTGTTGTCATTGTTGTTGTTGTAAGGGAAACTTGAGCAAACATTCCTTGTGTGCCACAGCTTGGAACTGTTGCCAGATAGTTTGAGAGACTTGATCAAAAAGGCTAATAAATTAGTGCACTTTATGCAACAGAAAATTTAATAAATCCAACCAAGTAGAAGACGCCTTCAAGTCTGCCCAAACAAGCAACGAAACCGAATCAAAGAAAGGGCCACAAAAAATAGAGTTAAAACGATGTGAAAAGTTGAATGCCTAACAAGTTGAAACACGCTTGAAAATGCGAATACAAACAAACAGAAACAAAAGCAAAAAAAAGCAACAACAATGGGCTGTGGAAAATGTGAAAATGTCTTGGGAATTCTTACGAAACGGTTTCAAAGACGTTGCAGTTTGTTGAATTAGATAAAAGTTTAGGTAATGTTGATGCCAAAAGTGAAGCGCAGCTAGTAAAAAGAAAGAGATAGAGAATAGCAGAGAACGGTAACTGCCTTTCATTCTTTTTGAAAGACGTTCTAGCTGCTTATCTAAGACAAGGTGCTGGGCAGAGAGACACACACAGAGAGAGAGAGAGAGAGAGCGAGGATTTGGCAGCCGGCGGAAGTGCAGTGAAAAATAAATGTGGGTACGAAAAAAAAAAGAAAGAAAAGTGTTTTCGTAGCTGCACGTGAATATTTCACACAAATACAAAGCGATAGCAGATAGCGGCAAGTAGCAGACAAAGCAAAAACAAAACAACAAAAATGCCTAACCAGCGCAATTTGCAAATGCAGCGATGAATCACCTGCCAGAACAGCAACAACAGCAAGGGAACTCCGCTATACACTCATCGTCTTATCTTGCAGAGAAACCCCCGAGCACACCTTTTGCACTGTTCATTCATCGATGGCGATGGAGTGCAAAAAGTTTCGTGCGCGAGACCAAAAACAAAAGAGAAATGTGCTGCATAGATACAATTGTATCTGGCGGTTGCTGCATGCGTATCTTACGTGTGAAACGACACTAAACTGCATAGCTGAAATATTTCAGAGGCCAGCTAAAGCTAAGCAAACAAACAAACATATTTATGAAAAGTGAAACGGAACCCAAGTCAGGGCCGTGTCGATCCAGCTTTAGTTGTATATGAAATATTTAAATAGTTTGTATAGAACTGGAACTTTTGGTTGAGTCAGAGCCCACGCAATGAATGCGCCGTCGCAGCAGTCTAACTGAAATCCGCATACAGTCAACACTAGCTATGTTGAACCCTGCCACAAAGCATATGACAAGTTCACTACGCAGAGAAAGAAAAAAAAACGAGTTTTTCCCACAGCAAACATGACGAAGCGTGGGCAAAAAACCTTCCTACCCCGCCAATCGGTTTGACATCGAACCGATACCAAGTCCAAACTCTAGACATTTGACGTCAGAGTTGTCGTCTGTGTCTCAGCCAACTATTATTTGACCAGCTACACAACAGCTCTGGTCTCGTGAGCCGTTTCTATTTATTTGTATTATTATTATCTAATTTCGTTTGATTCGTTTCAATATCATATGACAACTATTTGAACCACTTATATTAGCATAATAAATAGCTTTTATAAACAGTTCTTAACTAAATTCAATTGCTAAGCAATCCAAGCTTTGATAATTAGTCAATTTCATAAATGAATAAAATGATTTTATGCCAAACATTAAGCTGCTAATGCGAATTAAATTTTTTGATCGCTTTAAAATATATATATTTTTTTTTTTTTGTTATATGCAGCCATGAAAAACTATAAACACAAAAGACCAATATTATGTTGTGCATCAAAAAATTGAATGTCTGTGCAAATATGTGAAAATGAAAATGAAATATTTTGGCTATTAAAACGACATACACAAATTTTCGCACTTGTTTTGTTTTCTCTGTTGCTGTTTCGACCACAAAACTGAATTTACAGGCAATTTAGTTTAGCATCAACAAACAAACAAACGAACAAGATGAGACAAAAACCAAAAAACAAAAAAAAAGGAGGCGAATGGAATACGAATAACTGTAAAATATTTATAATTAAAACATGCGGGCAGACAGCCAAACAGACAAGTTGCATAGTGCGGTTGGACGAGGGGGGTGTGGGTGTATATGGAGAACATTTAAATTATATATTATGTGCATTAGCGCGTTGATAATTATAGCCTCAACACTCTTGGTTTCCCCTTACCCTTCTCCCTCTGTCTGTTTGACCACATAAATGCAGTTTGCACTTGGATTATTTGTTTAGACTTTTTGTGTTTTGCAGATATGCAGATACATCTGATAGATACAGCTTTAGCGATGATCTGAGGCGTCGATATTCATCATCAAATTTGCATTAGCAAATGAGTGCAGCAAAGAGTAAGAGGCAAGATTGCGTTGATTGCGACAGCGGCAACGTTTCACAGTTAACTCAATTAACTTATAAAAAATGTAAACTATGCGCAGCACAATAACAAACGAAACGGCAAACGGTGATTAACTACTCTTGGCCACACTGGGGCATCAACAACAACAACAACTACTACTGGGCTGACTTTCCATATATTTGCTTCTAGCTGCGTGCCCCCAGATACACAGATACATAGATAGAGATACGTGAATGTTAGCTACAAGTTACAAGTTACGCTTTGCAGACTCGCGCGAGTCAGCTGAGCGCGAATAATTACCACGCCACACACACACACACACACATACACAGGGAAAGGGAGGTGTGGCAGTAACAGCCCCAAGTATAACTAAAAGTATAGTAGCTGTTGCTCAGGTGAATGTTTAGCTTCAAATGAGAGAATGTGGATCGCACGTTGGCCAACAAACAGTTGGCAAGTTGAGTTTAGCGCTTTGTTGGGTGGTGCGGTGGTGCCTCGAAGCGCCAGCGGTGCTAATGTGCTTATGAACGCCGCTTGTAAAGTTATACATACACAAATGGCAATATGTGATAATCGGACAAGGCGACGCCAAAAGGCAGCCAACAGCCATAGCATATCGGTTCAATGTGCGAGCAAACTTACAGAGGCAGTAAAAAGACAGACAGACACAGGTATTGAACCCATTAATGTGCCCATTTGTTGTTGTTGTTGTTGTTCTTGCTGAGCCGCAAACATTTTCCCAAGCAATATGAAAGTCGCTCAACTTTTGCTGGCCAAAGATCGTTTGAATTGCTTCGATGTTAGAGTTATTTTTTTAATTAAATTTTTATTTGCTAGCTTAAGTTCAGCCTAGTGAAATTGGTCGTCATAAGATAACAGTTTTAAGCTCTAACAGTTCTCTAGGCATTGGTCAATAAGTATGACGCCAAAGAAGTTAAAACAGTAGCTTTTAAAGTCACATTTTTAGCTTGCAATTCAATTCCCACCAAACCAAATAGTTAAAATGTTTCAACCACAACTAACCGAAACACAAAATGAATTTCAAACGCTGCGGTTTCATTAACGGCTCACCCCTGCATTGTAGTGTCTAAACTGGACTTGTTCTTGTAGAGTCGAAAGCCTTTTTATGCCATGTTCCATTTCCATTATCGTGCGAATTGTTTTCCCTACTCTGTTGGCCATTCTTCTACTCCTCACGCAATTTTCTTGTTGTTATCTTATGCACATTCCCCTTTGCTCGCTTCCCTCTCACATCCACCCACTCCTGTCGCATAATTACCTTTTAATGTTGATGTAGCTCTTGTTTTCTGTGGTCAGCACTGGCCCCTCTTGTGTTGTAGCTTGGCAAAGCGCCTGCTGCTGCACCTTGAGGGTAAGTCGAGAGTTAAAATAACATTTATTGTTATGATTTACACTGAGAAGAAGAAAAATGTGATCATAAATTAATTATTCAGGGCGCCTAAAGCCAACCATTAAGAGTAGAATGTAAAGTTAAGAAGGCATTGACCAGTTTGTTTCCTTGTTGCAACGCTTCCGTTAAAGACACAAATAGACACTGAACAGCTACTTCAGCTTCACTTCATTTATGTACCAATTAGCTAACGGAACTACGTGCAAATCGTTGTATCTTAGTTGTTGGCTGCTTAATGCCGTTCAATGTGGCATCGCATCTAAGCGATACATTTTGCATGTGTTAGCTGCAGATTGCAGTTACTGCCACACTGCTGCACTGCTAGTTGCCACTTGGAAAGCGGGTTAATTGATGGCTTTTGCAATAAATTGCCATGCTCGACAATCAGTGACGGCAATTTCTACACAACACATACGTATCTGTCAATCTTGCAAGACACATACGTATCTGTCAATCTTATTCGATGCATGTATGCATTGGTTGGTATCTTTTCAGTTGGTCGCGTTTTAAAGTTAATTATCAAGTTCATGTTCGTGTTGCAATTTTTTTCTTAAGCATTAGATCAGAGTCGTCGCGCCGAGTAAAACTCTAGCTCATAATCCAGATTAAACGATATACATATTTATAATTGAGCTTTTACAAAATACATAAATCAAGTGTTCAAACACATGAAATTTTTTCAATGCCATCTGCAAGACAGACCCACAAAAAACCAACTTGCCGCGACCTAAAGATACATTTGTTGTTGCCACAGCTACGCACATTTTTATTAAATGCGTGCTTAATTTATTAATATGTCAAATGCCCCTTTTAAAGCATTATTTGTTGTTAAATTCCGTTCTGAAAGTTCAATCATATTTACTTAAAGTTTTAACATAGTTTTGCTACTTTTATCGATACAAAAAGTACCATCAAAAAATATGTATTTTAAATACATATTTAGATAAAACTTCCATTCTGCATTTCTACATCATTGCTCCCCCCCTTCCTTTTCTATCTGCTGTTGCGTGATTCATTTTTATATATTCGTTGTTGTTCCTATAAATATAATGTTTGTCTGTTTCGATGTTGGGTGTCGTTTTTCCATTTCGTTTTATTTTTTTATTTTTTTCCTATATATTTCCGTGTGAACTTCCGTTTTGTTTTTTTTTTTTTATATATTTCTTTTCGCTCTCCCTTCGCCTGGCTGCCTGAAAAAGGCAAAAGTTTTTGGTACGTGTTTGAAATATTGATAGCGAGTGCAGAGAGACCACAAAAACAGGCAACAAACAAAAATAATGTAACAGCGGTGGTTGTTGCAACAACAACAACAACAAACTAGCAACACCTAAAGCTGTTCCTCCTCAGTGCCTGCAGCTTTACCATGTTGCTGTCGTTTGCTTTTGGCGATTTTGCTTTGGTTTTTTTTGTGTCGTGTGTTTTGGCCACTTTGGCTAGCTGGCTGACAATCCAACCTCCCAATCCAACCCCCAAAAACGTCACTCCTTATGCTATCTGGCTCTCTCTTCTTTCGTTGTTCTCTTGTGTCCCCCTTTACGGTGCCATTAGACAATAACTGGCAATAATCGTTGAACCGTAAAATAAACATGGATACGCGCTGCACTTGTTTAGACAACACCAACCAACCAACCAACAAACGTCGCGTGGTCAGGTGTCGATGTCGCTGTCTGTGTTTTTTCCTCCCCCCTTACCTTTCCTTTGGCTTGCCGCTTTGGTCGGTTATTACCGTCTGCCGGACGCTAACTGATTTGTGCATTGACGCGAAGTCGTACAAAAAATATTCAGCATAAATACGTGTTTTATTTGACCCAACTGACTTCTACTTGTTTTCTGTGTTTTGTTTTCTTCTGTGCAATTCTATTGCTATCCCTTTCTTTCTGAAACCTTTCCCCATCGAGCATTTGAATTTATGGCACATCGCTTGTCAAATTGTATTCATAATTTTCTGGTTTTTCAATACATTGCCATAACGTATATTTTTTTTATTGTATTTGACCAAAAATTTGTCAACGTAACCCAAATTTGGCGTGTATTTATAACTATTTTATAGTTCTATCTTGTTGTGAATATATTATTTTTAACAAGTTCTGTTTCCTAAAAGTTCAAGCTACATATTTTTTTAAGTAATAGTATGAGATATAAGTTTATTTTAAAGTCATTCACTTTTGCCACTAGTTTTGATTAATCTAATACAAGTTAAATGTAATAAAACCTGCTCAATTCTCTTGTACTCGATTGCCCAATCTTAATCTAAAGAAGAGCATCTGACTCTACATACGTATCTGAAGTTCATCAGACGAAAGACGAAAGCAATAAGAGCAGCTTCTGTTGAAATCGCTGGCACAGATGCAGATACAAGTTACAAGCGTTTGCAGCTTGTAGGTTAAGTTTTATGTCAAAAATGCCCAAGAGCATTGGAGGCGTATACAAAAAGGGATGGTTGGGGGGGGGTGAGGCATTGGGCACACAAACACACACACACGCATAAGTTAATGAAATTAAAACGTAAGCAGCAAAAAGCGAACGCAATAAACACAATAAAAAAAATGAAAGAAATTACAATTAAATTGAAAGCAGGCAGCGCACACGAAGAGATTGAGTTTGCTTTTGGCCTGCCCCGCTTCCCGTCTAGCGTTGGCGTGGCATGCAACCTAAATGGAAATGAACTTTAAGCAGTGAGAGAGAGAGAGAAGAGTCGCGTGGGTTGCCGTCTGGCTAAGTAGATGGCCCTATCGCGATGCTCCATTTGACTTCGCCTACCCCCCTTTGGAACATACCATACCCTTCAGCACCCGCTCCCTTCAAACATAGCTTCACTTGTTTTTTTTCTTTTTTGTTGTGCTCGCATGACGTGCGGCTTTTAATCGCATTCGTTTCAATTCAAACTAACGAACGACTTTGGCGTTTAGATGCCTCCTCAGTTGACCACCCACCCACCCCCTCTTAACTTTCTTTTGTTCACTGTCCCCATCGGCCATGCACTTCTTTCATAACGCCAAAACCTTATCGTGTTGCCCAACTATGCGAATTTAATGTTAATGTTATAGTTAATGTTAATGTTGTATGCCTAGGCTATAAAAGAAAAGAAAAAAGTGAAAACTGTCTTTGGCTGGGCAAGCGCCATTCTCAGTGCGCATTCTCTCTCTTGCCTCCACATGAGTCTTCATCTCCCCTCCACCTCTTCTATGTATTAAACAATTTTCTCGTCATTGTTGTTTATGTGCTCGCTCGTTGCTCGTTGTAAAATGCAACTTTCTATGTGCATAATTTGCTGCTGGCCTGGCTTTATTTATTTATTATTTCACCTCATCCACCCAACCACCCACTCAACCCACCCACCAAGGCCGTGATGTAGGAGTTCGCGGGTTGGGGACTTTTATTTTTGTTTTTAAGTTTTACCTTGGCATTTTTTTTCACTTTTCACAAGTTTCTCATAACTAACATTTAAGCCCAGTCATAATTATTATGCACATTTCGCTTTCTCACTCTCTCTCTCACAACATATCTTTTGTTTGCCTACCAAACAATCCACTCCGCTAACTAACTAACCGCGCCCGCCCGTTGAGTTGGTAATTAAAATTTTTACTTTGCACATTTCACTTGAACTTGCTGCCATTCGCGCATTCACATTCGTATATTGCATTAAAGTTTTTCTTGCTTTCATCTAGCCATAAATTTGCCATCTTGCCACAAACCCAGCCATGTTACTCTGCTGGCATTAGGCTGTCAGTTGCGATAAGCAAAAGTTACATTTAAAATTCCTACAATCAATGTTTAATAATTCATGCTGTTTAACATTTTAATTAAATGAAATTCAATTTGAATTTTTGTTTTCTTCTGCACAGTTTTAAACGAATCAATAAATAATAAGCACTTTAATAAACTGCCACTTTTATTTGTTTAATCATTGAATCGCATGAATCAATAACAAAGCACAAAAACCATAACAAAAAAAGGGGGCGCCACATATTTGATAATAAATGCAGGAACTCAACAAACACAAATAGCCAACATTATGTAAATGAAATATTTGCCAATGCAAATACAAATACAAACACAAATATACACTCAAAGCCGAGTCAAGTGGCTAGAGAGAGAGAGAGAGAGCGAGAGAGCGCCAGGATAAAGCTAGCCTCAATCTGAAGCAGGTCGCTCGGCGAGTCCAGTTTTGCTTGCATAATCTACTAGTCGCACTTGTACATATGTCCTATGTACGTTTGCTTAAGCATTGGAGTATTCGATTGCTTAGCTTGAATCGTGTATTCAAGGATATACGTGTGTGTGTGTGTGCGTGTCCTCAATGGATAGAGGCTACAGTGTGCAGTGTATAACTTGCGTGCGAAGGCCAAACAACAGCCAGTAGGAAACTTGTACAACAACAACAAACAGCAAAAGCCTGAACGCTTTCGAAACAAGAAATGATGTTTTAAGGACATTAAGGACATACATACACCTGTCGATATTTCTCGTACCATAGTACAGTTTTTTTTTTGGCGTACGCTCGTTTGTGTTCATTAAAACGAGAGCTAAACCAACTCCACCGTCTCCTACCTCCAAACCGGTTTTTTTGTTGCCTTCCTGCATCCCGGCACACAGGATCGAAGATGGCAACATTGCGTTTCCGTTTTTGCACAAAACTCGTTTGCCCAAAAGTGTCCTGCTGTTGTCGACAGACACAACCAAAAACCAAGTTACCGTTCGACATGTGCCTTCTACCCCTTCCTCTCCCTCTCGCTGGTTGCTTGGCTTTTGTTTTGGGCTACCCAAAAGGTAATCAACATTAAAACTCATTACCAAGGGCAACTGGCAAACGCTTGAAGTTCGACAACAACTGGGAATGGAGAGCACTAAGACTGGACAACTAACTTGGCTATAACAACGCTAATGTCAATACAATGTGTGTTACATAACAAAGTATCCCTTAGTTAGGGGTACGATAAGTTATTGCATAACTAAAACCTAAAGTCTCGAATCGATGTGCCACGAAGGACATTTATTCAAGAGATGACTTTGCAGAAAATACGTTTTGGGTAGCTGGGAAGAGTAAGGAAAATGTTGCTCGATTTAAATGTGCAGCGGAAATAAATTTGTTTGTCGACGAAAAATTCGCCGTCTAGGCAGAATGAAATAAATTCCGACTATTTTATTGCCGTCTAGTGCAATTACAAGAGGACATGGCACAGAGGGAGCTTATTGAGTTGGCTGGCGCCTTGCAACAACGACTGCCAAATCAAGTCAAGAATAATTGCGCTGCAGTTTGAATTGTCGCAATGTGGAAATTGTTGGACAGACAACCTTGAGCTAATTTGGCTAGCAAACCAAATGCGCCATCTCAATCCCCTCCAACCGTGTCACTATCTTTACCTTACCTCTGACTCATACGTTCTCTCTCTTTGTCTGTGTCTGTGTCTTTTCTCTTACGTATTTTCTTTTTGCAGGCGTCAACTGTGGGCCAGACAAAATTCCTCACAAAGCGCCGACGCCGACGCCACCGTCAGCAGCAGCAGCAGCAGCAACAACAACATCATGACAGTTGCTAAGTGGGGCACCGTCACAAGGCAGACGCCCCAAAAATAGACGCAGCGGCAACAACAAACAGCAACAGCAGCAACAACAACAACAACAATTGGATATGCTCTCCACCAGCGGCAACGCAACCGTTGTGCAGATGCCGCCATCTCAATCGCAACGCAACAGCGGCCTGGTTCTAGGCGTCTGCCTCGATCAGCTGATGCAGCATACACAGCAGCAACATTCCAGATACTCACAGAAGCCGCAGACATTGCCAGGAGAGCAGAGGCGGAAGGTGTTGGAGGCAAAGGCGGAACAGTTGCAGCCTCAGTTGACATCCAGACATACACGCTGTTGGCCACCGCCCTGTTTCATGCTGTTCGTCTCACTACTGGAGGTAGGTGTAACTAACCAAACCACACCCATCTAATGCGATTAACCTCGAACCTGGGGCCAGGGGTTGATTGAGTGTGGCCACAAAAAAGCATAGAGTAAAACTCCAGCGGGCAGCTTGCCAGGTTGCCATGACTGCGTCCATGTTGCACAACATTGCGAGGCAGCATTTTTAGTGCTTTTTTGTTTTTTGGGGTGGCACTTTAATTGCTGCCACACAAATGGAATCTAGACAGTTTAAAAATAACTGAAACTTTGGGCGAAAAACTCATAAGGTTAACAACATAAATTTGAATTACTTTTCTAAGCGGCTTAAAGATTTCTGATGGACTTCAAATTGACACTCAATCAAAATGGATTGATTTGACTTTTATCTTTGCAATAGCTAAAAAGCTAAAACAATTTATTTATATCTTTTGCTTATCCTTTTATATATCGCTATAAAGCATTTTTAGTGCTTGTTCAAAAGCTTTAAAGTTTATTTTTAATCGATATGGAATATAAATTTGCTGAATTATGTATACGGAAAATATGTTTAAGACATTTTTGTGGCTGTGCTTATGGCTTTTTCTCATTTGGTATGCATTTATTTTTGCCCTCTTGCAATTGCGTAACAGCTGTTGCTGCTTTCCTACCCCTACCTCCTCGTACAGCTTCTCCCCTTTGGATAAAAGTCATCTTAGCAAGCGTTTTGTTTGTGGCCATCATCTCAAGTTATTGCCGTTTTTCTTTTTTGGTACGTTGTTGTTGAACGGCAAGGGTGGCTTCACTTTCTGGGTGTCCCACTCAAGCAATAGCACATTGCGATCGTATTTCAGCACTCAGCTCCCCTCGTTCGTGCCACACGTGAGCTTAGTGGGTTGGGAGGGGGGTGTCGGCTAAGTAAAATTGGACTTGAACAGAAGTCGAGTCGAATAAATTGCCGACTGGCCACAATGCGCGTTGCAGCAAGTTGTGAAGCATTTGCAAATGGCATTTGGCTTCCGGGTAAAGGATATATCAACAAACATTCAAACACACGCTTACACATAGTGTGCGAAACGGGAGAAGGAACCAGGGACACACGAAGTAACGGGGGTAGCAGGGGAACCAGGGAGTGCGTGCGAAAATTCAACACTTTCTGCGTCTGTATTAGTGTCTGGGTTTTGTGTCTGCTACTCGCAGACTGGACGCCGCCAGCCAGCCAGCCAAGCCACAGGAGGGGGCCCCATTGCGTTTGTGTGTGTGGAAGGAGAGGCACATCAAAATTTGCCATGCCCCTTTTGGTGGTGTTAGTGTTGTTGATGGCTTTGGCGACGTAGACGTCTCGCCGCTGTCTGCTGCCAGTCTCGTTTCAAAGTTCGGTTTCGGTTCGCATCCTAGCCCTGAGGGTTGCTTTACTTTACTTTACTTTCCTTTCCTTACTCTGCCGTTGCCTTTGCCTTTTTGGCCTTCTTTGCACTTTTGCATTTGGCTTTGGCTTTTCTTTTCGCTTTACTTTGCTACGGTTCTGTGCTTTCCTGTTACTATAACGGCGCCTTTGTGAGGGAGCTGAATAAACGGCTTACAACGTGATGGCTTTATTGCTATGCCCAACCCCCGAATCACTTTTTGCTTGTCTGCGTTAGCGTGGGCTTAATGTTGGTGGCTTTTTGGCAAACTAAACCCTTTCAAAACGAGTCTTAAATCGAACGAGGAGCATAATATTGTAACGATAAAAACATCATCCATTATAGTTTTTATATATAGCCAGCATTTATCTATTTATCTATCCTTACAGATCTTTGTGTTTGTCTTTGTTGGCTCTGAGCCGCCAGAGGATTCATTGCTAATCTATAGACCAGATCGTCGTCTGCAGCTGTGGCGCTTCATCTCCTACGCACTGCTCCATGCCAGTTGGCTACATTTGGGCTTCAATGTGCTTACCCAACTGCTCTACGGTCTGCCGCTGGAACTGCTCCACGGCTCGGGACGCACAGCTGTCGTCTATGTGGCTGGCGTGCTAGCTGGTTCGTTGGGCACCAGCGTTGTGGACTCCACGGTGTATCTGGTGGGTGCCAGTGGTGGTGTCTATGCTCTGCTAGCTGCTCAGTTGGCCAATGTTCTGCTCAACTTTGGACATATGCGGCAAGGACTTGTCCAGTTGCTAGCTGTTGTCATCTTTGGTAAGTACTCTTCATCCTTCTCATTCCCAAAGCTCACAACACTTGCTTCTTTAGTCTCTTGCGATTTGTGCTACACGCTGTACAGCCGACAGCTGGCTTCATCCAGTGCCATCTCTGTCTCCTACATAGCGCACATGACTGGCGCCTTGGCCGGCCTCAGTGTGGGTCTCTGTCTGCTGCGGCAACTGGATGGCAGTTTGCGTCCACGTCTGCTGCGCTGGCTAGCATTGGGCGTTTGGGCCACTTTCAGTGGCTTTGCGTTTGTCTTCAATTTGATCAATACTGTAACAGCTCAGCTGCTGGCCGAGCAGGAGGGTGAGGTGATTAAGCAGCATCTGTTGCACGATCTGGGCATGCAACGTTAAAAAGACTGAGCCGAGAGTCAAACCCTGAAACTATACTCATATCTGAATAATAGACTAGTCACTAGCTTTTAATGCATTCCAGGACAATGTGCTCAAAACGAATATATATATATATATTCTAACTCTAAGAACCTGAGACATGTGTGCTCAACTAAGAATTTTTTAAACATTAATGCTATCAATTAACTTATGTAAATGCCAAACCAAATAAGCACTCAAAGCAAAACTCATTAGCTGACCGAGCGAGGCTCATTTCAGAGACTTTCAAGGAGACAAATGGAAAAAACTTTAAAAAAAATACCAAATGGATGGCAGAACTTTAAAGTGCATTCAAATTTATAGCTAGGTAAACCTTGTTAAGTCTGGTTAATAAATTAACAATAAACATATATCTACTATAAATGTGTGTTAGAAAAGTGTATCTAATATATTAAGGTTAAGTTCAATTTTAATTTAATGGCCACAAAACATGAAACAAATCCAGTTTAATCGCACTTTATGGATTATACAAATTGCATGACATCTGACCGAGTAATTTGACATTTTGCGGGCCTGTGGCAATACCATGAGGCAGATGGCTCCATGCAACCCACAAAGCAACGCGAGCAACGGCAACAGCCACATTAGCCAACAATTGGCAAACGCAAAGTGAATAACAAACAAAAATAAGCCGCTCGATTTTGTTTGTTGGCATTGCCACATCGTGAATTTGGCCTAATTAGGCACACAAAAAAGAGGGCCGCCTTTGGGGTGGGGTGAGCAGGCGGCACCCATATTGAATTAACTTTTGTTTTGGTTTACGGTTTCGTGTCGCAGTTTGCAAAGCCCAAATAGCAAAGCTAACGATTGTGCCAAATCAGCAGTTACACTATGAGAAATAATTTGGAATTACTTACGTTCGAATAACTATTTAGTATTTTGAAATTGTAAACGCTAGTGAACCTATTTGCAGCTGAAATTTAATAACTTGTTGCTGCAATTTGGTGGCGCATTCGATTTCTGTGACTGCTGCAACAACACTAACAAGATGGAGCTTTAAGACGGAGCGCAACTTTGACGAGACATTGATGGTTCAATCCCCCAATCGACCCACCAGCACGCGGAGCCAATTTAGCAAACTGAATGCGATTTTTATATGCAACTTGTGTAGCTTGATCTGGCAAGGAACTCAACTCAATACACGTCGATCGTTGCAGATCAGGTTGCGCGCTTAAATCCTCGTTAAGTCATCACTATGGTGAGCTGCACGAGGCGATCAGCGCCAGAGCCAGAGCCAGAGCCAGAACCAGTACCAGTACCAGAACCGGGGCGACATTTGACAACAAAATATTTTGTGACATTAAATGCCATCCACATCCACAACCACATTCTTAGCCTCATCCTCATACGCCCAGCCATGCAGCTTTCAGATCATCTCCAAGGCAGACTGCGGCTACGTGCTCATTTCACTAATTTAATGAAGACCTTTGCGGTGGCGCGTCCTGGCCATTGTCTCGACATCGTCGTCAGATTGATGAGCAGCACATCGATGAGCACTGGCCATGGGGTAGACCACATACATATTGTGCCAGTGCCAGTGCCAGTGCCAGAGGCCTTGGCTGCTGTTGCTTGCAACAAACCCTTTGCATCTCCCTTTTGCTTTCACTGACTGCTGCATCAATAATTTGTGTTCGCTGTTGAAAATAATTGACCAAGTTTGTCTGTTTTGCGGTTCTTCTGTATGTTCGTGTGTGTGTGTGTGTTCGTGTGTGTGTGTGGACTCAAAGACGAAAAGCGTTGTGGCATTTAATCTACTACTTGCAGCCGTCCACCAAGTCGATAAAGCCAACTCACAGAGAGACCGCGAATGACAACAACGACAACTAAAACGGCGGCAGCAGCTGCCAAAGACGACAACAACAAACTTCAAGAAAGAAATCAGCATTGGGTTCTTTTGCGTCTTGGTCTTAAAGCTGGTAGTTGGACTCACTGGACGACTGACTGCACTTGGCGTAATTGAAATAATTTTAAGTGAAAAATCTGCATTCAAAAAACATATTGCAGTCACTCAGAGTGCAAAAAACAACAATAACTAAGTTAGTAGTAACCAGAAGCAAATGATCTTGCAAAAGGAGCTAAAGTCAAACTGATCAGCAAATGCTCTACCTAAGTAGAATGCTTCAAGTAATTTGGTAGAGTGAAAGAAAACTTTATATATGTAGTTTTAAGATTAAAATGCATCAAACACTTTTAACTTTTTATGATATAAAATATTGCTGTATTATCATATCATAAGTTATCTTAAAAAACTTTAATACCCATCTCAACTGATGGCATTTTTATGAACGCTACACCAAAATTTACATTCAAGAGCAAAAAGAGTCAACAGTTTGCAGTTTGGCATCCGGCTGTGTGCATCTGGAGCTATCTTAATCCTTGGCATTAAGGCAAATTGCAGGAGTAACCAAAAACAAGAAACTCAATGAGTAAAAAGAAAAAAAAACACACTTCTTCTGTGCAGAACGCGAGCCAAGCAATGAACTTTAAAGATGGAGAGCAGATCCATCGAGCACCATAATTTGGTTAATTCGACGCTCAGCCAAAGAGATTTTTGGGGCTGGTTGCACGTAATGGGCGCTCAGCACGCGGCTGCCACTCGTCAATTTTATGTGGTTGTTTTTTTTTTTTTTTTGGTTGCAACTGCTGACGATCGACACGTTCGGATGATCCTGGCTGTGGCCGGGCTGTGTGGCTTCTTCAGCAGCATCAACCTCAATTTTGAGCGTCTTGTGTCTGTGCCTGCGGCCAAACTGCAGATTCAAGTTAAGTTTTTATCACATATTGCTGGCTGCACTTGCCGCCTTTTTCGGTGGCTGTAATTTTGTTCGCCCAGACATTATATGTGCACACCCCTCAAATATACAAACCTACATTGAGTTCAATTAAAATAAAAATTGGTACAACAACAACTTACCTTAACATTTACTTATCAGCCATGTTGAATGTACTACAACAAAGAGCAGATTCTTCTTTAGATTGGTGTTAATCTTTTGGTCCAACACCTTAAACCTTTTTCATCGATTATTAAGCACCTTTACTTGTATGCTCAGGATTGCAACAGTATCCAGATTCGTGATCATCTCCTGTTTAACGGCCAACTAATTTCATTGATCGTTACCAATCTATGCATCTCATTAAGCCTGCCAACAAGATATCATTTTTTTTGTGGCACACCGCTTGGCCTCGCGGTGGCCTCATAACTCAGCTCAATATAAATCTGTTAACAAAACGCTTAATCCGCTTTGTGCGTTTTATTTATGGCCATTTGATGGCGCATTATCGGATCAGGCACATGGCACCCTACAAACACGACAAACCCGACAACTGGCAGCTTCATGGCTCATTGGACAGTTGGCAGCTGGCGCGCCTCATAATTGGATTCGTCACAGGCGCTCTTTGCCTGGTCCTGGTCATAAATCGCGGGCTGCTTGAAATGCAAATTTGGTGGTGATCTCCCCACTCTGCCCCCCTCCTTTTTTGGTTATGTTGCATGTCGTATGGATGACTGTGGTGTATCATCGGCAAGGCATCAAAGTGCCAGCCAGGGTCGCAAATGTTCAGCCAGCCCAATTAACGCGACCAGCAGCAGATGAGAGAGTGCAACAACAGTAGTAGAAGGTGCAACAGCAGCAGCAGCAATCAGACTTCACTTGAACAGCGAAATGTTTGCAATTAAGCGTCGATTTTTGGCAAAGTGCGTGGCTTTTAACGGACTGCAGAGAACCAACAAAAACAACAACAACAGTAACAAGCACGAAGTTGGAGCAACAAGAAGCAGTTCATGTTCCTGCAGCTCTGGTTGCTTGTCGATGCGTAACAAAGGATAATCCACAAATACTCACTCGTTTCTGGATGCTGCTGCTGCTGCTGCTGCTGCACCCACCAGCAATACCGACAACGTCAAACAGCAGCAACCACAACAACAACACAAAACCCACGCCAATACCTAACAGACAGCTTACAATGCGAACGTTGTAGTAGAACTTGAATGCACTTTCCAATTCCCAAAAAAGCATGTTGCTGGATTTATGATTTAACTTATTGGTAGGTATTTTACAATGTACGGTGCTAGGAAATTAAGATTCTCGCATAAGTAGATTAAAGCTTAACATGGTTTTTGTTCAGCTCACAAACCTTTTGGCCAAGTCAAGGCACTCTCTCTGCATACAAAACAAACTGCAATCTCGTACGTATCCACACCCAAGAGGCAGTGAGGCAAAAAGCAAAAGAGGCGAGAATTGCACAACATTTGACACAGCGTTCAAATCGCATTCCCGCACCCACATAGAAAGCAAAGCAAAACAAGCTAAATCCTGGCGACCCAATGTCCCAATGTTTGTCTTTTTAGCCATGCTGCAGATTAAGTGGTTTGTGGCTAGCAAGGCAGCGCATCTAATGTGCAAAGTGCTTAAAGATTCGAGTTTTGTTTCCCTTGCTTCCATTAATTACACAAGTACCTGACCTCGGCTACAATACTCTGTGCTCTACGTTTGTCTCTGGGGCGTCTATTTGGTTTGGGCCAATTAACTGTGGCCCATTCAGGCATCAATTTGTTACGCTCGAGACCAAGAATGTCAGTCTTGGCTCATTGCCCATTTTCACATTTTGCCAAGGCACTCGACATCAAAAACAAGTCAAGGAAAATCCAGCAGCAGGCACTTCAGATAACAAAACAGAAAATATCAATGCAAACAAAAAAAAAAGAAAAGAAAATCGATGCGAAAAGTGGCTATAAATTATGTCCGCGGTGGCGTCGATGGCGTCGACTGCCCCGCCAAGTTGATTGAAATCGCGTCTTCGATAAAACGAAATTAAGTTCTGTTAACCAAGCTCTGGAAGAAAAGATGAAAAGTTACTGCTGCTGCTGTACTTTGTTCACTGCATCAGGTATGCAAAAGAGCAATATTTCAAAAATGATGAGTTACAGATGCGTCTGGGGGCCCAACAAAGACAACAACAAAAACAACAACGTTTTGTGACATCAGCAACAATTTCACAACTCCAGAGATGTAAAGAAGAAAGAAGAAGATGTTCCTGTTGCATATTCAATTTACAGCACAGTGGTTAAGAGTGTGTAGTTAGTTTAAGTAAATTAAACGAAAAGGAAACATTTCAAGTTGTTTAGTATTATGAAACCTTGACTTGTTATACTGTGCCAAAAGTGAATCATTATCATGCAAGCTTAACATCTGCCCCTGTCGACAGTGTTTGTTGTTGTTATTGTTGTTACTGGTGCATTGTTTACTTAGCGCAGACCAAAACAGAAAAAATTCAGTCAGTTGGGAGTCCATACTCCGGAGCAGCAGTACAGCAAAGTTGAGCGCAGACATCGCCAGCGAAGCGTCTGCCATGAAACGACCACCGAGCAGGCAGGAGCAGACGACTGAATGAAAGATGAAAATAGAGAGTAGATGAGATGAGGTGGATGTGGGGCAGAAGCTGCTATTGCTGCTGCTGCTGCTGTGGTGTCTGTGGCAGAGACTGTGGTTTAGCTGCAGCAATCTTGAACAGTTCGAGTTGTTGTTGCTTTGTATTTGCTGTTGTGGTGGAAAATGCTGGCAACAAAAATTTTATGGATTTATTGAAAATTGAACACACTTCAAGGTGGACAAGGCGGGTGTAGGTAGGGGCAAGGGTAGGCTATTATGCCCGCCTCTCAGTCTGGGGGCCGTTGCAAAGAGTCTTGTTTGGAAAACAAATAGCAGAAGAAAGAAATGATGCCACAGACCAGGTCGTAGTTTGTGGCTCTGTGGCTGTAGATGCCACGCGTTGCTGCTGCTGTATGTGTGTGTGTGTGTTTGTGTGTTGTTTGTTTACAGAAACGCGTGCGGCCAACAACAACAATAACAATAACAACAGTGAGTGCAAAACGTTGCCTAAAAATTTGAACTCAATTAATATTCTTGGCAATGTTTAAAAACTGCACAAAGTTTAGGCAACAATCGTTGCACGTTCTGGTGGCGCCTCAGAACGAGTTCAGTTAGGCAGCAGCCGGTTCTTGATTTGATTTAGTTTGGCCAAGACGCTAGCTTTGACTTCAGTCTTCAGTTCTGAGACTGAACAACGCCCACTCACTTTCCCAGGATTGTCTCGAGCTGGAATTCGCTTTCGACGCTTAGGCCACGTGGGCAGAGGCTGTGTGTCAGGCTGTCTGGAGTCGCCACGCACATGGTGTGCGGAAAGGGGTGGCAAGGGTTGGGTTGGCTTGGCTTTGGTTTGGTTTGGTAGATCATGCAGTCAATGTGTGGACAGCAGCAACAAACACCTCGCATGTCTCGCACAATCTGCGCGAATCTATTCGGCAATGTATAAAAATAAAGCAAAATGTATTAACGAAAAATAACGAAAGAAACGTGCAACACCGCTCAACCAGCAACACACACACACATATAAACACTCATAAATATCCACAAACAGTCGAGTGATTCTTTAAAAAAATCAGAAGAAAAAAAACGTTTGTATATAAAAGTTTTTTGGTTGAAAAAAGCAAATTGAAAATTGTGTCGCCCACGCGGATAGGCGGGACGAGAGAGTGGAAGCGGGAGGAAGGTGGGGCGGTTGAAACATTGACGGCGCCTGGCGACATTTGAAACAATTTAAGCGATAAACTGTTCCAACAGGCCAGACAGGTGGCCGGGGGCACAGTGGGTGGGGGTTTGGCGGTGGGTTTCGGTCTTTTGTAGTCGTGTCACATAAATTCATTAATTTGTCGCACTTTGCGAATTGGCCTTTAATATATTGTCAGCTTTATGGTGTCTTTAATTATAGCGACGACGCATTAAAAACTAATGCAGGAAAATTAATAAGAAACAAAAGAGAAATTCAACTGTTTGAAGGTGAAGGTGTGACCGGCTAGGCGGGTGTGTGGGGCAGTATGTGAAAACAAACCGAATGTTGTTATGAATGTTTGGGGCCATTATATATATATATATATGCGACAAGACGGCGATCAGACCACTGTGGCAACACATAGAACTTAAAATAGATACATGGCACCAGTTGCTGAGATATCTATCTATATATACGCTATATACGATATATTTATAATATAAAGATACCCTAACAACAGACAGACAATCTTTTGGGCTCAATAACTTTTCATGCTTGGCATTGTCCATTACCTTAGTATAGTGTATTTGGGCTGCCTGTTTGCTGCACTTGACTTTGAGCATCTGTGGTTTTATATACACAAAATCGTACGATGTTTCAGATACACTGTGATCTGTCATTTTATTTTTAGTTGGCCCGCGCGACACAAGCGAAATGAAATCAAACGAGACGAAATTGCAAAAAAAAAAAAATATTCTATAAAAAAATGTTTGCTGCAAAATCTTTCTCTTTATTTCCCCGGCCACCAAGCCAAACAATGTGTGTATATATATATATATATATATAGGTGGCCTGTGCTCCCTATTTGGTCTATCGATTGGCCGTCAATCAACGCCACGCCCACACAACTACAACGACAGCCCAAGCGGCTTTCAATCAGTTAGTCACTAAGTTAGTTTGTCAATCGGTTGTCCCATTAGCTACGACACTTTTGCCAACTAACATCGAACAGCTAACGGCCTCTTGGCCCTGTGTGGGGGTTATTTTAGAAGCTGCTGTTGTTGCCTAATCCCAGCCATATAAAGCAGCTGCTGTTTGGACGACCTGTTAAAACATAGTATGCAAATTGTTGATTGAATTGGAATTGGAATTCTTGTGCCCAGTTCTCCATGATAATGATCATAATGATGATGATGATGGCGCGACAAATATGGCGACATGGCTTGCCTACGAAATGAGTAGGAGCATGGCTAGCCAGAGAGAGAGAGGGGGGAGAGGGAAAGCGCTACAATGTCATGAATCAAAAATTGTAGATCTGCACAGAGTCAAGGTCTCTGTGCGGCCCACATATCTCAGACACTTTGTTTCTCCAAGGAGGGGCAGGCATATATATATATATACAGTACATATATATATAGTGTAGTAGTATTCACAGTCGCATAATTAACATGCTTGACAACAGCGGCAACAATAATAATAACAAAAAAAAATACAAAGAACAACTCTTGTGGGTGTCGAGTTTTAGTTTCATTATTTTTGTTTTGAGTTTTATAGTTTTTGTTGCTATTTCAGCATTAAGTTTCATTGCACTTTAGTGGGGGTCTTCACTTCAGTTGAGAATGTGTGAGATTCATCTATTTTTAATGATTTGTGCAGTTTTTTTATTATGTTCAGCAACTAAGTATGATTTGAGCACAATAATGTAGCACATTTATGTAGTTATAATGTAATAATAAACCATAAAGAGCAACAATAATTAGACTTGATCTATTATCACTCACTTAAAGTGTTTGAAACTTTCAACACATAACCCTTTTTGCCTCTCCCGCTGACCCAGCTAACTAATATGGGCCACACGCACCGAGAGCATCAGTAAAAAACTCTAAACAGAAAATCAAAAAACTTTTGCATTAATAAAAGCGGCAACAATTCTCGGTGGTCTTATTTCCACACACTCTCTGCAGCGAGTGTGTGTGTGTGTGTGCGTAGTACAGTAACACACATATTGCAGTGGCAAGGGTTTCGAGGTGGGGGGTAAGATGTATAAAACTGGTAGTACATGGAACAGACAGTAAGAGACAGAGAGAGAGATAGAGAGAGAGATATGAGAACATTAACACCGTCATCATACTCGTAGTTGGCGGTTGTAGTAACCAGTTACATTTTATGACTTTAGTCTGGCGGTTTCTGGGCGAGATGGAGGGGGGTGGAGGAGCGGCGGCTAATGAAAAGAAATGAAACCCGAAAGTAAATGAAACAAGTTGAAAATGTCAGTTGGCCCCGTTTCTCTAGAGGAGGTCGGCAAGCGAATGCCAAAGAAGAAATGAAAACGTTAAGCAGCATTTCAGATTTTTTACGGCTGAAAATTTCAGGAAATGCGCAACGCTCAAAACAACAACAACAACAACAGCAACGGCGATAAACTGAGACGTTTTGAAACTTTGTCGCTGACAACTAAATTAAAGTCGCCACTTTACACCAACCACCCAACCCCCTTCCCCCCTTCGCAGCTTTGTAGACTGCAACGGTAAGCGCAATTTTCTCACCGTTCCCTAAGCTGACCCCGCAACAAATTCGGACACCCAAGCAGCGAAGAGAAGAGAAAAAAAAATGACTCTAAACGCCGATTATGAAAAAGGCTGAGAAACAAGAACAGAGAAGAAACGACTAGAGCAATACGTGCTGATGAGAGAATGCCAGGCGAAACAAATAACGTTGTTTTATGGCTCGTACATGTGACACAGAATCCCACACCTCCCAAACCCTACCCCATTTGCAGTTAAAGCGCTGGTGGTGGTGCCACAGAATGTGCCGTGAAATTGATGTTAAAATAAAACATGACACCGTTTGTTGGTTAGGCACAAGACTTTGACTTGGTGTTGTGTGTTTTATTAATTATGACGGAGCTGTTGTGTGCCTAATCCCTGAGAATTGATGATGGCGCCAGTGTGCCTAAAAACACCAGAAGACACAGCTTCCGCCACCAAAATCCAACCACAAACAAAGGATGTCGCAACAATCGAACTGTTTATGATTTATGAACCCAAGACAAAAGTTGTCAGGCACTGAATTAAGGGAAAACTAGCTTTATTTGCTATTTCCGCTTTTGTTACTTCAAAAGCTTAGCCGCTCCCCACTCTCAATTCTGATAGGCAGCGACAATTGTTCTTCTCTGCGACATGGGCTGGCCAGAAATAGCCAAGAGAATCCAGCCCAGCCGTGTGCGGGCCAATAAACCTCAAATAATATGTGTCTACTTTGCACGCAGTGCGGCGACATTCAAAACATTCAAAACGTTCAAAAACAAATTGAAATTAAGAAAACGCATCTATGAAATTTATTGCACAACAACAGCGACAAAAAGCGACACAGAGAATTAATTAACGTACATCAATCTTCAAATGGCTGCAGCCAAAACGTACGAAGAGTATTCAAGTTCGTCTGCCTTGTTGTTGTTTTGTTATTTTGGTTGAAAATTTATTTTTAATATATATATATTTGTTTTTTCCCCTGTCTGATTTCAATTTGAATTCTTCTGCTCATGGGCGTCCGAAAAAGAGCGTTTCAAAAGCACACACAATAAATTAACAGTATTTATTTGTTTGCAGTAATTGTGCGAATAATTGATGATTATTTACTTGCTTGCTTAATTGCAATTGTATGCAGTGACTGCATAAAGTATACGACGTGTTGAACAGTTTTTTTTTTCTCCATATACTTTTAGACAATCTTGGGATAAACGAATCGACCCAGTGTTACAGCAATAATATTTTATTGTAGCTACTCGTTCTAGGCACAAAATAAAAATGTAATTTTCTATCCTATTACCACAGTTTGCCTCCAAGTACGGCAAAAAGACGTCAATTCTGTGCGCTATCATATAATCCCATATAACTTTTGGGATAATTTTCTAATTCAATTGAGGCTTACTGCCTGAGCGAAAGAGAAAGAGCGAGAGAGAGGGAAGAGAAAACCCTTAAAATGTAGGCCAGGCAAACCCTGAGCTGGCCTGAATTACGAGCCAGATACACAAAACGGTCACAGTTCAAGCACATACCAAAACCGAAGCGAAACGTAACGAAACGGACAGATTTTACGAGCCTGCCAACTGGAAAGTAAACTACAAATGTTTACACAACTTTTGGCCTGCAGCTTACACCGTTACACACGTCAAGGATGCCCAAGTGAATGGTAGCAGTAGGCAGGAGGCAGAAGTTCTGTTGTTCTTGTTGCTTTAGGTGGGTAAAAGTTGTAACAAAAATTGAAAAACTTTCTTGCCGTCTTCTGGCTTTTTTATGATGATAACGAGCAGCGGCGGCGGCGGCGGCGTGCGCCCTATGCCAATTTCATTTTGGGATACCATGGCTTGCGTCACAGCCGCCGCCATGCCCCCGCTCTTGCCCGCCTGCCACATAGGCAAAGTGGGGCAGATAAATATAAAATTCGGCAAAAAGTTTCTCACACGTCTGCTGCAAGTGAAATAGATTTTTATCTGCCAGTGGCTTCAAGCAGCTGTCTAGCTACTTAAGCTCTCGTTACACATGTACAATGCATGTATGTATCTTAACCTCTCGAATGTTGCATGCCCCACCCTCTATCTCTGTCTTAACTGCATTTCAAGTGCATATGTGCTTCTTATCCACTTGCCAAGAAAATAAGAAGAAAAAACCGAAAAGTAACAAAAGAAGTTTACTGCATCCCAAAAGTGCCGCTTGTCAGTAGGCAAAAGAGCTCTCTGGGATTTTCCATTGCCATATCTAATTGTGCGGAAAATTGTATGAATATAATTCACCAAATGACAGAGAGAGCGTGCCGAATGCAAATCCCTTGAAAGAGCCGAAAGAAGCAAGCGACTTGAACAAATATTTAAACAATCAAGTACAAGATAAATTCAAGACTTTTGTTGGACTTTAGTTTGCGGTTTTTTCCTCCAAGCTTAATCAGTCGCCGCATATCAGTTCAAGTATCATATTACTCTGCCACCTTCCGTTTTCCACCTGCTGCTGCTACTGCTGCACTTTGTTGCGGTTTGGCAATTTTGTTAAAGATACCAAAGCGCCGATATCAGGTTCGGCGAGGTGAGAACAAAGCGCTACCCAAACAAACCGCACACTCTGAACGCGTGAGCGAGCAACGAAAAAGGAGAGAAAAATGGATGGTATGAGAAGGGAGCGGGAATTTGCATGTGAAAAGTGCACAGAAAGAAATTAGCTACGTAATCAAAATGTTTAACATTTTTTTTATTTGCTTTAGTATAGTTCAACAACTGGCATTCTCACTAGCCCAGCCAAGCCAAGCAAACCACGGCGAAACAAACGTTGAATCTGGTGGCTGCCACTAACCGCTTGCAGCATCTCGTGGCAAGCGACAACCGCATGCCCAAACAAGGCCTAATTGCAGCTGTCTGCATTGTGCATTGCCCATACCCACAATATGTGCAAACTCACACACACTTACTCAAAGAGAGCTCGAAAACGTCTGTTACTGTCAGTGGGTGGATGGGTTGGTTTGGTTGGCTGCCGTTGGTAATTACACCGTTAAAGGTAAACACGCGGGCAGTAACTAAATAATGGCACATACGACACACGAGTAAGAACAAACCCAAGCATATCCTTGTTGTCCAGTTGATCACTGAATCGCGTGTCGATGCCATTTCCTATGGCTAATTCTTTCAGTTCGCCCATTTGGTGGCCAAAAATCCACAAACACAAAGCCAACGAAACTAATGAATAGCAGCAAAGTGCAATTTAATTGCGCGAAATGCATAAGTGAATTAAAACCCCACATATTTCGTTCTCAGGATATTCATAAGCTTGCAAATGGCGTCGCGTGCGCCTGCAGCAAAATGGCATCAATTACCGTTGACACATGTGGGTGTAGTTGTGGGTGTCTGCTTGCGTGTGTGTGTTTGGCATGACAAATATTGGGGACATGTGTTTAAAGTTTCAAAGAACTTTAATTTGATATTTCCAACGGCGCAAATGAATTAAACGACAGTTGTCAAAAAGCGTTTAAGTTAATTGTAGGCAACCCTAAAAGTTACGAAACTTAATTAAAGTTTTATAACATTATAAAAGAATATGAGAATGGGAATGAAGCAATAATGGAAATGAACAGATGATACGAATCATTTTCCCTTAGTTAATGAAAGGGTAAGTCTTTCCTTAGTTTCCTAAGCTTTAAGTAAAGATTTACTCTTACTTACAGTAAACACACACACACACAGAGAGGGGGATTCCCTGTACAAATCAACACCAAAGGTGAAAATCAGGTAAGAGACAATGAAGAGCAATGAACAATTTACTTATTCTATCTGCTGTTTGGCTCATAAACAAGTTTCTCTCCCCTACTGATTGCAGTTGTTGTCACTGATGCTACACTCAAGATAAAGATAACCAAGTTCAGTGGCGCTAACAGGATCATAAATTTAACGATATAAATCTGTGAGTGTTTGGTTGTGTGTGTGTGTGTGCGTGTCCCTCTGGCGGGGGCGTGAACCCTCATACACAACAATACAATTGCCGATTTTGAATTACTTTCGTTTTTATCGCCACGTTCTTTTTCTCTGTCTTCTATATTAATATAATTTACACGCGAGATGCGTAGACGAGAGAGAGAGAGAGATGTCTGCTGACGTTTTCACTTCATCATAAATTCACCTGTCGTTTCGTCGAGAGTTTATCCCGTCAACCGGACCTGCTTCCGTTGCCCAAGCATTGTCCTTTTGGTGGTGGGAAAAGCGTTTGGAAATTTCTTGTGTGTGTGGCAAGTGCGCGAATATTTCGTGGAATTTGTACTACTCGGATGGTCTTGGTCTTGGGCGACGCTGGCGCGTCAAACGAATTGAAATTTCATTAGTTTTACGATACGCGACCATAAACTAATATCAAGAGACAGTGGCAAAGAGAGAGGAGAGGTTGGGCACGCACCTTAACGGACTTAGACTTGGACATCGTCGTCGCCGTTTTACGACCCTTCCCTGGAAGGCAGCAAGTAGAGAAACACTGTGGCAGTGGCAGAGGCAGTTGCAGGGGCAGGGGCATAGAGCTAGCTCAATGAATTATTGATAGCGATTTACATTCATATTTTATTTGTTGTTGTTAATGTTTTTCATTGGTTTCTCTTCTATTTTTATTTGCAAATGCATGAATTATGGATATTTCCTTATGGAATGCGCTTGGTATGCATACAAAAAAGCAACCAAAAACGAAAATGATGCGAGAAAATTTGTTATCATTGTTGAAAGTTGGTTTTTGTTCAAATTTATGGGACATGCTTGGGGAACGGAACGAAAACAAAACCGAATCATAAGTACATAATATATGAGGAAGTTTGTTTGTGATATATTTTGGTGGTTCGAATAGAAAAATATTGGCATTAGACGAATGGGAGTAAACGAATGGATAAAGAAAGATCTCAGATAGCAAAAGCTAGAGAATCTTATAAAAATAACGAAAGAAAACAGAAAAGAAATGCACTTGTCATCCGATAGAGGGCGTGTCGCTGCACAGCTTTTGAATATCCATAAAAATAGTGCAAGGGGGACGGAAGAGAGAGAGAGAGAGAGTAATTGTTATATTCTTAACAATATTCCGGAAATTTATGACCTATGCTCAGTGCTGCTGCAACAAACTGCACTCGTTTCCTAGTTTGGCTCTGCCTCTTCCCGGGGGCAAGCAATGGAGCATATTCCGGTTCCAGTCGCCATTTTTTGCTGAATGCGTAAATAATGTTGCGAAAAATTTTAATGCGCTCGCGCTGCGGGCGCCAAATGGAAATGGAAAAGGGAAAATGTGAACGAGAAATAGGTACGGGTATGGGTATGGGTATGAGTATGGGTATGGGTATGGCAATGGAATGCCAAGATGACAAATGATTATGGAGCATCATAAATTGCAGCGCTGATTGAGCGAAATGCGAGCTGTGCAACTAAAAAATGTAAAATATATATATATATATAATTTTTTGCATAATGCACAAAAATAAGTATGAGAAAGGAGAATGAAAAAATATGGAAATAGTTGCAGCAAACAAGGCGAGAGAGGAAGAGGGGAATGTCAAGCAGCAGGCGACCCTTAAGGAACGAATCTATGCAATCCATTAATGAAGCTAATTTGCCGTCGAGTCTCTGCAGGTTCTTGCCTCGAGAGTTGTCTTCAAATCCAATTGCAGTAAAAGACATAACAAAAAAAATGTACGAGATAAGCAAACAAAGCCAACAAAAGCAGACACAGACAGAGACAGCAATAGAGCTAGAGTGAGACAGAGAGAAAGAGACTTAAAGACAGCGGAAAAGTTGATCCTTGTGCTTATGGCTGGCGAATGTCATACGAGTGTCATCCACTGCTATCATATCTCAATCTCGGCCAAGTCCTTCTCTCTATGCTGTCGTTGTCGTTGTCCGGGGGAAATAAGTAGAAGTTGCCGAGAAAGCAATTTTATTGTTTCTTACGCATTAAATCCAACAAAAGCCAGGTCCCCAAAGGCCAAGCGCTTCTCCGCTGCCCTGCCATTGTGTCCTCGCTAGAAGCTGGCACACATGCTTAAGTCAAGTGGGAGCTGCTTGCTCAAGAACTTTGAATTTATTTGGTTCGAGAAGTGAGACTTAACTGCAAGTTTCTGCTTGCACTTTTCTATATATATATATATATGCTGTCCTGATTGCGTACAGTTATGGCAAAAGTTTTCTCTGATTTCTATTGGCACAATGAGAGTCTCAAGAAAGGACCTCTTAACACTTACCTCCCTTGTGTCCATTTCACTTCGACATGAACATGGAGCTGCGCAATAATAATAAGGTGACACTGCCGATTTGGATCCACAAATCGATTTGCGACCATAATACCAGTAGATAGTGTGCGAAAACTGAAACGACAGAGCAGAAAATCTATCTGTGTAGCTGACAATTGAGTTACTTAGATTGATTTGCGATAAGTGTTCTTGTGTATTGGGGATATAGGTAATAGTTGTATGAATAGTTTGATATATATATATAAAGATTATCTCGTACATGTCGCAACAACAAATTCCTGGCGAGATATGTTACCAAAACTATTCAAGTTGAACTCGTGTCGAGTCATTCACAATGCATATGACTGTAAAACGTTGCGGTAATGCTGCCACACATCACACACACTCAAACAGAGACAATGACAATGCGGCACCCATAACAATGAGATAACTAGCAACTGTGTGTGTGTGTGTTTTGGACTTGAGCCAGTGTAGACCAAGTCAACAAGTAATAAAAATATTTAAAATGAAGAAAATGAAGTCATCTTGTGCAAATATGAAAACAAAGTCAAGTGTTAATTTGCGTGGGAAATATAATTTCATATTTATTTTATTTTCAACTTCCAATGAGCCGGCTTAAAGTTCTCTTGATAAGCCATATGCTTTTTGAGGCTAGTCGCCACCCAAAAATACAGTCATCGACTCTTCAACTTGTTGTTGCAGTTGTTGTTGTTGTTGTTGAAAGCAAAAGTGTGTAGCCACTTATTGTAATGTTTAGCCCGAAAGAAGCAACTGAAAACGTGAGAAACTTTGGGTTAAGAGTTCAGTGCGGCTCTTGGCTAATGACAAGTGCTGCGCTTAGTAAGTTGGCCAACAAAGGTCAAAGTCTCACCACAATACGCACAAGCAAATTAGTATTAACTGCTTCAAAAGTTGCTTGCCAAAAACTAAAGTTATGTTTCAAGTACATCAAACATTTTGTTGCCTCTTATCTCAAACATACTAACAATAACAATAACAACAACAAACAGCAATAACAAAACTTAACCGCAAAGGTGCCACCAACTTGGTCTACAACTTTGCCCAGGTAGACGAGGGCAATGGAGGGGGGGTTGTAAGGGTTGCATGGTTATTCAGAGAGAAAGATTGAAACTTTTGTGCGTCGTTACGTTGTTGTCAACATTTATTGTTGCCTTTTTTTTCTTTTTTCTGTTTCGCGTTGTGTTATGCGAATGACATTTCCATGTACTACAAAAGTTTTCTCGACCGCTGCTCGTTTTTAAAAGCTACTCTAGCGAATGCAATTAAAGAGAGGGTAGATTATTGCCCTCAGAAATATTCAAAAGTAGTGATAGAAAGGGTATCTTACAGTCGTTGTTTCAAACTATTTATGCTTTCTCATTTTGTGTGTGTGTGGCGCTGTGGGAACATTTATTTATGATTGTTTAATGTTTTATTTTCCACGTATTTTGTTTTGTCACCCAACTTGAACCAGTTGTCAAAAAGTGAAGAAAAATATTAAATCTTGCACACACAACTTTTATGCTTTCGAAACTAATTTAAAAGTCAGGGCTCGACAAGCGATAGCATTTATACATTTTAATTAGAGAAACCCATCAACACCAAAACAAAACCAAACAAAGCAAAGCAAGGAATCCCAAATACGAATTAATCAAATCATCAATGCCGACCAAACAATAAAAAAAAACTCTCGGCTCAAAGTTGCTTGCACTTTGATCTGAGAGAAACAAAACAACAACAGCCAGCCAGAAGAAAAAGAAAAAGAGTAAAACATATTTCAATTATTGGGCCATGACCGCAACGAAGGCGATTTCAGAAGGCCTAAACTGAAACCTGGGCGTGTATGTGTACGTATGGGTGCATCAATCAAAGCCGCAACGAAAACGGTTAATAACAACTACCAAAATGTGGACGAGTGCAATGCATTATCGACAGCTCCATCAACGTCAACGGCGCATGGGGACGAGTGCCTGAAGCTGGGGCATTGAGGCGCCCTATTGCCTTGTGTGGTCGGTCGCGTGGTTGATTTTCAATTTCATACGCACCGTTGGATGCCTTCGCATGCCACGAAACTAAAATCGCTGGCTGATCGGGAAAATCTCAATACCAAAACTGCCTCCAGCAGCGATTTTCATCACTTGCGTGGTAATTAAAATGTATTTTCTATCTAATGCATTCTGTTGGGTGGTCAATCAGCTTACTTCCCTCATACTCGCTCTCCTACTCTCTCACTCGCGCTGAGTGCTCTGGCAGCTGTCACAGCTCTGGGCCAGGCCATAACTCAATGTCCTCGTCGTCAGCGTCATTGCCACCATCATCAATTTTCTATACGACTAACAGCAACAAAAAGTGTTAAAGCGCGAAAAGCAACAGCAGCGAAAAAACAAAAAAACAAGAGAAACATTGAGCAATTTGTTTCGCTTTGTCTTCTCCACTGTTTTTCCCAGCCACAAACAAACAATGCGCAGTCGCACCAGGTGAATACCATATTCCTACACTCCCCCCTTCCATTAAACCCCTTTTAGCTGTGGGTGTTGCACTTTTATTTCGACACTCATTTGCAATTTTTTGCTAATGTGCTGCGAGATGGTTACTCTGATAAGCTCGGCACTCTGTGGCCCCTAACACACACACACACACACACACAATGCAATAATTACAATTTATATCTTGCAGATACAAATCGCACATTAAGCGACTTGTGCAAAGCGGCCAACTGCAAATGGAAATGGGCCACCAACAACTGACAGCGTTAAACAAAAAAAAAAAAAACAAAAGCTGTCAACGTGTGCGTTTTAACGCTCCGACGGCTTCTCGACCTGGCCAACAACAGTTTTTGCCAGTGGGCGAAGCTGATGCCACACAGCAGCTGCCACACTTACTTCACTACAGTTCACTTTAGTTCAGTCAACAAACAGCAGCTGCCCAACAATATACTGGGGTCATTGCCAAAAATTTCAATCAACTTTGGTGGTCAACCAAAAAAAAAAGGAATAATTCAGTTCAAAACAAATTCAAAATACACTCTTATGCTAAATGAAAAATGTTATATTTATCCCCTCATCTAAATAAGCTTTAAAGATATCTCACTAGGCTTTAAGATAAACATATTAAAACAACTCTGCTCACAGTTAGTGTATATTTAAAGAGCAGACAATGTTTAACCGCAGGCAACAGCAGCCGCTTTTTGGGTCAATTTGGTGGTCTTTCAAGAGCTTACTTTGCATACTACGCTGGACCCAAAAAAAGGACTCGAATAAGTTGCCCGATCAAGTTACAAGTTTGATCGACACATATCACACCTGGCTTTTGGCTTAAACTGCAGCCAATTGAGCGAATAAAGAAGCAGAACCAAATAAGACTAAAGATCACAGCCGTTGGCCCGACAAGTATGAGTTTAAGGACGATGCCTTAAGCTGAACAATGTTTGGGCCACGCGTGCGCTGTATTAAATTACCAGGCGCATGCGAGACCTGGCCCCCACACCCAGAGTTTAAGGACGATATTGGAGCTGGATAAGACGTGGACCTCCGGCCAGGATGCAGCAGCAGCAGCATAAGGTCGCTTTCACCACGAACGAAGCTTGGTTACTTGGGTGGCCCAGTGCTGTTGCTGCTGCTGTTTTCGCTGACATTGTTGCATGCTACCTCCTTCAGTTAGTTACAGTTAGATCGTAAATCTTCTTCACTCCAAGGACACAGTTCAATTAGTCTAAGCGCCGCTGTCTCGTGTCGACGCTGTTTTGTTTAGACTTCTGTCACAGTGTTTTTTTCTTGTCTCAGTTTTGGGTCGCATTGCAATCGCAATTAGCACAATATTAGCGCGGCTGACCTTTGACCTCGCTGCCACACCCGCTGCGTTCGGTTCGACCATTGTCCTGACCTCGACACTGTCCTTGCGCCTCCTCCGCGTGTTGCTCTTCACTGTTTTTCTCTCGCTATTATTCTCTGCACTTTGTCACGCATTCATTTGCCAAATGGTCGGCAATAATTGCGGTTGTCGCATTTACTATTCCCTGCCGCCAATGTCTGTGCCGGAACCGGCGCCTTCGCTTTATTTACATAATTGTCCATGTCGCGTCGTCACGGTAGCCTTCTTTCTCTCCTTCTCTCCAGGGACACTCTGGAGGAGAGTCTAAGCATTGGAGCAACGGACTATGAAATATGCAAGGATACTACAAAAAAAAATGCCGTGAATGACACAAAACAAACTCTTGCAAGTTATGTAAATAAACTCTTGGGAGTAAAATGGAAATTTGAGCATAATATTTGTCATAAATAAATTCTCAACAGTAAAGAGTAAATAAAGCTTTGTAAACTTGTGAAGAAAGAAAAGTATCTAGTATCAAAGTAATGAACTCAAGAGACTAAAAAAGATGACGAATTTTGTATAATTTTGACCGGAATTCCTGGTTTACATCACTTTTCCATAACCGAACTCATTACGACTGGGCAACGAGCAGTCAAGTCTGCCGCCTGCGCATCAATCAAGTGGCTGCCAAGTGCCTGCATCCGCTCAATGTAGGCTGGGAACACATTGAAGGCATTGCATGTGTCATCAGCGAGCCGCTCGCTTGCCCCACTGGGAGGCAAACTGAATTTGCGTTGATCGTGACAATAAAACAAACAGCAATTGGTCCAACGGGGCCAAGCAATATTTGATGATTGCCATCATCAAACTGTTTACGCGGCTGATGATGGACAACCACAACAACAATTGGGCAGTGAATTGATAATGACAATAGCGAGATGGACAATAGGCAACATTTGGTCCACGTAGTCGGTGCCGGGCCGTGATAATCACTGAGCTGCTCAGATTTGATTGTCGGCTGAATGAGTGAGTGAATGAATGAATGGGTAAATCGAAATGGAGAGTGTGAGTGTATGATGCTTTGTGGGTCAGCAATGTCTTGTTTGAGTGGCGCCAAACTATACGTAATGACGCAACATATAGACAATGTGTAGGTGAGAGAGAGAGAGCGAGAGCGAGAGATGGAGAAAAAGGAAATCGCGTGACGAATTTGCCAGTTAGTGAAAGTGGAAAAAAAGAGTGAGAAGCAGATAAAACACATATTTATGAACCTAATAATCGCTCAAGTCTCCCTCGCTCTGAAGTTGCGGCCACATCAATAACGAAGCGGTTAACCAAATAGTAGTTGGACCAACACCTAATTAGGGTCCAGAAGACGACAGACAAGTTTAGCGCCACTAGTGCGGGTGGTCGTAGCTAAGGAGAGAGAGAGAGAGAGGAACGAGACACGAAGGAACTGGAAACAAGGAACCTGGATTCCTAAGACATGCCTACAGACACACCCCGCAAGCAGACACCAAAACTGGCAGCTGTCTAGGCCACGTTTATGTGCGATACATACAATATCCTTGTGGTAACAAGACGAGACGCAGTTTTGTATTTCTCGTTGTCGATTCGTTGCGTTACCAAATTCGAGACCAAGCTGAGATAATTACATGTTAATTCGTTCACTCCGAATATCAATTCTCGGCTCTTACCACTGTGTTTTAATCCGAAGACAGCGCAATCAAGACCAATTTTAAAGCGGCTTCTTTCTCTTTTCACTGAGGTGGCGACTTTGCCGCCGGCGTCCTTTTGTTGTTTTCAGTTTTTAGTTTTCAGAGCTGTTCTTTCGAATCGTATCGATAATTAAGCAGTTGCCAACAATGTGTGCGGCAATTTAATTGACCTAATCTTAAGACTTAAGGACACCTTCTTAACCAAAAACAAAATAGTCGCCTCTGTCTGAGTCATATAAGCATAGATTTGGGATATTTTTAGTATAGTTAAAATCGCTCGATCTTAACTGGCAGGCCTATTAATAACTTTAATTAAAATTGCGACTTCATCGTCAGCAACAACAACTTACACATATATGAGTTGAGTAGAGTGTGGGAACCAAATTATTCAAATCTTTTGACCAGATGAAGAACCCAACAACAACAACCATCACACAAAGCCATAATTCTCCGCACTCTCTCATATGCATATTTATTGCATTTTTCGACGCGGCAACGCCCCCAAAATTCACAATGGAATTTCAATTCCATTCCACCGACATTTGACTTGCGACTTGACTTGCCAGGAGCATCGCACCAGGCACCAGGCACCAGTCACCAGTCACCAGGCACAACACAAACTCAGAGACAGAGACTGGGTCTCTCTCTCTCTCATCCTACGGTCTCCTTTTTAGAATGCAATCGTATTGCTTCGCCTTTTGTTTGGCTATACATTTTTCTTTTGTCTCGGCTCGTCTCGTCTCGTCCAGCCCGTTTCGTTGTTGTGCTCCTGGCCCAGTTGAACTCAACTGACTTCGCAGGAATAATTAAAATTTATATGTGTTTCGCTTTGGCTTAGCTTTTTAGCTTTTTTAGTTCTTCCTCTACTGCCCCCAAACTCCACACACCCCCACTTCTAATATGATTACGTCTGCTGCAGCTTTGCTTCAAGTTTTTTGTTGTTTTTTTTTAACTGTGGATAGCGTCTGGCGTTCTGGCAATTCCATTTTCACTTTCGCACATAAACGGCACATTACTTTTAAAAGCTGGCGCTGTCAATTTGCATATGGCAACTGTTGCTACGTGCCGCAATCCTTTCTATCTTCCTCTTCCCTCTTAGCCATTCTTGCTTTACATTAAAACGCTTGTCAATTGGAAAATTGCAAGCCTGAAGGCATTTCATTCCACGATTCATTTCAAGACTGCCATAGTCAAAGTCCGTCAAAGCCATTGGCACGTTCATAACTGTCCAATGAGCAGCATTGACTACCCTCTTCTCTAACTCCTCAGCGCATCCTTGGCGAGTTTGTGTGACGCATTTGAAATGAGCAGCGACAAAAGTTGCCAAATGAATATTTGAAATTGCAGTGATATATCATCAATGGATTGCCTGTCACAGCAGAGGATGAGGAACAGGGGAATCGGATGTGTTTCGGAACGTGTTCCGCTGTTTTTCTCTGTTGGCAACGGTGCGAGTTATGCAAAGTTTCTGGCCAAATTGTCATGTAACTGATGGTTTGCCAAAATGATTGATTACTTTGTTCCTGTTCCTGTCTCCAGCACTGTGTGGAGCACTCAGCGGGTAGCAGAGTTAAATGGGAAATGCGAAAGTTCCAAAACGGAATGGGGAACGCGAACTGCCTGAATGATTTTCAAGGGTTTAACACTTTTCAATCGGGACAACAAATTGCAAAAATTCCTCAAAATATTTCAATTGTAAATTGATGGAAATTGTACTCAATTTTTGATTGATTAGAGATTTTCAACAGTTTTCAAATACTTTACAAAGCTGAATCACAAAATGTTCGACACTTTATTTAGTCATCATAGTAGGTAGGACTCTGGAATAAAACTAAATAACATTCGGCAGTTTGCCTAATACAATAAGAACATTTCTACAGCCATACAAAATGCCAATTGATCGCATTCGTCGAATGCCCATTGAAAAAATTCTTAGCAATCGTTCAAAGAAATCGAAAAATGGCGAAGACAACGGTTCGGATAACTCCACCGATTCCGATTTGGGCCTATTGCCGCCACCACGTCGCTCAGCTGCATCGCGCTTGGGTCCACGACGCATGTCCCGTAGTCGCAGCTGGATTTTAAAGTGCTTGATTTGCTTGTCGGTGAGTTTATTGGTCCTAAATCTGTTGCCACGTCATAAGTTAGTCAAAACGGAGAAACCCGCTTCCGAATTGGCCATACTGCTCTGGAACGATGATGAGAATGCCAATGACCAAAGCCAATTGAATCAATGCGACTGTGTGGTAACCAATAAACGCAATTACACCAATGGCATTATAGACGCAATCATCTTCAATGTGGATAGGCCATACTCCATAGAAGGTTTAGAGAAAGTCTATCGCACACCACATTTCCTAGCTGTTCTTGCCACCAAGAAACCGCTGAGTCTAGCCAAATATCCGGTGTCAGTAGATGGCGAATCGATTTTTAACTTTACGATGACCTATCGCCTGGACTCGGATATAATCTGGTCAGATTATTACTTTACAACAAAAACAAATTTAGATCAACGTGTAAAAATTATAAAAGAGCCACAGGACAACCATGTTACAGATCCCCATCTGCGCTATAATCTAAACCTAAAAAGCAAACTAGCTGTGTATCTAATGTATGAAGTTAACAACTCTACGTATCGCCAGAGCATTTATCTGCAAGAGTTACGAAAACATATAGATCTAAATGTGATTCAGAGTTTCCACGAAACTCAAGAGTAACTTATTTAATCTCAAATTCTTCAGTTCATTAACTGCTTCTCTTTTCCAGATGCATTTCCTACAAATTCATGCTAATCTTTGAGCCCAGCTGCTGTCCTGACTATGTGCATCCTCAGATGTACATGGCGTATGCCCACATTGTGGTGCCCGTTCTTATTGGAGGCGGAAATCTTAGCGAGCTTGTGCCACCAAACTCTTTTATACGCGCCGCTGAGTTTTCTTCTCCCAAACGTCTAGCCTTACATTTAAAATTCCTTTCAACAAACCCGGACATGTATGAGAATTATTTTTGGTGGCATTCCAAGTACCAGATCCATCACTTGAATCAACCCTTTTGCGCCCTTTGTCATCAGCTGAGCCAGTCTCGAGCACGTCGTTCCAACAATTATTTTCTTCACTGGTGGACTAAATACACTTGTCCGGATCCCAGTAGTTTTGATTTTACATATAAGAAGTTGTAAGCTTTTAAATATTTGTTACAATTAAAACAAAATGTTGATTTATCTCAGTTGGCATTGATCTATTCATTTTCTGCCATACAGATTACAAACGGTATAAGTTTTACATTTAAATTTTCTAAAATGGAAACTAACAAAATTTCAAGCAAGCAACCCAATCCAGAAAACCAGCCAGCACAAATGCCAAGGGTTATAGCCATTATTCCTTACCCCAGGCATGAAGAGGCAGAGAAAAGGTTTTATTACTTGGCGATAGTGAAGACTGTTGTTTGTCTCTCAGTTCTGCTGCTGTTGTTACACTGCGGAAAAAGTGGTAATCTAGTCAAAAGTGACGCCACACACCGAAAGGAAAAAACTATACTGCTATGGAATAAAATAGCTCACTCGGGCAGTTGGATTTATCGCGAATGCGGCTGCATAGTGACCACACAACGAAATCAGCCAAATGTTGATGCAATTGTTTTTAATGGAGATCGACCCTTCTCCTTTAAGGGTCTTGAAATGATAAAACGTACTCCAAACTTTCTGGCGGTCTTTGCCATGAGAAGTCCCCAAAACATGGCACCCAATCCTCTATTGGGGCATGCAAAATCTGTTTTTAACTTTACCATGACCTATCGCAGCGACTCGGATTTGATCTGGACAGATTACTACTTTACCCGGGAGATGAATAGGCAAGAAAGTTTCCTTAAGCAATTAAATCTATCGACATCTCATATCCGCTTGAAACTATACTCAAAATCTTCTCTGGTGTTCTACATGATGTACGAAGTGAACGACAAATCTCTGCCTGAGAGTCTCTACTTGCAGGAGCTAAGAAAACACATAGAGCTTGACGTCTGGATAGCCTGTCGTGGATATCACCAGTAGGTCAAGGTATCATTCTAAGTTAGCCCTTATTAACCAACTTTTCGTTTCTTCCGCTTGTTTCAGTTGTGGTAAATACAATTTTATGCTTATCTTTGCGACTAGTTCCTGTCCGGATTATGTGCATCCAGAAATCTACACGGCCCTCTCCAATTTTGTAGTGCCCGTAGTCATAGGTGGCGGCAACATAAGCCATCTGCTTCCACCTGGTTCGTACATCAGAGGCGCTGACTATTCCTCACCCAAACTGCTGGCCGAACACCTGTTGAAGCTTTCGGCACAGCCACAGCTATACGAGCAATTCTTCTTGTGGCATTCCAAGTATCAACTCCTCAAGAACCGACAGCCCTTCTGCGCTCTCTGTCACCAGCTGGGCAAGCAGCCTCGACGTGAGCGCCAACCTGACGAGTTCGTCAAGTGGTGGACTGGTTACCAGTGCTCCAATAGTACAGACCGCCTTGCCAGGCCTGCAGCCTGATCCCATACATACACAAACACACAAACACAATTATAATTATCGCTTGCCAAATTAGAGCCGCTGAATATTTTTATTTCACGGAATTTCGGCGGCACTTTATTGACCACGCCGACAAGTTTGGCGGTCAGCTAATAATTATACCCTTCTGTGCAAACGTTCATTATTAATTTGTCATGAACCTTGTGACTGGCCATTAGGATTGAAAATGGTTGTAGCGCTCAAATATAGACATACCGTTGTTGAAAATTAATCGAATTAGAATATATTTTAAAAAAAAGGGTATAAACAAAGTTGAGCAAGTGTTGGTTTTATATATACATTTTTATTTGCAACGAGTTCTGGGAATATTTTGGATGCCAACCCGTGCCGAAATGCCTGCCATTGAAGCCATTTGGGTGACTGTTTAGCAGGGCAACAGCTTTAGTTTGGGGAGATTCCAAAGTGAACCCAAGGGTTTCTAAACATGTTTTGTGTGCTGCCTGGGAAATCAAGAGCAGGAACGTCAGCCAACATCATAGATAAAGCAAATAGAGAGTGCTCTCTCATCCCATCATTATGGAGCTGGCCAACTCAGCCTGATGAGAACTGTTAACTAAGAGCTCTGGGCAATGAGTGGGCGACGATGTGAATGACAAAGGCAAAGGCAATGAAGACGGCGACGGTTAGGTGCCAAGACTAAAGGCAGACAATACACGAAAAACAAACAGAATTGTCATGGGAAATATTTCACGGCATTGCGTCTGAGTTGTTGCACTCCTCGACTCAACTCAACTCAACTCAACTAAACTCGACTTCTCATCACAGTTTCTTGCTGTCTGTCGACTGTTGCTGGCACATTTCAAAACGGTATCACATGCACAAAAACACTTTTCTACTTGCCACACACACAATATTTATAAGTTAAATGCTTCACTAAACAATAAGCCAAGGCAAAGAGAACCTGGCCTGGCTGGGCCTGGTCTGGCTAACCAACTAGAGGCGAAGGTGGTTGGAGTAGATTGCCGTCTCCAAGTCAAAAGTTGAAGGCAAAGGCGATAATGAAACCGACGGGCGTCAAGCACATCGAACCAGGGTCCCACAGTCCAGCCTTATGGGTTGACAGGCTGTTTTTTTTTTCTTCTTTTTTTAGTTCTGAGTTCTTAGCTCTGGTTTCTGGGAAGTTCTCATCACGCTGCATCTGCGTACTCTCACTCTCTTTCTCTCTCTCTCTGCCTCCGCGGTCTTTGTTTGCCCATTCTGTTATCAACTATTACAATATTTTTGTTTAATTGACAAACAGGTTTATCATGTGACGCTCCAACTGTTTTCCCACAGTCATTTTCAGTTATGTTAACTATTAACCTGACACCAAGATAGCCAAAAAAAAAAAAAAAAACAAAGAACCTTAAGAGAGAGGGCACTCTTTTCTCTTTTGGCCACTGTGCAGCATTGATAACACACCTTAGGACTGATTACTCTTTTGTTTTTTCGACACAGTCTCGTGTTCAATCGAGTGATGGGTAATTAAAGCTCACTTAACAACACGATCACGACTTGTTGTTTCCAAAATAAGCTCATCCATTTAATGTCTTAATTCACTTAAGAAATATCTCTACAAACATTTCAAAACAATACAAAAAAACAAAAAAAAAACTTAACTTAAGATTAAAGAGCTTCTGCTGCTGATGCTACTACTGTTGATTCTTTTGCTTCTGGTTGGGCTTCTGTCTTGGGCTTGTTTGTATTTGCTTTGGCTCTAGGCTTCCCAGCGAGACTTTTAACAAGACAACAGCACCCGATTTCTCACCTGGAGGCCAAGACGCTGGCCTGACCAAAAAGAGGCTGTGGCTGCTGCTGTTGCTGTTTCCGTAGCTGTTGCGGCTGTTTTAATTTGTTTGTTTACATCTTCGAGTCAAAGAGCTGCTCGGCTTTTTTCCCAGCATGTCTCGGGGCACTCGTTTGTAGTAGTAGTTGTAATGTTGTGTAGCCAAAAATTGTTTGGAAATAGAAGCGCTCCTAAGGGCTAGAATTGCTTGTGTATTTTCTACGATTTTTTTTCTCTTTCTTTTTTGTGGTGTTAACAACTCGACACTTCATTAATTGAAGTTGAAAAAGTGCAGCTATAAAAAGAACTATTAACTTGCTACCCAGCAATCAAAGAAGTCTCTAGAGGCAGCCACTTGGAGCTGCTTGCCACAAAGTGAGATCGCATAAGGCGCAAATTTGATTGCTTTTCGAAAAAAGTTGAAAAAAAGTTCAATGATTTCAATTTTGAACAACAATTGAGTGCTAAAGCTTTTCCAAATGCAACTTGTTTACTCAATTCAATTCGATTTTCAAGTGGACGTCTCTGTTCATGGGAGCAAGACAATTAAAAGTGGAATGAACACATATATTATTTCTCAATTTTTGTATAATTCTTTAAATTAATATTAAGTGTTAAAATTAGCAACTAAGATTAACAAGTCTTACTATATTTCGTAGAAATCAAAGCAATATACCAAGAGGAAACAACTTAAACGTCTGCCATCCATTGTAAGGGCCATAAAAATAAATCTATATGCAAATGCAGTTGCGCAGGGAGAATGAGAGAGAGAGAGACAAGCAAAGTCAGGAATTTAAGAATAAGTCAGCATTTAGTGTAGAGAGATACGACAGATAAAAGTGCTGGCCTGCCAAAAATAGTCTAGCTGGCAGGCAGTCCAAGGACTCAAGGCAACTGGCTGCCAATACCAATAGCCATGGACAGACTAAGCTTGGCGCAGAGGCGTCTCCGCTGTTACAGAAATTGTGACAAGTTGCGGAATTATTTTTCGCAGAAGATGTTTTTTAGTTTTTGCCTTGCCAATGGCTGCGTGCAGATGAGCCGAGATTGATAAGCAGCCAACGACGATGACTACGACGACGAGAACAACGAAGTGCTAAAGCTGCGAATGAAACCCGTGCCATACTTGCACTGTGCCACAGACGTGGCTGCAAGTGCGCAGATAATGCGAGCGATTTATGTGGAAGCCGCGGTTGTGGCAAGTCAGGTCATAGGGGGTGAAGTGAAGATGGGGGCGTTGTTGACAACAGTAGCTGTGGCTGTGTCTGTGGCTGCAATTTAATAGCGATTACAACTGGCAACTGGCATTTAAGTGGCCATTGTCAGAGAACGCGATCTGTAGGAGCTAGTCAGCAATGCCACAGATAAGTTTGAGTCCCGAGACTTCTTACAAAACGTTGCATGTGGGCGATCACAGGAAAGCATTGTACCCAGTTGGGAAGTTGGGAAGTGGCGCTAGTAAAATGATTCTTTTCTCTAGGAAAAATAGAGTTACCAGAAAATGCATATTTATTTAGCCAAACTTTTAGGTAAAACCCGATAATCACTTTACTTAAGCACTGGGAAAATGCTTTGATACCTCGGTAGTTTTGCCAAAAGCATTGGGATTCTTTGTAGCTGCGATCTCTTCGGCCCACAGTTGGTTGAGATAACGTTCTAGCTTATCCACAACATCCTCACTGTCAGTGTCTGAGCAGCTGGCAAAGGTTGTGCTATTATCGGTATCAGGGGATTTGCTGGAATGACAAACGTTTGAGGATTTACTGCATGCGCTGTGCACACAATCGATGGGACAATGATGGTCATCCCAATCGGGCTCCTTGGCATCCTTGTAGCTAGTTTCATCCGAATCGGAGCCAGTCTTCTCCATAACCTCCGGCTTCTCTTGCTCAAAGCGATACCATTTGACCTTGTACGAATCCTGACCGCACTCGCCAAACAATTCGCCCGTCAACTGATCAATGTTGCACTCACATATGAGTGTTGGAGAGTTGCACCTGCTGCAACGTGGCAACTTTATCTCGTGGTTGAGAATGGGTCGCGGTCGCTTCACTTGTATGCTATCCTTGATCTTGGGCACTTGGAGTCCACATATAATACACTCCTGTGGCAGATCAGCGCAATCCGCCAGCTTGAATTTCTCCCGCTTGCGTTCGCCAGGCTTTTGATGTCCTGGCACTGCCTTATTTTTGCATTTGGGACAGGTGCAGGTGGGCACTGTTAAAGGATTCGCTCTAGCGCTCATCCGTTCGTACAGGGAACGATAGACAATGTTGATTTGCTTCTCGTAAGATTTGTGCGCCCATAAGAATATTGCCCTATAGTTATCAAATATCCTTGCTGTTCTAAATGCGGCATGCATCCAAGCGGACTTCTGATTATGAATAGCCATGGCATCCACAATTGGATTACTGATTGACCTATCCGGTTTGCCATGAAAGAAGGCCTTAAAGGCACGCTTGATAATCGCATACGAGAGTATCGCCTCCACACTCTCCATCTCGCACTTGATTTTTAATGCTTGCACCATGTCTTCCCGTTGCAGATGTGCACTCTTTGGCGGATTGGATTGACAGCGTGTTCTGAGCTTCTCGTGATAAATGAACGCCCGTTTTATAATCGATTTGGCATTGCACGCCTTTATCGTATTTATCCCACAGATGACCATTATCTCAGTCAGACTTCTGGCGATATCCTCAACATTATCATCGAACAGCTGATAGGGATCCAGTTTCCTTTTGCAGTTGCAACAACATTCTGTTGAGGATTTCGTCTCTCTCGTTGCCACGTGTTGCATCTGCGTCATATTTGCTGTCTTTTAAGGGACTTTTTTTTAACAAACAAACAATTTTGTATGTGGTATGCTCCAGAGCACTTAAAACATTTAAAATTTGATTAGGAAGTTGTTATAAATTAAAAAGCAAGGATAAACTGTTCTTTAGCAAAGGTTTGTAGTGTTTTTTGTAGATTTTCTATGCCAAATTAATTCGTTTAGTTTGTACCACTGTACCCATTAGTATGAGCTTAAGGTAGACCACCATCAATGGAACAAAATAGAATCGAGTGTGGCTGTGACTGCAATTATGCTAAATAGATGCTATGATAGCCCCATTGGGAAGGGCCATCGATATAAATACGAAGAACAAGACATAGCAAATAGGTCTGTTTAGATTCTTGTTGTTGTTGTTTCGCCTGTGTCAGACTAAATTGTTCAAATAAATTAAGTTGTAGCTTTCGAAAACAGACATTGGATTGTGGGATAGATATGTATGCATGTATATAGATAGATACTTATGCTTGGTGTGGGGATTGGGGCAAGCAAACAAGCAACAAACAGACAGAGACAAAGGTATTGGGGAACATTGCCTCACAGAGGCCGCCTTGTCGCATTGTCATTTGATAAATTATGATATTTGATCAATTGTTCAACAACAGCCGAAGGGGAGCGACGCGATAGAGCCCGGGAATGCTAGATGAAGATGCTAGAGAGAACGTTGTCTGCCTAATGAAATGGCTTTCTACGTGTGCTATGAGAGACACCGCCACTGCCACCCTCTCCCCAAACCCCCTCTCCAAACTTCCCTACTTACAGAGAGACCCGCATCAAGTTGCCGATTGAACTTTTCTTGTATTTACATTGTAATGGCATCTGGCGAGCAAACAAACACACAGAAGAGGCAAGAGGCAAACCCATTCCAAAGCATTCATCTGCATAGCACATTCACAGCATAATAGAATTGGAACTGGAGACGACACGACAAGACAAGACCAGAGAAGGCAAGGCATGGCAAGGGAAGTGCAGTAAAGAGAGGACAAGAATAGACGAGAGATGGCTCTTTATTGTGGCTAATAGGCTCGTCTTGTGGCTTTGTTGTTGTGCCGCCGTTTGCACTCCACAAGGCGCGTTGCACTGATGGACCCCAAAGCTGTTTGCTGCTGCCTCAGATGGTGTCATAGCAGTCGCCGTCGCCGTTGCCGTTGCCGTCGCCTTACCTCTTGCCTCGCCTTCCTTGCATGTGGATTAATGAATGGATGACACGCTGGACATGATTGTGAATGGCTTTAACATAACGTGTTGTTGTTGCTGTAGTTGCTGCTGCTGTTGTGCCTGTTTACCATTCATATATCCCATTCATTGTCGCCGCAGTCAACAGGCCTCTAATTATGTGTAAAGGTGTTGCCCGAGTCTCCCCTTTCAGGTTCCATTTCATCCGTTATAGGGTTAATTACTGCTGTAGGCAGGATTTGACTTGGATGTCGGCATCTATGAAGTCAATCAAATAATGAATGCTACTGATTTGACTACTGTGTGGAATATGTTTTGGCTGTTGCTAATACATCTATGTTAAATTGTAGCTAAACCAATACAAATTGAAAGAAGCAAAAGCAGGTATAAAAAAAAATAAAGTTTTCTTAACTTTTATCTTATAACTTGTCATCACTTTCAATTCAAGCTGTCGAAGTCAGCTGCTGTCGCAGCCTAAGGTTCAAAGACCCAAAAGACTTGAAGAAAGAAAAAAAAGGGCGACAGCTGATGCTGCGCCAGCTTCAACTGCTGCTTCTGCTTCTGCTCCTGTTCATGTGGCACAGAAAGCATTTGCACTTTTATTGCCTCGAAATCGAACGCCTCGATATGTGTGTGTTTAAGCAATATATAAATGGAGAAAAATGAAAGAGAACGCGCCAAGTCATCATAAAATGCCAATGTAATGAAATAAATTTAACACAACATTTGTTCTCAACCTCGGGACATCTTTTTGCTCCTTTGGTATTTATGTGTGTGTGTGTGTCTGTGTGTCTTGCCCTGCCCTGCCCTGCCCCTGTCACAACAAACGTAAAAACGTTAAGAACGCAGCACAGAACCATAACAATCAAAGGGCACAAATATTTTCAATAATAAATCTATTTGATGGCCTGCTTGAGACACACACACACACACACATAGACATTTATCAGGGCGCATCCCAAGTTTATGAGTCGAGAAGCGCCTCTGGGATATGGTTGAAGGATGCGTTGACAGCAGGCGCAGTCGTTAAAAATCACAAAATGACGCTACACATGATTAATTGTTCAGGCACGCATCAGATTGGGGGCGATTCAGCTATACAGAAAGGGTGGCAAATAGGGCGAAAGCCGCTCAAAGTCAGCTGTTGGCTTCCAAACACTTGTCACTAGGCCAGCAAAAGAAAAACAAAAAAAACCCAACACCATAACTTGAATATTTTATGCATTTAACTTTTGCTGTTGCTGTTGCAGTTGCAGTTGTTCTTCGTTTTGTTCAGTTTGCGGCTTGTAATTAATTTCTGTCCACTTTTGGGTAACTGCATCTGTTGCACTTGAGTGCGTCACTTGGTCAGAGCTGAGAATTGTGTCCTAATGACACACACCCTCGCACACCATCACCATCTGTCACTTGATGTGTTGGTCACTTCTGCGCACTTGAATACAAATTGTTCGCTTTGTGGTCAGTGGTCAGATATAAATATCGCATTTAATTGACATGTCGAACGCTTGCAATAAAAAAAAACCTCAAAGCGACCTTCATATATTGCAATCCCAATGATCGAAAACGAATATTGAATGCAGTTAGTGAAGCATATAGTATGGAAACTTATAGATAAGCCCAAAGACATATGCTTCCTTTCCCTTTTACATTTCCATGCCGCACATCTGTAAATAAATCAACACTCGCAGCGAAAGCAGAACAAAACCCTTGTAATTGCTTAATTAAATTGCTGCTAACGTTATAATTTGTGCTGCGAGATAATACGAAAGATTTGTGAGTAACCTTTTGTTGTTGTGCATCTGCTTTTTGGGCGGATACTAAATCAGATTTGCTGACAGGGCTTGACTAATTTTAACCCGGCCACAATTCCTGTTGCACTTGAATCCTTGTGCAGCTTGCCATGCCTCTCAAGTGAAGACGCTGCGCATGCGCCACAGATTTTCCCTCTACCCGTCTGTGAGTGTGTATGGTTTTTCCCAAGTGGACGCGTGCTAATGGGGAGCAAAGGTGCAGGCGAAAGGGATCAAGGAGACGCGTGTTAATTTATGCTTTACATGCGTGTCCTGCGCAGTCTCAGCTGCAAGTCAAAGGACACGACATATGCACACGACACGATAACATGCCGACACACACAAACAACACACACTGCCAAAGAAGTCGGGGGATCGACTCTTAAGTGGTATTTATTGGTTTGCCAAGCGGCGACGGCTGCCGCATGCATCCTGCTGCCTCTCCTGCCGCCACTCCTGCTCCTGCTACTGCTAGCAAGGATTGAATTACGCGCTGGCGACACATTTGTAAACAGGCAAACCGATTTAGTTGCAGGACTACCGATGCAGAAGTCGACGCACACACACGGCGCGCCTTATTTGCAGTTACATTAGACCACAGCTCGCACACACTCGCAACAATAACAATAACAAGATTTTGTTGCTTGTGTGTACTTTGCTGTCAGTCACTGGTATGAAGGACAGCACACGGCGAGGATCAACGTATCCTGATTGACAATCTACAAATTTGTGCATTTATCAATGGAAAAGTCGCCGCTTGTCGCAAAGGACAACACCGCGATGTCAGTTGGGAAGAGAAATCTTTCCGTGTTTGATGGATCGTACGATTGATGTTTTTACACTCAACTACGCGCCTCAAAACATGAGGCATGCAGCACCGTCCAAGTGGGGCTGGGTTCGACTGCTCAAGATAAATGATGAATAAATGAAGCTATGTGCTAATAGTAATTACTGTAATTAATACAAAGTTGACATATATCTGACGGTTTGTATTGGCAGTAACAACTATCAATAGTTTATCTTGAAAAGAGTACAACACAATTTAATTATTTCTACTTTTTCGTAATTTGCTTTATTCGAGTACTTACACCTCTTACAAAGTTGCGCGCGATTTTGACGCGTTTTAAAACGCTTTTTAGTTCGCTGAATTCAAATTCCCTTTACATATACCCAAATTGCACATTTTAACTAAAGAAAAAAAGAATAAACTAAGAGCTATAAATTTGTGTTAATAACATATGTAACCCTGTTCTGCAACAACTGAATGGCCGCTAGCAAGTGCCCATAAATATGGCCAAATGGGTTGACAGTTGGCAAGAACCAAAAAATGAAACCCTTCCACACACGAAAAGTGAAAACGAAATGTGAACTCCCAAATAGTTGAGCATTGTGTGTAATACAATTTGTGGCCAGAAATTTGATATGAATCAAGTGCCACGTGTCGTGGCCCTTATTGCGAAAATATTCGGCACCAGTCGGTGTGGAACAGCCAGCTTGCCCCTTTTCTTGGCAGGACGACAGATGCGCGTGTCGGACATGGGCCCAAAATATTTTTGTGTATGTTACACTTTCGTTTAAACTCGGCCAAAAAAAAAAACAACAACACAACACAGAGAAGAAACTAATCGGCGAAGCGAAGAGCGTTTATCGCACTCAGACATCACCTTCAGTGAGGCAGAGGAAGAGGGAAGAGTATGAAAGCAAGCTAAAGTTGGAGGCGTGTGTCGGAGGCGGCAACGCATCTCGTTAAACCGCAACCGCAGCGGTTGCCGTTGCCGTTGCCGTTGCCACTGCTGCTGTTGCTATTGCTGCTGATTCGGATCGCATCAGCACATCTGTGCCGCTAGCTGGATGGCTGACTAAAAATGAAGAACTGTATTCCCGTTGAGCGTGAAATGCAATTGTGTGGCAGGACGATGTAGCGGTTTGCCCGTTACGCGAAATTGATGGCCCCTACCTGCCACAAAGAGTGTGACTGCCACAGTAAGATCGCCAGATCTTTAGATGGGCCAATTTAGATTCACAGATGGTTGGCCTGCTGCTTGATGGCGCAGGCTAACGACCTGGCATGGTAATAAGCACACGGCTCCAACTCTCACAGCTGTGACCCGAAATCTCCACATCAATGCAGATTTTAAGGATTCGTTGCATTATACAAATGCATTGGTTTAGCAACTGCTGCATCCGAAAAAATTTGTGGAAACGCGTTCGCGAGTTTTATGACGTCAGCTGAGACCGAAAAGTGGGAACACTTGAATGTCTTCGTAATCGGACACCCAGGCCGGACACTTGGCATGTGCCAGGGAAATGGACTGATACCCAAAACCAAAAAAACACACACACTCACACAATACAGAAGTGCGCTTGCGTCCACTTGAATTACATTCCCGAAATATTGTTTTTGGCGCGTACACACCTTGAGGCTGACCCTCAACCTTTGCCTCTCCCGCCATTGACCGGGTGTCAAAGGCCGTGTTCATCCTTTGAGCAAGGTTCCTCTTGCCCCTACCCAAACGCTGTGCCTCACCAATGAACCCACAAAGTTGCGAGTCAATTTGTCAGAACCCCGGGGCCAAGCAATCGAAATTGAAAATTGTTCAACAGCAGCTCTTTCGTACTTTTGAATGCAACATGGAAATTCGATACATTGCCAGCTGCTGCCACTGCTGCTCCTGCTGCTCAGTTTGCCTTTGATTCAATGCAGGCCACCCTGTAAATGCACCCATCAGGCATCGACATACAATACATAAAAATATATCCATGTACAGACATACATATAAACGATATTATGCAACGACTTTGAATTGAGTCCAAGTCTTTGAATGTGTGCCATATTTGGTGCGACACAAGCTTGTGCAACTGCAAATGGCAAAAAGTGTATACAAAGGACCAGAATATGCGAATATCCTATCAGGCTTTGGTCGTCCATGTCCCAAATTGCAAAATGCAACCAAAAAAAATAGTTTGGTTACTGGCAGAATTTCTCTGATATTCAATTCAATATGAAGGCATTATACAAATCCAGGAATAACTACCGAAGGCAATAATAAAATTGTTCTTTAATAAAAAATACAAGAATAGTAAAAAGTTACTGGTAAAAGTTTTAAAAATTTAGAAAAATAATCTTTTGTAGTATAAAAGCTAAGTCAAAAGACCAACATATTGCCAAAAATTGATCACGGGTTGAAGTATATACGTGTTTTTTTTTTTTTAAGAATCCTGAATGTCCTTACTGTGTCTGCCTTTCATGCCATTCACGTCCTGTCAAAAGAAAATTTGATAACTTTAAACAAAATCTATTGCTTCTTACCATAACTTACGGCGACAGCTTCGTGCAATGGCTATTTCCAGGACATTGCGATATGACTCGATTGGAATTTTTGCCTGGCCATCTAGATTGGACACCATGCCCGGATAGTGTAGGTCCAGAAACTTGTGCACATGCAACATATCCTGAGCAATTAGTTGCGGCACAAACTTTTCGGTGAAATTCAAGAACAACAAATTCTTTTCCGGATCTATTGTGGCAAACCGAATGCTGGCCTTGTGAAACACAACCATGGACACGCGGGCATCCAACACTTTAGAGTCCAACCAGCAGCGTTCCGCCAGCATCTCAGCCAGCTTAAGGAGCTTCGAAAACTCCAAGGATGAGGCAACCTCAAAGGAGTTCAAGAAGTTGCGCTTCAAACGCTCAAACACAACTAATCCAGTGTGTAGCAAAGTCATGCCAAAGTTTGTGGGATTATTCGAAAGGCTGCGCTCTATCAGAGAGCGTATAAGATCACCAAATGGTGCATGGAACTGCAATAGGATTGTATATTTACTTAAAATAGTTAAAAGCTGCAGAAACTTACTGTCTTGTAGTGCTCTAAAACAATGCAAGTGCGCATCATGGGCATCACGTCATGGAATGCAAGTTTGATATAGCTGGAGAGGATGCGACGCTTGCTGCTGAGCAGTGCAAATTGTTCCGGTTTCTGCAGATTCACAATGGCATCCTTATCTGCGTCGGCAAACACATAACGCACCAGAAAATTCTCAAGCAGTTTATATTCATGCACTGTAGTCTGGTATTCCAAACGGGCAATATCAGCATTCGCCGATTGACGCAGCTCTTCATTGAATATCAGGAAAAGATCGCAGATAAGGACAAAAGCCTGAAAGACAGAACATAACGTTGAAAGTATTGGCTTTATAGGCTTAAGGCTCTTCTACATACTTCACAGCTAACATTCACATTGCCATAATCTGAGAGTAGACTGAAGGTCAACACGATGAACTCCTCGAGGCGTGAACGTAAGGCCAGGCTTTCGTTGGTTATGTTGACGACATCGAAGGTACTCCTCAGCCGTTTAAGATCCCAGCAGAGGGATAACCACATTATCTTTAAATAGAGCGTATGTTTCTCAGCAGTTAGAGCAGCTGAATCCTTAAGAATAGGCAAAACATGCACACTCAGCTGATATTCATGCATATCAAAGCAGGCGTAGAGCACTGAGACTACACTTAGTGTAACCAACAGACGCTTGGAGCTGGTCTCGTCCGATGGTTGCTTGGAGACAGTCGAAGCAATCTTGTAATTGGTCACTGCACTGTTTAGCAACTGCTTGCGATGATTTTCGTTGTCCTTGCTCAGGTTGTATAGATGCTCCATGGTCTTGGCGGCCATCTCCAGCACACTTATAGTTTCCTGCTCGAACAATATGTTCTGGATCTCATCGAGTAGCGTCTCAACATGAGCCTTGGTCAACAGCAAATACTGCGGCAACTCTAAAAGATTGCAAAGATCGTTGGCATTGCGACAATAACGGCACATAAGTGCAGGCAATTGGGGAAAGAGAATCTTTGTGGCATGCTTTTTGGAGCTTGTCAAGGGTTGACGCGCCATATCCTCGGTGTAACGTCCCTGTGGCACCTGACCACTAACTGCCTGCTTGATGGCCCGACACATAATCTCAATGAGAACACTGCTCTCTTCAGTGCTCAACGTATCCGCCGGCTGCAACAGCATTCCGACCATAGTGCTCCAGGCAAGCACAATGGTATTGTGACCGTAGAAGGCATCGACCAGATAGGCACAGTGTCCCTCCTGCCCCTCCACACGCATAAAGAACTTGATGAGAATCATAAGACGCTCCTGCTCTGACTTGCCGATCTCGCCATAGCGAAATGGAACTAGATCCGCGGCTGCCTGGGCAACTCCACGATGGGCGGCAAACACCAGCATCTCGAAGACCTGCAACATGTTTTCATCGGCTATCTGTGGCGATATCTTATACAAGTTGCCCACCAACTGTATGGCCTTTTGGCTCAGCTCATTTTCATTGCTCATGGCAAGTCCGAGCAGGGTCATGCGGCATTTGATGCCCTGATCCAGAAAAGCAGCACGCAGCTCCTTTTTGCTGTACAGCTTGAACAGTTTCTGGAAACTGCTTTCGCACACCTTGGGCGCATTATCCTGCAGCGCTCCAAACAAATACTTAACGTCAGACGGTTGCAGATAGCTTTCCGGATACATTTCCAGCCACACGCTAAACTCGGCCACAGTCAATAAACGAATTTCCTCAATGGCATCATTGGATCGCTCCAAATAAACACTGACAAACAGTTGCTGCCACATCTCCTTGAGCTTGGCATTCGCCAGCACTACTGTGGCACATAGCGATGTCATCATCTTCAGAGCTGTAAAGTCAAGTAATTATTATGGCCAATATGATCTGCAGCACTTACCAATCAGCGTTGTTGTGTGTCTAAAGGCGCGCACCTTTGAGTCCGAAACAACCATTACAAAGCCAATAATATTCTTCAAGAAGAAATCATCCAAAAGAATCGATGACGCTATAATCGAACGCATAAGCTGCTGCACAAATTTACTCACGTTGATCACAATCAAACTGCTCTTTTTCATAATCAAAGGATAATACATGCTCCTCTATAATCGTAACATATTAAGTTTGTATAAAAATAAAACTCTTTACTCAAACTTACATTGCCAAAATTAACCGTTGCCGCTATTAGAATTTCGCTCCAATTGAGCGGTAACTCTTCGCTCCTTCGTATTTTATACTTACAGCCACTTGCTTCTAGCACGAACTCCATTAAATCAACTACAGCATCTACTGGACAAGTCATGTAATAGTTAATCCACGCGTCGGCTATCTCCTTCAATATTCGAACTTTATTAGATTACGTTCAAAAGGTTAGCCCATCTTCCCCTTACCGTTGGTTGTCGCCTTTTATCGTTCGCAAGCTTAAACAACGAATCATGTAAATCCGAATCCTCGAGCGGATCATCATTCTCCTTGTTGCTGCTCGCATCGATGCTGAAATGGGCAAATATTCACAATTGTATCTGCTTGCAACGCACATCTTAAGATCTATCACCTAAAATGCAAGCTAGTTGCATCCGTATTCAAATCGCTGAACGAACAAGTTTGTTCTTCATCAAAAATATCACTATCAGTTGTTTGATTGCTCATTTTAATTGATTTTTATAATTGCTTTTTACAAATTTATTTGCTAAATAGCACAATTTTAATTGCACGTGACAAAGCTGTTGGCAGCAAAGAGCCAGCGTTGCCAATCAGTTTTAAGCTCTAATCAAATATCGCATAGATACGGGTAGGCTTCAAGTCGATAATCGTCTATCGATGCACAACGTAACATACGTTCAACGTATGTAAAATGCTTAAGTCGCAATCCTCTTGAACTGCTAAATCAATATGTAGTTACGTTTTTTCATAGTCTAGTTAAGATTTTTTCTTTCCCACCGCCCTGACAAATTGAGCATGGCAAACAAGCTATGTTAACGTGATCTCAGCGGTATTCCTGTGATAATTCAATTCGGGGCCAATTACGTGGTCAGTGCCATACATTTATACATTCCCACAGGTCGCACACAGACCAAACTTGCAGGTCAGGTAGCCTACAACAAGAACAACAGCAACGACAACAATAATAAACAATTAGCCCGACCGCTGCCTCCGCTTGCGCCCACAATGATACACAACAAACAGTGAGCGCAAATTGGGCAGCCACTTGTCGGATCGAGCAAAAGAAGTTGAGGAGAGATCTAAAGGTGCCGCAGCCGACGCTCACGGGGTCGTGGCTAACAAGGACCAAATAATCGGCCTTTTGCTCCCAAACGCAAAATACAAAACACAAATATTGACGTTGCTTATCGCACGCGATCTCTGTTCGCAACCACCAACGGCAACGGCAACACGAGAAACCACCTAAACAGATCACAGCAACTAAAGCCGCCAACGCCGCCGCCGCCGACGACGACGACGACGACGCCGTTGACCACTTGAATGACTTGGCAACTTATGGCTGTTTTTTTTTTGTCAGACTGTCGAATTATTTCAATCTACGCTGATGACGCGGCTCATTTCGCGATGATAAAAAGCTGACGATAAGGCGAACGTTTCGACGGGGGCATTCCTGGAATTCAAAATCAAAAATTGGCGCACGCTGAAGGAATGGCAGCTGCCTGAAGCCACTAAGCCAAGATCAATCGAATGCAGGAGTAGAACTCAGCTGCCGCTGGACGTAATTGGACTCAGACTGCCCATGATCATATTCAAAAATGGCTAGCACATTGTTTGGCTCAATTTCCTAAATCATATTCAGCACGAAATCTGACCTTTGGCCTTTTGTTGCCATTTTCGTAGTCGAGAATTAGCCGCTTGACCAGCTGCCAAGCGATGGCGCTCATTTTGCCACAGATGCAGATGAGCTCAGCCGTCTGATTGATTGACGTGTCCTTGTAACCAGACTGCAAATCCTACTAAAGTGTATTAAACAATAGCTGCCGTTTTTGGCAGTTGACTGCCTTTGGAGCAGACTTAATTGACAGACAAGTTGTTTGTGCCGGCAGAAGCATTCTTGTTGAAAAACTTTTGTTGCTCGACTAACGCACAACTTTCAATTCAATCTTGTTGCGCAACAGAACAACAAAGAAGCCAAACGGGGAAGTTGAAACCGCAGGAAATCATGGCAAAAGTTAAGATTGAAAGGATAAAGTTTGTTTCTTGGATGCTCGCCCAAAGGCGGTTGCGGCAGTTATGTAAAATTGTGGCCTTGGCTTTCTTCCCTTTTGTCTCAATCTCCCTGCTTAAATCTACAAAATAAGATAATTTGTTTTCCAAAATTGCTTTTGCAAAATGCGACAGAATTTGTTGAAAGTTCTCAAAGTGCTTTAGTTTAAACTTCTAATCCTCTGTGTTTTAACTGATCTGCAGTTAAAGCCATTTATCTGCCAATGCCTATAGTTTACCAACAAATGTTACATTCACTCAACTGTCACATTTTTCCCCACACTCCAGCCTTAACTGTAACCAAGGCAATGGTTATGGCCTGGTTGGGCAACAAACAGGCTATGACCTATTTATTTGGGTCAACCAATGGTGGCTAAAACCAATAAGTATTACCTGTTTTACCCGAAAAAGCAGCAACAGACAAAAAGTACTCGAAAATATGGATTTTTACATGTGTTCTTTTTCTGGGTATTCTCTTTGTGGCGGGGGCGTTGCTTAATTAATGAATGCGGCACGCGGCATTGTGGGCGCCACAAAGCGAGCCGCCACCAAAAATCCAATCCCGACTAGAATTGGAACTGCATACAAATGATTGGAAGTCGCAACGCCTTCTTCCGCATTGGAGCAACCACCAGCACAGCGGATGTGGATGTGGACATGGCATGTGGACACCCGCGCACACACACACACACACACACAAGCAGCTAGACATGACTGCAGTTAGGCACATGTGGGTGCTCGGTGCCAGACTGACAGGAAACCCAGCGAGGTAAACCAGTTGGTTGCGGCTCATTCATGAATTGGCAAAAGGCGTTATACTAGCGGCATGAATGAGTCATTGCCCAAGTCTGGCTTGGCCTGCTCCATCCTCAGACTCACAATTAGGCTGCCAGGTTAGAGAGAGAGCAAAAGCTCTCCGTATGTTGCCTGCCACAACTGGCTGCTAATTGACACACCTCGATTGTGAACAACGATGATGACGATGATGATGATGGTGATTATGATGTTGGTGACGTTGTTGCCATCACGTGCTCACAAGCATGACTCACCAACCTCAACACATGCGCCAAAAAGTGCCCACAGTTAAAGCCACAGCCAACGCCATCGGTATTGCTATTGCCTTTTATGAATGAAAACGATCTGTACACAGCAAAATGTGTCTGCGAAGCTTATGTCTCCTATGCCTTCAAGTTGCAGACGTAGTTAGCCACCTTTCTGCCGCTCCCGCCCAACCCATACTTCCTAACTCTTTAACTGCCCACCATTCAATGTTGCTAGTCGCTGCTGTTGTCGGTGTCGGTGTCGTTGTCGGTCTCTCGTCTACAACTTTTGCCTTTATAGTAAATCGTGTTTTGCATGCGCGAGTAGGTTGCCAACAGTCGGCCCTTTCTCCGCCACCTTCCACTCCCCAGTTGTGACTGGTTGGGGGGAAATGGAATATTTTGAAATTCATTCATAAAAAAAAAACTAAAAAAAACCAAAGAAGTAGTTGCCACAGTCGTTTGGCGAGTTTTAAGCATTGCAACCTGACTCGAATTGCTTGAATGCAAGACAGAGGGAGACAGAGACAGAGAGAGAGAGAGAGAGACTTGAGTTCAGGTACTCTTTAAAGTACTTGGAATTCACTGCATTACGACACGTTCAATATATTTCTAGTTAAATGACCAAAATGCTGAGTTTCAACAACAAAACAAAACAGTAGAAGAAGTTAATTGGGATATTAGAGAAAATGTATTACAATGTGATTGTTCAAGAAATGATTAAGTAGAAAACAATAACAAGAAAGAAAGTTTAAATTCTTGACATAATTCTCTTTCTAACATGTTAATATTGTAAGTAAATTCAGAATGTTGCAGTTGGGTTCAATGCCTAAGCGGTTTAAATGCTGCAGAACTCTGGAATCGTAAGCTTGAGTTGTCTCTCTCTCTCTACTCTTTCCCTGCGCTTTGTCTATGTAGCTCGGGGCATGCACCGACTGCAAGCAATATCTTTCAATCACACAAAGCTCGCAATAAACAAAACATAATTCCCCAAAAAAAAACGGGTAGCAGCTGTCGCTCGGTCGCTCTGTTGCCTGGCCTGACCCCACAAGAAGTTGTCAACACTCTTGACAGCAGCTGATTCTCTGGAACTTGTTGTTGACGATGCGCCCACAAAAAAAAACACACACACACAACACACAACAACTGGCAGTGTGTGTTGCAGCTTCAAAGCTGTATTTTTGTTGCTTGTAGCGCCGGGCACAAACTCTCTGTGGGGTTAATGATTGTTTATGACTGGACTTGGAAGCGGTAACAATCCGATGACCATTTCTCAGGCTCATAACTCGACAAAAATATATTTTCATTTTTTTGTTTTGTAGGCTGTGGCAAGATTGATTGCAGCGGGACACAAGTGAAATTAAAAAGTGTTAAGCCGCCACCAGGTGATTGTTGCTGTTGCACGGTGGTCCCTAATAAATCCAAGCTAACCTGGCTTAAAACATGACGGCACTTTTAATGTCTTTATTTATATAAAAACAAAATCGAGCCGAGTGACAAGCGAGCTGCGAGCAACGGCCAGAAAAGATAACAGAACTTTATGAGCCAAGAACGCAACGCAACGCAACAAAACGAAACGAAATGAGTTGGAACCTTAATTGAAACAGCATCTGGACATGGTCAACACACACTTTGGCTTAAAGAGTGCGACACGCATATTGAGGCCTTACACTAAGAAAAAACCCAACTTATTGTCAAAGTTAAGGTTTGTCAAGAACTACAAATTGTCCGACCCTTTTTCTGAGTGTGCCATTAAGGTGATAAAAATGCAACGCGCCTGCGGGCCACAAAGTCAACGTATGTGTGTGTGTGTGTGTTGTGCACTTTAAACCCAGTTGGACATGGTCAGCACCAGCAAGCCAGGAGATGCTAACTGGGCTTAATCGGCGGCGTTGCGTGCGACACTTGCTCATTGGGGCCTCATTAATAAGGGCTTAAATGCGACTCCAACTTGGACTTGGACACTCGCTCGTTGTGAATAAATTAGTCGACGAGCAACGGCAACGTCGGCGGTGGTGGTCCACACAGTCCCCAACTATACCATCATTATAAGCCTTTGTTCAGACTGTTTCTGTGCACCGTCTTTTTTTTCTCTGTGGCTTGTTAGGCTGTGTGTTGTGTTCTCTCAATTTTTTGGCGTTGCGTCGTCTTTGATGTCTTCTTATTTTTCGGGGTTATCATTTTTTATTCGGTTATTAAGCCAAAGACCACCAACAAGGGCAGACAGACCCACAGACGTATACACAAAAGTGAGACAGATGTGTGAAGCGCGCTCGTTTGCTTGCTCCGAATTCTTAACTGGATTTGAGTGATAAACATGGAGCATATGGTGTCATATTGATAATAAGACTTGTCTGGACCAGACCTTGAACGGGTTCTGGACCACAGATCACTTGCACAATTGTCTTTTTTCTGTTTCTTTCTTTTATTTTTTTACTACATAGTTCTTTTTAGCTGCTTTTCTCGATAAGCATCGGGGTTTTTATTTTTTTAATTCTTTCTCCTTTTCTTTTTTGGTTTATAAGTCGCTTGAAACCTGCCGCCTTGGACAACATTTAACTCACATTTTCGGCACAAAGGTATTAAATATCCATATCCGCCCATCGAACAATCGTCTCAGTTAATGCTTTCTTCCACATTTTCCGCACTTTTGGCTTCCTGTTTTTCGCCGAGCAATCTCCATTTACAGGTTTCCAGGCAATGGGCAATCTTCATTAACAAAAGAGCCCAAGCGCTAAAGAGTTATTAGCAAATTTGTGAAAAGAAAGAGAGGCGAATAATGTTAAACAAAAGGATTATGTCCAGCTCTTTTTTTTCTCTTCTCTCTCTCTGCTTCTTGTGGGATTATTATGAACGAACCCACGCACATAAAAATGTTGGCATCTCTTTGTCTCTAGGGCACAAAGAACGTGAGAGCAAAAAGAAATTAGCAGAAAATATGGTCAAGTCCGGGCTTTGCAAAACTGCATATTGCGATTAAAGGATTAACCTGCATAATGTTTCCAAAATAGTAGTTAATGCTGGCAGGCAAGGCGGAGATTTAGAGGTTAAGGGAGTGAGACAAAATGACAACAAAGTTGCTGGTAGACTTTGAAGCAGCCGAAACTGTTTCATCTGCGAAACTTTTGCGGTTAACTATTGCATACTATATACATTTTTTTATATATATACAACTGATTCTTGCGGTGGACGGGCGACAATTTAATGCACGAATGAACCAAACAAATCAGAGAGACAATGCCTAGTGCCAGGAGGAATTTATGCAAATAGGCTGCGGCTTACAAAAACGCACGAATCGAAGTGAGAACCCAGAGCAAGATCTTGAAGCGATCTCTGTTGCGTTTGTCATGTCACCAAGGCAAACAATGTTTGGGGTCAATGTCGATGTTGGTTCCCACGTCGGCTGCAAATCAAAAGTCATTACGATCACTTTGCTGCAAGTGCCACTAATCCGGCAAGTGCAACACACAGCACACACACACTACCCACAGATGCCCTTCCCCCCACTTGAGTGAGAAGAAATGTGTCTCCCGGCTTGGGAAACATATCTCAATTTCGTGTGGGCGCTGAACGATCCCATTCAGGTGTCATGAGGCACACACAAACACTTTAAGCTGACCGTTGTAGGAAAATCTCCGTTTGGTATTTTTCTTTTGATCAAAAAGAATTCTTGAAAGTAAACTAGCCGATTGAGAGCGTTGCAAGGGCCTAAAGCTCTGTGGGAATAATACAACGACTTTCCATAACAACAGAAGCTGAAAGCTGGCAGCTGAAACAGTTATGAGCAACTGCTTAATTTGTGTAAATATTTAGACATTTATTCGAAATTTATGTTAACAATTTATGTGAAAAATGAAATGTCCATCGATGGAATTTCTGCCTGAGAAAAACCAAACAATTTGTAGTTGCTTTTGTCTAAGCAGATTGTCTGTTAGTAAGTGGCCTTAACTTGAGTTAAAGACTTGCAACAATGGACACATACTCATAAATCGGATATGCAAATGAGCAGATTATGAGACAATGGTCTAGCTTTATAAGTTAGATCGATTGAAGTTGATAATAATGATCTTCTTAAATAATTAGACAAATAAGCTACAGTTCTTACAGAGTAGCTCATCATCTATCTCTCACTAAGCTGATCCTTTGTCTCACATGCAAGTTAAACTTATCGGAACGACTAAATATTGATTGTTTTTCCGATTTTTCGGTTCAGATCAAAGGACAAAACGGAACGCACAACAAATAACAACAAAAGCAGCTCAGGCAAAATATGTTGTTTTGCGGTTAAAAGCGGCTCACAGTAATTGCCAAACGAAATTGGTCCAGAAGAGGCGCACGCAAAGAACCCAAAACGAGGGAAAACAATTAGAGCACGAAGCGGTTAATTGTCCTTTGTTCGCATCGCATGCTCTCGCCAGGGATTATCCTGTACAGCGACAAAGGAATCACGCCCGTTTCAAGACCCAACACACACAGGTCCAACTTGATGGAAGCTAAGATGTTAAGCTTGCCCGGCTGGCCCTGGGCTAACTAAGCTACTTAAAGGACATTTGCAGCGCCATTAATTCAATTGTTGCGACCTAATCCTGCCCAAGTATTGGCCCAAACCAAATTTGCATAATTAGTACGCCCGATTGAGCACAAACAACAAATATTCAATGTTAACCACGTGGCTTCTGTCGCTTCCTGTCGCTGATCCAACTGCTGCAGCTGCCCCTTCAACTCCCTGTACTATAATTGCCCATCAATGTCGACAACAATCAGCGGCAATCACTTTGATCACCCTCTCCACTTGTGTCTAACAACATAATTGAAGTGTTTGCTGCCCGCACAAATTGACTGACAAAATGATGACGCTGGCGGCGCCTGCTAAAGGATCAACCGATCAACTGATCAACTGACCAACTCTCTCTCTCTCTCGCTCTCTATCTCTCTAAGCAACCTAAGCTAATTGTTTGTGCCCTTGCCAGCCCCAACCAATCAGTTGAGTGTAATTACATGGCCAGCGGTTGCAACTACTCCACGCGAGGATCGGCAGCAATCCTCCTAACTGCCGCTTATGAACCCAATGACGTCGACGATGACGATGACGATGATGTATTGCCTCAATACCACCAGGTCTCTCTGTGTGCGTGTTTGTGTTTGTGGATCGTTCGCCAGGTACGCCCAAGGCAACGCCAACGCCAAAAACGTCCAACGCCCGCGCCACAATGGGCGTTTTGACGACTCGACTCCCCGTTCTTTGTATTGTACATATACCCCGTGAGTTGAAAGAAAGCTGTCTTCAACAGGCCAAAGATATTAGGGTATCTACTAGTCTCGTCACTCGCTTTAAGCCAAGTAACGTTGCGGCGCCTTTTTGCCTGTGATAATTACACATTAATTGTTTAATGCCATTCGCTGGTGCAACACAAACTGAACTCTGTGGTAGGTTTAGTCAGTTGTACCTTAAGGTTTCTGGCAGTCGCGCCCAGCGCCAAAACGAAGGGTGTGTTTTGAGGGTTTGGTTAATAACTAATTAAGCGCTCATGCTAAGACGGCGCATAAATCAGCAAAAGAAGCTGTCTTTGGTGGTCCCTCAATGGGACACCCACGCCAGCTGACTCCTCCTCACTGACTTACATTCCTCAAACGCTTTATCACAGGGTAATAACATTTTTGTGAGCATGTGATAAGAGGGATTTTTTTGTTGTTTTTTTGTTGGGAAGGTAACCTAAAACAAAGCAAGAACAGTAAATGACGCATGTGTAAGGAATGTGTAGGGGCAAAGGACTTTATCTGTAAAGGAATGCTGTCTATTACAGGTAGAGTTTCTGGCTTAGATATACGAATTTAGTTTCAGGTAACACACACGCAAGCACATAAAACTTCCTTTTGAGTTTTACCTTTGTAAGCAGAGAGAGAGAAAGAGAGAGAGAGTAAAAGACTGTTTGGTATTTTGTTTGAAAAGGGGGAGTTGTTGGGGCATGCAACAAAGGGGCATTGCAATGGCGACCGCAAAAGGCAACCGCAGAATTCTATTTGAAATTCTCTGACCACGACTGACTGTGTCCGGACGGGAGCTGGGAGATGGGAGGAAGTGTGGGCGGAGGTTTAAATTTGTGCCTCGCTGCCTTTAAGGCTTAAATGTTGAAAGTTTTCAAATTGAAAATGTTCCACTTTGTTCATTTCGTTTCTGACTCTTTTTTTTCTTTTTTCTTTTTTTTTGGTACTTTCCTTGTCTCTTGTTGATTTTCATTTGTTTTTCTCGTGCCACATTCATACTTAATTAAGTTTTCACACCTACCTACCTAGTGCCTGGTAGCTAAGCAAGTTTGTTCATGGGCGTCAATTGGATGGGCGTGGCCTGGGAGAACTCGTTTAATTGTGCGCTTCATTTTTGACCTGTCGCTAGGGTCCCTCCGCTTCCCGTTCTTCCCCAGCGCTTCCGCAGAGCTTCAAACGAAAAACAACAGAAAAAAAAAGAAAAAAACTTTTTAATTTCTCACTTGTCTCTTGGCACTTGCCAAGTCGCCAGGTGTAAATGGTAAGGGAAGGCGTTGGCCTGACAAAATAATTAATTGCAATGTCACTTTTTAGTTTTGTCTGCAATTTGTCTTTGATTCCCTCTTGCTTTGTGTGCGCCTTTCTTTCGCTCATCCTATTCCCTATGTATTTTAATTGCACTTTAAGAATGGCTCTGAAAAAAACTAAACTACTTAACTGAAATGGGTAACGAAAGGTTCTCGACTGTGCATCAATCAAATACTTTATTGCAATTTCCTTGCACTTCCGAAACGCTCAAGCCCATAAAATCAATTCTCAAATAGAGTCATAAAAAAAAAACAAAACACAATGGATTGGACACAGGTAACAAAAAACCTAACTGCTGGTCCCAAAAAAAAAAAAACCATTCCCGAAACCCATTTTTGTTTCTGTTTCTGTTTGTGTCTTTGCTTCATAATTGCGGCCAGCACAAATATTTTGATCATATTTCACGGTTCACTAGTGTCTGATGCGTATGAAAGAAAGAGATGGAGTGATTCTGGATGCCATCATCAGGCATTAGTATCTTTTTGGGCACATACATAACTGTTCTTCATCTCAAATTCTCACACTTTCCATCGTAAATCTTTTGGCTTAGCGCCGTTTTGCATCATCTTGTTTCAGGTCTCTCTCTCTCTCTCACTCTAGCTTGGCTTTCCGGTTGCTATTGGGCATATTAAATACACCTTTATCGGTGTTTGTTCATCTCACCTAATCCGTTGTTAGCATCAACAAGCATCAACAGTTGACATCTCCATTTACTTCTACGAATGACAATCGAACTGACACTTCTTAATAACAGTAGCACGTAGCAAAATGTTGAGGTTAGATTGAGCATTTGTACTGAATAAACCGTTAGCGTAGGCACTTTAAGGAATTATTGTTTATTGAAAAAAGAGGAAAACTAATCAAATAAACTTATACTTTAAGTACGAAACAATATGGTAAGCAACTAAAGTCTTAAGTCATAGGCATAGCCAATTAAATATTGTACATTGTGTAGTAAATAACTTAGCGGCAGACATAATGAAATGCTTGTTCATTTTCTTTGGAAATGCAATTGTGGGGCATTGAAGCATGCAGCTAATCGGTGTTTTATGCAATGCTCGCTCGAGTTCAGTTCAGCTCAATTGATAGAATTGTTTAAGTTTGAGCTAATTAGCTGGGCAACACGACACGTTGGCCAAGTCAAACAGGTGGCGAACAGTTGTGGCAGCTGTATGCTGCTGCAGCATGCGTCGAGGTGTGACCAGCTAACAGCCTCTTGGCGTTTGTGTGCATCTTCTTCTTCTTCTTCCGCTCAGTAACAAGCGAGTGCGCCAAATGATTATATACTACTACTAAAGTTAGTAGTAGCAGGCATGTTTTGCTTTTTATACCAATATGTAGTTTGTGTCTTGTATGTTTTTGAAGCTTGGCGTTTTGAGTCTGTGCCTTGGTTCGCTAATGATGATTATGGTTATGTGTTGCTTTAAGCAATTGTTGTTGTTACTTTAGTTGCTGTTGTTATAAGCGTGTTCGTTACGCTTGGCAGTTGCATCAACAACACTGGCTCAAAACTTAACTTCAACTTAATGTTTAATGTCTGCAATGCGCGTTCTAGAAATCATAATGACAAAAGATGAGCCAAACACACATACTAACACAAAAAAAAAACTGCAGCGTCATTGCTTAGGGCCTTGTAACCATGTGACAAAAGAAGCCAAATCTCTCTCTTTCTGCCTCTTTGGCTCTGCTCCAGAAAGCAGGGCAGCTGCCACCCGCAAAGCGAAAAAATAGATTACATTCGTATATAAAGTTATTACAATTTTGTATTTATTTTACTTGCCTGCCGCGCCGCCCCCTCTTGCGGCACCCACACTTGTGTGTGTGTGTGCGTGTGTGTGAGGCAGGCGTTGCTTAATTGGAAACATTTTTCCCAAAGAACCTTCTTCGTCTGCGCCGTTTATGGCAGCAACTCGAGCAAGCCAAGAAGTCTAATTACCAGAAGTCATTCTCTTTTATTCCCTAACCTCCCCCCAAAAAAAAAAGATGTAAATTCTTGACATCAACTTTTGTGGAACTACAAAAAGCAACAGCAAAAAAAGTCACATAAACCAAAAAAACGCAGAACCCAAACGAAAGATGAAAAATAGCAAAGTCATTTAATTGCGAAAACGCGTTTTAATTGCTTTGGGCCAAGTGTTCGAGGCAAGAGTTGGTTAAGCTTGGCCTGTGAGCTTTCCCAGCATTTTATTTCTATCTAGTGTGGGACACCCATCTCGTTTTGGCCAACAGAACTACTCAAAAAGTGCCACATAATTTGGTTAGCCAAAGGGTCAGACCAGGCCAACTAAGTTACACTCGGTTGGCCAACTTAACTTAAACATATATCTTTCAACCGAAAAGCTGTCAAAGTTGAGCCACTCTCTGTATTTGAAGCTGGCCAATTTTCCGGTTAGTTACTTGTGAGCAGAGCATTTATTACAAATTTGAATGTATTAAAGGCCAACTCATGGATTAAGCTGTTCTAGTGGCAAGGATAAGTTGCAACTTGGAGCTGGTTAAAAGCATAAAATCTTTAGTTTTATTTGACTGTCTCTTTTTTGGGGGGCTGGGCCACACCTGAGCTCTATAAATTGAAATCAATTAGTGCCACAGAACAGGGATCTATGTTATGGGAAAGAACTTGCAACGTGCAACTGGCAAACTTGCAACTTGCAACTGGGGCCTTGCCTCATAAATTGAGCCAGATTGTCATAGCCAGCGGCATTCTTTTCGACATTGATTGCCAGCTTCTACATATTTTCCCACACTGCGGCATTGCCCGAAAAGTGAAAGAACCGGCGCACAAAAGAATCGAACCAGTTAGTCATTTATAAATGCACAACAGTTAAGAGAAGTAAACAAATAGTTAAATACCCTGTGATAAAAAGTTTTCAAACTAGTAACTAACTAAGTTTTCTTAATAATAGTCTAAGATTAAATGAAAGAAAAATGATTTAAGTATACTCTGCTTGTGCTTGATTACAGGGTATGCAACGAAAAGTTATTAAATGCTGGCAAAGAGAGAGAGAGAGAGAGACTCCTGCAGTTGGGGGACGTGTGGCACCAACACTGTGGCAGCAACACACATACGTGGCTTAGGCGCATGCCACAGCATCAATTACGCGTCTCTAAACAGCTGAGCCATAGTCGAATGGAACTGCGTCGTCTGCCTGCGACTGAGTCACAAATTAAAATTACACCCGCAGGCCACAAAATATCCAACTGGTCAGCATAGGATTCCACTCGGCTACACAAGCCATCTGGAGTTCGATTCAGTTGGGGTTCTGTTCAGTTCGGTTCGGTTCGGTTCGGTTTCTAAAAATGATAAACACAGAGGACTACAACGGACAGTCAAAGTATTTTTAAGAGCCATGGGAATTACACTAATTTAAAGTAATTGGCTATAGTTTTTCACTTGGCATTTAAATATGTATGTGTTCTGAACACACACAAACACAAACACACACACACACACACACACTTATATACTGGTAAAATTTTAATCGATTTGCGTATATGGCGAATGGCGGAACTTTTAAATAATGCCCTAAGCCGAAAATGAAACCCCAACTTGACTTGGCTCGGGCATGGAGCGTACCCAAAAGTGGGCGTTGCCCGAAACTGAATGGAAAATGAGTGAGTTGTGTGCTCGAATTGCGAATTGCAAGCATTTCAAGAACCTACCCTCCCGCTCCCCATCCCCTTGTTGTGCTTAGCACATTCCAAGTAGCGCATATGCTGCACTAAATTGAGATTTGGTAAAGACACGGGGTAGACGCAGAGGCGAACTCGAAACCAAAACTAATTAAAATTGGCCCGAAAACAGCGAATGAGAATGTGTGTGTGTGTGTGTGTGTTGGTCGAGATCGCTGGGCCAACATTTGAGCCCATCTGCATGCCTCATTCTGTGGCACATTTGCCTGCGGCGATGCCGATCGGTAGGCAACCTGCGGTCGACTGAACCAAGATGCGCTCCCATTTTCTTAACCACTAAAATTAATAATAAGTGATCTGGATCTGGTTGCTCGAGCAGCACAACAACAACAAAAACAACAACAAAAAACAAGCAACGAAACGTTCAAAGCATAAATAAATGTTATGTGTTTTTATGCCTGCCACCACAGGAGCAGGAGCCGGTGCAGGAGCAGGAGCCGAAGCAGCCAGGTCTCCAAGAAACCGAAACAAAAACAAAATCGGCAAATCCATAATGCGCCCAAGTCTTGGCTGTTGTTGTTGTTGGCACCTTTGTGGCCTGCGGCGAGACAACAAAATCATTTCACCGCCGCCTGTTTGGACAGTGCACCACTTGCCAGATTGCCTCAAAGTAGTGAGCAAAACGAGGCGTTGCACAGTCTCTCTCTCGCTCCGCGACCCATTATTGATTGGCTAATCAAATCATTTGCGAAGCAAAAGCGAAACAAACTTCCTTCCACGCCGCGCGCGAAACATTTCAACGACAGCCGCAATTATCATTCCAAAGTCGCGATTCGATGGCTAATTAATAATCCCAGCGATTAGCAGCAGACCCGAAAGCCAAACAGAAACAGCAAACCTAATCCATGCTTTTGTCTTTTGCGGTTTATTGGTCTTGTTGGTTGTTTATTAATTAAAAGTCCACACAGCTTTTTGGGGGCTGTAACTGTCGGCTGGCTGCCACAAACTGTGGCCAGCTCTTCGTTCAGCTCAACACCTACGGCAACAGTTACAGATACACTCTATGCCACATGGGGCATAGCCCATATCTGAACCAAAACATAAGGCTTAAGTTAGAGAACTTTAAAATTCGTTTTCTTTACCTTTTGTTTGTTTTTTTTTTTGGTTATTCGGCATTAATTAGTTGCTTTTCGTAGCCCTTCTGGGCTCTTGTGGCATCCAACGCCTTGGTAGGTGTGCCCTAATGAGTTGAGGCGGAGGCGAGGGGCGACTCCGCCCCACGAAACACAGTGTGTAAGTTTTTGGCCCTGAGAAAAAAAGAGGTGTACTTGATGGAGCCGCCCAATGTTTGCACAGGTTAACCAACTAAATGAGTATATTAGTCGGATTGAAGGCGTTTCCGCGAGAACAGATAGGTTACCTGTGGCAAACTAGGCGAAACATATCAATAAGCCAAGCTATATTCACATCGCATTGTATTTAAAAGCGCCGAATGCGTCATTTTGCACTTATCAGCCATAAAAATTACGAGAGAAAAAAAAAAAAAAAAAGAAAATGTAATTACAGATTTATGCACATTGCCGCAAAGTGTTTGCTTGCCACACACACACACACACAACATATATATATAGGGTCAGGGATTGTGCTGCTGCTGCTCCATTTGGCCGGCACCGATTCTTACATTGTCAGCCGGCTGAATTAATGGACTTCAGCTTTATGTTTTACAAGATAATTCCAGCAAGCACAAAAGCCATAAAAAAAAAACCTTTTTGCAACATTTACCAAATAAACCAGCAACATATTTTAAAGTTTAAAGCGCTGCAAACGCTTACTGCATTTAATTTGAATGAATGATTGGAAAATGGTGAAAATTGAATTTTTGGTTAAACACAAAATTTTGGGCAATTTTCATGGATGATGCGATTTCCATAATAGATGACAGCCCAGTGACCATGTAAAATTAAATGCCAATTAAATTGGGCAAAAGCCATTTACAAATAGCCAAACACTAATCACTAATGCTATCCACAAATTGTTATTGATTGTGAACTGAAAGAGAAAGAGAGAGAAAGTGACAATCATTTAACTATTTTATGTTTATTTGCTGTCCACTAAAACTTGCATTTCCTATTACCCAATGTCACTTGTTTCCTTAGCTCCTGCCCAACCATACCATAAACAATCATGTTTATTGCAAAATGTTGAGTTTAAGAATCTGACTTGTCACCCATCACATGTTGCGCTTGAGGACGCAATGCTAGCATATGGCCAGGGATCACAACAGGAACAGAGAGAGAAACTAGCGTTAAACAGCTGTTGCCGCGTCGCGTGGCATCTCGCATCGAAAGTGAAGCAGCGAAAGTGAGGCTTAGGGGCGCCCCAAGGAGCGTGCCTATCACAATTTGTTATGAAACATACGCAATGGCAAAGGAAACACAGGTCCTGCATCAGTTGTCAGTCAGTTGGACAGACAGAAGCTGCTTTCTAATGATGATGCTGTCAGATTTGCATCGCCTTAAAGGCACAACAGTTGGTTGAGTCTTTGCCCTTTTTGCATTTTCACTTTCTTTCCATCATTTCATTTGGTTGCCCCGCAACAGATGCCTCCTTACCAACTGCATCCTCTTTTGTGTTGTTAACGAAAAGAAAAAATTAGTTTTGACGCTATTATGACGGCTGTTGCTGCTGTTGTCCTCTTTTGAGAACGCTGAAATTCATTAAGCCTTGATTGAGGTCCTTAACTGACCTTCGCTTGACCGTTCGACTGTATACTAATAGCTAAACATATGGCCATTGGAGTGTGGAGCGTGCCGAGCACACGTATTCCTGGAACTGGACTGTGGCGCAAAACTAATCATAATCTATGAATTGAGGCTGTTTCATTAGAACGTTTAATTATAAGCATGTGTTTGATAGATCCTGAAACTTACTTCTTGATGCAAAGCATTTCGAACTGGTTGCACCGCAGGACATGAATGGGAAAACTGTTAAATAAGCGCAACCAATTTCCATTTGTTGATGACACGTTTACACACACACACACACAGAGAGAGATACATAAATAAATGCATAAATACACTTACACATGAGCGGGCATTATGCATGAACGTGTCCTTTGCCAGCGTTGCTAATTCCCTAGCTGCAAAAGAGAGAGACCCAAATTTAATGCGAATTAATTTCCATTTTTTTTTTTCTCTCAAACAAACGTGACCGGTTTCTGAGCTCTAAGCTCGAGGAATATGTGTGTCACGGTCAGGCCATGACAAATCGAGGCGCGTGAGCAAATGAATCTCATCCAGCTTCGAAACCCAGTTTTTCCACAGCTAACAATAGCACAGCGGGCTGTTGAATAGGAAAATGCATTTAAACCGATTGTCGGATTTATTACGCAAAATTTCATTTATTTTATTTTTGTTCTGTTTTTGCCACAACTACAAAGAGAGAGAGAGAGAAAGAGAGAGGGTGAGGCCCTTCTGGGTTGATGTGTTGAGAGTCTCGCATTTAAAACGAAATAAATTTATATTAACAAACGGTTTGTGCGACGAACGCGTTTGGCTAAAAGCGCTGCATGAATTAACAGCACGCGATTCAGCCAACGGCCTGTCACTAATTACCCCTCACCCCCTTTTCTGCTTTGCGGGCAGGTGCAACAAATGCTGCAGCCGCCTGATTAAGTTGCCCCTTTCTCGCCGATCCAAGAGCAGAACGCTACGCTCAATAGCTTGCACTTGGACATGGACTTGAACGGAATCGCGAGCGGCTCGCGCGCGTGTGCTTTACTCGGTCTTAACTGGAATAATATTCGTGTGTGCATCGCTTCCGTGCGCCAGCTGCAATTTGTGGCTCATTGCAGCAAAGAGAACAAAAGCAGCCGGCACGTCGATGGGTTGATCAACAAAAAAAAATTAGGATAAGTCAACGTAACGAATACGCAAATACACTTATACACATTGCCCAGAACAGCAGCTTAGACGTAGCTAGAAAGTTTTGATAAAAAGTAATCTCATTTAACTAACTGAAAGCATTTTATGGTCTTCTAAGAAGTATTCAAATGTTATCAATAATCAAAGTTATCTTTCTAGTAAGAGTATAAAAATGTCACAAACCCTTTGATATAGTTGTGTTGTCCACATTGAGACACTTTTTTTTAAGCCGTTGATACAATTTCATAAAAAACAAAAAACTCAGAGAGACAGCATTTAAAAGGCCAAGCGAGGCGTTTTACCGGCAATTATCGCGCTGATGGGCAGCAAGAGTTGTTGGCTTTTACGAGCGGTAGAAAGGGGAGGGAAGAGGGGAAGGTGTACTATACTTTAGCGTCCATGCGCTATCAAGCGGCTCGAGCCTCGCCAGCGATTCAGGTTCATTATTAACCACAGCAACAAAAACAAAATTGGTAAAAACACAAAAAAAAAAAACGAATTGAAGGCTTCAGTTTTTGGTTTCGGTATCGGTTTTGGTTTTTTTGGGTTGAAGATTCGGTTGCATGCCCCCGTCGTGCTTGCAACCTGTTGTCTGGGCTCGCGTGTTGTAATTGCCCTCCCAAAAGCACAAAAAAAAAACCAAATGTCTGCAGCATCTGGTGGCGGCAACGCCAGTTTATCGCTCTTTGCTGTTTACCTCATTCTCGTTTCAGCTACAGCTTCTGCCCCATCCCTTCCTCTCACCCCACCCATGCCTACCACATCGATACTCCACTTGAACCGCAGTGTCAATAATCGACAGCTGCCTCGGCATTTTGTATATATATATATATATTTCGGCGATCCATTCCTGCCTCCCCCTTTTACATAACTTTGTCCCTTTGGGGCCAAGCTGCTGCTGCTGCTGCTGCTGCTGCCACACCTGCCTCCAACTCCAACTGCTCCCTGCTCCCTGGCGGCAATTGAGAACCGCACGTTTTTCACATTTTACCGCCGTCAATTTTGGTGAATGCAGCTTTCAATTAGCCGCCTGCTTCTTGTAATGAATGCCGACAACGTTGGAGCTTCAAGTGACGACTTGTCGAGCCTTCAGGATCAACAGGCGGAGAGGCAAGTGGGCTGGCGCAAGCACGTGCCACATGGGGTACCACCACAGCAGCATGCGCCTCGGCGGCCTTAAGCCAAGCAATTTACCAGAGATTGACAGCATAATCCATCATTGGCAGCCGGCGGCAAACGAATGATTTACTTTCCCTCTCTCCCTCTTCCGAGCTGTCCCTTTTTGGAGGGGCAAGCTTTGTGCCCGGTAATCTTGTAACTGGTAGCTGGAGTTTTCACAACACAACTGGTCAACAACAGGTGCATATGATATTTATGGCAGCTACGCCACGAGGTGGCCCATAAAATAACAACAACAAAAAATGCTTGTTAATTGATGTCGATGTGGATAGGACGAGACGAGTTAACCGAAGGCAACAGGATTGCGATTGGAGCAGCATAGGTTCAAAAGTGAAACTACTGAAGGAGCAGTTCCGTTATGAAGTAATAAGTTCCGACTACTACAACAAAGCTACCAAAACACTTAGTATTAAAACTTTCCTATCGATAGAAACCACCCAAAGGAAGCAGGAAATCTTCTTAGTTAAGTCCCCCTTCAACTTTAGTCAACTTCATTTAACGGCAGTCAAAAGGAAAAAAGCAAATTTAAACTAAAAATCCATTTAAATAATATTAAAACTCACTTTATTCATTAAAAATTATTATTTAATCCACTTCAACAGCCATATTCCAGTGAAACTGAAACTGAAACTGAAGTTTGACCCTTTTTTCCTCCGCTCCTTTAATAGGGAAAACTATTTAAATTTCATTTGAAAATTTCACTCTGCAATATTTGCACAAAGCCGTAATTAAAAATTTTGTTGAAAGCCAACAGAAGCAGGGGAATAACTTCATCCTGATAGGGTATCCATTACCACGGTCAACAGTGTCGCGAAAGGATCACGCCGTAAGCGCAAATTAAAATTAAATTACAAACCTCACTGAACGGAACGTTACGCAAGGGGGTAACAAAAGATTTGGAAACCCTCTGGAACAGTGTTCGCTGGCCACTTGGAGCGCAGGTTTGCCCAGTGAGCAAATAGTGGCAACATATTGAGTTTCAAGTGCAACACAAATGCAATTTGGGAGGCCAGCAGACACTCGCCAGACAGCGTTAAAGGGTGACAGCCGGTTTAAGGGTTGGATTTGGATGCCACACAAGTGCCAAGGCAACAACATTTGGATGTGGCTTAAGGTACACACAACGAATATATTCCAGTTAGCTTGAGTTGGTAAAAACAATCTTTCAAATTGGGCAGACAGCTTCCGTTTTCTGGTCAAAATGAAAGAGGGCGAAGGAAAAAGTTTGCTCGCTGTTGGAGAACTTTTGTAATAAAATGTTCATTAGTGCATCAACTCCTGCTGAGCTGCCGCAACACCCACTAAACCCCTCACACCATGTGTGGCAAATGAATTGCAGTTTTAATGTGTTGCCAGCACTTTAACTAACTGGAAATCAGTTTTTTTTTTCCCCCACAGCCGTTGAGTGCTGACCCAGAGTTGAGCAGATTTCGCAATGCGGTCAAACTTTTGAACCCTTCGCGTAATTAAAACCAAAGCATCCTAAAGTGGACAAGTGCCACGCCCCCCCTTCCCAGTCCACCCTAAACTGATTAGCGCAACGACTGGACCAGAGCGCAAGCGGAAAGCGAATGGACAACAACATTATAACTCGGTTGCACAGCGACTGTTCCCATTTTATTAATATGTTGTGGCTTCTGTCAACATTGTTGCAAGCATGCAAGCCAAGTTGCAACGATAAAAATAAGTTACTTTGATCAATGAATAGTGCAAAGTAATGAAACGCTAGCACTTTGCTTGCACAAAAGCCAAATCAGTTTAACAAAGTTTAAGGTTTAAGGGATTATTTAAATTCTTTTTTTTCTATCTAAAACAATAAAAATGCCTTAAATAAAAGCTACAATAAATATTTTCTCAATTTATTTTAAATAGTTCTTATATTTATTTTGATTTAAGCTCTATTTTTCTGGCTTTTTTTGGGTTTTTAGCTGTAAAATATTTTATCTCCATTTGCGATGCTCGACTTGCTTTTTGACCAAGGTAGCGGAAGAGGAAAAAGGAATCCATTGCACATGACTGAGTTAAATGCTGCTCCACATCGCATTCAAGTTGAAGTAATTTGTTAATGGTATACAAAAGTTTTTGTTTTTTTTTAGTGTTTTTGATTAGTTTGTGCAGTGAACACACGGCTAAAAGTAAAATGCCAAAAAAAAAAAAACACAATGCTCAAAATCGATGCAGTTGAAACTTATTTGAAAAGCAAATTGAAAGCAGCTGCAGCAGCTTCTGGCCACAAGAATAGTTTTGGTCGCGACGACAGTCAATTGTAAATGGAAATTGGAAAAACTGATTGAGATGCTGCCAATGCGAGTGGGCCAAATAATGAGACTGTCCGAAACACAAAACAGCTAACAGAACTGCTGCTGACAAGGACAAGTCTTCAAATTTATCTATTGGATTATGCTGCCCTACTATGGGACATCATTATGGCCAATAAATTGGAAAATTTATTGTTACTCACAGTTAGCCAGGAAGAGGCAATGAGCAAAAGAAGAAGAAAGACTCAATATGCATAATAATAATAATAAGAATAAAAATGTCAATCAATGAACTGCAACGGCAATTGACCCAACTGACCCAAGCGTCTATAATTGAACATAAACATTGCATTCAAGCCGTGTAATTGTTTCAGCCTGAATCGAATAGTTCTACTCTCTTAAGCAGGACATTTGTATGCCAAGCAAGAGAGAACCTTAAGCCAAAAGACAACTATTGCTATTCATTTGCAGTTCTGTTGATTCAAGCACTTTTGGGCCAAAGGACGCAGCATGTGAAAAGTCATAGAAACTCTAAGAATAAACAAATCTTTATTGAAATATATATATATTCTTTGCTCTGACTACGTAAATGGCAATCGGAGCAAGTAAATAAACAGAGTTAAAAGGAAGAAATGCTACAGGATAAGCTAGACTCAGATCAACAAAGCGTTATTGATAGTTGTTTGAGGAGCAGCAGGAAAAAATAAAGGATATGATTAGAGCCATGGGAATAGTTTGCGAAACAAGCAAAATTAAAATAGATACTTTTAGTATAGGCTCTAAACCCATTTGCAGCACTTTCCGGGAAACGGTTTTCTATGACGCGCCCCGACTTGTGCAGGACATTGAGGTGGGATAGTGTGGGAAAACACACACACACATAGAGGGTGAGAACTTTTTGGGACAAGTGCAGTAGAAAAAGTCAAAGTCGCGATTTTCCAATGAAAATCCGCAATGCCAGGGTGGGAAGCAAGGACACCGACTTCGATGGGAAACGAATAACAAGTGCGGAAATTCCTGACTCTGCACACATGTGGCATGCACATGTTTATGCCACACAAACAGGAATTTCCCCGCGACCTGGTTCGGGAGTTTGGCAAGTTGACCAGTATCAAAGTTACCTGTGACTGTGAAGCTGCTGGTGCTGCTGCTGTGACAGTGACCGTGACTGTGACAATGCCTTAAGTATTGGCGTCCCCTACGTGCCTGGGACATGACTCCCCGAGCGGGTCGAGGAAAACGTGGGAAAAAAGGATTTACGATGCTGATGATGATGACGTGCCTGGTCACGGTCATGGTCACTACCCACAAGTGTGTGTGTGTTAGTGTGTGTGTGTGTGTGCGGGCTTACCTGTTGCATGTTGCACATGTTGAAAAGTCATCATAAATCACAATGCACTCTAGCTTCAGATGAGCTGTGCGTGTGTTTAAGTGTGATTTTATATAAAACTGTTCTTAAACATTTTCACTTTTCATGCAGCATGCAAGATTTTACTTCCTTGTTCTTCTTCTTCTTCTTATTTGTCTGTATATGTGGTGTGTTTGTCTTATCTATAAAATCTGTGTAAATTCCCAGCTTATCATGCAAAACACGTAGACACGTACTAGTTGTCCTACAACTGATCCTGTTGCATGCTACTCCTTTTGTGCAACATTTCGTTGCCTTTTCCCGCGAACTGCATTTCACAACCTTTTCCCTTTTCTCTAGTCTGCGGCTTAGTCTGCCTCCGGATCACGCTTTGAGGCACAGTCCCCATAATAATTTGTATAAAGAAACCGATTGGCAGTAGGAGAAGGAGTTGTTTTCCACTACTCTTTATTGATTTGCAGTCCCAAAGGCACGCTTCAAAGCGTTTCTCGATTTATGTACTTTCCCTAGAATTTCAAAAGTGCAAACATTTCATCACAAAAGAGATCTTTTTGCGGTAGGTTTAGTCAGTGAGATTGGCAATGCCGTTGATGAATCATACCGTTATACTCAATACAACAACTACAACGACAGCTTTTACGGCATTGCCAAATGATTAACTAATCGCATATTACGCATATTTGAGTACATTCAATCAAGGTAAATGTACAAAATGCTAAACGGATATACATGTGAATGAATGAATATAGAGTAAATGGAAACGGCAGCGCAGTTATTTTTATACGCATTTGTGTTGGCATGAATGGGTAACAATGGAATGTGCGGCATAAGAAGTTTGTATTGCTATTGACGGCTGCAAATGGAATTCAAGTTTAAAAGACCGGATTTGTCTTGAGCAGACATGTTGCAGACCATCGATATGCGACTCTTATACACTAACGCTCACGAGCCATGCAAAAAACGAAAACACAACATGTTTGAGGTACAACTTGTTGCAAAGCAGTTCACTCTGCTCTCTCAATCTTTGCGTTCGCTCTGTGTTTTATTTTTACTTAAATAGTTTAATGTAGCCTAGAATGATTAAACTATTTAATTTCAATTATCAATATCTACTAAATAACATAAATGCAATTGCCTTGCAGCCGGCTATGTTGGCTCGAACATGTTGTGACAAACTCGCTCTCTCTTGCTCTGTTGGCTCACCTGCCTGGTTCGATGGCAACCCACCCCCATACGCTTGCGGCGTATGTGAGTTGCGCGGCCAGCTATTTAAAGAGTGGCACTTGCTTGGAGCTGCTTTAGTTGCGTGCGAGACGTGAATGCAAGAGCATCGTCCAAGAACAAATAAGATACAACAATTTATTCACGATTTACGTTTCACTTGCGTTCGAGAATCAACGTAAAAATTCGTCACAAACAGCAAAACAACCAAAAAAAGATTCGCTCAAAGTTTTTAAAAGTGCGTGTGAAACAACAACATAGAAAAGAAAATAAATATGATGAAAGAAAATTCAACATGAATTTTATGAGCATTAAAACAAAGTTCAAAATTATTATCAATTGTGGCAAGCAGCAGTGAAATATAAAGTGAAAAGCTATAATTATAACAAACGAACTAACTCAAGCAGCACTTGGATTAAAAAGCGACGAACCCTCAAAACAAAACCAATTTTTTGTTTTTGGATACCAAAAATATCAACATAAAAAAATATATATATAAAGGTAAGACAGCAACAATATTGACCTTAATGAGTAGAAATTGCAGTAGAAATTGTCACAGAGTAGCAGTAGCAGCAGCAGAAGAAGAAGAGAAATACAAAAACGCTGCAAGAGGGACTCTTAATGAGTTTGTTCAACTTAACAGACTGTTGTAGTTACGTTTTTTTTTACTTTTAATGTTTTTATTAGGGGTGGTAGCAAAAACAAAATGCCAACATGAATGCAATTACACATGCGTGTGTATGTGTGTGTTTGTTGCACCGCCGCAAAGTGCAAACTGCAATTTGTGGCAGGGGTCATGTGAAACTATTTTTGAGTTTGAAGTTTGTGTTTGAGTTCGAGTTACATTTCATATTATATTGCCCATAGACGTGCAAATCATACGCAACATGTCTGCTGTCCGCTGTCCGTTGTCTGCAGTCGGCAGTCTGCAGTCAGTAGTTCTGCAGTCAGCAAGTCTGAGTGTGTGTTAATTGGCAAACGTGCAACACGCAAGCAAGCAGGCAAGCAAGCGAGCAGAGCAACAATAACTATTTTTTTTCTTCATGCTCTTTGCTTATTTAGTGCAGCTTGCGCAAAATGTAAATTCCGCTTTGAAAATTTAATAAATTAATTAATTAATCAGCAGCGGCGCCGATTTCGTGCCATATTGAAATGCCGCCCCCCCACACACACATACACACAAAAACACTCACAAGAACTAACCAAAAAAATAAAACATACGGCCCCCGCTTGCTGCTAGGCAACCAAGCAAGACAACAACAAACAAATTTATACGTACATACAAGCACAGTTAGACGTGCGCTTCGAGCGCCTCTCCCACACAAACATAATTACAACAACAAAACATAAAAAAATGAATATGAGTGAGCGAACCGAGTAAATGAGTGAGTGCGTGCAGTACTTGCACAAGAGACAAGCTTTGAGTGCGACTTAAAGTCGAACCAAAGCTTCTGTCTCTGTGTGTGTTGTTGATTGTGTGGGTGGGAGGAAGCGAGCATTGCGCAGCTTATGCATGTATGTGTGTGTTCGCTTATTGTGCAATGAAAAATGTTAAAATTTGAAACTTTTGCCTATTGTTGAGCGACTTAAAACAGAATTTAAGTCAATTTAGGCGTGCAAATGTAAGCACAATACAAAGATTTCTTTTTTTTCTCTTTCTCTCACTGTCTGTTTTGTTGGTTTTTGTGCAGCTTACAAAAATGTCATTAGTGATTTGTTTGGTAATTGAAACGAATGCGATTAACATAATTTGAAAATTTGCTGTTATTAGCTGATTGGTTTGTTGGCCCATTAGTCAAACGGCCTTCCAACACACAACAACAGCAACAATAACGCGAAACTGCAGTTAATTTAAAAGCCATTTAGTTATGTCAACAACTTAAACACAAACTTTTTTTCTTCTCAAATCACAACTTGGAAGCATATTACATGAGACGTATTTGCTGCCCCACCTACCAGCCAATGGCAAAAGTTCCGTTAAACAAGGCATAAGTAGAAGAAGAACACAGATAACTTACACAGAGCGAGCGAGAGGGAAGATTAAGAGAAAATGACGTCGCCTTTTTTTTTGATGTGCGCCTTTGCTGGCTAATTTTAGTTTTGTGAAACCACCCCCCTAAGGAGTGTTAGTGCGGGTCGAGGGGTATACTTGCAGGCTGTAGAGAGACTATCAAATTTTATGGCTCCCTTTTTGCCCCGACCGTGCGGAGATGTTACTGCTGACCTACATACAAACAAACATAGCAAATATACAAACAGACAAGAGGAAGCGTGGGTGGGGGCTGAGGGGAGGGATGGATTACGTCCGCCTAGGAATGCAAGAGTCGCAAGTTCTACGAGCGATAAACAAAATGCCAGCGCAAAGGAACAAGAAGAAGCTTTAAGTTTTCTTGTAATTGATGTTCTTGTTGTTGGCCCCTTTTTTTTCTTTTGTGTTTTGTTTTGTAGCTGTTGTTGTTTTTGTCTGTTTTATGAATAATTTATGCACTTAATTGATTTTTGTTTATTGTGCGTTGTGCAGTTAATTAATTATAAACTTTGCTTTTTTCGTTGCAGCAATAAGAAGAGAAAAAGACGTTCGTTTTATTATTTTTGGTTTTCTGTTTGTTAAGTTACAAAAATGGAAGCGAGAAGAACAACAACAACAACAATAAGTGCACAGAAACCGCACACAAAGCTGCAACTGGAAGCGGATGCAACAACAAAAACAACAGAGGCTGAGGAAGAAGAGATCACAAATACAATAAAACAAACAAAAACGGCAACAGCGGCAACCATCATTGACATTCCAGCGACTAGCTCCTTTGTTCGCTCCTGCTCATCTTCATCCTCCTCATCATCGTCGTCATATGACACGGATTGCAGCACGGCAAGCAGCACCTGCTGCACCCGGCAAGGCGAACACATTTACATGCAGCGCGACACGCTCCACAAAATGACAGCGTCAACGGCAGCAACATCAACATTAACGACAGCAGCACCAGCAACAGCAACAGAAGCAACAACAACAACAGTAACAAATGCTGGCTGCAATCTGGCTGCGTTGGATTCAGATGATGTGACAATGCTTAAGTTTGAGCATCGCAAACATTGGCCATGGTTCATATTGATGATCTCTGTCATTGAGGTGAGTAACATTATTCCCCACCCTAGTATTGCCTACTTAACAAAAAGTGTTGTTTAAATTCAGTGGCAACGATTTAAATTCGTACGCCACACTTGCCAATTATAACTAGACAACTCTGCTTGTGTTTCGTTACCGTTTGTCTCCGGCAGCAGCAGCTGCCGTTTATACATAGTTAATGGGATTTTAGTAGTTTTGATAATTTATTATTATTATTGAATCAAAGAACCGCAAAATGCAATTAAATTTGTTCAAGAACTTTACAAATTCTCAACTTCCAACTAAAAGCTATAAAATTGCTGCTTTCTTTTGCGCATTCTTACACTAAACACACACACACACATACATACAGCCATAGACGTACAGAGAAAAATGTTGAGAAGTTTTTCTTTATTTTTTTGCCGTCTCTGGCTGCCTGCCTGGCGCCCCCAAAATCGATTGTAAACAAGCTACAACAGCAACAACAATAACACAAGCATAATAAAAACCAAAAGCAGACACGAATAAAAGAGTAAAGTATGAGAGAGAGGGAGAGAGAGAGAAAGCAAAGTTTCAGCGAATGCCAAAATAAAGTTGGCAGGACTATAAGCAGCACTCCTTTATGCAGGCCCGTCTGCAAGTGTAGCTATGTATATGTATATGTATATGTATGTGTGTGTGTGCGTGTATTTTGCTACTTCTCTATTTGGAACACATGAATTCAAACGTCGCGTGCTGCGACAGCAAAAACAACAACAGCATAAATCACAACAACAACCCCCAAAAAGTTCCCCTTGCAATTTTGCCGACTTTAACTAATGTATCATGTTATATTTTTTCTCGGTTCGTCTTGCAGATTGCAATCTTTGCCTATGACCGTTACACAATGCCCGCACAGAACTTTGGCTTGCCAGTGCCCATACCCAGCGATTCAGTGCTGGTCTATCGACCTGATCGCCGTCTACAAGTCTGGCGCTTCTTCAGCTATATGTTCCTACATGCGAACTGGTTCCATTTGGGCTTCAACATCATCATCCAGCTGTTCTTTGGCATTCCGCTGGAGGTAATGCATGGCACAGCGCGCATTGGTGTCATCTACTTGGCGGGCGTCTTTGCCGGCAGCCTAGGCACCAGCGTTGTCGACTCCGAGGTGTTTCTGGTCGGTGCCAGTGGCGGTGTTTATGCTCTGCTAGCAGCACATTTGGCTAACATCACATTGAACTATGCACACATGAAATCAGCATCCACCCAGCTGGGCTCTGTGGTCATCTTTGGTAAGTTAACAGCGTAACCTGGTTCTTAAGTAATCATAAACTAACCTCAAATCTTCCCATTCTTTGCTCTATGCTTACAGTATCTTGTGATTTGGGCTATGCTCTGTATACACAATACTTTGATGGAGCCTCCACACCTGCTTTTGCCAAGGGACCGCAGGTCTCCTACATTGCACATTTAACGGGCGCGCTGGCGGGTCTGACAATTGGCTTTTTAGTGTTGAAAAATTTCGGTCATCGTGAATACGAACAGCTGATTTGGTGGCTGGCGCTGGGCGTCTATTGTGCATTCACCGTGTTCGCGATTGTCTTCAATCTGATCAACACTGTCACCGCACAGCTGATGGAGGAGCAGGGCGAGGTGATTACACAACATTTGCTGCACGACTTGGGCGTTTCCTAAGCAACAAAAGCAAAACACTACAAAACCCAGGAGAGATACATAGACAGATAGTAAAAAAAAAAACAAAGCACAGAAAACAATTTAATATGAGATTTTAGTTTAAAACTAAATTCAATATTCGTTCGGCTTTACTTTTCGTTCCGTTCCGTTTCGTTATTGTAGTAAGCGCGTTTCATTTCCAACATTTCACGCACACAACAACAACAACCGAAAAGAGCAGAACAACAACAACCAAAACCAAATCACTCAAAAAAACAAAAATGAAAAAAGTTTTGAAGTACGGGCCGAAACGTGTAAACAAATGTTGTGATAGAACCAAAGACTGAATTTATTTTGCGTGTAAAACAAAAAAACCCATCCCCACCCACCCTCGATTAAAAAAGAAAATTTCCCCCTAAGAAAAAAAGCAGGAAAAACACTGAAGATAAAAAAAAAGAAACTCTCGCTATGATTTCCCTAAACAATCAATGTTTATAGTTAATTTTTTATCGTGTTTTTTTCTTCTGTTTCTTCCTCTTTATATATTACGTATTTATTGGCAACGTTTAGTTTGAATAAAATTTAACTTATTAATAGGATTCGCGATAAAACCCTCATGAATTTGATCAGATAAACGTAAAAAAAACCTATTTTTTGTTTATAATAATATAGACTATTAAATTATTTAAATAAATAAACACACACTAGATATATGTAAAAAAAAAAGAAAAATGAAATTGTAAATAATATTAAGTCGCACACTAGTCAAAAAGCAAAAAAAAAACCACAGCAAACAATAATTAAATTAAATTAAACTAAATCCACTTAAATGCGTTCAAAATCCACAAATATTTATTAATCCCTCACCCTGCTCCATGCCCTCCCCAAGCAAAAGTAACAAAAAACAAACCAAAAAGCCAAAGATAAATAATCTTAATAATTATTAAACTATAAATAAAATGCAAGCATTTTTGTATAATAACAACAACAAAATCAATAAATACACAGAACAGTTAGTTAGTTCATGACATATTAATAATAATACTAACTTAATATACATTCACTTGAAATCAAGAGTTAATCTAGCGTAAAACTCAGCAAAGCGTAAGCCAAAAAACGAAATAAAGAAAAAATGCCCCAAACAAAAAATACATATAGAAAATATATATATATATAAAAGCTAAGCTAAACAAGAAAATAATAGTTGTGACCCCCCCGCCCCCTTCGCCACCACCCCGTTTCCCCACACATATGTGACACATAAATGTGTCAAGAACAAGACAAAAAACAATGAAACATAGCAATGAAAAAAACAAAAAATAAATGTCTAAATTATAAATGAATTTCAATTATGCGTTTTATTTCCATGGGGTAAAACAAAACTTTACAATTAACAGCTTAATGGATAATCTTTTAAGGAGTTTTGTTTTTGACAATATCAAAAATCAATTAACTAAAGGAAGACATTTTAAGGTAAGTAAAGCAGCTTAAAATAAAGGGTTTACCTTTTTTTTAATATTGTAATTACAATTCTAAGCAATATTAAGAAAAGAAAAAATTTTATTATTTAACTTTTCCTAAAACTAACTAACATTAAAGAACATTTAAGCTTTCTCTGTCATATATTAAATTTTCATCTTTTTTAGCGATTTAATCTTACGAATTTTAAGCTAATCTTAGATTTGACTTTCGATTTGCATCCAATTTGAAAATGTCAAAATGAATTTCTCATTCTTATCTTTGGCTTATTGCACTTGCAACACAGATTTGTATGTAATGTTTGTGCAACTTGATTGCATATTGATTGAATATTCAAAACATTATCCATTCTGCATAATCAAAGAGGCGAAAAACGATTTGTGCATTTGAAATGCAGCATTTACTGCAGCTGGTTAGCATTTATAATTAGGCGACACTTGAATGCATTTAGCTAATTATTTCTGCATATCTGCAACAGATCATAGTAAATAATATAAACACACACACACACACACTAACAAATAGTTATGTTATGAAGTTGAGAGTTTTGGGGATTTGTGGTATTTGTCATTGTCGAAATCAGTCAAGCGGTAGGAAGAAGTGGGTGGAAATGGGAGGGCGGGCTGGATAACACAGCTCGTTAGTCCTTGCCACCGCCTTATGCTACAAGCCAAGATTTATATCTGTGTGTTAGTGTGTGTCTGTGTGTGTGTGTGCTTGGAGTCAAGACAGAAGAAGCTGATGCCGTCGACAAGCCATCAAATTGAAATTCAAGCAAAATGTCAACAACAGTTCACACAGAGAGAGAGAGAGAGAGAGAAAAGAAAGAAACGCGAGCAACGGGCGTCGTTCAACAAGCCCACCCGTTGCACCACTCCCCTCTCTCTATCTCTCCTTGCTCTCAGACTTGTTTTTCTGCGAATGGCAGGTGCAACTCAATCAACGCCGCCGAAAGGCAAACTGCGATTGCGATTGCGATTGTTGCAACTGGTCGTCTGTTTATCAACTGTTCAACTGTTCAACTGGTCAAAGTCAGCGGGCAGCCTCGAAACGTACCACCTGCCCCAAAAGCAACGCGACGTATTTGGTCCAAAGGTGAAGCAGACATCGAGTGGCTGAACTGAGGAAGCTGCTGCCTGTTAGAGCCTGGACTGCCTTAAGTGCGGATCAAAGATCAACGTTCGTTTGTAAAAGGGCCATAACCAAGAGCGTGGGGCCATTGATCAAGTGTTTGGCCAAAAGGGGATCAATATTTTCACAGATCTAACGAATACATGGCATAAACAAAATAAAGTTGCATCTTCACGCAATCGCATCTTACTAAAGATACTCGATGAGTTGAGAAAAGCCTTAACTTAAAGCCCTTTTGCTATTACTTAATAGGAGAGTCGAAGCTTTTACCTAGGGGGATATTATTAACATAATACAGGGAAATTTATGGGAAATTCTTGTTCGACTGTTAAAGGCAACTCTTACAATGAAGAAGGACCACCTCTAAGCCAGGAAACACACACAGACACACACACACACACACATATAGTTATCATAAGTGGCTATAACAACTCCATAACCCAAGAACACATTTCATGTGACCCTGAATGGCAATTATCCCAAATAGCTGCTGCTGCTTCTGTTAATGTGCAAAGGGTAATATGTAAGGTAATGTTAGTAGCTCTAAAACATCCTTGTTGCTGTTGGCCAACAGCAATTGCACTCAATTAGTTGGCCATCAAACGGTTACGACTTTACCTGTGAGCAGCTTCTGTACATGCCTCACCATGGGGCGCTAATTGACAGCACTAAAGAGAGAGAGAGAGAGAGAGAGAGAGAATGAAAGTTTTATCTAAACACTAAACACAAATACATTTAAAAGAAAATCACTTAAAATTTTTACTCCATGGCAAGATGAGTTTAAGACGCAGTGCATCCGCACCGTTCATATAATGGCACAGCAAACGTTTCTCCCTTATAAAGCCAAGACTATCGTACAGACGCAGTGCACCCTTGTTGGACAGCTCCGTTTCCAATGCAATCTCATCCACCTGCTCCAATGCCATGGCCTCAATGGACTTCAATACCAGCGCCGTGCCAATGCCCAAGAGACGATACTTGGGCTCTACGGCCAGCATGGCTATATAGCCCTGCCGCTTATACGAACGCTGCTCCAGCTTGGACACTATGACGCCCACATAGCGTTCCCCGTGACGCGCAAACAGGCAAAGCTGTGGCCAATTGTACACAAAATAGCGATACGTATAGATGGAGTATGGTTCGGAGAGTGCGGTTTCTATCAGCTTCTGTATATGCTTCATTTCCGATTCATTGTTGAAAACCGTATAGGTTATGTCTATGGGTACAGTGGGTTTAACGTCCTTTGAATCGCCCATATTTGGGTTTCTGAAAACGTAGAAAATTTCGCCTTAAACTAGACGCAGATGAAATTGACTTTTAAATAACAAGCAAAATTAAAGTTTGATTCATATGAAAATTTGGGTAAAGCAAAACCTTAAACCTTATTTAAATGACCTTGTATATGAGGGTTTCATATCAGCAGTTGACATTCAGCTGACTCGAAATAACACAATTCATAACCCTGAGCTGTGGCAATTAAGCGGCACACCCTACACCCTTTGCCCTTCCCCCTCTTAAGCGTTGACAGCTCAACACGCACACAACACAACACACACACATACACACAAACACCTGGGATTTTGAGCATGTGAAAATGATGAAAATGTTTGCAACGACTTTGACATAACGCTAAATCCTTTGTTGTGTGGCCCACAGCAAGGAAAATATTTGTGTAATAAAAACAAGTTAGCGGGGAAATTTCTCCTTTTTTTCAGCCGAAAAAAGCTGTTAATATTACAAATCAAGTTTTTTCAATATTCAAAGTGCATAAAAAAGGGTTAAGAAAAAAAAAACGATTTAAAAATTGCACAGTTTACAGTTTGATGATTAAATTTTGTTGATTTAAAAAAAATATATTGATCGGCAGTTAAAAAATAGCTTTTTGTATGAAGTTTTGGTGTTTAAGTAACCTATTTTAGCTTTTTATTGCCCTTAAGCCGCAATATGATTTGTAAAAAGGTGGCAACACTGTCTACAGCATATGGGTAACCATTTACACCTTAAACTGGGGAGACAGCCGTGACTTAAATTGCCAGGCAACACGCACAGAAAGAGAGAGAGAGAGAGAGGGAGAGGTGATGTCGCGGAAGGCGCCTTCTGCATAAATGAAAACTAATTTTGTCTCTTACTTGTGTTTGTGTTGGCTGTGTGTGTGGTTTTTGGGTGGCTCATATGATTCGATGCGGTTGCCTGTGGGTTGAAAGACGCTATCCAAAGTTTTGATAAAGCCACAATGACCTCATATGGGGCAGGCAACTAAGCAGCTAAGCGACTTGACCAAATGGAACCTTGGATTGCAGCAAAGTGCCGGCGACGCCAAAAGGCAATTAACCTAAAAGGTCGTAACATAAAGGACACGAAATTCAATATGATGATGGCAGCAAATCCACACACACACACATAGATTCAACCCGCACTTTGATTTTGGTGTGCACCAAACTATTATTTTGCACAGCTTTTGTTTTTTGTTAACTACTCCTTGCAGATTTTGCATTGTTTGCAATTTTAGCCGGCGCCTTATTATTCCAACATTTATGTCGCATTTTCGTATAATTACTTTTGGCTCTGGCCACAAAAACGAGCGTTTAGCTGTTGCAAGTCCTTTGTTTAAGCTGGCGGGGTCAAGCGGCTCTTTTGGCACTGGCACTGAGAAGGCTTTTAATATTTCGCCATACTCCACTTGGTTTCTAAGCAATACTCTAACAATAGATATATTGGTTTCTCGGCAAAGCTAACAAGGCTGGCAACAAAACTGTTTTTGCAAAGGGTATTGAAAGTCGTTGCAACGCTTGCCACTTCTAGTCATTCAGGTCGCAACAATTAATTATAGCATAAGGGCACAAGGACTCTCTTGCAGGCAGGATACACTGCAGTGCCACAAGTACTTAATGAAGCGGCTACAAAAAAAAAAGAAAAAGAAAAACATTTGCCGCATGCCACAAAGAAATAAAATGTGCAACAAATTTCCATATTTACCCGTTCACCCGGCGCCAAGTGAGATAAATGCACGTATCCTGAAGCAGGCTACAGCCGAATGCCACCTTTTTGGTGTGTCCAATGTGGAGGACAGTTTATTAACTGCAAATGGCTTCGGGCGCACTTCAGTTGAGTTCCAGTTGCGTCTGCTGCAGATCTACATTCCTGGCCACAATATTTCAGTGGGCCTTATGACAGGTACAAGGAGACCTTTTTGATAAGCATGCATTGCGGACATGGACCGTGTCCACTGTCGCAGATAAACAGAACCAACTGTGAGTTGAAATCGTCGACGTCGTCGTCGTCGTCGCTGTCATCACACAGAAACAGAAACAAAAGCCAAAGATGCAGGTTGTTGTTGCTTGCTGAGACGCGTGGGACGCATACGTCTGAACTTTACAAGCGTCTCCTGGCAGTGGCATTGGCATTGGCATTGTTCGCCTCTTCGGTGGAATTCCTTGATACATGGAACGCGTGTGCATGAATATGTCAATGTAATGATCTGACTCGTTGTACTTTTGTATCGTTTGCTGCATTACATAAATATTAACTTGTACTTTTTATAAACATGTTTGCAAAACTTCAACCACACGAAGAAGAAGAACGAGTAAAACAACAAGAAGAAGCAGAAGAAGGCAGCAACATTCACCATAAGAACAAGCTCTACCCATTGCTACTTTTCAACTCGATATGATTTATTTACTGGCACTGATGTGTGTGTGTGTGTTAAAGCCTTGAAGCAGCAAACCGCTTTTAGAATTAGTCAATTAAAAACTAAGCCTGATTGCTTAGTTTAGCCCTTAAAACCATATACAAATTCCAGCCGCATAAATATAATTTGTTTATTATGTAACATTTAGATTAATGCTGTTCATAAAAAAACACCATTTATAATCGTTTCTAACCTGAGCACAGACAGCTGCTAATTAGAGCATACAGCAGCGAATCTAGCATTAATCAGCGTCAATTGAATCCTTTGTCCAAGCGCAAAATGTCAGCTTAATTTTTTGTCATTCTCTTTTGCTTACTATTTCTGCTGCCATTTTCAATTCCCTGCACAGAGTTCGGCCAGTAGTTTATTTGCTTATATCATTTTTGCCATTCTCCATTGGATTTGTTGCCTCTTCTTCTTCTCAATTCTCTTCTGTTTTTTCTTGTGTTTTTTTGTCAACGCTGTTTTCTGGCAACGCCTGACGAATGACTAACGGTGAAATATGCTCAAACAAACATAAATTCGTGTCCGCCGGGATTTGTTAACTGCAGGAGCGTGTCAATGCGAGCTGCGGATTGGGTAGTTGTTATTTTTGGCAAAGGAGTTGGATTTGGTTGGGTTTGTTTGAGTGAGACGTCAGAAGCATACGAAGCAAGAACAACAGAAAAAAAAACACAGTTTCACAGTAAAAAGCCAAGGTGCAATGCTTTGTTGACAGCCCAACTGTTGTAGGGTGGAGAAAGAGCGGATGAGTGGGTGGGCTTGGGAGTAGTTGGTTGGTTGGGTGGCTGACAGGTAGAGTTGTCCCAGGTGCGTGCACGAAACTGTCATGAAAATGTTACAGTTTTTCGCAATTCACTGTCAAAGCTACCACCGCCGCCCCCATTGACACGCAACAAAAAAGTGCCAAGGATTTTGGGTAAAGATGTATACAGATGTTAAGATCTTTTATGGCGGCTCAAAAGTTTTGAAAGCTTTGCGTGTGTTTAAATGTTATAAATATTTATGTGCATGCGTATATTTTTTTTATGACTCACCACCTAAAAGATTTTGAACACAAATTTACACTTAAAAAATCGTAGAAAAACTTTAAATATTTTGATTACTTTATTAGCTTTTTCTTCAAAATATGTACAAAATACAAATATATTTTCAGTTGGTGCTGTTTTAATTAACTATTTACTAAAGCTGGCAGTGATGATTTCTTTCATAAGGGCAGTTTTAGATGCGATTTAATTTTCAAAACCGTTTTCAGCTAATCAACTTTTAACCGATTTGAGGTAGAGTTACCGTTATTCATTGTATATTTAAGGCCTGCATTGGGACAATTTAGAATACATTGTTTTTAGAATGTCGGTTTAATTATATCTTTACACAAATCTTAGATATAAGAATCAAAAAAAGTTTTTTTTTTACTTTACAACTTAAGCATATAGAAAAATAGTCTTTCATTTGTGATTAGCAAATATCCCTTGAGCATCAAGTTGTATATATTGTGTAAATCTAATCAGTTCCGATTTCTTGTAAATATATAGATATATATAAATTTTCTTGTCGATTACAATTTCAATTTATCAAACTTTTGTACTCTTAAAACGAAGCGTGTACATATCGAAATTTGAAGCTACACTAAAACGAAATGCGTTAATAACGTATATAAAGAGACGATTGTCTATGCTGTACAAATATACAAGTATATATGTATATAGTATATATATCGAGTCCGTATACGTACGCGAACTTACAACAGAACTTTGAAACTATAAACTTATTCACTGTCCAATTGGGCAATATAAACAATAAACTAAATAACAAAAACTTCAACGAATCCAAAAAAAAAAAAAAAAAACATAAGTAAATAAATAAACAAAAACTCATATCAATAATCATCCTTGGGCGTACAGCTTCCTGTTATACTTGGAAGTCATTGAAGTATGTCTCGGTGACGCGAATCTTCTCCACGCGCATATTAAACAAGGTCATACTGTGGAGCACATTGAAGGCGACGGCAAAGACAACGAGAGCCGTATATGTGCCTAGAGCTATCCACCAGAGCAGTTGTTCGTGCAACTTCTGCTCAAAGTTCTTGAGCACCAACAGACCAATAGTTAGACCTGCCACAGCGCCAGCCAAATGTGCCACATACGAGACGGCTGCTGAGCTGGCGCCTACCTGACCAGGCAACGAATCCTCGCCAGCGTAGCGTGCGTAAATCGCAAACCCAAAATCAAAAGATGCTGCAAGCAATACATACTTAAGCAATAGAAAAACAATTTAGCTGGAGTAAACCTTACCAAAGATGAGTATAAATGCTAGACGCAGGACACCGTAGCGCATCTGGTGGTAGTTAAGCAGCACATTGGCCAGATGTGCTGCAAGCAAGGCATAAACGCCGCCACTGGCGCCCACAAGAAACACCTCGGGATCAAAGATGCTGGTGCCCAACGATCCAGCCAGCACACCCGAGAAATAAATGCAGGCAATACGCGACGAGCCATGCACCATCTCTAGCGGCAAGCCAAAGAGCAGCTGAACAGCCACATTGAAGCCCAGATGAAACCAGCCGGCATGCAGCACCATATATAGCACAAATCGCCAGATCTCATGGCGTTTATCTGGTCGATAAATGAACATGGAATCGGTGGGTATTGGACCCGATGGCGCCGCCTCACCCAACGCCAGCGTATGATATACAAAAAAGCCCAGCTATTACATGCGAAACGCTATTAGTATTCAAGAGTATGTAATCTAGCAAGATTAACGCACCTCTATGATTGTGACCAGTATGATAAACAACGGTGGTGGACAGCATGTATAACGATCTGCATAGTATTTGCGATCACGCTCCTCTGGCAGCACCTCCACGGCCACCGCATGCACCATCTTCCTAAAGAGCGGCGGCTCACTGAGCACCAACTGAAAATCGTTCTCGGAGCAAACTTCACGATCCCGCTGATGCACGGCGCATTTGAAGCTGCGCGTTCGCTTGCCGCTCATCTGTAATAGAGAGATTCAATGAAAATACTTTTAAGATTAGCTTTACATATGGCTCAAACACTAAGTGGATCGCAATAAGCCTTGGTTAATCATCAACTCTTTCTCAATCTGTTCCCATATCTGTTGGTCAAATCAGCAAGAAACATTAATTTTAACCCCAAAACTAAACGAGCCGTAAAATTATGAAAATGAGTCTACGCGAAAAGAGTAAGCGAGCTACCGAAACAAGTTGAATTAATAGTTAGGATTGCAAAACAAAATAGTTTTTATTATGTAATTAAGATGTTCACAACGAGATGTCGGAGCTGGGCGAGAGCAATTAAGGCGCTCATAAAACATGATAAGAAAGAAAAAAAACAAATGAAGCTCTGCAAAAGGCGGAAAATGTGTATTGTATTTAATTAAAACTGAGACTGTGACAACAACCAGCTAGAAAATCCAAATGAAGCCTACGCGCAATTAAAATACACGATTATAAAAACTAGCAAAAAAAATAAAAATAAGTGACCGACTTGTAAATACCACAAACAAACGTCTCTAACAATTAGTGCACAAAGCAACCCCTCGTTTAAGAAATGCACAGGGTATAGAACAAACAAAGCAAAAACCATGCACAAATTAAGCTCGCAAGCGAAATGGCGAAAAAAAGAGAGGAAGGCGTATAAAATAGTTACTTCCGCTGGCAACCGCAAACAGCGCTGTTGTGGTCGCTTTGGGGTTCGTGGGAGGTAAAACAAGTGTCGCTTCCAGTTAGTCAGCCACGCGACTGTCTAATATTAGTAATTATCAAATTTGGTTTAATTGATGAATCGCCTGCGGGGCCATTAAGTTGCAATTGTACTCTCTTTATTACACTCCTACACAGCCGCATAAAAGGTGGCAACGCCACATACACGCACACACACTTGCATAGGCCAACAAACCACATTAAGCATGCAAGCAATCACAATTATAACGGCATTAATTTACTAGCTCATTGAATATTTCATTGTTAGAACATATCAAAGTAAATTATTCAATAAAAGCAATTGCTTGTTTCGTGTGTATTTGCGTACTTACGCAATGCACTTTTTGATTGGCGCGCTTTTCTTCTTTTGTGACTGCCGGTGGCACTGACACAAATCCCAAAGGCAATAATTATCTTATCACTTTGCACAGCTTGTTAACATAATGCACAATATTCATTATTAATACACAATTAACATATGTACACAAAACATTTAAACTAACAAGCGTGTCAAATTGACTGCGCCCGGCGCGCGATTCTTAAGTTTAGTGAACTTTGCTTTGATTTTAATATTTGCTGGTGCTGCCCACTTGCTGCCCACCCAGAGTTGTTTCGGCATTTACAGTTCATTCTTAATGTATTTTGCGACGCGTTGATTGAAAAATTCAAATAGGCACACATTTTACTTCCGATTTGCCGTTTTCTACGTATTAAATTGTTAGGTGCTGTTGAATGGTTTGGCCACGGCACAATGGAACACCCAAATGCATTGTGAATCTGTGATAAATCTGGTTTGACCAACAACATAACAAACAAGAGATCAAACGTTGAGGCGGCAACCAAATCGGGCCAATACCCGCTGCTGGAACATTTGGTAACAAATAATTGTTTATCATTTGTTTTGTGACGTTCACGACGGGGTGTGCGAATTACATTGAGCCCTCTCTGCGCGCTTTGCACACACGGTGTCCTTGCGGCTGAGCCTGATAATGACATTACCAAGCGGTCGCACCGCATGACCTCATGACGGCGGCAACCAGGTAAAATGCTATGAATATCCCCCCGATCGGCTTTTAACTGTATATATATATATGAACATAATTCTATTTTTTGCTTCATTCACAGTGCGACAACTCTGTAATATGTGTGCGTGTGTGGATATAAGCAGCGTTTTTAGGTCGCAAAACATAAAGCGACAAATTGACGCAAAACATTAAACACACTCCCCCCGCACACACCTTGTGCAGAGAGAGAAACAGAAAAAGGCAACATTATTCACGATATGGTCAACATTGGGACAGAGGAGCGACAGCAGCGTCGGCGGCGGCATCTCTTAGTAAGGAACACCTACGATAAAATTCCTTTGAATTACGTTGCTACATTTGTTTGCCAGTGCATATCTGTGTGTATGTTTGTGTGTGTGTGTGTTCTTGTTAGCCATGGGCTATGCGCAAAAAAGGACATCTTTGCCGACGACGAAAGTAGGAAACAAAAAAAACATGTCCATTATGCATTTTATGTGCCCTCATTCAGCGTGTTGACATTTTTATTCCATGCAGTTGAACAATATTATATACCAGTTTACTATAAGCGCATAATGGCTAACGAGCGGGCCAATAATCTAGATTTATTTGATTTACATATCGTGCATTCCTATAAGCATATGTCTGTCAAATCGAATGTGAGTTTCGTGTCAAATGTAACTTAAAATATCTTGTGTACTTATCTAACTGTCATTCTAATTGTTTTCCTAACATATGTCAACCATTTGTTTATTGTTTTTAGCGCTATCTTGAAGCCAGCAGCTTCTTTGTCTTAGAACTTTCATTCGTAATTGAATCATAATATTTTCACATGCAGCTAAAGTCAATTTTACATTGTTTGAACGGTCGAGTGTTTGCCCTGCAGGTGGAAAATTCTTTTCCACACAACTTAGGCAGCAATTGTTGTTTTAACTGTTGGATCGCCCGCCCAGCAAGCAATTTGGGTCTGGTCCAAATGATTTTTTGCTGTACGCATAATTACTGTACTTTTTCTTTCTTTCTTGTTTCTGTGTCTTTTGTCGGCCTCTTTGGCGTCTACTAATTATCACATTTTTACTCATTAAAGTCACATTTGCCTTATGCAGAACCTGACGCTGTCGAGGCTACTACTCCTGCTGCTTTGCTACAACAACGCTTTGGTGTAATTATAGGTCAAAACGTCGTCTCGTCCTTGCCCCCAAAAAGGTAATCAGCCTTTTAACCGTTTTGCTACTGCTGTCAGGCAAATGATGATGATGATAATTGATTAGCTCTGTTTTTTTTTCTTCTCTCTTTGTGCTACTGTTGACCCGAGAGCCAAAAACACTGATGAACCCAGGAGATGAGAGCTTGCCTGTTTGTACTTCTAGGCCAAGTCGTAAGCCAAGTTTCAGTTTGCATCTGATTATATGCAGAGCGCGTGCCGGATAAACAAACAAACAAAAGAGGAGCAGCTGAAGCAAATCGACCACTGATTTGGAGCGGAAGTTCGTTTGCACCTTTTTGCTGCAGTTGTTTCCTGTGTGCACAACAACAACTATAAACACACACACACACACACTCCCAACTGCATACATACATATATACATATACGCATGTCAAGACTTTGATTTGAGTTTGTTGGCTGGCTGGCTTTGACGTTTTGGCCTTTGACGCCGCCTCTTCTTTTGTATTGACTGGAGAGAATAAGAAAGAGAGAAAGAAAGGAGGACTTTCAAAAAGGTAGTCAAAAGCTATATATGCACGTTTATAGATTAAAGATTGCCCCGCTCACTTTTTGCGTTTGTACAATGCGAAAAATTGTAAAACGCGGCGCCTTGCAAGGATATTTGTATGTGTTATGTGCACATATGCAAAACCAAGGAGCAGCTGTCGTCGTTTGTGTTTGATTTGCGATTTGGATTGGGTTTGTGGAATCGAGTCTGGGCGGAAATGGAATGACACGCAACACACAAAGGCAAAGCCTGGCAGCCTGAAGCCACTCCACGTCATTGTTTGGCAGCTCGTCGCTTAAGATTGCCAAAATGGGAAATGGAAATGAAAGCAGCAAAAAACACACACACACATGCAAGTCCTTATTCCACTTAGCGCACGCATTGTTGGCAACTAGTCGAGCAGTGTATATGGGATTGCATGAAGGGGCGTGCCCCTAATAGCTAAAATTGAGAGCATGCCGCCTGCAAAGTCTTTGACTATGTTTGGCTAGTAATCGGATATCAGTGCCACTGACTAACAATCAAAAATTATTTGATATGTGCATATGTAGTTTTATATTCAACTATTTTTTTCTGTCTTTTATTTCAGAGTTTTCCGAACGACTGCACAACGGCTCTAATGTAATGCTTGCCTTCACCTTCCCCCCCTCTGTTTAACAATCGGGCGAGAGATCAGCTGCCTTCCCTGCTACTGCTATGGCTGGTGTTGTTGCAACAAGGTGCAAACATAGCTAGCGCGTGTCCTAAATGCGTTGGCAGCATTTGCTTTTTAACTACAGCGCACTTGATGTCTCTCATTACAACTAATGTTGTTATACTCTTGCCGGAAGGGTATACAAACATTTTGATTTTGGTTTGACAATCGAAAAGAAAATGCTTTTAATCTCCAGATAAATATTACTTTACTGAAATGGTTAGTTCCATAAAATATAGGATTGATTCTTATAACTCATTGTATTTATCATTATAGGCATCTCTTAGTCCAGCTCGTAAGGGTATGTAATCTTCAACGACTAGTAGATAGAAATTTCTTAAAATTTGTACATTTTTTTGGGCACAGGTTAATGATGCGCACTCCATAGCCGCGTCCGCGTGCGCTTCCGCCCAACTACAACGCAATGTCACAATTATGCGAGGCACTTGAGCTTGACACATTCGAATTGCAGGCAGGGTCATCATCAGAGTGGCATCTACAGCAACATCTCCACTTTGACATTGTACATTGACCTTTTGCAGTGACGACTCTGTCAAACATCGAGGGGAGCGCACTAAGATTGCTAGTTGTTGGTTTTAGTGCCATCATAAATGTCAGGTGTGCTGGCAATTTAAATTTATTCAACGTAATTAGTTGTGGCCATTAGAAAAGTTATAATTTGATTTGAGACTAATGAGCACGACACGAACCACAACTGGATTCCAAAACAATAGCAAAAGAGTAAATGGCTGAAGAGGATTAACATCGGTGGGTAAACAAAAATCGAAGACCTGCAGCATACTAAAAACAAATGCATAAGCGATTATTTTGAGAGACAGAACAACAGAGGCTGTTGCAGTAAAAGTAAAAATAGCGCGTGCTTGCTCACAGGACATCGAACAACCCCCCAAAAAGGGAACAACAACAAGGCGAATAAAGGGTTTTTCTTTTTGAAAATCGCTATCAGCACATTTCGTGACTATGGCAAAAAAAAATATTCCACACTAAAGTGAGCAGCATCTATCTGTGTGTGTGTGTATGTGTGTGTGTGTGCCATGGTTGCAGTTGGTGCTGTGCCAATTCGTGTTCACATCGTTATCCTTGCCCCGGTTGCACAACAATCAAAATAAACTGCTGCCAAATTGACCATTGACCAAACATCGTCAGCAGCCCAGCACAGACCCAGTAACAGTAACAGTCGCCTTTTTCTCACACCCAACCGGCAGCTCCCCTTTGGTGCAAGCCCTCCTCACTGCTGCCGCTGCTACTGTGGCATCCTTGGCATTGTCACGTCCTCAGCATGGGCCACAAGTCAAAACGAATGTTAGAGCGATCCAAGCAAAAGAAGATAAAAAAAAATTGAAAATACCTAAAAAAAAAAAAACGTGAATTTTTAGCTGGCAATTTTTGGCGTGCGGTAGATAATCGAGCGATTGTAGTTCTGGGTTAAATGGAAATGCACAAACGGTTTGTCAATGGCGGCCTTAAAGCAGCTTAACATTTTAAGGAAACTAAAGAACAGCAAAGGGTTTACCTAAACAAAACGAATTAGAATCAAGCTGACTAAAATAGAGTAAGTGGAATTACCTTTAAAAATAATTAAACTTAACTTTTTCCCTGACTTGCAGGTATAACAATCAACCGAAGGAAAAACTTCTTCACAATGCCAATTAATCCAAGTTAAAGTATAAATACCTGAACAATCGCTGGAAATATGATTAACGACTATGATCTCATGGAATACATTCACACCTTAAGGCCACTTACTTCAGTAGTATTTAACTGGAAATGAACAAAGGCGCAGCAGACTAAAGTGACCGTTTTTCATGCGATTTGCGATATTATTATTTTTATTGTGGAATAATGAAATCGCTAAGAGATTCCAATTCAATCTACGCATCGTTGTGGACAGCCATTTATGGTTTGGCATTGATTTAATACCGCGTCAAACGTTCCCAGCGCAAGAGAAAGAGAAAGAATGAGCGACGCTGCCTGACCAGATGATTCGCGTCCCCCGAGTGCAAGGCGCAAGGCATTTTGCACCTAGCAAACAAACAAACAAACGGTCCAAAGACTCGCTGATCTGATTCCGCCGCCTATCAGCGCATCAAATCAGCAAAGCAGACGCCACCAAGAGCACAACGTGAACGTGAACGTGAACTGAGACGGTCAATGTTTATTCAATAAACCCGATCGGCTGACTTTGTCGCCAGCTGGCAGCCAGTTGGACATTCCTGGTCTGGCTACCGGCTACCAGCTACCAGCCGGGCAGACATTCTCTGTCTCACTCTCCGCCCGCACCCGTTTCTTCTCATTCAATACAAGCCGCAGGAATTTCTTGGTGCGTGCTCGGCACAGGTTCAGCCTCAAGCTTCTGGCTGTCTGAGTTTTGAGCGGCTTTGGGGCTTTGGCGTCTGCCAGCTGCGCCGCCACGTCCACTGATTATGATAATGGAAGCAACTTGAGAGTTGAGAGACTTGCGATTCACCAATTGCTTTCGTTTATGATCGAATGGCTCGAATGGTAGCTCCGTTTGACTTTCTGATTAATGCAAGAATTCTTAACTCATTGTTGTTTTTTTTTCTTTCTGCTTTTTGCCTTTAGCCTGCAATTAAAAGCCATGTACCTTTGGATTGCCAGCTAAATGGCAAGTGTGCAAATCATTATATACACGATCATGCCAGAAATGTTGATGAGCTCTCAAAAGAAGTTCCTTGAGACATTGTGCGGATTCAATATCCTTTGGTTTGGGTGGTATTTTGACGTTTGCTCGATAATTGGTGTTTTCAGCCATTGGAATTGGTATTAAATCGTCATTTAAAATTCTTAATTAAATGTTTTTAAACGATTTTAAATACTTATAATTATGGAATGTATTTTTATTAACAACTATTTTTTCTCTTTTTATCTCTTAGAAAATGTGGATTTGTAGGAAACTATATGATCAGCATTTACCGAGAATTCTAAATCAAACTGTGATTAAAAGGCAATTGTTTTAATCTTCCCTCTGCTGCAGAGCATCAATGCTTCGTTCTTAACATAGACTCATTCGATTGTTGTTGTGGATTCCTGTGCTCAGCTGCATCTTGTACTGGTTCTGTATTGTCGCCTGCTGTGCCCGGCCAGATGCTAAGCCTGCTGACTGACGATCGACGGACAACAAGAGACAGCCGACAGCCTCGTGCCTACAGTTGTCATAACGTTCAACACGTTTGGCCCCTCGGCGGCGCCGCCAACTTCTTTTTGCCTCACCTGGCCAGATAGCCAATGGCCACTGCGCTGCCATAAAAGGATTTGTCACGTGCGAGCTTTTGTTAAAAATGCAGCAATCATCGGCCAATCTCCATTGTATCGATGTCGTTGGAGGCATCGCCTCTATGCGGTGCCTTGCATTATGCATGCCACATCAACATGCTCTCCTTCTCCTGTCTCCGTTGTTTTGCGGCATTCCTGCTTTAATTCACAAGCCAGCGACCCAAACTAGGACTAACGCACCCCCTTTGCCTTTTTCCCAGTTGTGTGATCATTGAAATTTATAATTAAGTGCAAAAATCTTGTGTACTATGTTTGCTCCTCTTCGTCCTAGGCGAAGGCGATTGCTTCTGTCTGATAAGGAACGTTCGTTTCTTTTTGCTATGACACCTTCGCATAAGGAGCACTGCGACAGGATCTGATGTGATTCTAAAGATAGCAACTCGATGTGATCTAGTTGGGGTATAGTCGACGGGAAAATGCTCTTTAATCTAAACGCAAAGAGGATAAAATAAGCTATCAACAGATGCTACTTACATTTAACTAGGAATCTGTCATCACGAGCGTATATTGAGGGGTTGAACAAATAGCGTTAGGCACACACAGGTAAATAGACACTCTTTGTATTGGCCTGGCTAATTCATGAGTCTCGAGAACACTCAGGCAAACAATAGTAAAGCAAGCCGAAGCAAAATACATTTGACATTCATTATGCATGTCTATGTGTGTGTGTGTGGATGAGTGTGCGAGTGTGTGTGTGTGTGTGCCAATCAAGCAAAGAATCAATCAAATTGCAATCACATTGTCAATGGCAACGGCAAACAAAACAAAGAAAGAATGAAAAAAAACTTTCAACTGCTTATGCCCACAAAATGCAAGGAAAGCAACTTGAAAGCCCTAATGCATCTATGGCCCTAATCCTCGAGTCCAGTGGCAACAACAACACAAGTACAACTGTTGACCAAGTAAGTTGTTGCCAGGTAAACACACACAAACAGAGAAAGAGAGAGAGTCTGGCCGTGACGAAAGAAGGTGCAGCATTTTATTTGGCGAGTGCAAATGGACTCTTTGCATTTGCCACAGTGCAAACAAGCAAGGCAATAACATGAAATCCTTGCACACCGGAATACCTTGTCCTGTGCCAGTTGCTTATGTGTGTTTGCACACGAGCCTATCCATTGGTGCAACATGGACCTGGACATGGTACGCGACTGCACCTGTGTTTGCACTTAAATCCTGTTTGTTTCGTGCTGCACGAAAAGGGGACAACACACATACACACATGAGAATTCAATTTAGATGATGCATGGACATAAGCAAATACACAGACTTACCACATTAACAAAGTCCTGGAAAGTCACATAGCCCGGTCCATTGGGCAATTGAGCTTTTTTGGAACGCTCCAGCAACAGCTCCCGCTTGTTCATAGGCACTTGGGATAGAAACTCTGGTGATCTTAATGCAACCAAAAACTCATTGACTGATATCTCGCCAAAGCCCTCCGGATCGAACTGTTAAAGGGAAATGGTTTAAAGAATACTTACTTTAAGGCATTCTTTAACTTACCATATCGAACAAAAGTTTCCATTTCTAAGCAAGGGAGTAGAATGAAAGATTTTAGTAAGTTATAGGTAACAGCTAAGTTAAACTTACATCTCTTAGCAATTCCCTGCGCAGCTCAGCCTCATCGAAATCGGAGTTCAGTGATGTGTGTTCCGTATCATAGCCAGCATCATTGGTGCACTAACAACAATATGATTAACTAAAGAAAATTGTGCTTAATCTATTAGCTTACATAACGTGCATGCGTGTGCGATAGTGTGCCAATGGAGGCCAATGAACCTGCTATGGTCGATATGTGCTCGATATCCGCCAGCGTTTCCTGTTGACTACTACCGCCCGCATTCTGTTGACTGGTGGGTAATTCCAGGCCTCGCGAGCTTCCACGCTCGGAGCCGGGCCACATGTCGCTTTGAATCCGTGTTGGATCTTATGGCCTTTCCTTTTAAAATGATCTTACAAAACTAAATCTGGCAGTGATTGTGCTTGTCCGCAGCTATAAGGAAAAAAGGTTCAAAACAATCATATAACATAGACAACTGGCACACTGTGCAAGCTTTTAGCAGCGAGCTTTTGTGCGCTACACACATGTTCTCAAAGCACGCTCGCTTGAAGTATTAAAATACCAACAACAACGCTGACGCCTGTTTGGTCGTGTGCGCTCAGTTGCAGCACCTAAAACGTTTTGTTCGTAGCGGTTCGAGGTTCGAATCGTGGTAAAGACACACAAACACTTTTTCTTTCTCTCCATACTTATTTCGCCTCGCAGAAACATTTGTTGCAATTTGTCGTGTTTGGAATTGCTGCAATCGCTTTGCGTGGGCCAGAAAAAATGATATTCCGTTTAATCATAGACTAAAATTGGTACTCAATACCTTAGCCTATTTCATGCCCGGAATACAGATCACAATAATTTTTTATATGTATATTACATTTGTTATTACACTTGCGGCGGTCGCTTCGTTTGTTCTATTTGGCAAGGTTATTGATCTATGCATGTCTTGAAGATGTTCAACGGAAGCGCTTGAACACAAAAGCAAACTCGACTGTTGCTTAGTACCGGCAAGCGACCCCATCAAGTGACCCCGACACAACCTAACAACCAATGCATTTTCATGTTGATGTTATTTCTCCACTCACAACTCACACCACTTCACTTCAATTTCCGTTATGATGCGAAGTGCGCAGAATCCGTTTTGGGCTTTTGTTTTGCCTTTTGTTGTTTTCACTATAGCCTTTACATGTTGACTTTGTTCAATGAACTTATATGAATTGTTATTGAAGCACTAAGACAAACCAACTCAAACACAATAAGGAAGTATTAAGAAATAGCATCGTCTCTTTGCAATTACATCTAAAGCTTGTTTACCGTTGTTATTCCATATGCTTTTTTCACGCAACATAAGCCAAATAACAACAAACAAACGTTCGACCGGGCGGCAAACTGGCAACTGACAAGAGCAAAAAAAAGCGTTGCCAACTGCTTGCGATGAGAGCGTGAGAGCAAGAAAAAGAGAGCAGCAAGGGTTGCTTACGTATGTGCGGATGCGTGGGTGTGGGTAGGATGAATATAATTGCGCACAGCGTTGCCAATGCACATGCGTCACTCCGTTATATCTGTGCGCTTTTCAACTCGTTGGCATTTCACGTGCTACCACCAACAACTCCCCCAACTAGCATGCCACAACCAACCCCATGACGCAACTGCCAACATTTGCAGTTAACAATCGCAGACTGCAGCAATTTACTTGAAACACACACGCACACACTCAAAGCTTTATTGTAATGTAAGTGTACTAAGGGGTGGCTATTGTTGGTAGCACTTCCAATGTAGATCCCAAAGCAGGTGTCTCCGCATGAGTATGAAAAAGCTATAAGAAACTTATGCCAAACAGTTTAGGGAAACAAAACACATACTTATGCATACAATATATATGTATATATACACATTTAATTAGTCTAAACTTGTAAGCATAATATGAAGAACAATTTTGCAGATGATACAATCTCGATTAACAAAAAAAAAAGTTGGTCAAAGGAACTAACTGAATCACGATTTGCATTGAACACAAAGCGGACAAGTTAATGTGGGATTTTGAATACAGCTTAGTCTAAGGGCATGTAATATCTAATTTAAAAAAAATAAACAAATCGAGCAGACATACGTCATATCTATATATATATAAATAGCTAAATACCCAATACGTAAACGTATACATTATTTTAGTATACATATACGAAAGACTTCAATAAGTTGCCTAGGGTTATTAAGTTAATAAACTATTTAATATGCAGCAACATCGTTTGCCTTTTTCTTACATTCTTCTTTTTCTGTGTTTCTGTTTTTGTTAACAATATTTACAATATATCAGACAGGGCCCTAAAATCGTTCGCTTGCTTACAACATGATATACATATAATATATATAATTAATTAAATATATTTATTAATTTTGCTTCTCTTCTTTTTTTTTACCTAATTGTCTGCCATACGTCTCGTATGTGTATTTTATTTATTTTTGTCGCATTTAAAATTTGATTCTGGTATTTTTTTCCTGTTTGAAGTAAACATAAAAAAAAAATTTAGGAAGAATTTGAACGATAACACTTGCTGCTGCCTTAAACACAAACATACAATAACAAACTTGATTAGTTATCCTAGACTCTGGCTTTTGGGGCTGGAACTGAGGCTGAAACTAGAACTAGGACTGGAGCCAAACTGGGCCTAATTCTCCTCCATACGCTCCACGCCCATGTCGCACTGCTCAATGACCAGGCGAGCAATGCGCTTAATCTCACAATAGGGACTCTCGTGTGCTATCAGCTCGGTTAGGATTTGTATGCCATTCTCCTGTGCCACCAGCTGGCAATACTTATCCGGATATACCTGCAAGCGAAAAACGATGCACATTGAATGGCAAACACGTAAACAAACTTATGTTCTCACCTGGGTTAGATTCGCCAGCGCCCAGACGGCCCAATGTTGACACTGCGGCGTCTCGTAGCAGCGCACCAAGCTAAGGATGGGCTCAAAGCTGCGATAGTTGATGTTACGCTCACTCTTGATATTCCAGCGCTGTATGGCGGCCACCATGCGTTCCAGTACGTGTTGTCTTGTTGGCGTTTTGATCGTCCACGCATCGGCACCATCGGATGCTATGTGCGCCAGCACTCCAGCCGCATTGTAGCTGACCTGGAAGCGCAGTTGGTTAGCATTGTCATTGCCTAGTCTTCCACCTTGCTGACCCACCTCGATGCCATCGCTTAACGAATCAAGCAGACGCGCAAAAACCTCTATAAACTCCTGTGTCATCAGTTTGGGTCGCAGCCATTTCACCTCGGCCACATTGCCCAGCAGTCCCATCATGTTTCTCAGCAGCTCGTCACGATCGGGAAATGTCTGCGGAATGCACACTTTGTATTTAACATGCAACAACAAAATGGTATGCAGTGATTTGCTCACATTTAAACACTTAAGGAAATACTCCATGCCGCGTCCATCCAGAAATCTCTTACAATTAATAGCAGTCTCATCGGTTACATTCCACATGGTCGACCACGCCACCTCCATCACATCATCAAACACTGAGCGCGTCAATCGATCCTTGATCAGCGTCAGCATTGTCTACAAGAATATTTAACAATAATAAAACGGCACCGAATATGTTGTTTAATGATTGCTACGCTTACGCTGACCACACCCAACTCGCCCAAAAACAGTTTCTGCCGGCCATCGACTTGGCAGGCCAGTGTGTTGAGCAGATAGATGGCAATACGTTGCACGAAGCCCTCTTGCTCCGTCATAGATACACCATGCAACAGTATCTTAATAAGGCGCTCGTACTCAAACAGCTGCGAAAACAAACAAACGGAAACATTTAGTGTATAGTAAATCGAATACAATCCGTTGCTAATCCAAGCCCTACCACATCGACTGGCATGTGGAACTGCGTCAACGTCAGGTAGCCATTGCGCATCATTGTGTCATCCGTCAGATGCATCTCCATGCCATTGAGCAGAGTTCGAATAATGTGATTACGCAGCAGCGTGCCAAATTTAGAACGATCACGGCCCTTCACAATATAGAATAGTGTAGCGCTGTATATGTTGAAAACAAAACATAATGAGATTTGTATCATAAACTTTTAACTTAAATACACACCTGCCCGATATTTGCATATGCTTGAATTTTAAATGTCTATCCATAGCACAGAGCACAACATCCAGCGCTGTGTGTATATCCTTGCAGTTCTCAAAGCGAAACAAATGATACAAATCATTTAGCACCTGTGAAAAGAATAAAGTAAGATTAATATTAAACTTAACTACAAGAGTTATTAGAACTTACTCTTGTCAGCAGGACGGGTCTGTCGTGATAGTAGCGCGCCGCTGTCAGAATCTGCTGCTCATTGGCATCGCCGGCCACCTCCAGGGCGGGTATATCGTGACGTTTGCACGCCCAATGCGCCGTATGGTAGAGGCCGAGAAACTGCAGTGGTCTCTGGGTGCGTGACGCCAGTCCAGGTATATCGGTGGGACCGAAGTACTGCTCTGTCTTGGTATTCGTTTTTGTTGACTCTTTGGTCGCCACACCATTGCCTGCCAAATTCGTGCCCGAGATGTCCAGATGCGTCAAATGGCGCAGGTTGTCCATGAGCATTTCAAGCGTCTGATCGGGCAAATCATATGTGCCATGTCCGTTGCCCGAACTGGATATTGAAATGTCCAAAGTACTGAGGCGACGTAAACAGCAAATGGCATGCAACTGATTTGCAATGGGCCACACATTGAACAGTATGAGTGTGTGCAGGTTCGGCAGCATGCCCAGCGCCTCCAAACTGAAGTTGGCCAGCACACAAGATGTGAGATCCAAATGGCTCAGGTCCTGCAAATGGGCAAACTGCAGTCGATGGTGCATGACAACGCCATTGAGCACCAGACGGCGCAAATGTGGGCAGGTCAGTTGAAAATCGACTGGCTCCTTCTCATTGGGTTCCGCATTCTGTAGCAGATGCGAGCTGATGCCCAGCTCCAAGGAGCGTAAACTATCGCCAAAATGGGCTAGCAGGTGATGTGATTGAACTGTGATCTTATCGCAATACCACATGGACAAGGCAAACAGTTTATGACGCATTAGCGTTTCAAGACCTGGATAAGAAACCAAAAACCAAGGATTAGCTATGAATATATAGCGACAAATATAGTATTACTCACCCAAACTGCTTAGTGTGCTGTAGCGCAGATTGACAATCTTTAGTGAGGTGCGACGCGTATCGCTAAATAGATTGATTACCCTATCGTCCAGCGGTCGATGGAAGCGCTGATAGTTCTCCAGAAATGCATCGCATATCTCATTTGTCAGCACAATGCCAGCGTTCAATGTGCGCTGTCCATTCTTCGTTTGGCCACTAATTATGTCTAGGCTATTGCATAACTTTTGATAGGCAATCTCTTTCAGTGTTAGCGGCTCCTCGTCCAGTAACCCATCCTCCATTAGCCGCACCTTGCAGCTCATCTTGTGCTTCGTGTATTGTTTGTTTGTATGAAACTTGCAGCTCTATGATTCAATTGTTCGCCTCTGGGTCAACCTCAAACACATTTACTGAAATGATGAAATATTAAATATGTTGTCAGACTCTCTGTTAACAGACTTTAAAACAGAGCTTACTTTATGTTAAACTGTTATAAATAAAAGAGTTCTGTAATTCAAGTAGAAAGTAAAGCAACGAATACGAAAAACAATGTTTAAACAAAACACTGACATATCGCATTATATATTGATACATTAAGGCAGGTCAAAACATGCACATTACTTTTGTATTTATGCTAAGCTTAGCTATTCTGCACGTTTGTAATCAACTCTTTGTAATTGCTTACCATTGCAGTTCTAGAAACCTAATTTCGTTCATAAGTGTTAAGCAATGCTTAAACTAACTTAACAAAAAACCTTAGCTAAGTAATTTGTTTGGGTGCAAAGGATCTTGGAACAGATCTTAGAAACTAGCCAGTAATCAATATTGACAAGGCTTATCTTACTATAAATATTAAGAAAACTGCTTTTGTCATGCCACACGTGATTATCATAGTCGTTGTTGTTGACTTTCTTAAAAGGGAGAGGGGGATACTACTATAAACAGATTACGTAATTAGTCATAACAATTATATGCATTTGTGTGCGTGAGAATGAGCAACGGAGACAGGACAAAGTGTCAAAGTTATTTTTGACTTGTTTGTTAGCATCGAATGTCAACAATGACAACAACAACAATAACAGAAGGGCATATCAAATGCAAATAAACGGAAGTAACGTATGGCTGAAAACACACAATCGACTATAATATCATATGTTATTGTTGTATTAGTGCGTAGTTATTGCACAGAGGGGGGAAGCTGTGTGCGTGTGTGCGACAGACAGACAGTCTGCGCTTATCAAGGCAAGGCCAGCAACAAAGTTCCGTTCAACAAAACAGCTATATTTTAGCCATCGTTGACATCAGCTGTGGCCAGCACAGCACAGCAACACACAGGTGCGAAGCGCGTAAATGTTTTCTTTTATATAGGACCTGGTTTTTTTTTGTTATTTTTTTTTTTTCTATTTTGTGTACCTTCTTTTCTTTTATTGGAAAGAGAGCTGCTCGCGAGTCGCAACTAAGCGACTCAATTGTCGCTGTCGTCGATGATTGTTGCTGCTGCTGCTGCTATTTGCGCTGCTGCTGGCGATGTCTTTGTCAAAAGTTGGTTTTTATTGGTATTGAAAATGTTTGGTTGCGGGCGCTGCACTGTTTGGAACGCGTTCACATTCCAGGTGCGCCACACAAACACTAATTTTGTTGTTTTTCGATCAAATATCACTTTATTATTCACTTTTTGGCATCATATTTTCTATTTTTTTTCTTATGCTTCTTCTTTCACTGTGTTAACGCAAATTGAAGTCTGCTAACGCAATACAACTGTGCTCTGTTAAATAACATAACATACCATTATTTGGCACTGCCAACTGGTGCTGTAAAAACAGCAACACATCTATCGCTGCATTGATTCTCGATTTTCAGAACTTTCGATTTTGTTAAATCGATGCTGGATTTAAAGCTTAGACCACAATCCAAGTCTTAACGGCATTATTAAGAAAGATAAATAACTTTGCTTTATGGGATACTAGTTTTTTATTGTTTATGTTAAGCGCAGAAATAAAAAAAAATTTACAATCTGTTAGTTGGATATTTTTTTGTATGCGACAGAAAGAATAACGTTTTCATATGCAGGTTCAAATCACTTGCACATGGGCTTATATTTATACAGAACTGGCGACAATTGCTTATTTTGGGATTTGTTAACATCTAAAATCACTCTCAATTCACTTTCAATTGCCGATTATACATATGTTTATATTAAAAGATACTGTGCTCACATCAAACATTTGATTATGTCCAGAAAAATGTACAATCTTGTGACTCGCTTGCCAAGTAATAAATAATTGTTCGTTTAAGTTCTAAGTAAAAATGGCTGTTTTACTGCCAAATAAAGGTCCGAATCCGTAGGCTTAAAGATACAATCGCACTCCTCTCTCTCTCTTGTTAATCTCTAACCAGATAGATCGCCCTGATCGAAAAGGGCCTGGTCATATAGTTCGGCGACTACTCGCCGTCCACCAAAGAAGCGTCCGTGAAGCGCATCCTTGCCACGTACCGCCTCAACGCCCGCAGAGAATTCAACAAAGATCTTAACAATAATCTCAGCCTCATCATCATCCTCGTTTTCTGTTTGCTTCTCATTGAATATTATTACTCGACTAACTGTGCCAAATTTGCTGCATTCCTCCTGAATCTCTTCCTGCAGTGTCTCGTCCACATCATCGGGTCCAACCATATTCCTCAAAATGATTACTCGCGAGTCCAGTGGACGCATCAGTCTCTGCATTACCAGCTGACGCGCACTCTGACCCTTTATGGACATATTTTCCTGTTGCTGCAACGTCTGTACATCGCCCTCATCCATTAGCTTTTTCTGCAGCTCCTCTTGCTGCTTCTCCTGCGCCTTCTTTATGTTCTCTGACAAATTGGCGGCCGTGGCAGCCGCATTATTGGCTGCTGCGGACAACACTGCTGGTGCACCATTACTTGCCTCCACAACGCCAAGTGGAACGGCTGCAGGCACTGTGGTGGCCATGGTGACCACTGTTGGTGGTGTTGCTAGCAGCGCGGGTGGCGGCAATGTGGGTGCCACACTTTGTAGCGCAACTGGTGGCATGCCCAACAAACTGGGTCCAGTTAAACAAGGTGCCTGAAACATGCCGGGCGGCAGCAGTGCTGATACGGGCGCAGTGGGCACCGCTAAAGCGGGATGAAGGGCTGCTGCTGAAGTCGCTGCACTCACCACTGGCATGGCACTGACCTTGGCAGCAATGCCTATGCCCGGTGTATTCTGCGACAAACCCAACACCGCATTGCTAGCGACTGCATCGAGTGCTTGTATCTTGGCTGTGGCTGCTGCAGCAGCGACTGCAGCTGCCGTTGGCATTGTTGAATTTGTTGCGGGACACGATAGCACATTCGGTGGCGTTATCGAACGTCCCACTCTGAAAATCAAAAGGGAGCAGTTAAAGAAATGTTTTAGGGTTTATTGTATGTTTCTACTCACCGCAGCAGTTGACCGCCTAAATCAAAGAGATTCATGCTGGCAATGGCCTCATCCATGGCCTGTTTGTTGGCATACTCAATGAAGCCGTAGCCTTTGTGCGTATGCACAGAGGAACCCTGCGCCAATTTACAATATAGAATGGGACCAAATGCCTCAAAAACACTCTTGATGTCGTCTTCCGATAGATCGGGATGAATGGAAGCCACATATATGCGATTGAAACTCTTAGCCTCTTCCTGCACTTCATCAATGACTTGCTGCGCCTGGGGCATATTACTGGGTCTACCCACTTTGATGTTTCGTCCGCCCATCAAGGCGCCATTCATCTGTTCCAACGCCAATTGCGCTCCCTCCGGTATCTCATACTCTACAAATGCGAATCCCTTGTGCTTTTGTGTAATCGGATCCCATGACATGTTAATCGATTTGATTGGGCCAAATGGTGTAAAAGCTGCGCGTATGGTGTCCTCCTTGAGCTCAAATGAAATGCTGCCCACATATACCCTGTAAAAGTAAAACAATCATTAATAAAATGTACATACAATGAAAACAGAATCCAAAGCGAATTCTTGCTCAGATCTTATCAGCTAGGCTGCACAGGGAACTAAAGCCGCTTGGCTAGCTCCAATAACGCGGAACACTTAGCCAGCAGTTAAAGTTCTTCACTTAATGATTTTCTATGTTTTGCATCACAGTAAAGGAGTTTTAATTAAATAGCATATTATGTTGAATTACCTGCACATAAGAGCGAGAGCTTGTTGTCGCTGCACCTGGGTACGCTGGGTGGCCAACTGTTGTTGCTGATGGGCAAGCGTCTGTTTCATCAGGACCATTTTGATGCTCTGCTCCATGGCATACTTCTTGGCCTTGCTGACGAGATCATGCTGCTCCGAAGTTAGCTTAGGCAATGCACCACCAAGCAGTCCGAGGAGAGCGGAACGTGTTCCAGGTCCAAATTTCACATCGCCCGTCTGTTTCAGATCATACAGTGGCTGCGAAAGGTAGGGAATTTTCGTGTCCGCTGACTTGCCTAGAATTGGGAAAACAGATTAGTGCATCTCATACGATAGAACGGCAAATGGGCTCATCATCAAACCGATCGGCTATGCGATCGCTTATTACAATTTGCTTGGAATACGACATTTTTTTTTTAGTTTGATTTGTTTTCTCTCATGAGTTTTGTGTCGACTCCAAATGCCGCTCGATGCCAACAATTGACACCATTGCCGAGCATCGCCCACACCATATAGAGGTGCGGACGGGAACGACAACAAGTCAAGGCGATTCGAAAAAGAGAGTTGACATTTGAAGTGACACACTAGAAAACCCGATGCCTGCAAGAAAGATAAAGACAAAAAGGAAAAAATAGAGAAAAAAAAAACAAACATTATTCATAAAAAGTATTGCTGGCCGGCGAGAGCTAGTTATAGTCGTAGTAGTAGTATTACATATTAATGGATCAGTGTGTGTGTTCTGGAGTAGATCTGGAACTGCTTAGTGCACGAGCCAATTTGCCAGCCGGCAGAGATGATTCAGTCACACAGATTGAGAGAGGCTACAACTCACAATGACAATTAAAAGCTATCGTTGCATTACTCGTTACTTGTTTTATCGTTATCGATTATGTTTACTTTGATCTTAACATGTCGTCTTATGCATCACGGTTTTTATATTACAAATTATTTGTGATGAGTCTTTTTGCATTGGTTAAAAGATTTGGTTTGATTGCATTTACGTAAGTAGTAGTAGTAGTAGTATATATATACATATTGATATCTGATAGACTGCAAGGCATTTGATTTGTCAATCGTTTAGGCTGTAAAATGCAAGAATAAAAAGAAAGCACCCGTAAAATAAAACATAAAGTATCCTATTACAATATAGAATATAGATATGGTTTTTTTTTTTTGGTAATACGTAGGCGGTGTGGGTATAAAGTACGACTGTGCTAGTGTTTGCATGTTAATGTTTCTGTGGTGGTGGTGTTTACTTTTGTAGATTAGAGATAAATGCAGTTAACGAGTATTTCAAACGAGAAATCATTAGATAAAGCTCTTCCAACGGACATCCAGCCGGCAAATCGTCGCCACACAAATCGATACCAAAAGAATTCTGCACACTGAACATTTCGCAACCCGCCACAAACCATTCGAATTTATCGATATTAAATCAACCGGATAATCAATCGGGAAAGCGTGTGTGAAAAGCGAGCGAGGCGATGATGCCCAGTGTGCACAGTTCCCTTATAAAAAGTATTTGTATTTTTGTAAAAATAGAAATTATAAGCGACCTTATGTGCGTTTCGATACGGTTATCCATGAGTTGGGGGCGTGGTTTATTGACTTGAAGGGTCACACATTACATTTGCTCAGTGATAAAAAAGAGAAAAATAAAAAGAAAAACAAGACGCTGAAACGATAATAAGAGCAACAATATGTTTTAAGTTGGTTAAGTTTTTGCCGCCGTACCTTAAACATGTTTGTATGTGTGCGTGTGTGAGTGTATATAGGTACTATATGTTTTTAAATATTATCGTTTTTCTTCTTTAAATAAACTATCGGACTACATTGTGACTAACTGATGGGCTTTTGTCTAACTAAGAATATGGAGCATTAAGTTTTCATTCTTAACTATCGGACAACGGTGTTGGGCTAGTGTTTTGATTTTAAACCACTTTCAGTTACAATTTTGTGTTGATATTAACATTATGATACGAGACTGTAATGACTGTCGCTGTGACTGTTGTTGATGCAGACGACCCATCTCGCTGGGCAGAGGGAGAACCGGGTTACCGCGACGACGTTCAGATCGGCATGAGGTTGATTAAAAGCAAAATATGCATTTTCATCGATGTTTCTTGGTAGTGGTAGTAGTAGTAGTGGTAGCAGTAGTAGTAGTAGTAGTATTGGCAAATACTCAATAATGGAACATCTCTTGTGATCGATGTAGATTCTCGATAGTCGATAAGACCACAATAACTAACTGTCGTTTAGGGCGGAATAAACATAAGAAAAGAGCTCTTACAAAATAAATGTAAAAAAAGAGTTATATATAGAAAAGAGAGAGAGAGAAAAAAGTTATATATGCATTTTGGATTAGTTTTGTGTGTTGTTGTTTTTAATTTATGCTCTTGATTCGTTGCGGTTCAGTTGTGTGTTGATGCGGCGAAGATTCACTGATATACTGATTGTGATATTGGTTACATACACTCATACATACAGTGTGGCTGGTCCCTATCTTAGCATTAAGTACATATTAATATATAAATATATTATTTGTATGTCTCGTGCAACGCACTTTCTTAGATAATGAAGACATACAACACATTCGAGTGATATATATTTTTTAATGGACACTTGAGTCGTTTCGCAATTAGGTTTTGGGGTATCGCGTGTGCATTTTGACTGACTTGACTTTGTTTCGATATCGTTTTCGTTATTGTTTGACTCTCACCTCACCTCACTTGAGATCATCGTGCGAATATGAAGTCTGCAATTACTTAAGCAGAACAAAAGAAAAACCGATTATTTAATAGCGTCTGTGCTGGCCCTTAAAATGCAACGAAGTAGAAGTAGTAGAAAAGAGAGAGAGAGAGAGAGAGAGATGTGTATGCAATGTATATGTTTTTTTAAAGACAATATAAAAAAAAAATAAATTGTGATAGTAATAAGTATTATGATATATATAAATATTTTCCATTTGTTTGATTTTGTTGCCTTGCTAGAATTCTTTAACCTACGCATACATATTTTTTTGTTGTTGTTTAACTTTTGTTTTAAATGAACTTACATATGTATATAAATATATATATAAATTTATATATATATGTAGATACATATATACTTATGAATATTAACAATTTGGCAGTGTAGCCAAAACACTTACCTGAGTCAGAACGCGATCTCTTTGTGACTGGCATCTCGCTTATATCGCGTTGGTCATCCGAACGTGGCGATCTGGAGGCTCTATCGTTGCTGCCCTGCAATTGCAAACGCGAAGGTCACTTGGTTAGTTTCGTGGGGCAACGCAAGCGGAAATGGGGACGGTAAACGTATAGATACACACGGATATGAAAACTATAATTATACGTATTTCTACGATATTTCTCACAGCAAGCAATATTTGTTATAGTTGGCGTTGAACTGTGTGCACAAACTCACGTCGCATGTTAGGCAAAATGTACAAATTAAATGGAAATGCGAAAATTATTTGCTAGGCACGCGTTGCAGCTGCGGCAGCGGTAGGCCACGCCAAAATGCAAATGCCAAATCGGGACTTAATCAAAGAATTATGTTACTGGTACCGGTTGAAAACGTACCATCCTCACTAATTGCACAAGTATAGCTTAGTTTCGAGTGTTTTTTCTTCGAATATATGTTATTTAAATACAAGTTTTCTTCGTTTTGCGAAAAATCGACGTGACGTCAGGAAAAATGGATACGACGAAAAGTACTTGCTTTGTATCGATACGAGTATCGCTGTTGGTAAGTGTTGCACAATACTCATAAATCGATACTCCACGATAACCACGGATATTTGCTGTCAATAGTTTCGATAAATGTATTTGACAAAAAGTGCCATCACTTAGCTTTCAAACCGATACTCTTAACATTGCATATGCAATACTTCTTATTATTGTTCTTATTTTCCGTGAGTGTGACTAACTTCGGTGCAGCATCATCGCTAGAACAACATAACAGTTGCGAAATCACATAACTTCAGACGCTTTTAGTCCTTGATTGCGTCGAGAAAGAACTGCATCGCACAGTGCTTATCTAAAGTAAAAACAAAAGTGAATTACACGAATGACAAATAGTCTATGGTATTTCAACTGCAAGGTACGTACTCTTTGTTTTATTAATAACTGGTGTCTTAATTACTAAAAATAACCTAAAGCTAGTTATGTACAACTCTCGTTCGCTGAATCTAGCAAATATTTTCTTGTTTTTGTTTTTCATACAAAAAAAAACTAAAACTTAAGTACAAAGGCAATTATGGTGCGATCAGATGTTATATATATTGTGGCAGTTGCAATGTCATGACCACTTGGGCCGATTAGCAAAGATGTTTATGTACGTATGTAAGTATATACATAGTTAGGAAACAAATATTAATGAATTGTCTCTTTATCTCATTTTTCAATTGAAGATAAGCAATTCTTTTGTTAATTATTTACAACAGTTTGACCGTTTTTTAATCACAATTATTGCCTCTTTTGTGCAATTACTCATGAATCATTAAGCCTTACAATTTACAAGTTTTTCGTATGTGTGTATTAAAGCTATTTAGACTTGTCTTCATCTCTTTTTTTTCCATTTTTTTTCTCATTTCAATTTCATATTCAAACAAACAATTATCGCATTTATGTAAAACTTTTCATCAACAGAATCCAAAACTAAAAACCTTAAAAACTATACGAATGAGCAATGTGTAATGATAAAATATATAAACTCCCTTTAACTGACAACGGGGGTTTTGTTCTTCAAATAAATACATGAGACCAGACTAATATGTGAGATTAAACTAATCAAAAAACGATTGCTAAGTACACAGTTGCTTCAGTTAAGTATATATGTGTGCATGTGGGAGGGGGAGGAAGGATGAATTCAGCTAGTAGGTTTCTTTCTATGAGCTTTGGTAGAGCACCTGATGCGTTGAGCCGGGTGCGATGACAGCAGCTTTTACAAGCTCGAATGCCATCAAGTCCGTGCTCGACGATGATGATTCCACATCGAGGTAAAGGCCTTAAGACATTAGATCGTCTTCCATGCTGTGTATCAGTATCTTTTTGTCCTCCTTGACACACGGTGCCTTACGATCGTGTGCAGCAAATGTTTGCTCCACCAGCTTGGGATCAAAGCAAGGCTGTTAATAGAATATCTTTGTTATAAACGCAACATAATAATATTGATCTAATGGGTCTAACCGTTTCGCATATGTTCATGTTGCAACAGTTCTCTATCGTTATCTCGCATTGCTCTGTGGCCAACGGGCGATTGGTCAATGGTGTATCACTGGAGGAGTTCAGACGCGCCTGTTTGCGCACCACAAATGTCTTCTTGATCCGTGGCCGCTTTGGCTTGTAGATCAGACGCAGACCATGCACAATGACCGCTACTAGCGCAATGCTTGACACAATACCCACAACGAGCACAATGATCACTGATCCCGTCCAGACGCTGGGCGCATTGCCACACAGACGCTCTGTCTGGTAATCTATAATGCTGGTGCCATTTCGGTTGCTTAATTCCTCACAACTGTAAAAGTAAAAGTATATTAATAACATGAACAGCAAAGAGTTAATCAAATTACTTACATGTCCAAGCAGCTGGCTGGCATTGGAGTTTCTGGATGCTGGCAGTAGGCAGCACAGTGTTCAGTCATATTGTGTTCACAGCGTGCTCCACCAAAGTAATCCCGGCAGTCGCAACTTAAGTCACCACTGTACCTGTCTACGGTGCAGTGCCCCTCATTCAGGCAGTAGCCATTGCATTTATAATATTCACAACGTTCGCCATAGAAATCTGGCTGGCAGTAACATTTGGGATAGCCCGCATCGGAAATTTCACAGGTGCCGTGCACACAATAATTGTGACACTCGGAGATTTCGCAACGTGCACCCTTGAAACCAGTCGGGCAGACACAGAAATCACCCTTGCTCATAAAACTGCCACCGTTTAGACAATGTTCGCGCTCCAATCTGTTAATGATCTCGCCATCAGCGCTGCGTTCGTGTGTTTTGTTATTCCGTCTGCTTTCCAGGCGTTGCTTTACCTTCTTGACAATACTGGCACAATGAGCATCCTTTTGTAGGTGCTGATAGAAACCAGTGCGGGCAACAATACCATAAACATCCTCCTTCCAACTTGCTACTTTCTTGGGCTCAGGTGCGGCTTCTGTTACGTTTGTTACCGTTTGTGGATACCTGGGCTTGGGATAGCTCCAAACAGCTTTGTCCGCCTTGTCCGTCCAGTAGATGGCATTGTCGGTAATGGCCAACTGTATGGGATCCTGATGTTTATCCTTTAAAACAAGCTGACGATCGCTGCCATCCAGTTGAGCACTTTCAATGGCATAGAAGATGCCCACCTTGTCATCGACCCAGAAAATGCGATCTGTTAGCTGATCCACGACAATGCCACGCGGCATATCAACATCCTCCTTGACAAGCGTCTGTCTGCCTTCACCATTTAAACCAATGCGTTCCACGCTAGCATGATTGATCTTACTGTTTGTCCAGTACAGTTGACGACGACAAATGTCAACAGCAACACCATCTGGGCGTCCACCCTCCGCGCTCAAATCCACCAGCACCTTGGGTGACTCTGTGTACAGTGTATCGATGCTGGCAAAAAAGATTTTGCTTTGACGCATGTCCGCCCAAAATAGATTACGATTGAGTGGATCGTAAGCTAGACCCGCAACCGAGTCATTCCCCGTCCGCTGCACCGCCTGCTCCACTATGTGAGCGGCAGCGGAGGCATCGCGTCGCAATGAGAATATGCTGCCGTTCTGATGCTGCTGATCGTTAAAGTAGAGCAGCTCCTCGGCTTCATCGAATGCCAATGCTGAGAGCTCATCGTATTCGTGCGCCGCTGAGCCAACGGTGCGCCATCTGTTGTCCAGAAACAGTAACTTGTCGCGCAGTGTAACGGCAAATTCTGTAAAATGCAAGTGCTGCATTAATTGGCATTCAAACATAAATACTCGATACCGATAACAATCGATAAGATAAGACAAGCCCCAAAGACCATAAACTACTGCTATTAATAAACGGGGTGGATGGGCGGTGCCAAGGGAGCAAAAGCATGCAAAAATTATTAGTAATAAATACGAGGGGAATCAAACGTATTGAGAATTAAGTTCAATCAAACTTGTTCAATTAAATTAGTGTAGCTCTTCCAAAAACGTATCGTGTTTCGATCAATGTGCGCCATATATGATTGAAAGCGACGTATTCAGAATATGGAATTGAATTTCATTTAATTGCGCGCCAATTTTATATACTCTGTTTAAATACTACAGGGAAAGGGATTATACTTGACGAGAAAGAATGTTTTTAACTTTAAATTGTTGTTCAAAAATGATTTCATTCGCTTTCAATCCTGTTTCCGAACTTCCCAAAGATCGATATTGTTTACAGGTTTAAAGTCACAGTCAATAAAATGAATGTTGATTAAATATATAAACATGTAAACCTGTTGTTCCAGTCATAATAAAAACTGTTTTGAAAACTAAATGCAGAGTATTACGCAGTTTTGACTTGTTGTCTACATAAACAAATAAATTCTAATGTAATGATGACGTTCCAGAAACATTGCAAGGAATTTTGATTGCACAACTTTTCTGAGTTAGTTACGTTCATTAAGTCTCGCTGATAAGATAAGAATTAACCCAGGTCTAATATATGAAAAAACCCTTGTGAAAATCCCCACAAAACTACAGCACAATATGCATAGGTCAAGACGTAGTAGAATGGAGCAAAGGTGCAATTCACCTGCATGCCATTTGTGTGGAAATATCGAGAATTTATTTGTTTAAATCAATGATTTGTTAACGCGTGTCGCCAACAAACCGGTTGTTTAAAAGGGGCGTTGTTTTTTCTTAATTTTGGCCAACATGATGGCAGCTGTTAATTAGCCAGTTTATTGAATGCATTATGATGAAGTACGGCAGTAAACAGAATACAGCAAATAAAGTACGGCAGTAAACAGAATACAGCAAATAAAGCCGTTACGGAAATGGTAAGACAGAACTAACTGACGGAACCAGCAGTTCCGTAACGGATATACATATAAGTAAATATATGTATTTTTATGCTTATATATAAGTATTTCATCTATATGATCGAAGGCCAACACAGCTGTCAATTATTTTGTTTTGTTTTTTTTTTTGCAAACGTGGCTTTCACTTTTTATGTACATGAGCTGCACATGACGATCTCGTGAATAGTAGAACGAATGCTTTATTTATCTATTGTTCACAATAGCAATTGCGGTCAATAAGTAATCGATTGGCTATTAGCTGTTTTGTTTTGGGCCAGCGAACTTTTGTGGGTCACTGTCGCGTGCAGAAGCATTGCATGGCTAACTCAACAAGCCGGGTCAAAACCAAAACAAACGGCAACAAACTATAAGACATATATATATATATATATAAACATGTTTATGAATATGGGAATTCATTTGGTTTGATTATAACTATGAAAATACGTCAAGTGTCTATGGTAAATACAAAAACGTTTTAGCAAAACCTTTCCAACTTACGCTGCCTCTGCTGAGGGTCTTAACCTTCGCTTGAGGTCAACGGCTTATCGATGCAGAAAATGTTGAATACGTTTTAATAAGCATAGATATATATCGAATTAAAAAAAGAAACAAAACCAAACAAGTTCAAACATTTACCACTGTTTCTATACAATCGTTTCAATTGTTCTTTGATAAGTGCAATTATCTGGTTCAAGTCATTTGGCGTGATATTGATATAGTTATGAATCGATTAATTATCATTTACTACTCAAAAAACACAATTATCATAATTATTATTGTCTATTGTGAATTCTTACTGTTTTTGACTGAAGAAAAGAGAAGGAACTTTAAGATTTTATTATTTGCGTCGCAAGATTTCTGTTATATATAACACAAAGATCATCTAATGATCAATGACATTGACCTAACGTCTCTCAGATAATCAAAATTAGCTCGACTTTCTGTACTAATTTGCTGAAATCTATACAAATACGTTTAGATTTGTCAAGTCTGAGCTCTAAGCAGAGTAGTCTCAAGTCCTGCTGAAGTCAGATAAACATTGTGTTTTCTCCCTATACATTATTTATTATTCTAAAGTCTTAATGGAGAGCAGCTGTTCTCAAGACTCGTACCAAACCTAATACATATTTAAATAGGTACAGTTTAACTTGTGTATATCGTAAACGTAAATGAATATCATATTTGTTTATGAAACAACCTTTTTGTTAAGAATTCTGCTTTGATAACATGCAGGTGCATGGGTATTTAAGTTTACTATGCACTATTAAATTTCTAATTAAGTAAGGAACACAGATCAATAGATATTAACTGTTAATGTTCACTTGTTCATTTTCAGGCAGCAACAAGTGTTTACTAATCCTTGAATTATATGACGTACTTCAATTGGAGAACCAGCACGTGGATTTCTAAAATGAACGATTAGTTATCGGAGCTGCAACTGGAATACGCACACATGTATACACTTACACACACATATGCATACATATTTATGCACATGAATATTTATGTGCACACATACAGTATAATTTTTTTTTTAGTTTTTCTTTTCTCTAGAATTCGTTTCTAATTTCGCAGCTTGAGTGCCGCTAGTTTAAATTCCATCACAAGAACTGTTTAAATTTACTTGGCGTCAGCGTGTTGGAGTTGAAATGAGAGCTCTTGAGCTGAGCGTAAACAAAATTCAAAAGTATTTTGTAAGAAACGAAGCTGGGTGAAAGACGAGACAATGTTAAGAAAACAAAAAACAATCGATGCAGCAAAAACACACTAACACAAATAGGCAAGTTGTGGCTACGTGACAATTAAGCAACTCTTAATGGCGACGGCCAACCGGTGGCAATGCCGGTTATGTTGTTGCAGAGAACCAAATATTGCACTATGTGCTCTCTTACTCTTTTTCTGAGCAAGGGTGAAAGTGCGTACTGAAGTGATGGCAAAAACACAGCAATGTTACAACAATGGATTTGTTTGATGTATTTTGAAATTCCTAATTGCTGAATTTGAATTGATAAACACACCATCATGAGGCGATAACATAAATGCGTAAAAGCAGAATGTATAGCATACAAAAAAAAACTGGCATAATCAGCTAATAGATAGCTAACAAATATAACGTAGGTATGTAAACGCACACGCCACTACAGCGGGGAGACACGTAGAGGAACGAAGCAACAACATGGCCAAAAATATTCACACACACCTGCGAATGTACATACATGCATATGCATATATGTACTTAACAGTAGAGAATGTTTTTTTCTGCTATGCAACATTTAAATGTCTACCCGATTACATAAGCAACAAGCATTAAATAAGAAAGCAATGTGTCTGCCAATTGGATTGCAAATTGATTTCTATTACTTAGCAACGTGACAGACAAGATGTGAAGAGGAAAGACCCACTGGCTGGCGGTCAGTTTTTAAACCAATTGTATAATACCTGCTGACCAAACACTTACCCCAAGAAATTGGAGATGCATCTGTTAATGGCGGGCATATATTGATAATCGTAAACAATGTAGCTAAAGCTAGCTTTAACGATAAGCTGAATTTCATTTTCCTTGTATTGTTAGCCTTAAAATCTTTGGAGAACTGTGAAGTGTTGCGGCGATTTATTTCTTCACTTGATGGCAATTGCAGTTGGTGCTGGAGTCAGTGTAAATGTCGAGCGGGAAGCATGTGCTGCTTTTTATTCTTACGTGAGCATGCACTAAGGGTTGTTTTTTGTGAAACCGACCCAAGGAACCGAACAACCGAGTTACTTATCACTTACTAAACTCGGTTTCCATCTATCACACAAACACAGCGTTTCTTAACACCTTACCAGCTGTGTTTTGTGACAGCGCTGCCATATTGTCGTTAACAGCTTTTTAATAATCACATACAAACATTTCTCAGATTTTTGTTGCACTTTAAAACCTACTAAAAGGCCAACATTTTCCGTTTTAATCTTTTGAGAATCTTTTAAATTTGTTATTTTTATAAAATATTTAAATTACTTACGATGTGGCATCCCACTAACTTTTGAACGAGTCACATCAATTTAGTGTTATACAGTACTTTGCCGCCAAATTTAAAAGGAGCAACTGGCCTGATAAAAGTGTATAATCAGCTGTCAAATAAGTATTATAAAAATTGCATACTGAAAAAAAATCAAAAACTTTATAAAAAAATCGCATTTTCTTATTGTTTTTTACGGATTTTCCACATAATTCTTGAAAGAGTTACTGCTAAAATGCGCATGAAAATGCAATAACGGTAAACACTGTCTCATGGATTATGCGACACCGTTTAAAAAAAAGTAGTACAGCAAGTCGTTACGTGTGATGGCAGACGACAAAAAAGTTAGTCAACGTTGATAACTTGCTAACGGTACATAAGTCGTACAACTAATACTTTGTCGTACAACAAGTTACAACGTGTGACGGCTTCATGGCAACAGTGTTGGTAAATAAGAAAAGTGGAACACACTTATTGCGCTGCCAGCAATCGTTCCGATTTTAAATCAAATCAATCGTTAAAGTGCAATGTACAAAAATGCTTTAAGAGGAGGAATTCGTACAGCAAAGCAGGCTTGGAAATTCCGAAACGGTAAGTACACACACATTAATTCAACAAAGTTTAAGCACATATAAAATACAAATCGGCTGCATAACACCACACATCTCGAGTAAGCGGATCAGCTGTGCCAAAACGTACCAAGCGCAAGTAGGTCACACTGAAAGCGTGTTGTTTTTTCTCGCCACCCGAAGCCGCCAGCAGTAGCCCGCAGTATTCTGCTCTACACTCATACTTCTGCTACAAATTAATAGAAAATACTTCGGTTAAATTCATAATAAGTGCATTATAACGTCATACTTGCAGAAATCGGCAAACTTAATTTGGATTTAGCAAAAGCAAATTCTGATTTCGAACAGCATTTGTGCGAAGGTGAGACCACAGAAAAGCCAACCTCCCGCACGCCACCCTCGCCTATGTCAGATAGCTTGTTTAACGAAAAAAAAAGATAAACAATATAAACCGCTCGTAATTGCAACTTTAACGCTCTTTTGCTCTCCATACGTTATGCATATTTTAATTAACCCTTCTGTGCTAGTTATCTTTCACTTCTAATTACAGTTGTAACGAAACAAAGCTGTTCAAGTTCCCGATTCCGTTCCCCCGCAATCCAGTTACAGTTACTAAACAAAACCCATAGCAACCAATCCTCGGCACAGCTAAAACTGGCTGACAAGAGCTTTCGATATTGTTGTCGTTTTCGTCGTTGTGCTTGTGCTTTTACTAACGCCCCGTCGTTACGCCTTCTTCAACCTAACGGCGCTGATAAGCATTTTGCGTATCTACGTGCAGAGACGTGTCACCTAAATACACTGGTCTCATCGAAGCAGTTCGTCAAAGTGCAAAAACAGTTTTATCGCGACTATTCGAGCGTATCGTTGGGCGCTCCACTAAAAAACAGCGAAGCACCACTGTTGGGCGATCTTTGCAGTCGTTATCGTGCCATACTTGAACACACCTCGGCGGACGTTGTTGGTGCAGGAAAACAGGGAACAGGCGACAGAAAATTTATACACAGCTGTTGCACTCAACATACTGCGGTGTCAAACGGATGCAATATGGCACAAAGTAAGGCCGAATTTGAGCGCCTGCCCACAAATGTGGTGCCCAAGCATTATGAATTAATGCTGCAGCCCGATCTAGAGGCATTCAGCTTTACTGGCAAGACAATCGTGCAAATCAGTGTGAGTACCGTTCATATTTTATTTTATTTTTATTTTCGTTCACTTTTCTTAGCCCCTGGCAACTTTCGCTTTCACCTCGACTGCAAATCATAAATATGTATGCTTTTCTGCATATCTTTCTCTTTCTCTCTTATCTTTGAGTACCATCGTTAGTTGATGTATGCCTGTGTGTGTAAGTGTAAACTTTATTTCTGACGTGCGCAAAATTCGTACCTTCTCCCTCACACGCCTCCAAATGCATATCTCTGTATATTTTATCTTTATTTTTATTTTCTCGTTATGATGCATTTTGCATGCAACCAACGTTCGCACATTTCGTTAATGTGGAAATGTTTCTTTGTTATGCCACTTACACATTTCAACTGGATGACACCAGCAATGACTGGCACATTATTGCAAATTTATTTAAGGCGCAATGCAGTGCGCCACCCACTCCAATCCCACCCCTCTTCATTTCGCTGTCGTCGTCGGCGCCCCTGCTGATCTCATAACGGTTTATGTAGACAATTGTGTTTACGTTTTTTTGCGCGCGTCGCTGAAGCTCAGCAGCAACGGGTTATGGGGCTTTGCCTTTTTGATCGCCCATCAAATACACTACCAGAAGGTATACGTGTACACGCATACACAGATTTGTCAAAATACTTGTCGAAAACTGGGCAGCCGCTTTCGCAGAAACACAACAAAATGAATTTGGCCAAAACGGGTTTTAACGTGCTGATGCTCTACAAGCCGAAAAGAATTTTTTGTAGCTAACGTTCACTGTACCTGTGTACGGCCTTGAAATAACGGCTTATAGCGAAACTTCTTTATCGTTCAAATCGCATCTTCTAATTTTTTTTTTATACCCTGTAGCCAATAAAGTTTTGTGATATGGGTATAATAACGTATAAACCTGTGCAAATGTCAATCTTAATTAACGCTTCTCTCGTTCTTTACCTCTCACTAAGGCTTCGTCTTACTTTTACTAACAATCTCAACATCACTCTTACTCTTTAAGCTGAGAGTAAAAGGTATCTAAGCATCGAACAATCTTTTTCCACATCGTTTTCGTTTCGTACTGGTTTTGTGTGTGTGTGTGTGTGTGTTTGTATGCGTGTATAACGGTTAACAGACAAGACAAACGCACGATCATTGACTTATGTATGTATTGTAGGGAGCAATTCGTAGAAGCGTTCTTCTAATTGACCGTTATTATTATGATTATTGCAGGTCAACGAGCCAACGACTCAGATCACGCTCAATGCCCTGGACATAACCATCGATAGTGTGGTGTTTGAGTATGAGTGTGAGAAATTGAAACCGAATCGCATCAGTTACTCCAAGGAGAATGAGACCGCAACGCTGGAGTTCGCTGACCTGATACCAGCTGGTACCTCGGGTGTGCTGCACATGTCCTTCACCGGCGAGTTGAATGATAAAATGAAAGGTTTCTATCGCAGCAAATACTATACGGCTGCTGGTGAGGAGCGCTATGCTGGTGTCACTCAGTTCGAGGCGACAGATGCACGTCGCTGTTTTCCCTGCTGGGATGAGCCGGCCATAAAGGCCACATTCGATATTACGCTGGTGGTGCCCAAGGATCGCGTAGCACTCTCCAATATGCCTGTGAAGAAGGAGGACGCTCTGCCAGACGGACTGCGTCGTGTGCGCTTTGATCGAACTCCCATCATGTCCACCTATCTGGTGGCCGTTGTTGTTGGTGAATATGATTTCGTGGAGGGCAAGTCGGATGATGGTGTCATTGTGCGTGTCTTTACTCCCGTTGGCAAGAAGGAACAGGGCCAATTTGCTTTGGATGTTGCCACCAAGGTGCTGCCCTACTATAAGAGTTATTTCAATATTGCCTATCCATTGCCCAAAATGGATCTCATTGCTATTTCGGACTTTTCTGCTGGCGCCATGGAGAACTGGGGTTTGGTTACCTATCGCGAAACTTTCGTCTTGGTCGATCCTAAGAATACATCTTTAATGCGCAAACAATCGATTGCCTTAACGGTGGGACATGAGATCGCTCATCAATGGTTTGGTAAGCAGAAAATAATCATATAATATCAATAAAGACATTAACAAGTATTTTTTGCTGTACAGGCAATCTGGTGACCATGGAATGGTGGACACATTTGTGGCTCAATGAAGGTTACGCTTCGTTTGTGGAGTTTTTGTGCGTTCATCATCTGTTCCCCGAATACGATATCTGGACACAGTTTGTAACTGATATGTATACGCGTGCTTTGGAGTTGGATTCGTTAAAGAACTCACATCCAATTGAGGTGCCCGTGGGTCATCCTTCGGAGATCGATGAGATCTTTGATGAGATTAGCTACAATAAGGGTGCATCGGTTATCCGCATGCTGCACGATTACATTGGAGAGGATGATTTCCGCAAGGGCATGAACCTTTACCTTACGCGCCATCAGTATAACAACACATGCACCGAGGATCTGTGGGAGGCTCTGCAGGAGGCGAGCTCTAAGAATGTGGGTGCCGTCATGTCCAGCTGGACAAAATACAAGGGTTTCCCTGTTGTCAGCGTGGAATCGGAGCAGAAGACACCTACGCAACGTGTTCTGCGTCTGAAGCAGAGTAAATTTACCGCCGATGGATCGGAGGCGGATGTGGATTGCATGTGGGTGGTGCCCATATCAGTGTCAACATCGCGTAATCCCACCAAGATTGCCAAGACTTTCTTGCTTGAGAAGGCCTCCATGGAGGTGGTGCTTGATGGTGTCACTGAAAACGATTGGATCAAAGTGAATCCAGGCACCGTTGGCTACTATCGCACACGCTACTCACAGAAAATGCTTGAGCAGCTGCTGCCAGCCGTTGAGAATATGGAGCTGCCGCCGCTGGACAGGTTGGGCCTGATCGATGACATGTTTGCCATGGTGCAAGCTGGCCAGGCCAGCACCGTCGATGTGCTCGAGCTAGTGGAATCCTATCGCAACGAGACCAACTATACTGTGTGGACGGCAATAACAAATTCGCTTGCCAATCTGCATATACTGATCTCTCACACAGATCTTATGGAAGATTTCAATTCTTTTGGACGCAACCTATACCAACCGATTGCAGAGCGCCTCGGCTGGGAGCCACGCGAGAACGAGAATCATTTGGATACACTGCTGCGCAGTCTGGTGTTGACACGTCTTGTCTCCTTCCGTAGTCCTGAAGTAACAGAGGCGGCACGCAAACGTTTTCGCAGCCATGTCAATGGCACTCAAGCTTTGCCAGCGGATCTGCGTAGCACCTGCTACAAGGCAGTGCTGCAGGATGGCGACGAGGCAATATTCGAGGAGATGTTAACGCTGTATCGTTCCACGGATCTGCACGAGGAGCAGGATCGCATCTCGCGCGCACTCGGCTGCATTGGCGATGTTAAGCTGCTGCGTCGTGTTATTGATTTTGCCATGTCTGTACGTAGATGTTTTATAATGTAATTATCATTTTGGTTATTTAATGCCTTTTCATTTCTAGGGTGAAGTACGCGCCCAGGATTCGGTGTTTGTTATCGTTGCTGTCGCTGTAAATCCCAAGGGACGCGACATGGCCTGGGAGTTCTTCAAGAACAACAGCAAAAAGTTGCTGGAACAGTATCAGGTTATTAGTTTCCTTACAATCTGTTATACATACCTTGCTTATGGTGTTTATTTTTACAGGGTGGATTCCTCTTGACACGTCTCATTAAATATTTGATTGAGAACTTTGCCTCCGAGGAGAAGGCCCTTGAAGTGGAGGAGTACTTTAAGACGAACCAGATACCAGGTTGTGAGCGCACCGTCTCACAGGCTGTGGAGACAATACGCCTTAACGCCGCTTGGCTGGGACGCGATCGCGCGAAGCTGACCGAGTTCCTGCAGGATTTCTAGACAGGTTTTTGTGTGGCCTAGCCTCATACCAAAGCATTTAGCAACAACTACAACTACCAATAATACCAACAACAACAAGAGAACGACCAAAGCTGTCACAACAACAACACCAACTAGAACACTCAATCCTTGTTAAGTGAGCCAAATAGGTTAGCATATTATTTAGAAGCAACTGCAATTGACTTCATATTCTACTTCTACTCGGCATCTCAAACACAACAAGGCCATCCTCAAAGAAGAGCCCAACGGCATTTAAAACCGAGCTATAAAATCAACTTGCTTAGTCACAAATAATAACAAGTGAACACTTCTTATATCTAATACTTATACAAAAGTTATGTTGAGTTTATGACGATAAATAAATGCAATTAAAATTATAAACAAAATCAAAAAAACAGTTTTCAATACAACTTATTTAAGGTTTGATTTCACTTTTTATTAACTTATTAAAATTATTTCTATGCTATTTTTAAATCGTCGTTGTTATTATTGTTGCATTCTAGTTTAAGAGATTTGCGCTTAAGTTCCTGCGACTCAGCCCAGAAATTGGCCAAACGCTGATCAATATTCGAGCAGAACTCACGAAAATCTTTAAGCATTCGTAACTGGAATAGTTCACCATCAGCGGAGTTGTTAATGGTCAACGCTTTCCACTTCTTATTGGGTATCATGTGATTCCAGGCCCACAAGAAGCCCACCTTCTTAGGAACATTCGTGTTGTTTGTGTGCCCATAAACGCAGCGCGTGACATTCGCCTCCTGGCGACTTGGTGACTCCACTTGGTAGTTCTTGCTGGCGCAGCTAAACGACAAAAAAAGAAAGTAAAAAAGGGTTCTGAAAGGGTTTCGCATTAACTTACCGTATGAGGACAAACATATTGCCAGTGCAATGCACATACTGGTATTCCTTGGGCAGCTGCTAAAAATGGCATTAAATAAGCAGGAGTACTCTGATATAAGCCGAGCGGTACTTACATCTTTGTTAAGCGTGAACTTCTCCTCCAGCACACAGGGCATGAAACCAAACCGTGCCAATATGGCCTCCTGCAGGAACAGCATGCGATCGGATCGGCTGTCCTCAGGGAATTCTATAGAAGCAGATAATGAGTTTATAAAGAATCCATTAAACCCCAAACGTTGCACATACCATCAAAGAGCCCAGCGCCATGTGGTAAAAATGTAACGCACAATGGAATGAAAATGGGACCACGTAACGGATCCGATTTCTCTGTAAACGGTTCAGCCATGGGATCGGCAGGCACAGAAACTAGCTGATAGCCACAATGATTTGCTTTGCGCATCCAACCAGAAATCTACAAGATTATTGAAATTACTAAAACAATTCGTTTGTATGGGCGCAGTATGCCTACCAAATCCGAAACAATGGGTCCCGAAGAGGTTACCCACTCGACGACCAGCTCGAAGGCAAATCCTGGCTGCATTACTGTGTGATGCTTTACATGACCCCACTCCATGCGATCACTCTTCTGGTTGACGTCCATTTCCAAATGCGACTTGCGACAGACACGCTCTGCAAAGCAATTGGATTAGTTTACGAAAATCTGCAGCAACGAGTTATAAGATTACTTACTGCTCATACAGTATTCCGTCCAAGATTGTGGAGCAGGTTTATCACGCAAGAAGTTAGGCACATTGGTCGGCGCTGGCTCATCGTGCCACAAGAAGCTACAACCCTGAAGCTCAATCTCTAACCATTCGTTGACAAAGGCACTATAATCATTCAATGGCGGCGCGTAATCTAAAAGGATGCGTTGCTTGTGAGTGCCAGGATCGTATATATGACTTATGAAGGCTTACCTTTGGCATTCTTATCCTGCTGTACAACATAGTAGAAGACAAAGCCAGGCACAACAGGCTGATTCCAGTCACCAGATGCATGACATATCATGCGTTCCCTACAAAGAGTCAAAGTAAGTTCTTGGCAACTGAAGCTAAGTTCTGAACTAACTTGCGCATGGCCTCTAAAAGATCCATCGGATGACGGCCATTACTAAGGCGCGCTCGGAGCCACATTAACGCATCGTATGAGATGAAGGTGCAGGAGGGCAGTGATTGCGTCTGTGTGAAAAAACCCACGCCAGTAATTGGATGTTTCATCGCCTCAAAGATCTCTGCCAGTGTTGCCGTGGCACTAAATTTAATATCCATGGGAAAACTGAAAGACGAATGGCAATGAGTTAAAACAAATGTAGCTCTTTAGCATTCAAAACGCTTACCCATCATCCTGATCATCACGTGTAGCATGGACAGCAGCCGAAGCTGCTGCAGCTGCTGTTGCCGAATCCTGACCAGGAAGAATGCGCGATATGCGGCTCACGTCGAGCTTAGGACGCACATTGATACTGTGATAGCAAAACACTTATTAGTATGTAATAAAGTCAACGTTAAGCCAATAAACCGTTTGCCAAGTTTGATGTGTGGGGAAAGTAGGAGGCGTGTGTGTGTGTGTGTACAAATGCCATAATAAATGCAGCTTTCACTTCATACAGTTTTATTAGTGTGGTGAGTTTGAGTATGTGTTTGTGTTAGTAAAAATGCCAAAAATTTCAGCCAAATTACATATACAGCTATACGCCTTGTGTATGTGTGTGTGTTTAAATTACAATCGCTGTTTTCATCACTTCAAATTTTGCAAACCAATTGTATGTTGTGACAGGTTTTGTTTGGGATTGGAATGCAAGTTGGGTAAAATAAAAAAATAAATACGCGAGCCAGGCGTTAAATGCAACCAGAAAGCGATATTTCACTCCACTCTCTCCTCTCTGGCTGCATTCGTTGCCGGATCGCTGGAGTGGCACAAACCTTTGCAGTGGTGAATTTAATAGATTATGATTCTTTTCAGTGATTCTAGGTGTGGGTGTGTCATGCTGCTGAAAGCCAAATACCAAATTAAATAGTGGTAAAAAACAAATCATAAAGTTTATAGAGCCGAGGCATTAAGATCGCAATTAAACAATAAATATATATATTTATAGTTATAATACACTACAAGCACAACACTAAATACAACATAGAGAAACTTCTACAAAATCAATCACCGAAATTTGTTGAAGGGAATTGCAGCGTACACAAAAGCTCAGCTCGCAGGCGCATTGAACAATACATATACAGATGCAAATAATAAAGTGTGTACAATGTGTGTTTGTGTATGTGTGTGTGAGGATATGTTGTTTTTTTTGTATTGTGTATTTTGGATACGATATAAAAACCTTGGTCTCTTCTCGGGCAGTCGATTGCTGCCGACGCGCTCACGAAATGGGGAGACTCCCTGCAGACGAACGAGTTGCAGTTGCAGATACAGAAGATTGACATTAGGTGGAAGAGGGGCAGACGATACATAAGACATTAAAAGAAACATTAGAAATATTCAGCTAAAGGCCATCGAATAACTATTTGACTTAAAGCGTGCGCAGATCGAACAATCGAAACGAAGAGATTCAAAAACAAATATATAAATAAACAATGAAGCATACAAAATTGGTACATAATGGGCGCAGCTTAAATTGATTGTTGATTAGATTTGGTAAATTGGATAGATAGATAGATAACCTGGTTAAGAGGCCTGGATATTATGCTCGTACTGTGTCGTCGCTTGGTTAGGCTGTGGGTGGTGGGGCTATCCTGTAAATGTACATTAAGTTAAGCGTTAAGCACTACTACGTATTACATTTACATATCAAAGAATGTCATTGATAACAGCTCTGTTAACTTTAAACTCGAACTGCAACTAGATAATCAATTAACGATAACGATTAACACGTTCAAAACAAATAAACGATTACAAACTAAATACAACAAAGTAAAGAACTAAAGTGTTGCCATCTTACGCGCGCTTTGCGGCCATTTTGTCGCTTCAATTTGCTGACATTCTCAATAAGTCGTACGAAATCCTCAATTTGCTCGCGCGTATTGTCCACAACGGCATCTGTGAATATATCGCAACGTTGGCAGCCAAAACTAACGATCTTATTAACCATGTTCTCGCGTGGTAGCAGATACATGCGAAAGCGCCAATACTTGAGACTCTGCAAAAGTAAACAATAAGTAATGCAGCGTGGTGAATAATGTTAAGTATATTCACCTCCATAAGCGGATAGTCAACGTCACCTCGTGTGCATATGTACAAGTCCATGTGATTCCAGCTAAAGTTCTCCAGCTTCTCAGTGGTGAAGTTAACACCTGATATTTCATACGTTTCGTGTTGAGGCGCATGAAAACGATAGCGATAATCAACATTAATGGGCGGATAAGGATGCCTGAAAAGCACACAAAAAGAAAAGTGAGTGTTTCGTTTATGTTTTCTATGTAAATTCATTTTACCTGGGCCTGTAACCCGTAACTGTGATAACCGAGCCGCTAAACGAGATCTTATGAAAGATGCGACCAATCGAGAGCAGAAACTCTTTATTCGTCTCGCAAGGCGGCTTCACTGGCAGCACCGCTGAAGAGGATTGATTGTTGGCGACTGTGCCAGCATTGCCAACAGTTCCGCTGGCAGAGCAGCTATTGCTGCTGCTGAGCGTTTGCTTCTCCTCAACGACAATCAATTGAAAGCCCTGTGCCAAACGCTGTGAAACGATCTCCCTGCACACCTCCAGCGTGGAGAGGGGCTTGCGGTAGACGGCTCGACTTGTAGCATAATCTTGATTCACATCATCTGGCAGCAAAGTGTAGGCAGAGATGACATAATCGTTATGCAGGGAACGCTTGTCGGGAAAATAGTCCGTTGTGATTGGAAGGCAGGCGGGTATCGATAGCGATTTCCAGTCAACGCCTGAAAGTTGCAGTTCGTGATAAGATGGATACAGAACAGTGGACGCCGCAGCGTGCGAGGGTGGCAAGAGGGCAGAATAAGGTGTTCAAAAGTAGGTACGCAAATAGAAAAAGCCAACGCCGATACGAGATACAAGTAATTAAAATAAGTATTTATAGTATTTATATAATTAATTAAAAATGTAGTTACACAATTTGCAAATCGCTTAAGCTATGCATAATTATATATATATAGATATATTTATAGATAGGACCCGATTCTCCAAGTGTACGAAAAGGTTGAGAGATCAGCATTAAAAGTTCATTAATTTTAGGATAAATTGTTTAACAATTAATTAGCAGGTGCAAGGGGCGTGCAATGAGCAATGGGCGTGGCTGTAAAGCATGCAGAACATTAAAAATAAAAGTTTGGGATTTTTCACATGCCAAAACATGCTCATGAGTCAAAAGAAATACACCCAAAAACCATCTCAAACAGATGTGAATAGTTTTGTGCATTGATTTATTATGGAGTGTAAACAAGAAACAAAAACTATAGTTAATGCTGAATGGAAACTTCTCTTTGATGTACACCCTTATCATATATGAATAACGAATTAACAAAAATCAGACAGATGTCAGAAAAGTAGAGTTTGGATCGATCCTTCGCGCTTGCTTAAGCTTTTCTTGTATTTACAATCGATTAATTACGACACAATACATATAAAAACAGCTACTACAAAGTGCTTTAGTCAAGTGGTGTGTGTGTGTGTGCAAGTTTCTACACTACTAAACAAACTACGGTTTTCTAGTACTACTACGGTGTTAAGTGTATGGGGGAGGTATTATGTGTATGTGTGTGTGTGTGCTTTGGATGCATTGCTTTATACAAAATTGTAATTATTTGTTGTTTTTTGCCAAACCTATGATGATCTTTCCTTTGCCGACCGTCTCTGTTGTAGCCTCAAGCGATGAGCTTCCAAAATTATTATGTTCACTTTCGACAATCGGTTTCATAGTTGTTGTCGTTGTTGTTGTTGTATGTTTGCCTGCCGTATTCCCAATAATTGCATAACCATTTTCTAAACATTTCCATTCGTCGTTTGTTAAGATAAATTTTGATTGTTATGTTTTACATCCAATTGTTGTTGTTTGGTGTTTTAGTTATTGTTGTCGTTTGTCGCACAATTTTTTTTTTTAATTAAAATTTGATTATATATATTTTTTTGATATGTTGGTGGAGTAGCGGGATATTGTGAATTGGCCATATGCATAACGTTAATAGAGATCAAATTTGGTTTAAAATTTTCGTCGATAATAATTATTTATGTATATTAAATGATATATATAGAATAAAAAAAAAACCAAAAAAACACGTGTTAAAAAATGTGTGATATCCAAAAATACATAATGTGAAATTAGTTGAGATATCAATTCCAAATGCCTTAAATAACAAACAAAAAAATGCAGTTAGTAGTAGTTTGGCTGGCTACATTAGTTAAAACATTAGAATCTCCAAAACGAATGCGCCTAGACTGACGAACTGTCCAATCAAATACAAATAGAAAACACAAGCCAGACCATCCAGCGACAGTGGATGCACATTCTGCATCTGCTCATAGTACTCAATGCTGGTAAAGTCACGTACAAAGCCATGGTGCTTGGCATGACTATACCAGAGACTACGCCATTTCTGCAGCAAGCCCGCCTCGTTGACGTGCAGCTCGAAGTGTTGCAGCGGTTGTTTGAAATGTGATCCGATGCGCAGCTGGAACTGAACGGGAAATGTGCCATAGCATAGATCGGATAACCAGAAGCGCTTGTAGCTTAGATTGCGTTGCTGCAGCTTTAAGAAGTTCCAGCGTAATGTGCTTATGGGATAGATGTAGTTCGGGCTCATCTCCATGCGCTGCTTGTAGAGATCTTGTTCGTTTGTAAAGTTAAATTGCTGTCGCAACTGTTGCTCGTGGCCAAAGGATCTGACAATGGCATCCACATCGCTGGGCAGCACAAGAATAGCATAGGGTAATTGAAACAGTTCCTGTAGAGTGACCGCAGGCTTTGGGGCCAGTGTCACGGTTAATAGCGATGTCAATTTGCTTGCGTATAGCTGGACAATCACAAAGACACTGAACACGAAGCAGGTGCTGATTAGCAAGCCACATGGAAAGCGTGGAAAGTGATGATAGGCGCGCAGCTCTTCGTAACGGAATATATGACTGCCTGGCACACCCAGCATTGACCATGTACGCATAGCCGGAAATTGTGGCATCCAACGTTGGGCCAAGTAATGCATGAGGATTAATATGGGCGTCGTTAGGAACACACTTAGCCAGACGTACTTTGTCAGCGGCAGTATAAAGTACAGACCGCGTGGAAATGGCTCACTCGATGGCAACATGAAGCAACGCTGAACCAACGAATACGGATAGGAGTAGTCCACTCTGCTGGAGCGTTGCAGTGTTGCGAACTGATGTGGACTCAATTCGGCTCGATTTTCAGCCAGCAGCTGCACTAGAGATGACATATGCATATTGTTGGAGCCATTGATATAAAGTGGATATAGTTCCAGGCTCACATTCAGGTGTTGCATCAGTTCACGTATAAGAGTGCCGCCTGCGCCATCCAGATGCAACTTGCCTGCATTCGAGTACCAAAAGGTGGCCGGCACGTCCAGCTGCACAGGCACACGCAACTTGTAGCCAAGAAAGTCACGACGATTACGCAATGGAAATAGTGTGCTAGCATCCTGTTGGCGACTTAGTTCTATGACACGTAAAGTGGGATAGGGATCCATGTGGTAGAGTTTTTGCTGAGCCATCATGACGAGAGCCGAGCGAAAGCCCTGCACCCAAAGGTGCTGAAAGAACAATTTTAATGCATCCCGCGGCTCTTTCCGTTGCAACATGAACAAGGTCTTGCAATCTCGACGATCCCGGGCTCTGATTGCGTGTAGCTGTATCACTGGATCCCTGGAGTTACGTGCCAGAACCACAAATAGTGTTTGCATATCCGTTAAACTGCTCAACTGGCCGGTGAAACCATCTGTGGAGATGATCTTGGGTAGCTGTTGAAAGTAGTTGTTGCCGGTGTGCAAGGCATTTACAAAGCCCTTAATGTCGGTTCCATTGCTGTAAGTAATACTGATAGCCTGCAAACTATTCACGCGTCCAATATGATCTATAAACTGAGCCAAATCCATTGCTGCATTCACAGCGAGCAGCTGCATCAGCAGTTGCAACATTATGGCCATTTAAAGCATGAAAGCAACTAAAATGGTTTTCCAGTTGCGATGTTGAATAACCCACCCATCGATTAAAATCTCGTCAAATATCATTTCGCGAACTAATGATTAGTACAAGTTAATAGGAACTATGCAAACATACCCGTCGTAATCGCTGGCGTCCACTCCTGCTCCCCTGTGGCACCCCACAGATATGATTTTGCCTGTGTGGCAGTTAGATTGGGCACATTGGCAGCTATCGCTGCATTCAGTAGCGAATTGTTGCGCCTCTTAAAAACTGCAATTAAGAATAAAGGCTAACGTTTTTAACAATTCCATAGTTATACTGACTATACTTACAATCGGATTTTTCATCGCCCATGGTAAAGTTTTGCGATGTAAATGATCTGCTCAGGCTTATTGTAGAATGATTGGACACCTGGTCATATTGATCTCCAGACGAGGAGCTGTACTCACTCTCATTGTTGTTATTATTATTATTATTATTGTTGTTGGTGCTGTTGGAATGCTGCAACTGACGGCTGTAGTTAACAGCAGGCACTGGCTTTGCGGGCACTGCTTGATAATGATGCTGCTGTATCAGCACACCTGTCGGCCCCTTGGGAAAGATGTGTGTCCAACGACGACGGTTGGACGTCAGCTTGATAGTCACATGCGACGGATCAAAGGGATTGATAAGCGCCCGACCAGGACGTACAATTGGAGCAATGCTCACGATAGCACGGGTTGCATTTTTCTCCGTCGCCAGCGACTCAGACAGATTGGTTGTGTCAGTCAGTGTGGCCAGCATGCCTGAGGTGCCATGATGTATGTCCGGATCGGACATCTTGCGTCGCAAACTGGGTATTTTAGTGGGTGTAAGGTTCTCCCAATCATTGTTACGATACGCATATGTCTCAAAGCTGGGCACCGATGTCTTTTTTGCACGCACCACGCGTTGCAGCGAACTAAAACAAATACTATTAGTGACCAGAAGTCGAGCAACTGCATTAATACTTACCAAGTACTTTGCGCAGGCAGTGGTTGAAATATTTGCTCATCATATGCATCGTAATCAAACAGAGGATTGTGTATATATTCGGATTGATTACAGCTGAGAAAGTTACGCTCACTCTCCTCCACATCGTTTTCGTCGGCGAACGATAAAATCGGCAGCTTAATGCGTGGTATAAAACTAGAGTAGGCAATCTTTTTGTTGGTGGAGTAAAAGCTCAGGTTAATCCAGTGAGGCAGTGAATAGTCATCGGCCGAGGTAAGCGTAGTGTCTTTGTTGTGGAACTTAAGTAGTGGCACTGCATGCAGCGGCTGTTCGCCGACACACACCAAGTCGCTGCCGACACCGTTATCAATGATGCGCTGCTTGGTTATGTTGGTAAGTTCTCTGTCCACAGAAAACACGCCTACACCCGGCGTTATCACAACGGATAGCTGACCGGTGCGATCGAATGTACGATCCAAATAATGCTTCTCAAACGTATTCAATGATATGTTGAGCACTTCCAAGAAATTACCCAGCGTCGCGGTTGAATTAGTTGCCAGTGGGATTTTCATGTTTTCCCGCTCATGATATCGCAGGACCGTTGCTTGATAGGAGGTGAAGAGTTTGCGCAGCTGCGCGAGCACTGTACACCAGTCGTCGTTGCGTTCATTTTGAATGGCGACACGATAGAAGTCCTCGTAGTAACGTCCTTTGTAGTCCTGCTGCAAGCAATCACGCATATGGGCAGGAAACTCATCCAGACTCTTGGCCGCATAGAAAGTACGCGAGAAGAGCACTATGGTAACCTCGTGATTGCAACCAAGTTTTTTCCATTTCTGAAAGAGCTCGGTAAGGAAGCCATTGACAGCCTTCTCAAAGTACAGATCACCGTGTATATCAAAATCCCACATTTCCGAAGACATTTGCAGAAATAGGTACACCATTGAGGTGCTGCTGCGAAATACAATCTTTGTGTCGTCCGTTATAACGCCGCTGGCCACACGTTCACCCTGTGACCACATCTCGTACACCTGGCAACGTATCTGCATGTCATTGTAGTCGATCTTCTTATTTACATACACGCAGGTATTTGTCTGATAGAGAGGTTTGTTATTTGAGTCGTTCGTTTGTTTACAGGAAACCGCTACTTACCAGATACGTTTTTAATCGCCACATTTCTGAGCGACCCATGTACTGATCCTTAAACGTAATCTCTATGGAGTCGAGAGCTACATCAGCCGGATTCACAATTCGCATTACGACATTGGAATAAGGTCGCATCTTGAACGCTGTCGCTATGCATGACTCAATACTTATCACATTGCGACCAGTTTTGCTCTGCTCATTGAGTTCCGTTATCTGCAGCAATAAATGGGTGCCGTTCTCATCTTCGGGTGCATAGATTTCCACCACATCGCCAACCTTGGCTGTCGGATGGTCCTGGGGATTCAATACCAAATCGGCATCTACACAAACACAAATGCAAATCAAAAATGTTTTCTTTCAGAGCATTGAGTTATTGCCTACCGTATGATTTGTTGCAGCCCCTTGTGTGCGTGTTTAACTTGTAGGGCTTCATGTTAATTAGTTAATCCAATGGCTCCATTACCATTAAAGCAACGTTTTTATTTTTGATACTTTGCTGCTTTGTTGATTTTTGTTTTCTTTGGCTTATCGCCTATATGATGGCCAAGTGTTGACTAACGTCTTGTGGTGCGCAACAGCTGACGCCAGTGCGCTAGTGATGTGCCATCCACTCACGATATCGGCCATGCAAAGGACTGCGCAATATAAAGCTACAGCTCGTGCCAAGATCAGTATTGCTACGACTTATCTATATATTTTGAATGCCACACATAAAACCATTACGTACTTGTATTTATTTTTTATCATTTTGAACGCCATAAAATAGTTAAAATTATTGTTTGATATCTTGCGTGACCTTTGCACTCGCCTTATGCATACCAATCAATTGCAACGTTTATTTTTAACCATTTAACGAACTTGGCATGCACCAACTAGTATCAAATTCTAAAAAGGTAAATAAGTGAAGCAAATGCAGATAAAGAAAAACATGTTTGTTATTTCATTGAATAATTTTTTTTATTGAATCGCAATATCAGTGAATACATTTGACTAACAGTTTGTCAGACAGTCGCCTGGATAAATCCTCAGTTCAATTATTGCATAGCGTTTGCATTTTAACATACCCAACATTTGTTTGTTTTTGTTTTTGTGGGTGTGTTGGTCGTATAATGTATGTAGTATGGTTTTGTGTTTCGCATTTAATTGTTGATTAGAACTCGTAACCGTTGCCATTGACGACAACGATCTTTTCGGCTGATAACTTTTTTCATATTTTGTTTTTTTTTCGTTTTAAAGCGCATCTACTTATACGTAATACGTATATATATATATAAGTCAAGGCATTGCATACGCTTTAATAATAGGTTCGCTTTGCTTTGGACTTTGAATACATATATTATTATTTTTGGGTCGCTCACCAGGATGCGTCGATTAGTTAAGTATATAAATGTTTGTGTTAATATGAGTGGGCGTTGTATGTAATTAACAATTGAAGTATTGTGTGTTCTCAATCTCAACATGCTGCTTAAACATAGACAAAACTACCGAACAAACTCACACTTCTAAAAACTAAACGAGTACAAGCTACAATTAATTACAGTTAAAAACTAGCGTTAAGGACTGACTAAACTAACGGACTAACTCTGGTTTCACATTGCCACAGTGGCGAGCACGACGGTTATGTCGTCAGGTTTGCCTCCGCGCGCCTGTATATTGTTGCGACGAGCGCTGATGGCAAAGGGCGATAGAAACTCGCTATTGAGGGACAGTGTGCGGGCCATCAATGCCAGAGTATTCGCTGTCATTTGTAGCTTGACGGGATCACTTTCGCCCTCCACGTCACGCAGCACCTGCAGCATCAGATCCTCGGGCACATTATCGAAGACGCCATCAGTTGCGATGAGTATCACATCGCCTTCTTTGACGGGAAAATTCATTGTGTCCGCCGACTCGGGGCTGTCGCTAAGCACATTGGGCCCGTGTCCGGGTGGTGGCAGCGATAGTTGGAAGGGTGTGTTGAAGTAGTGCTGTTGCTCCTCCGATTTGTGCACAATTTCGCCAGCGCGCACCACCATAAAACCACTGTCGCCAATGTTGGCTGTGTGCACCGTGCTTGTCTCACGATTCAGTATTAGGACACAGGCTGTGCTGCTGCCTAGAATGGGCTTCTTTTGCTCCATTAGCTCACAGTAGCTGTAGGCAAGCAGGTTGACTGGTCGTTGCGGATTAAAGTGGGTGCAGCGCACCAGACGCTCACAAGTGCGCATTAAAAAGGATGAAAACTCGCCCGGATCGATGCCATAGCTGCGCCAACCCCCGACGCCATCGGCCACGCCCATTACATCCGCTTGCTCAGTAGATGCCTTGAACCACGAGTCCTCGCCGTACTTTCCCGGCTTGTATTTGTGTCGTAGATTGTCCTTGGCAAAGCCACACACCACCGAAACGAATCGGGGTCGAGATCGATTTGGATTTGGCTTTGCAGCACCGTTGGTTGTGGTACCCGTTGCCGAGTCTAACAGCGTTGAGAAGCTGCTGCGTAACGCCCGCGATATGAGACGCGACGTCCAATTAAGCGAATGCATCGCAAAATACTCTTACAAAACGCGTGGTCGCAATTATCGTTCATTCGTTATGCACATACATATATGCAGTTATATCGATTTTACACTGCGTACATTTGTTCGTTAACTCTGACGGACTTGTTTAGCAGCGGTAACCGCTTTTAACCAGTTGCTAGCTACAAATTTAGCAAATCTACGTCCTAATTAATAAAAAAAATTACAACTACGACAGAGTTATGTGATACACTTTTTTCCATTCGTCTGTCTCACATTTGTACGTCATGACAAACAGGGATGTTATTAACAGATAAGCAAAATAACATTAACTGTTATTAACAGCAAACCAACACACATTTTAGAACAAAACGGTCTGTACCTAATTTTTAAGTAATCACTCTAGATTTAAGGCATAAACTACTTTCGCTGAATGTAATAGGATTTTACAAGGATTAATCAATAAACTTGGGCTATTTGGTGGCTTTTTAGGATGAAAAACGATTAAAATTTTGCTGCCTTAAGGTATGCAGAGATTTTACTTATGTTAACTTTTCAACAATCTGCAAAACAATTCCAGACCTCTGCTATACCATATGTCAAAGTCACATGGGAAAGACCTGTCAGTAATTATATTATCGATATACTTAGCGATAAACACTATCTAACATGGTGACAGTAAATTTTTAAAATCGTAAAACCGTATATCGTGTGTATACTTCTAAATTTATTTAAATAATTCATTTGCTGCAACCAAAAGTAAAAATATATTATAGCCCTTTTTGTATAGTTTAAATTTTACTAACTGGCTACTAGTCAACATTTAGTTTTCTAAATGAGCCCTCCGTACCATAGAGACTATCAAAGTCAATTGGTTTTCCCGGGCGTAGCTTTTCATTGGTTCCATAATTGGCATTATCCTTAAAATATTCTCTGTACTCATCAAACTTCTTACCCCACTCCGCAATACTTTCTTCAATGGATCCATTTTCACCACCATATTCCTTTGGCAAATATTGAAGGGGAATCTGCTCCAATAGTGAATCAATTTTGCCATGAACATAGAGACGTTCCTGTTGCTTCTTTGACATCATGGGCTTAATCATATTAAAAATCATCTCAAATCCTGGTATCGTGTTGACAAAATGCTGAGCCTTTGGTCTCATGGGCAGCGCCTCTTCATTGTAAACAGTCATCTTTTTTGCCAGTCCAGGAGTCATTTGGAACATGTGCGCTGCAGTTGCACCCTTCATATCCATTATGAAAATAGTTCCGTTAATAATAGCGTGATCGTCTTCCAAAAGTGTTATCTCTTGCATAGCTTGGCCAACTCGCATTACATCGGTAATACTGTATTTATCAGCTGGGGTAGTACCTATTCTAAAAATGACCACGCGAACTCCATTAAGTAGATTTGGTAGGAATGTTATGGGTCTAATGATGATAAGCAAAAGATTAGCAAGTGACTTTTAAATTACGTTTCTAACGACTTACCCCATTCGATGAATTTCCCGAAACTTGGGATCGTCAACATCAGTTACGTTAAACAGATCCGGATATCTTGTACGTAACGTGTAATACTTATCAAACTTTGACTTAGTTTTCTCCAAACTGTACTTGCAGCCGCGTAAAAAAGAAACTAAGAGTTGATCATCTGTTCGGGGATTGAGATGAGGTTGTTGGGCAATCCAAGCCTTCATGGCCTCCAGATCAGTCTCAATGCGTTCGGGAACCTCATTTAGATGCTCACAAGCATTTGCTTGGAGATCCGCAAAAATGGTACGTATTTGGGGTGCCATATGTTTATAATTTCTTAACACGTTCGAAATTACCTTAGCTATCGACTAGTGCACTACGACTATTTATAAGTACGTTCGTAGGCGCTGTAAGTTATTGCTGATTTGATTATGCCTGTTTTTATCAATTTGCGATAACAATTATTATGGGCTATATACTCAATAAAGACAAACATTGTGATATTTAATCAAAAAACTCAAGCAGTTCATAATGCAAAAACCTTAATACATCGATTTATTTAATGTCTGTTATTTATTTAAGTAATAAATTTGACAAAGCCTTTTATTTTTATTGTTTTCAGACTGCAATTAGTCAACATTTAGTTTTCTAAATGAACCCTCAGTGCCAAAGATGCCATCGAAATCAATTGGTTTTCCGAGACGTAACTTTTCATCGGTGCCGTATTGAATATTTTCCTTAAAATAATCTCTGTACTCATCGAACTTCCTGCTCCACTCCTCAACACTTTGTGCAATTGAACCATTTTCACCACCATATTCCTTTGGCAAATATTTTAGGGGAATGTGTTCGTAAAGTGAATCCATTTTGCCGTGAATAAACACTCTCTCCTGTTGCTTCTTTGACATCATGGGCTTAGCCATGTTATAAATCGTCTCAAATCCAGGTATCGTGTTGACAAAATGCTGAGCCTTTGGTCTCATGGGCAGCGCCTCTTCATTAAAAACAGTCATCTTTTTTGCCAATCCAGGAGTCATTTGAAACAGATGTGATGCAGTTGTACCTTTCATATCCATAATAAGTACAGTACCATTTATCACACTATAATCATCCTCCAGAAGTGTGATTTCCTGCATAACCTGGCCAACGCGCATTACGTCGGTTATTAAATATTTATCAGCTGGGGCAACACCTAGTCTAAAAATGCCCACGCGCGCTCCATTAAATAAGTTTGGTAGATTGACTATGGGACTGTTAATGACAGTAATTAGAATTATCAAATGAACTTTAAATTAGGGTTTCTTAGGCTCACCCCAATCGATGAATTTCCCGAAACTTGGGATCATCAACATCAGTTACATTAAAAAGTTCAGGATACTTTGTGCGAAGTGTATAAAACTTATCGAACTTAGATTTCGTTTTCTCCATACTGTACTTGCAGCCGCGCAGAAAAGCAATCAATAGTTGATCATCCGTTCGTGGATTAAGATGCGGCTGTTGGGCAAACCAAGTCTTCATGGCCTCCAGATCGGCTTCAATGCGTTCAGGAACCTCATTGAGTCGCTCACAAGCATTCGCTTGCAGCTCCGCAGAGATTGCACGTATTTGGGGTGCCATATTTTTGTCACGTCTTTACCTCAACAATTTAGTATTGGACTACGACTGTTAGTAAAGTACGTTCATGGGCGCTGCAAGTTATTGCTGATTTGCTAATGCCTGCTGTTTATCAATTTGCGATAACAATAACTGTGAGTAACATACATAAAAAACAAAAATATCAGACAAACTTGAACTTGCGCGCTAACAAACTAATTGTTTTTATCAACAAACTCAGTTCGTAATACAAAAACCGCGATTTATCCGTTTACTTATCAACTCATTATGTATTTAATGACACGATTGTTGTAATCTATTTCTGGAAGGGATAATAATCTAAGCCTGAGTTGTAATTATATTTTGGCTTCTGTTTCCTCTTGGCTATATCAATAATCTCCTGTACATCCTTGCGGTACGCTGGTGGCAACATTTCCTCATGCAATGTGCACTTATGCTCCTCCGGTTCTTCCACCCTAAAGATGTTACGGCGACCCGAGGCAGTTGCCGCAGTACTAGCGCCAATTCATACGAGGGCATTTTATTGTCTGGGCACGATAATATAATATTTCTAGTTGTTCAGTTCTAGTTTTCTTTTTAAAGTTAATAAATATAGTTTACAAATCGCCACAAAAAGCAAAAATTTGTTTTGGTTAATATGAACAATGTGACCAAACACGCATATGAAAAAAATATAAAAAAGTATAACAGCTGTTATACATATTTCTCACAGGGCGCGTAAGTTCCCGCAATTTTTAAATATGAACTCTTTTTAAATAAAGTGAAGCACAATTTAGTATAGATTTATTGAATGACAAACAAAAAAATAATAAACACAATAGATATAAAATTTAAACTTTAAAAGCAACAGGCACATTAATACGTTCATTTTCCATGGAAACTTCGATAAGGACCTGCATCTGTTTCTTAAGAACTTCACGTCCGGGTGTACGCAGTGGCCGCACCACAACCTCAACTTGCCCACCATCGGATGCCACGTAACATTCGCTAGGTGAAAACTGCAGCAAATTCGTAACATTGCAACTTATCTCAAAATATTGTCGTGATCGAAAGCTGTTCTTAATGAACAGTTTTGTGCCTTCTATTGCATTGGCACTTGATAAGTTCAATTCAATGACTTTGGGTGTCACCGACCAGTTACGTTCCAGTGCCTGATGCCGCTCAATCGCGGATGTTGTGTCAGCTTCGTGCAATTCATCCACTGGCTCCAGCATGTTGCTTGGCGTTGGTGAATTGGCAGCGCAAACGGTGCGAAACAATACAGTGTCCTCGGCATCCGGCAAACACAGCTGCGATGTATCAGCGGATTCATCAAAGTCCCGATTAAGTGTCAGTGCCACATCAATGATGCGCACCACAGTCACCAGATCGAGTATAAACTCAGCCGGTTCATTCAAGTTGGCAATGCTGCGTATTGGTTGCTCATCGGGAAAACCGCACAAAATGTTGTCCATCATGGAGGAGGTCAATTGCTCCCGCTGCTCGCCACTCATGCGCTGCACCAGGGCACGCATGCGCTGCCTGTTGGGTTCATCGCCGCAGAAGATGCGCATATTGGCCAGAGTAAGCACCTGTGATGTTTTCTTCAGGATGTTTTTAATATCCTCGCGATTGGGCCGAAATACAATCTGCACCACTGTCTCACTAAGCGGCGGAAGGATGAACTTATTGGGACGCACCTCGAAGGCGACATTCAGGCGCGGCTTGAGGAATACTGTTGAGTCGATTGTGATGCCCGCAAATGCTGTCAGCGGTCCCTTGTTATAAAGTTTAAATGTGGCAGTCAGCGGTCCGGAGGCCAGGTCGCATACATTGCCAACAGTAAGGAAGCTGGCGCCAACCGGTCCCTTCAGCAGTCCTTGAATTGCTAAAGATGCATTGCCTCCATAGCCGTACAGTGGAATCTCAAGTCCGGCCTGATGACAATTGTTGCTACCATAGGGCGCATAGAATGAGAGCGAGCCGACGGCTGCACCGCTGACTGTTGGACAGAAATTGATACCTATAGTGCGGCATTCCATGGATTGAAGTGTTATTCCATTGGTATCGCCGCTAACCAGCTGGAAGCCCGGTCCCTGTATGCTGAGGCGCACCACTAAGCGCTTGCTGCTTGTGTTCTTAATCTGCATTATTTTGCGCACGTCTGTGCGCAACTTGGTGCTGCTCCAGCATAAGCTGGTGTGGGTTACCTTTAATGGCAATTGCTTGCCATCGCGATGACTAAACTCACTGGAGCTGGAGCAGCGTGACATGCTGCGTGGAGCCAAGCCGCTCGTACCCTTACGCAGGCCATTAAAGCCCGTCGTTGAGCTGGCCTCGCTGGCTGCCGGTGAAGTGTTTGCTCTGTGAGCTGCACCAGTTCCAGGTAATAGGAGCCGTCGCTCGGAACTGGTTGTGCTGTCCAACTGTGGTGAGGACAGACAACTGCGTGGTGATGCAAGCGGAGATGCCTGTCGCACACTTGCAACAGACACGCTTTTTGCCAGATTCGGTGAGAAGTCATATTCAGTGGACGAGGGCACAGCATCACAGCCATCCAAGCGTGTGGAGCAGAATGAATTTGGATTGTTAGCTGTGGGCACAGCCAGGTTGCGTTTTTTGTTAACTGGTGTTTTGTCCTCGTCTGCATCCACATCCTCATCGGTGCTGGCCAGTGGCTGTATGCCATCACTGCTCGTTGGACTCGCATTCCTCTGCGAGAATGGAGATTTGCGCACACGCCGCCCCGGTGATTTTACTGGTGTCGATGGCCATTCATCGATGTCAGCATCGTTATCCTCGCCAGCTGTCACTATTATATTTGGCTGGCTTTGAGTGTAGTCCGCCAGCGGACTCAGCGGCTGACGCTGGGCTGTTGATGCAACACTTTGCTGAAGTTGCTTAAAGTCCGTTGAGTTCAAAACAGAATCTGTGAAGCTCATGGTTTCTGTGAACTTGGATTTGCACAGCGTATCATCTCCAGTCGCATTCTCCTTGTTTTCGTCTTCGTCGTTCTCGTAGCTGTAATGCCCGCGTGCCCGCAATCTATGTACAACATCGCCAATAGATGTGTCCGAATTCAAATCCAGATTGCCTGTTTAAGTCAGATAGGGATTAAGTATAGCTAATTAAGGTCATGGGCATATTTGAACATACGTAAGGCTTCATCAATGGCCGACAGGCTAAGGAGTTCAGAGTTGGTTGGCGGCTTTTTACCTTCAGTCTGCAGGGCCTTGTTAAGTTTCTCCTGTTGCTTTTTTTTCATAAGATTGCGTTCCAGCTTAGCACTGGCTTCAAGCTTTGTATAGGTTTTGTTATCGACTTGTGGCGTCTTTTCGCCATCACTGTTTACTACTGAAGCCTGGTTAAAAAGTGGCTCGCTCGGTTGCATCTTCTCGCATATTTCTCTGTCCACAATAAACGAAATGTTCTCCGAGCGCATCTGAAAGTAGGTGCCCAACGAAAAATCTGGATCTCCTGCTATTACAGAGCTGCAAGAGGTAATTGTTATTATTATTCTTTCATAGAGCGTACTGTTGTACTCACTTGGACACTGAGGTTTCAATCTCAGGTGTTTGTGACGGTGCAGCCATCTTTTGCAAAGCCTGCTTGCTAAGCGTAGCTGCTGGCACAGCGGCAAATTCTTGAGCCCACGATATCTCACCATTTACTAACTTGGACTGCATAAGTTCAGCAGGAGCAAAACTCTCGTCAAAGCCCTGGGCCGAGACGGAGCCGAATGATATGCCACCACCACCATTAAGGCTCATGTTGCTCATGTCCGCAGTGCGGGGTAAGCTGCGTGAGCAACTAAATGAATCAGTCAGGCTGGTGTTGATGGTATGTTGATTATCTGGTATATTTTCCAGCTGCTTGGCATATTGCACCCGAGCCTTCTCAACAAATGATGACTTTAGTATGTCGGCGACAGACATTTGACTGCTGCGCTTTGAGGATGACGATTCATTTTTAGAATATCTGCAAAGCGTTGAACGTCCCGTAATCTCAGCTGGTTCAAAAAATATATGTGCGCCTGTCTGGGGCGCAGCTGGCGTAGCCATAAATGAAGGACCACTGGAGTTCAGATCGATTGTCTCCTCAGTAACGAGATCAGATATGTTGGTGCCGTTGGATGCAACACTAACGCGGTTAAAACCTAAGAAATGAGTATGGCTAAATTATATACTGTCACCATATGCAAAAAACCTTATACTCACGTTTGTGCCTGTCATAGCTCCTCTCGAGAGTTGTCATAATATGACTGGAACGAGGACGTGGTTTATCTAGCACTTCCAATGCCTTAAGACGACCCGCCTGAAATTATAAATTGCGCCTTTTTTTATGCTATCTAATTAATTTAGATTTATATTCTTACCTTAAGTCGTTCATGCACATTTGATGATTCTCTGCTGTTGCTACTACCACCAGATAAATCACCAAAAACTGAAACATAATAAATATAATTTGCGTTAACATTAATTGCGTTTAGATTTGGAGTCCCTGCTTTTCTTTTCAATACAAACCTTTAAGATTATCCATACTCAGAATACCCAATGAGTTTTGGTCTCTCTGACTGCCGCTGCTATAGTTCCTAGCACTTTTATCCATTTCGAACAGTCTTAATACAACAATTGACGCATAAAACAAATAATTTTTATAACTTGTAATAGGAAAACGCGCGTCGTTGGCGTTCAAAATGGTGCTCGTGACTGACGACGCTGCTTTTTTAGACCTGGCCACACTTGTCAATGGGTTATCGAATTTAACAATGTATCGAAAACTTTTGTAAAAATATTTCTATAAGATTTATTTAGTAAACAAAGATCAAATAGGCCGCTTCATAAATTCAAGTTATAATTTTGATAATCGTTAAAATAAAAGAACCGCCTTAGAAGCAATTTACTGTAGCCCTGCAAGTTTCGAAACGTGGTTAACGTACTGTTTTCGGCCCTGGTTAAACACACATTTTCGCATTTTCGCCAGAATTCGTTTTGTTCGCTCGTGCTTCGGCGGCATATAAAATATTTGCTCCTTGATTTTGCTAAAGTGGCCAATTGATTTAATAACAACATTAAAATGGAGGCTCTGCTCGAGCAAATAATCAATGGTTTGTTGTGCACGGACACCCAGCGTATTCGTGAGGTAAGATTAACCGGCATTTTAAAATTGCACATATTTTAGGGTCCTTTGCCCAAGCCGACGCCTTTTTTGACAATGTCAGTTCTAATTGTCACCATTTTGCATTTGTAGCACACATTTTTCCTATTGCAATAAGGAAGTTTTCTAGTATTTCTTTCGCTTTTGTTAAAAAAAGCAAAAGAATAAAAATATTTTTGACATTCCCTTAAATGCATGTGTAAATTGCGATACATATGAATACACATACATACATACATAATTACAATATTATGAGAATTGCCTCGTTAATTCAAAGCACGTTGTCGGCTCATGTGTGAATATGTTTTGTCGGCTATTAATTAATTGATGTATGGGCACATTTCAGCAGTAATAATTATACATATATAATATAATATTATTCTTGTTGCTAGGCTACCAATGAACTAGCCAAGGCCCATGAAAATCCAGACACGCTGCCAGCACTGTGTCGGATCGTGGTGTCCCAGCGTAATACTCAAGTGCGACAATTTGCCGCTGTGCTGCTAAACAAGCGGCTGCAGAAGCTCCGCCACTGGCAGATGGTGCCGGCCGAGCAGAAGGAAAGGTTAGTAGCATAAAAATACAACTTTTCAGTCCTAATGTGCATTCCAATTAATAAATTACAGCATCAAGACGGGCATGCTACAAGCATTGATAGCTGAACAGGAGAAATCGGTTAAGAATGCGATTGCTCAGTTAATTGGCTCTTTGGTGCGCCACGAGGAGGAGAAAAAGGACTCATGGCTAACCGAGCTCCTTAATTTCACCTATAGTCGTTGCAGTCTTGACGATCCCAAGGAGAGCGAGCTGGGCTCCTCGATCTTTGCCACACTGATTGATGCTGCTCCCGATCAGTTCATCAATCAGATGGACTCACTTTGCCAATTGTTTGCCGAGGTGCTTGTGAAAGCCGAGGCTAAAGGTGATCTAACCACGCCCACCGTTCTCAACATTATAACGGGCATGGTCTCGCTGATACCTTTCGTGCCCGGTCACGGAAACGCTGAACAAACAGTAGTAAAGCTGTTGCCACTTATCATCAAGACAACTTCTGCGTTCGCCCATAAAGGTGATGCACATGAGTTTTCTCTTGTTTTTGATGTCATCGACAACATTGCCGAATATGCAACAAAACTGCTCAACAACAATGTAAAACAATTGGTGGAGTTCTGTCTGGAGACGGCCAACAATAAGCAAGTTGATGATTCAATTCGTGTTCAGGTGCTTACATTTATTGGTCGCTTGACGCGTATCAAGAAAAAGGTGATTGTCAAACAGAAGTTGCTTGAGCCCATAGTAGCCGTTATCTTTGAAATAATATGCGTTGAAACTGATTTGGAAGATGGTAAGCAGTCCTCTCTCTTGTGAAATCCTTCACTCGAAATAATCGGTACACTTTGCTTTAGATGAATACTTTTCCGAGAACAACAACCCAGTGACAGCAGCTACTCAAACATTAGATTTGTTGGCCATCAATATGTCACCGGAAAAGCTTATTCCACCAATGCTGCAATTGCTCGAGCCAGCTTTGCAGAGTCCTGATCCATTGCGTCGCCGTGCTGCATTCCTGTGCATTGCTGTCATTGCCGAAGGCTGTTCCGAGGCTATATGCAGCAAATATTTGGAAGTAATGCTCAACATAATCAAGAGCGGCATTGTTGACAACGAAACATCGGTGCGCGCTGTTGCCTTCTTCGCTTTGGGCCAGTTTTCCGAGCATCTGCAGCCGGAAATAACAAAGTTTGCATCACAGATTTTGCCTGTACTATTTGACTTTTTGCATCAGCTGGTTGTCGAGCTTAAGGTAAGATTTTCATCATCAGTTTTGATTTGACAATTTACCTTTCTCCCTATGTTTCTATTTATTCAACATAACGATTGTTTTATTTTGTTTGTGCTGCGTCCAAAAAGGCTGAGCAAAACAGCAATGGAAGCAGCATCGAGCTGAAATCCGTACCCGGCAAAGATACCATACAGTATATAAATCAGCTGCAAATCAAACGCAAATCAGTTCTTTCCAAATACAGGGTGCCTTTTGCTCTTCTTAAATTAAATTTTATAGTTCTTGTACACTTCATATCACTGTAAATTTCTTGCTTGTGGGTTTGTTTATTTTTCTAGAATTTTGTGTGTAGCTTAGATATTTTCTAGTGCAATTCTTTAAAACACATTTTAATCTACGTTTCATAATGTATGCTATTTAAAACCGTTAAAAGAAACGTTTATGCCATCAAGCATAGTGTACGAAAGTTTCAATCAACCAGATACAAGGAAGAGACAGCACCTTTTTGTTTTTAATGCATGCGCATCTCACAACAGCACAGATTTATGCAAACGTTAACTGGTTGTATACTTATGTTCAATATCTTTTTGTTAACCAATTTTTACAGTTGGGCCAACCGGAACCCAAGCACACGGAACGTATGTTCTATGCTCTGGAAACGTACTGTCAGAATTTGGAAGATGGCATTGTGCCTCATTTGCCATTATTGATGGATTGGTAAGCTTTAATAGTTGATTTCTATTAACTATCTTTAACACCACACTTCCATTTAAACAGTCTTTTTGCAACGTTGGAGCCCGCATACTCGGCTCATTTGCGTGTAATGTCTCTATCGGCAATTTCAGCTGTTGCCATGGCCGCCAAGGAGCATTTGATGCCATATTTTCCCAAAATAGTTGCCATATTGCAGGTATACTTGGTCAAGGAGTGCGCCGAAGATATGACACAATTGCGCAATGAGGCAATTGATACTTTGGCTGCTATTACACGTGCCGTGGGCAAAGATAACATTTTACCCATTGCCAATGATACCATGGCCTATTGCCTGATGATGCTGGAGGAGGGACCCAGCGATCCAGATCTAAGACGCGCCATTTACAACCTAACCGGTGCCTTGTCTATTGTGGTGAACGAAAGCATGGCGACAGTATTCCCAAAAATCATGGATCGCTTTATAGAAACAGTCATATCGTCTGAGGACACTTTGCCTTTGTTAAATGATGTTGCTCCAAAACATATTTTCTTTGATGAGAATGGAGATAGAAAGGATATTGTTGAGCCGGACATTGATTTGGAGAACACAGACGACGAGGATGATAATGATGATGATGACGATGGCTATCAGGTGGAAAATGACTATTTGTACGAAAAGGAGGAGGCCATTCATGCACTTAAAGATTTTGCTGCTAACACCGGCAGCGCCTTTGCTCCCTATTTGCAAACGTCTTTTGAGAACGTTTACAAGGTGATTGATCATCCGCATGAGACCATACGCAAGGCTGCTATCGAGGCAATCGCTGCGTTTGTTATTGCACTCCACAAATTGGGTGACGTTGATGGTGTGACGCGCGCCTGTTCCGTTATTATGCCCAAATTTGCACAGATTGCTCGCGACGATGATGATCACAGTGTTGTCATTGTCTTGCTCGATACCCAAGGTGAAATTTTTAGAGAGGTGGGCTCTCCAGCGGTGCCTACACAGGAAATTGCCGACCAGATCTTTGCATGCATTACGGATGTGCTGAACACAAAAATGGCTTGTCAGTTCACTGAGAACAGCGGCGGTGGTGGTGGTGATGAGGAAGATCCTGAAGATAGCGAGTTTGATGAAATGCTACTTGAAAGTGCCGGTAATCTGCTTCCATCGTTGGGCAAGGCACTTTCGCCAGAAATATTTTCCATGTACTTTGGTCGTTTGTGTCAATACTACTTGACCAAGCTGGTATGTATTATTGTAACCTAATCATTTAGACACAATCAACACATTCATATATCAATATCATCTTACAGAACAAGGCAAAACGAAATGATGTGTCCGCACAGCGCAGCCATGTGTATGGCTGTTTGGCCGAATCGTTCAGTTCGCTGGGCAAGTGTGTGGTCACATATTTTGATACTTTGTGCCCCATCTTTATAGCAGGCGTAACTGATACCGATCCAATGGCTCGTCAGAATTGTTACTTTGGGCTGGGCGAGCTTGTTTTGTTTGCCGAGGAGAAATCATTTGAGTGAGTTTCTAGTTTATACTATGGTTCAAAATTCATACAATAATGCATTCTCTTTGGTTCAGATCTTTCCAGGGTATATTGCATGCTCTTTCTGGTGCCATCGCTTCGGAAACAGAACCATCGGCCTTAGACAACATTTGTGGTGCCGTAGCCCGACTTATTGTAACAAATTACAATATGGTGCCCTTGGCTCAGGTTTTGCCAGTTTTTCTCTCACATTTGCCATTGCGTGAGGATACGCCAGAGAATGATATGGTGAACAGAGCGTTCCGTGTTATCTACATGCACGCACGTGAATCCATTGTTGACCACCTCGAACAGATCCTCGCCATCACAATCGATGTCCTGTACAAGAACCAAATGCCTGACGATGAAAGCAAAGCACATGCAATTGCTTTTGTCAAAGACATACGTGAACAGTATGCGGATAAGTTCAACAATGTGGCCAACTCAAATCAGGAGGTGTACGCCTTCCTCCAGACTCTGTAAACCTCGCACGGCAGGCTTCACAGTATAGTTATCCACATAGTCGCACATAGATTCTGATCAAGAAATAACAAGCACAGCTTGATGAATTCCATTGAATTAAAAAAAAAAAAAACACGAAATAACATTCAAAATTTTTACAATGGTTTCCCAGTGAAGTTGAATTTTCTTATTTTGTTATTGCCCGACATGTGGAATGTATGAATAGCGAACAGTCTGAAAGAATTAAACGAAAAATAAACGAGAAAACTGACTTTAATTTACGTTAAAACTTACTTGAAAAATAAATATTTATTTGATCAGTATTTTGGATCACTAAAAGAGTATATTTTACTACCAATGCGCATTGCGCGTGGTGACCACTTCTCCAACAATATCAGCGTGATTTGCGTGCAGCTTAAGATTAGCGTCCACATCGGTCCAACGCACGTTGGTTGCATCATCCCCAGCTTCCAATTGCAGCTGACCAACTTTTGTGCCATCCTCGTCATGGAAATTAAGCGCAGTTGTTTCCATCCATGCATTGTCCGTATTGCGAAAATCATCTACGTAACCGCTGTAGACATGGACGCCACCTTGCTTGAAGAACTCTTCTACCATGTTGCCCTTATCGGCGAAGTTAAGTGCCTCCTCAGTAAATTCACGCTTAAGTGTTACACTGACATTCTCACCGGGATCGACCATGCCACCGGGTATGGCCCAAAGTTTGTTGTCCGAACGCTGTATGGCCACCATCTGAAGAATTTTTCTAAACAAAACAAATGCATAGTATTAAGTCTATGTTAAAGATAGCATATTTTATAAAACTTACTTTCCGCTAACATTGTGGTTGACAATTGCACCATTTTCGTCACGTTTCCAACGGGTGACTATCGGATCGGCTGCGTGATTGGGACCCCAACGTCCTAGTAAGCCACGTCCACATAATCCAGTGCGTCCAAATGGATTCAGTGGCAGACCATTCTTGATCTGATAGTCGCCATAAAAAGAAACGCGATTGACAAGCCCATCATTGTGATTCCAGTGCGGTTGGCTTCCTTCGCTTGGCAACGGTTCATCAGCCCAGCTTTGCCCACCAATGTGACCTGCTGTATAGCACGGTGGACTGTACTTATCATAGTTCACTGTCCAGAAGACAAATTCATCCGGCACCGGGTATCGCGTTACATTACTACGTGGGTAAACATTGTTGCGGCATGAAATGTGCCGAAATATTCCCGGTTTTATAATTGCAGCAAGCATTTTTTTAGTGGCTAGGATGTTGCTAATTTGAAAAGTAACCAAAAGAAGCGCACTGACAACTAATATGCTTGTCATTTGTTGAAACAGTGCGTTCAATACGCAAACTCCAAGGAAACAAAATAAAGCCAAAATCAGCTGATTACCAGGGCTGCAGAGTTTTCACAGAGAAACGCAAGGTTGGTTTAAAACTCACATACTAATATAAGACTTAAAGCGATATAACTATCTGTCCTTATGTGTAAACATGCTACAAACACTTTGAAGAGCTTTCACACCTTTTATAAGGTAAAAATATTATATTCTAATATCTTGTAGATTTTTTTTATTTATAAAGTTACAACAATTTCAAGTTGAACATAATGTGAATGCAAATTTTATTGTACCTCGACCTTAAATGATTTAATCCTTGCGCAACTGCAAAGTCTTTTGCTCAATACCATCCTTAGTAATGACATTTATTAGAACCGAATCACCAGTGTAGATATCACGCTCAGCAGCCGATATGAAAGTGTCGGAAGCGACAGCAACAGCTCGCTCCTTAGTTAGCTTTGGCACCTGATCGGCTGGCAAGTTTTGGTTCTTGTAACCGATCTGGTTGTCCAGCACAGGCTGCAGTAAGGCTCCAGCTGTGCCACCAGCTCGATAAGTGGCGCGTTCGCAGTGACCAATGGGATCGTACGAATAGACGCAACCCTTGCCATCCTTGTCCAGTCCGGCCAAAATGTTGGACACATAGTAGGGGAAGAAGCGACGATTGTACATTACGATGGAGAGCATTTGTGCAACGGCATCTGTTGTCATTGTCTTCATATGTGTATGCTCGTACATTTGCATTCGCACCTTCATTAAGCCAGTCAGCGACAAGGTGTCACACCAGCAGCCTGTGGAGCCCAGAACCGTCTGCGGTGACATTTTAAAGAGTTTGCTCTGATCACGCGAATGAATGCTATATCCACTGCTCAGGCGTGTATCGGCAGCAATAACCACAAAGTCTTCCCCAGCAATGGCAACAATTGAGCTGCAAGGTAAAATACAATGTTCGAAAAACTGGCTTTTTCAGATATTTCTTATTCTTACCCGCCATTGGACTCGTATGGTGAAAAGTCTACATGCTGCACACCGGGTACTTTGTAGTCCGGAAATTGTTCAACGCCAAGAGCATTCATATTTTTAGTTTATTTAAATTTTACAAATCAGAAATATCAGCCCAAAATGATTTGCAAGTTTTCGTCTTGCGGCGTTTCACACAATTAGAGATGGCAAACTGCTGTATCGTCAAATATCGATATGTCCAAAGCAACTCGGTAAGTCGATTAAGTGATTCACGATGAGTAAATTATCGGATCAGATTATTTTGAATTAATAAAAAATTTGGTGGCGTTTATTAGAACCATGGTAACGATAATAAATAGTATTTATATATTTGTAGTTTTATGCTGCTGGTTCCACTCCTACAATGCGCTCCCTATGCAGTTGCCCACGGTTCTTTTCTACGATCTCCTTGACATCATAAAACCATTTGCCTGAAATACACATTTTCTTGAAATAGATTATAAAAAATACTACAGGAGCAAATCTCTTACCTATGTTCGTATTTTGTAGGCAATCCTTAAATGTTTGGCATCCTTCCATGCTGCTCAAAACACCAAACACAGCTAGATCCGACAATCCCGGCTCCTTACCGCCCATAAACTTTGTGTTGCGTTTCTTTAGATCTGTCGTCCACTTGTGCAGTGCGTCATACATATGAGATCTGACATCATCGGTAAGCCCGTGGCGTTGTTTTAACATCTTGGCTATTACCCACATGGCCGCCGCACCGCAGTAAACCATCATATTACGCTCCCATTTCGGAAAATAGACATCCCACTCGCCTGCTTGTGAGAACCACTCAAATGTCTCCATAGATTCGGCAAGCGTCTGATAACAGTTTGGTGATATGAGATGCACTAGATGGCCGTCAGCCCAGGTTCTCCATTTGCGTTCATTTCTGCATTAAATTACTTCAATTATAGATTAATTATTTAAATAGAAGAATAATTATTTACTGACTCTTCGATTTCCTTGGTCATATTTTTGGGAGTGCGATCCTGGTACATGAGAAAGTATTTGTTCATTATATCCCGGCGTTTCTTGCCGTCATCATCAAAGTAGGATATTTGTGGGTAAAACTGAGCCAATTCTCCAACATCAATGCGTTTATCGTTAAGGACGGTGGCGACGAGTGAAATGATGGCGCTCGAATCGGTCATCTGCACATATTCACCATCCTGCTGGCGTATCAGCACCATGGGCACTTTTTTAACTGATGACCATCGGATATCCTGGCGTAGTACTGCATCCACCTCAACCACCGAGTAGGATACACCCATATAGTCCAAATAGGCACGCACCTTGCAGCAAAATGGACATGTTTGGAACTGAAACAGCACAATTTCCAGGCCGGACTTGTCGTTGGGATTAATATAGCGCTTCGTTATACGCAAGCCGGCCGGCAATGATTTTATAACATGCGGCGGTGTGCGCTCGTGCTCCTTGTGTGAGTTCTGATCATTAATTCGGGTATAGATAGTGTATGTAGATCCAGCAACCGCACCTATAAATGCTCCAAGCAATGTTAGCTTCAGTGTGCCGGGCGGTTTCTTCACTTTATTGCTGCTGCTTTCGAGCACAGCATTTGCGTATTGGCGGCGACCCAGTGAGAGATCCTGTGTTTTTTTGGTTAGAAGTCGCAGACTTTGACTGTTCAACGGCAGCGGGCGGACGGCATTGAGTGCTGTTGCCAAACGAAAGCACGACATATTAGTGCCAGCTTTTAAATACTTAATAAATGAATTATGCAAAACCCGATTGGAGTCGAGAAAATTCCAGCTTCTTCTTCTATTTTTGCCAGTCAAGTCAGCTGTGTTGTGCTCAGTTCACCCTGTGCGAGTGCAGCGCATGCACAAAACCTAACATATGTACGTACATAAGTAGATACCTAAAATCAAAGTAAGCGTTGAGTTTTTCCAGCGCACAGACGAAGAAAAGATGTCTGCGAGTAACATAGGCGTTGCTGCTGCTTTGGATAAATATGGAGAGGAAGACTTATTTAGTTTATTAGTACGTTATGGTCTCTTTTTGGGGGCCATATTTCAGTTTGTCTGCATATCGGCTGCAGTCGTGCTGAGCACCAATGAGGTCGTCGACTCCATTGACGAAAGTTGTCTCCTTGATGAGCCGGCTCCAGGCAGCACAAATGCGGCACGGCGTCTGCACAAGATACGCAAGATGGAGAAGAAGAAACGCCGCTAAATACATAATATAATTCATATAATAATATAAATAATCACATTCCAAATGTATTCATAATGTATTTGCTAATATTTTTTCTAAGTGTATATGTGTACTCGTCCTTATAATAAAACTATCTTATTTGGCTGAACAAAGACCGACTCCTTATTGGGTAATTGCAATTTCGATTCCACATTTCGATCAAAATAAAGCTCCAGCGTAGAGTTTACTTTCATATTGCTGACCATGCTCGGCGCTACTATAATATTAAATATTGTTGTGGGCTCTTCCTTGGTTTGGACACGGGCCATATGAGTGCCAAAGGATTCACACATGCTCAGCACACGCACCTGCTGGCCAGAGCTGATTCCCAAGCGCTGGTTGTGAGCCAGACTCCGTCGGTCCATGCGCTCCTTTAGCATCAATTGCTTAAACTCATGTACATATCCGCCTTTCACGCAACGTTTCTTTTTCTGGCTTGTAGTAATCTTCTTCTTACTTGTTGGTGTACACAGTGGATCAATCATTGTCTCCAGATTGGCTTCAATAGAGCAATTTAAAAGAGATTCATCTGCTGTTGACTGATTGCTGCTATTGGAACCTGAGGCCCGAAGTATTCCTCGGCTTTCGTGCTTAAGTGTTGCAAACGTTTTCTTAAAGCTATGTCCAGCTACTTTAGTAGACCTAAAGCTGTAGTCAACTCCGTACGATGCACAACCAGGTAAAGTAGGTGGTGGTGACGGCGACTTGGCACTTATTGACAGTGACAATGGCTGGAATTTTTTTTGTGAAGTCAGCTGAAGCGGTTTTTGACTACAACTGTATCTTTTAAGATTGTTCAGCCACTTTCTTTTCTCCTGCTCCTCCAACTGTTCCTGGGACATATCAAACTCATCGTTGCTGCTTGTGTCTGAGATGTTTAAGTCAACATTGCTGCTATCGGCAAATCGTGCTCTCACATATTTTCTTTTTACAAAAGAGCAGTTAGCACTATTCTTATCGCTGCTGCTGCTGTCGTCAGTTAGTGTAGATTCCAAGGATTTTCGAAATCTTTTAATCATTTTCTATAACGCAGTTGTAATACGCAGATTTTTAGTTGATGCGCGCTTAGGCGCAGTGATTTAAAGTCAGCTGTTCAAAACTAGGGCTGCAATGCTAATATTTTGACAAGTCTTCTTTGCAGTTGGAATACCCTGTGAATTTGCTTGCCAGTTATATATAGTTTTGAATAAAGTTGACATATACATATATGAGAGTGTTTTAATTCAACTCGTTTGTTCAATTTACAATTATTTGCAATGTTAACTATCAACACGCATTCGACACTAATAAACTCAACACAACGTGCAAGCGATAGTGCAGCCCTGTAAATGGCACATGACTCAGGAGCTGTAGACATCTGCAGTAGCATGCATGTCTTAACAATTTCCATTAGCGCAACACCCGCGCCACACCCTTTTAACCATACTTTCCAATCAGAATGACACATATGGTGGAATTTTTGTTTGGCTGTTATCTTTAATTTTGGGAATATAAATTATAATAATCATATATTTATTATGCTGCTCTTAACGTTGTTGTTTTACTTCCCTTCATTTCAGTTTTTTTTTTACTATGTACGTATGAATGTTTTTTTTTTGATTGTGTGAGTGTATTGAATGCTTTCTCTCAATTATAACTATAGGTTTTATGCAGTTTTTTGAATGAAGTTTTTTTTTCGTTTTAGCGTGTGAAATTACAATTTGTTTGTTTTTGCTTTTTCCTGATTTTTTTTTTGTCTTCATACATATTTAATAATAATAATATACCGGAATTGTTAATTTCGGTGCACATTTGAAATGTTTTATGTCTAAATTGTAAGTCAAAACTCATATTATCTTCATTGTCCTGGGGATAACCGTTTCAAAAACGCTCAATTTCAATACAACAACTATTTGAATAGGCAAAAGAAATGCACAAAACTAAAGAGAGAGAGAGAAAAAAAATACATTTACGAAAAGTAGTATGTAGTAACAGTTGGTTGGTCTATGTCTAAAGGCGAACGAGATAATTTTGCCGGCTGGAACCAAACAACAACAACAAAAAACCGCAGCAACAACAACAACAAACTCGAACTGTGAACAATTTAAAAGCGAACTAGACGAAAGCTGAATCCAATATATCAAATACATAGATATACATTTGTATATATATATATCTCAGGGTAAGGATCAAAATAAAGTTGTATTTTGTTCTTGTTTGTTTAGTTTGATTCGCAACATGCTGCGTCTGCATTATCTCTCCTTCTTCTTTATCTTTATCTGTCTCTTTATGCTATTACATACAATATAAGATGTGTGTGTGTGTTTGTGTACTTTTTTGTTGTTGTTACTACTTATGTATTTTGCTTTATCGTTATTTATCGTTATCATTTTTTTGTTGTTTGCTTTGTCTAAATTATTATTTAGAGTTACTCACAAGTGCTGTCGTCATCGTCATCGTCTTCGTCTCCGTCTTCGTCGTTTGTCCCTAAATATATGTATTTGCAATTGCTTAACACATACTATATGCATATGATGTCCAGTGTCCTTTGTTGTCCGTTGTCGTCCTGCTAACGCCTGTATCATTCTGCCATACAGCCAAGGCCTACTACATGTTCTCGTTCTTGCTTTCGTTCGCGCCGCTGTTTGTGTCGCCCGTACTCCCACTCCCACACCCGCTGCCCACTAAGCCTCGGGCAACGGTTTAAGCTCCCTTATCTGCTTGATCAGATAGGCCTTCTCGTCGTTGAACTGCTCGTCCTCGGATCGATCCGTATGGAAGCTGGTAAGGAAGTCAACCAGTTTCGTTTGATTGCGCAGCAGGATGTCCAGTATGGGTTTCGGCTTGTTTGGATTCGCGACAAACACTTTGAAGACATGAAACGCCTCGAATTGAATGTTGCGTGATCGCTCCTTGAGCATGTTCATCATCAGCTTCAGATTCTCCGGCTCTGATATATATCGTGTCATCACGGTGAAATTGTGCCTGTCCAGCAGCAGTTCACCAAGCAGCTTTAAGCTCTGGCGCCGTGTCACATAGTTCTCGGAGTTGAGGAGACGTTGATAATGCTGCGAGAAGAACTTGTCATAGTTGGCGTCCAGGAATTCGGCACACAGCAGCTTGTGGCGTGTCAGCAGCTCCTTGAACGTGGAAAAGGCATCGGAGGCGATGTCAAACGTTGACACTTCAACATAGCGGAAGAACTTAAAGAACTCATCCGAATGCAGTTGAATTTTGGCCAACGCCTCGTAGCGGGCGCATTCCCGTAACATTGTTCCCGAGTTTAAGGCAATCTCTGGATGCGCATCCTCGTAGCCGGCCATTAGCGTAAACAATATTTCGGGCTTCGTGCATATGTATTCCACTGTGGGTGATCGTGTTCCAATCTGTCGGCGCAGCACATTATTAAATATGAGCGCCACATGCTTCTTACCCTCGAAATCGATGCGATGCAGATTCTGTATAAGTAGCAACAGTAAGTTACTGTTATACAGCTCCTGCGACAGCTGAGCGACAACATAATCCGCTGGCGGTTCCGCATCACTGCTTCCATACAGCATATTTTTGATTGACACCAGGTTTTTGCTAACATCTTCCTGTGCCTTCTCCACCTTGCGATCGCCCGCCTCCAGTGCGTTTATCGCCTCCTTCAACGATTTGACCAGTTCGGCTGGCGTCTTTTGTGATTTACCAAAGAGTGGCATTGTAATGCTTGCTTGCTTTGCTGACTGTCTTGATGTGGTTGTTGTTGCTGCTGTTGCTGGTGCTGCTGATGTTGTTGTTGTCGCAATTTGTGTTTGCTGTCGTTGCGTTCTCGTTTACTGTTGATTCGTTTGCTCAATTACTGGTTTGCAGACACACAAACAATGCTTGGCTATATATCACAGTATAAATAATATTCTATTATTATATATTATTTCGTCTTTTTTCCTCTTTCTCTTCTTCTTTTCTTTATGAAAAAAAAGAACGAATGCCAAACAGAATGTTATTTAACATAACAGCGGCAATAACATTATCAATCGCTTAAATTTTACTCACGAAAAAGAGCATTCAAGCCCTGGTAGAAATGGTAGATTGCTTGCTTCTGAATTGTTAAAGGTCTTTAAAAATTCTAATTTATTTTGCCATTTAAAATGTAATCATTTAACACACAGATTTATTTAGAAATGATACATATGAAGATCAAAATTTAAATTCAACAGTAATGACAGGGTTCCTTTATTGTTATTACAGAGTGCAGCACAACTATCGCAAGGGATACTAAACTGCAGTAATATCGATATAAACATACGAAATCAAAGATAGCGGGATATAAATTTGAATATATAAGCTTTGTCACTATGAAATAATAAGGATATGCTCAAATACACCACACAACAAATTTTGTTTTAAATATCATTTTTATTTCTTCTTGAAGTATTTTTGATCCTTTTTCATTTAAATAATATATATATATATATGCTCTAAGCGCATTCAAACGCATAGATGTTATAGAAGTTACAGAAATATAGTATTTATATATATAGAAATATAGTTTGAATGCACATTGTCTTTTGTCTGTTTTGTTTCTGGGTAGATATTTTGGATAAATTTTTGTAATATATATAAATATTTGTTTTGCACATTCATATTTTGTATGTTTGTCAACTTGGTTTACATATAACCCGCCCTAATGTTGATCCGCGTATGTAAATATGTATATGAAATGAATATTTATTTGGTTTTGTTTTTTATTTCGTATGAGTGAGTGTGAGTGTGTTTATGTGTTTACGTATAAAAAGTAGTTTGTTTAAAATCCATAAAATATCAGATAATAATTACAATTTGTTTGTGTGTATGTATATATATGTATGTATGTAGGTATGCATGTTTATGTCTAAAAAGCGTTTGCCACCAAAATGAACTTTTGTTTCATATGTTATCAAGGTAAACTAAAAATTATGTTAATTTAGTCTTTGCAACTAACATTTGTATACATATTTATATATATATATATCTGTCGAGTAGTCGAGAGTTAATAATAATATCTTTGGGCTTTGCTACTGTTTATAATTTATGCCAAGTAGATCTTCGTTTGTTTGTTTATTTATTATTAAATTATTTATGTAGGTTTTTTACCGAGTACTAAAACACGAAGAAAAGTCTAAACGTTGTAGATTGAGTTTTCGATTTGCAATTAACGGCCATCGTTTTACATACATATGTATATAATAATATATTATGTACGCACATATAAATTATTTATCTTGTATAAGTTTAGGGTATACTAAAAACATTTTTACCGACTAGTATTTATATATGTATATGTAAAATTTATGTTTTGTATATTCATGTGCAGTATAATTACTAATTTATTGAGATATTCTATTCATTATTCCATGCACTTGTTGTTGTGTATAATATTGCAAGAAATTTTGTCTTTCAAATTTACGGCATTGTTAAAAAATAAACGAAGCTATTAAATTTTAAGTTGAAAAATAGGAATAGAAACACATAATATGTATAATTCACATTTGGAAGGTAGTTAAATTGAGTAATGCCTAGAGAAATATTATTATTATTCTTTTGCTTTGCAACTCAGTTTGAAGCATTCTTAATTTGTTTCTTCTTCGTTCGTCCCTCTCGATATCAATAGCGGATGCATCAAATATATATGACTAGATGTATGTATAATCGCTACGTTTACTAAATACTTCTACTGCAGATATCTATATGTATGTATAATATAAGCATATACATATAATGTTAATAATAATTAATTATAGTTGTAGTTTTTCTTGCTCTTTGTCTGTTCTTCGCTTCTTCGCTGGGCTTGAAGTTACATTCATAATTCTCATTTCTTTTCTCATATCTAGATTTGCTTTTAAGTTCCATTAAAGGAGCTTCGTCTTGTCGTCTTCGTCGTCAGATCTGGGCGCCCGTTTGTGTGTGTGTTTGGGGGGCAGATAGCGCCCAGATACGGGGGATGGTGGGAGCGATGTGGAGTTATATCACTGTGCCTGCTTGCGCTTGATAAAATTGCCCTCGGCATCCAGCCAAATGCCGGAGCCGTTGTTGTCCGGTTCACCGCTCCGCTGTGCATCCATCCCCGTTCTTATCATTTACCTATGCAAAGCATTCGAGATCTGCTTGAGCGACTGTCCGACCTCGCCCACCAGCCGCTCATTGTCCTGCACATTCTTGCTGCCAGCACTGCGCAAATGCTGCGATTGTGTCTCCACACGCGTCACCAGCTCACGGAAATGGAATTTCGAGTGTGGCGGCATCGATTCATTCTCGGCGAATACCACACAGGAGTTTTGCAAGATATTCAACTTGTCGCTGAGCTGTAGCCACTGTGAGGCAGATATTGCGTTCACCGGATGCTTCAAAGATCCCTCGAGCAGTGACACCAGCTCCAAGATGCTCTCTCGCGAGATTTGTGTTGAGTTGATATTATCGGAGCCCACGCCACTGCCGCCGCCCACATTAATGCCAGCTATTTTGGCAATAGGCGTGGCATAAATAGTCAACTTGGTGGGCTTGTGCGGCACAGCGGGTTTGTTCTGACTATTGGCTGAGCTGCTGTTCAGTTTGGTGTTGGCAACAACGCTGTTTTGTAGCTGATCGCTGCTGTAGAGCGACTGCGTCAGGTGCTCTGTTGTTGCCGGGTTTGTAGTGCCTCCACCTCCACCGTCGTTTGGTTGCTCCTCGCTGCTGCTGCTGATCTCGGCATCTGTGAAGAGTTGCGTTGAAAGAGATGTTTTTATTGCGTTTGTTGTGGTTTTAGTTATTGTTGCTGCTACTAATTGCTGTTGCTTGGACTGTACTGTTGTGCTTGGAGTGCTGCTAATTGGGGGCGGTGGTGGCGGTGCCGCTGGCGGCGGTTTATTGCCAAACAATTTGTTGTTGCTAACCATGGGAGTAACGTTTGCTTTTAAGCCATACTTGGGCGATAACTGAGCTGGTATTGGTGCTGATTGTGCTGGTTGTTGTTGTTGGGCTTGTGGAATTGTGGTGCTGGCATAATCACCGCCGGCAACCGGCTGCTGTTGCTCCCAAAGTTTCTTTAGACTATTAATACTACCTGTGCTGCGTCGTTTGCCGGCATCTGTGCCGCTGCTCGTTTCGCCACCAGATTCCGTGTTGTCCGTATTGTTGGAATTGTTGCTCACATCGATTTTGATTTCAGTCTTTTGATTGGCATGTACTCCTCCTCCCACAGCTGCTGCTGTTCCTGGGCTAAACTTGTTATTCTGTTCCTTGCGCGAGTTGGGCGAAGATTGTTGTTGTTGTGGCGATGTTGGCTGTTGTGGCTGCTCCTTGTCCACTTTGCGTAGATGCGCCTTAAAGTCAATTATGTTTGAGGGCTGCTCGGCCTTTGGAATGGGCGCGTTTAGTTTCTTTGGCTCCACTTTTTTCAATTGCGCCTTAAAGTTGTTGTTGGTTGTGGTTGTGTTGTTGCTATTGCTATTGCCATTGGTTAGCTTTGTTTGCTTGGGCAGATTCATGCTCTCTGCCAGCTCGGTGAAGAGTTGAGCCACCGGATCGACAACGGGTGGTGGCGGTGCTGGTGGCAGTGAAATACCACCATTGGTTGACTCGGACGGCTTGCTGGCTGACTTGATCTCAGTGATAAGTTTCTCTTTCAGATTGAGATTCTTCTCAGGCACAGTAGCTGCTGCTTGTACTGGCAGCGGTGCCGCATCCGGTGGCGTTCCCAGTGAGCTGCACGAGTCTGTCGACGGTTCACGTTTGCGCAGTGAAACACCAAAACGGGAACTGGCCTCCTCGACGCTGGGCGCCGTATTGCTGACATCGTTGCTGCTGCTGTGCTGCGCATGCAAATGCTGCTGTATGGCCTGGACGGCGCTCTCAGGTGCTGGCGGCGGCGGTGGTGGTGGCAATGCCTCAAACTCCTCCAGCGGTGGCGGTGGAAACTCTAAATTGGCCAGCGCCGGCTGTGGAATACCGACGCCGCTGCCGCCGCCACCGCCGCCGCGCTTTGGTGAATTGCTATTGTTGCCAGTGGCACGGAACGATGAAAAGGTCATCATGGTGCCCTCTGTGGTGGTGCGATGACGCTGCAATTTGCCCAAACTGGCGGCTGCATTGTTTTGCATGGTCACGCCACCAGATGAGTTGCTGCGTATCATTTGCTGTGGTGTTCCAGACGCTGCTGCTGCTGCTGCCGCCGCCGCCGCCACCGCCTGAGCCTTGCTTACTGCCGTGGGCAAGGCGGACGGCACAGCAGGCGGTGGAGCACGTGCTGGTGGCGTTGCATGTCCATTGGCGGCTGCCTCACCACTGCTGCTGCTGCTATCCTCCAAACTGTCCAAAAAGGCGCCAATGCGTGCCACCTTGGGCAAGGTGCCATACCGATTGACGACCCGTTTCACATTCATCACCTCCAGGGCGCCCACAGTGATGGGATGAGCTGGTAGCACCGGTGTGCCATTGCCATTGGTAACGTTGATATTACCATTATTTGGTGTTTCCCTGGCTGGATGCTGTTGCGAGCGTTTGCTCTGACGCGTCTCCAGGCCACGATTGCCCATCACCGGACGCTTGAACGAGCTGTGCTGCTGGGAGGAGCGTGGTCCAATGCCCGACGAGATGCCAGCATGCAGCGAATGCTGCATCTTGTTGCTCGGCGGCGTTGCTGTTAAACTCTGCTCCAGACTATCGCCAGTGGCATCCGTATCGGGATCAGCAGTCGGATCTGTTTCCGAGTCATAGCGCTGCGTCAGATTATTAATATCGCGTGTTAGACCTGGAAATATATATATGTGTAAAGAGATCATTTAAGTGTCTTTGCTGCATTGGGTATGAACATGCGCGTGCTGGGATTTTGGGATAATTAATTGACTGAGTGTCTTAGTCTTAGTTGGCGACAAACCCATTTTGGCTCAATATTTGTCAACACCAAACAAAAAGTTAAAGAATTGCAAGCGAACAAATGAATAAACGAAGATAAATAAAAAACATCAAACACCAAAAGAACAAAAAAGTCATAAGAAATAATACAAATTAAGTAAATAAATATATAAATAAGAGAGCAAAAGCTGAGAAATCTAAAAATTTAACTTAAATAAAATTAAATAGGACAACTAAAATAATATTAGAGCAACAGAAAAATATATATTCTAAAGATAATAATAATAACAAAAGAAATACACCACATTAAAAGCAAAGCATAATAAATTAATTAAGAAGTTTTTTGTTCCTTGTGCATCACAAACCAAATAAAACGAAACGAATAACATAAATTGTAAATTGGAATTCTTACTCCATTGACAAATACCTCGAAATAGGATGTCGTAAAGGAAACTACTGCAGGAGGATGATTTCTTAATTGAATACGTTTTTTGTTGTTGTTGTTGTTGTACTGGTTGTAATAATTGTTGTTTCTGTTGTTGTTGTTGTTGTTGTTGTGTACGTATTTGAATGTGAGTTGGAATTTGGGTTTTAAAATTTCTACATAGGGTCTGGCTTAAAATGCTGTTGGAGTTGAAGTGGAAGTTTCTACTAGTAGTACTACCATTCGTATTGAGCTCATCAATAAAGTTTCGTGCATCCTCCTCCCGATATGTTGAGTCCCGGCTGCTGGACAGTAAGCTGCATACAAGGTGAAACAATTTGATTAGATTGTTGTGTGTGTGTGTGTGTGGTATTTGATTGCTGCTTTGGTACCTGGTACGCTTGGGCGGAGCTGGTGCCTGTTTGCCTTGTTTGTTGGTGGTGCGTCGCATCTGGACATTGCCCTTGCCCTGGCTGGAGAACGTGCTCAGCTTGGTCGAAGTGGAGCCAGTCTCTGCAGGTGTGTGAGTTTGATTGAGATTAGCACTGATACGATGATAATGTGGCAAAGGCAACAACATTTCACTCACCTGACATGGGCGTGCTGGCCAATTGTTGTTGCTGCTGCTGCTGTTGCTGCTGCTGGGGATCAAGACTGGGCAGACTTTTCTTAACCATTTGTGGCGTCAGGCTGAGCGAGGCGGTTGCCGATGAGGAGGCACTGGCACTGGCCGTGGCTGTAGCTGTAGCTGCCGCTGTTGCCATGGAACCGGAGCCGGCGCTGGCTGTGGCATTTAGCTGTTTCTCAACCGCTTCGGTAATGGACGATTCCTGCGGAGCGAAGAAGGAGAGACGTGCAGCACGTGGATCATTATTGCTATCACTACTGATGTTTGTTGCGAGTCTTGAACTATCAAGGGTGCGTTGGCATTCCATGAGCGATGGCGTGGCAGACGCCAATTGAAATCAAAGCTCAATGCCATTGTCGTCGTCATTATCGTCATTGTCGCCATCGTAATCATCATCGATATCATCATCGACATCATCGTCCCACACCTCGAATTCGACACCGTCACCGTCACCCACCTGAAACATGTGCTCCAGCGCATGGTGTATGCTCTTGAATGTGGGCCGATCCGCTGCATCCCATTGCCAGCACTGTCGCATCAGATCGTACACCTCCGGCGGACAACCGGGCGGCCTTTCCATGCGATAGCCCTTCTCAAGCTTATGGTACACATCGGTGAGATCAATGCCCGGATATGGCGACATCCCGTACGTTGCTATCTCCCAGAGCAGCACCCCAAACGCCCATACGTCTGACTTTGTGCTGAACTTATTGTAAGCCAAACCCTCTGGCGCCGTCCACTTGATGGGAAACTTGGCACCGGCATGCGCCGTATACGTATCATCACGCATCAGACGCGCCAGACCAAAGTCGGCCACTTTGACCAGCTTGTTGTCACCCACCAAGCAGTTGCGCGCCGCCAGATCACGATGGATGTAATTGCGTGACTCCAGATAGCTCATGCCAGAGGCTATCTGTGTCGCCATATACAACAGAGCCACTGCATCAAGTGTCTCTCTGCCGGCGGAGCGCAAAAAGTCTAGCAGATTGCCATGTGACATGAACTCGGTGATGATGTAGAAGGGTGGCTCTCGAGTGCAGACGCCTGAAAGATTAAATGGGCGAAACGAAAAAAAAAACAGAGCGTATGGCCAAAGTGAAGGATTAAGTTAAAGTTTCTTAAGTTAATTCTAGTTTTAAATAAACGTTTTCTCATCTAAAAAGGCGAATAAGTTCGTTTTTTCTTAATCATTTTAGTTGAGAAAACGTTTCTTTCTGCTATTGTTCCCACCAATGAGCTGTACGAGATTTGGATGCTTCATCTCTTTCATAATGGCCGCCTCTTCGAGGAAGTCTTTTAGCGCCATAGTATCCTCTTTGAGCGTTTTGACCGCAACGGTATTGCCATAACGCTTCCACACAGCCTCATAGACCTCGCCATACTGTCCACCGCCCAGTTTGTGCTTCATCATGATGTCTGTGCGACAAATCTCCCACTCATCGGGTTCGGGACTCAATGGAAAGACTGTGGGTTTGTTTTGCTTGGGCGCTGGATAGAGCAGTGGCGTTATCAATCCATGACCTTCATGTGGCACACTATGATGATGCACGAGCTCGGCAAGCGTATTGAATTTGGCCTCCTGTGTGACAAAGACTTTGCCATCGGGATCCTCCGAGATGCGATAATGATAAACGCGACCCTCATATCTGTTAAGGAATAAAAAAGGTTTAATTTGATTGCAAAACAAAGTAGGGACATAAACATACCTTAAGCTAATGCTGCGCTGACCGGGAGAACTTTCACTTTCGCGCACCAAAAAGCTGCCATTGATGCCCGAGCTAAGCAGATATTCGGCAGCATTGCGTGAGATGGGTCCATGGTACCAGGAGTGCTTCTCCAGTGAATTCAATGGCGTCACATAGTTCGAGGGCACCCAACCCACATTGCCAGAGTCAGAGTGAGCTTCACACCATTCGCCCGATTTGTTGTAGCTGAGGATGCGCACCTGTTCGCCCTTCTTCAGGCTCAGTTGATTCTCGCCACCCGCCTGAAAGTCATACAATGCCACAAAGAGCTGGGGATCATCCTCTTCGGGTCCCGGCGCCAACAGATTTTCCTTAGAGGTCCATCGATGCGCCGATTCAAACACAGATGTTGCCGAACTGTGACCCAACGCAGCGAGCACATTGCCCGGCGAATCTTGGCCCTGGAGTTCGGCTGCATCGGCAAGCAGCGCGGCCGCTGTACTCCCGGCCGGAATGTGTGGTAATGGGCGCGATTGCAGCAGCGCCTCTGCAAGAATGCATACAAAAAGCAAGGTGAGTTGGGAACGTTGCTCTTAAAACGAAAAAACAATCTGCCTGACTGTCTGATCTGGTCACGAAACAATGAGCGCATACAATGTGATTGCTCTCATCAAGGTAAACCCGTTTCTCTCACACACAAATACACACAGGAATGTGGGCAATTTGTAGAGCTTGAACTCTTTCTTTCATTGAAAAAAACAACCACTACTAAATTATGCAGAGAATACGAAAATAATAGCAAAAACATGGCATAAAATTACACCAAACGTTGCACAGGAACATGAAAATGTGTCCCAGCACGTTGGCAATTGATTGTGGGAAGTTCTAACAGACATTTAGTAAGTAGCTTTAGTTGTGTCTTTGTAGCTGTATATCTGTCGGATGCAGCGATAACATAAATGAGATATTTCTTTGCCCTTGTTGCGAGAGCATTTTATCAAGAACTCAACTTTTTCTAGAGTATTTCATTCTCAGCATTTATCCGCAATGATCTTTTTCCCCAATTGGATGGAACCACTCACACACACACACACATATATAAATAATTGAGAAATGCATACATATACAACGGTATTTTTTCATTAAGCAGCCACTTCCGTTGCCACTCAGATTCTGGGTGAGCGTACACCGCATAATCCCCTTGCCCCATCCCATCCCATACACTACTTTTTGACGCTTTTCACAATTTTCACTGATTTGTTAGAGAGAGGGAGAGAGATAGAGAGCCGCTTGAAATTAGTATTGAATGTGGGTGCGGGCAGCTTTGCTGTTGGTGCTGCTGCTCTTGCTGCGATTTTGAAAGTCATAAAACCCGAATAATAAAACATAATCAACATATTTGAGAAGGGTTCCCATTCCCGGGTTTTTGTGTGAGTGTTTGTCCACAGTTTGAATATCATTTCAATTGCCTGTCGCCCCATTCTATACATATTGTTAATTTATGCGCGCGAGGCAGGAAATATTAATAGCAATAGGTAGTGAAATAGTTACGATACGTAGAGAAAGAGATAAAGGGAAACTGAAGTGGAGGAAGCGTTGGGGTTCTTTCTATGCTATGCTCTCGTCGTCTGGTCAATGCATTTGAGATTAACCTGTGACGACAGACCCGTGACCAGATGGTCTTTACTATATCAATGAGGCTGATGATGACTCACAAGAGTATAGTATGGAAATGGGGTTGATTTATTTAGGTTTAAACGAGTAAACAGAACTCACAAAGTACTTATGAATCTCAACAGCGTGTTGACGCAGAATTTAGCAGTTTTTCTTGAGAATTTCTATGAGCTTTGAATGCGAGTTTTATCAATGGGATAAACTTGCTCCAAAGACTTGACCCCAAAAAGAAAAGGTGGAAGAAATAAAAAGAACGCTGATTATCATGCATTATATCAATAGATTCATTCATATATATAGATAGTAATTATAGACAATGACACTACGTTTAAATGTTGTTGTTTACCTAAATTCATGTGATATTTGCCGGGATGGCCGCGAAAAGAGCTGTGCTTGGTACCTGTAGAAAGAGACGAAGAGAGAGTACAGTGGGCAAGAAACGTATATTTTATGGTCATTTGTACAATGGCATTTTGGGATGATGGCGATGATGAATTTGGAGGAAGACCCTTACGAAATACAATATACAAGCAATCTAAAAAAATATATATATATATGTGTGTGTAGAGAAAAACTATTTACAGTTAGTTGAATGACATGAAAGCGGCTTTGGCGCATATAAAAATAAAGAAGAAATACTTAGTAATATACAGAAAGAGCCAAAAGCCAAAGCTAGAGGCCAATTAGAGACTCTGGCATATAACAAGCTGGGAAGAGCAGCAGCAACAACAAAGTAATGTTAAATGCTATAATCTAAAGATGCCAGCGGAACCGTTAGAAATATTACAATGCCAGAACCCCCTCAACCTCCACCTCCCCCACCAAAAGGCATTTGACAAAATAGTTAAGAGTCGCCCCCCTCATCAAATGCGATTTAAAGTTGGCATCTGGAATTGGGGCCATTGAACTTTCAACCAAGTTTCCGAGTCGCTCACTCCGGATCTTTGCCACTAACAAGTCGGATACATGCGTCAAAAAGCTATTCGCATATGTGTGTGTGTGTGTGTGTGTGAAGTGCCGAGTTATTAGCGAGAATTGGAGCAACCACAAGCTGAGATTTGTATGTTTATGTGTTTGTTTCTGTGTGTAATGATGCACAAAGCTTAATCATAGAAATGGGCTATGCCTAGAAAGGGGGCCAGCTTATCTGCCCATCAAGCTATGGCAAAGTCTTGAACGATATACCGATAAAGAGAAGAGATAAGAAAAGGATTCAAGTCAGCTTTTCAGTTTTTCTCAGTGTCGCTTGAGTACGAACTATGCTGTTGAATACAAAGCAAACTTAAATCGATAAGCAGCTGCTCGAAACAGCGACAGATAATGTTTTATAAATCCCTCTTTGGCTTGCATTAAATTTGATGTAGTTGTCTCTTTTGCAACGCTGTCAACTTAAATTGCCATTCAATGTGTGATTTATTGGAAACCCGAGAAAACCGAAACACAAACAAACAAAAAACACAGCTTGCATTGCGTTTCATTCAATAATTCACTCAAGATAGCCAAGTTTAGACCATTAGTCATTAGTCACAATGTCATTCATTCATTAGCTGCTGCTTCACAGTTCTTCATTCATTTGTTACTCTTTTTTTTGACTTTCAGTTGTGGCTTTTGCATTTGAGCACGTTTCTTGATTTTTCTTCTTTAGTTTGCTTCAGTTTGCATTTTGCTTTTCAACCTGTTTCCCCGCCCACGTTCAGAGCCAGCGCTCAAGGGTTTTCATGTCATTCTTTTGGGGTTCGGGTCTGGGTCGGTCTAGGCAGCTAGTTGCCTTTGGCTGGCTTCGCAGCAGTCAACAGTTAGCCAGGTAGTCGCAGTCTCAGCCACCTTTTCCCTTAGTTTAACGGGTTAAATTTAATTAGTCATTTCTCTGGCTTCAGATTTAATTTCTTGTCATGAACTTTATTTAAACCCTGTGCGTTGGATAAACTTGGACATATCAAAAATTTGTTTGCCAACACAGGCTTAACATTAATTTGATAGATGCATCTATCCGGCAAAGGATAGGTTTATTTATATAACTAAACCAACTTTATTTCCTGACAAAACCTATCAACAAAAATATATTATCCAAGGCCACAAAATGGCTTGTGCGCTAACGAAAACAAATAATGAATTTCTCTACAACGCAATTACATAAATTATTGCCTATCCTTTGTGTAAGGACCATATGGTTATCCGCACAGCGTTCGTATTCATTTTACATATTGTTCATCCCTTGGAAATAAAACTCATTTCTCAAAAGTAAACCGACACTTGGACATTAACGTTTGTGAATGTAGAAGAATTTCGTATATATGTACTCTAAATAATTTGTGTAAGTAAAGTTAAAGGTGCAAAGAGCAGGCAACCTTCGGTGGCGACTCGACATTTCTGTAGTTTTGCGCAAAAAACCCAACAAAGTGCGAATGGAAAAAACTACTGAAATATGCTTGTGGTAAGTAAGAGTCAAATTGAGTGAGAGAGGGGAAGAAAAGATGCCAGAAACAACGGGGAAAAGCATTTTGCAATGGCCAAAGCTAGAGCATGAATATGGGCTTAAGATTGACAGTATAAGGGGCGTCTCGTCCCTCTGCACTTTGGGTAAATCCACCCTTGGCATCGTCCGCCGTGCTGCCGTTGGCAATTTCCTTCTTTTACTTTTTTTTCCACTTTTTATAAGGATTCCACTCAAGGCTAGTCTCGTGTGTGTGTGTGTGTGTGTGTGTGTGTGTGTCGTCAACAAAATACGCATATCATGGTCGCCGTCACAGAGCTCAGTGAGTGACGCAGCGCTGCAGGCGTGTGCGTCAAATGATGCCACGCCTCCACCTTCAAAAAAAAAAAAAACACTCCCAACCCTGGCCATATGCTAGATTGTGTGTGCCAGAGCTGAGAATGAACCGAGTGCAATATATATATATACACAAAACATAAAATCAATAATGAAACAAGGCAAGAAGAAGAAAAATCTAAATCACGCCCACACTGAGCAAAAAAGAAATTCTAAAACAACAAAGTCATTAATTTCTTTAAGTGCACTACTCCAACTCCAATATAGACTCATGCTCCGGGTTCTTGAGTTGACAACGAGGCAATGCCATTATAATTTATCTCATCATTGCGAGCCAAATTAATTGAATGTCAGCCCAGCAAGCGGCAAGCAGCTAAATGAAATTTTATAGCAAAAGGTTTTTGGTTTATTTATGCTGGTACCAAATATGTGCAACAAACCACAAGTTAGCCATGTGTCCTTGCTGTGGATAAAACCAAATAGGGTTCGGATGAAAAGAGAGTTTACAATGATTCTAATTACACTTTCGATGCAGAAGCAATGTTTAAGGGTAGATACATTGACGTCAACATAAAAGCGTAAAGGTCACCCAAGCTGTGACCCAAAAGCTATTTGGATCGATATAATCCAAAAGGTCAACTCATCTGCTTTTTACTGAGCATTAAAAAAAGAGGATATGTTTAGGAAAAATGCATTCAAAGTCATTATGAAGAGCTTAGGTTGCATTACTTTTGTTTAACCCAAAAAAAAAGGGGCTTGGTACTCGTATGGTTCTGGTTATTTGGCCCAGGTCCAGGTGCTGGGTCAAGGCAATGCCCAAAGAGAAAACGAAGCGCTCGCCACTGTCTGATGGTCAAAACATTTATAGCTATACACAATTTGTGTTTGTGAATGAAAATTGGCTTTTAATTGTTGACTTGGCAGACGGCCGCCAAGAGAATACAACAAAAATCCATTGGCATGCACATTTGTATTTTTTATTCGAGTAGTATTTCATACATTTCTTTGTTATTGTCTGTTCTGGCCAGGCTGTCGGGCAAATGTATGAATCAGAGTGAAAGAGAGAGAACAAGTATACGTCGCGTTGGTCAAACATACATAACTCGCAACACTGTCGAACGGGCTGAATGAGTCAGTTCCCATTGGTGCACAGTGGTGCAAGATTAACGAATTAATTGAATGCCGAATAAGTTTACATATTTAACTTTTTCGTACCACTGTACATTCTTTTCTATGTTATTCCATGTTTGGGGCTGCCTGCCGCTCTCATGATATTCACGTTTGTTGTCTGTGGCATTTTTTTTTGTGTTTTTCTTTTGGTCTGTCAGCCGCTTGGGGGTTTCTTGTTTATGTTTTATGACTTATTGTTTATGCAGGCAACGATTGCGTGGTATTTGTCAAGTATTTTTCCTTTTCAGCTCTTCTTGTTTTTTTGTCATTGCTCATTCATTTGCATTTGTTATTGTTGCTGCTGCAGATTTTGTTGTGTGCTGTGTGCTTGCGACAGTCTGTGGCATGAATAAAACATTCATATATATTCACATTAATATGTACATTCACAGCAATAATTCGCGTGGGTGTAGTTTACAGATAATAAACTTAAGAAGCGATAAAAAGCGTTTGACCATAAAATTTCTTGATAAGCAAATGTGAAATGTGAAAAAACGAATATGACAAAAAAAAAAACACAGAGAAAGATGTGTGAGATGTAGCAGAAGAAGAATAAGTAGCAATAGATACGAGTACAAACAATGGAAGCTATTTTTTTCGTGTCCAGTTGTTGTTTGTTTTGGTTTCTTATTCAAAGTATGGGAAAAAGATAACAAAACAAATCCGTGGGTTCTTCTTATTATTATTTTCATATGCATATATATATAGTTTCTTTTGATTTCATACAAAGAAGAGTTGGCTTTAAGCTCAATTGTTGTCATAGTTTTTTTTTTTTTGAGGTCATTTCAAACACATTTTCATGGTAAATTACAAGTGGCGATTATGTGGGCTAGATAAAAGCTTACATTGCCAGCAGCTCTTGTTATATATATATATAAAATATAAGAAACCTTCACTCTGTTTAACAGTTTAACTAGTTATTTATAGCTACCTGTTCACAAATGAAGTTCATTCAACTTCGTTTGTTTTCAAACAGGTGCAAAACTGTGAAAATATTAATAACAAAAAAAAAATATGTGCTAAACTTTCTCCTTGAGCTGATTTCGTTTTTCATACAAATTTTACTACTCGAATCGAATCAATCAGTCACTCAGTCAATTGAATCGCACAATGAATACTTGTTGAAATCAAAAGTGAAGTTTGTAAAGCTTTTCTTTTCGTCACGCTCGACTGAAGCTACAAAGCCAACAAATAATCGAAATGGCCAAGGCACATAGCTGCGAAAATGAATAAATAATTCGACAGAATACGTGAGATGGCAAAAAAAATAATTGTATATTATATAAGCAGGGAGTTTGTTTTCTTTATGGTTTTAAAGACTTCCTCTACAGAACAATGGCTGAGCTTAGCTTAGGGAAGACTTCAAAGCGCACCAAAGTTTTTAGTTTTCAGTTTTCGAGCTGCTCGTCATTAGGCGCAATTAGTTGCTTAACAAATGGACGTTAGATGCGACGATGTGGAACTTGTCTACATTGTTCCGGTATTTGTTGTTTTTATTGCTGTTGGTTTTTTGTTTTATCGAAACTGTTTTTCAGGCAACAGCCGCAAAAAAAAACAAAAACAAACTGGTTGGCCATTATGTAAAAATGGAAAAATGCGCCATTGACAGTGACACAACACGATAAAGTTAATAAATGTTGGAAAAGCGTATAATTATGGCTGGCGAGCAGGAAAGAAGCCAAGTGAAGTAATAACAAAAAAAAAGCTTTTTACTTTACAAAATTCCCCCCAAAATAATGTTAGATACTTTGCAATAGTGCGAAGCCCGTTTAGCTTTTCGAATATATGATGTGTGTGTTCATAGATTAAATTGATTGCTAGGTGTGTGTGTGTAAGTGTGTGTGTGTGTGTATGATTACGAAATGTAATTACACGCTCGAGTAAAACGCATATGTATATGGAAAAACACCACACGCAAAGTGAAACTTTTGATCTCTAAAGTCTCTCTCTCTCTCTCTCCCTCTTCCTCTTGAGGGCAATTGACGTTTATTGATATATTACGTAAAGTCTTTGTGTGACAGGCATCAAAAGTAAGCCAGTCAACAAATTGGGGGAGTTGCACTCAAATGTATGCTGCTTGAGTAAGAAATAATTTAAGCTAATAATGGTAAATTGTAAAATTGCTAGCTTTGTTACTCCCTCAAAGAGGTTGTATCTTTCGTTTTGAAAGCTTTAAAATTACTTTTTTTGTTTGAGAGTCTAACATAACGAAAGGTTTGTATATGATTTTACTTTAAATTTATTCAAATAAGACTTTTCTCACATCTTTTTAATACACTTTTACTCCAAAAGCTTCATTTCTTTGGCGTGTCTGTTATCAAAAAAAAAAAGAAGAAAAAAAAACTGTCAGTGCCAGACAAGGTGTGGCCAAAAGGCTCACAAAACAGTCTAGATTGTGGTTAGCGTTTAAATGGAATACAGATAAAGAAGAAAAAACGCCCAGAAAAGTTGCGTCAAAGGTTTTCCTTTCTCTACATACTTTTGCGCAAAAACAAAGCGGAAAATTGAAAAGCAAACAGAAATACGCAACAGGAATACAACATAAAATGTTGTATCTATGTCCATAAAGATACGTATGTAAATATATAATATATACTCCATATCAACTGTTTGGTGATTCAACTTTGTGTTAGTCTTCCGACTGTGTTGAGGCAGCTTATGGCAATTCTGGGAAAAAACAAGTGCAATACGTACAGGATGGGGATAAGAAGAAGAGAGAGCAAAGCAACAACAACAACAACGGACTATAGACTGACATACAGTGCGGATGTGGATGTCGTTTAAATATTGCCAGACGGCGTAAAAATTGACAGACAGCCGCACAACCAAAAAAAAAAAAACAAAAGACAAAATGTTCTGAATGGAAGCCGGCACAAAAATATATATAAAACAAAAGAGAGAAAAGAAAAAAACTGAAAGTGCGACAACTTCAAAATTGAACAGAGAGCCAAAAAGAGTTCAGCCATTAGGCGGCAATTAAATGAATTAAATTTCACATTAATTATTTAAAAAACAAAAGAAGCTCATGCAAAAGAAGAAACAAACAAAAAGAGCACAAGAATTTAACTGCGGGCAAAATTTAATAAGCGTTACTTTTTTTTTGGTAAATAATTTTAATTTCATGTTTTTCACACTACGTTGATGACTGAAAGGCAGGCTGGCTAGCTGCTTGTTTAGCTGGTTCACTGACCACAACATACCGGACGCCGGTCAGCTGACAACTGAGAGAGAGAGAGAGAGGAAGAGAGAGGAAGAGCAGAGTGTACGCAGACTTTTGGCTGTCAGTGTAAACTGGTTTGCAACGTTTCAAGGCGCATTTGTTATGGTTTGTTTTCTTTCTTGAACATTTTGTTTGTACAAAGCTTGCTTTTTACAGTAAATGCTTGCCAATTTGCTCGATTCACCTTCTTTGGCAATAATTTGCAGCTATTTTTGTATAAGAATGTTTTGCTTAAGAGAAATTTAAGTTAATTAAGTCTGTCTTGTATGACTTTTGGCAATGTCTTTCGAAAAAAAAACAATGTCACTTTCGCTATGTGAAACTCACATTTTTCTTACAACTTTTGCCAACTTACTTAGTCCTCCAACTAAGTTGTTTAATTTCAAGCTCTAGATTGAGCCAGGCGGCACCTTTGGCCAGATACAGATATACATATTAATGCAGACACGTTCGAGTCGAGAAGGCATCAAATCGGATATTCAATCAAAGCCCGCTAGCATATCATGGCGTCCAATTCCCATGCACAGTGTCAAGAGATTGATTGCCACAATAGTATGTGAGAGGTGAATATTTGTGTATACAAGCCATATCTATAGCGCAAGTATCTATTGCAGTGCAGTGGATACGATACTCGACAGCAGGTAAATTGTGGCTCAGATTTAAAAAGCAAACCAGAGGCTGTACGTGCCGTGTGGCGAGAAAAAACAAAAAAAAAAAAACTCAATTCTCATTACAGTTACAATTACGAACGTGATTTGTGCAACAGCAGCCGCAGCAGGTTGCCTCATTGATGGATTTTCAACTGCTGTTGCTGCTTCGGCTGCTTCGACTGCTGCCTCAAAATGCCGTTCTGTAAGTTCTCTGTCAAGTCTTAAGTTGATTGAAACAGGTTTCCCTGGTTGGTTCTGGTTGGATTGTCGTGAAAGCGATTTTAGCTTTGTGCATTTGAAAACGTTTTGCAGACTGTTTATTTAACACTTTGTCAAATGAATAAAAAAAAAGTTTCTTTATACTTATATACACAAATAAAACAAGTTATCGCATGTTTGTCTATATATATATTTTATTTTTTTTGCACATGCTTTAATATATCTGACCTTGTGGTCTTGTTAACGTCCATCAGTTTCATTCGAGGAAGGTAGGGAGACGAATTAAACTTTAATAAACACATCAATTGCACAAAATATATATAAAGTAAATATACATTTTTGGGGGAAATACATATATAAAGTCTCCCCTTTCACCTAGACATCGTTTGTGTGTGTGTGTGTGTGTGTGTGTGTATAATCCAAACACAGCTAAGGCGAGTGTCAATCAATCAACTGGCGTCAAAATTTATGACCTTAAACATAATCACAACCCCAACAACAGCAGCAACAACAACTATAGGTTTGTGTATATACTGAAGCGCTTATAATTAGTTGACGCATTCCAGCAACTACTTTGCAGCGCACCCCCTTCCGCTGCCTTCTCCGCCATTCAACCGGCAATAAACAAATATTTGGTTCTCTTTCTTTTTTTTTTCTCCATTTACAAATTATGTTTGCCTATCTCTTCTGCTATTGCTTTCTCGCTTTCCATTTCGCTTTTCGTCAGCTAATTTATGCAAACAGTTTTCAATGAGGCACAACGTCGAAGGGAAACCGAAATAAAATGAAATCAAATAAGGACGCTTGAAGGGGGGGAGGGTAAGAGAGTTGGCTGCTGTGTGGGCGGCTCCAATGCTCCAGTGGGAATGCAAAAACTTTCATAAGGTTTTGAAGATGATATGTATAGCTATATCTTTAATAGCTAAGCAGAAAGATTAAGTATTGAAATGTTATCGTTTTTCTTTCTGTCAATAGATTTAAGACTTACAATTTTCATCATAATTAAAGACATTTAATAAATAATAATTTTAGAACAGCTTTGCCATTACCAAAAACACAACTGAATATTACTAATTAACTTTATTTTCTCAATAAAGAACATTTGTTTTAAGCCCTACGCAATGTTTTTTTGTTTCGCATTTGTTGATACAACTGAACGAGTTTTTAACTGGTCCATGACGATAACTATTTGAATAATTACACATGTTTCGAAACAAACTAATTAGAGCTCTATACAGAATGAAGAACACACAGCTGTTGGATTAACAGCTTGGCGTTCTTATTGGACTCTAGTTGGAAGCAAAAGTGTATACACAAACAGAGAGAGAAAAAGACTGTGCTCTAAAAATAAAACATCAAAGTGCATGGCAAAGGCACGAAAGGATTTACGAGCTTGATCGAAAACAGCCCTTTGGCCCCCAAAAAAAAAAAAACAAAACCAAAAACATGCAAAGTAACAACAACAACAACAAGAGCGACAACAACAATAATAATGATGACGATGAGTGGCACTTTGGTGGCGAGCTGGCAAATGCTAAGGAAACAAGCAACATTGGCTGCAACTGCAACTGCAACAGCGACTCCAAGTCGAAGTAAAAGTAAAGAAAATTATAAAAAGCAACGACAAGAAGAAGACAAAAAAAAAAAAGATACGCCAAGGCTAATAATAGCATATGTCTAAACATATATATATATATATATGAATGCAAAGGCATTGAGTATAAAAAAAACAGAAAACTTTAGTGGAGAAAGAACGCCTTCAACATTTCGGATTCTCGATTATGTTAAGAAACTGTTAAGTTACAGTTATAAGTCTTCTGTTATTTCTATGATATATATATTAAGGAAAAAGAATTTCGCTTTTGCATGATTTGATCTTTGTTTAAAGAATAAAATTCATTTGTATGAATTATTATTAACATAATTATAAGTGAGTGGGAAAGCTGTTAAGCAAACACACAACATTCCTACTACTACATCACCTGTTTGCCAAGTGTCCACAACAAAAAACACACTCCTTCTCAAAGCTGTTGGTTGTTTGATGTGCGTGTGGCGTCCATTAGCCATGTGAAAAGTTCATTTGCCTCGTCTCATAATTTGCCGCTTGCATGTTCGCAAACATGTGCGAGGCTTGCTAAGAGGCAGCGGGCGGAGGGGGTTAAGGCCATTGACGCCTTCCGCCCTCCAGACATCGTCCAGGCTACTCAAATTACGCTTCTCAAAGCAAGAGAGAGAGAGAGAGAGAGAGAGAAAAAGCAAGACAAACACTTTACTTTCTCAAGGAGTTCTTCTACTTCATGGCTATTTCGAGACATTGCAACATTGCGACAGTTGGCAGAAAGAAAAATGAAATCTTACATCTCATTTGCCATTTTCCATTTTCCCAACTGTGTTGTGTGCCGTGTTTTTAGCATATGCTCAAGTATTTGCAATTGACTGCTTCAGTGAAGCAATAGCATCAGTTGCTTTCCCAGCGCTATTCAATCCGTTGGAGCCACCAAAAACATATCTAATTACATCGTGTCGTCTAACGAGCAACAACAGCAACAGCAAATACATTCCACTGTGCCCAAAAGGCAACGCCTACAATGCCAATAAAAAATAGTAAACACTGTGGTCCAATGTTAATAACAGTTGTAACAGGGTGATTACTGTTAACTCTATGTTAAAGTTAACTTTTAACCGTTTCAATTTGCACTTGCAAATCTAAAATTTTCAATTTACCATACGAAAATCAATCATACATGTAAATCACATGCAAATTTCTCACTACTCGCAACCTTTTTGTCACTCTTTTGCTCCACTGTGCAAATATAGTCAATTGCAATTCATGCTAGCTATTTGCTTGTCGCATTTGACTTATGTGTCTGTGTGTTTGGATTGTGATTTAAGTAAGAGAGTTCGTGGCTGCCATTCGGTCTGGTGTCTGGCTGTCTTGAGATTCGACCTGGTCTGGGTCGTTGTTTTTGTTGTCTTTGGTAACTGCGGTTGTAATCTGTACCCCCAACCAGAAACAGTTTTTACAATGTAATTTTGTAATCACTAGAGAATTGCATCTTTTGGCAATTTGTGTTGTATCGTGTGGGAAATTTACAAAAAACAATAGTTTCCCCTTATATTAGCTGCCATTTGCTTTGTAGCTGCATACCTGGCTCAAAGCTTACCCCAGAACTTGGTGTGACTCAATAGTTTTAATGCAGTCACAATACGAAAAAAAAAAACAAAAACAGCAAATGTTTGCTTATTGAAAGTCTTATCAGCTCGTTGCTTGAGAGCTCGTTCACACTCATCATAAAAACGATTTAAAGCTAAATATAAAGAAATATAATTGCTAACAAATTGCAGTGCGACAACAACAACAACAACAAGGTAAATGCAATGCAATCATTTTGAATCAAGCTAAACAAAAAAATGAATTGCAATTAAATGTTCTCAAGATAAGGAAGCAACACTTGTAAATACCCTGTACTTTGGTCAGCATTGCAATAAACAACAATCAAATATTTACTTTACTAACAATCAACCAAACAACTCGAAGTCATGAGAATCGCAGAGAAGGGCGCTCATTTAATCATGTTAACATAACAGCATCCAATGCCAGTTAACCCTATTTTTAATTATGCTAATGCAAAGAAGAAGAAAACGAGAAAGAGGAAGAAGCTTTTGCAGCATTTGTGCAGCTCTCGAGACATTTAATGAGTTATGAGAGCTCCGCAGGTGAAGTTGTAATGAGTAATGTGTAGATTCACAATGATGCTCATAAGCTGATTAGCTATAGCCATAAATCTTAAACCACAGCCCTCCCCCTAGCAGCCCCTCGTTGCGGTAGGACGGCGGGGACAGGAACATAAAAAAGCTATTAAATGTGTTGAGGAAATGACAAACAAATAATAAAATTAATGGAAAATTATGTACAACAGCAAAAACATAAAGAAAACGCCAATAAAAAGGATGCGATAAAAGTGCGTGCAAAAGAAAAACGCACAAAAAAAAATGCCTATTTCGACTTTTGTTTCGAACAACAGCAATGCGCGGGGGGTGGTATAGAAATTTCAACCACTGTTAAGAAGCTGAAGGGCTGCCGCTGCGGGGGCGGATAAGGATGAGGGTGCGGAAGGTTGCGTATTGAAGCAGCTGAAACCGCCCTCGTTTCGTTTCATTTCTCCTTTTTTTTTGTTTTTCTTGTTCGTGCTGTAAACAAAAGGGAGAAAGCAACAACTACAACTACAACAACAAGTAGAACTATATGCCGGCAAAAGCAACAACATTCCGTTTCTATGATAATCGGAAGCAATGAAAGTCTAGAAATTGGCTCAATTGAACAGCGTGTGTGCAGGAACAGCATGCGGAGAAAGAGAGCGAGAGAGAGAGAGCTATGGAGTGCGTGTATGTGTGTGAGTGTATACACACTGTTAAAGTGCATTTGTATGTTGCGGGTGGCACACAAACACACACATACACACACACATTCATACTTTTGTACCGTATTGAATATGTGTATACTAACCATTGTGTTCGGTGAATATGTTTAGGCCAATACTGGGATTACAACGATTATCCTTGTGTGATGCATTCGATGAGTTGGCGCCACGATGCGAGGAGCCGCTGGAACCGATGCTGATCCCCGACGATGACTGATGCGATTTCATGCGTGAGTTGCGCAAAGTGGAGCCAGCGCTTAGAGCGCCGCCGCCAACTGAGGAGCTGCTGATGCAGTGCGGTGAACCGGATGCAACGGGACTGCTGCTGCTGGAGACACCAATGCAGCTAACGGTGCTGCCACCGCCACCGCCGCCACCTCCACCACCACCACCGCTCGAATGTGAGCCGCGCTCCTTGCCCTGCTGTGCACCCATATCCTTCAAATCACATGCAACAACAATTCAAATACACACTACGATTATCTTTCTATTTCACAATACTTCTTAATATTTTCCTGTTGTTGTTGTTGTTATTGCTTTTAGCTGCGATTAATAATTGCATGCACTTATAAATTTATTTTTTTTTGTATTTTATCGCATTCGCATTTGCTTTTATTTTAATTCGCTGCTCTACACATTTTCTTTCGTGCGTCGTCGTCGACGTCGACGTCGTCTCTTTTCTTTCTTTTCGCGAGATACGCTCTTTTTTTCCGTTCCGTTTTGCTACTCCAATTGGTGCGAATTGAGAGTAGACAAATTCAAGGATGTTGCGAAATTGCCAATACGCTTGAGATTTATATTTTTAATTTTTCTTGTACGCAAATTTTGTGTATATTTCTTGGTGGGCGAGAAAACAATTAAATTGATTTGGTGCTTGGCTTTTTCATTTGTTGAGTGCCAGTAAGGGGAGGGGGTTGAGAAGGTGAAGTTGGAGGCGGAGAGGGGTCTGGCTGGCTACAAACACGCCCTAAAATGCACTTTGTCTGCCCCGTTACGTCTTTTACGCTGCGGCTGCGTCGCGTTTGTTGCGATTTCTTACATATTTTGCATTTGAATTGATATTGGGATACTGAGCTTAAACAGTAGCTGTAACTGCAGCTTTTCAAGTTATCTATTTCTTTGCATTTTTCCAATTACACACACACAAAAATTAACACCCGCACAACACAGCGACACCAACCGACTTTATTAAAATTTTCAAGACGACTAGTTGATAGTGTGACCGCAAATGAGTAACGTTAAAATAGCTTTAGCGCCTCGTCAGCAGCCAACTTCATGTGCGCTCCAAATTGCGCGCAGCCAACTTCACGTATGTATGTTTTGATAAATTGCGCGCAGCCAACTTAAAGTGAACCAACAACAACTGCTCCGTTATCGAACCAGCTGTGCAGCAAACCAATACAACTGTTCAAGTCACACCGTTCAGATATTCATACAGATAGTTCTGGAATTTGTAGTTTTAAATACAAAAATATAGTCATATACTTATATTAAGTAAACCACTAACAAAGCAGCCAATGTAAGTAGATGGCAGACACACAAACGTCGCAATCGCATTGCTTTAAATTAAATGTTTGTTTCATATTTTTGTCACATCAATGAAAGATGTCGGACTGGGATACGGTAACCGTTTTAAGAAAAAAGGCCCCAAAGAATAGCCAACTGAAGACCGAATCAGCTGTTAATAATGCACGCCGTCAGGGTGTTGCAGTCGATACGCAGCAAAAATGTGAGTAAACAATTAAATAACGTTTTTGTGCCAATGGTGCGGGCAAATGCAATTAAATCACATTATTGCGTGGCGTGTGTTGTTGTTTTCTGCGGCTTAATCGTATCGGTTACACATGTGTAAGAATGTATGTATGTATGCATGCGTGCGTCTATATGTGTTTGTGTTTATTTCGCAATGCTGCAATTTCGAAAGCTTTTCGGCGGCCATTTTGCTTTCGCAGTCTGACCTAGAAAAAAAAAACTGTTAATTTTGATTTTTCATTCCCAAGATGGTGCTGGCACCAATAAGCAGCATGTGACCACCAAAAACACTGCCAAACTGGATCGTGAGACTGAGGAGCTGCGTCACGACAAGATACCATTGGATGTGGGCAAAATCATACAACAGGGCCGCCAAGGCAAAGGCATGAGCCAAAAAGAATTGGCCACGGTAAGAAAAACCAGCAAGCAAATCAATTTAAATGCAACGATTCTACTGCAGATTTTATATTTTAGAAAATCTGCGAGAAGCAGCAAGTGGTAACTGATTATGAGGCGGGACGTGGTATTCCCAACAACTTGATATTGGGCAAGATGGAGCGTGTGCTTGGCATAAAATTACGTGGCAAGGAGCGCGGCCTTCCACTAGCGCCTCCCGGTAAAAAGTGAGATGATGCTGCTGCGTCCACTGCCCACACGCCCAAGAATGCCAGGCACCAGCAAAGGCAACACCAACTGCAACAACAACAACAAGTGGAGCCTGGCTGGAGCGTTGTGACCAGTAGACGCAAATAGACGCACTATCCGGGAGGCTGTGGAACCAAACAAAATCGGGTCAACTCTAGCAGCTTAAAAACACATGGAATCCAAACGAGTTTAAACAAGAAACAAACAAACAAACAAGCAAACTAATGCAAGCAACAAATGAAACAAGACAGGACACAACTATGAGCGCAAATTAATGAATAAACAGTTCAAATAACTTTCTGTCATATATATATAAATATCGATGTATTTTGCTGACAAACAAATTTCAAAGATTGTAATCCAATAATGATAGTTCAACACAACACACACACACACACATACTTAAGGGACATTGTGATGGTGCACCAAGAAACTAAAGAAAATAATTAATTGATATTAATATAATTTGTTGCATTGTGCTCATGGCTGTAATCGAATGTTTTGTATCATTCTTTTAGCATTTTATAAAATTATTTTATGTTACAAAACCGCATTGGTTTATTTATTGTTTTTTTTTCTTTTTTTTTTGAGTATGTTTATGCATTACAAAAAACTAAAAGAAAAGCATTGAATACACGAAACACACAAAAAAACCCTTCTTTCAATTACAATAATCCTTAATCCGTCATTATCCTTTAACCAATTGGCTCATCTAGTGGTTGTTCTCATTTCATATACAATAAACAATTAACATTCATTCATACAATCATAATTGCATTAAACTATATGTATGTCGTACTTTTTTAGAGCTTAGCCGATCTTTTTTGTAATCTATATATATATGTATGTATTTATTGTAATAGGGTCTTCAAATGTGCGTTTAAATAGATACACAAGAATACATTATACATATTATACAAAAAAAAACAAAAACAAATATGCTAATACAAGAGTATTTTAGCAAACTTTTTCTAGTCTAGTATTACAAATTTATTGCGATATTCAATTATCGCATCCAATTGGAGAATTAACTTCCTTGCGTAAAATTTATGCAATCTAAGCAAACACTAAAAAGAAAAAAAATATTCAAATATATATATTGTGTATACATGAATGTGTAGTGAAACATTTTTTCAAAAAACGCCAACAAGAAATAAATGTTTTTTCCTCCCAAAATTATGGATGTAAAAAAAAAAATGAATTACGATTTTTTTTGGTAATGGCGGAGGCTAGGGGAAATTTGAAGTTGTGCTTATAAATTTCCCTTTGCCAACTTGCACTGTTAACAGTGACCATGCACGTACTTACAGCGACTTAACAGAGCTGTTAAACTAAAAATGTTATAGAAAATTAGTTAGAAAATACAATATTAAACATTTAAATGAAAAGACATTTGTGCGCTCCTTTTTCTTTGTTACGTTTTATTTATCCATTTTTTTTCTTAGCTTTTTCATCTTTGTTTATGTTATGAATTACCCGACAAAAGATTTTACAATTTGTTTGTTTTCAGTTACATTTTTTGACTGACACAAAGGATACAAATGCGCATCCTTCTTCTTGCATCAGCTTTCTCTCTCTCTCTCTCTTTTTATACTCTTTCTGCATCGCTTTTATTTTATACTAAATTAACTTTTCATGTAGGACTGTTTTTTTTTTGTTTCTGGTTTGTTTTTTTTTGTTTTTGACTCTTTTGGTTTTGCTTATTTATATAAATATAGTATATATGTATATAAATTAAACATTTGCTTTGTTTTCTTTGTTACGTTCGTTTCATCAAGGACTTGTTATCTATGTTTTCCTGCCTCTCTTTTTCTTCCTCCCTCTCTTAGTGTGTTAGAAACTTTGATCTTGACTTAGAAAAAAAAAAGAAAACTTTCAAAACTAAATGCACGCCTCTGCACAATTATAAAGTTTAGTTTAGTTTTAGTTACTTTTGTTTCTGACTTTTACAATTAACAATTTGCGCTTTGTCTTGAACAGAACGAAACTAATCTATGGATAGCATTTTGTATTGACTTTAATTAGCTGCTTGGATATAGATACATATTTATCCAGCTAGCTTAAACGGAAAACAAAACCCTTTTTAAAGTTTTGTCCAATTTGTAGATTAACTGAGCGACGGCGGCGGCGACAATTTGAGAATGTTGTTTGTTATCATATATATATATATTATAATTTAGTTTCTTTACAGTAATGAAAACAAATGAAAAAAGAACTTAGTTAGTGCACTCAGCTACAAACTTTGGGCTTAAACGGTACACTAGACACACGGCTCGGGGCTTTTGCATATACAGTATATATATATATATATATATATATATAGATATCAGAAAATACGTATATAGTTTGAATTCATCTGTTATTTCTCTTTGTTTATACAAAAACATTACTCTTGACGCCCGTTGACATATACAGATTTTGTGGGTATTTTTTGTTTGTTTGTTTGTTAGCCAGCCGCCTGGTTAAACTCTAAGCTTAAATTTACAATTTTCATTCTCTATTTAAACTGTGTGTGTGTGTGTTAGCCCAGTTTTAAAATTAAAAAACAACTTTTACACCGGTACTGCATAAATAAATGTCCTTAGCCTGTTTAGGTAGTTTATAGAGTGTGTGTTAGTTTGGGGAAAGGGAAAACGCCCATAAATCCAATTGACGGGATTATGTTGCTGTTGGTATCTATTGCGCCTTGGCCTTGCGCATATAGGCAGACTGTGCCTCATCGCCCACATACTTGGAATGCGAGTCGGCAATTGGCGATGGGCTCGAGAGTTTGGCGGTATTTTGGGCAGCCAGTGAGGCGGCCATGCGTCGGCTCTTATGGCCGCCGGGCGACAGGTACGCCTTGTAAAAGAAGCGCGCAAACAGCACAAAGTAGCTAAAGTACATTGCAATCGAGAGATTGATATTCCGCTGCGAAATGTTGCACGATTGTGTGCCATGCGTCTGGAGGAAACCATTCGCCCACACATTGATCGCACAGCCAATGATCATTTGGGCCAGCTGCAGTGACGTTATGATCATCGAGATGAATCTAGGTGGATTGAACCGTGCCGCCTTAAGTGCATAATAGCTGTACATCACCGAATGCACACAATAGTTCATCACAATGAACCAACGCGCCGAGCTGGTATATTCCGTGTAGCTAAACCATGAATAGATCAACACGGTGATGTGATGATACCAGTGCAAAAAGATCAAGGGTTGTTTACGCAACACTATGAATATCGTATCGCCCAATTCGGGCAATTTGCTCAGCACAAAGAGCCAGGTCCAGAAGCCACATACACGATCCTGTTCAATGTAGCTGCGAGTAAGTGGAGAACAGGTTATTAAATGACCTTAGTAAAGTTCAATGCAACTCACCTGGGCACACAGACCGAATGGAAAAGTCCGTAATGACGCAGCACGTGCAAAAGTTCGGGTGCAGTGCGTGCGGCGCCCATTATGCTAAACATGGCCAACATGGTGTTCCATATGATCAGAGGACCGCGCAGTTTGAAGCTGTAAATGAAGGATACAACGGAGAATATTGTGATTATGTAAATGAACAGTGTATTGGTTAAAGATCAACAAGCTTTAAGTAGCTTTAAGTGCTTTGAGCATTGCTATTTACTATGCACTTAGAAGCTAACTAAAAGTTCTATAATATTAATCAACTATTTTGTAGATTTAAGCACTTAATTAGCTATCTGACAATGCTTGGGGGTTAAGGTTCATTAGCTGTAATCATAATAATACAATGTAGCAAAAGTTTACCCTTCAGTAAAGGACAAGTAAGAGTTAATTGTAACTTGTTTTTAACGAAAACGAAACGCAATTTATTTATTTTGGTATTTTAAATAAAATTGAAACGTTTTAAAACTTGTTTTGCATTCGAAATGAGCGTTAAGTATTTATTGTTTTAAAAGCCGGCTAAATGCACAGATGACTCAAGGGCGTGCCCGGTTTCTCGATTGTGAGCCATAAAAAATAAACAAAAAACTTGGCTGAAACTGAATCAACAAATCAGTCAACGACTCCTCTCTCTCTCTCTCTCTCTCTCTCTCGCTTAATCAGCTCAAAGCTAATCATATCAAACGTCTGGCTGCTAATCGGACAATTGCAATTAAAATGCAATTCAAATACATTGAATTAAAGTATTTTTTGTTTGTTTGTGAAACGCTTGAATGCGGAAATCTTACCTGGCGCCAAATTAGTCATAGTTGAAAGTAGAAACAAATTCTTTATCGGTTAATGCTATGACGAATTTGTCTACCATGGCATGTGGCGTGTTTTAATTTTGTAATATAATAAAGACAGAATATTGTTGCCATACACAAATAAAAAGTATTTCGTTACGTAAGGTGAAGAGTTTTGTTTACGTAGGCAGAAAGTAATGTAAGTTAACGTTAGAAGCTTTTGAAAGCATGTGCACTTATGAACTTAAACTGGTGTTTGAATAGCTAATTACAGTTTAAATAATTTTTTTTTTCTTTTTACAAATTTAACAAAGCACAAGTTATATGTAGCTCAAGTGGCAGTCAATTTAGGCAGCTTTATTTAGAACAATGTAGGTTTTTATTAATCCGAATTAAGCTTAGGCGCAAACGTTCAACAAATTGTCGCAAATGAATGCGCAACAGCGCTTATAATTCACAAGTCATTCTGGCTGCGCTCGGATGCCAAGCAATGTGTTGGCTACACTAAAATCGTGCCAAAACACAATGAGTAAGGAAAACCAATAGGCCTTGCTAATCGCTTGGCAGCTTGGCTTCTAGGCAGAGGGACACATCCAGCGGTTGTTGTTCCCTTTGAAGCTCAATTTTTGCAAGGGCACAGGTCGTCCCCTTTGCTAGATGCACAGATGGCGGACCGGCGCCTACTTTGTGTCCGGTTTGCTATCTAGCATTTTTTTGGGTGTAGCGATCTGCCCGTTCATTGATGACTTGTATAATATAGAAAGCAAGCTCTAAACGATTACTTTCTTTTCGAGAGGACAAACCCTAAAATTGTGTCAGTTTTCGCTATGAAAGTAGAAATAAAGTAACAAAATATGCGAAATAATTGCATAAGCAAGCAAGCAGCACCATTAGGGAGAGAGAGAGAGGGAGAGTCAAAGCTTGCTCTCTCCCTGACCACAAGAGAGTTGGCAAATGGAAACCTGATTTGGCAATGCTGGACTTTTTATGTGTAGAGATATTATGCAAGCCAGCTGACGACAGTAAACAAATGGCCAGGGGTAAATGTAAGAGAGAGAGAAATAGAGCGAGAAATATAAATGAAATCAAATGCTTGTTGTGTGCCCAGAGTTGATTATTATTTATGTTTGCTTTATCAGTCTGCTCTTTCCGCTTGATTTATGCAGTCCCAAATGAACACACACAAATATTTATGTAGGTGTGTATTTGCATTTGTATTTATTTTTGCATGTATTCTGTGCTTATGACCGCTTTGCAGTTTGTTTTGTTTGCCTTTAGGGCCACAAAATATTCGCACACAACATTGTGTCAAAGTTGAAGCGTTTCATTTGTGTTTATTTCTCTCATTAAATGTGACCAACGTTTTGTTATTTTGTTTTCGATTGCAACATTTTTCTCTTTGCTTCTTTTTGCGGTTTCCCTGTTTTGGCGACTCTTAATTTGTCTATATATTAATTATACTGCTTGGTTGTTTAGCAAATTGCACATGGGGTTGACCTATTGACCAGATTTTCGCTTGTGAAATCTTTGGCATAAATCCAATTTAATGCTATCATCTTTATTATTTAGTTCAAAGTTTAATGGGTTAACGGGCATAAACTAATGAACATTTTAATAACAGGTGTTACGCTACGCAGTTGTCACACTCAGATTACAAATTGCCTAAATTGCCATTAAAGCGAGATTGTGAACGAGACAGCTTTTATCTTATCCCTAAGCGCTCATATAACAATGTAACTTTAACTGTAACTCTCGTTGCAGTAACAGTTCTGTTCTCTTTTTCTCTCCCTCTCTCTCTGTTTGTTATACAAAGAAAAAGCTTTCGCTTTGGATATTTAGCGCATTATGTCAGCATTTAGAGGTCAGTAACAGAGTGCATTAATTGACGACTCAACATAAACGCAAACAGGTGTGGTAGCAAAAGTAACAACAAGTGAACGCACATTTTGAAATGATGTCAAAAAGAAATCAAGTAAAAGTGTAAATGTGGCGGTAAATAATATAATGTGCGATCGTGCAGATGCTGCAAATAAACAAAAACACAGAGAATGTGGAAAAGAAACGATAAATGCGGAGAGCACCGAACTTGCTTGAGCGCTGAGAGAGCGGCTTTTGATGATGCACATGCAGGTAAACAGAATTGATATTCTTCTTCTTATTTTTCTTTGTTGTTGTCAATATTTGTTTGACACAGTTAAGTCTGACTCTTTTTTCATGAAATCAGTTCGAGTTGTCAACGCTAACGGTTGTTTTTATTATGTATGTGCCTGTGTGTGTGTGTGTGTGTGTGTGTGTTTGCTTTAACTAGCCCACGAGCATAAAATTCAAAGTCAAGTGATGCTTAAAGTTTCACTTTTCAATAGATTTTAACGCCCATAAATTTGAAGTCATTGTTTTTGTTTCATGCATGTACATACATATATGTAATTGTTGCACACAACAAAGACTAACTTAAACAGTTATTACTGCTGCTGTCGTCGCTTGTAATTGTCAAATGCTTTTGCGGTAATTATTTTGCTGGCACGCCTACTCGACACGTCATGTTGTTTGCATGTGTGTGTGTGTATTTAATTAGTACATGAAGATGAGCTTGACTGTTGTGGGCTAAGCATTAAACATTTGTGTATGTAGCACAACTATTTGCAACATTTTTTTTTCGTTAAAACTGTTTGCAAAGCTTGCGTGCCAAAGCAGCATAAAGGCAAAACTTTTTTTCATTGTTGACTGAGCACGAAAAGGACTTGGGTTGAAGGTGGAATGGGTAGTTGAAGCTTTTTACACACATGCAAAACCTTTACAGTTATTTAGACCCATATACATACATAAATACAAAATGAGTACACAAAAACAAAAGGGTTCTTTCAAAAGCTGACGTACAAAGCTTAAGCTGGTTTTTGCTCGAATTATTCCCAAGGTCAAGTATTTGTTTTTTTGCATACTTGTTTATCAGGCTAACGTCCCAATTTGGCAAATGCTTCTTGAATGTGTCTAAAAGGCATTGCTTATTTTTGTGTATTGATTAAGTTAGATTTGAAAATAACAACCCATTGTTTGTACTACTAATGCGAAATAGCTTGGTTTTTGGTGTTGATTTTCGACATTAATTAAGAATCCTTCTTTTTTTCACTTGAAGCCCACGCATTAAGTCTTTAATTAAAAATTAAGCACAGCTCTTTGTAAATCAAGTTTGTTCTCTCGACTTTAATTGTGTCATCATTTAAAAAATAAACAAAACTCTTTTATAGTCGCATATAAGGCAATAAACTTTGAACTTTTATGTTGCTTTACAGTTCTAAGCCACACCTCTTCATACGCAAAAACACACAAACATACTAAACAAACGAATACCTTTGTCTGTTTGTGAGTTTCTGTGCATGACGCCTTTCCACCCACACACTCGGCAAGTGAGTGAGTGAATGAGCTCTGTGTATGTAACATGCTTCTATTCTATTCTGAAAGGAGGAAAAGGGAAAGAGTGCTAGCGAGAAGCATTCACGCAACACACGCCGAAGCCAAAGCCACACACAGCTACAAAATATTTGCACATCTTTCATGTCTGTGTGTGTGTGTGCGTGCGTGCGTGTGCTTTTGGAGATTTCGTTTTGCTCTTGTATCAATTACAATGTGGGCACATGTATTTAGTCTTTGTATAGGGCTAGCTGATGAGACTGAAAATTCTAATTAGACTTTTATGTTGCCCAGTGTAATCGTGCAATATGTTTCTGAATGTCCTGCAGGTTCGCTGCTGTCTCCCTCTTTTCTTTACTCTGGTGGAGACACACCTACGTCTTATATGGTTTTGTTGTTGTTCTTTACTAAGTAGTTGGGAAATTTACTTATACATACGTATGTATGTTAATACGTATATAAATATTGATATTTATTGGCATTGGTTGAGGGTAGCTTTCAATTTTGTTTAGCTTAAACTTGAGTTACCGAGAGAACAAATATTTTTTAAAGCTCTGTTGATTTTCTTTGTTTTCTTCAGAAATAGTCGTTTAAAATTAATAAAAACTTTTATTTAACTCCCAAGCATATGAATCATAGTAAATGATATCATAAACAGTTACGACAGCCTGCCCATGTTATTTTCTGTTGCCGGCTCCCCCTAATACTACTCATGTTCGACCAATGCGATAAGACACACACACACACACTTACACATAAATATGTATGTTGACGAGCACGTGGAGCTGGCTTAGTGATAAGAGTAGCAATTATGTGGTATGTGGTTGCTCGTTAATAACATGGTTGAAATTGCCTCTATACATATACTGTATATAGAAATCACATGTAACCCGCAATAACAGAGATTCGCTATAGTCCAGGGCAGTTTTTTTTTTGTTTTTTTTTGTAGATTTTAGAGCCGCAACGTGATAAATGTAAATAATAACCTTAACTTGGACCCAGGTTTTAGAGTTTTTTTTTTTTGTTTTTTAACAACACTACCCTTTTCCTATAAATTCACACCTTTTCCACACGTTCCAAAGGTTCAAAAGTGTGTAAATATTGAGACAGCATTTAAAGTTTAAAGAAACAACAGCGACAACAAAACTTTGCTATGCACATTTCGTATTTATTTGTTTTTGGCTTTTTAGTTGGCTACAGAAACAGAGAGAGAGAGAGAGAGAGGGGAAAGATCGGGCAAAGCCCCTTAGAGTTGAGTGATAGGCAATCTTTGAATTGAATTCATCTATCAACAAGGAGCGTAGGTCGTTGCCATACACGTGTGGGCCCCGATTCAATGTGACTCAAGATTATATAAGAGATTTGATTAAAAGTATGTCAACATTTGGCCAGCACGCTCAAAGGCCAATGAAAAGACAAGCTAGCAACATGTGATAAGAAAGTAAATTTAATATTAAACATTAAAACCTTGCATTATGACATCTAGGCGGAACGCTATTTTTATAATAGACTGATTGTGGGTTTGGGGCATTCAAACGGAACAAGCTTTAAAATAACTTTGTTAATCTATAGAAAAATACATTTAGAGAAAAAGGTGTTGATTTCGGCTTGAGTGATAATGTGATTCTAAGCCAGTTCAAGCTAGTTTGCTACATAAAAATCTCAAATTCTTAGTAGATAGAAATATTATCTTGAAACCATATAAGTTCCAACCCAACAAAAGGACTCAATCATTATACAGATAATCATGTCACGTGCCCAAGGCAAATGTTTCAATTATATAATCGTTGTCACAAACGACATCACAAAAATTACAACCATATTTGTTCTTTTTTTTTTGGAACAATTTGACATGCAAAAAAAAGAGCACAAGGGGGCACTTTTCAGCTTTTGTTTATTTGATGATGATGATGATAGCATTATGGCCTTGGTTGCATCCGTGATGATGGGATGCGATGTGAGGTAATGGATGTAAAATTGGTTCTAATGAAAACGATTGTGTATAATTTTCCTTCATTAGGGCGGAGTGCAATTGGAAATTCTAATAAGCGAGGGAGTAACGGCACCTGAACATAAGCTATCCAACACTTAGTATAATAATAACAGCCCAACCCAACACTAATTACAATTAACAACAGCTGTTTGGTATACCATAGAAATAAAATGTTTGCAAAGAGATATTTATGTTGTTACAATGGGATACAATTTGTTTATAGCATTTTATTTCTGGAAAAAGCTTGTTTATGGCTCTCAAAACTAAACAAAAACATTTTGAGAAATGACTCAGAGTGCAAGTTATTAACAAGAGAAAAGCATTGTGCGAAAATAATAAGAGAATTCTTGTAGACAAAAAGTAGACTTTCCACTCAGTATTTACTTTATTTGTTACTAGAAGCTAGCGCCGTACAATAATTAAGTTTTTAAATGGTTTTTGTTTTATGACATACTTAAATACAATATGTTCTTCAAAGTCAAGCGCGCTTTGCTTAAACAGTTGCAACTTTATTTTACTTAAAGTTTGCTGAGTTAAGAAACATTTGGATTGTTGGTTTAATTGATTTTTTTAAACTATTGTTGTTGCTAACTATTTTAAAAAGCGAATAATTATTAAATATTTAACAAGTAATTTGTGTAAAGTTTAAAACGCCCACTCAGAACGGACAAAAAGGCAAGGGCTTTACTACAGCACGCGCGCGTCCAAGTGTTGGGTAACAGCGAAAAGAAGAACAATAAAGCAATCAGGCAAGCCAGAGGCAATGCTGTTATTCAGGGGTCTACACTCACGACTATTATGCCAGAGTTGTACAATGTTCAATGTCATGTAGAAGTGGAAAGTGCGCGAAGCAATTATGCAATGTAGACAAAATACAGCAAAAAAAAAAATAGTTCTTTCTTACCTCGGACGATTCTGCATAAAGTGCTGACCACCAAAGATGACCGCCATGTAAATGCCACAATAGTAGAAGACCCAGGTCCAATTCTCCAGCATCCATTTGCGTGTGCGCTGATGTATGAAATCATTCTCGAAATCAAAGATATACGAATAGTTTGGCGTCACGCTAATGTCCATGTTGATCATTGTGCTGACGAGCTTTTGTTTTCTGCGTGTTTTGGTTTATGAGAGTGAAGCTGTACAGCGTTTCTATAGATGAAAAAATAATAATTAAAAAAAAAAACAATTATTCAATTAGTATTTTATATAGAAAATTATATTCTAGCGTTAATTGTACACCTGTATAGAGTGGTCGTAAATAGATAAATTTTTTTTTTTTGTATTGCACTTAAGAAAAAATTTGTTTTTCATTTTCGATGCACTACTTATTAATTATTACATACACTAATTTTTTTTGGCATTTAAAAATGGCAATTTCTAACACTGCAACTCTCTAGTCAAAAGCCAAAACAAACAATTTTAATTTGTTTAACACTAAATAACATGTTGATATTTATCTCAGCAGTGTTGTAATCTCTTGTCTAGAAAGCGCGCGTTTTCTCTGCTCTGCAGAGAGAGAGCGACAGAGACTGTGACCTTCCCAACTGTCATAGCCGCCCACAGATGCAATCACATTGATTTTGTAAAAGCATATAAAAGAAAGACAGAGAGAGAGAGTGGGAGAGAAAAACATTGAGAGCGACAGATGCAGTTGAGAGAGCGAGTTTATGCTCTCTGTCTCGCTCACAAATGCAACTCATTCATGAATTGCGGCATCTTCTTCCGCTTTTCACACCTTTGCCTCGTTCGCAGCTTTATGCACTTGTCGCGCACAAGTGATAAACTTTCAGACTTTTTGAGAAGGTTATGTTGAGCCGTTGAAAGAGGAAGAGGTAGCTAAGGCGCGCGCCAGTCTGGCGGCTACTTTGGGTCATTCATTCATGCCCACAAGCGTTGCCTGGTGCGAAGAGCTGCAGGCGAACAGTACAAAATAAAAAAAACAGTGTGTGTGAAATAAAGCGGAATGCGAAAAATTAAAACAAAAAAACTGTATAACTACAGCAAAGCACTGCTGGCAGGTGCCGGCGGCCGGCCTTTGTTGTTGCTATTAACAAGGCAGAAGAAAAAAAAAGCATATAACACATGCAACAAAAACTATATGCATTTGCTGTACATGTTTGAATGCCTAATTGCATGCCAGACACGCGACAATTCGTCTACGCACACGAAACGCACACAAGCTCACACACACACGCTCGCATAGACACATGCACACTCACACAGCCGCAGTCAGGTAATTTCATTTCATTTCAAGCTTAGCTCTTGAGTATAATATCCGGTTTTTTGTGTTTTTTTTTATATTTTTCGCGGCCCAACGCTTTCAAAAATTTCTAGAGAAATTTTTCGCTTTTGCCGCTAATCGAAAGGTTTTCGTACATGTACATGTACACATGATGATGTTTGCATGTATTTGTTTTATGTTGTCACACCACCATGTCGCTGCTGCCCTGGCAAAAAATAACACGCGTTTCGCTTCACATTCATCTTCTCGCCCATCTCTGCTCCTTCCTCTCATTTTATGCTGAGCGCGCCGACGTAATCGATAAAGTACACAAATACGATAAAAATACATGTGGCAAAAAAAGTAGCAAAAATTTCCTGATCACACTGACGATGCCGCAGCTGCTACACAGTTAGTCAAAACTCACCGATACACGACACACTCTAATTTATTCGACAAATAGCGCACAGTTATTGTTTAATGGTAGCTAAATGCATTTACTTTGCTTTTTTTTTGGTGTTGGTGCTCTTGGAGTAATATGCTGGCCAGCTTTATTAACGCACGCGCTTCACTTTTCGTTGCTTGTACTTATTCGGGATTATCCGCAAATGGAACTCTCTCTTTGAGTAGCCGGCGAACCACTGAGCGCCGTAGTCTCGTCGCTTGTGAATTTAAGTTTTTATTTAAACAAATTATGCCAACGAGCACCAATACACCGATGAGCAGCTGCCGACTCGTTTGGTGGTTATTTTGGTTCTGTTAATCGTAACATTTTGTTTTCATTTTGCATTTTTGCTTTTGAAATGTTAAGTCGATGCTACATATCGATAGTTATGACAGTGCGACAGTTATCGATGTAGCATTGCGTGAGTTGCACGAGGTAATGAAACGATAGTTGCGTTTGCAGCCCTTATCGCTCAGCTGATTTATCTTGCAAGGCGGCATATTTAAAACTATTAAACTGCCAGTGCTGTAAGACACATACATAGAGTTGGCCGTTTGATTTTTAAATCAAACTTATAATTTAAAAAACTGGCTTTCATTTCATTAAACTATAATTTATTACATTTATTACAAATATATCAAGCACAATGTAATCGTTAATTGATTTTCTCTAGCTACTTAATTGATATTATAATATTACACCACATTGAATTGTTTGTTTTTGTTTAATTTTCCATGTACATAATATTTACTCTTTTAATGCATCAAATACGTCTATAGATTCCACTACAAGCTAAGAACACTGTTATCATACGAAAAATAAATACTGGCAGCCGCTGAAACATTTCACAAAAGGTGGACAACCTTCTGCATTACTCACCCCAAAGACCCAAAGGCATTAACATTTAATCCCAAAGCACTCTCTGATTCTGGATTCACGTTTGTGGCAATGAATGCAGCTGCCGCAGCTATTGGCAAACAACAAATATGATAAAAAAAGTAATAATAATTGCAAATGTTCTTTTCAATGTTTGTTTTTGGATGGGTTTCATATTGCATATATTTTTTGCACTGGCTTTTTGTAATCAGTTTCACAAAAAATGTTTTGAAAGCGTCGCTTTTTTTTGCTATTATTTTGTGCCTGCTTGTGAATATGTTTGTCAAATGCCCATTCGTTGCATATTTTCCCTCGGGCACCACTCTACTTTAGCTTGTATTATCAATTTTCATATGAAATTTTACAACACTTATTTTATTATTTGTTGTTGTTGTTGTATTGCATTCCGTCATAACCGTTCCTCGTCCGCACAGCCAATTAAGCAAATTAACAGATTGTTATCCTGCCCAGACAGGCAGTCCACTCTGAACCTGACCTGTCCAGCTCCAAGTCTGCCCAGCTTAATTCAATCAACGTGACATAATTACTTAATTAATTACATATACTCATATGCATGTATGTATTGGTATTTGTGTGTTTTCAGCTGCATTTTACTACCATCTGGTCACACATTCAAATCTGCCATCATTTTGCGAAAGTCATTCAATGAACCGTACATCTCAAAGTCAGCGCCACCACCACCGCCTCCTCCACGGCCCCCGCCATGGCTATAGTGCTGCTGTGCTTGCGCTCGCATGTGTGCGGGTCGTGGCAAAGTTAACGGTACAGGCAAAAGCTCTGGCATAACGGAATGATGCGTGATTAGCGCTCGCAGTGAACTGAACTCTTTTGTGAAGCCCTGTTAAACAGCAACAACAAGAAGAAGAAGAACTCATTAAACTGCAATTGGAATTTTAAGGTTAAGATCGAACCACACCTTTATTTTATAGCCACGCGGCGTACGCAGTATCAAATAATGCGCCACACGCGGCGATGGCGGCGGCACCCTCAACGATAATGCAAAGCAGCCGGGCTTAGTGCTGCTCTGTCGCACCAGAAAGGCGCCCGGACTTTGGCGTGAGAGCACCTCGAGCGAGATCTCACGTGGTATGCCCGCCTGATACCAGGCGGCACCCTTCAGCTCCTGCTGTTCCGCCAAACTGAGATTGTCCAAGCGCAAGGCTTGATTGCCAGCAAACAGCTTCGGACTGGAGTTGGCTGTAAGTACAACATATTCTTATGAAAACTCAATCTGATGGTTAGTTTTTCTTTTGTACTTACCACTGCAGGTTTCTCGTAGATATTTCTTGTTGCTGGGCAACTCCGATTGCAGACGATGATTGGCGGTTTCCAGAGCGGTCAAAGATTGACGGCAGGAGTCACCGAATTTGCTTGCCACATACTTATCGGGCTCACAGATGGCTTCGTTCACATAGCCATCGGATATGGTTTGCGATGAGCCCGAGTTCAACGAGGATGAACAGTTGCTATTGTGCACCAGGGGGCGGCTATCCTCGTTGCCACGCTGCAGCAAGCCAATGCCCATGGTAAGGCGTTTTACCTGCAAACAAAAAATCAGGTAAGTGTATTTTATATATATTTAAAACAGTTTGGTATTCGTGTTAGCTGCCAATTTGGCAACAAAAACTTTTTCATTTCACAACGCAATAATTGCAATTTAGTTTGTGCCCCGCTTTTGGCCACAAAGCCAGCTAACATCGCTGCTTGAGTTTTTGGCCAGCCATCAAAGTGTTACAATTTTTGGTTACCAATAAAATGCTAACGTTGTAGTCTCAAACCACTGAAAATTGGTTTTTACGGCTTCGGGGCTTTGTGCTAAATTACGTTGAAATGAGTTAAAGCGAAAAGTTTTGCCTGCTTTTTTGGTGCGCTTCAATCTTTTAAAGCGTTTTCCCAATTAGCAAAAAGCTCTTGGGCTATTTGCCTAATTTGTTATAATTATGTTGATTCAATGTAGTTGCCAAACAAACAAACAAACAAAACTTGGCTTTTGATGTGGACAGCGTTTGTTGTGTGTGCTTTAAGGCAAACTGTTGTTTCTTACGCAGCATTTGAAAGGAGCTTTTTAAAGTCCGAGGTATCTTTTAGCTACTTGGCAATAGGAGCTAATTGAATTGTCAGTCGGCACTTGTTAATCATTCTCATGGTGATGCCGATTCTCTCTGATTCTCATTGTCGTTAAGTATGCAATCAGTGGCAGCAACAGCAGCAGCCAACAGCAGCCAACCTAATGCCCCCATTATGCTAATGACATTGGAAAAGACGCTCGCAGAATATGCAAAATCTGCAATGCAAGACAATGCGCTCAAGTAGAGCTCATCTGACGGCGAGATGCTCGGCAAATCCGGCCGAGTTGTACAATTGCTGCAGCAAGGCGTAAATATACAACAGCAAGAACAAGGAACAACAGGCGTTAAAAAGGAATGCAAAGAAGCAACAAGAAGAAGAAGAACTGGTTAGGCTGGCACAATGGGAACAATGGGCACAATTGGGCAGGGGCGTGTCGAAAAGTTGAAAGCATTTGTTAAGTACAGCGATTCTAATACCCTGTAGACATGAACTAGGCGTAGTTGGGCTATATAAGTGGCGTACAAGCAATGGCATAGTTTTCTTAAACTCTCTTTGCAGGGTATTTCTTAGTTCATTTCTCTAAACTTGTGTATTCGTTTGGCTCTCTGTTTCGCTCTCTTTCCCACCTTTTGTCTGTCTGCTTCGCTAACAGAAAAGTTTTTTTTTTTCCTTTGCCCATTGACTGCAGCTGCAGTTGTCAGCTGTGTAGGCCTATGCATATATGTACATGTAGTTGTGTAAATATGTATATGTAGTCTCGGTATTGTTGTTGCTGTCGCCTCAATTTATGTGTCATAAAGTCACTAAGTTAACGGCATTTGGCTGCCATTTGCCTGCTGCATGTCTGTTAAAAGTTGTTCATCTCTCTCTCTCGCTTGCTCTCTCTTGCTCGCTGCACTTGAGTTGTGCAATTGCTGGCGGCGCGTGCCAAAGTGCCGTTAGCTGCAAATTTGCATTTTTGCAAATTAATTTAATGAACGCTTTTGGGTCTTGTTTAGTGGCAAACAATTTTTCTCTTGCCTTCCACGCTGCATTGCAAGCTTTTTCCAAGTGCTTTTTGCTAAATTGCATTTGATTTTCGAGTGACGGCAATTTGTTGACCAGAAAAGGACTTGAACTTTACTTTAAAATGTTGAGTAAGATATTTTTGTGGACAGCCTGAAAGTATGCAATAGTTTTTTCCTCAACGCAACGCCGCTTAACACAAGTAAATGGATGGCACCGAAGTAAATGGGGCCATAATGCGTTTGGCCAAAATGGTTAATAATGAATGGTTGGCGGCATTGGCAGTGCTTGGTTCTTAAGACTCACCAGCGGTGGTTTATCAACCAGACGACGACAATTATTCATTTCAGTTGGGGAATTATCCTCCTCAGAGCTGGGCGAGCGTGGCAATTGTTGTTGCTGCTGTTGGTGCTGTTTTTGTTGGTCCTGCTGTTCCTCGTTTGCATCGTGACTATGCTGGACGTGGTGGCTGTGCAGCAGCTGCAGCTGCTCCACGTGATGTCGTGGCGTTGCTCTCGGTTGATCCGGATGCAAATGTGGATGCGAATGTGAATGCGGATGATGATGATGATGATTATGGTAATAATGCTGCTGCTGTGTTGTTGTTGTTGCTTCAGTTGTTGCCGTTGCGGGTGAGCTGCGAAGAGGATTACTTATTACATTCTTCAAAATGCTTTGTTAATATGTTGTAAAAAATGTAATTTTAAGTGTGTTTAGCTTGTAGGCAAGCTATAAAATACTTTTCGCAACTTCTGCGTAAAACATTGTGACTTACCTGAAGCTTAGTTCCGGCAGCAGTTGTGCAAAGGAGCGACTCCTTGGCGACTCCTTGACGGTCACTGTTGTATCGCCAGTTTCAATGAGCGTTGTCTCCGCGATCTCAGAACTCAATGAAATGCTTGTTGTTGCTGCCGTTGCTGTTGCGGTTGCAATTGCTGCTGCTGCTGCTGCTGCTTGTGGCAAGTTGGAGAACACTGCTGTATTGTGTTGTGGTTCAAGACGTAGTCGTATATCCTGCATGGCCATGGGTATTGCCTCCTTTTCTTCTCGTCACCTTTTTTCCTACAGCTGCATCTGCAAAAGTGGAAGAGAGCGCGAGAGTGTTAAGTTTGTGAGCTTGTTAAAAAGTTGTTGCTAACGAAAAACCCTTTTAACTCAGCTCTTAGCGTTGGAAGTTTTTCAACCGCAATGGTCACTTTAAGTTTATGCTAATGCTCATGATTTCTTGCCTTACTGTGCTTGGCAAAAAAAAAAAAACATATTTCGACTTTTTGCGGTCTACTTACTTGCAAAAGTTTTGCTTTAAGAGCTTGCTTTTATTCCCCTTAGCGTATCTTGTTGGCTTAAAGTCTGCCGACGGCTGCCAACTTTTCTCAACAAGTTTTGGCTTATTGAATTTGCACATACATGTATCTGTATGTGTGTGTGTGTGTATGTGTGAAGAGTAGTTTTCGAAAAAGTTTTAATGCAATTTTAAGCCTTTTGCCTATTAGTTGCAAATCGTTTGCAGATTTTCAGCATATTAATTTTAAAACTTCTTTCGATCTATTTTGGTCTTAGCACGCTTTGAAAACTGTTTTTTAATTGCATGCCGAAGCTGTTGCAAATTGGGTTAAGGTTGTGGCACACAGACACTTGCCAAGCTTTTCGTCTAACATCGACTGAAAGACTGACAAAGTGTCTGCCTTAAGCGCTGTTGCTCGTTACTGTATATGTTCTTGCCACAGCTCTTGTTGTCGTTTTGTGGCATTCACCTACATTCTGTACACACACATAGAAAAGACTGCCAGTCGTGTGATAACAAAGCCAATGCAACATTCTAAAAGAAAATGCATGAGGCAATTGTGGCAAGAACTCGAGTCGAGTACTTGACTGTCAGATACTTTGGTTTTGATTTAAATAAAACTTGTATTTCAAACGACTTTCAACTTGCTTTTTTGTATTAAAATGTTACTTAAATATATTTTGTTTAACTATATAGTTTAAATAACCTTTCTATGCTGCTCATGCAGTGCATTTTAAGCCCCAAAGCCACAGGCAATAAGAGTGAAAAGGCAACAAAAAAAGCTGGTTGGAATTTAAGAAATTTCCAAGTCAAGTTGAGTTTAAGCTATGCAAATGCGATAGTTGATGTTGGTGTTGCTGCTATGCATTTAACAAGTATACGCCATGTTGACTGGGCTGCATTCATTTAACAAACGACTACAACGAGAATGAGACACAAATGTGCTGACATTTGGCACTTCATGCTAAAGTTGCTTTTGCATAAGTTGCAAGCGGAAACAATACGAGCAACAATAACAACAACTATAACAATGTCAGTGCTGACTTCTTTGGCATTATAATTCTCTAGCAGCCACATGCCACGCCCAAGCATGTTAATTTCACTTGTCATACATGAATGCACCCTCACTCAACAACAACAAAAGCAACAAGAACAATTTTGAAAAGTGACAAATTTCATAGCATGCTTTTGTGCGTCTCTTATGCTGTCAAAAAGTTTCTAGTATGTGGGAAAAACTATTTGCACTGATTTTTAGCCTTATTTGCAGTTTGTTTTTAAACAACTTTAACTTTAAGTTTTGGCTGGAAATATAAAAAACTTATTTTGTTTTTTATTGCACTTCTTGTTCTTCTTCACCATTGTTGGCCAGCAAAGTTTGCAGCAATACGTGGGAAATCACAGTGTCTAGAACTGCAATTGCAATACACAATAAGGCGAACAACAAATATAATATATATATTGAAAACAAGATAAACACAATCTGTTTGAATGTTTTTGCATTGTTTTGTTTTGGTTTCTTTGTTTGTTAATGGTTACTTGTTGGGGTTCAGAGAATAAAGATAGTGATTTGTTTTCCACTTTTAAGTTGCTTGGAAAAGATTTTTGCCTAAGTTTTAGTTGAACCGAATCATAAGCTTTTGTTAAAGTTCTTTAAAGTTCTTTCTTTTAAGTTAAACTTAAATACTTGCACCAAAAACTCTTTGGCATTAGTTTATCTTCTTTAATCAAAGACTTTTAAGCAATTTAACTCTGAGATTCATTGATTTTACCCGACTATCTTTTTCTTTGCTTGTTTTTGGGCTGTATCCTTTCCAATTGCAGCTTCTTCTTTGTTGCTTCCTATTTTTTTAAGAGTCTATCTGTTTGCATTGCGTTTGGTGTCTCATTTTGTACAATTGAAATTTACCTTTATACGCTGTCTGTTTTAGCTATTTCCTCTGACTTTACTTTTCCACACACACACACACACACACACCGAATAGCTTTATAGACGTAAAACATATATGCTAGAGTATAAGTTTCAATAGAGTCTCACATTTGCTTGTTAGTTTATTGAAATTGATATTATGCCAAGAGTTTTGCCGTCAACCCAACTCTATAACGACAATCTTGGCAGTCTTGTTGCCCCGCCCCCCTTTCTCATGTTTGTCTTTTGTGGCTGCTTTTATATACATTTTTATAGAGATTTCGTAAAGAAATTCGTTGTTAAATCGCTTGGAAATATTTTGAATAAAGATGTTGCCCCTTTCGGCTTCAGCTTGCATTTTGAAGTGTGTGAAATTCAAACGTCAATTGGCCACATGCTGCTTCTACGGCGCTTATATCAATCAGCAATTGTTGCATGCAACATTGCTGCAAAGTCAAAACTGAAAATGTCAACAGTCTTTGAACTTTTGTTGGCCGCCACTCTGGGTGGCCAGCTTGTAATAAAATACAACCAAGTCTACGAAGTGATAACTAACGGTTCCCAATCGGTTTTCGGGATTGCCAGCCGATTGTTACGTGACAATCCAGTTTCATGTATGCCGACCGATCTAGCCTACCATGTGGCATGTAGTAAGTATATAAGTAGGCGCGCCCCAACAACAGCAACAATGGCAGCAAACAATGCAAGACTTAAAATGTGAACTGCATTTGGCTTGACATCGGGCAAGAAACAAAGTCGCTGACAACAACGACAACGACGACAACTCTGAGAATAGTCAGGTTAAGAGTCGCTCTGCAGTTGACTTCGTATTGAACTTCATTTATCTCTTTTTACTTTAAACAACTTTAATTTTAAATTGTTAGCCGGGGGTTAAGCGAAATGTTAATGGTTTGAAACTTTGTCACATTGCAATGTTGTGTTTTTGAATTTATGTTGCCTTCACACAAGCAACGTTTGTAATTCAATTATGAATTATGCCAACAATTTACTTTGTCATGTTTGCGGTTGGTCTGGTTGGTTCAGCTTCTACTCTCCAGCTGTTGCTGTTGTTGTTGTTAGCTTCTACTTGAGCTCCTGCTGCAGTTGATGTCACTAATTAAATGCAATGCTATTCGCTCGATTTGTTGTGCTAATGTTGCGTAATTACGGAATGTGGCTACGGCGACAACAATAGCAACAGCAACAGCACAACTGACGGCGGCAAAATTCCAAGACGTTACTCATACGTCGCGTGTGTCAATAGAACAGCAAACCGCGAGCGTCTCGTGCTTTGTGGATAAGAACCAGACAAGCTACAAGACTACACTGGCAAAAATAACAAATAACGTTCTTTCGAAGCTCTTGACAGACAGTTCCTTTAGTTTTTCTAAGTGTATTAACTAACTCAAGAGCAGGGTGAAGGTGAATGCAACATTGTCAGGCGGCGGCTGCAGCTTGGCGTCGTGTCCGCATTTGGCATGCCACAACAAAAAAAAACCAACAACAATCGCTTCTTTGTCTTTGCTCCTTGTTGCAGCAGTTATTGTTGTTGTTGTTGCAGCAATTGTACATTGACACCTCATGGCTGCTGCTGCTGCTGCTGTTGCTTTGGACTGCTTTTTTGCTGTTTCTTCACTTAGTTGTTCTTGTGGCAATGTACATGAAATTTATGTCGCCTAAAGTGCAACGTTGACAATGTGCGCTTGTAATTTGTTGTTGTTGTTGTTGCTTTTGTTGTTGTTGTAGCTGTCAGCAGTTGGCCATGGCTATTTAATGATTGTGTCGTGCAAATGCCAAAGCAAAACAACCAAACCCAACCAAGTTTGGTGAAAGAAATCGAATCGAAATAGTAAAAAAAAAAAAATACTTTTCACAGCTCGCGGCCACACAATGTTGTTGTCAGCTGTTGCACGTTGATTTCAACAAGTTGCAAGTGGAGCTTGCATGCAATCATAAATGCATATCGCATTTGGCCTTAAGGGTTGCCGCATAGAAACGGCAACGGGGCCAAAATAGTCAAATACTCCCCGAGGCGCCACAAAACGCATGCAACTATAATAATTTATACGATATGTCTGCGGCTTTTGACTTGCCACTTGTCACCTCGCTGAACCCCAACCACCGATGCTTTTGCGACAGTTCAATAAAAGTTATGCGATGCCGTCTTATGAAGTGAGGGGTGGTTTGGTGGGGGTGGGAGTGGGAGCGTTGTAAGTAACGAGATTTATGTGAAGGGATGGCTAGGTAAAAGATATGCGTCTTTGGGAGATTGAAAAACTTTTGCCTCGTTGATGCTGAAAATGAAATATGTTTCAGCATATTCCCTAGTATACGCTGTTCTTGAGGGTGAAGGGTTATATATTTTCGTTATTATGTAGTAAGCCAAACAGTTTCTTAGGTCACAGAACAGAGTATTTCACAGTGCAGCTGCAACAGACGCTTCTCTTGAAGTTAATGCAAAGTGCAGTTGGGTATGCAAAGCCAAGCAAAGATGCACCTCATATCGATAAGCACCTTGGAGTCTGAAAAGAGAGAGAGAGAGAGACACAGATACACTTGAGAAATGGGGCTTCATTCTCCGAGTCAGTCACATAAGTTTGCCTCTCGGATAGCTTAAGTTACTTTTGCTGTCAACAGATGATGCAAACGCGTAACACAGACACGTCTTCACTTGTATCTTATCGAAAAGTTTGCTGTCAGTTTGATGTTGCACACACACACACACACACACACACATGTGGAAGTTGTGACATTGAAGGAAATTGCATATTCCATGCAAGCCAGTTTTAACTTTTAACAGATTTCAAAAGTTTTATTTGTAATTTGTTTAAGTTTTCGATTACTGCCACTTGTTAAAGCAATGCGATTTTCTAATTGTTTTCGTTGGCTTTGAAAAGTCAATAATGAAGCTTATCAAGAATAATATGAAATTAATTTTCAAATTTCCATTTTAATGCTAAAGCTAATCGTATACAAGAGGCACGCCACACATGCCACATGCCCCAACATGCATTTCATTAATTAACAATTAGTGTGGCATCAAAAGGTGCGGCCGCAACAACAAAATGGGATATTTTGTTTTTGATGTGCCCATCGCTTTCCGGTACATCAATTTGATTTGAGCTGGCGACAGGATACGGTAGCTCTTTGTGAGCATATATTCACGGCACAAACGCTTGATAATGATGCGGCGACGCCTGTCTAAAGGCAACAACCATTGACCGTTAAGAAAAACAAAACAAAAAGAGTGGATAAGATGAGATCTGTCAAAGAGAGAGACAGAGAGAGAGAGAGAGAGAGAGAGAGAGAGAGAGAGAGAGAGAGAAATCTTGTAAGTGATGTCAAAAGATGACAGCGATGACGATGCTGATGCCTCAGACTGCTGCCTGCTGCCTGCTGATGACTTGTGTAATAAGTGGAAAGAATCTTGTCTATATGGCTATAAAGCAGTTAGTAGCTGCAGCAACAATAACTCGTTGCCTTTCGTTGAACTTGAATTTGTGTTCGTGTTTGTGTGTTGCATGTTGCATGCAACAACTGCAACGACATTGAGTTAATGACGATCTCTCTCTCTCTCTCTGTCTGTCTCTCTGTCTCGCTGAGCTAGCTAGCTAGCTAGTAGATCTTGCCTAGCTCTTTGCTTGGCTGCCTCTTGATTTTGCTGTGCGCCTGTTAACTTGGCCATGAAACATTCGATGCTTGGGCAAATTTCACAACCGGCATTGGAAAATTGTGGAAAAAAGTGAGTTGAAAGATACACACACACACACATACACAGAGTCTTATTGCTGCCACAGCCGGCTACGTGTTTTTCTTGTTTTCTTTTGGACCACATCTACGCGATCTGTTTGAGCTCTTGAGCCGTTGATTCTTGCTCCCAGATCTCAGGTCTGCCTGCAGTCAGTATTCAGTGTCTGGAACTTGTTTTCTTTCTGTTAGCCATATTTGTGCGTGGCGTCGGCGTCGACGTCGGCCGTCCGCAAACCGCAAAATAATCCTTTCGGATATGAATTGAATTCATATATTATTTATGATCTGTTTATTTTTATTGTGCATGCCACAGCACTTGATGATCATGATCGTAATCATCATTATCATGATGTGGCTTTGAAAATTGTTGCCATAGCTGAGCGCCGTCTGCTCTTTGTATTATGGCTTTCAGGCAATGGTGAATGTTTCTGCCTGTCAGAAAGGAGAAAAACTTCTAATTGGAATTGCTAATCAAGTTGGGCAATTTTGGGTGATTCTGCCCCAAAGGAGACGAAGTGTTTTGCTGTCTTGGGCCTTGGCCACTAAACCTGATGGATTGTTGCTAAAAATCAACGGGGTGCTGTCCGAACTGGGCAAACGAGTAGCGTAGTTTATTGCAATAGTAAAATGAGTTAAAAGGCATATCAATAAAAAGATCTTGATGGAAAAGACTATTCCAACAACCTGGCAACACTTCCGTAGCTCCAATAAAATTCTCAACTTAAATGCCGCTTAAACAAAACAATCTGGCAACCTTGTGTGCCATTACAAGCATTTCATCCTTTCGGCCAGCGTTGTCCGACAGCCAACTAGAGCCAATATCCAGTTCATCCCAGAACAACTACAGACGGTTCGCCCCACACGACGATTCACAAAGTAAAACGTTGCAAAAGTGGGCAAAAACCAGAGACTGTGAGAAAGAGAGAAAGAGAGGGAACGTTGGTTGTCAAACTGAACCTGCTTACGGCGCCAGCTCCTCTGGGCAGCATATGGCCTTAATAGTTTTGATATGTAGTATGTATATCACACACACACACACACACACACACCCAACAACTGGGACATGGTTATTACGATTATTATTGTTGTTGACATGCCGCTCCACACAGCGCTGTGACAGCGGCACAATTTACTAGCTTTTCCTGCTTTGTTGCTGCCCCGTTCGAATGTTTTTCCCACAATGCCAGGCGCCTACTTAACCAAAGCGATCCCAAACCCAATCCCAACTCAATTCTATCTAGTTGCAGCTTGTCGCAGACTCTTCAAGACTCTTTGCAGACAGCTGACTGGCAGTCAAAAATTCAAAGCAATTAGACCGCCAACTGATTGTACACATCTCACATCTGGCAGCAACAACAATCTAACCCCTACATAGCAATCTTCAAACGGAGGCAAACACTTGTCTCTTTGACGTTTGCTCAAGTGCAGCTTTTACACTTGTCTTCTTCTTGTTGTCGGGAGGGCAATTGAATAGGAATGAAAGGAAAAAAACTGCTTTCTAATGGCGCTACACGCTGTTGTTGTTGTTGTTGAGTTAAGAGCATTTTCCGGCTCAATCGTAAATGCATCTGCAATTTACACAGAAACAGAAACTCAATTTGACACTTACAATTTAATCTTTCTTACAAACTATGAAGATCAATAATAAATATTTTAACCAAATACTCTATGTAAAATGCAATTTAAATGCGCGCTGGCTTGGATAATGCTATGTGGCACGCAGCGAGAGCAGAACAAATATGAGCCAAATGGGAAGAAATGAAATCAAAAACGGAAGCGAGCAAAAAACAAAAAAAAAAGGAGTTTAAACAGTTTAGCGGCGCTTGCAGCGCGCGCGGTTTTAATCATAATGAAGATTATGCCGCTGCATTGAAGCGCCAGGATGAGAACGATAAAAGAGAATGGGAACGAGATGGGTATGGGATATGTTGTTGCCACATGTAGAATGAAATTGTTGTTTTTTGGCAGTGGCAAAGCTGCTTGCGGCTGTCCACAGTCCCCAGTTGCCAGTTGCCAGTTCCCAAACCCTATAACCATCATACTCTGGAACATTTTGTGTGCTCATGTGTTTTGCGCTTCAACTTCAACTTCAAGTGGCTCTTAACGGGAAACCGTTTCGCATTGCATGGCTGGCATTTTAGCCTGTTGCAGGCAGCAGCAACAACAGCAGCAGCAGTAAAAAATGATGTAAACAAATTTCAAAGAAAACAATTTGGATAATTACATTATTTTGATAAAGAGCTACAGTTGCATGCGCATAAATAAGCTGCTGTAATCGAGCACGTGAAGGAGCAGCGGGAGAAGGAAGAGGAGCAGGCAAAAGAAACGTAATCACTTTTGCTGTGTGGTCGTTTTTATTCCATTTCAGGGCAGATAATTCAACGCTTGATTAGTTAAAAATTTTAAGGAAATTTGCATAAATTTCTTAAGAACTTCTTTATTGACAATTCTCTTACCATATATATTAATAGCTAATGGCAATAACAACAACAACCACAACAATAATAATGCTTTATGGCATTTGATTATGTAGCGCATTTCCACTTGGTTGCAAGTTTCACCTGCCTCTGCTGCCTTGCCACAAGTTCTGAATGCTGCGGCTGTTGTTGCTCAATTCAATTGCAAAATAGTCGAAAATGTTGCCTGGCGGCGTCAATGTATTCAATTATTATTATAAGCCTTGCTGCCGCTGCTGCTGCTGCTGTTGCTGCTGCTGCTTCTGGCTACTGAAGCTGCCATACCCTTTGCCAAACGCTCTGCTCTTCTCGCTGTGAGGCATTTGTGAAATTGATTTGCCCAAATGCTCAGTCAAGCCGAAGCGCAGCACAAATTGCTAGGCAACCGCCGGCCACAGCGCAAAATGGCCAACAAAACAATTTTCCAGCATTTACATAATTTTCCTTTTGTTTTGAAACAGAGAGAGAGAGAGAACAAAAAAAAACACGTTAAATGTTAACTTTTCTTTGGTTACGCTTTTGATTTTTCCCCCAATGTATATCGTTAGCATTTCATTAGAAGGCGTTCAGATTAAAACGCCCCAAAAACTTCGATCTCCCCTTTCTTCATTTAGTTAACTTGTAAATATTTATACATAGTCGATTGGAACGTTTTTTATGGATCAGGTTTTCGGTTTAGTATGATAAACTTGACGCTGCTCTTTGGTTTTCCTGCTGCAGCTGCAGTCTTCAGCTTTTGATTGTCTTTTAATTAAGCGACATGCGCAAAATACAATAAAAATTCTTCAAAACTGGTTTTTCTACCCTCGTACCTGATGAAACTGCTTGCTTTCAGGGTTTTCCCTGACAATTGTCCGCTTCCTTGGCACTATTTTTCGTTGTATTTGACAACTTCTCTACCTGCCTTGTCAATTCGTCAGTTCGTTTGCCTTATACCTGTCAAATTTACGCTGCTTATCAGCGTTTTACTTACTTTACTTATCGCTCTTACCTGTCGTTTGTCTGTCAACAAGGTATTCGAGTTTCGAGGGGGGAGTTTTGATTTCATATCTATGAAGCTTATCTTATTGGAACAAACAAAGCGTAATGATTAAGTTGGAAACAGTTCATAAACTAAATGGGTTTCATTGAGTTCTTGGAGTTAACAAACAAACTTAAAGCCATAATTTATAATATTTAATTGGAAAGTGTTAAAAGATAAGAAAAGTTCCGATAAAGAGCACTTATAGTTAAATGAAAACTATCCAAACATAAGAAAAAACGTGTGGCAACATCAAAAGTTATGTGGCAATTAGATAGATAGTAGAATATAAGATATATATTAATGTGTTTAAACAGTTTTATTGCTATCTCCTCTAACAATCATTATAGTTTAAACTAATTAAAAGAAAATTTCCTTATTGCCCTATTGCAATCTTTTATTGTTATAAACACATAAAAATGTGGCAACAGGCAACAAAAACAACGATAAAATTTAACAGTTCCCAAGGGTTCTTCTCTGTCTCTCTCTCTCTATCTACACATGCATAAAAATGTCTTCCTTATGGGTTTGACTATACCAAACCAAACACACACACACCAACACACAACATTAGAGTCACGCTGTTGACATAACTTCAGCTCATTTCTTTGTGACACGACAAGTTTACAACTTGGGCAATGTGTACTTGGAGTCATTTGGCTTAATTCGTCTGTCCAAATTGCTATTTATATGCATCGCCCTCGCTTTTAATTTGTGCTGCAAATCACGACTCCCCTTTGGCTCAATGAGACTTGGCCAAGAGCGCTGGAGCCATGTCTTGGCCAATCTGCAAACAAAATCAACAGGTGGCGCGCATATTTCAACATGAAGCTGCCAGGCAAACCGAACGAAATATCAATAAAAATGCCATTTGTTGCGATTGCGCCGTGAAACGCCACAAAACGAATGAAAGAACTAAGAACTGAAACTGAACCAAACCGACTGAACCGAACCGGCCACATAGATAATTTTTCTTCTCATGCTGCACACACTCTCAGGCTTGTGTATACCCTAGCAGGAAGTTTAATAAATTGTTTATGAAGTTTACTTAAGCACTGTTCACTTAATCACAAGCAAGCAGAAAAGTAAGAGAGAGATTTGTATTGCAATCGGTTTATGGGTTCATTTTATAAAATATAGTTTTTATGCTTGATGGTTTTCATTTCTAAAGGCAAATTGATTTCTTATGTTATGTTTATGGTGGATTAAAAGTTAATTCTCTTTACTGTAAGTTAATTATTGTTATTATACCAAATAATTGGTTACTGTAGCATTGAAAAACGGATATCCGAGCCTTTTTAGCAGTTTTATGGCATCGAGTGTACATTTACTTCGGCCTTGCTTTAATAAAGCATTTAATTCTCTCGGTTTCTTTTTTTGTCGCTGTTTGCATTGCATTTAATTTATTGGCAACACTTTGCGCTGCTGTTGTTGCATTTAAACGACAAGTGTTGCAAATAAAAAGCCAAAATTAAAGCGCTGCAAATTAGACAGCAACAAAAAAAAAAAATAAAAAAATCGGCAACCGCTGGCGACGACAACACCAAAGGGGTTACAGCAGCAGCAACCAGGTTACAGAAAAAACGCAGAAAAAAACAAAACGTTAAAAAACAAACTCGTTTGCAGCCCAAAAAAAAAACGCTGCGATTGCAGGCCACGCTTTGTGGCTGTTGCCGTTGTTTTTGTTGTTGTTGTTGCAGCAAGTGACTTTGGTTTTCGTCGTCGCTTAATAAAGGCAACAGGGGAGCAAGAGGAATGATGGGATTCGGTGGTCTGGTGGGGTAAGCGTCAACGCCAAAGGCCAAAAGTGTTGGCAACACAAACAAACAAAGAAAAAGCATTGCTTTTGCTCCTGCTGCAACGGCTGTTGCTGCAGTTGCTGTTGCTGTTGCTTGTGAACACACACACACACACCAGCAACAACATGTGTAGCTGTTTGCTGTTTGTGTATGTGCAAAAAGCCCAAAATGAAGACATGAGCTCCGAAAACAACAACAACAACAACAACAGCAACTGCAATGATGACGACCTTCTTTTGTAAACGCGCTACATAATTGCAACATCCAAGCCAGCAACAGCTACAGCAGCAACAGCAAAGCTAACGAGTTCGTTGCGGATATTTTGCTTTTACTGTTCGCAAGCTAGAATTGCCTCTTTTGCCACTGACAGTTTGAGAAATTAGAACGGTTTTACTCTTTCAAATCACATGCACGTGCGTCTGACTTGAATTCACTCTGTGTATAATTGGCAACTGCCTGCAGGTGTTGCAAGGATTGTGTGGATTGTGTGCCTGTTGTCTAAGGTCAGGCATCGCGTGCAATCAGTTTGGCCAAAATGACAAGCCAAGGCAATCATCAACGAGCCCTGTCAAGGTGTGTGTTTAATCAATGTTGCATGCCTCCCCCCATTAAAACCACCTTGACCAACAACCATCGCTCACATCCCTATCGCTTTCATGTTGCTCATGTCGCAAACATTAATGTCGGCCCATTTGCACAAATCGTTGTCGTCGTTGTCGTTGTTGTTGCTGTCATGTTGGTTTTACTTATTGTTGTTGTTGTTGCTGTTGGTGCTCTTGGCCAGCCCTAAAAAAGTCTTCGTACTTTGTTTCTGGGTATGCGTAGGTGGACGCATGTTGTTGCTGCCTCTGCGTGATTGTTGTTGTTGCTGTGTTTTGTTGATTATTGCTTTGGGTTCGACGCGTATAAATCGCAACGCTTAAATCTCAGTTGAAACTTGTAAATTAAAGCCTTAATGAGTCTGTGTTTATGCAATGGCTTTTGGCTTAAACCTTGGCAACATGCTGTGCAACAGCAACAACATCAATCTCTCTCTCTCTCTCACTCTCCAAATTGATTGTAAAACTAAAATTGTTTCAAGCCAAAAATATTTGTTAAAAAAAAGTTATGGAATTTCTGTAGCCTTTGAGCAATGCAACAGCAACTGTTGCTGCTTGCCAGTTGCAATCAGTTGCAGCTGCTGGCGGCCAGAAACGTAGCGTGTCAGCTGACACGTTTTTAATTTTCAAGCAATTAGTTGTTGTTGGTTTTTTTTTCTTCTTTTTTTTTCTTTTTCGTAGCTATCCAATTCCAATCACAAGCCAAAACCAAACGAAGCTCACATGCGAAAAAATGAAAAAAAAAGTAAAAATAAATAAACCTGCAGAGGCAAGAATGAACTCTGATGGAAATAAAGGAGGGTTTCTGGCGGGTCAGGGAGGGGGAGTATTGGTTACCCGCATTGTCGATTACCTTAAAATGATTTCTTTTTGCTAATTAATGCGCTGTGAATTTTCTCACGCTTCAACAAAAAAAATAAAAGAAGCAAATATAAGAAGAACTTGTTCCTTTTCTGCTGCTGCTGCTGCTGTTGCTGCTGGCCAGCAAAGTGTAACAGTTTTATGTTCTAAGACTTCCTCAGCTTGGAAATTTGCATAGTTATAAATTTACTTAGTTGAACATGCGATTGAATGATTAAGCCAAATGAAATAATTGTTACCAACCTTTTGAAACTGCTCTATTTTCTTAAGTATATCCGCTCGGTAGCAACAGGTTTTGCCGCTACAAAAGTTAATTACTTAGACGTCTTTGTTTAAGCTTTATATGTAAGCTCTTCACTTGTTTTTGTTATAGCAACTTGTAGCACTTTGCACTTTGCACTTTATTAACAATTGGTTAATGCATCGAATGAGTTGCGATATTAATGTGTGTAGGCACAGCTGCACCAACGAACACTTGACGACGACAGACAAACAAAGAAACAAACACACAAGATACAAGACACAACACACACACACGTCTTTATCCGAGTCAAATTTCAAAAACCGATTCAGATTTCTGGCTGCGACTGCGACTGCGATTGCGATTGCGACGTTCGCTTCCGCTGGCTAAGCGTAAACGACTAAAAGCGGCCACATAAATTTCAATAGGCCAGGCATTCAGCCAGGCACTATGGCAGAGGCAATGGCAGCAGGCAGCGAGCTGGCTTAACAGCCTCAGTCCAAGTCACACACAGCCAGGCAGCCAGCCAGCTGACGTCGACGTTGCACTGTGGGCGACAAAGCAATATTTATGCTTGTTTTTTTAAACAGTTATTAGTTTTGTATAAAAAAACTTTAATCTCTCTGACTTAACTCTATCTAATTATAGAAATTAATATATTTAGTTCATCATAAAAGTTTTTACTCAATTTGTAAGCTAACAATGCCAACTTTTACCAGTTAACTTGGCTAACTCGCCCCACAGTGCAACTTACAACCAGTTTCCTTCCATTCACACGGACATTGTTTGTGGAACGTAAGTAAAAAAAAAGCCGCTCAATGTTGTTTCGTATTTCTCTCTGTATGTGTGTGTGTGTGTGAGTGCTTGTGTGTTGTTGTGTGTGAGGATCCTAACAAACTGGGTCTTCCAGCATCCACAGCGGTAGCAAATGGAGCTCACACAATGCCTGCCTATACGAGTATGTTATATGCCGGCTAAGTATGTAACTATGTGTGTGTGTGTGTGTGTGTGTTAAGTATAGAGTTGAGCTGTGCTCTTATCTCTAATGATAACAACAAGTCATTTAATGTTATCAAACTGTAAGAGTTTCCATAAACTTTTAAGTAGCACATCTTGGGCAATAATTAATTGATATTAGTTGTTGGAGTCTTTAATTTGTATTTGTGCTTAACTAATTGATGGCTCTATTAAAGTTAAGTAATGGCATACTTATAGGTGTGTATTTAGTTAAAGTTATTTAACTGCCAGCGTTTTTTTTCTAGCTGTTGGCTTGGCAAGAAAGTAGTTATGTTAATGACAGTTTCGAAGCACTTTAAACAACTTTATTTCGATATTTTTGAAAACTTAATTGACACTTTAAGTGTGGCAAAAAGATTTGTTCTTGCTAAGTGCATTTAGTATTTGGTTTATGTTTCTTTTTACGACGCTCCTTTTTTTATTTTTGGCGCGCCAAAAAATTAATTAAAAATGCATTTAAAGTGTTTACTTCCCCTCTTCCCACACTCCGTCGCTTCTGCCATTCACCAAGCTCAGCCAAGCAGCAAAGTCAAAGACTCACATAGAAAATTCTCTCGCAAATACCAAATAGCAACAACAACAACAACAACAAACTTTAAACAGCTGCGACAGCAGCAAATCTTTTTCCACTTTTGCACAACTCCAAAGTATTTACAAGCATCGTTCGCAGTCGCATCTAAAAATGTTTGGCATTTGGCAACACGCACCAATGAATAAATAGTAAGTAGTAGGGGAAAGAAGCGATCCGTAGCAGCTGGGCTGGGTGGGGCAGGGTGGTATTGGTGGAAATGTTTGGATTTCAAACGAGCTCATTTTTTGCGTGCGTGGCTGCATTTCAAAATGATTTGCAATGCCGATGGATGTGGAGGAGTGGGTAAAGTAAGTGTGTTGGTGTGTGGGGCAGATCTGAGTGGCAGGAAATGCAAGGCGGTTCTTAGTTTTTGGTTTTTGGTTTTAGTTTTAGAACTGAACTGTGTGGCAAGGCAAGCGTAACAAGCGTCGGGCAGACCGCAGACGGCGTGACTCTTAACAACAGCATAAAGGGTAGAGTTATCGAGGCGTCTATTTGTTACCTCTAAATCTGAAATCAGCAAATTCGAGTGAGCTTTGTGTAGGTGCAGCACTTATGCAACGTAGCACACACAAATAGCGTTGACTGATAAGCGGCACAAGTTGCACTTGGCCCCTAAAAATCTTTTCTAACATTTAACAGCAGCAACATCTTTAGCTCTTAGCCGCACGAAGTGCAAACAGAAGCCGAACTTGCATCAACGAAGCTGAGTTGTTGCCACGCGGTTTTGCGTGCCACACGTTGCTAGTGCTGACTGCCACTTCTTGATACTTCTACTACTACTATTGCTGCTGCTGCTACTGTCTACTTTCTGCTGACAGCCACGTGCAGCTAACTGCTGTGCGCCGCATCCATTGGCAGCGTTGTTTTTTGTCGCCGCGTCGACGCCAGCAGCAACGGGCGACATGGCAACATGGCTGTTGTTTTGCCTCACTTTTTCGTCACTTGTATGGCCCACACATTGAGTTTGGCATGTTGCCAAGGTTCGTCTGCAAATGTTGCTTAGCTGTCATAAGAAAAGCGAGAGCAACAAAGCTTTGTTAGCTAGTTTTTAAAACTGTTGTTGTTGTTGTCAAAAAAAGAATTAATGATCTCTGGCTAATGAAGTCTATTTTGACAGACGTCTAGAAATCATTAGCAAATGCAACTCAAAATCTTGATAGACACTCGAAAGTCAAAGTCAAAGCAAAACAAATGTTGTTGTTGCTGTGTTGCAATAAGCCTTTGTAATTCGACTTTCTTGCCACATGGCGGGCGAATCATTAGGCTCAAAAACTAAGTGCTTTGGCCAGCGGCAGAAAAACAAAATTGGGCGTGGCTTGTGTGCAATTTAAGAGCGACAACAAATGCGCCCCTAAATGCCACTTGCAACATGTTGTCTTTTGGGCGTAAGCATAAATTAAAGCGCCACAATATAAATGAAGATGAAGGCAGACAAAAAAAGAGTGAAATTTCAATTAATCAATGCGGGGCTCAGAGCGAAGGAGCAGGGGCTAAAAGAAGTCTCTCTCTCTCGCTCTCTCTTAACACTTTTGCCAACTGGAAACGCGATAAGATCAAAGATCAGGCAGCAAGTTCAACTTTGGTTTTTTTCCTTTCTGTTTTTTTTTTGGTTTGTGGCAGTTCGTGTTGCCATTGTTTGTTTGCTGGCTTAATGTTGTTGTGGCACGCGCTCTGCCCCAGCGCAGGTCAAAAGCGTGCAACATTGCAACAAACGGTAGCTAAGCCGGAATCGTAGCTTGAAAGCCATGATAAATGTTTGCACACAGAGTCTGTTGAATGGTTTGGTTGCTGTCAAGTGTTTGCGGCTGCTGTTGCCTTAATGTTGACAATTTAGCACAACATTTGTTTTGCCATGTTATTAAGAATTTGCGACGCTTTCATGCAACATTTTGCAAGCGCAATTAGTGTTGCATTTATAATTGGGAAACGTGCGTTTAAAATGTTGTTGTTCATGCAACATCATTTTATGTCTTGTTGTTGTCGTTTTTGGGAAGTCTGCTACATGTTCGAACGCTATAAATCAATTTGGCATAAGAGCTGTCCAAAAGGCAGCATGCAAAAATAAGTAAATATAGTCGGCCAAGTGGATAATATAAATGCGCTACGCAGAAGAAAGCAAACAATTAAAGTTAACAAGCTTCTTTTATGCTTTAATCTTAACAAAGTTGTCATCAACTTTTGTTAACGGCAACTCTTTAAGGATTAAGCATTAATAATCCAATCAATTTTAGTTTGGTTTTGGTTCGAAAAAATTACGAATTAAAATTTCATCGACAAGAATGTTGCGGTCGGAAAGCAATAAAAATTGTTACGCTGATGAACGACATGACACCAACAGCAGCAGCAGCAGCAGCAGCAGCAGCAGCAGAAGCAACAACAACAGCAACTGATCGACCGCAGCAACATGCAACAACAACAACATTGCAAAAATTCTTGCCTTTTTGTTTTTTTTTGGCTGTTACCTTTTTGGCCGTTTCGTACTTTTTTTTTGCGTTTCGTTTTTTGGGAGTAAAGATTTTTGTTGGCTGCTAAAATCAAAATGAGAAATTGTTGCCGCTGGTGCAATTTTCATGGTTGACCTCATTTTGGTTTTGGCCGTGTGCTGTTGCTGTTGACTTTGTGGAATATTTTGTGGCAGGCAACGAACGCATCACTCAGTCACTCAGTCAGTTGCAACGTTTTGTGGATGCAACGACGACAACATGAGCCGGTCACGTCAGCGTCTCTGACAATTTGTCGCTAAACAATTTTGGGCCCAAGCAAGTATTCAATAAATAAAAATGTAATTACGTGTTGCCAACACTGTAACCATGTGATGGATGTTTTTGGCCATTAGCTGTTAACACCGACTAAAAAAACATTACTATAATAATATTTGCCAAACGCTGCAACTTCAAAGGCAGCAGATATCCTGCTGCTATTTGCCACCTGGCCTGGGTCAATAACATTTAAGAGGCTCGCACATACGCATGCTCTTACATAACACACACTCGCACAACACGTTCCTTTCATAAAATAGTGGATAGCAAAAACAGGTGAAGCATGGCACAAGAGTAGCCGTCATTGGTGGAGCTAAAAATGTTGCACACTCTCTAAACGTTTTGTTTTCACATCATTCACGCCGTTGATGTTGTTCATGTCCATGTTCATGCTGTCGATGATTTCTGCAGGAGCCAAACAACAAATGTTAGAGTTAGATTTTATGTTCCCAGCCAACTAACCGTACCATCCTCTCGATGTGTGTGTGTGTGTGTGTGTGTGTGTGTGTTGTTAGGATACGTGTCTTTGTATGCCTGCTGAACATTTGCAGCATGTTTAGTGATGCGATCTTTGTTTGTGTCTCGTGCTTTGCTTTCCCCAACAGCAATAGCAACAGCAACAGCAACAGCAACAGCAACAATTACAACCCAGCAACACGTCAATAACAGCAACAACAACAACAGCAACATTCCTCACTTACTTTCTCGCTGTTGTGTGCTGGCTGGCTAAAATGCTTGGAAAATGTGCACAATTTTCACATCCGGTGTCACATTCGATTCAATTGAGATTTACCTGAACGTGACTAAAATACGCAAATTAAAAACGCTTCTCTCTCTCTTCACTCGTGTATATATTGTTGCCTTGAAGCATTGTTAACCGTTTTTCTTGCCCTTTTTTTTCACAGCTTGTTTTCCTTTTGGGTTAGTTGTATTTTGTTTAGAAATCATTGTGTCACATCAAGCATATGATACAATATAATGCGATACTAATGGTCGTCACCTTGGGATTCGTATTTCTTGATGACAGGCAACAAACCAAAGGCTTTTAAAGTTCTTGTTGGCATCAAAATAATCTATTTATATTTGATTTCCTGATTGGCTTCTATTAGCCACATTAATTACATCGAATTACAAGCCAGACTTAACCACACAACAACGAAAAAAACAATCCAACAACTATTTAACTCTATACCAATTAAATTAAAAAAAGGCTAATAGCAAAATGTTTGTGCATGAAATTCAATTAGTGGCTGGCTAACAAAGTTGCAACAACTTGTTAACTAAAATTTTTAGTATGCGCTAATGAACAACGTGAATGAAACTTTAAACTGAAATTGACAGAGCGCAATCGACCGGATGTAAAGCGAAAAGTCAACGCCAGAGGGCGCCATAAATCAATTTAACAATTAATGTCAAATTGTTATGCAAATAAACTGAATCTAGTTAACAGCAAACATTGTGTAAAAACAAAAATATATATATTATGGATTTAGTGAATAAGCTGATTTCAAAATAGTTATTTATCGTCATCAAGTTAAGAAAAAAAAAAGGATTTAACTTTTGTTTAATGTTCATTTCCCATTTGGGGAATTTGTGCCGCATCGCGTGCTGAATAATTACAAAATCTCGTAATGTACTCGCTATTAAATTAAATTAAAGGGTTTAATGCATGCAATGGAATTTAATTTGTCGGTTTTGCTTTGCCTTTTTTTCTTGGCTAATTTAATGGCGCCAACTTCAAAGTGACAATAATTTGGCCATTAAATGTGTATAGGTTTTTGGCAATTACCAATGTCTCCAAGTTGCGTCTGGAGCCATTTAATGGATTGCCATTTAATTGTTCTCTCGCAAGTCAACTGCCAACTTTTTCAATGTCTCTCTTCAGCCAAAGCCAATTGTCATAATGGTCGACAATGCGAGCAATTATGACTTAAGAGTTAAGAGGCATTATTCCTCTGCAGTTCGACGACAACCATTAAATGCAGACGCATACTAAGCTTGGCGGTCATAAAATTAGTTATGTGCTCTCCCCTTTGCCCCCAAAGAGGGGCAAGCAGTAGTTCAGTGGCTACCACAAAAATTGCTGCACATCATGTGACTCGTCGTAAATGCAGCAATGAGCCATTGACACGCCCACTTTACAGTGCTGCTGTTCATGTTTTTTAGGACTCAAGGAGAGGGAAGTGTGTCACGATTGGTTTTAAGTGCATGTTTTAAATGACTCGCAGATCTGTGCCAAATAATGATGGCATTAGGGAAAAATCTATTTTGTTAAAATCATTGCAAAACATTAATCTATAAGCTGCAAGTGCTTTAAGATCCGAATTCAGGGTAAAAGGCAAACACTTCAAAGTTTTACCAACATATTCCACTAACTTTTTCGAATTATTCATATAGCCTGCCCACAACATGGAAAGACTAAACTAACTTTATCACTATAAACTAACCTTAATTATGCGCTACAAGTTAATTGAATTTTTGGTGTCTCACAAAATGGATTTTACTAGCCACTGCTGTTGAAAATGATTGCCTGTCGTGTGGGTGGCACAAAAAATTTGCATATTTCCTTAACTGAATGAGTCGGGTGCAACGCCTTGGCCATTTTGCATATGGCACATTTTGCGAAGTGGCCAAAAACTTTTGTGACTTTATGATTGTTCGAGTATTTAGTGCAAAAGAGAGATTCGAGTGGCTGTCAACTTGAAAACATGACAGTTTTGTTCTAGTTTTATGTGCCTGGCATACCGTATGAATGGCCCAACTTGCCACCAAAGTGTGCAACACTGTTTGGGACTGTTCTGTAACCATTTTGCTGAAACAAGAGATCAAATATGCTCTGGCTTTTGCATCTGGTCTTTCAATCATTGTGCCGTCTGCCAAATCATATTTCAATTAAAACTCAGCCAACAACAGTATAGCAGAGAGTAATAACGTGTGTGAGAGAGATGGTTTTGAAAAACAGGCAGCGTGTAATAATCGACAGAAATTCGAGTACAGACAAATGTCTGCTGTTGCTGTTGCTTTGGGGCCAACAAATCGAAACCTTGCTGGCTCCCTTGGCTGTGTGAGATGTATTGTTGTTGTTGTGGCAAATTTTGTTTGCATATTTTGGCCATAATTGTTGGCCAAAACTACAAATTGCTGTGCAATGCCAAGGATTCGACATAAACGTTTACCATTCGTACATTGCCATAGAGAATTGCTGTTTTGCTTTGCAAGTTCTGATTTGTGCAGCAGGAATTTCGTTTTAAAGTGCTAGCTTTAAACACATTTTTACCCAAACCTTAGCCACAAGATTGTAATATCAATTTCGTTTGCTCCCTCACAAATATCAATCTATTGACATAATGACAAAACCAAACAGACATGCAATCTGCTGCTGATGCTGTCTGTGTGTGTGTGTATGTGTATAAAAAAAGTATTTTTTTTCTGTATTTTTCTCTTTTTACACGCTATCGTGTCATGTTTGTCAAAGGGCGCCACCTGTCGACCGCGACCGCCACCTAGCGCCCATAAGCCGAGCGCCTCCTCCTCCTTTACATGTCACAGGTTAATTTCGCATGCAAATAATGTCACGTTGTCGTTGTCGCCGCTGAATGAACTTGATTAAAATTCAATGCGACGTTAATTAAATTCTGCCAATGAAATTTACAGGCCTGTATAAATGTATATATATTTTATTTAACATGTTTTTTTCTGTGTAAATCAAATAGCCAGCAGCCAGCTGGCTTCCCAATCCCAGCTTAAAGTTGTCACAATGGAGTGTGAATAATGATGTAATGAGTGGTCGGCAGATGGCGCTGCACACAATAGCGGATTTACTTTCAATGTCAATGTTTAACTTTAATGACATGAGAGAGAAAGAGAGAGAGAGAGAGTAAGCCAAGTATCGTTAAGTTTATCTTTAAGCTACTTGACACACGTGGCGTATGAGCAATCAGCACATAAATTACCCAACTAAACATTGTTTCTAAGGTTTCTGTTCTCTCTCTCTCTCTCTAACGTCGTCGCGGAATTCCGGTGCATTGTGCGCGCCATGAAGTCTAGACAATGCAATCATAAATAATTTCTGCATAAAGATGTAATAATTTGCCCTCAACTCTTCTGTCTCTCTCTTTCTTCTCTACTCTACTCCTTCTCTTTCTCGAACAGTGTGGGATGTTCTAACTTGGACTCTTCTGCTGTCCAAATATTTTGTTATTAAATGAAATTGCAATGTTTGCTGCTGACCAGCACCGCAAATGCGAGCAACTCATTCCGCTTCACAAACAAAAGATAGACTTCGCTCTCTTCCTCTTCCTCTTTCCCTCTATAATGAGTGTATTGTCTGGTCTAGTCCATCGTTTTTCCGCCCCTTCTGTTGTTGTTTCCTGCTCCTGTGCTCCTGTTTCAGTTGCTGTGTCTGGGAATTTCAGTTTCATTCTTTTTGCGTGTTTTTAAACGTTTTTATGAATTTGCTTGCGGTTGTTCTTTTTTGCGTTTGCCACTTGTTGGCACAACTAGCTGCTGGATGCAGGAAACACATATTCAGCATATTTGTTATGTCATATTTATGAGGTTTATTTTATTGTTCCCTGTTTGATGTTTGCTAAACTATAGGCATAGATATAGAATTTCAGATATGCAATAATAAGGCAAAACTCACAGCATCATTAGTTTAGTTTGTCTTTTGGGTTTGTGCTCATTTCTCAATGTTTTCTAGTCGCTTCAGTTTGGCTTGTGCAGAGCGCAGCCATTTAATGAAATTTTCAACATACTTGTGTCGTAATAAATGAAATGCTTATGGTACGTTGTGTTTGCTCACACCACTGGAAGATTGCCTGGGAGCTGCTGTTTAAAGCTGTTGCAAACTGCACACTTAAAGATAAAGAAGAAGTTTTAGTTGCTGGCGCAACGTTGCGTATGATTGTCAAGTTGCAGCAAACTTCAATTTTGTTTTGTTTTGTTTGTTGTTTGTTCCGGCAGAAGACGAGTTTTAAGCAGCTTGCAACTTTTCTGCCAGCCATTTGATGTAAAACTAAGCGACAAAAATTACGCTGCCTAGGTGCAAACATTTACAGTTAATGGAGTCGACAACTCGTTAAAAGTTGCTCAGCCTGCCACGCCTCACAATCCAAAAGTGTTGCTTAAAAGTTTGCCATTAATAATGCGCCCTGCTCAATATTAACAAGAGACAACTACAAAAACTTTTGCCACGGCACACTTCAATAAACGAACTCATTCCTTTCAAGTTGTTGTCAACAGTTCGACTGATGTTGGCTTCTTAGCATTTTGGGAAACCGTAAATATTTTTGCGGTAAATGCCAAATGCCCCAAAATAATTTCAACTTCACAAAAGCTCCCGCAGTTATTATTGCTACTGTGGCTGTTCAACTGGATGTTGTTTACGGTTGTCGCTTGTTAGTTGTTATGTTTGAAGCCCTGTCGCCACAGGCACTCGTCTTTCATATCCGTTGTAGTGCTTCCGGGTAAACCAGAAAAGGGGAAATTGATTTTAGGTGTAGCAGTGAGTAGTCTGTGAGTGTGAAGACAACGATGCTGTGAAAATTATTGCCATTTCACTTGACGTATACGTAATGTTAATTAAATGCTTGTTTAAAGCGAATATGAGAAGGCAGAGCGAAAATTGGCTTGTGAAATGAAATATGGCAACTCATTAAATATTCTATGAGGCTGGCTCAAGGACGAGACCCAGTAACCTGAATAAAGTATCACACACACTCACACCCACCCACATACACACACACAGGTCATACGTTGACTAGCTAAGCAGTTCATTAACTAGGTAAACATACTCCAACCCTTCATTCACATACTAGATAGTGTCGTAATGAAGTGCGAAAATATGCACAGAGATTTTCTATAGCAAGTCTAGTTTAATGAGTTGGAAGCATCTGAGATAACTTTTAAGTGTGTGTTTTTATCATATTACGTGATTTGTGAGTATACAATTTAAAGTTCTGCTTAAAGCACAATTTTCGTTTCTCTTACTTCAAATCGAAGCTATAAAAGTAATTAAGATAACGACTTTTGTGTTGTTCGCATTCTTTTTGTTGTTGCTCTTCTAAGCTTGTTTGCCCTCTTGTTGATATGTATCGTTTTTATTTACTTTATAGCCAGAATGCTTTACAATATTTTCACATCTCTCTTTCCCTCTCTCTCTCTCTCTGTTTCTTGTCCCGCCCGCTTCCTGTTGTTTGTGCAATTTTCTTGAAATTTCATTTCTTAACTTTTGCCAACGGCCTTTTGAGAATCGTCGTTTCGTGTTGCCGTTACTGTAAATCATATGAGAGCGGCAGAGAACGCTGCAGCATGCGGCAAGTGAGCATGTGTGGCAGCTGGGAATGCCCGACTGTTTGTGTTGTTGTTGATGGCTGCTACGTTTTCTTAATTGCTAGCCAGCAGACTCAGTGGTCTCAGTCATTTTGGGGTGTCTGCAAAGATATCGATTCATTAACGACATTAAAAGCTAAAAGTTTATGTTTTTTTTTTTCAAAAGCAACAAGCTCAAGTCAAACTTCAACCCCCAAATGTGCGCATATGATGCTTGCTATTTGATTTATATGTTTGTTTATTCTGTCTTTTTTCGGTAGAGACAGGAAACGGATAATTAATATGTAAGGGTATAAGGATGTTGAGAAATATGAGTTCAAGATGTGGGCTTTTGCAAACATATGAATAACAAGTAGAATTATTTAACGGGAAACGGATAATTAATATGCAAGTGATTATTTTTAATGAGAAGAAATACGAAACTATGTAAGAAGAAAGATATGTTGTTGATATATATCAGAGATGATAAGCGATAAATAGCTTAACTTGTGAATTTAATGGCACATTATTTCAGTAGCGAACTAAAGCTTTTAAAACCATCTTACTGTCGATTTAAGCTCACAAATTCTCATTGCATTTACTCTGACTTTTATCAATTCCCCTTTTGGCTTCACATTTATTCATTCTACTACCTACGAGGCTGCCTTCCGCTCTGGTGACCCACTTGGGGCACTTTGATTGTAAGGATATTCTGCATTTAATATACGCTTTGGCTTATTGCCAACTGATTTTCTCTGTGTTTTTTCTATAGATTGCCACTGGCTATAGTCTTTATATATATACATTTTGATACGTATTTAAATCTACACTTTGAGAATAGCTGGAGTATTAGTTGAATAGAGAAAGTAGCTTTAGTTTCATAACCTTTTTTTTTGTCTCAGTGTAGCTATCCCTCAATCTTGTGGGTAAAAACAATTGAGTGCACTTTTGCGCTTGTTGCATACTTTCAGGCGCTGCTGTCGCTGTTGTTGATTCTGCTGCTGCTGCATTGCGTTCGTGCTCAACCGCTGAGGTCGAAACATCAAAATGGCCAAAGGATAACTGAGTGAGTCAGTCAGTAAGTCATTCGGTTGGTTGGCTGCTTGGCTTGTTTCCTTTTGCGCCTTTCGGTTTAGCCTTGTGCGTGATGCTGTTGATCAGCTTAATAAGTTGGCAGCAGCTGCCGACGATGCTGACACAATTTCTCGCCACTTTGCCACATCACTTTCTACTTCTTCCTCATGGTCTTACATCATACTTGAGGCATGGTTTCTCTCTCTCGTGTGTGTGTGTGTGTGTGTGTAAAGTGCTTGTCGCTTTACGCCTCGTTGCACACTCGAGTGCCACATAATTTCCGCCACACTGCCAATGTTGTTGTTGTTGTTATTGCGGCCACTATGCTTCGTTTTTCTGATTGCATTACTCTGGTCGCGTCATTCCCATTTTTTTTTGCCTCTCTTGTTGTTTCACTGATTGAATTTTCCTGCAACTGGCATCGGCTGCAAATATTTTCTCATCAACTTTAAGCGAATGCTTCTTTGCGGCTTGTGCGTCTAATTATGCACAGCAGATAATCGAGAGGATGTGAAACGCAATGCTAATTAAAAGGTACAACGTTTATGCAATTGCCAGCTTGCACTCCAGGGCACACACCAACACACACACACACACGCACACACACAACGGCAACTGGCGGCCGTCATGGCAACCATGGCAGCATTTTCCACAAGTTTTCACAAACCTTCTCGCTCACTCTCCCTCTCTGTCTCCCCCACACACTGTTGGTGGAAAATAAATCGCATATAAACAGCAGATAATCCCGGCAACAGCATTGCTAACGTCATTCATACCCATGACTCCCAACGGTCCATGTTGCTACAGCTGCTCTCGCTTCGGCTTCCTGGCTTCTCCCCTCCCCGTGCTGGCAGCTACAGGTGAATGAATGGCTGCTTGTGGTTGCTGGTCACGTTTATTGATTTTACTGTAACATGCTCTGTTTCTCGGGGGCGTGGCGGCCCGCCCACAATTGTGTGTCTGTTTTGTAGGCTGTTGTTTTTGGAGCGCATTCAATTAGAAAAACTGTTTTTTTCTAATTAGTTTAAAATTCGCTTGCATCTCGTTTCGCTTTTCATTAAGTTAAAGCTTTTTTTTCGTAGTTTGATTAAATTTCAAGAGCGTTTCACTTAAAGCAAGGCTTACGACAAACAAATCATTTACGATACACCTTTTTTCATGTAAACGATATACAATATACGGTACACAAAATAATTCAAACGATACAGAATAAGCAATATACGATACACAAAATAATTTATACGATACAAAAATCGCAATATACGATAAAACGCAAAATATAGATCGTAAATGTTCACTTATCGTAATGTGTTTAATTTATTTGGATTCGTTCGTCTATAAACAGAAATTTGCTTGCAATTTAAAGTATTTATCATTTATCATTTAATTACAAAGAAAAGTGTTTCTTGGGCAAAAGCTCTCTCTTCAAACTGCATTGCAATTAAATTCTCAACGCTTTCATAATTAGTGAGCAATAAACAAATGAAAAATGCAACGACAAAATGAGAGCTGCACCACTGAACGTCCTTGCAACACATTCACTAGGTTCTATCCTGCACACACACACTTAAACACACACACACATGCATCATTGCTCATTGCATTTGGTAGTGTTGAAAAGCTAAACAAGCGCGCGTGTGAATATTATGCAAACAGGCATAATGTCCTTTTGGAGCCGCATTGAAATAAATTAAATACAGTAGCTGAATGCAGTTCATTAGTGCGATGGCTTGCTTGCCTGCCTGTGAATGTTCTGACTAGTTTTTGGTCATTAAATATTCCTCTTTTTTTTTGCTATGAATTGAGCAAACATTTGAGTTTGAATTTTGTGACCCAAACAGTTGGCCAAAATGGCATGACAAATATTTAATTATGACCAAATTTGAGTGAGTAGAACGAATTCGAAAAGTTTGTTGAACTTAAAGTAATGAGCTTGTTTCATACTAAATACATTCAATTAACAATGTTACAATATAAATGTCAGCGATGTCATTTATATGATATTTAATTTACTTTGTTTATTTTGTAATTTTATTGTTAATTGGTTGTTATCAATGTGATTATTTGTATTTTAATTTATTTATTTTACTGTTTATAAATGGGCATATCATTTGAAAAGCAAATGTATATTTATAATCGGTTTTATTCACTTTACACTGACAACAAATGACAAAAATACTTTGAATGTGTTGCATACTTTGCGGATGCATTAAATTTTAATTTTAAAGTAGTTACTTCATATAATTTATAGCATGCTTTTGAGCGCACTTCCTAATGTGCTCAGAGCATGGCTGCTAGCAACATGTTGCTGAACACGTTAGCTTGAGTGCTGGCACTTGAAAAATTAATGAGAACCACTTGAAGCGCTAATCACATGTAAGTAGTGAAGCACCACCAGCCAGGTTAACCCTCCAGGATGCAAGAACAAACGCACACACACACACACACACACACACAATTGTAACTCAAGGGGCTGGGAATTTGCGCAGCAACAATTCAAAATAAAATTGGTAGGCGGCACAAAGGGGCAGGAGGCATGCTTATTGTTGGGGCGTGTTTTGCAGTAAAAGAAATTGTTGAGGGTTGCATTTGCAGGATTGCATTGTTCAAGTTTTTTTTTATTTTATTATATAACTCGCATAATTTACTGTACAATAGAAACTTAGGTACAAACACAATTCAATACAATTAGGTTTGGTTCCTTTCACTACACAAACTTATCAACTAAAAACTTATCGTCTATGTGTATATATCTATATGTCCGGTTGTACAAATCGAATCGTAAACTATATCACAAGTCCAAAAGCATTCATACACACATGGAAAAACTTAGCATAATCATTTTTTTCACCTATCGTTCCCTTTGCAGTTCGATACAATAATCCCAATTGCTTTATACACTAATCAAAAATCAAATCAACTTTTACTCTCTTTTCATGCCTCAAAGTTCTTGGCCTGCAGACTCTTGAGTATGCCCAGCAGCTGCAGCGATTCCAATGGCTCAAAATCATCTGCATAACGCACTGCCGCCGTCTTCACCAAATCCCTTTCCCTGGGCATGTCCAGTGTGAGCGGCAGCTGCTCCGCCATCACCGAATGATGCGTAATAAGCGCTTTGAGCGTGCTAAACTGCTTCTTGGCACCCTTCAAGCTGTACATCTCATTGCGGCTGCACTGCACCGCATAGCATTTGACCTTGTGCTCCAGTCGCAGGCACAGCTCAAAGTGCCTGGCTGTGCTGCGGCGTAGCAGAAAGCTGCCCGGTGTCGTTTGCTGCAGATGCTCCTGTGCTGCCTTGGCTGTGATGCGTGGCTGATACCAGGCACAAGGCAACAGTTCCGGCTCCTCATCATCGTCCTCATCGTCGTCCGAGTTGATGTTGTAGCGATAGAGTGTTGAACGTTGCTTCGGTGTTGTCCTTCGTTTGGCCACATTGTTGCTTTCGTTCAACAGCTGACAGCAATCGGATATGCCAGCATCAGAGTCGTCTTCTTCATTGTCCTGATCAAGTGGCGCCTCTTCGCTGCAACTGGAGTCACTGTGCTGACTGCTTTGCCAACAGTTGAGCGATAGCAATGACTTTTGTGGCGACTTGTTGCTTGTGGCACGTTTAGGCGTAGAGTTGCAGCTGCAATCGGCAAGCAACAGATCTTCATCATCATCTTCCTCCGCGTCTGCATGGTACGAGGAGTCGAGTAGATCTTGCTGTAAGTAAACGAATTTTGTTAAGTTTTACTTTTATTTGGGCGTTTTTCTTTTAATACGAACCTCATCATAATCGCTGGTTGGCTCTTCGGATGGTAGGCGCTGCTCCTTGTGCGAGGGTTGCGCAAATAGTTTGCGTTGCAAAAAGTTCTTCATGCTGTCATAAACCTTGTGCGTGCGACTCTGAGCGGGTGTTTCCTCAGCTGTTGCTGTTGTTGTTGTTGCAACAGCTGGTGGCAGCTGAAATTTCAGTTTGTTGCTCCATTGTTGACACCTATTGAAGGCCAAGTCAAGATTCGAGCCTTTGTAATCGCCGTAAATGTCCGAATAGCTGGGACAGTTAATGGCATTGCGTAACTGCAAAGCAAAAAAAGAAAGAAAGATTAGTTTTTGGTCAAGTCAGGCTTTGTTATTAGCTAGCCACAAAAGTCCTTTCTGCTCTACTTTTTCTTTCTATACCCACTACCTGTTAAAACAAAGCCAATCTCTCGTATTTCACACGAAATGCGCTACACACAAAAGGTTTTTCCCTATTTTTTTTCCTTTTTCCTCTTTCTTGTTTTTTTGTTGGCCTGTTAACACACACACACAGCCATACACATTAAGCGCGTGTTTTTTTTTGTTTTTTTGTATTTTACATTCAGTTTTTATTGTGCTCGCTCGCTGGCTTTCCATTGTTGGCCAAAGTGCGCTGTATAGTTGTGCTAATGCCTTTGGGTCAGCGCTGATGCTGTTGTGATATCCTTGCTCTGATATCCTTGTAATGCGCTTGTTTCACTCATTCTCTTGTGTTCATTGTTATGTAATTTGCGTGCCTCACTGTGTGTGTATTATTTGCTTTTCATTTTTTACATGCATATGTGTTAGAGGACACTCTCTCTGCCTCTCTACCCTTTAGGGTTCTGGGTTTTTATGTGTCATCAAAAATGATTATTATTTATTTAGACTTGAGTTTCAAGCAGTGCAATGTGAGCGTTGAAGCAAGCAGTTCAAATATTCCATACTGCAAGCATCCCTCCAACACACACACCCTTTGTTGACACACCCCTTTTTGGCACTTGGACAAACAATGACGAAAATCATTCACCTATGCAAAAGTATTCAATAAATGCTCCAAAAAGTGCGTTCAAGTGTGCATTGCACTTCAATTCTCGAGAGAAAGACAGAGAACATACAAGGACACTTTAGCACGCACGCACACACACTTTACACACATACACACTCGTTTGAGTGGCAAAATAATGAGCATTCAATAGCACATACGTGCATTGAACAGAGGACAATGACTCTCCAGGTAGCTGCCAGACATACATATGTGAATGAAAAATATCTGTGTGTGTTTATGCGTTAAGCCAAATTGAATTTGATTGAATCGAAAATATTGAAGTATAGACGACGCTTGCCTTGGCCATAAGCTGGCACTTGAGTGTATTATACAATAATCATGCTATGCTCAAGCTTCCTGTTGGCAGTTTTCCAATACTTTTCCGCATAGGAAGTTAAGCAAGCGTCTGCTAATTGCCACTGTTTCCGGCTTTTTGCATTCACAGCTTGTGAATAACATTAAATAAACAACGAGTGGGGCAGAAGGGGGAGGGGGGGGAAAGGGTTGCTCATTTATTGAAAAACCAAACAAGCCATGGCCAATGCAACTGTTTGGTCTTTCTTGGCCACGCTGGCCACAACACATAAATAAATCCGTTGAACGTAAGCGGCGTGTAAGAAGCGTTAAACTTAACCTTTTATCGGCTTAAATCAAACACAATACCAACACACACACACAAAAGAAGTGAAAGAAACTGAAATACATGATTTTTAATTTATGCAACCGAATAAAAGAAAAACATTTCAGCCAAGTTATACGGACAGTAGTGGCCAAAAGGTGTTATTTCTATTCATAGTGTGCATGCTAATGCCATAATGATGGGTTTTCTTCTAACCTCTATGGCATGATGATGATCCTTGCCCGCGGAAAGGTAACTCTAATTGATGATGTAGCAATGTTGCATTGTTGTTGTTGTTGTTACTGCCAGAGGTGTTAGCATATTTTCGTTATCAAATTGTGTTACAATAAAAAGAAAAACGGAAAAAAGAAAAACTCTAGTCTTCAGGTAACAGAATTTCATGCATTTTGATGCCAGCTGACAACAACAATAGCAACAATAGCTACACCCAGGGGCACCTTCTTATCCATCTTTCGAAAACAGTTGTTAGTTTTCCATTAAATGTGCATTTAGCGGGAGTCAGGGAGCAAAGAGAAGAAAAAGCGAATTGAAATTAGTTGAAGTGGACACGGCATGAGTTGATGAATTTATTGAATTGTTGTCTTTTGTTCTCTCTCTTTATAAGGAAACCCACTTGAAGAACTTCGGGACATATGCACAAATTTTTCATGCTACCAAAATCAAACAGCTGGTAAAGTGGCCAAAGCATTAAAATATAAAACGTTAGAGCAACCCTCTAGGGCAATTCTCACACGCAATGCCATTTGCGGAGGAAAACCGCAAAAAAGCAGCAAACATAAACTAAAAGCAATATCTGTGGCATGTCAGCTATGTTCGAATATATAGCTGTAAATTAGTAATATGCAACTGAATAGAAATGGCTATTAGAATATTTCAATGGCGTTTCTAGCTAATTTGACAGTTTTATGCCACACTGAAAAGTTTAAAACACAACACACACACACACACACGTGTCTCGGCTGGCTTTCAAAATGTCAGCTAGATAGATAGAACAACAAAATGGAACTGTGACTAGTTTATGACATTTTGGAACACGCGTCTTTTTTGTGCCCTGCGGCGCATTTGAAAATTTATGAACTCAGCGTTTTTTTCTGCTTCTTTTTTTGGGGCTACTTATGCCCCAAATATCATAAAATCATTTTAAACATGTTTCTGTTGTTGTTTTTGTTTTTTTCTTCGACTAATTTCATTTTATGCTTTTTGAGGTAAAAGTGCATAAAATGTTTATAGCTTCTGGTTGGTTTGAGTTGGTTTATCTATTTTCTTATGCTGCAATTGGCTTCGCATTCGCTGGAAGAACAAATAATCCTTTTGTTTAGACACATGTGGCATGTGGCATGTGGCATTGTGTGTTCTTTATTGATTTCGCTTTTTTTTAACGCCGTTCAGCGACACGTTTTTTTTTTAGAGGTGTAAAAAATGGGCTCATATCAAAGGCATTTTGAATTGAGCCATAACATTCTTCCAGATGGGCATTTTAATTTTTTTGACGAGTTTATATTAAATGCAAATGAAAATTGTTGAAATTTTTTCTTTTTAATTGTATTTTATGTTGGTTTTTTTTTTTGTGTGGGCAGCGCTCACGCCTGGGAAATATATTTATGACTGTATTTGTTTTTCAAGAGATGAGATGATTCTTTGTTTGTTAGACTCAAGTGGCAGATGCATGTGTGTAGATATGCCAATGAATTTGTAGTGCATTGAACTTGTTTGAAATAAGCATATCTTTTTGATTTTTTAAGTAGTTACAAAGCTTTTATACAAAAGTTAGTTCCAGTTTTTAGTTGTTAAACTTTCGTAAAGTTTTTTTTTAGCATTTAAAAACTACGTCTAGCCACATTTGTTTTGTTGGCTATCTTTCGTCTCTACGCTTTGCCTAATCCTGTGTGTGTGTGTTTGTGTGTGTGTGTGGAAGCCATATGAAACACAAACAGCTCAACGAACGCGGCTCAGCCGCATGACAAGCTGTTGATAGCAATGATGTGGTCGTTGTTGCAACATGTTGTTGTTGTTGCTGTTGTTGTTGCTGGCCAGACGTAACGCAAAGTGAAGCATATAACCCCGCATCTAAACTATTTTGTTGATTAGAAGTGCTGGCAGCCCATTTTGTTGCCCGTTGAAAGCTTTTTTCTTTCCTCCTCTTTTTTTTTTTGCATATTTGCATTACATTTTATACAGTGGCGTGGCATGTGGCAATCACAACAGCAACAACAGCAACGAATTTATATTGAGTCGAGCGTAAAAATAACAATGCAGACGGCCAGACGGCATGAAAATAAGTGAAATTGTTGTTTACTCAAAACGATGGGGCAGTCATAGCTATTCAAGTAGAGAGTAGAGCGAGGGAAGGGAGAGGAGGTGAGGGTAAACCGGTGCAATATGAGGCATAAATAACAACAATGCATGCAATGCAACAAGAGCCAACCAATGTGGCCGTCGCCAGCCATTTAATTATGCTCATCAATTTTGCAGTTTGGCTTTGCTTGCCGCCGTCTCTGTTGCAGTTGCAGTTGCATTTGCATCATAAATCTTAACAAGACTCCAGCTACTACTGCACTTTACTTATTAAAGTATACGCAACTTAAATGCACTTAAAAGCACAGCAATTAATTTAAAACCTACTTAGAAATAAAAAAATCAAATGAAATAAACACATGTTATGTACATGTTCGAACATTAATCATTGCCCTTGAAAAGGCTGCAATGCTCGAACTTATTTCGAGTGCATTTAAATGCTTAGAGCTCATTGTTGCTAATCGGTGCAGCAAGATTTAATGTTTGTTGTATATATTTAGAAGAGGAGCGTTCATCGTTAAGTTATGAGAGCAGTGTGTGGCATGCCACTTAGGGCGAGTGTCGAAGCGCGTCTACAGACGCCAAACGACTGAGCAAAATATAAACCATAAACTGAAAGCAAATTCCATTAGCTCCACTTTGGAGTCGGATTGAAAAAGAGCTCTTTGTATTTTTTCCATTCGAGTTGCGAGCAAAAAACGTTGTAGAAAAAGTGTTTATCTTTGACATAATTGTTTTAGATTTTAATCTCTGGCAATATGTTTGCAGTCAGGCGACATATGTTTGTAGTTTTTGGTTTGCTAACCATTTTTGTATGACAACTTTATTAGTTTTCTCTTTCTCCGTCTGTCTGGCAGTTCTTGTTGCCTTATCGTTTGACCCGCGTTGCGCGTCGCCTTTTATTCTTTTTGTCTTCGCTTCAAGTGAAACTCGAACTAATTGAAAATCGTTTGTCAGCGACTGTAAACATTCAGAAACATTCGAACATCTCTGTCTGCCTTTGTCTGTGTCTTGCCAATAAATATATATATGTGTATTTTTTTTGAGTCTGTGTGTTTTCTCTGATAACAGATGCAATGGCGACGACGACGACGATTGCTGTGGCAGCAGCATTTGGAAATCACGTCCTGAGGTGACGAACGATTTATGCCGTATAGGCGTGCCCATCTACCAAATAGCTTCTATTCATTTCCATGCCGAAAGATCTAAGGGATTTACGTAATAAGCTTTAGACTGGTGTGTGGTTAGTCGAGGTGCTAGAAATAAAGTTGCATTTGGTATTTGTGGTATGTGTGGATTAGAGAGCCAGAACTTAAGAGAAGTGATAAAGATTCTAACCTACTTAAAGAACTTCTCAGGAACTTCCTTTTCCAACACTCAACAATCAAACTGATCCGTTATTTTTACAAAAACAACTTGTCCAAGTATTCATGCTTCCAGTAAACTCAATTCTCGCAGCGTTAGTACAAAAAGAAGACACACCCAGCAGCAGAAGCATTGAGGCAATCCTTTTGGGAGAGGAGTCTCAAATAACACCTACGACAAAAATATTTTCATAGATCATAGAAAAATGCGAGCTCTCAACAATGAGCATAAGATAAAGTGCCGTGACCAGAGACCGGGTGTCAATTCCCGTGAAAAATGACAAGAGTAACCAACAAGAACAACAATGTTCATGATGATAAATGAGAGAGAGAGAGAGAGAGAGAGAGAGAGAGAGAAAGAGAAGCCAAAACGCAAACTGTCATTCGAGTTTGAAATTACAAACTTTTCCCTTTGTCTTGTTACTCAAAAGTCAAGCAACAGATAAGAGAGGATTTTTGTTGAGATTTGAAAGCTAGAAAATAATTCAGGTAGCACTGCTTTGTGGCTTAATTAACGCATTCGATTTGAACTAATCAGCTTTGGCATCAAGTCTATTAACGTGGGCCCTAAGCCCTAAGCCCTAAGCCAGACGTCGCCATTTGGCCGTTGATAAAGTCTAGTTAGCGCTCTTATCGCAGATCAAACATAAATACATAAATACAAACAAAGTATTTGTATGCATAAAAATGCATTTAGTCCAATCAATCATTATCTTTATGAGTTCGAAAACATATGTTTTCTCTATGCTCAAGTTTTGTTTGCTCTTTTTTTCTTGTTCTCTGTCAAAATCTCTGCTCTTCAGTTGTGCCCCTCCACCTAATGTTTTGTTGGCTTTGGGCCGAAGCTCAGTTTGATTTAGTTTTTATGCAAATCATATTTATTTGATTATATGTGATTTAGTGTTTTTGTATACTGATTACAGCCGACAGTTGAGTTTATTATGTGCCTCATATCTCTGGCACTAAATCATTTTAATTGTTGTTCGTTCGTTGTTTCTTTCAGTTTCCCCCAAAAACCTGAGCCTTCCCTTCGTACATATGTTTTTGTATTAAGTGTGAGGCTTTAGGTTTTGGGTGCGTGTTGTTTTTTTTGTACGTGGGATTTGTAAAGATTACCAATGTGTCTTGTGGGTGGAATTTGTGAGGTCTATTACCTTTTTGATATGTCAAGAACGACAAAAAGAGGGTAATCCGAATTTCGATGGAGAATTGTAAAAAAAACACATAGATACAGTTTGTGGTTTGGGAACTTGTTAAGAACTCTTTTCATAGTTGTTTGTAAGAGTAACTCATTCTATACATAAGAGGACTACACTGTTCTCTATGTCCTTAAGAAATATAATCCATCAGAACCCATTATTCTAATATCCCTTCTCTAATCCATTAGCAGCTCTACTCAAATTTCAAACCCTGGGTCATATGCCTCCCTCCCCCCCACTGTTAGCACTTACCATCTTAGCCTTTTCGTGCGTCTTGTTTTGTGTATCCTTTTTGCGTTTATTAACACTTTCCATGGCGCCAAAACGATTGTATTGAAATAGACGACCCATTTTCTGCAGCTTCTCTGTTTACAATTTCAATAAACAAAGTTATTGAGATGATTTTCTGACTTGTGTGTTGTGGTTGTTGTTGTTCTTGTTGTTGTTTTTCACCATATATCGCTTCACTCGCAGAGCAATATGCGAAAAAACACACGCCTGCTCGTTATATCGTCAAAGTTATTGCGTTCTTTCAAGTGTTTCAATAACGTAGCGTAAAACGAGCCGCGTTGAAAATCGGAAAATATTTTTTTTTTTTTTGAAATTGATAGACCGGGAAATACCGAAAGGGAGCGTACGGGTTTTTGCTAGCTAGCGATCAGCGCGACGTGCGCAGAGGGAATGATGGGCCACAACTGAATGCATTCGAATAAAAATACAACGGAAAATGAGCACGACGACTGAAAGAGAACGCGCGACAGAAGCAGAAGCAGAAGCAGAGGCAGAGGCAGAGAAGCAAAGGCACTGGCAGTGGCAGTGGGCAGAAGCAGAGCGTCAAAGCAACAGCCAGCAGCAACAGCGAGAGCTAGAGCTAGAAGAAGGGAGGCAACAACAACAGCAATAACGGCAGCAGAGATACAAATTTCATGTCAGGGCGGACGACGGCAAGGCGACGTCAATGTTAAAGCGGCTTGCTTGCCGCAGCATTTACCGCTAGCTCAATTTTGAGCATATCTTGCTATGAGGGTGTGTGTATTTGTGTGTGTTGTGCTCAAAACAGGAACAGCTAGAACTAAAGAAACACTCACACACACACACACAGAGCAACTCAAACGACGGGGCTGAAAATATTGAAGAAAAAAATATAACATTGGAAAAAGCACTCAACAAAAATAAAAAGGAAAGGGAAATGAGAAAAATTTTACTACTACTCTACACTTAAAAAAAAAAAACGACGAAGAATGAACGTAGGGAAATGAATAAACAACAGCGAACTAACAAACCTCTGTTTTGGGCAGGCGGGAACGAAATGAAATGAAATGAAATGAGAAACTCGAGGGCTGCAAAAAAAAAAAAGTCGGACTGTGATTGCTGAGCAACAACTGCCGAACTGAAGGGTAGTTGCAGGCGACGGCGGCAGTCACGTCAACAAGTCGAGTTTGGGTGGCTGGGCGGTGGGGCGGTGGGGGGGTCGATACACTGAGCACACAGTACAGTAAGTTGTCGTTCCGTCGTCGGCATTCATTCAACTTTAAATACGGCGCTGCGCGAGTTTTGGCTTCGTTTACGTTTCGCATTCATTTGACCAAAAACACAAACACACACACACACACACACACACACGACTTAGTGCTTAGCGCTCTGACTTTTCATTTTCAGTATGACTATTGACATGTCTGCTATTTGCTATCTCGCTCTTTATCGCTACATATCGCCATCTCTATCTCAATTGCTATGTGCTCCACATTTTTGCGCTTCTTCATTTGCCTGCTGCACATTTCATTTGCTCCTTTTGCCTATTTGCTTAACGTACTCTCGCTTGCTGTGCTACTTGTTGTTACCCTCGCCCCCACGCACAGCCTCCCCTCGCCACGCCACAGAGAAATGCTGCATCATCGTAGCTGTGTGTGTGTTTGTATTTTTCCAAAAGTTTTTCTTTTATTTTATATTTTTTTCCGCTTTTGTTCCCAAGCATAAAATAAACACAAAAACTTTGCAGTCTCATTCAGTAAAGCAGCAAGGATGCTTTTTGGTGCACTCTACTCCCCTCCTCTCCCCTGCCTTCCTTGCCTTTCCGCCCGTTATGCATGTGTCCGTAATTATCATTATCCTTTTGCTGCTCGTTTTGTGCTTTTCATTTCGCTGTTTATGCGGCCAACTATGCCACTTTAATTGAAGTCAATTTTTTCTACTTTGCGGCTTCTTGTGGCAAATTCAGCTATAGCTGCAGCATCGCCTCCGCCATGTTGTTGCAAGTCTTCCAAAGGGGGCGCCATTCTCATTCGAAACTATTTCATGCAACTTATTAGCACCTCCGGAAATTATGACTATTTGGTGTGGCATTCACAAAAACTTCTTCTTGTGGCTTGTTTGCGAGCTTCTGCTGCAATTTTTAATTGAGTTTGCCCAACTCAAGGCTGTATACGGTTTTGGGGAGGGGAGGGGGCAGGTAGTTGTTGCTTGGTCTCGGTGTGCTTCAGCGATACTTGCTTTTGTTGCTTAATTAGCTCAACGAAACGGTTAAGGACAGCACTTTGGAATGCCACGGAGGCGGAGGTTGTCCTGTAAACGTTACGGTTGGTTGCTGTAACAGGATGTGCTTAATTGAAACAATTTGGATTTGCTGTTGGGGTCAAAACATTGCTTAACACATTTAAGCTGCAAGTTGAAGTTAACTTCAAGATGAGATTATGTTAAAGGCTCGATCAGATAGTCGAAGACAAAACTTTAACTAAAAAGTATTAATAATTCTTTCTAGCAGCTGTGTGCAATAAAAAATAAAACACTTTAAGCTTGTAATACGCAGGTTCCATGCCATAATACCCGAAACTGCTGCAGCTTATTATTAATCCATTTACTTTGTTGCCCATCAGCTGTTGCCAAAGCAAAACGTTTTATACACCCAAAATATTATTGCACCCTCTGCAAATAATATTTTTTATGAAAGCAACGCCCTCTGCACTCTGCACTCTCCCCCAAATATATGCCACACAAAGCGATTTAATCAATGCTAAACTCGCATTTAACGAAATATGCTAGCAAATCGTAGCTTATAATTAGATTATGACATTAATAAGTCGCTATAACAAATGTTCAGATTTACCACCCTACCGAAAGAAAATATTTGGCAACAAACAGTTGCGTTTATTGTAAATTGAATTCTTGTGCAGCGTTTAATACATACTATATTGTGAAGCCATCAATTGAGGAAAAAAGCATTTTCACGACACTCAAGTGCCATTCATAAATCAAGTTGCAACCCCTTAGAACTGCTGCTGCAAACAATGCGTGTACTTGCCTCTCGTACTTACCTCATATGGCAAAAATTCAATTTCATTATATAAAAAGCTTTTGCTGCTCCTTTTACGTTGATTTGTCAACTTGTTTGCCAAACTTGTTTGCCAGACAATTGGCATAAATTTCAATTGATTTTATTTTGTGTTCGCTTTTTTTTTGGTTTACAAAACTAAAGTGCTCTTAATGTTTGTCAATTATTTGCAGTAATTTGCAATATTTCTAAACGCTTTTGCTGGGATTTTCATCCCTAAATTGTTTTTAATGGCCATTTGCACTTACGCCACACGACTCTTGAATGCAGCATCAGTTTTAGTTCCCATTTGTTTAGTTTCTCTCTCTCTCTCTCTCTCTCTCTCTCGCTCGTTCTCTAATGGCTTCATCATCAATGTGCTTGGCAATAAATGGCCTACAAGCACTCTTAGCATGTTGTGGCTCATTTTGTTTATGGCCTCAAATAAAATGTTATTTATTTGGGCGCTTTTCAAAATCGAATCGAACTAAACAAATACATTGCTCGGATCAGCTCTAAGCTTGTAACTCGAGCTGTTTGTGCAGAGACATTGAACTGGAAATTAATTTTCTCATAGTTTGAAAATCATAAACTTCACGCTTGGGGGTGCGTCAAGTGTTAAAAATGTAGTTAAGTCACTTCTTCTTCTCACAACAACACTAACAACAACAAAAACAAAAGTTTGTTTAATGAAATCGCATAAAACTAACCACAGGCAGCATTCAACAAAAACATAGCTCACAGACCAATAAAAATCAAAAAAGAAATAGACAAGAAACTAAACTTTATTCAAGTTCTCTTTCATTGATAAAATAACCCGCGGTGTTTTCATTGTGTGCCCAAAAAATGTTCCTCTTTTATCTCAAGTGACGCTCAGCAATTATGTTTATAAATGATTTGTTAGGGTGGTCTTTGGTTCTTTGTTGTTCGTACTGGTCTAATCCTTCATTTCATATGCATTCCAATGGCCATAAATAGTTGTAGAATTATGTGTGAAATCATTAAAAAGGTTTGTACTTAAATTTTTGTGTCAATGCCAGTTTGAGTTGGAAATCTTTTGTGCAGCCGGCAGCGACATTTGGTTTTTCATTTTTTGGTATTTTCGTTTTAGCTGGATGTCTGGCGGCAAGTTCAACAAAGATTTTTAATTGCTTTAACGTTTATGTTTTTCAATGTTTTTGGTTAAGCACCGCCCTGAATCATAAATCATTTTGTTTATACAAACTGCGAGTTATGGCCCAATGGGCGTGCATATTTTAAAATAATTTTCATCGTTTTAATGTGATTTATTTCAGTTTTTCCATCACATATAGTTCACTGTACTCGTATCGTATGTGGCATTAACTTGTCGACTTGACTTGCCATCAAGTTGAAGACTTTCTTTTTCTTCTACTATCTATAAGTCATTTATCAACAGGCAGGCGACAGCAACCTCTATAACCAGACTTTAGTTAAACATAAAATCATTTTTTCTTTCGACATTTTCCCATCAACTTGTTGTTTTTGTTGTGTTTTTTTCTGGGGGTTGCCTCATTTCTGGAGCCACAAAGCTGCATTTGAATTTCTCACACGTTGCGTTGCGTTACATATCAAATATTTAAGTTGTGTTTTTTTTCTCTGTTTCTGTGTGATAACGCCCACATTAACAAGAACTTTCGATTCGAACTGAATGCAGTAACAATAAAAACGATTTTCCAGCAGCACTAACAATTATATGAGGCATAAATTACGCACAATTCCACGACTTGAATAACTAATTTCCTGTACGGCAATTACTTCGACTACTTCAAACAACAAACCGGGAAACTAAGTGTGTAACTACAAACATCTATGGAAATTAGATGGGCACGAAGTTCTGTATTTAATTCGAGGCAAATGCTGAATGCACTGCAAATGAGTTTCGGTTTTTTTTTTGGGTTTGGTATTGCCATGCATGATACATTTAATTGGTGGAAAAACGAATATACAAAAAAAAAAACCACCATAAAAAAATCGTGACAAAATGCGACTGCGATACGAAGACACGAACCACAATGCGAGAAGTGTTTGATAAGGTGATCGTTTCCAGGGATCATTTGATGTGGATGGGGCAGGGATTCGTTGTTGGTATTTTATTTACGTTGGTACTTCAAAAAAGACAAATAAATCGTAATTGGCGTGCAAGGGGCATGTTTTTTTTTTTTTTTTGAGTAGCGAGCGCCTCATGGTGTTGAATTTTTATATTTTCATGCTCATTAAATGGAAAACCCCGAAACGTGTAGCGTGAAAAACGCCATAGTCTGAGGGAAAATCAAACGCGTTAACGTTTTGCGGTTGACCTTTGTTTTCCCTATGTATATGTGTGTGTGGAATACATTGACGGAAGTGCGTTTGGGTTATCGCAATTGGTAAAATCTATAGATAGCGCCGACAAGATAACGTCTCAAAAGGTGCTACTGCTGCCTTTTGTATGCGTTTAGATTCGTTTTGATAGAGCAGCTGCAAATAAATACAAATTCTGCAATGAAGGGGTGTTTTTTTTCTTTGTTTTTTGCGATAAGCGTGAAAAGATCTTGAGTGTATGATAAATGTAAATGTGTCGAGAGGCAAGTAAAAGTGAATTTATTATACAAAAATGTCAAACAAGCTGCGGGCTAGCCATTGTCTCTTTAACTAACCTAACAAACTATCAAAATAGCTGACTTTTTTGCTCACATCTCCACGTTTTTGTGCCTCCTTGGAGCTCATTAGCTGCGAGTATCTACAAAATGGCTGTTCATTTGTGTGTGCCACACATCCTTGGTGCTCGGTTGACCCATTTGCTGCTGCTCAAGATTAATGAACTACAAAAGAAGCACACAAATCATATGTAATAGCTCTGCTATCTGGAACAAATGTGTGACAATTTCTCAAAAAGGATGCTTGGCAACGCCCCAACCAAAAAAAAAACCTGCTGTTAGGTGTCATGACCAAGTGCGAAGAATGTCACACACACTAAAACAGGGAAAAGTAAAAAAAAAAAACATGCGAGCTCCATAAAGTCGCAGCCCAGTTTCCTTAAATGTGCAGCTTGAGACTCGGCGCCGTGAAGCAGCGTGTCTGCTACGTGTGTGTCTGCCACAGACTAGATATATAATCACAATAAAGACATGTGCATTCAAAAACGAAAGCAAGAGAGAGAGAGGTAAAGGCTGCGCGTTATCCCTTCACAGGACGTCTTGGTATTAATGGCAGGACGCGACCAGCTGCCTGGCTGCATTTAAATATTGTTTGGGTAATATGATACTTTTTTGTTTTTTTGTTGTAGCCTAGACACAAACAAGCATTACAGTTTGGCGTAGAGGAAGTAATTTTCGATATGGGCGCCGGTTGCCTTAACGGACCCATCCTTATTTGTTTGGAATTAATGCAATTTAGACATAAAAACGCTGTCGAACAAGCAAATAGAGTGCGAGTTCCGTGTCCGTGTCGTCTGCGTCTGTGTGTCCTGTGTCCTGTGTGCTTGATGTTGATGTTACCCATAAGGGTAATCAGCGGAAATTGAGTTATCCCAAACCAGATTATAACATATGCCCAGTTTGTAGTTGAACTGACTCTTAAGTAACACAAGCTTACACTGTTTGAGTTGAACATGCAAACAATTTTTTTTTCCTTAAATCCCCACGCCTCACGTTGAGCCCATGATCTAATATCCTGCCGACTGTCACATGCAATATGGTATGCTTAAGTATGCAGCAAAGCCAGCTACTCCCGCATCTCGAAATCGCATTGGCAAGGCAACAGCAAACGAAACATTAACTGATGGATGAAGATGCGAAGCAAAACAAAGGCGCGAAAGAGCACGACTGCAAATCCGCTTAATGCGATTTTCAAGTGGAAAGCAAAGCCATACCTTTCACCAGGTACATTGCAAGATTACCTTTACTAAATATTTCAAGGCTGCGCCGGGGGAAAAAAAATATCTATAGCAAAACAATGCCAAAAACTGGCACAAAGAATATCAGACAGAGCGACGAACCAAAAAAACTGTGATGGGAAAACAAAGCCAAGTGCCTGACTGTCTGGACGGCAAATAGGGAAAGCATTGTGAGCGTTGAAGTGTCCTGCATAGAAAGACAAGGACTCCGACCAAGAGCCAGACCTAGACATGGATACGCTTCAGCGACAAATGAGTTCTTCTTTTCTTTTTATTTCTTTTTTGGCAAGGAATACAAGAGAGAAAAGGAAACGAGAAAAATTTATAGTGCAGCTAGGGCAGTTAATGACGTTGCAATTGAAAAACAAACGAAGAAATAATGAGTTTTTGCAGCGTAGCCAAAGAGCGCGCCATGTCGTCTATCAACCGCAACATGCCACATGCAACATGCAGCAGGACGAATCAAAGTCAGGCCAAAGTCAATTACAATGTGGCAGCTGCAGAAGCCCTTAGCTGTTTACTACCTGTATACACATACCAATATCCCCTTGGCACAATGGCACAATTTAAATGCTGCTGTCAGCAGGCAGTCCTTTTATATTTCTCTCTCTCTCTCTCTTTCTTTCGGTCTGTATACAATAGGTCTTAGCAAATTAAAAGAAAATACAAATGCCATTTCATAAACTAAAATCGATGTCTAATGAACTCCCCCATTCAGCGAGTCAGTCACACAGTCATAATTTTTATATATATATATTTTTCTTTTTGAGATGAGTTGGAGAACAGAACAAAACTTTTAGCCCAACCAAGTCGACAGCTGTCATAAGCAGTTGAGCGACAGAGTTGTCAGCTAGAGTGTGGTGTATCTTTCAGATACAAAGCAGACCAATTAAGCCCACAGTAGATGTGTGTGTGTGTGTTGCCCGTTTATCGCTTGACTGGCCCGACTGACTGAAGAAAAGTATTTTTGGTATTTGTGTTTATTTTGGTAATTCAACGCATCAATTTAACCCTTTTCCGCCGTTGATGTCTTTTAAATGTGAGCGCTGCTTATGTAAATATTTTTGTTTGCCCTCGCTCAGTCAGTCAATCGTTCACTCACTCACTCATTCACTTACCCACTCACTCAGTTAGTCAGTCATTGAGTCAGCCCTTTTGCTGGTAACTGTATCTTGCCTGACTCTTTTACTATTTGCATAAGGCTGCAAGCCCGCATCGAAAGCAGCAGCAGCTCTGGCAACCCTTGGCAATAGGCACTTTTAGCATTTTGTTTGTTTAGCTTCGGCGCCAGTCTCAATTACTTTATTGACATCGCAATGTATCTTTGCCATAATTGTCATTGCATTGCGAATTCCATTTCAATTTGAAATCTCAACTGCATAGATATCTTGATTGATGGCTGGCTAACTGGCTTGCTGCCTGCCTGCCCGCCTGGCAGTTCAATTGTCAACGGTACGTAATCAAATTGGCTTATGTAAACAATGTTGCAGTTGTTTTAAAAAGATTTTTGCCAATTGTATAGTCGGCAAGTTGAAATGTCAAGAGGCATATGATTTACGATAGACGCAATGCAAGACAATTGAAATGTTTGAGTAAAAGATTGATACTATCCTGGGAACCAGAGCAGAACTCTACCCAGACACTCATTAGTTAGTCAATGCATTTAAAGCTTGGGCTTAGGTTTAGTTAGTTTCTCAATTGTTAGATCGAATCGCATCGAAATACAAATACTGTAAGAAAGCAAACATAAATCAAGGAAAATGCACAGCCTTGGCAGTGTATATAAATTATGATTAGGACTATTATCGAAACATCAGGAAAGCTACAAGCCAAGCAAAGCGACATGAAAAATTGTCATTAGGCAGCAGCCAGAAAAAAAGTCAACGGCATGCCAAAAAGCCAAAAGTTAGCTGTGGCTTTTCATTTGTGGTAGGAAAAGCCAAAAGAAAAATAACGACAAACATGTATGTGGGCTTTTGTGGTTTTTTTTTCTTTTGTTGGCGTGGGTGCCAAAGGCAAGCACATAAATCATATCCTTGTGTGCCGACTACGCACTTGGCATAAGGACAAATGTTGATGATGACAAAGCGCCTTTAAAGGCACATTTACACAGATCCTGTACGCTCTTTGCTGTGCTTGCTGCGCTGCTCTTTAGTGGCACCTACTTCAAAGGGCGTCAATTGCCATAAATCAAACGCGACATTTTGCTTATTATTTGGCGATTTTGCTGCCTGAATTGCGATAAAGTTTCAAATTGTTTGTGTGAGAGCGCAAAACAAACAAACGAAAAAAAAACTTTTGGCAATGCCAATTGATTGGAAAATCCGCAATAATAATGAATTATCGAAATATGCCGATAGAAAAGTTTGGAAATTGCTTAGCTTAAAGCTATTTGTTGTTATTTTCATCTTTTGCCCATAATAATTATATATTTATTTTGTTCATTAACTCAATGTATGTGTCCTTGTTGTAGAGAATGTTATTGTGTGGCCTTCAAAGGAACCGCGCTTTCTTGTACTTGGAAAAGCGACCAATTAGGAATGCTATTAGCAACCAAACGCCCTCCAATTTAGAAACGTCCGCACCTCCTGGCAGGTAACAGATAACAGAGGATTTTCTTTTTAGTCGATTTTTCCTCCTCAGTTGAATGAGCGAAAAACGCGCGTTGCTTTTGACCCTAAGAGTTTCTTGTTTCTATAACCTGTTAATGGGGATAGAACATGCCGGTATCCTCTACGACAGAGTAAATGGTGTTAGAGTATCTTGCAGTCGTTTGCGTTTAACTACCATTTGGTCCTTTCTTTTGGTTTAGTATTCGCTTCAATTACGTTTTTCATAATTTCCCACGTCGTAAAATTTATTGGTTTTGATGGCTGGCAGTTTAGCAGGTTGGCCAGGCGACCTCAGCATCATCGATGACTTCCGCTCCATTGGCTCAGCTGCTGAGTCCTGACTGTGGGCGTTGCTGCCTTAAGGCGATGTCCTGCTGTGCTTTGGCTGTGGTCCACGTCTTTGGCTCTGTGTGTTTCATTAATTGAATGGCATTTAGCTTAAATTATTAAATTGATTTTTATTCATTTTTAATGCTTGCGACAGGCCGCTGACAGTTTTGCTTCTTCTTCTTTCTATACACGAAACTTTAATGGCTTTCCATTTAAAGCCTAAGTTTTAAGCTGAATTCTCCAGAGAACGCCTCCACAAAGCTGTCAGTCCTTTGCCAGCTGCTACTAAGCTTCTCCATTAGCCAACTGACGTTTTGGTAGCTTGGGATATTCTAAAGTTGTTTTGCCCAAAACAACCACACACAGACACATATGCCACTCAAATGAGTCATCAATCAGGTCTATTAGCTAACCACCGAAAAAAAAAACAACGCAAAACACAAAAAAAAAAAGAACTTGACATTCAACTTTGGTGCTTTACGTTGCATGCAACCCTTAAGCGCTTGCTCGCGTTCCATTCTGCATTATTGTGCAATTTTGCGCTTCGCCACACACAAAGACATAAAATTAAATTGTATCTAAGGACACGCAGCAATAACAATTCGACGCTTCTCATTGTTAGTTGCGTCCTTTTCGCATGACAGGACAACATTTTCAGTTTGACTCAACTGCAAACTGCAAATTAAACTTAACATAAGCATAATTTCTCAGCACTTAAAATCGAAATGGAATTATGTTTATGAAAAACGCCAGCGGCGACTTTCACACCATAAACTGTGAGCCCACAAAAGGAAAAACTTTTTATTTTTTTTGAAAGCCCAAACAACCCTCGAGCAACACTGCGCCCGCGCCGCCGGTACGGGGCAGACGCGTGCCAAAATGAAAACGTCATGTTTTCGAATGAAATTTTTGAATTATGATGTTTGCTGTTGTCGCTGTGACGCTAGCCGTGACGTCATTGAGCCAACATCATCTGTGCCCATCCTAGCTGGGGCATTAAATTAATTCAAAACGCTGCCAGGACACGCGCGTTGTCGCAACCTTTTGTCTGATTGCCAAAATATGAGCATAGAAACGAAGAAATTGATCAAAGCCCCGATAGCAGTGGCACACAAAAAGAATTTGTGTAAAGGTAACAAAACGGTAGTCGGGGTATGCCTTATGCTGACGACATGTTGCCAAAGTCCTTTGGGATCCTTGCGGCTTAGCAGGGCCCACAACAGCAGATACTTATGTACTTTCCACTGTTGCATGAATTTTCACTTGCTTTCAATGGTGTATTTTGTTGTTATTATTGTCAATACCCTGGATGTTAGCCCGGAAAGGAAGGGTATATAAGAGTAAGCAATGTTTTTCTATTAGTTTGTACAACATTTCCTATTGCATTCCTGTTCGACTTATTCATTTTGAGGTATCTTAATAGGAAATCATCGATTTGAATGTTGCTACTTAGTATTTTTAAATAATATTTGCTTTTCATGCCGCATTAATGGCAGACGAATAAGCGTGTCGTGCCCCTTCGGCCAGTCAGAGAGACATTATCTCCACCCCCTTCCCCCTCCTCTCATCATGCGTGCAGTTGTCGTTTACAAATTGGTTTTCGTGTTCAACTCACATCTATTCTATTTTGCCTTGCTGCATAATCACGGACCATGCCACCACGGTGAGCGGGTGTTTTCAAAGCACTCGACGTGATCTCAGTGCGGTCTATTTTTATATATAATTGTACACACTGTGTGTGTAGCAGTATGTCCAAAGTTTGTCCGTTTGCTTGTTTACTTATTGCTGATAAGGCACGTGGCCTCATTTATCAAACGCGTCTCGCGACTCGTTGCAACAAGCGGCATGCAACTAAGTATAGATTCCCGCATGCCAAATTGCTGCCAAGTACTACTACTACTACCTACAGTTGGGCAAAGGGGTTGCTTTCAGTACCATTCTCTCGTTGGGGGTGTCCTGCACTTGGGTCGTAAATTGTATAGTTTCCACGTAAGTTTTCCCTTCGACCTCTGTTACTGTTGTTATTCGATGCGTAATTACAGTTATTATAATTTGTGTTGAGTGCCGAACTGCAATTTGGCGTCCTCTCTCTCTCTCTCTCTCCCTATGTATATAATAAAATATGTATATATATATATAGTTTCCCTTTCTCGACATGCGTTTGACGTGTGTCTGCTTGTTTTTCAGTTGACTGATTGGCAACCAGGTTGTTATGGCTGCAAATCTTATTATGAATATGATACCATTGTATCCGGCTACTACCTTGATGTATATCTCACGCTGCACGGTTTCATCAAAGATTATGTCATTGCCTAGGTAATGCCAATTTACTCAAGCTTATTTCGCTCCAATTGCTGCAAGCTGATCAGCTTTGACGAACCCAAACTCCCCCAATTGCACGACTTGTCAGCCACTTGAACTGCACGTAATTAATCATCATCAGCATTTAGAATCCAAAACGCCCACAACGTAGAGCTCCAACAACAATAATAAGAACTTCAATTGTTGCGCAAAGCACAGCAACTATGTGTTTTGGGTGGGGGACAAAGAAATTGTGTTAAGCGTACTTGAATGTGATGCTTAAATAAATTCACAATTTGTCTCGAGTGCCTTTTTTGTTTGTCATTTTCATGCCAGTGGCAGATAGACAGACAAACAGACAATTGAACATTTCAAGACGTTGAACGCAGTGGAGAGATCAGCAGATATATGAATGACACTATGTTAAGATAGTAGCTGCTTTCGCGCATATTGTAGGCTCAAGTGTGTGGTCCGCAAGTCATTGGGAGGTCGTTCGGCCATAAGATTAATTAAACTTTAAATCATGTTGCTGTGAAATATTCATTCACACAGTAACACTCACTTAAAAAACGAAAAAAATTGTTGAAATTTATCGATAACGAATCCAAAATGTGTTTGTGCGAAGCATGTGCAGCGTTGGACAACTGCTGTTGTTCACTTAAAATTAAATCAATTATATTTTCAGTATATACACTTATACACGGAATTGTTTATACGGCAACGTTTTCATGCTACATCGAAGATGCGAGGGAGGCGGCACCATGGATAGTCACAGACGATGTGGTAATTCTTGCCTTAATTTTACTCGGCTTGCATATTTTAGCCGGCATACTGCTGCTTATAGGCACTTTCACAGTAAGTGTTCACATTGTATTTGTATGTATCTAAATAATTTTTTTTTTTTTATGTATTTTAACCTAGCGGATACGCCTGATATTACTAGTTGGTGGCATTACATCCTGTGTTTGGCCAGCAATTACACATGTGTTCATCTATCCAGTAGGTTAGTGAAAACTCTAATCATTAATAGCTGTAGCATTATTGATTTACTCGAATTACTGATTCGACTACGCGCAGATCTTTAATGTACATTTTTGTTTTCTTTCTTATAGTTTTGCAAGTTTTCTTTATGATATGGAACTGCAGATATTGCGCCCAAATTAATGGAGATATTACATAAAATAATATACTTGTCTTTGCATGAATCAACTATTGTTTTTTTTTTTTTCGCTCCAAAGTTCTCAACACTCACGATTTAAATCCCGACTATGCATAATGCACTTTACATCATCCTACTCAATATGAACGCTGTTTGATAATTTGCATTATTTGCAACTGCGACTGACTGACCGAGTGTCTGTCAGCACTTTAATGCCAGTCCAGTTCAGACCATGAGTTTACATTTACATTCAACAATCTTTCTTCGTGCATATGTGCATTTTGCATAATACCAACCCTCATGCAGCATGCCTGACTTGCTTAAAACTGTTCCAACTGGCTAGCAGCGCTAATCCTCTGCGCCTGTCATAAACATTGACATTGATGTTGATGTTGATGTTTACTACAGCTACAGCTACTGCTACTGGCACTGCGACTGCTTGTTGTTGCTGTTGCTGTTGCTATTGTTTGGCATTGACAAGTGGGCGTGCCGGCCGACTACCCGACTAACCCCGTTGCCTGCGCTATCCCTGACTCTCGTTACGCTCCACAAAATCATACTCATTCCGGCGTATGCCCTTTAACGAGTGTATTCGTCATTCGAGCAGACAGTTGACATTCATTTGAAACGTTTGTGCGCTTCATGAACCCGCTATTCCGTTTCCCATTCCCTGCCCCTGCCTCTGCCCCTGCCCCCTGACATAACAAAAATAAAATAACCCACACCAGTTACTATTCTGAGCCCACACGGTGCGAGCTGGATCTGTATGTGGCATTCTCTCTTTGGCTCGATGTCCACTGGGTCGTAACCACAGAGCGGCAACTGCGGCGCATGTCAATCATTAAACTGTCATTTTCAGTCGATTTAACTAGCATTAAAAATCGTACACAATTGCCAGGATTTATGCGATGTGCGCAAACTGTCATAAATTTGCCCGAGTGCTCCCAGTTGTGCTTTGGCGGATGCTTCTCTTGCCACCGCCACCGCCACACCCATCCATCCCTTGCTGTGTTCCTGCTGCCGCTTAAGCTGCCTTCATTTTTTATCGGCTGCAAACTAATTTTTATTAATTTGCTTCGCTTCGCATTCGGCTCTAAGCCAGCGACTAAGCGCACTAATTTATTTTAATACCTAAAGAAAAGTGCGAGAAATCTCTAAAATTACAAATGACCTTTGCAGAAAATACGTAAATGTTGGATTGTAGCAAAAGCCGCAGCTTAGATGCTCTTTAGGTTGGGTACTGCCAGAGTAAATAATTAAGTCGAAATAATTATAATTAATAACTGCAATAATCAAAATGATTACAAAACCTGTACAAAAATATTAAATGTCTCGTCCGTGCATGGTCCATGACGAAAAATATGCCATCCATTTGGCTGACAATCTTTAATTTTCATCTTTGGCAATCTCAGCTTTTCGTTTTTCTTGTTTGGGCCTTTTTTTTTTTGTTCAACACGCACTCAAAGTGATTGCAGCGCCTGGCGAAAATATTGCTGACAGCCCAAAAATGATGTTGGGTTTCGCGATTCCTTGTGGAGCTCTAAGGCTATCGTGCATCCTGTCCTGCGCCTATTTCCGCTCCTCGTGTAGCGCGTGTGCTTTATTATTTGCCTAGCAGGCAACAATTTTTCCTTCATTGCCCCGTCGACAAAAAAAAAAAAAAAAATTATGGAAATTTATTAATCACATAAATATAAAGCGTAATGTCCTGGCTAGGCCGCGGGTCGTTAGTCCTCCCGCACTGGCGCTAATGTGTCCCATGTTGAAATTGTCCTCGACGTTCAGTATGCATAAAAATTGCGTTAGGGGCCAAAAGTTTTCCATTTCTTTATTTTTTTACTGTTGTTGTTTTTGCCGTTGCAAGGCGAAAAGAAAAGCGGCGGAGCAGGAGTTGCCCTAAATAAACTTTGCGGTCCTTTTGATTTAACAAGCACAAGGAAACAATTTTTAAACACTGTTGACGCGCAGACAAATATTTTGTTCAAATTGTTTGCAAGTGATTTTTTTCTTTTCTTTTTGTCGTGTTTCCTGTGTTTTTGCTGTGGAGAGCGTAGACAAATTCATTTACAGGTGTCGAGTGTGGGACAAAGTAAATTGTTACAAGTTTCTGTTATCTTATTATTGTTTGGTGGCTAAAAGCTGAGGTTTGTTGATATTGGAATAATGAAAAGTTGCTTTTTGTTTAGTTACTAAAATACATTTGTATACTTATTTGTATTCAAAAGATAAATCTATTGAAATATTTGTAAGCATAATCGTATCAATTTAAAGCAACTTCTTATCTTTCTTCACACATTCATTCACAATTTCTATAACCACTCGATGCGTTCGTTGTATTTGAGACAATTTACATTACTGCCATCTCAAGCATGAAAAATGCTCGCTTCGAATAACAAGCGCTAAAATCGCCGCATTCGCTTTAAAATCCCCAAACAAAGTGCCAACATGTGTTGCACTTAACCAGCAAAAGGGGGCGCTATGTGGTCTCCACTGCTATGTTGCACGCGCGCTTGCTAAGCCTTTCAGCAAATGGGAAAATACCAAAAAAAAAACCAAAAAAAAAAAAAATATTGGCAAGCACGTGCATAGGGAGCAGAAAATAGCTGTCTATGTGTGTGTGTGTGTGTGTGTGCTGACATTTAAAGTAGCTGCCAGGCAAGTTTGAAGTGACAAAACTAAAGATAAGACTCAATCACGTGTAGCTGCCACTGACAATCACTGACACACACACACACACACACACACACACAGAAGAAAAAGAACAAAAAATAAAAACAGGAATTCACAGCAAAATAGAAAATCAATTTCCACGTTTTTCACACTAGAAAGGGCAGGGGAAGGGGCGGGGAGGGGAGAGCGATAGAGCTAGGGGATCAGAGGGCGATAGACATGCAAGCAGTTGCTTTGAATTTTATATGACGACGACGGCAAGGCAGGCGAGGAGAGGAACTTGGGCAGGGGTAGACACATTGAATGAAGAGTGACATGGCAGACAAGGTAGACGTACAGAAGGACGGCCAACATGGGCACAAAGAAGGTGTCACTAACAGGATAAATGTGCAAAACAGCGACAGGAAAAAGAGCTGCCAGGCAGCTCCAGCAGCAACAACTGGAGTGGGTTGGGGTGTACTTTGAGCGGTGGCATTAGCAAAAAGCTCTCTGCGGCGCCACACAAGACTCAGACTGAGTAAGTGAAGGGAGCTGAGGGATTTTTTAGCTTGTTTATCGTGTCACAGGATTGGCAGCATAAAGCAGCCTTGTCATTTCTACAGCAAAAATAAATAAAACGCACAAGCAACAACGGCAGCAGCACCAGTGGCAGTAACTATTGCTACAGCAACTGTTGCAACGTAGATGTTATCAAAAGATAATAATAACAAAAACAACAACAAAAGCATCAGCTACAGCTACATGAAAGTAACAGTCGTCAAGACAACTTCCTTCTCCACTTAACGACTATATTTGCTCAACTTGTGCATAGGTAAACGCAGCAGCAGCAACAGCAGCCGCTTGCCACAAACCAAACAGATAAACAAACCCCGATACACACACACACACACACTGACAGACAAACGAAAATAACAAACTTAATGCAACCACAAAAAGATCTTACAGTTTTCTACCCGATAAGCGCGGAGACAGCTCTCTTAAGAGGATGGAGAAGCTTCAAGACGTTAGTTGTTGCTGCTGTTGGCAAACATCATGTGTAATCCATGTTTGCAAGACTGCGCGTGTGTGTGTGTGTGTGTGTGTGTGTGTATGCAGGTGTAACTGTGTCTATGTTGTCACTGCAAAAACAATGCTTTACTTAACTGACAACAACAGAAGCATCAACATGCATAAAATACATTTTCATTCGCATTTTGTTTGTTTTAAGCTGCGGGTTTTACACAAAAGTCAACATAGCGCATGCACCTTAAGTACGTATGAGTGTGTCTGTGTGTGTGTGTGTGTGTAAGCCGGATATGACCACGGATATCGAAAGTTTTCCTGTTATTCCCCACTCTCTACTGCTACTCTACGTAAAAGTCGTAAAAGTGATATTGTTCTTAAAACGACAGCAGCTGAAAATTAAGTTCTTGACTTTTATGTGCACCACAGTTTGAAATTATTTTTATGAGCTTCGCACTGGAATTGAATTGGTTTGCCGTAAAGGACACTGCAAATGGCTTGAGTTCTTGTTTCTTTGTGTGCTGGTTTTTGGCCAGAAGTGTGGCAGGTAATACGAGAACATAACAAGTTGGCAACAATTTAAAAGTTACTTCGGTTTTACTAACAATGTTTTGTGTAAAAGGTTTATATGCTACAAAGGGGCTATTAGAGTAGAGTAAACCCAGCTAAATCAAACTGTAAGAGCTTAGTTCTTAGACATTTCCATTTCAGCTTATGGCCTTTTGCTCGAGAAGCCAACAAATCTATCAACAGCTTTTTTGTCTTCTAATTGGCTTTGCATCCGCTTACAGTTTGCACCACATAATATTCTATCTCGTTTTGTAATCAGCCCAGTGTCAAGCAAACAAAACACATTCAACGCATTCGTAATGAGTTTTGACTCTTGGCATCGAGCAGAGTTTGTAATCGTATTGAGCGAATGTCACACTTCAATTACTGTCAGCGTCTGTATTTTGTTATTAATTTTAAACCATTTGTTGCTTGACTCTAAACAGAACTGTTTGTCACAGAGAGGGGACAGCTGCCAGACACATGCGAACGTGTGCAAGTAATTCCCCTTTCTCTCTGTGTCATCACACGTTTTGCATTAGAACTGCTTGCTGCTAGAAGCGCAGTGGGAGTGGGATGGGGGGGGGAGTGGTTTTTAAGATATTGAAATTGGTAAAAGTCAGCATGTGGCTTGCGTCAGTGTGTCTGGCATAAAGTTAGTGCCGGTCTCCTTGCGTCTTTAAGAAGTCAAGCTGCGCGCCTGCGCATATCAGCCAACTAATTCAGATGCGAGTTATGTGACACATATGGATATAGAATGGCAGGCGGTACCTGGTAAGCTGGCAAGCTGGCAAACAGCAGGCGGGCCTAACACTTGCAAACGCCCTCCGCCGACACTCGACAATAAAGCGAGAGAATTCTCTTGTTTTTTCGTGACGGTCGCGTGAATTCTGGGTAATTACAGTTTTGTTGCTTCGGTTATTGCTTGCAGCAGCAGCAGTTGCCTTGTGTTTTATGCATGAAATGTATGTCGAACATACATACATTTATTTGTGATAAAGTGAAGTGGCAGCCCGCAGCGCAGTGTTTGTATTGCTTTTGAATTGAAACTCGATTGCAAAACAATGCGCACACACAAAGGTTGAACAAAAACCAACACTTGAGTGTTTGCCTTTGTGTTCTAGTTGCCTTCCACGAAGCAATAACTAAATGTGTGCGTCTCCCAACGGGTTTCCACCTTGCGCACTCAGACACTGCGTCTGGGTTTCTATTATTTCCTTCTTCTTTACTGTATTTTTCCTTTATTTTGGCCAGTCCTGCTTCCCACCAACAGCTGCCTCGGCTGACTTGCTTCAGTTAATCAAAAATGCCTCCGCTTCCAAAGTTACATCATGCGGGCATTTGTCTATAATACCCCGTACATAACACACTGCACAGAATGCAATTAAAAGAATAAAAACTTGGCGGGCAATGTTTTTTTCTTTTTTGTTCTTTCAAATTTGCTATGCATTCTGCATCTGATGTCGTTATGCTTCAGTAGAATAACCACAAAAACAACAACAACAAAAACAATAAATGAAACGTTGGGAAAATGCATGCCAAACAACGGCTCAATTAAGTTGATGTGCGCGGCTGCCAAAGCGAAAAACTTAATTTAATGCTTAATTGCGGCATAAACACTCCGACTATGGGTAGAGGGGAAGAGAGGGGGTGTTTATGGGGGGGGTGGGATGCCCCTATGTTGATGATTTGCAATTTAGATGTACGTTTGATCCTTCAAGCATATGCCAGCCAATTGATAAGCAATTTTCCAATTCGCCAACAATTTCCATTTTAATAGAAAAATACATCTACACAAAAGAAGAAAACTCAGCAACCAACAACAAGATAAAAAAATGATAGAATAAATATGTTCGCCCCATAAAAATGTGGGCGTAACTCCCACCCACTGCCGCTTTCCCTGATAAGACCCAGTATTCAATATAAAAATTCAAATCATTCAATTATCTGCGGCTCAGCAGCGTTGGTAGGCGCAGGGGTAGGTAGTAGGTTGTGGGAGGGAAGTTGCGTGCGAAAAGGCAAAAAGTTGAATCAATTTGGCAATTGAATTTTACAACACATCTCCAAGTAGATCGGGATGGTTAGAAAAAAGAAAAAAGGTGCCACAAAATATGCGACTTAAATAAGTAAAATAAACAGCGTTTATCCGAAACAAATCAAATTTCCGGCTGCAGCTGGAAAATGTTTTCGTTTGATGCGAAACTTGAAGAGCAAAAAGTTGTTAAGGGATTACTGAAAGGAAGGATAAGTGTTTGGTAAGTTAGATGCAGTTAAAAGCTTTATTATTAAATATATATATATATATAGAAGCGTCTTGTATTTTAAATCTCTCTACCAATCTAAAATGTTTTCAATAAAGCAAGCTTCTCTAAACATTTTACACATTTCCCATCAACCAAATTACTCAGCGAAAAGCTTTTCTAAAATTGAATGTCAACATCAGCAGCAGCAGCCAGTTCTGTCACGAAAAACAGTCATTTTATTTCAAATCTATTTTCAAAAACATTTTTCGTCAATTTCGCAAGCGAAAAATCATTTCAATTTACAACCATTAAATCACAGCGCACAACCTACTACAAAATAGCAGCAAAAACAAAAAAATACATTGAAATTTTCGCTGTTAAACAATGCGCTAAATAAACAATAAAGTGTATTCCAAATAAAATACAACGAAAGTAACGAAAAATTGCGCACGCGACGCGGCAAAAATGCTTTTTATTAGCATTTCGCATGTGTGCGTGTGGGTGTGGGTGTGCGAGCTCACGTAACGTTAACGTATCCATGAGATACGATATCAATTTGGTAGCTGCGCATTGAGTTACACTCTGTTACACTCATGCTCAGAGATATGACAGACAGGTAAACGGGCTACCTGACATCTATTGTGTGTTGTGTGGGCGTAATGATCTCAACTCTGCAGGCAACGATGCCGTCGTGCGCCTCTGTGGCAAGTATCTTTTGTTGTTGTCATTGCTGTCATTTTTGCGCATCGTTGACTTGGTTTTGATTTCAGTTAGCAGCCGGCTGGCCTTTAAGATGCCGACACACCAGAGAACATCTTGTGGCTAGTTCTGTATATCTTTTGCACAAAACCACAAAAGCAGCAACAGTTTTGTCGGCATTCCTGTGGGTGTGATGAGGGTGTGGCTGCTGTTGCAGTTGCAATTACTGCTGCGTAACTGTTTGTTTAAGTATGTCTATCTGCATTGGCCCATGGTCATGCCATGACCAGCTTAATACGCTTGCATAAACAATGCGCAATGTATCTGTATCTCTTGCTTTTGCTCCTGCTCCTGTTTCTATCTGTATCTGCTACTAAGCGGATTTGCTTTAATGCCATTCAGTTTGCCAACTCAGCCCAAAACTTACAGATGCTCAGCGGAAAAGTATGCAACATAATTAGATAAACGCTTGTGTCCGATAAGAGTAGATGTTCAAACGTTGCCATGAGCGTTTTTTTTTTTTATTTTGTAAACATCACAAATACAATTTCATTAAACTTAAAGCAATTTGAAATGTGAAACGTTCGTCTGTCTTTCTCTTCCTCTTTCTCAGTGGGGATTCGAGCCAAATTACAAAGAAATCAAGTTGTCACGACAACGACGAAAGCAAGCCAAACCAAGCCAAGCCAAGCCAAGTCCCAAAGTCAAAGTCGTCACATATGGCTGCCCAAGGGAACCACCGGGCATAAGGACTCGCCTGTTGGCTGTCGAGTTGACAACCACCAGTTGCTTACTGTTCAAGTAAACAAACTCGAGACTGGAACTTCACTTCCAGTGCGGCGCATGCGTTCTAGTGGATGCCAAGTTTCGTTGCCAAGTTTCGTACTTGCATTTGGTTTGGCAAACCAAAAATGCCAGCACACAAAACTCACAGGATAAAAACAGTTCCTTGCGCGCTTTCAACTTGAACGGTTGGCTCTCAGCCAGCCTAAACCAAAAGAAATAACGCCAAAAGTAACGTACGTAAATGTAGCGCAAAAGTTTACCCTAACTAAGTGTAACCAAGCTGCGAAGATTGCTTAACTTTTAATGTGGCGTACTGGACTAATTTTATGACCCAACTTGCGTCTGATAACAGCGATAAGAGAGTGGCAAATCAAATTAGAAAGTAAAAATAATCATAATAAACGCAGCTCGTAAAACGGCGAGCCCAAGTGTTGAAATTTATGCGCCATCGCAATCGCAAATTGTAATTGAATTTTATGTGCAAAGTTGGCGGCTTTTTCCTTTTTTGGTATCAAAACGTTTGGCGTTTTGTGGTCACGATAACGCTCAACACTTGCACAAATTGCCGGCCAGCTAAGCCCAAACAAACAACAATTCAAAGGAAGCAAAGGATAAGGGCTTATGCCAGGTAAATTTTATTTATTGCTTGACCAAAAAAATGTGTGTGCTGTATTTAAAAAGAATTTCAAGGCGCATAATCTCCAGCTTAACCCTTTTTTTGTTGCTGCCTTCGGAAAGTACTTATACAGTTCACTGACCTTGACTATGTCAAAGGATCTATTTGTACGCATCTTACTATATCTTATTATGCAAACATGCCAACTCAGCTGCACCCCCCCTTCACGGTGTCTTCTGCACCCTCAGCAGCATCGTCATCAACAACGTTGTCGTCGTCACCTTGGCTGACACTTTGGTTGACATTTAGCGCTGCACTTGCCGCATATTAAAACGCATCGAAATGCAACTGAAAAGTTTTGCAGCTTTGGCGAAACTGTTCCAGTTGTTGCTTAAAGTTTACATCTTTACAGCGCAAACTGGGGGGATTTTAGTTGTTGTTTGGGGAGGAAATGCAAAAAGGATTCTTGTTAAGCTGTCAACATGTTTTGAGTAAACTGTTACAGTTTGTTGGCAGACTTAAATATTTGTTGCCGTACCTTGTTTTATATGCAGACTGGGATTGTGGGCAAAGTTAACTAGTACAAGACGAACAACATTTGCCCGTAGAGTGAGTAAAGTTCTTAACAAATTCTTTTTAAAAGAACTTTAATGCTTCAATTGAGCCATACGGTCTACATAGAAAAGCTTAATACTCTTGACGCAATCAAATTTAAATTTGGTATTAGTAATTAGTTATTGATTGGTCTAAATATTTAAGCAAGTTAACATGCATGTGTAAAAGCTAAACATGTTGCCTTAGAAACAACTTAACAATGAAATTAATTAATAAATGTTTGGCTTTATTGTTTGTAAACAAAGATTATTGATTGGCATTATTATTTTCGACAAGAAGCTAAAACAAATCTCGTTTAACCTGAACCAACTTGATTTCTAGTTTCTTATCCATCGTAAGATAAATATTTATCATAGATTATACTCAATATCATCGATTTAAGTAATAAAAATACGTTACGCTCAATGCGCTTTTCGCATTTATTATTTCAAGTTGCAGGCTGCAATTGTGAAAATCGTAAATGATATTTTGAGACGTGAGCCAACCACAACAGATGGATGAGGTAAGGAGAGAGAGAGAGCGGTGGGAGTTTGGTTTGGCAACCGTCGTCAAGGCAAACGTCAGCGGTGAGCAAAAGGAAATGTCAGCGTGGTTTGGCAGCCGCAGGTGGAGCAGGAAGGAGCATGGAGACAATGGCGACAGGTGTTGGCTGTCAGCGGCATGAAAAAAAGCCATGAAGCCAGTTTGCTACAGTTCGCCTTGTTCCCCCAGGAAGCTGACACCCCCTTTTGGCTGCTTCTACACCAAATGGTGTCAAGTTAATCAGCGCGCTACAGTTTTTTTTTTATCTGTGTGGCTTGTGCAGCTCTTTAGCTTTTGTAATGCAAAAAATGTTCACGCCTTTCACACGGGTAAAAGTTTGCCATAGAAACCGTTAATAAGGTGTACAAAAAAAAAAACCAACGAGAGAAGAAAGTCTGAGGGGGAAAGTAACAAAACAGTAGAGAAGTAAAAATGGCGGCTGTTTGTTTAGCTCTGCTTCTACGACTACGACTACTACTGCTGCTGTTGCATCCTTTTTTCCTCATTTGCTCAACACTTTTATTTGCCAAGGTTTTTTGATGCTGCTTGAGCTGCTGCTGTTGCTCTTGGCCCTGACTTTGAGCAGCAGCAGTCGCAGTAAACTCATACAACGAGTTTGTTTTTTTTTTGCTTTTTGTTGTATTTTGTGCAACTCAAATGAAAAGCTCGAATGAAACCTTTAAGTAAGAGGCTTCAGTCTATCCACCCAATAATTCACACTCCTTGGGTACTCAGCCCAACGGCGAAACGCTTTTAAGCATTGCCTTTTTTCGTTTGAGTTTTCTTATATTTTATTTTTTAACCGCCACCACGCCCACCTGCTGCGAACGCCCCCTGAAGGCTTAAACTGATGCGCGTTGAAGCTCCTTCAACGTTGACATTTTCATTCATCGTCTTGGCAACCGTAATTAAAATCGTTTTAATTTACTTTTGCTGCACACACACAACCATACTAACACATATGTACACAGTTACTAACACAGAGGTGTACGCATCTACGCACTTGCTGTCTTTCTTTGGCCTGAAGTGTAGCATACTTATGTGGGCCTGCTCCTGCTTTATGTTTATCGACTTTTGTTAGTCCTCTGCTTGTGTTGTTATTATTTTAGTCTTTGCCTTACGGCGGCGCTTGATACCTACCCCTTTCCCCCCCAAACACCGTTCATTGCCTTTCAACTATACGCCCTGCTCATTATGTGGGCGTGTAAATTGCTGCATATTCATTTACCGTTATCTCGCAGTCGTCAAGTCTAACATACACAACGGCAACAGCAACAACATCTGCTGCTCCCATCACCGCCCCTCCATACAGATTTTCTAACTGTATCATAGCAACACTTACTTTTGTCCCACACACCGCCCGTTTTGCCTATTCCCCCTTGCTTAATAACATAAACTTCTTTTCTCTTGAGCGCCCAAGTTGAGTTAATGAAGAATTTCCATGACGATGTCGCTTCTGCAATCTTTCTCTCCCTCCGGAGTCCCATGGCAAGTATATCCCTTTTGATAAGACCCGGCTGGGGCTGCCCACCTGCGAGGACTACAGCTCATTATGTTGTCGTTGCCTGCTACAAATTTTGCTATGCTACTTCACAGTGCTCTCAAGTGCGCATAAAATGATTGCCGATAAGATTTGATCTTTGTTTGCTCGTCGCTGCCTTTGAAAAGCGCTTTTGAGGCATCATTGACTGAGACTGCTCATTCTGCAGCTGCTGCTGCTGCTTTTGCTACTACTTCTGCTACTTTTACCAAGGATTTCACCTTTGGCATTTTAATGAAAATTTCAGCTCAGCCAACGATTCTAAGCGGCTTAAAATTGCCTGTGTGAGTCCACTCACATATATGTTTTGCGGCGTTATCAAAAGTTGCTGTAGTGCTGTGTGCATGCAACAAGCATTTGGCAACATGCCGTGTTGCTGGCAAAATTTTGATCCTAACACACAGCCTCTTACATTCACGGACACACACACGTGTAAATGACTTGTATTTTTGGCACTTTTGTGTGTGTGTGTGTGTGTAACACCCACACACGTAACATAATTCGCACCAGGCGCACAGCAGCATTCAAACAACGCGCCGCACACAGCACCGACAGCTGCGCGAAAACCAAAGAACGCACTGCACACACTTAAACACACTCACACACACACTCTTGCAAACACAAGCAAACACTTACACAATACACCACACACTAACACTCAATTCCATACACAAACATACATACAAACAGAATGTAACAGGCAAACAAAATCCAGCTGCAAGCAACCCAAAACAGAGCCAAGCGAAATAAGGCACTTTTTTTTGGGTAAAGCGGCGGTGCGACGAGATGAAAACGGCGCCCGATGCTAAAGGAGGACACAACAAAAACGAGATAAACAAGGTGAAGCACACACACACACAAACAAACAGTCAGACAAACAGCAAAAAGATAGAGAGCGAGAGAGAGAGCGAAAGGAAGAGGCGGACATTGAAACAGTTTTTGCTTTTGGTTTCAGCTTTTGTTACGCGCTTGCCTGCAGTTGCGATGCTCAAAAAAAAAGAAGAAGGAAAAGACTCTGTGCAGAGGGGAGTCGGGGTAATGGGGTTATTATACGAGTGTTGTCTGTTAATTTTGCAACTTTTTGGCGCGCATAATAAAGTTGATATGGCAAGACACTTTGAATATATATTTTTCGTATGCAAAAAGAAAAAGAGCATAAAATAATAACCCAAAAAAGTAGGCAACGAGTTTACTCGCAATTATGTTGTGTATGCTAGTGTGTGGGTGTGATAAATGTGAATGTGTGTGTGTGTAAAAACCCAGCCACCGCCCTTACTCTCCACTGCCCCCTGGTACACAGCAGACAATGTGTAATGAATGCGTCAGGCAGCAAGAAGTTGCCTGGCCTTTATTTGTTGCTGCTGCTGCTGCTGCTGTGTTGTTAGCTTGAAAAGCGTGTCAAATAAGTGGAGCAGGGGTGCGAAACAATGAGGATGGAACGCATATGGCAGCCTAAGCGCTCTATCTCATAAAACAAATGAGCTTTCAACATGAGTTTGTCATTTGTTGCCACACAACAAGTTGGCCTAAAAATAAAGCATTCTTTAAAGCCGCAACGAGTTCAACTTCAACGAGTAGCATAAAGCAGCGAGTCGCAAGCAACAACTATGCACCAAAATTTCGATGATTACAGTGAAAAGGAATGCACAAAAGCGACAGGGCGATATAGGTGTGGGTTGTTGGGTAAGAACAATAGTCTACTTGGTCATAAAATGCAAAATGTAACACAAAGTAAAAGGTCTAAAAGGACCTAGAGAGCAGGACTCGCTGGCTGCTGCATTTCGCACGTTGCTGCTGTCCGGAGATGCTTTTTATGGTCACAGTAATTAATGCATACCTCAAGGCTATTAAGGACAGTCTGCACAGAACGACGAGGAGAAAGAAAAAAATAAAAATGAAGAAGAAAACGAATATAGACAATAAAAGCAGCCGCAACCAGAAACAATATAGATAAAACACTGGGTTGAGTTTGAAAGATGACTTAACTGAATAGAGAGCATTGAGACAGGGTTTCCCTTTTTTATGGAGACGCAAATCAAAGTGACGCATAGCTTTTTGCTAGCTAAAGTGTAAATTCAAGAGGGTTTCCATTTATGTAAATTTAATATTGTCAAAGTGACAAAATCTCTAGCTAGAAACTTAAAGAGTTATGGCAAAAAGAAACATAGAAAATGTTGTGCATTTTGTTTAAAAATGCTTTTATGCATAACACAAAAAAATTGCCTTTTATTTCAGTGGCAACTGCCAAAAAGTCAACTTGGTCTTAAGGTCGTAAAGCTTTACTTCTCAACCGCTGCCACTACACTTTCAAGTCTGGACTAACAAACTAGTTTTAGTCTATTTGTATTCGTATTCGTTTGCCTCACGAACTGACTTATGCACTTTGAATGCAGTTGAGTTGCCAACTATGTATCTCTATATATATCTCTCTCTCTCTATGTACCCTTTCCCTCTACTTCTCGCTCGTCAGCTTAGTGCCAGCTCATGCCTTTTGGGGGGAGTTCCAAAAACAAAAAAAAAAACAAAAGAACAAACAAATGTTACAACAAATTCAAGTCACATTTTTGTTTTCTGGCTGCAGCCTCACTGACATGCGAGAAGCGTACGCTCTATTCCACAATATGCTATTGTATCATATGCTCTTTACAAGGTTTGAGATAAAATAAAGGGTATATTGTGCTTAAACGATTGCATTTTACAATAAAATCTACTTCACTAAGCATATTAAGATCATAATGAATATAATTTCTTGCTTTATCTAGTAAATTTTGTTTGAGGCAAGATTTCTGCCCGTATACCAGTCAGAGCATAAGGCAGTCGAATTCTATCTTCAACCCATTTTCTGGCATTTTTTCATGTTGTCCTTCACGCCTCGCTGCAACGCTTTGAACTTTTGTTACAACTGACATTTCATATACAGTTCTTGTTGCTGCCAGCAGTTGTATTTACTGCTGTTGTTTTTCTTGTTCTCTCTCTGTGTGTGTTTGTGAGTGTGTGTGTGTTGACGAACTCAACCACACCGAGTTTGGCCGCAGTGTAAAGTTCTTCATAATACTCTCTAATGCATGCGTATTAATCTGTGGTCTAAGTTTAAGCCACACACACACCCACACACCCACAAGCACACAGGCATTTAAACACCTGATTGCCGTTTTACTCACACAGTTTGGCATTCACAAGGCTCGACGCTGTGGCACTTGAGTCATTTAAACTTGGCTAACAGTAGTACAAACGAATATATAAATGCCAGCACACGCACAGCAAATGTCAAAGTAGTTGTTAACATTTCCGCTTCTTGTTGTTCCCTTCGCTTAACTATTTGTATTTGTATTTTTTTCTTGTCTGTGTGTGTTTTTTAGCAAATTGCACTTGGACTGGAGCTTTTCAGCTGGTCTCGTTTGGTTGCGGGTGCTGAACGGGAGCAACAAATGAAACCAAAAACTTTGCCCGGCCAAATTGTAAGCCACAAGTAGAAATGCAGTGAAGCAAAGCTGGCTAAAGTTGCTTTCCCACTACGCTTGACACTTTTAAATTACTGACTTAATTATAAAACATGAAAGCACAGAGCGACAAAAAGCAAGAGAATAAGAGAAGTTGAGAAGTTACTCGCTTCGCGCTTCTGTTTGCCCCAGCGACAGTTGCAGTTCCAACTAATCTACATAAATAACTTGAGGGTGAATGCGCATTAACATGAAGGTTACAAATCGCCACAGTCATAAAGTGTTTAAATGCCATTTAAACGCTTCAATTCAGCTAAAAAGCAAAGAAAGAAGAAAAAATAAATAAGCGGGTCAAAAACAGCTACTATCAAAAACTTTGAGCTGCCATTTACACAACTGAACATAAAGTTGATTAAGGCTTTTGTTTTGTTTCTGACCTTGCGATTATATAAAATTTCCATATCTTATACACTTGCTCCTTAGCTGCGGGGCTGATTTGAAGCTTGGCTTGGTTTTGAGTTAGTTTAACTTGCTGTCTCTGCATGTTGACAAGTGCAACAGCCGCCAGCTGCAAGTGAACTGTAACTGACAAACCCCTCGCAACCCATTTTTGCCAACAAACTGCGGTTACTCTTTGGTGTCAGCACACACTTCACATACACAAGGTCCACAGGCGTTCATGTTCTGACTTTTGCTACTCCAAAGCATCTCCAACTGCTGCTGCTGCTGCTGTTGCTGCTGTTGCTGCTGCTCCTGAGGTTCTTGAGGTCCTGTGCCCCATGTGCAGCTGACATTTTTCAACATTTTCGCATACACTAAACTTGACTTATAGTTGTATTCGTTGTAGTCGTACATCAGCAGCATCTAGAGTTGCTTTCTGTGACTGTGAGTGCTTGCAGCTGAACATTTGCCAAAACATTGACTTTGACTTGTGTTGTGTTAATATTCAAGTTTCTCGTTTGTCAGCTGTGTATCCTGCTCCCACTTCCTTCCCACACAACTAACTATGCTTTAAGCACTTTAATAGTTTACTAACCTAAACATAACCTGCAGTGTTGTATTTAGGGTATCCCCCAGTCAAGCTTACTCGACTAGAGCTCTAGAGCTCTCTTGTTAATATTAGAGTATATGAAGCATTCTTAATGCGTTTAAAATTATGCCAGCTACCCTTTCTGTTTATTAACTTGCCAGCATTCAACAACTATTTTAAGCTTGAGGGAAGTGAATTCAGCTGCTGCCTTTTTAGTCCCTTTGATGAGCACTAAATTGACCCTTTGGCTTCATCGCTTAACTTGTGCCTGACTGCCTGACTATATAGGTGTAAGTGTGTGTATGTGTGTGTGTCTTTGGGTTTGTGTGAGGATTTGTTCTGAGCTGTTAGACTTTGTTGCTATTCAATTTGACGCCTCTTTTACTCAAAATACTGACTAAACTAAATGGTTGCTTTTACCAACCAGAAAGCCACGCCTAAGATTTGGCCAAGAGTGAATATTAATAGAAAATCCTTAAGCGGGCTTTTGATATTGAACCTGGAGTGTTCCGCCTCAGATAGCAGAGGCGTGTCTGTGTGTGTTCTTGGCTTCTAATGAAATCCTTGGCATATTTACATAAGCGATTTGAGTGTCAAAGTGTCAATGGCAAATATTTGAACTAATTGTTTTTTGATGGATGAGCTTGTGAAAAAGGATTGAAACTAAGACATTTTTTTTTTGTGTGTGCTTTACTCACATCAGTTCTTTAAGTTCTTTTCATTTGCTGTGGCACTTTAATGCTCTCTGTGCCTCACCACCCTCCTAGCAATGACAGCTCATCAACAAAATTGCTGTTGGCCACATCCAATCAGCATAAGAAACTCCCTTTCCTACACTTACCCAACCCCCGGCCGTAGCAGCACACAAAAGCTTTCACTATGGGTTCGCCTTTTTTTTTGCTTTTCAATTTCATGCCTAAGCCTAAGCTTAGTGGTGGGTGTTTGGTGGACGTGGATGGAGATGGAGATGGCCCAATATTAGTTTGCCTTGTCATTTTATTGAAGCACAACAAAAATGATAATTTTTGTCAATACAATGTCCTGCAGCTCTGGCAGCAGAAGACTGCCACAGTGAAAAGAAACGAAACGAACAAGCAACAATGGAAAAACCCACAAAAATTTATTGAATGCGCATGAATTTCAATTTTCTGACTGCTGACAGGATTTGCACTAGCTACCAGTTAATGATCAAACGCATTCAGTAAGGATTTTACTCATACACACACACACACAAACACATAATGTAAATATGCGCCTGCGGCTTTAGCATGTTCTTTCGCCCCACTCTGTGCTCCCTTTGGCCATTGATACTTTGTGATTGCCTTTGGTTATTTAACTTTAACGCAGACATGTGATATCCTTTCTAACCGACTAACATGTGCGTTTTGGCCTTGCTTTTTTTTTTGGCTCGTTGTCGTCCATTAGCGCTCAGCACGCAAGCCCACTCCACCCCAAACCACACTCTGACCCGCCCATCAAACGCTCGAGCTTGTTTGCCATTGTTGAGTAATTGGATTAGATTACTTTGGCTACCTGCCGTGTCGTACGTCCTGTACTTTTTTCTGTTTCCTCCTGCCACGTTGCCTGTCTGCGCTCTTGATAAATTTTCGTGGTTGCCCCGCCCCCCCTTTGCTAGCCAGGTTACCCGCCTGTCATGCGTGATTGATGGCGGAATGTCAATATGTTTCTTGCTCTCCTCCTTCTCCGCGTTTTTCTAGCACTCTTGTCAGCTGCGGGTATTTTTGTTTTTTTTTTCGCATCTCTAAGTGGAAGTTTTATTTTTTTTATGATTAAATTTACTTTTAATGGCCAGCTGCCAAAAAATTGTTTCCAAATGTATCAAAAATGTTGCGAGCTTGCGCTTCGCAGGCGATAATAATTTTCTGCATCGTATCTGCAAGGCTATTAAATTCGCATAAAATATATTTGTGTTCTGTTTCGCAACATTTTCCCACGCCCCGCCTCGAAGCTGCTGCTGCAACCAATGGAAAATCATAAAAATTTATGATTGCTTCTGTTTCTGCTGCTGCTGGCATTAAATTGACACGAAGTTATCAAACGAAAGCGCACGTTGTTCAGCAATATTTATTACGTTCGTTTGACAAAAACCGCTTCAATTTAGATGAAGTTGTGCTTTAAGAGCAGCACATACAACATGGCGTATGCGCAACCTTTAGAGCTGTGCATTATTTTAATGATGGCTCTTGGCTGATTGACAGCATGCAGATAAGCGTGAGTTTTTCCCAAATGATTATGAGAAAATCGATAAGAAAGCCAGAGAAACAAAAATGAAAAAGGCAACAATTTCAAAGTTGGACAATTTTCTAGAACATAAAGAGCCTGATGAGAGATTTGGGCTGTGCTTTGTTGTTGTTCTTGCTTAAGTCTATCTGCGTTGTCCGATCTGTGGCTGCGTTATCAGAGCCCAAGCCTAATTTACTTGCCAGCAGCAGCAGCAGCAGCGGCAATAGCGACAGCAAAGAGGAAACAATGCTTTTTATATTGGCCCAGTTCCCGGGCGAGGCGTAAGTAGTTCTAGTTTAGCATGGCCATTTATCTCACAATGAGTTTTGTGTGTGGGTCTTTCACTTACTCTCTGTTTCTCTCTCTCTCTATCTATTTTTCTCTACATGTGTGTGTGTGTGTGTGTGGTTAGCATCATAATGAGAGCTTTACACGCCATGTGCCAGGCAGACACCGAGCCGCTCTCAACGCTTGGCGCATGGCCTGCGTTGAACGCATAAATTTCAAGGACGCGACTCGTGCCTGCCCCGCACAGTTTGGCAGCCAGCAGACCGTGTGCCAAGCCGTGATGGAGCCGCTGTCGCGCGACCGGAGAGTCATCATAAACAAAAACCAGCAGTCAAAATGTGCGAAGCGCGAGAAATAAATTGACAGCCCAAAGGTATGCAATGGTTTTTGTGCTGCCAGTTTGACCTACATGTGAAATGGTTGGTGGCAATGCAAAAGGAGAGGGTTTGGTTAGAGGCGCTGTGTGTAAAGAGCAGAGGGGCAAAGCTTTGTTAACGAACTGTTCAAGCAACTAGCAAATGACTGAATGCTGACTTTAAGTACTACCATGTACTCTACAGCATTCACTACAGTTTTTGCTGTTGTGAGCAAAAAAAGTTTAAAGAATTAAAATACCTGTAACCATACATTTAATGTCGTTATCAATTGTACTTCAATTTACGTTAATTATTAATGATAATTCATTAAAAATCTGTGGACTGAAACATATATATCAGTTTGCACTTTGCACATTTGCACAAATATCATTAATTGCACATGCATGAATCTTTGATGCACTCGAATGCAAAAATCAATTAAACGTGAAATGCATAAAGTACACAATGTGCCCGCAAAAAAGCAACTGTAACATATACAACAACAACGTTAACTATTGGGGAAAAATAAGCGAAATACTTATTTATTTTTATGTATTTAACAAGGCAATGAGTTCAGTTGAGCGCACACTTTGTTAATGCACTATGGCATTAAAATTAATATTTATTTTAAGCCAACAAACTGACAATGTTTCAATTTGCTACGATGCTGGTTGCTCAATGACCTGTATAAATAAAGAGGTCTTACTTGTTTACTAAGATGTACTTAAACAATAATATGATTTTTCAGGTGCTAAATGGCTCAAGTTCGTGTTTGCCTATTAACTTAAACAATAAGTTAAGCATATTTGGTTCGGTTCTTATGATTTGTTGCCTGACAAAGTCTAATACAAAACTCAGCAGTGAAAATAGTTTTTGGCCAGCGACGTGTGTGCAATTTCCGTTGCGGAAAAGTCGTCATTCTGCGGAGGGAAAACAAGGAGGGCGGGGAGCGTTCAAACAGCAGCAGCAGCAGCAGCCACTGTGCCGGGGTCATTCATCCTGCAAAGTGGCGACACGCCAAAGCGGTGGATCGGCCTGGCCAAATGACTAATGGCCCAAAGGACGAGGAGAATGTGACAGGATGAGTGAAAAAGCAGAAAGAAGCAGAAGGCAAAACTGCTGCAAGGAGAGAGACCTCAACGGACTACTGGCAATATGCAAAATTCGCAATTTGCCATGCCAGACGATGGCCCAAGAGGACAGCAGGACAGCAGGACATGACGACGACGACTACAGCCCAGGGGCAGTTGCTTGCTACTCTCTGCCCACTTCACTTCTCCCTCTTTTCGTTCGACCTTCATTCGTTTCGACGTTGCGACTATTTTTATGACCGAATTGCGTTTTATTGCTTCTCGACTAGGAAGACGACGATGCTGTTGTCGATTTCTAGTTTCAAATATGGGACAAGCGGTTGATTCACTCTAACCGCACTGCGTATGAGACAGCTTCTGGCATTTCTTTCTCCTTTTTTTTTTGTGTCAACTCCAAAGAGTTTGCTTGCAGTTCTGTTCGACATTCAAAATTAGTTGACATTTTCGTCCTTTATATGTTTTGCTATCTATCTATCTCAGCATCCCTTATCGATTTTGGGGTTTGGTTTTTTTGCGCATAGCAAATCGCTGCCTTAAGCTGCCCATGGAATCTACCTATTCGTGCATTCGATTTATGTTCACATCCCCCCCTCCCCCTACGTACGTCCCGCATAGGTGTGAGGCTTTGTCCAAAACGCTTCAATTGATTTGAACATTTATTGCTTTGGGGTAATGCCCACACAGACACACACACACAGTCGTCGTGGGAGCTGCTGCCCAGACGACATTCAGCCAACATTCTATCTGCTTGGCCCCCAATTTAGTAGTCGAAAGGTAGTCACATTATTTTGTTGCTGTCGTCGCATATAAAATAGTTTTACTTTGTGCCGTTGTCGTTTTAAATTTGCTAGCCAAGATATCTATGTCAACTCTTTTTTCGTTTATTCACTGTATAAGCGGTCCAGTCAAGTTTTTTTGTTGCTCTATTTTTGGCTAAGACAAATTTTATGGCTCCATAAAATTGCACAACTTTTAATCAATAGTTTGCATGTTTCGTAAACATGGAAAGTTTTCTTTTGCTTCCTGTTTGTTGCAAAACATGATAGAAATTTAAACATGTTAAAGTAAGCTGTTAAACATTTTTAGTTGGTTTACTTTAAGCCCAAGCAATAGGTTTTGTTCAATAATCTCAAACTATCATTTGTATGCAAATAGTGCGTTTAGCGTCTGAAAATAAACCCAACTCATTGAAATTCATTTATGGAAATGTTTTCATTGCATTTTGCTTTCCATTTTGGAGAGCACAATCTAGTCCTTGATTGATATCTATATTGATATATACCATCAAAATTCAATTTATATATTATTTTCTTCTATTTTTTTTTGTTTAAGGCTATCTTTTTAGCTTCGTGCGGGTAAACAGACACAGGAAACGTGGCAAACGTTTTGCATAATTACACAAAGTGTAATACTAATTAAAAATTCTTTTCAGTTCTTAGTAACAGCGCCAAAAAAAAAAAATATATATATACATAAAAAATGCGCGTATTTCAAACATTCAAAACAAAAGCTCGCAAAAAAAATGCTATTTTACTCGACACCTTTTTTGGGGGTGGCTGAAAAAAAAGTACAAAGAAGCAGAAAAAACACTAATGGGTGGGTGGAGTGTAAAAAAAAAATAAAGAAAGAAAAACCCTCCGCCGTCTTTGGTTCGACGTGCTGGCATTTTAACTGTTACCGTTAGCTGCCTGCAGGCAAAGAATTTCCAAAATAAAAATTCACATAATGAACTCAAAGCGACAAGGGTGTGAGAGGTAGGCGTCGAAAAGTGTTGGGTCTGTCGATAAGAGCTAAAAAAAGCAACTGCAGCCGTTGAAATGGCCTAAAAATCGCATGCCAGTCGGCAGTTTTGTTTGGCACTAAGCGAAAATAATTATTTGCCGTGAGAAGTGTACATTATTCAAACGGGGTTTTTGAAGCACAAAAGGCGTAACAGCAACCACAACAACAACAAGAACAACAATAAATATGTTAAATAACTGAGTAAAAGGCGCAGTCGAATACGCGCTTGTAAAAGCAAAAGTGTCTGCTACTCCTTAAAAAATACAACCTTGCTTTTGTTTTTTTTTTTGTTTTTGCTCATTCTTTCTTTTAATGTTTTGTCGTTTTGCAGGCGCATTGTTTCCGTTTGTTGCTGCTGATTTAGCTGCGTGTCGTGTTCGTTTTGCATGTAAATTTGTTGCCTAATTTTGTTTCACATCGCGATTTATGTTCCACCCACGCCAATGTCTCTTTTGCTCTGGCTCAAGTTTGTAATTTATGAATTTCACTGGCATCATCAACATGCAAACACGTCTTTAACTTCAGCTACAGCTCTGCAACTCTCTCTCTCTCTCTCTCTCTCTCTTACAACCATTGACATTATGAATGTTTTTCAATTTTATTTATGACATAAATTGTTAATAAATGCAGCATTTTATCCGTTCGCTACGTGATGCCGTTTTGCCGTTGCTTACTGTGGATGATTAATGCCATGGCATAAACGAAATGCATTTTAAATAAATTATTACGCATACGCGGCATTGTCGGCAGCTGCTAATGAAGCTGCCGGCCATTTGTGCCAGCCGCTTCACAGCAGCCTAAGACACAGCATAGACTCGATGAGAAATAGGGTTAACTCGGGTTAACTTTGCACAGCTGGCGCACAAGAAGTGTGTATGTATGTTTTTTGTTGACTCGGTTTCAGCTTGATTAAAATTTCATTAACAAAAAGTTGCGGCATACTTTTAAGCATGTGTGAGAAATCTGCGGTAGCGGTGGTGTTCAGCTGTTAAAACACACACATACACACACGTATACACTTCGGCACACACATGTGCTTTCGGCCTTTATGCTTTTCTTGCCTTTTCCTTGTCTTTACTTGTGTGTTTTTTTGTGTGTTGCTTTGGCTTTTTGCGCTTGAACGCTTCGTTTGTTTGCCAACTGCCTGACGCCTGTTCATGGATCTGCCGCAGCAGCCTCTATGCGTATATAGTGAGTGTGTGTGCGTGCATGTGAGTGTTTGTTAAATTGCTTGTTTATGTTTGCCCGCCGAAACAGGGCCTGCAGCAAAATTTCAGTCGCGGCCACAATCACTTGAAAATGCTCATGTGATTTTGATTTGTTTTAATTTGGCTTGCAAAAAAACATTCTCCAGCATACAGACACCCCCGAGATGTTTGCTTCATCTGCAGCAACAAGCAACAGAAAAAAGCAAGCAGAGGGAATTTTGTGTTTTCATTTTATGCAGGCATCAAATGTTTTTGTTAATGTTTTTGTTTAGGTTGTTGATTTTATTACACAAATTGTTTGTTTTTATCGCTCACTCACTTAGCTAAATGAATTATGTTTCATATTTAATATGTTTTCTTTTTCTTGTTGTTTTTTATTTTTATTTTTTTTTTATTATGGCTAACGAATTATGTAATGTTGTCATATAAAATCTTTAACAAAGCACTAAATCAAATGTGTTTTGAGCAAAGTTTTATTGCTGTTTCAGTTGGAAGTCGAATAATCAAGTTCATCTAGATCGTTCTTTTAACTCAAGCAGCATAATCAACGTTAAATTTAATTGTTAAAGTTTTCATTATATTTTTTTTGCTTAACTCTTACTCTTCGTTCTTCGACCTGTCACGTAATAAGAGCAAGAGCTTTGAGTGGTTTTAGCTGGAATCGCCTTAACTACATGTCATAATTATAATGCCAACATCAGCGTTAATTCACCTCAAACCCCTTCATTTGCAATCCGCTTCTGTTGGCGCTAATCCACTTCAGCCAGCCACTCATACCAAAAGGCATGTCAAGCATTTAATTACTGGCCATCACAAGAGCTTAAAAATCCATGCCGCCCAACCCCAGCTGGACTCCTTGCCAACGTTCATCGTCCGTTGTCGTCCTAGCAAATCCACTTCGTTAAAATAATATTAAGCCAGCGAAAGGATGCAAGCGAATAGCAGGGAATTCATCAACTGCTGCTGCTGCTGTGCTGCCTTTTGCTGTTTGAAATGCTACGCAAAATATTTTCATTAAAATGTCAAAAATATCTGCAAATATTTTGCGCAGACACGCAAAACTCAACAGCAACAGCAGCAATAACAACAACAACAATGAAAAGGCAAACAAAATAAAAATGAAAAGGCAGGCAAAATGGCAAATGGTAAATGGTAAAAGGTTTCTATTTGTTTAAGCGCTCAAAACGTTGCACAGTTGGTTTTTTTTTAGTTGTTTTCGGGCCACAACCCAGTGAATCGTCGAGAGAGTCGTTAAATTGTTTTCATTATCCTTGTAAGCCTCGCGCTGCGGCAGCGTTTGCTGCTCTGCCCCTTTTTCTCACTTTCAACTGGGTTCCTGGCTGTTTGCCTGGCAATTAAAACCGCAATGCAAATGAGCTGTGCTTAATGCGTCTGTTCTCTTGTGTGTGTGTGTGCGTGTATATACACTGTCCTAATAGTTTGCGGTGCAGGCATAGAAAAATTGTAATTGCGCTTGCGGGACGCATACTTTTTGCTGTTGTTGTTGTTCAAAAGCGTTTATACCCGTTAGGCCGTCAAGTGCGTTGGTTTCGCACTCGAATCCCTTCGACTAACGCAAAATTATGCTTAAATTTTACATGCATACGTTAACACACACACACAGAGATACACACATCAGAATCTGTTTTGGGGTTCGGTTTGCTTCGCCGTGTTTCCGTTTCATTTGTAATTAATTAAATTACTTCCGCTTAAAGTACGCTGCCAACAACACGGCTCTGCGGTCTATGCTGAGACGACGATGAAGGCTATCCCATTGCCCTTTCTTCGCACCACCCCCTTCTCACCGCCTCTGCAATTCCCGACCAGCATTTCTTCACACAAAACGAATCCCAGACCATCGACTTCTCAATTACGTTGCTGTTGCTGTTGCTGCTGCAGTCAGTACCCCTCAGCTATCTCAACTGCGGCCTCAGAGTTGCTCCCTGGTTCTTTTTCTGCTGCTTGCTCTCTGTTCATTGCGAAGTAATTAAGAAGACATTTCACCCGGGCATCCTTTAATCTGTGCGTTTTATTTGCCGGGCCTTCTACTGTTTCTGCTTCTTTTACTACGGCTTCGGCTTGTTGTTCTTTACTTTGGTTGTGGCTCCCAAACGCACGACTGCACTCTGGACCCTGGAATTGCTTCGCTCAGTGTGTGTGATCTTCTTCTTTTCCTCGAGCTGCTGGTGTTGATGATTTTGCTTTGGTTTAAGCCCAATGCTCCTTTAATCTGTGTCCATGTGTCTGCATTGGCCTGAACTGGTTGTTATTTCTTGCCCAGGCACACGCTTGATTAGTCGCCTAATGAGGTGTTGACTATGGCCATCTAATGATTGCAACACACACACACACACAAACACACATACACACAGAAAGCTATTCTGGTTGCCTTTGTGTTTTAAATTCAATTTTAATTAAACATTTTTTCCAATACAGCTCTTTAACAATTTGTTCCGTTTTGCTCTATCTATTTCCAGTTTCAATTTGCTAACGTGCCCCACTGACAAAACTCAATGAAAAGTTTGGTTGCCATTGCAGCAACGTAAGTATACATAAAAACCAAACACACTAAAACACACACATACACAATACACATATAATGTTAAAAGCTGCAGCTGGTGTTTTTCAATTGCAATTTGCATTTTCACTTTCGTTTCGTTTGGATGCCCTGAAAAGTATGCTATGAAAATTGCTAAGGGCAAAGCATTCAATCGAATTAAATAATCAAAAGTTGCTACTGCAACAACAAAAAACAAAAAAAACACACACACAGCTAAAGTTTTTACAAAAAAATAAGCAAATTAAAACACATATCACATATCTCTTCTCTCTGTTTCCTTTCCACTCTTTATTTATATGGATATTTTTTGGACTGCACACAATTAAAATTCAACTACAAACTGAACTGAAATCAAACTGAAAAATTGGCAAAAAAAATACCACCACAACAACAACAACAAATGGCAAACGAAATTGGCAACTAATTGGCAAAAATGTTCAACTGTGAAATTGGCAAAACAACAACAATATCAACAACTGTTACAAAACTAATAACAAATATTTCCAAATGTACAACATGAAAAATTTGTGTTTTGCTTAACAAACCATCTACAAAAATCATCATACAAAACAACAACAACATCATCATCATCATCGTCATAAACACCCTGCCAAACTCCTGTCATTTATGTGTGACGTCATTGTTGCGACCCCTGGCCAACAAATCCTCATAAACAATATCCTGCCACTCTCTCCATTTATTGTCGCCCGCTATTTATGTGCATTTTTGTGGCTTTTTGCAACCCCCACAAAAACAAAAACCAAAAACAATACCAAAAATTCTTTATATGCGTTTCCATTTTCGCTTTCTATTTTACGTATCCCCCGCAAACTTTAATTTCCCCCCACCAACACGAACACCCTCCACCAACCATTTCTGTTTATGCTTCACGCTTTCGATTTTGTTTTTGTGCTTTGCATTTTCGCTTCTTTTTTTCGTTTTTTTTTTGCCTTTCGTTGCCAATTTCCGCTTGAATTAATTTTGTGTTTAAATCTGCGTCGTTGTCCTCTCATCGCCTGCAGTTCTGCGTTGAAGTAGCAAACGCGACCCCTGCGGTTACTGTTTTCCACCCCTCACACCACCCTGGCAGGCTCCCCGCCCGCCCAAGTGGACAGAATTTAATAAAGGCCGCAGCTACGCAACGGCTTCGCTAAAGCCCCCCCAACTTTTCTGCCTGTTTGTGTGTAAGTGTGTGTGCGTGTGTGTGGCGGGGATCACAAGTGCGACAAAAGGCCGCCCGCAGCGTTTTTATATGCGAGCATAATTCAAAAACAGTGCAAAAAGTTAATGCCCAAAAGCGACGGCCACAATGATAACCAACAATAATTTGGATTATGAGAAAAGCTGCACGCAGTCAGCAATGCTGTCAACAACAACAACAACAGCAGCAGCAGCAACAACAACACAAACAACAGATACCGCAACAAAAATTGCCAGCGGCAATAGCAATGGCAGTGCCAGCAGCAGCAACAATTCATCGCCAACCGCTGACAATTTGAACAACAGCAATTCGAATTCGATTACGAACACAACACATGCGAATATGAATTCGAATTCTAATTCGTATTTTAATCGCTTTGACAATCGCATTGCGGCCAATCTGGCAGCGGTCATAACCGGGGCACGTTTTCGTTCCTCGTCGTGCAGCAGTCGCCAACAACAGCAGCAACAGCAACAAACTCTTAGCAAGTTGCATGATAATGCTAGGAATAGCAGGTCCACATATCATTATCTAAGTGCTGCCAGAGGCAGAACAACATTGGCAACAGGCACACCCACATCGCCCGCCTGTCGACGTCGTCCATTGCAGCTGTTCACGCAAGCGAATCTCAAGTGAGTAGACAACAGCAATTAGGCAAGCTTTTTGGCTGCTAAGTTCCCTATCCTTGAAATATCATGCTTTAATCATGTTCATCAGAAACGAAACACGCTCAAAATGACACAATCTTCACTTAATTGTAGAACACAACTCATATAAGATAAATATTTAAATGTAACTTTAAATTACTTTCCTGTAGCTGTAATGACAACGAGAAGGTGGCTCAAACGCCAAGTTCTGATGAGGATAACTCACCCACAGAGTTAAACAATTGCAAACGTCTTACGGATAAGCCGCCACTGGTAAGTTAAAAGTAACTAAACACACCAACTAACTCCAAGTAAACCTTCAAGTTAACCCCCAAGCAGAACCGCAAAAAATTCAAATCTTGCACGCCTTAAGTTCTCGTTTCGATCAAAGTTGTTGTCAAATCCAAACCATTCCCACAAAAAGCAGCCCTCAATCATTGCATATTTGATATGTTTGTTCTTTGACTTTGATAAGGGTGGCCATTTATTGGTTTTTGTCATCGGCAAATACTTTTTTTTTCTTGTAAAAAATTTATGAATTCTTTGGTTTCCTGTTTTTTGCTTTTTTGCTTTGTTTACTTCTGCTGCATTTGATGCTGCCTGCTTTTTATGAATTATTGGCAAAATAAAGTGTCTGTGTGCTTGTGTAAAAGGACATCAAAAGCTTTTGGCTAAGCTAAGCTAAACCTTTCGCCTTAGCTCCTTACCAGCCGGCTAACAACTTTTCTAAAATAGCAACAAGCAAGGAAGAGAAGAACAAAAAAAAATGAAAGAAAACTTGATACAACTTTAGATGCGCCCCAAAATATAAATTGCCAAGGCAGGCAAGGCACCCAAGACTTACACAGACCATTTGACTAGCCATTAAGTATGCTCTACTTAAGTGTATATTGAATACATTGTGGCACATAACTTGAAAGTAATCTAAGTTCCAAGAATAATACATTCATTTGCCGTTTTAGGAAGATATTTAACCAAAATTATTTCAACTGCAAACTTTGAAACTTTTGTACTTTTGCAAGCTATAGAATCTTTGGAAGAGTATTTAAACTTGTCTGTGTCCAAAGATAAAAGCATTTTGTGTTTTGTTCTTCTGTGCCACAAGTCGTCTTTGGGCTATTGTCATAACACGTAGATAGATAAAGAGCGAGAGAGTTAGAAACTGAATGGTTGGAGAGGGCTCAAGGAGATGCTGTAACCGTTGAACTGTTCCACATGTGCAATGTTTATCAAATGTTTTGTCATTTTTTGTCACGTGGCGCCCGCACAGAAGGCAGGAGGGTAAAACTTTGCACTGCACAACTTTGGCCTTTAGTTTGAAGCTGATGCCGTGTCTTCGACTTTGAGCTGAGTGGAAGGCACGTTGTTTTCATAAATTTTACGCCTTAAATATTCATACAGACATTGCTATATGTATAAATATAACTTTGCTATACGTATTCGCATAGATATACATATAATGGTAGAGAGGCAGCTGTGCGCAGTCGAGCATAGTCTATGCGATAAGTACGTGCGAGTTTATTCATATGAGAAAGTCTCGAGTAGAGACTCTCAGCTCGTGCTATGTCTGCTGTGTGCTTTGTGCTTTGTGCACACGGCGTATGCGTAATGTGTTTGTCTTATTTATGACCAGTTTGCTACTGGGGTCGCATTATGATGATTACGTTTTGAGCTAATGGCATCTAAATGGAGCAAAAGTGCAGCACCAAACACCAAGGCCATGTCACACTTAAAACAATCTGGCAAAAGGAGAGAAACGAAAAGTAACGAAAACAAAACAAAAAACACTCGATAAAATTGAAATTCCGCTACGCTAAAATCGAAAGCGAAAACCAATCAGTTGTCTCTAATGGCAAGCCATAAATATTGTCAGCATTCCAAGCAGCCAATGTAAATGCAAAACGCCTGCCAAGGACTCCAGTAACTGGAAACTGAAAGCGTAAACAACACAGCACAAAAAAAAAACACACACATATGTGTGGCAGAAGAAAAAGGGTTCCGTTCGACTGCTTTGCTTGTGGCCTTTTAATACACTTGCAAAGCGGCATAAATACTTTGTTAGATGTTATGTAAGCTTATAACTATTCCAAACCACAAACATTTAAATTTCTTGCAAGAGTATATTATATTCGGTCTGTCGCTTTGGTTTCTTATCACATTTATTGCTGTATATGCCTACCCGCTTACTGTTTTGTCAATAAATCAATTTTGTTATAAACATAACACGCATACGCCACGTGGCAGCTGGCCAAAAATATGTATATATATACCGATTGCCTCGGCTGTTATCCCTTTTTGCCTGTGGCATCAGCTTTTGGTTTTGCTTTGCAATGGCTTGCATAGTTTTTCAATATGCCTGCCGCCATGGCTGCCTGTCAATAAAATCATACTTAGTGGCATGAGGTGCGGCTGCAGCGCGATAAGCAAATTAATTTTTACAACCCACCCATACAACATCAGTTGGAGTTGAGTAGACAAGTCAACTACCCTAATTGTGCCCAGCGGCACAAAATCGCTCGCGTCGTCGTTGTCGTCAGTGTCAGCGTCATCGTCTGCCCTGGCTGGGTGCCTGATTCAATTTCAGATAAGCAAAATGAAGCAGCAAGCAGGCAAGTTGCACATGCGACCAGTCAAAAAACCCTCGATTGGGTAGCAAAGACAAATGCGACGGCACATTATGCACTTCACCCGCATAACAAGACACACAAACACACACACACACACATGTGCACTACCTCCTAGAGACCGGAAATGACGCGATGGCACTGTCGATGCTGTCTGATGTGGCTGCTGTTGTTGGCTCTGTTTGGTGTTGCTGGCGTTGATGCATCGATGCTGTTGACTCTCGCTGCCGCTAAATGTTTGTTTAGCAACTGCAGCAGCAGCATCAACGACAACGACAAGCTCAGCCAAATATATAGTCCTACTCATCCCTATGCTTCATGTAACTCCCAGCTCCATTTCCTGGCTGACATTGAGCGACAGCCAGACCAAGAGCAGCAGCAGCAGCAGCAGCAGCACCCAACAACCAACAGCCACATGTGGCCGGGTCTTCAGTCACGCCTACTCGTGTATCATGTGCGGGGCGGAGTTGGAGTGGGAAATAATATTTTCGGCTCAAATGCCATAAATAATATTTTGTACAGACACGCCCAGTTTGGGCCACAAACGACAAACGCCCCCAATCTGTTGCCTGATTTAAACTTGGCTGTGACGTTTACCAATTTTACGTCCGACCCTCATTCCCTTCTGAATAAAAAAAACGGCAAAAGCAAGTTTATTAAATTTGCATAAATGGTCGAGTGGAGTGGAAAATGTTGCACGTGCCACCTATTCTGTTGGGGCAGCACACTGTTTGGACTGCAACAGCTGATGGCAATCTCCTCTTGTGACGGGCACAAGCAAGCCAGTTCATTAAGCCCCAAAACATTGGCAATTAGTTGGACTGCACACACTTTCTTTATGGCCAACAAATGTTAAATGTTGTATACAGTGAACTTAATAATAAAGCTACACTCAATTTGACATGCCAACTAAGCAGTAAGCCAAAGCATAACAAGACCAAGAACAAGTAGAAAGTAGATCAAGTACTGAGTGAACATGTGTTTCTACTCTTATCTGGTTTTACTCTCATAATTGTTAAAGACAAACCTTAGGCTTGTGATTCATAACACACAGAAGAGCTTCAATATAACTTTGATTTCAATACCCAACACACACAACCTGAAGTGGGTTTAAATAAACTGCGCCGAGCAGAAGTGAAATCAGTGTGCAATGCGCCGTGAAATATGCAAAAAATGTTTGCTTAAAGCAGCCTAATATTATATGCGGCGCGCGCCACGTTAAATTATGCAGCAATGAGCAAACAATTGCTGTCAGTTTCGCCAGGTAAGGCAGGAAAAAAGAAAACCACATTGAATGCGAGTCTCAACCAAAAACGCAGCAGCCAACTTCTAGCGTCTCATTGTCAATGTCGCCTTAAATTATGCCAAACACACACACACACACACACACACACGAATGTGTGTACAATTGTAGTCTAGTTACTACTTACTGGCTGGCAGGCATTGTATGAACAGCCAGACAGACTTTTCAAAGCCACTGACCCTAAAATGTAAAGAAAAAAAATAAAAAATAAAAAAAATGTTCGGAATGAAAAAGTGCCCCGAAATAGAAAGGAAGGCGGCAACGAACACGAGATCTCAACATGCGGCGCACAAGTGCAGCTGAATTATCGCCGCCTCAGTTCTCAGTTTCCTTTATGCCCACATAGTTCTATACTTTTTTCCTTCTTTTTTTGTGTGTGTGTGTGTATGCCAGTCCTGCGGCACATTTCCGCTTAGCACGCCACTTCCGCATCCGTCGCATCCGACGCCTTGCTACATTTTTAGCGTCCGTCGCGGCTTGCAATGCGAGTCTACTGTTGTCGCTGCTGCTACTGCCACTGCCACTGCCACAGTGCTTGGCCTTCCAATTTATGCGGCTTTTATGGCCAGCCCTTTTCTTTGGGGCCACTTGGCGCTCTGGTGTAACTCCAAGTCCAAGCATCCGCTTCCTGTTTAAGTGCAGGCTGCACAAAACTTTTTTTCTTTCTCCAACTGTGCCGAGCTTTTTGTCTAGTTGCGGTTTTTGGTAATAAATTCTTTTCTCCTGCGTTTTTCGTTCGTCTGTGACTACGGGGCACGCCCACGCCCTGGGGCAACGCCCCCCTTCTGGCTTGGCTTACAAGGTGTTTAAATTGTAGTTAATTTTGTTGCCACTTGAACGCGCTGCAGTCTGAACCCTAATCCTTTGAGCACCCCATCTCAGCAGACAACCAATGTTAAATCTTAAAGCTTATTCCATATCTGCTTGCTTCATTCATGCCCGTGCAGGTTAAGCGTCTGACCATGGGTCTGTTGCGCCACAACGAGGAGTCACGCCCACTGGTGAGCAATGTGACGCCCCTAAGTGGAGGAGCTGCATTGAAATGTGAGGATAGCCAGCCCATCTACTCGAATGGCTACATCAACGAGGACTCCTACATTGACAGCAAGTTCGGAGACTCGTGCCGTCAATCCCTTACGGCCATACCCATGCTGGACAATGTGAATCTAAACGACAACAGCGAGTTTAACCTCAAAAAGCGTTATTTGCGCGAAACTAGCAGCGGTAAGTTTTGAAAGTTGAGCTGAGTTGTGATTTATAATATATAATTCTGGCCATTAAACAGCCAACTCAAGTCCCAAGATCTTTGCCAATCGTCTGCGTTTGAGCAATGCAGCAGCAGCTGCTGCAGCCACATTGGCAGCCAATCAAAGAAGCAGCAGCTTGGCCAACACGCACACCAACGACACCGAGGAGTCGGATGTGGAACTTAAGGATGCGTGCTGGTATCAGGCGGGCATCTCTCGTGACATTGCCGTCGAGGTGCTGCAGAACAAGAGTCCGGGCGCCTTTCTTGTGCGCAACAGCAGCTCCAAGCCGGGTTGTTATGCCCTAACGCTGCGCGTGCCCTCACCGCCCGGCCCAAAGATAGCAAACTATATAATACTGCGCTCGCCGCGTGGCTACAAAATCAAGGTAGGTTCGATAAACTCCACAAAGTCCATTTTCTTGCTAAGCAGCGTTTATTGTTTAGGGCTTTCGCAAGGAGTTCTCCAGCTTGAAGGCGCTAATAACCCACCATTCCGTAATGCCGGAACTGCTGCCTGTACCCCTGGCTATGCCAAGGCCCGCAAATATGTCCAGTTCGCGACGTAATCTGGATGACTTTGATACCTATGATTCGCTGCAGATGCTGCTAAAGTATTTGCGTGCCAAGAATCTTGAAACTGAGCAGTAGCAATATCATATTAAGTATCTCAAAAGATCTCAATACTAGAATCGTAGCACAAGATGGCATTTAAGTAAAATAATTTTGCTTGAATATTCTATATACCAAAAATGTGATACTCTATAAAAAAAAATTAAAAAAACACTTACACACACTCACACATGTACACAAAAAAAAAACACACACATAGATACACTCATTAACACAGATACTGCAAATGTAACGCCTAGCTGATAAATGGTGAAAGTAATTATAGTTTAGTTTGAGTTTGTTTTTTTTTGGCAGAAAAAAAAACAATACAAAAAAACACAAAAATAATAATATGCCATTGGTTGAGCAATGTGAAAAGTTGCATTGATTTCTCATTTTTAATTGAAGCTTAACTTTTAACTTATTCAATTTAGATCGAATTCATTTTCCATTGCAAACATACTAGGCAAAAAAAATAAATATATATATATAACAAATAATTAATTAGAAATGATATATTATATGTAATAAAAAAAACAAAATAAAATTCTATGTTAAATGTTGTTGCTGCTTCAATTGTTAAGCGTAAATAAATGTACTAAGCAAAAATTTCATATATATATATATATATAGATATATATTACATTAAGACAAACAAATTAAAATGCATAAACAAAAACAATATGTATATAATTCACTACCGTAACATAATTGAGTAAATAAAGTTATTTAATTTATATACAAAAGAACAGCCTACCTACATATAATTATTATAATCAATTTCTCATTATGCAAATTTCTGTGCACGGCAGCTGCGGGTCCAAATAAATATTCACACGTTAATTATGTTCGTTGGCCATTTAAATGAGTCACACTATTTGATATTAATGTGTATGGCAATAACTTTAAAATTATTCGGTTAACATAAGCCCCATTCAAAACTAATAATTTATCACTTAAATAAGTTTTCAACTTCAACTTTAAGAACAATCAAGCATCTGTCAGCTGTTTACAAATCGCGAAAAAGGTCTGCGTTGTTTTTTATTTTTTGTAGTCTCTTTGCAGTTGAGCAATTTGCAGTCTGTTGTTGGCCTAATCACCGTCATTATACAATTTTAATTTGCTCAACTTTTAATCGAAAAGCAAAGGAAACAACAGTGCCGGGTGCAAAATCAAATTCTAGCCCCAACCACGTAATCCCTTTTTTAATTGCAACCTCGGTCGGTCAAAGAATTTTATTTTTTTTTTGTTTTTCCTCAGTCGTCGTCGTCGTCGCAAAAGTTGTGGCCAATCTTTGCGATGCCAACATGGTAAAAGTTTTTAGCCAGCGGCAATTTCTTCCTTTATTTTTTCATTCATTTTATATACTTATAAATATATATATATACTTTTTTTATTCGTCTTTTGTCTTTCTGCTTTCTTTTACTGATTTTTGCTGCTTGTTTGGTGTCAAAGTGTTGTCTACTTTTCTGCTTCTTTGGTTTGCTTTCATGTTCTGTTAAAAAGTTTGCTGCTTTGTTGCAATTATCGGCCTCGCTACACACGAATGCGTGCGCAAATAAAAATGTGAAAAACATCCGGAGAAACCAACAGAAAGAACAGATGAAAACAAAAAAATTAAAAAACAACATTTAAATAATTGGAGAATTGGCAGTCGGACAGTTGAAATTGCCTCACTAAGCGGCCTACAGTATTCATGAGCAAAACTTTTCGCCTGTACTTGTCAATGTACTTAAAATATGAAGAAAGAGAGAGAGAGAGAGGGAGAGGGAGAGTAGGCGGTGGTGTACCTGTCATTTACTTGGCTGTATCTGACAACTTGCCATTAAATATTTAATAAGCCAAAGTGGCCAAAAAACAACAAGAGCAGTGTAAACCAACTCACAAACTGTAGACGGTTATGTTGAAAATCAATTATGTGCCTGGAAGGGGAATAAAGTGGGCATTATGCCCATCTACTTGTCATGCTTAAGTGGCTTATGCACATCCTCAACTCGGTGTGGATGACCATTATTCAATGGAAATTGAAAAGTTTTTTAATTGAACATTTTCTTAAACGTGCCGTCGCCATTTGCTTAATGAGCGCTATTTGCTTTCGAGGACGTTGATTGCTCCTTGGACAAAGGCACATAAAGTAGCTGGCCAAAACGAAAAGCCAATGTGCCGCGAATGGCACTCAACTTCAATCTGTTTGTAAGTTGGAGAGTTGCGTTTGGGGGGGGGGGGAGGAGGGGGGACGACAGCAATATCTTTCATATTTGTATTATTTACCAACATTCTTTTGCACTTCGCTCCCTCTGAAATTTCTTTGCTTCTCTTTTTCTACTTTCTGTCGCATTTCTTTGTTTGTGCTTCAGCTCTACTTTCCCCCGCTGTGCTGCAGTTAAACAATGGTAAAAATTATTGCTCGCTTATTTGCACTGCGTTTTCCTCATTTGTCAGCAGCCGTTGCCTTTTGTTGCAACAGCCAAAGCAGCAGCAGTAGTTCTGAAAATTGCACGATTTTTGTTGATTTCTTTTCATTTTTGTCTGTACTTTTGTTGTTTTACATTTGAACTTTTTCATTAGGCTAATTAAAAATGTTTGGTGTTGGGTTTGGGTTTGGGTTTGCGTTGTCACTGTCTTGAAAGTTTTTTCCTGTTTGTTGGCACCAATTTTTTTTTGCTTTTGTTTGGAGTAACACATGGCGTATGAGCGTTGAGTGTTTTATGACTGCAAGGCGAAAGCAAAGACAGATAGACAACTTTTAACAACTTTTATTTAAATGGATCTAAATGCCGCGGGCAACGCTTTGTTAAAAACGAGAGTCTGAATGCAGCTGTGACAGGATATGAAAATACTCTATGATAATGACAATGAAACCTGAAAGTGAAACTCATTAAAGTTAACACAAATGTTGAGTTTTTTTTTATTTGGACTATAAAGCCAAGAAAGATATACAAAACCCATAAAAACTCACTCTTTAAACTCAGCACATTTTGAAATAAACTAATCAGTGCATGCAATAGAACTGTTTTCTAACATTTTTCGCAACTGTCACAACTTTTTTGGCCCATAACTTTTGTGCAATGCTAACTGGCGCGTTTTTGCCGCTCGTAACAGGCTTAAATCCAATCCTGAAAGCCACAGACCTGTCCAACCAACATTTTTTGCACTCTCTTCTGTTTTGTTACTTATTTTTTATCCTTTTTTTTGTGGCGCTCAACTTTCCGCGGCGCATTAAAATGAAAACTTTTTGCCAGCCCATCAAACAAGAGAGAACGCAAAGAGAAAAGTTGCATACTTTTGAGGCGTTGCGACGCCTTCGACAATTTCGAATGCTGGGCCGTTTTTTTAGGGGAAGCTGTCATTAAAACTACAACAAAGTAACTGCCAAAAAAAAATGAGAAAAACAATAAAAAGTAACAACCAACGGGGATTTTTTTTTTTTTTTTGGTTGTTAACAGTTTTCATGCAAATATTGTCTGGGGACACTGTTGGAGTGTCAGCAGCATTGGCAGCGACAGTGGCACTGGCAGGAAGGCAAAGTAGCGGAAAATGCTAATCTTGTCTGGCGTTTGTCAGACTCGTTTTGTTTAAAGTGCCCAAAAAAACCGTTTAAAACCGTACGGCGTTAAAGCCAAAGCCAAAAACAGTTTACCCGTTTCTGGCCAAATTGCTGGCTGGCTGTTTGGCTAGCACTTTTTTTTTGTGCATATTCCCAGCTGGCAACGTTCAATTACCAAACAGCGAATGCAAACTGCAACTGCAACGGCAAAGCGGTCTATGATTATGCATGGATGGTCAAGAGAACACCTCATTAATTTGCCCCTAACAATAACAGGCTATTTGGCTATTTGGACATTCGGCTCATTGACTGCCTGATTTTATGGACCAAGCCACTGCGGCATAGCCAGACAAACGCAAACCAGCGCCCATCTCCAACGCGTCTCATGTCCAAAAATCAACATCAACATTAACATCAACATTGACCCAGCTGCAATTTTGTGGCGTATTGGTAAATTCTGGTGTGTCTCTGCCACGATGCCAAATATGTTTTTGTGGCATTTTTGGAGCCAATTGACTGAGTGCGCCAATATGCCCGAGGCCAATCGAATGCAGCAGTAGCAGACAAAGATGTCGATGCGGACAACTAACTCTTTCACCCTCTCCATCACCCAACGCTGATTATGCTGCAATGTTTGCCAGGCTCGTCGGAGTTTGTCTCGAATCGTGCCATTGCTGTTGACTTGTTTGCCTAACCCAAATTGCATGCTATTGACCAACAAATTTCGAACATTTTTCAAGTGATATGGCAGCAGCAGTCAGAGTTGGCGCCGCACTCGCATTCGCATTCACATTTTGCATTAACTTTTCCACTTCGATGGCACTTGAAAGTTTTTTGCCAAACACACTTCCACTCTTCAGCTTGGCTCAGTTCGATGAAGTATAAGTCTTGCCAAAAGGGAATTCCAGTATAGCACCCAGAGTAAATGTAAAACAATGCATAGATGAGGCAACAATAAACTTTTGTGCCTTTCTCGTCACCCCCAGTCGAAAGGCAGAGAGTGGGGTAACTTTAAAGTAAAGAAAAGTTCAGAAACAGCAAACGAGTTAAAAATCCAATAAATTGGACTATTTTGATACACCTTGATTTTAATCCATATCAAGAACGTTTTCAAACTGTTTCGATGAATCGTATTTATAAAAGTTGCCATTATTATTGGCTCTCACTATCTTTCTCTTTCTCTCTGCCTCTCCCCACCCTACTACTACATTCATAGATGCAACATTTTCCACGCACACATTCAATGCATGCAATATTAATGCACTGCGCTTGCTAATGCAACAACAATCGGGCAACAACAACAAAGCAATGCCGACGACACCCATCAACAACATGAGCTTGAAGCTCAGAGAGCTCTAAAAAGGATGTGTGTGTGTGTGGGTTATACCAAACAAAAGCCAGTTAAGGCAACAGTAGCTGCCTTCTTAGCAGCCACATATATATTCTCATAAATACACACACACACACACACAGAGTGAATTCATTTTTGCTTTTCCGCTACTGCTCATGGCGTTGCCCATTGTTACTAATGCCGTTGTTGTTATTGTTGTTGGGCCAACACACACACATAGGTAGCTATGTTTGTTGTCGGGCTGACTGGCTGGCTGGCTTTTTTGTTTAATTCGTTTTTCTATTGTTCACAGGCAAGAACTTTAGTCCACGGGCTTTGGCAACATTGTTAAATGTGTGTTGCCAACTCTATGCAGCTTTGCTCGCGCTCCCTCTACCTCTCTCTCTCTCTCTCTCTTTTTCTCGCCATCTCTATCTCTATGCATTGCTTTGTGAAATGCAGATTTTGCATTTGCAATGCACAAAAGTTGAAAGCGACGACATTATTGAATATGCGTTGCCGTTGTCCTATTGTTGGTACACCACACACTAATACACACACCCACACACATATATAGAGTAGACTAGGACTCCTGGCCACTCGACACAAAGGTGCTGGCTTAGCGTAGAGCATTTTGACCATTGAAATTTATACGCCGCTCTTACACATTTTGTGAGCCCACCTGCATTAGGGCCAAATTGTCAAGGGAACGCACACAGATAGGGTGTTTGTGTGTGTGTGTGTGTGTATGTGTGATAGGGAGCTGCCAACTTGGCTCAATTTAAAAGAACGTTGAGGTCAGACTGCCAACTGTTGGGAACTTCTCGCATCTAACTGCAACTCTTAGCTCTTTCTCGCATTCCTTCTCTATCCATTCGCTTATTTATGTTTTGCTGGCGTTTTGTTTGCCGCTTTGGCTAATAAATTAGCAGCTTTACCTTTTGGCCTCACACACATACTCACACTCACACACAAGCCAATAGCAATTTATCGCAGTACCAAAGAAAGGCACGTACCAACTAGCTGGTGGCTATATTGAAGAGAGTTAGGGCTTCCCAAATGTGCACACCTTATCGTCCTGGCTTAAGCGACACGCACCTAAAGAAAGGGTAGTAAGTAGTGGAGGCAATGGAAAGCGGGCTTAGCTGGTGCGACAGTGGAGGATTTGGAAATAGTTGTTCCCAGACCAAGCAGAGATTCCCTGACTAACGAGGCGACAATAAAAATGGCTCTGGCAATTGGCACATTGCGCGGCAGGTTAAAAGGGATTTGCCATTCTAAATTATGGTATCATATGGTGGAGGCACATCACATGGCATACAGCAATATGATAGTGGAGGAGTAGAAGATTAAAGAAAATGCGTTTAATCGTTGTGAAGTTTCAATTCCTTTCCTTTTCATTTAAGAAGAATCATTGAAAACTGTATCAACCTAAAACCTCATTCAATCTTTAACATTCAAACGTTAAGCTTTAGGTAAAACAATGCCTTTTAAGTTTCGTACCAGAGCCGGCGGGCAAAAGTTCCCTAATTATGCTGCTAATTTTGAGGCCTACTGAGTTAACTAAAACCCATTCCTGCGTGGTCTACTTAATATGCCTCAGCTTAAACTGGAACACTTGGCGTATCAAATTGAAAACACCATTGTATTTTAGCTCAACACGCTCAGGTGTAAGCAACATGAAGTTCAAACAAAAGATGTATTTCAATAGCGTGCAAAGCTTGAGATTGCCGTGGCTCAGATTGTGAGCAAAACGGAAACGCTGGCCAAGATTTATCGTGCGTCCATTACATGCGGAAATTAAGCGCGGCAGGTCGCCAAGCGATGCGACTCGTCGCTTCAAGGCGAGCGTGCGTGAAAGCGTTTTGCCGACAACCCCACCCTCTCGACAAGGATGTACGGACGAACGGAACCCGAATTCCAACTGGCCAAAGCAAAGCTATTGTTTCTCAACCGTGCTCTACCTCACTCTTCCTTTCCCTTTCCCTCCCCCTCTCTCTCTCTCTCTGTATCTTTCGTCTATTCAAGTCACGTGGCACGCAACGACAACTTGGGATTTGTTAAGTGGCGCGGCGTTTTGATGTGCGGAATGTTTAGCGCCAACTTCCTGCACACTCTAACAACTTCTCCAAATTTAAAAATATATATGTAGCTAGCACGCCAGAATATGTATATATATATTTTTGTTTTAGGGTTCTTTTAATGGGTAAAAAAGGCATAAGCTTTGTGCATAAGGCTAGACTTCAATGGATTAATCAGTATATGAAGCAGAATATATATATTTTTGTAAAAAATATTAGTTGTTTCCTGTTTATTACCAAAACCATACACTGTGAATCGAATTTAAAATTGAACAAATCTGTACTTTATATACTTTAAGGGTAACTTCAAGTCAAGCACTTCAATTCCGTCATCTTTAACTTTCCCTGTAAAAAAAAAAAACAACAGAAAAGGCAACGCTGCCTCTGTCACGTGTTCCGGACATTTTGCACATAACTTCTTTTAACATTTATTGCCAACTTCCTTTTGCATGTTTTGGGTTTTCTTCTTGTTTTAGCAGCAATCACCTTGCGGTTAACGGCATTCTCGAGACTCGAAAGTAAAGAAACAAAAGCAGGATCCCTACCTTAGCCATTACAAGAACATCAGTCAGCTGTGGCTGATTCGATTTTGTGATGTGTACCTTTGCTTTTAGTGATTGAAATCGCACATTTTTAAGTGAAAAAGCGCACACAGAAGTGCACTTAATCACTCGTCACGTGATTCCTGGCCAACGAGCACAAATGATGATGGTCCAAGGGGGTGAGGGTGAAGAAGCATTCTGCTTGGACAGCAAGTAAAAAGTTGGAAAGTGTTGGAGCGCGGCTGTGTTTATATAAAAGATTACGTCATTGTAAGCGGGAAAGGGGCAAAAAAAAAAAAAGCTGGGAAAACAACGAGAGCATTCGAGCAATGGAAATGAAAATGGAGTCGCTTTGCAAGGCTTTTGTAAGCGATGCGATAATGGCACGTAAATGTTGTGAATGGGAAATCAATAGGAAAACAGCTTTAAGCTAAAAGGCTGGCAAGAGAGAGAAACGAACAATCTAAAAATCTGTTGGCAATAAAAATTTAAAACCAATAGCAAAACAACTTTTCGAACTGAGAAACTTTTCTAATTTTCGCATTATGAAAATTATCTGCTGGCCCCCAAAAAAAAACTGCCAAAAGTTATTTCCAAGGGACGAGCCTACACGAACGCGACAAATGCCACAAAAAGGAATGGACAAAAACAAAAAGAAGATGACGGAAAAAAAATATCGAATGTGGCAACAAGGGGACAACGAGCGAAAACCGTGAAAACTTTTCCATTAAGAAAATTAACTGAGATTAAGTGTGGCGCATGTTTTAACTAAGTGAAAGTTTTTTTCCACCGCTCTTGCTTCTTGTGGAAATTGCAACAATTTCAAGGCATTTAAGCACAGAGTCATCGTAGATTTTGTGTAGGCCGCAGGCCGGATGTGAAACCCATCTCCGCCCTGCCATAACGGATGTGAATGCTCCAAGTTGCTCCCACGCTCACAAACATGTAGTATGGTAGTGGGATAGGGGGAGCATTGTTTGTTGCCTTACCGCCTGACTGGCTGACACACTTTGGTTGTTTGCCGCCGTCGATACTAATCTAATTTTATTGATATTGACACAATTTCTACAGATTTCCGCATAAACATAAAAACAGAGGCGAGCTACCCGAGTGAAGAAAAGCTAAGCTGCAAATAGCAGCAAACAATGCAAACAAATGAAAACAAATAAAATTGGCTATATATATACCCAGCAGCAGGGGAAAAAATAAGGTTCATTGAAGTCGCCAGCATTGTGATGAAGTTTAACAGTTTAAAATCAGCAATAGATTTCACTTTTAAGTGGCTTACAAAAAGTTGAAAGAATTTTAAATTAAAGTTAACTTAAGGAGTTTCTAGTTTACTTTACGCAAAGTCTTCATACGCTATTAAATTAATCATAAAGGTTATTTACGCAAATACACTGTATCTTACTCGAAAGTATTCACTCGACAGGTGTGTATGAACTCTTTATCACGCTTCTTTGCCACTAATTTGAAGACAAAAGTTAATCAAACTCATTGATTAGTGAGAGCAATAAAACGCAATAATATTTAATAAATAAAGAAATAATTTATATATGATTATTGCCACAACTCCTAAGTCTTTAATGTCTTAATGTATAATTAAATACTGTTGGTTAAATAAACAATATATTCGAAGCTCAAAGAACAACCACAAAAATACGTGTGGCTAGAATTTTCAAAAGGAGGGGGAAGTAAGGTATTGAGAAGGGGGTTAGAACATGCAATTGAAGGCTGTTTCAATGAGACAGAACGTAATTAAGGCAAATGCAACCAAAGACAAGTCATAATTGTTAAGAGCGGCAGGCGGAAGGGGAGAGTTAAGAGATGCTATTTGTGTTGGCCATTGCCAAAGCTGAGGGTTGTTACTGGCAGTTAAAGATGAAGGTCTAAGCAACATAATCGCCAAAACGTGTGGCAATTACATGAAACTGAGCAAAATTGAATGCCAAACAGCTGCTGGTTTCCCTCTCTCTGTCTCTCTCTCGTTCCCTATAAGTGTGTGTTTTGGGTGTGTGTAATTCACAGGCAAATTCAATTAACAGAGGTTCAGACACGTGCCGACAAAGCTCTATAAAAACAAAAACCTACTCAAGTGAAGAACACACTTGAGCAGCTTCAAGTGGAAATGGAGGTCTACCCAAAGCTCTTTCTAATCTGTCTTGCCTATTTATTGTTACTCTACAGTCAGACGCAGGCGCGGAGCACTCAACGTGAAGATTTGAATGAGCAGGAAGAGGAGCTAATCAGTTTTCAACTTGGCTATGAGAAATGGCAACGTAAGTGTGAGAAATATGATCTGCCTGCCGCAGAGCAGGAAGCAGCTATAACCACTCGTATTGCAAATGGCGAAATAGCAGAGCCAAATATGTTTCCCTACCAGGCTGGATTGCTGATGCAGTTGCGGCAAAATACCTTTCGGCAGTGTGGTGGTGCCTTGATCAGCTTGGTATTTGTCTTGACTGCAGCACATTGTTTGCTCAATGCCAGTGGAGGCACGGTCTATTTGGGCAACAATAACTATGCAACGGCAGCACCCCAAGATATCTTTCAAGTGGAGAAGCACAACTTTGTTGTTTATCCCGGCTACCTGGGATTTGGTGGCTACAATGATTTGGCACTGTTGCGTCTGCCACGTCCCGCCACGCCTTCCACCAGTATACAGACCATAGCACTGGCTCGTCCATTCATGGAGCAATCCCTGCTCGAGGGTCAATTAGTGACCACCTCTGGCTGGGGTTCATTGGGAGATAATTCAACCAGAGAGCAGGAGCCAGAGGCAAATCTGCTGCACTATGTGGATGTACGTGTGTTGGAGCAGCCGTTGTGCATTTGTTACTTTCTCCCAGGATTGGTTAGCTCGAAGCGACATATATGCAGCGATGGTCGAGAGGGGCGTGGCGGCTGTCAGGGGGATTCAGGTGGTCCACTGGTCTATCAATGGCACAATGTCAGCTATTTGATTGGACTAACCACATTTGGCAGTGCCACAGGCTGCGAACTCGGTGCTCCCACCGTCTATACGCGAATAACGGCCTATCTGGATTGGATTGAGGCCGAAACGGGCATGGAGGAGAGCTGAAAGGGGACGTTGGGCAGTCAACAGTCAACAGTCAACTAAATGCAATTAACGCCTAATTGTTGGCCATTAATTGCTTAACAATATAGCCGACAGGGCGATTGCATGTCCTGGCCATGACAATAAAACCAATTAGTTGAACACCAACAAATGAAAACGAATCCAAGAGAATGAAACGAGTTTACTTTTGCTCTGCTTTTTGGTCAGGTCTAACCTTGGGGTGCCATTTTATGGGCACTTCGCAGCACAAAATAGATATTGTTTGGCTATAAATAACAATAAACATAACAACAAGACCTGACACACAAGCAAACAATTCGCAAATTCATCGATCGCACTTATTTTGTATTGAATTGCAATTAAAGTTCAAATTTTCTTATGGAGTTTCACTTTTCTTTTTCTCTGTCTGTTCGTTTGCTAATCGCATTTAATTGACCATTTTTGAATAGCCAATTAACCGCAGCGCTGCGAGGAGCTCGAAAGCACAATACTCATACCCAAGATGCAAACCAACGTGAACCACTCCGGAGTACAAACCCTTCACAAGCAAAAAAAAAAAAACATTCCACTCAAAGCTTCAGTGAACGCAATCACGCGGCTGAGTGTTGATAAATACACAAAATGACCAAACAACTTTTGTGGTCAACTTAGCGGTGTTGAGTGAGGGTATTTAAATTCATTAATAACTGACAGACAGTCACTTGAGTTGAATTGAAATGCATTCGCAATAACAAACTGTTTGTGGTTGTGACAAAGAAGACTTTGTACTCTATTTTGTTTACTGATAGATATTGACTAAAAGTCTTTGACCATTTAAGCTCTTCAATTTAAGGCAGTTATCTTATGGTATCAAATCAAGCGTATAAGTTTGTTGTCTTAAAACTCAAAGTATTTATTATTAACCACTTGCTTAATGCGATTTGAATTATTTAGCTGGAGTAAACAACTTACACAGCAAGGATTTAAAATCAAAAGTGTATAAGCTTTATAAAGAACTTTATCTTTTGTGCTTTGAGCAACTTAAATGATAGACAAAACATTTGATTCGAAATACAAATGTAAATAATGCTTTTGATAACGTCTTGTGCCGATAAGATGTATTGATAAGATATTCGATGTGAATTAAAATGAACTAAGAAAGTTTAATGCATGTCATTCATTGGAAATGTCTACAGTGGGCACTCGACCAATGTACTTGGGCCTTTGTTTGCTAAGCTAGTTGAGTTAGTTGAAGTGGTTTCAAACCACAAAAAACCCAATTGATGAGCACATAGATAAGGTTATTCATCAGAACACAATTTGTTAAATTTAAAAATAAATACAATATAAATTTCGGCCTAAGACAGCAGCTGCGTGCCAATAAGTGATATCTGGCTATATCAAACTGGCAAATCAGGCAGCTTAAAAAGTATTGCTTGCCCGGCTTGATAAGGCTGCGGGCAAATACTTCGTTGTGACCAGAATATGACGTGAGAACTATTATCTTATCTTAGACCTGAAACGTAGCAATCCAATCTTGGCCGGCCGTACATTTGTTTTGCCCCTATATAAGTGGCTGGGTGGGTGGGTAAACAAACAGTTGAGTTCTAACACTAAACATCAACATGAAGTTCCTGATCATTCTTGCCTTGGCAGTGGCCGCTTCGGCCTTCCCAGAACCCGAGCTGGTACATATCAGCCGTGAGATGCCAGTGCAGAACAACATTGAGGGTCGCATCACCGGTGGAAAGCAGGCCTATGTTGGCCAGTTTCCCTACCAGGTCGGTCTATCCCTTAAGTTGAACGCCATTTCCTCTGCCTGGTGCGGTGGTTCCTTGATTGGTTCCCAATGGGTTTTGACTGCTGCTCACTGTACCGATGGGTAAGTTCTATTGGGTCTTGTTGCCAGCGGGAAAGTTTCGTTTCTGACACCCAATAATTTTCGTTTGCAGTGTTCAGTCTGTGACCGTTAACATAGGTGCCACCGTCCGCACACAGCCCGAGGTTTCCCGCACTGTAGATAAGAGCAACATTATCATTCACTCCGGCTGGAACAGCGCCAACCTGAAGAACGACATCTCCCTCATTAAGATCCCAGCTGTTTCTTACTCCTCCACAATCCAGGCTGTCCGTCTACCTTCCATTTCTAGCTCCTATCCTACCTATGCCGGTTCCGTTGTCACCGCCTCCGGCTGGGGACGCGTGAGTGATAGCTCCAGCGGTGTTGCCATGAACCTCAACTATGTCGACTTGACCGTTATCACCAACAGCGTGTGCGCCAGCACCTATGGCACCAGCATTGTAACCAGTTCCAACATCTGTGTCGCCACCCCCAAAGGACAATCCACCTGCAATGGTGACTCTGGTGGCCCATTGGTTCTTACTTCCGACAAGGTACAGGTCGGTTTGACCTCCTTCGGTGCTGCCGCCGGTTGCGAGTTGGGCTACCCAGCTGCCTTCACACGCGTCACCAGCTACCTGGACTGGATCAAGTCCAACACTGGCATCTCCAACTAATCATCAGGAACTTCTCCTTAACGAACATAAACAATTAAAAAAAAAGCATACAACAAAAAATATCCAATTGGCCTTTCTTTCAACCACTCGTCTAGTAGAGTTTTCTATTCCCAAGTGCCATATTTCTTAGTTATATTAAATAAACGTTTATATGATTGAGGCTATAGATCAAACTTTGAGTAGCAATCGTATTGTAGAGTATTCAATCTTCGATAGGCAGAGTCTAAGCTCCCATTCCTAGTGCCAATCATCATTCATTTTAACAAATAAACAATAAAAGTTTGTAACGAAAATAAAAAGCATTTTACTTATTTGTTACGTTTCCACTTCACACACACACACACACACACACACAGACATTCACTCAAATGGCGGCGTTCGCATCAAAAGTTTAAATTGACATTAAACGACAATTGCAAGTGTTTTGGCATGCAAAGTGAAGCTTGCGAGGTGCGTGGCAGCAGCAGCTGTTACAGGCCCATCCCTCACATAAGTTTTCATTAAAATTCATTAAATTTACGCGGCGACACAATAAAAGAAAACAGAACAACAATAACCAAAAAAAAAAAAATAAAAAAGAAGATATAAAACCCAGCAGAAAAAGTTGTCGGCAAGTGAAAGTGGGCGGTTGCCTGGGTAGGCGTGTCGTTGCTGACAATATGTCAACATTTAAATTATTACAACGCATTTAAATAATGGCAAAAGTTTTTTTCTTTCTTTCTTTTTTTCGCGGTGTTTTTGCTTTTTATGAGTGTTTTATTTTTTTTTCCTCACATTTTTTACTCAAAGTATTCCCATTGAGCTGTAAAATTGCACAGCTTCAAAGTCTTCTATACTTGTGCTTCAAGCGTTGAGATTATATATATAAAATATATAAGAAAACGATATAAATATTCAAATTTTAAGCTATCTCATGCACATATTACATGCATAAATGCATGTTCATAAAAACGCGCTTGAATATGCAATGAAAAGAAAAAGAAAAACTGTATCCAACACCAACTCCGAAAACTTCACATTCGTCGTGGTATAATACTTGGCAATGGTTAGCAGCCAAAACCTATGCATAGTGCTTAACAATGCCACAGATGAAAAGTTGAGTTTGTGCTCAGTTTAAACATTATCAAGACTAAATCAAAAGCCAAGTAAAAGTCAGCTGTATCCAAGCTACAGAACATGTAGAACTAAATGAAACCTGAGAGCCTGCTAACTTTAAGCATAAAGTGCAGAAAGGAAGTGCTAGTGTTGTACAACGATTGCTAACTGGCTGTGGGTCCAGTCAAGCTGATAAATGTTTGCATAGCGCAAATTTATGACAGCAGCAAAAAGGTTGCATTCTTATTTTTGTGGCATAGATATGACAAAATATGGCACACATGCTCGAACAACAAACAAACAAACAAACAAAAAAATGGTAACAAAACGAATAAGATAGTTTTTTGTTTGTTTTTTGTATGCGAGTGCTGTGAAAGTTAGTTAGAATGTCAAAGCGACGAAGTTGATTTGACAATTTGAATTGGTTGCACATACGCCGCGTGGGCTGCAAGCGTTTATTGCAAAAGTTTTTGATTTAAACTTCAATTTGCAACAAACACACACACTCAGAGTGAAAGAGAGAAGAAGAGAAGGGGGGAGAAAGAAAACCAGAGAGTTGCAAATATAGTTGCTAGTTTTTCGTATTTTTTGCCTTCCATCTTGGCCCACAAAACTTGGTTGTCGCTCCATTGGATAAGTTCATTTCAGATTTCTCCTGACAGCCTCTGTGGCTGTTCTGGTCCGCCCAAAACTTTGGCTTGTTCGACCAATCTGTGTGCTGTAGCAATGCAATTGCCGTATTTATTTATGCACTGGCATATTATGCAGTGTCACCTGTGGGGCTTAGCATTAGGGTCAGCACTATGACCCATAAAATCGAACTGTCAAATGTTTTCTGCCAAATGTCGACTCAATCAATTATGCAGTCAGTTTTCTACTTCAGCTAATAAAAGCAATTTGGTTTCGTTATAAAGTTGTTGCCACACACACGCACACAACAACACACACATACAACAAAATCAATTAACAAACAGGCAGCACATCAATTATATCCTGTCTCTCTCTGGATGTGTGTGTGTGTGTGCGTGTGTGTGTATGAAAACTTTTTGACTGCGAAGTCAATGCAATAAGTGTGCTAATAAATCGCAGACGATTCAAAGCAATCAAGTTAATTAACGATTTTTGGTTGGCCAACTAGTCGGCTACATAATTAATTAAGTAGTTGCCCCAACCACAAAAAAAGGATACTTATCTGTGAGTGTGTGTTTGTGAAAGAGTGAGTTGTAAATTGCAAGAACAGCACATTTTAGCACACACATCTACTTAAATGAGATTTCGCTAATTGGTTACAGTGGAGGATGCGCAAAGGGGTTTGGATTAAAATTTATAATTTTAATGGTGAAAAGACTATGAAAAGTCTTAGAAGAAGAACTTTGCTTATTGACTACGATTTCCAACTATTATTTATTTATCTACGCCACTGGACAACGCTTAGTCCATAGTCTTTGCTTTTCACATTATTTCAGTAAGTTTCCATAATGATTATAATAATGACATTAAGACAGCATAAAAGGCAACTATAACTAAGACAAAAAAGCACACTTTAATTTACATAAAGCAAACTCAGCTCGATGATAAATCAACAGCAATGACTTAACGAAACTACTGAGGGAAAACTTAGTATTAAGAGAGAGACTGACCATATGACTAAGTAGTAATATCTTGGTCTGTCGCTTTAAGCCAGCTTCAGAGTCTGCATGACTTTTTGCTTGTGACACATTGAGTGATGTTTGGGTAATTAACTACCACATAATTACAAGCACAAAAATGTAAAGGGAGAGTAAGAGAGCGACTCACTTAGCCAAGAGCACTAACCCTTAAGTTGTGTGTGTGTGGTATATTTAACGGGCTGTCACTTGCGCTGACAGTCAACACAGAAAGTGTTTCTAACAAAGTCCTCAGAAAGGCATAACACCCATACACACACACACACACATACACACATGCTTTGAGTATCGCACACTTAATTCATTTAACTCAAACATTTTCATTTATTTATCGCATTATTCAGACTTCTAGCCACCGTTTGCCATTGCGCAGCATTATTTTTTTCGGGTGGCTAATGACTTCCTGCTTTTGGCAACAACGCGCCAAGCTTCCGGCACACACACGCGCACACACACACATATGAACTAACACCCACATGGCGCTCTCGCTCTCATTGAATGTTTTTGGCATGTTGCCCGGCTCGACACCATTATTTCTGGTAACAAGATAATTGTATAATGAAATCCAAACAACACTTTGGCTTGACTTGACTCTGCGGCCGGGTTGAATGCCTGGCAGCCACTGTCGTGGCCTCTCCTTCCCCATCCCCACTCCTTTTCTATGTCCATGCTGTGAACCACTTCAAGTTCTACAACAATGACTTGACGGCAAAAGTTCGCTGCAAAGACAAAGACTTTTGGTTGCTGTTGTTGTTTTCGGTTTGCTGATTGAGTGGTAATGCTTTTTGGTTCATGTGGATATTTGCTCTTTGGTTTGTATGCCCTCAAGCCATAGACAACAATTGCAGCTCTAGCTTCAGCTAATTGCAGGCGTGAAAGCAAACAAAAACAGTGTAAAACTTAAAGGATAATTAAAGTATTTGATTTTGAATATTTATGCATAGAGCATTGTGTAGTCGACTACCTGGAAAATAACTAAACTAATTTCGTGTTTATTTTTTTTATTCTTTTCTTTTCGTCATGCTCTGCTTTTGTTGTGTGTTTCTCATTTGTTGTTCCCAGTGACAATTGATTGACAGCAAAAGTTAATGGCTTAAGTGCTCAGGCGAACAGGACTTCAATGATAAGCCAAACCAAATACACTTGCTGTTTGCCATATATTTAATCTGGCTTACATATTCTTTAATAATTGAAACATTTTCGCTTGCCATATATTCAAAAATTGCCACTTAACAGATATAGAGAGGGTATCAAGTATATACATATACATATATATATACATACAAACACACAGTCATATGCAAAGCTGCTCAACAAGCACTCACACACATACATACACACACACCCATAAGCAATACCATTACCCGGCTGAATGGCAGCCATCATTCAACAACAACAGAAAAGAAAACAAAGCTAAAAAAAACAGATCAGAACCAGTAAATAAATCGGGTCTGAAAGTAAAAACGACTAAAAGATACTCTGCAAGAGTTGTGTGATAATCATTTTTTGGTATATATATGTATAGCTTTCAAGTATGATGCAGATTCCAATACGACTATATATATAAAATGCTGTTTATTTAACAAAAAAAACGTGTTTCCGACCAAGGTATCTACTCATTTATAACTTTCAAGTTCTATAAGTAAATTCAAACACTCTTAACGTAAGTGTATAATAATAATACATATTCACTCTCAACTCATCTAGCCTGGCACAAAATAAAGACATAAAGCAAACAAATGCCTTGCCAAGCAAAACTGAAGATGAGTACTGGAGCAAGAATGTATACGAGTTGAAATAGCGGATGGGGATTTAAGTCTAGTGGGTGGTGCTGGTGGGGCACTGAGTAGGTATGCAAGGTACACGTTTTGGTTGACTGGCAGAGTCGAGTAGCTTTTAGTGCGTTCAAGCAGAAAAATATATAGAAAACAATAAACCGAAATAACAACGAAATAAAGAAACACACAAAAAATAAATACATATATTGCCAAACAAAATGTTCATAAGCCATAAAGTACTTTTTTTCCTTCCTTCCTTCATTTTCCTTGTAAAGCAGATGCCAAAATGTGTATGATGTTTATATTTATATTTGCATGCTAAAATTTGATGAGTAGTTATATATTTTGTGTGTAAAAAAAATAAACGGTTATGCACAGCCGCATTAATAAACTTTTAACAAAGGAGCAAAACAAAAATAAAATAAAAATTGCTGAGTCGCTCTTTGAAAATAATTAATATTAACTATTTGCACGGCTGTCTGACAGCATTTGGCACAGCATACAAAAGAAAATAAAGGCAGCCAAACAGACAGATTGCAATTTTGATTTTTTTTTTTTTTTTGTGTATTTTTTTGTTGGGCTGAACGCTGAACGAAGAAAGTAGCTGAAAAAGCAAAAACCGTGCCATTGATACGCTCCATCGCAATCATTTTGCATGCGCCAATAAGCTGAGCAGTGTCTCAGGCTGAGACACGTATTTGTCTCGCTATTTTCAGCCCAGGCAATCGATGCCAACAAATCCTTCAATTTGGTATTGCAAGGCGCTGCCGAAAAATAAAAAGGAATCCAATTGTCGAGTAGACAAAAAGATTCAGCACAATAAAAAAAATATATATATATGTATACAAAATGAATAAAAAAAAACAGAGAAAAGAAAAAACGGCAGCCAAAAGGGATTTGTTTGTATGCCTGGAATTTATATAAATGTACATACATATATTTATATTTATATATCCGACGAGAACTTTTTCATATGCAAAGAGTCAGCTTATTGATATCGAATGAAAAAGGCTAAAAGAATATAATGCTGTTTGTCATGAATGCTATCTCCCTCTTTCTACAAATATTTATTGTTTGCAAAGTCACAGCTACTGCTGCTGTATGTCGAATATTACATAGTTTGATCCCTGGCCATAAAATTTAATGCCAGCCACTTGTGTTTGTTCGTCGTTGCTCACTGCTGCGCAACGGATTTGTGTCAAAATATTGGCAGCTATTCAGAAGCACTTTATTGCAGAAGCAGCTTCAACAGCAGCGGAAGCTCTAGAAGCTGAGTGACAACAGGACGTATGTGTAATTTGGCAGGATACAAGTAGCAAATAGAAGACTTGAGTGAAACAAAAAACGAAAATTGATGGACTGAAAAGTGTCTAGTTTGACGAGAAGAAAGCAAAACAGATCGACAAGCAAACAATGAAGAAAAGAAGTTTTGACAGCTATGAAATACGAGAAATAAGTGAAACAAGAAGTAACAAAAAAGAGAAAACTCTTTACTTACCATTTTTTTTGGTTTCCTTAAGTCCTCTTCTTAACAGTTTAGCATCATTGATTATAAGCTGTAAAATGAAAATTTTTTTCTATTAGACTTAAAGGCTTAAATTTATTGACAACATCAGCTATTGATAAAAATGGTGCTCAGGTAATCGCTTGGAGCCCAAACAGCTGTGCCAAAAAAACTTTTACAATAGATTAGTAGAAAAAAAAACACGAGTTGAAACTTTTTGACCAGTGGCACAAACTGAGAGACAAGTGCCATACCAGCACAAGGCTTAGCTTTACTTCTACTTAGGACAAATTCAAGTAAAAGTATGTTTGTAAGTAGTTGTGAATGTGTTTTGCGAGACAACAAATTGCTGTTGAAAAGTTTTAAAAATGCATTTGCGCCCAGCTACAAGATTGGCAACATTTTGAGCCATGCTGCAGCTGCAGTTAGTTTTGGCAGCATCAAACGCATTAGTCATACGCCCAGGAGTACACACGCACACATGTAATGATTAATGAGGAGAGACTGGCGTTGACAAGCTGAAGAAGGCGTCTCTCTTATACAATTTTGAATTATTGCAGGGAAATGGGAATCCTAGCTATTCAAGTGGCGGACAATGTGATAAGTCATCAACGAAATGCCAACCGGGTCGGGTCAGCTGCACCAGACAGTTGTCATTAATTTTCGGACCCAGCAACAAGACCAGTTCTGACCACAATTTCATGACAATTTAACGCAACTGTGCAAAGTTTTCTACACTACAACATTTCTATTTGCCGACTACAACAATGCCAAATAAATGTAATGAAAATGGCAGCCAAAAAAGCAGGAAAATAAAAAGACTAACTTCAATTCTACACACAGAAAGCAATCCCTGGAAATGTCCAGCAGCGTAATCGATGCGGCTCGCATTAGATTGTTGCTGTTGTTGTTGCTTTTGGGGCAGCCAGCAGCATTCTGGAGTGCGCCTTGAATCTCTTTGCCTTTTTATCGTGTGCTGCTTCGTTTATCATTTGTTGTTCACTTGTCGAAATTTTATTGCTGCAATCTTGTTTGTCGTCGTCAAAGGAGCCTCGGCTGGGGGACACTTTGCAAAATGCTGGCTACCAGAGGATTCTTTCACACACACACACACATATATATATATATATATAAACTGGAGGATACTTGAGCTGCGTAGCTGGACATTGTTGTTAGAGAGCTGCAGGATATGCGTCTAATAAGCAAGTGTGTATTTGTCTGCTAGCCAACTGGCCAAGCAGCCTGAGTGAGTGTGTAAGTAGTAAGCGCATTACGTATACGTAATATAACAAATGCTCAAACCAGCTATTTAAAGTGGCGCTCAGCAAATTGATGGGCCTGGTCTTTTGTGTGTGTGTGTACTTAAAGCTGCCAGTTACTCATAATGAAGGCAAATATTTCAACATAGAATCAGTTTCTTTTATTGCACGCACAAAGTGCCAAAGAATGCATAAAACAAGTTAGCGCAAAATAGCGCCTAAGAAATGCAGATGCAATCAAAGCAATTATAATGATCTAATAAGTTAAATCACACAGTTGTTAAAGAGCTCGAGTCTTTAAGCCAATCTGTATGGATATGTACACAAGTGTCACATGAACATAAACTATTTGAATTTAGGCAACTCACGCACACGGCCACCACTGTGTCCAGTTAGTGTGTGCTCAGCATTTATGACCCAGACAGATAGTATTCTAACAACAACTACATGTGTCAGCAGCGACAGCAAGCAGCGCCAGCTAAGAGCAATGAATTGTTTTTATGTGCTAATGTACAGCTTGGCAGCTCCTGAAGCTGCTATACTAGTTGATTTGTTTGCATGCTTAGCACGTAAAGCGATTTGATTTCAATTTTCCAGATTCAACATGCGCCCAGCGTCCAGCGCCCAGGCGTCTATTTTTCTATAAATGACTTTGTAACATTTTGTGTTTGGGGACAACACAGCGTATGTGGTATATGCGTCTTAGGATTGTGAGTGGGCTAATCACTGGGAAAAACCCTGGACTTGAAATAGCCACTCTTTTGTTTTTGGTTAACACAATCAGTAAACAGTTTTTTATTTATTTTGCCAATTACTTTTTGTGTGACGAAATGGGATATTTTAAAATATCATATCATATCTGGCAGGCAGCTAAAGTTTCGGAGATATGAAAAATCCATTTGGGCATTTACTTTCAACAATAGCGATAGCAATTCGCATTTTGTTAGTGTTACTTTTAAAAAGAAAATTTTTAAATAATCGTTTGGAATTTGTAAAAAGTACTATAAGTTCAGATAGTATTTTATAATATTAATATTAATATTATAATAAATATATATGTATTAAATAATGCATTTTTATAGTAAATACATATATAAATATATAGTAAATACATTTATTTACTACAAACAAAAATAGATAAGATTATACATTTTTACCATAATAATAATAATCATGGCATATCTTTTAAGTTGATGCACGCTTTTTATCAGAAACATGGGAATCTTAAAATCCTATTGCCCCCATGTCTATATATGGGAAAGGTATAAGTTTGTGAATCACTCAAAAGTCGCACGTCTGCTTTTTCCTCCTCAAATTCAAGAGCCTTTTACTTGCAGGTTTTTGGTGCATAATCTCAACCGTTTGATTGAAAATGCCACAGCCACAACCATAACAACAACAACAATACCAACAAATGAAGAGTGCAACTCCTAAAGACCACAAAGCACTACAGAATATAATCGTAAAAGCTTTTAACTGATAACGGAACTGTTTTTTTTTTTGGGTACTGATAAGCAGAAAAGGAAGTGGCTAAGAGTATAAAATGTCGTGTATGGTCAGTGGAAAATCATTCGTTAAACGACAAACGATCAACATGAAAGTGCTCGTAGTTCTCTGTGCTCTGGCTGTTGCCACCGTCTCCGCTGGCGTTACGCCCCAGGTTGTGCCCGTGCATCCTCGTGACATGCCCGAGATGCCATCGATTGAGGGTCGCATTACCAACGGCAGGACTGCCTATGAAGGTCAGTTCCCCTACCAGGTGGGACTAAGCTTCTCCAGCGGCAACAGTGGCTGGTGGTGCGGTGGCTCCATTATTGGCAACAACTGGATTGCGACCGCTGCTCACTGCACCAGCGGGTAAGCAACGAAATCCGAACAATATTCTCCTACAAGATTACTAATCCGAAGGTTTTCCTTTCTTGCAGTGCCTCCTCGGTGACTGCGTACTTTGGTGCTCTGGCTCGCACCAACGCCAAGTTGGTACTCACCATAAACAGCGGCAACTTCAGACAACACTCCAACTACAACCCATCCACCCTGAACAACGATATCTCCCTGATCCAGACTCCATATGTATCTTTCACCTCTTACATCAACAAGATTGCTCTGCCACGTTTGGCCGGCAGTTACTCCACCTATGCTGGACAGAAGGCTATCGCTTCTGGCTGGGGCAAGACCTCCGACAATGCTTCCGGTGTGACCAACACTCTGCAGTACCAGATCTTCGAAATTGTCTCCGTTGCCCAGTGCCAGGCTACCTATGGCTCCGCAGTTGCCACCGCCAATGTCATCTGCATTGCCACACCCAACCAGTCATCCACCTGCCAGGGTGATTCCGGTGGCCCATTGGCGCTCGAAAGCTCTGGCGTACTTGTTGGTGTCACCTCTTTCGTTGCCAGTGCTGGTTGTCAATCTGGACGCCCAGCTGGCTTCACCCGTACCACCTCCTACTTGGAATGGATCCGTTCCCACACCGGCATCTCTTACTAAGTGCACTTTCAACCAAAAATACTCTAACATAAACAGCAATATATAAAAAAAAAACCCAACACTTTTAACTTATTTACGATCAACATTTTATCCTTTACCAAATAATTTTCACTCTTTAAGCTGAAACCTCTGCCACGATCAGGATTTCTTTAGATTTCTTGCCATGCTTACACAAAAGCTTAAGAATATTACCATTACATAAAAACTCAAGCCAAGAGCAAGTCTTTTAAGTTTGTTTTCTACTCATTAAAGTAAATAGCTAAAAAATATGCTAAAAAAATTGGACTTAATACTATTCGCAAACTTTGAGACCAAAAGTATACTTCCCTTTCTTGAACTTTAAACTAATTGATTAAAATAAATGGTTTATAGTCTTCGAGAAACTTTATTTGATTTTGCAAAACTGCTTGTTTATAGCTTAGTAGTAAGCAATGCCAGTGTGGTCGCGGATCCAATCCAAGTGATAGGTAACACGCTGGAAGCCAGATGGATGACCAGATTGGCAGCCGGCAGAGGACACCCAGTTGGTAACACCAACCAGTTTCTTGCCATCGTGAATGACCAGTGGGCCACCAGAGTCACCACTGCATGTGGACTTGCCATCGGGTGTCCTCACACAGATGATGTTATCGCCGACGGTTCCTGAGCCATAAGTCTGACGGCACTCGTTGTTGGACATGACCTGGAGATCGACACATTGCATCCAGTCGGGCAGGCCGTCGTGGTTATGTACACCTCCCCAGCCGCAAGCCACTGTCCACCAGTTATTGTAATCATTGTAGCGTTCGTTATAGCTGGGCAGTTCAACCTTGTTGACCATGTGCCAGAAGTCCACGTGGGGAATGCGGATCAGGGCAATGTCGGCATTATGATGGTTAATAAAGTCGTTGCGGTGAACCCAATGGGTGAACTGAGCATTGGTGCGCCATGTGGCCCCAAAGTAGATGGTCACAGCCTCAGCGTTCCCTGTGCAGTGCTCGGCAGTCAAGACCCAGTTGTGTCCAATGATGGAACCACCGCACCACCAGCCACCACTGAAACCCAGGCCAACAGTGTAGGGTGCGTAACCCTCTTGAGCTGGATAGCCATTTGTGATACGACTCTCAATATTGGCGTTCTTGGGAAGGTCCTTGGGATGGACGATTGCCTCAAACTGCTTGGGCTCGGCGACCTCCTCAAGGGCCAGGACGGAGGCAATAGCCAGTACCAGAAACGCTATGAACACTTTCATGTTGAAAATACAACTTGGTATAAACTCAATTCCGAATCAACCTTTTATAGTAGAGAAATTGCGGCTTGTTTGGGTCTTATCGGAAAGACTAAGAGCTCATAAATATTCCTTGAGTTCCATAAAACTTGTCGGCAATCAAATTTGCGCAAAAGCATATTTAAATATACGATTCGATTTCAAAAGGAGTAATATAAACTGTTTATCAATAAGCAACTTTTTTATAATTTTTTCGCTACAACAGCTTTTCAAATATAAGTTTAAGTTTTTTACTGTTAGTTAGACTTTGGTTTTCATAATCATAATGATCATGATCATAATTTGGCAAAATCATCTTTTATTGAACTGCAGTAAGGTCTAATTATTATAAATAAATTGTCTTCTAGTTCAAAACGAATCTTTTCAACTTTCTCTGTTGCAGACTTATCAATGAATTGATTTTCAGCCATTTGAATTATTTCTCTACCTAAATAAATCTTATCACTCCTTCAATTATTAATAAAATATTATTTATGAGCCTTGATACTATTTGAAAATACCTAAAACCTACAAAAAGGCTTGTGAAATGCTTTCAAGACCAAGTAGTGCTCTAAACATGAAATTGTTTGTAGCTTGTTTGGCTTTGACCATTGCTGTCGCCTCGGCGGCTCCCACCGAGTCCATTGTGTATCCTATGGATCTGCCGGCAACCAGCAGGATCGAGGGACGCATTACCAATGGAGTAAACGCATATGAGGGACAAGCACCCTGGACTGTGGGTCTGAGCATCAATCTTCCTGGAGGCAGCACAACCTTCTGCGGTGGCTCCATTATTGGACACAACTGGGTCTTGACCGCTGAACACTGTACTCGTAGCGCTGAAGCCATCGGTGTTCACTTCGGTGCCACCTGGAGGACCAACTCTGTGTACACCCACTGGATTTCCCGCAACGAAATCATTAATCATCATGCTGCTGACATTGCCCTGATCCGCATTCCCCATGTGGACTTCTGGCACCAGGTCAACAAGGTTGAGCTGCCCAGCTATAATGAACGTTACAATGATTACAATGGCTGGTGGACAATGGCTTGTGGCTGGGGAAAACAACATGATAACAGCGGTCTGCCCGACTGGATGCAGTGTGTCGATCTCCAGGTCATGTCCAACGACGAGTGCCGTCAGACTTATGGCTCAGGAACCGTCGGCGATAACATCATCTGTGTGAGGACATCCGGGGGCAAGTCCACATGCAGTGGTGACTCTGGTGGCCCACTGGTCATTCACGATGGCAAGAAACTGGTTGGTGTTACCAATTGGGTTTCTGGTGCCGGCTGTCAATCTGGTCATCCATCTGGCTTCCAGCGTGTTACCTATCACTTGGATTGGATCCGTGACCACACTGGCATTGCTTACTATTAAACGATCACTTTCGTTAATTAACCAAAATAAAACGTATTGAAAGTAATGTCATTAAATTTGTACCTTTAAAAGGTTATCACAGTTGGAGAACGAAAACCTAATTCAATTGTTCACTATAAAAACAAATATAAACACAGAATAGAAAAGCAAAATCAAATATGGCAACAACACTGTCATTAGTCGATGTGTTTTGATCAGTTTCATTATATGGATTCCTCACATTGCTGCCATTAATAGTAAGCGAAACCAGAGACATCGCGAATCCAATCCACCTGATGGGTGACACGAGTGAAGGTCAGTTCCCCTACCAGGTGGGACTTAGCTTCTCCAGCGGCAACAGTGGCTGGTGGTGCGGTGGCTCCATTATTGGCAACAACTGGATTGCGACCGCTGCTCACTGCACCAGCGGGTAAGCAACGAAATCCGAACAATATTCTCCTACAAGATTACTAATCCGAAGGTTTTCCTTTCTTGCAGTGCCTCCTCGGTGACTGCGTACTTTGGTGCTCTGGCTCGCACCAACGCCAAGTTGGTACTCACCATAAACAGCGGCAACTTCAGACAACACTCCAACTACAACCCATCCACCCTGAACAACGATATCTCCCTGATCCAGACTCCATATGTATCTTTCACCTCGTACATCAACAAGATTGCTCTGCCACGTTTGGCCGGCAGTTACTCCACCTATGCTGGACAGAAGGCTATCGCTTCTGGCTGGGGCAAGACCTCCGACAATGCTTCCGGTGTGACCAACACTCTGCAGTACCAGATCTTCGAAATTGTCTCCGTTGCCCAGTGCCAGGCTACCTATGGCTCCGCAGTTGCCACCGCCAATGTCATCTGCATTGCCACACCCAACCAGTCATCCACCTGCCAGGGTGATTCCGGTGGCCCATTGGCGCTCGAAAGCTCTGGCGTACTTGTTGGTGTCACCTCTTTCGTTGCCAGTGCTGGTTGTCAATCTGGACTCCCAGCTGGCTTCACCCGTACCACCTCCTACTTGGAATGGATCCGTTCCCACACCGGCATCTCTTACTAAGTGCACTTTCAACCAAAAATACTCTAACATAAACAGCAATATATAAAAAAAAAACCCAACACTTTTAACTTATTTACGATCAACATTTTATCCTTTACCAAATAATTTTCACTCTTTAAGCTGAAACCTCTGCCACGATCAGGATTTCTTTAGATTTCTTGCCATGCTTACACAAAAGCTTAAGAATATTACCATTACATAAAAACTCAAGCCAAGAGCAAGTCTTTTAAGTTTGTTTTCTACTCATTAAAGTAAATAGCTAAAAAATATGCTAAAAAAATTGGACTTAATACTATTCGCAAACTTTGAGACCAAAAGTATACTTCCCTTTCTTGAACTTTAAACTAATTGATTAAAATAAATGGTTTATAGTCTTCGAGAAACTTTATTTGATTTTGCAAAACTGCTTGTTTATAGCTTAGTAGTAAGCAATGCCAGTGTGGTCGCGGATCCAATCCAAGTGATAGGTAACACGCTGGAAGCCAGATGGATGACCAGATTGGCAGCCGGCAGCGGACACCCAGTTGGTAACACCAACCAGTTTCCTGCCATCGTGAATGACCAGTGGGCCACCAGAGTCACCACTGCATGTGGACTTGCCCTCGGATGTCCTCACACAGATGATGTTATCGCCGACGGTTCCTGAGCCATAAGTCTGACGGCACTCGTTGTTGGACATGACCTGGAGATCGACACACTGCATCCAGTCGGGCAGACCGCTGTTATCATGTTGTTTTCCCCAGCCGCAAGCCACTGTCCACCAGTTATTGTAATCATTGTAGCGTTCGTTATAGCTGGGCAGTTCAACCTTGTTGACCATGTGCCAGAAGTCCACGTGGGGAATGCGGATCAGGGCAATGTCGGCATTATGATGGTTAATAAAGTCGTTGCGGTGAACCCAATGGGTGAACTGGGCATTGGTGCGCCATGTGGCACCAAAGTAGATGGTCACAGCCTCAGCGTTCCCTGTGCAGTGCTCGGCAGTCAAGATCCAGTTGTGTCCAATGATGGAACCACCGCACCACCAGCCACCACTGAAACCCAGGCCAACAGTGTAGGGTGCGTAACCCTCTTGAGCTGGATAGCCATTTGTGATACGACTCTCAATATTGGCGTTCTTGGGAAGGTCCTTGGGATGGACGATTGCCTCAAACTGCTTGGGCTCGGCGACCTCCTCAAGGGCCAGGACGGAGGCAATAGCCAGTACCAGAAACGCTATGAACACTTTCATGTTGAAAATACAACTTGGTATAAACTCAATTCCGAATCAACCTTTTATAGTAGAGAAATTGCGGCTTGTTTGGGTCTTATCGGAAAGACTAAGAGCTCATAAATATTCCTTGAGTTCCATAAAACTTGTCGGCAATCAAATTTGCGCAAAAGCATATTTAAATATACGATTCGATTTCAAAAGGAGTAATATAAACTGTTTATCAATAAGCAACTTTTTCCTCTTCGGCATTTATTATAATTTTTTCGCTACAACAGCTTTTCAAAATATAAGTTTAAGTTTTTTACTGTTAGTTAGACTTTGGTTTTCATAATCATAATGATCATGATCATAATTTGGCAAAATCATCTTTTATTGAACTGCAGTAAGGTCTAATTATTATAAATAAATTGTCTTCTAGTTCAAAACGAATCTTTTCAACTTTCTCTGTTGCAGACTTATCAATGAATTGATTTTCAGCCATTTGAATTATTTCTCTACCTAAATAAATCTTATCACTCCTTCAATTATTAATAAAATATTATTTATGAGCCTTGATACTATTTGAAAATACCTAAAACCTACAAAAAGGCTTGTGAAATGCTTTCAAGACCAAGTAGTGCTCTAAACATGAAATTGTTTGTAGCTTGTTTGGCTTTGACCATTGCTGTCGCCTCGGCGGCTCCCACCGAGTCCATTGTGTATCCTATGGATCTGCCGGCAACCAGCAGGATCGAGGGACGCATTACCAATGGAGTAAACGCATATGAGGGACAAGCACCCTGGACTGTGGGTCTGAGCATCAATCTTCCTGGAGGCAGCACAACCTTCTGCGGTGGCTCCATTATTGGACACAACTGGGTCTTGACCGCTGAACACTGTACTCGTAGCGCTGAAGCCATCGGTGTTCACTTCGGTGCCACCTGGAGGACCAACTCTGTGTACACCCACTGGATTTCCCGCAACGAAATCATTAATCATCATGCTGCTGACATTGCCCTGATCCGCATTCCCCATGTGGACTTCTGGCACCAGGTCAACAAGGTTGAGCTGCCCAGCTATAATGAACGTTACAATGATTACAATGGCTGGTGGACAATGGCTTGTGGCTGGGGAAAACAACATGATAACAGCGGTCTGCCCGACTGGATGCAGTGTGTCGATCTCCAGGTCATGTCCAACGACGAGTGCCGTCAGACTTATGGCTCAGGAACCGTCGGCGATAACATCATCTGTGTGAGGACATCCGGGGGCAAGTCCACATGCAGTGGTGACTCTGGTGGCCCACTGGTCATTCACGATGGCAAGAAACTGGTTGGTGTTACCAATTGGGTTTCTGGTGCCGGCTGTCAATCTGGTCATCCATCTGGCTTCCAGCGTGTTACCTATCACTTGGATTGGATCCGTGACCACACTGGCATTGCTTACTATTAAACGATCACTTTCGTTAATTAACCAAAATAAAACGTATTGAAAGTAATGTCATTAAATTTCTACCTTTAAAAGGTTATCACAGTTGGAGAACGAAAACCTAATTCAATTGTTCACTATAAAAACAAATATAAACACAGAATAGAAAAGCAAAATCAAATATGGCAACAACACTGTCATTAGTCGATGTGTTTTGATCAGTTTCATTATATGGATTCCTCACATTGCTGCCATTAATAGTAAGCGACACCAGAGACATCACGAATCCAATCCACCTGATGGGTGACACGTGTGAATACCAGTCATCCACCTGCCAGGGTGATTCCGGTGGCCCATTGGCGCTCGAAAGCTCTGGCGTACTTGTTGGTGTCACCTCTTTCGTTGCCAGTGCTGGTTGTCAATCTGGACTCCCTGCTGGCTTCACTCGTACCACCTCCTACTTGGAATGGATCCGTTCCCACACCGGCATCTCTTACTAAGTGCACTTTCAACCAAAAATACTCTAACATAAACAGCAATATATAAAAAAAAAACCCAACACTTTTAACTTATTTACGATCAACATTTTATCCTTTACCAATTAATTTTCACTCTTTAAGCTGAAACCTCTGCCACGATCAGGATTTCTTTAGATTTCTTGCCATGCTTACACAAAAGATTTAGAATATTATCATTACATAAAAACTGAAGCCAAGAGCAAGTCTTTTAAGTTTGTTTTCTACTCATTTAAGTAAATAGCTAAAAAATATGCTAAAAAAATTGGACTTAATACTATTCGCAAACTTTGAGACCAAAAGTATACTTCCCTTTCTTGAACTTTAAACTAATTGATTAAAAGAAATGGTTTATAGTCTTCGAGAAACTTTATTTGATTTTGCAAAACTGCTTGTTTATAGCTTAGTAGTAAGCAATGCCAGTGTGGTCGCGGATCCAATCCAAGTGATAGGTAACACGCTGGAAGCCAGATGGATGACCAGATTGGCAGCCGGCAGAGGACACCCAGTTGGTAACACCAACCAGTTTCTTGCCATCGTGAATGACCAGTGGGCCACCAGAGTCACCACTGCATGTGGACTTGCCATCGGGTGTCCTCACACAGATGATGTTATCGCCGACGGTTCCTGAGCCATAAGTCTGACGGCACTCGTTGTTGGACATGACCTGGAGATCGACACATTGCATCCAGTCGGGCAGGCCGTCGTGGTTATGTACACCTCCCCAGCCGCAAGCCACTGTCCACCAGTTATTGTAATCATTGTAGCGTTCGTTATAGCTGGGCAGTTCAACCTTGTTGACCATGTGCCAGAAGTCCACGTGGGGAATGCGGATCAGGGCAATGTCGGCATTATGATGGTTAATAAAGTCGTTGCGGTGAACCCAATGGGTGAACTGGGCATTGGTGCGCCATGTGGCACCAAAGTAGATGGTCACAGCCTCAGCGTTCCCTGTGCAGTGCTCGGCAGTCAAGATCCAGTTGTGTCCAATGATGGAACCACCGCACCACCAGCCACCACTGAAACCCAGGCCAACAGTGTAGGGTGCGTAACCCTCTTGAGCTGGATAGCCATTTGTGATACGACTCTCAATATTGGCGTTCTTGGGAAGGTCCTTGGGATGGACGATTGCCTCAAACTGCTTGGGCTCGGCGACCTCCTCAAGGGCCAGGACGGAGGCAATAGCCAGTACCAGAAACGCTATGAACACTTTCATGTTGAAAATACAACTTGGTATAAACTCAATTCCGAATCAACCTTTTATAGTAGAGAAATTGCGGCTTGTTTGGGTCTTATCGGAAAGACTAAGAGCTCATAAATATTCCTTGAGTTCCATAAAACTTGTCGGCAATCAAATTTGCGCAAAAGCATGTTTAAATATACGATTCGATTTCAAAAGGAGTAATATAAACTGTTTATCAATAAGCAACTTTTTCCTCTTCGGCATTTATTATAATTTTTTCGCTACAACAGTTTTTCAAAATATAAGTTTAAGTTTTTTACTGTTAGTTAGACTTTGGTTTTCATAATCATAATGATCATGATCATAATTTGGCAAAATCATCTTTTATTGAACTGCAGTAAGGTCTAAGTATTATAAATAAATTGTCTTCTAGTTCAAAACGAATCTTTTCAACTTTCTCTGTTGCAGACTTATCAATGAATTGATTTTCAGCCATTTGAATTATTTCTCTACCTAAATAAATCTTATCACTCCTTCAATTATTAATAAAATATTATTTATGAGCCTTGATACTATTTGAAAATACCTAAAACCTACAAAAAGGCTTGTGAAATGCTTTCAAGACCAAGTAGTGCTCTAAACATGAAATTGTTTGTAGCTTGTTTGGCTTTGACCATTGCTGTCGCCTCGGCGGCTCCCACCGAGTCCATTGTGTATCCTATGGATCTGCCGGCAACCAGCAGGATCGAGGGACGCATTACCAATGGAGTAAACGCATATGAGGGACAAGCACCCTGGACTGTGGGTCTGAGCATCAATCTTCCTGGAGGCAGCACAACCTTCTGCGGTGGCTCCATTATTGGACACAACTGGGTCTTGACCGCTGAACACTGTACTCGTAGCGCTGAAGCCATCGGTGTTCACTTCGGTGCCACCTGGAGGACCAACTCTGTGTACACCCACTGGATTTCCCGCAACGAAATCATTAATCATCATGCTGCTGACATTGCCCTGATCCGCATTCCCCATGTGGACTTCTGGCACCAGGTCAACAAGGTTGAGCTGCCCAGCTATAATGAACGTTACAATGATTACAATGGCTGGTGGACAATGGCTTGTGGCTGGGGAAAACAACATGATAACAGCGGTCTGCCCGACTGGATGCAGTGTGTCGATCTCCAGGTCATGTCCAACGACGAGTGCCGTCAGACTTATGGCTCAGGAACCGTCGGCGATAACATCATCTGTGTGAGGACACCCGGGGGCAAGTCCACATGCAGTGGTGACTCTGGTGGCCCACTGGTCATTCACGATGGCAAGAAACTGGTTGGTGTTACCAATTGGGTTTCTGGTGCCGGCTGTCAATCTGGTCATCCATCTGGCTTCCAGCGTGTTACCTATCACTTGGATTGGATCCGTGACCACACTGGCATTGCTTACTATTAAACGATCACTTTCGTTAATTAACCAAAATAAAACGTATTGAAAGTAATGTCATTAAATTTCTACCTTTAAAAGGTTATCACAGTTGGAGAACGAAAACCTAATTCAATTGTTCACTATAAAAACAAATATAAACACAGAATAGAAAAGCAAAATCAAATATGGCAACAACACTGTCATTAGTCGATGTGTTTTGATCAGTTTCATTATATGGATTCCTCACATTGCTGCCATTAATAGTAAGCGACACCAGAGACATCACGAATCCAATCCACCTGATGGGTGACACGTGTGAATCCAGATGGAAGGCCAGAAGTGCAGAAAAATGCACACTTTGAGCACACTTATTCGAAACATTGATAGACCAATTGGTATATAAATGATTTAAATAATTAACGAAATTCCCGAATCAAGTAGAAAGGAAATTGCACACGATTTGCAGAAAAACAGCAGATACTGTGACGATTAAGTTACGTACATATAAAGATATGGGATTAATTAGTATTTATGTTCATGTTAACCTCAAGTATACTTCAAGATAGATACAACAATCTTAGGTTGTTTTGGTAAACAAGGAGGAAACAAATAAGTTTTTAAAACCTTTGTAGGTGTTACTAGTATTTCAAAAAAGAGGATATTTTAAAATCCTTCTAAGCTAGAAATTTCTTTTATGGTAAATTTGTTATCAAAATATTTATAATATGCAAATGATAAGATATCGAAAAACAAAACTACGAATATTGCCTTAGTATGGGTTGATAATCAAAATCAAAGGTACGTGACTTCCGTATGGAGAAGTGAGGCAGCAGGAGTCGGTGTCACCTAATCATTCAAAGCCTTTAAAGTAGCGTGCGGCACTTATAAAAATCACTTGAGAACACTTTAATTTATTTGCTTAGATTGTAAAACGCAGCCAGGCATTGATAAGATACTACTTGATTTGCATCCATTTCAATATGCCAAATAAAAAGTTTTAAAATAAATAAATCAGCAATAACCACATCCGCTTGTCGTCGATTGTCGGTCAAAGATATGTTTTCGTAAGGAGTTTCAAGAAAAGATTAAGGTGTTACAATCAGTCAAAGTTGTATTATTTGAAGCGCATTGAAAAGTTGTTAATTGCTAACGTTTTTGGCTGTTGTTAGCTTTTATTTTTAGAGGGCAAGCATAAAAATCAGATTGGGTGTCAGTTATGATTGTACTCGAAACAAACAACTGACCACAAAACCGTATAAAAGCATGAAAACAGTTAGCAAGACCCAGAGTAAACATTTCAAAATGAAACTGTTCGTATTCCTGGCTATCGCTGTGGTTGCAGCAAACGCTTTGCCCAACGAAGTGGCGAGGAAACCCTTGAAGGTAATGGATATGCCCAAGGCGAACATCGAGGGACGCATTACCAACGGTTATCCAGCTTATGAGGGCAAGGTGCCCTACATTGTGGGCTTAGGCTTTGACGGTGGTTGGTGGTGCGGTGGTTCCATCATTGGCCACACTTGGGTCTTGACCGCTGCTCACTGTGTCAAGCATGGATCGGGTGTAAGAATCTACTACGGCGCCAGCTTTCGTCATGAGGCACAGTATACCCACTGGGTCAGTGGCAACGATCAAATCCGTCATCCCCACTTCAATGATAATCTGAATAATGATATTGCTCTGATTCGCACACCCCATGTGGACTTCTGGCATCTGGTCAACAAGGTGGACTTGCCCAGCTTCAATGATCGCTACAATAGCTACAGTGGCTGGTGGGCCGTTGCCTCCGGCTGGGGACACACTTCCAATGATAGTGGCATGCACAACTATCTCAACTGTGTGGATGTTGAGGTCATTAGCAATAATGATTGTCGCCATGTATACGGTAACATTATTACCGATAATACCATCTGTATCAATACATCTGGTGGCAAGTCGACGTGCAGTGGTGACTCTGGTGGTCCATTGGTTACACACAACTCAAACCGGCTTATTGGAATCACCTCATTTGGTCACTGGGATGGCTGCACGGCTGGCCAGCCTGCAGGCTTTACCAGAGTAACTGGCTATCTAGATTGGATTCGTGACAATACGGGTATTGCCTACTACTAAAGGGCAACTAGCAAAAAATAAATAACTAAACTAATTGCAGACATTTTTTGTGTATTTATTTGTCGAGCGAAATGTGATACAGACTTGATTTGAAATCATAACTCACTTCTAGCTACCAACATAACTCTATGTTGATTGCTTGAATTATAGGCTTTGCTGATGCGAGTTAAGAAATATGCAAAATCCTCTTGAAAATCCACTTGAAAGGGGAAACTTACATAAGCTGATCATAAGGACTTTTGTCAAATAAGGTGTTAACAAAAAGCAAATTAGACTTTAACTAACATAACTACTAAACCTTTTGAGAAACAATAAATAATCCATACATTCAAAATGAATGCGATGAAAGAAAGTATAAAGCACATTTAAAAGAAAAACAATTATTATAGGTAAACAACTCTTTTCGAAATAGGTGAAATCTGATTTATATAGCAACTTCCTCCCGTTTTATCTAATCAAACGAAATGATTTGCGTATTTAAAAGTTCAATCCACTCGAGTTAGCAATCTTTCACGCTTACTTTCAAAATTGCACACATGTCGCCTGGATTCTTGATAGCCGCCTGATTTACGATCATAAACTTTTGATTTTTACGCACTCAACTCATTCATAAAGGAAAACTAATCTCTTAACATGTCAAATGAGATCAAATGTAGGCCAAAAATACAATACTACTGATAGTATATTACGATTATGCTATCAATAAGCAAAGTGTATGTTTTTGTCAAGACTTACAGATAGAATTGTACCTGGAACATGCTATCTTGTTTGCCAAATGTAAGTAAATAATACTTTGTAAAGTGTTTTGGCTTTAAACACTTATAAATAATAAGTCAAGAATACTTTCAATTAATCAATTTCAAATTTATTTGAATAGTTTAGTAATAGGCAACGCCAGAGTTGTCGCGAATCCAATCCAATTGTTGGGTGACACGGGTGAAGCCAGCTGGAGCGCCAGTTTGGCAGCCAGCACTGCTACCAAAGGAGGTGACACCCACCAAACGACCACCATCATGAAGCACCAAAGGACCACCAGAGTCACCGCCGCAGGTAGACTTGCCGTCGGGTGTGGAAACGCAGAGAATGCCATCGGGAAGATTGCCATAGGTCCGGGCGCACTGTCCATTGCTAATGATCTGTAGATCGACGCACTGCAGCCAATCGGGTAGTGGGGAACCATCGTAGGTGCCGCCCCATCCGCAGGCAACGGCCCATCGGCCATCGTACATGTTGTAGCGATCATTGAAGCTGGGCAGCTCCACCTTGTTGACCATTTGCCAGAAGTCCACGTGGGGAGTTTGGATAAGAGCGATATCATTGCCATTGTGGTGAGGCCAGTTTGGATTCTGTCTGAAGTTGCCGCTGCCAACAGTGTGGGTGAACACGGCATTGGTGCGCCAGGTGGCACCATAGAAGATGGTCACGGTGTTGGCACTATTGGTACAGTGAGCAGCAGTCAATACCCAATTATTGGCAATGATGGAACCACCGCACCACCAAGCATTATTGAAACTCAATCCAACTGTGTAGGGTGCCTTTCCCTCGTAGGCAGGATAGCCGTTCGTGATGCGACCCTCGATCTTGTTGACCTTGCCAAAGTCTTTGGGGTGCTCCTGTTCCAATATCTCCGCAGAGACGGCGGCTATAGCCAAGGCCAATACAATGAACACTTTCATCTTTAACAATCGACTTATACTCATTCATGCTTAAAAGAAGCTTTTATACCTTTTTTTAATATCATATCAATATTAATATGTATAGTATATTTTTAGATAAGTTTATTTCTTTATATTTTTATGTCTTATCTGATTATTTGCACCCAACTAATAACCTTTCTAGAACAAGATAGCGGCTTATCTGGAAAGTTACTGCTTAACGATTCTTTTTTAAATTTTTAAAATAAGTGCGCCATCTATTGGTTAGTTAAAGGCTGCCAACACTGGCCGCAACTCTGTGTCGATATTTAACATAAGAGCATCAAATTGCGTTTACAGCGCTGTTAATGGCATGGTTCTTATCGATAGACAGCGTTAGTTTTCAACCGAGACGTTCATTTGTCCAACTCAATGTTGTTTTTGTTTTGTGCAAAATATAATGTTACTTAATATATATGTTACTTAAAATCTTTATACTTAACTTTTCACAAGTTTTTATTAAAGGCACTCATATTTCTATCAAAACATGAAGTACCGAAAGTTTTGTGGTTGCATTGTTTTGCACTGCAAATAGTAACAGCAGTGCAATGTTAAACAAACCACCGCTATTTATGTTAAATAACACTCTGTTTGCAACTGCATTCTTCCTCTTGATTAAGAAAAATAAGTAAAAACAAATCAAGCAGATACCAAAAAATATAAATAAAACATTAAAAAACGCACAGAATGTTACAGACTGAATAATGGAAAACATTGTTCACAAGTTCGCAACGATTAGTTTTCAGCCACAAGAGGTAGTTTTGACAGAGAATCGGTACGTCAGTGAAAGCAGAAGACAAAAAGAAAGAAAAAAATCAACAACAACCAAAACTAAAATGAAATTTAATTGCAGCTCTGCTCCAACATTTTCGGCGGCAAGTAAATTCGCGTGGAATCTTAAGCCAATGAATGCCACAACATCCGCGCCCATGTCCGACGATATGCTGGACTCAGACAGCGCGGACTCTAACCATTCAGATGGAGTAGAATCACAGCAAAGTCGCTGCGAGGACAACGATGAGAGCGACAGTCACAGCAGCAGCAGCAACAATTATCGCATTGGTCGTCGCGGTGGCGTCTCGCGGCGTCGCATGCCATCGCGCGTCTCCAAGGACAATTTCAATCGCATGAGCAGCGCTATCTCACGCACCGAGGTGAAGAAGAAACGCAGGGAGCTAAAGACCAATGAACAAATGCTTAAGAGCATCGAAAAACTGTATACCAGCAAGCGTATGAAGAAGTTTACGCCTGCCAATTTGGAGACCATCTTCGAGGAGCCCAGCGATGAGAATGCCGCAGATGCGGAGGACGATAGCGAGGAGTGTGCCATCAGCAGCCAGGTGCGTGTTGTCAAGTTTGGTTCGCGAAAACTGCGACGCGCCATATCCTTTAATGATGGCTTAAACAAGAACAAGAACTTGATAAGAAAGCGCCGCTTGAAGGTGAAGAAGACGTTTGGCAAACGGTTTGCGCTCAAAAAGATCTCAATGCTGGAGTTTCACGATCGTCTCAACAAGAGCCTGGACAGTGCCATGTGCGAGGGAGACGAGGATATTGGGGGTAGCAGTGTAGCCGATTGTTCGCTAGCTGCCGCATCCAAACCAGTTGGCATCACATTCACAGATGATATGCAGCTGGCCATGTTGCCGCAGCAATCGGCGGCATTCGAGTAGGGGGAGGAGACTGAAACACTGTGCAACAAAAAGTGTAGCTTGACCAGAGAAATTGAGCAAAAAAAAAAAAAAAAACAAACAAATACGCACATAAACACAACATGCATAAGTATGTATGTCCCGTTGGTTGGAATGAAGGGGCTGAACTTTTTGTTGTTGTACTGATACCAATTATAAAGTCTTATATAAGTTTTATTTATATTTAGATGTTAGGAAGTAAAGTCGAGCGTGAAAATAATTTAATCATTTTGGTGCGCACACAAAAAAAAAGTACATAAAATAAATATCTATAAAATATATATGTATGTTTTAACAATAAATGTATGTAGTTAAATGTAAACTTCAACTAAAGTAAGAATACAATTCTAAACAGCATTAGTTCATACTCTCTAACTTAAATTGTAGCAAAAACTCTAAATGTAATCCCATTTCATCTTTGGCAACAAGGAACTGCGTATGTATACTATCTATCTTCTCTTTTCACTGCCGCGATATAAATATACATAAATAAATAAAAAGCAACTTAAACACAAAGCAAAGAAAAACAAACGCACAAACGGCCATAATGTTTATGTTGAGGAAAGAAAGAAATGGGAACTAAAGCCATATTACTTACTAATACAAATCAATTGGTAAATGCTTTTGATGCGAATGTGGTGCTAAATTGAATAACGGCAAATGCATTAGCAAGTGCAATAAAATAAAAGTATGTGCTTATTATTATTAAATATGTATATGTACGTATTACAACAAACATGCAAGAGCGGTAATCATAATTACCGATTATGCATTAAAAAAAAAACAAAGCATATCGACGCACAACACGAAACTTTAAAGCAAACCAAAGAAACAAATCAAGAAAGGAAAAAAAAAAGAAATATTGCTAAACAGCTTTTCGAAGAGGAAATACTCTCACTAGTTTAACAGTAACAGTAAAAGTAAGTATTAGGTAAAATCACAAGCTTTCAACAAGAGAGAATAAGAATAGAAGCAAGACTTACCTCGTTGAAAGCTTACGCTTCGAGCTTCTTGTCGCTAAGTCTTATACGCAACGGTAAACTCCTTGTATAAGTGTATAAGCAAACGACAGCCACAAAATGTTCGGATTGGGAGGCAAACATTTGCATAATCGACGCCACTCGCTGTTACTTTTCTCGTTGTTGTTGTTGAGGTTTGGCGCTGATTATTGTATTTTTGTGTTTTGTAGCCTCATTACATTCGAACATATCACCGATCGCGATCACGAGACGATTTGATTTATTTGCTTGGCTAGGCAGGCAAAGTGAGCCGTTACCGGTGCCGCTGCTGTTGCTACTGTTGCCGCCACCACATTTCCTAAATGGGCATACAACACAATGCCAGAAATACTTTCAACACCAGCTTTAAGTTATTGCAACGAATTAAATTAAATATAAATACATGAAACAAGTTAACAGAGAGCTGCGCATTTGGTTTCCTGCTAAGAAGTCTTCAGCTTGCCACATGCAATCATTTGCAACAATGATATATTTTGCTGTTTGCCTATGACTGCCAAGTGCCCTGGCAATAACCTTGGCATATGGCAAACACAAATAACGACAGGAGAGTGGAAGATGTTACTACCAGTTGCTGCACAGTGCGCCAATTAAGACGCGCACTTTAAATTCAATTACCAGCTTGCATTGTGCAAATTGAAGACAAATTAACAAAACTCTGCCCACTGTCTGCTCATAATATGCATGTAAGCATTACTTGTAGCGGCTAAGTAGCGGAAAGCAGGGGGAAGCAAACAATGCAAAAGACAAATGTATCGTGCAATATTTTTGTTTCACTTGGCAATGCCGACAACAGCAGTAGGTAACAGCAGCAACAACTCCACACAATTTTTTCTCAATGAAAGCATTTCGTCGCATGCTGCGCATTACATTACACTCACAAACACACATTAATACTCATTGAATCCACCTATACAGTGAGAGTAAGCACACGCGTGATGTAATAGCACCAAAGCAAGCAGCGGATAAGTAACTAGAGTTACAGCTTTGCTTTTCAAAAATTTAAATGGCAAAACAACAACAGCAATTTAGCAGCCGCGCTGCAGTAGCAACAAAGCCAAAGATTTGTTCACGCACACACACACACTCGAAAAAAATAGATCGCGTTCCGGCGGCGTCAAAGGGCAACATAATTTGACAAATGCCAAATTGCAACTGTGACACAAAGCATCAGAGCGCAGGTGTAACCGAGCCAGAGAGCGAGAGAGATTAGTGGGTGGCTGAAGAGCACAAAGAGCGTGCGAGCATGCAAATAAAATGAGGCAAACGGTAAATAATATTAAATGCAATTGTCGATGTCGATGCCGATGCCGATGCCGACGTCGACTTCGACAGAGACGTCAAATTAATGCAGCAAAATAGACGAAATAATTAAAGTGGTTGATGGTTGTTGCAAAGAAATGGAAGCAAGAGAGTTTATAAAAGTGCTTGCAACATGCGCGCGCCGCCACAGTTGCAAACTAGACGCTGGCTGACCGACTACCGACCAAATCCAAGACCAAAGAAAGTATTAACGAAAAAATTACGCTCGCCGTTGGACGTCGACGCACGGCTACATAACGGCTTTTCAAAATACGAACGGGAAAACGCGTGTAAAATTAAGCAAAAAGCAAAAGTAAAGCAGCAAGTGCACAGAGTGCGTGTGAATTGAGTGTGAATTTCAAATTAAATGCGTGCGAAAGCAACAAGCAACAACGATAATCCGCGCAAATGTTTTTACAAACGCCGAGCATTTCAATTATTGCCACATTGACAACGCAAAGGCTGCTGCTGCTCGCCAGCGTTGTCAGCTGCCTGAAGCTTCTGCTAAATGTTGGCAGCGTCGCTGCCGCACTGGACTGGCAACAGGTTAAGCCAATGTATTTAGTATCCATGTATCCGGGCCCGTTTGGCATGGCCTTGCCCCAGCCATCCACCTCCCTCTCCGCCGAGCTGGACGCGGAAATGAGCGCCACAAACGATGACAGTCGCATTAGCAGCGACGTCAGCTCTCAGTCGTCTGCTGCTAGCGAACCAGAGCCGTTGGTTTTGAATTTGGAGACAACGCCGCTGCTGGACAGCATGCTGCCCGAAGGTGCTATGGCCATGGATCGCATCTTTGGCGGTGATGTTGGCAATCCAAATTGTTTTCCCTATCAGGTGGGCATGCTGCTGCAGCGTCCCAAGGGTCTGTATTGGTGTGGCGGCAGCCTAATCTCCGATCAACATGTGCTAACAGCCGCCCATTGTGTGGATATGTAGGCTTAGCTTCTCTCCCGCTTGCATAGATACTAATTGGATTTACTCCTATTGTGTAGGGCTAAACGTGCCTTGGTTTTCTTGGGCGCCAATGAGATCAAGAACGCCAAAGAGTCGGGTCAGGTGCGCCTGATGGTGCCCAGCAGCAATTTTCACATCTATCCCACTTGGAATCCCAAGAGGCTCAAGGATGACATTGCTATTGTAAAGCTGCCTCATGCGGTTAGTTTTAACGGTGCGTTTTAAGGACAATCTAACTACCAGTGCAACCCCTAAAAATAACTTTTACCCCGTTTCAGAACGCATTCATCCCATACAGTTGCCCAAGCGACACTATGAGTATCGCAACTTTAAGAACAAACTGGGAATCGCATCCGGTTGGGGTCGTTATGCGACCGGTGTTCATGCGATAAGCAATGTGTTGCGCTATGTGCAATTACAGATCATTGATGATCGCAACTGTAAGCGCAATTTTCCGCTCTCCTTTCGGGGCACGAATATCTGCACGAGCGGAAGAAATGCACGCTCCACGTGCAATGGGGATTCGGGTGGACCGTTGGTGTTGCAACGTCGACGTTCCAAGAAACGGGTGCTCGTTGGCATCACCTCGTTTGGCAGCATCTATGGCTGCGATCGTGGTTATCCGGCGGCGTTTACGAAGGTTGCCGCGTACCTGGACTGGATAAGCGATGAGACCGGCGTTCATTCGCATCAGGACACAACGGAGGCCATCTTCTTTGATCAGTACCTTAAGAACTATGGAAAGAAATACCATAATCGCAAGCTAATGGTGGATGATGTGCCCGACGAACTGGACGTACATCAGCCGTTGCGCCAGTCGAATGAGGAGAATACGTCCGAGGCTGTTAGTCTGCGAACGCATTCTAAACCCAAGTCCGAATATGATTTTTATTTCTTGTAGCTTTCAATAAACCTTTATTTGTTTAAGACAATCACACAGAGTCTCATTTAGATACCCTTGTTCACCACACCGGAGTGTTGCTCGATCCAATCCAGATATGAGGTGATACGGGTGAATACACCTGGCCAGCCCTTCTCGCAGCCAAAAGCAATGCCGAAAGATGTGGCGCCAATCAGAGTGTTGCTGCCATCAGCCAGCACCAGAGGACCGCCAGAATCACCGTTGCAGGTGGAAGTACCGCCGGTTGTCTTGATGCAAATGTTGGTATCAGCTACAACACCACCGAACCAGGGAGAGCAGCCAGTGTTCTTCATGATTGGCACACTAATCCATTGCAGAATATTGGTAGCGCCCTGCTCAGCTGCAAGCAAAACAAAAAACAAAAAAAAAATAGCTTATTTCAATAAAAGGTCCTAAAGGGTCCTTTGTATAGGGACACTTACAATCGGCAGTCTTGCCCCAGCCGGAGGCAATAGCGGTCTCATCAGCATAAGTGTTGTAGTTGTTGGACTTCATCGGTAGCTTGACGGGCTGAATGTGTTCGCCGAACTGAATGGGAACGGGCAACTTGATCAGGGAGATATCATTGGTCAGGGTTGTGGGCTCCCATTTTTCATGGACAACCACATTCTTGGTCTCTACAAAGATGATCTGTTGGCCAGTCTCCTTCTTGTTGGTACGATCCCAGGCACCCAAGTACACATCCACACCGGTGGTCAAGGCATCCGTGCAGTGAGCAGCTGTGAGAATATAACGGTCGCTAATCACGGAACCGCCACACCAGGCAGCACCACCCTTCACGTAGAGCAAAAGACCCGCCTGATAGGGGAACTGATTGCGAGCAGCGATATTTCCCTTGGTAATGCGACCACCAAATGAACTGCTACGACGAATCGTTGGCACCCTGGGCTCAATCTCCAGGGATTTCAGGTTCTGCCAGTCGACGTCATTGGCGCCAACAATGGCCACCAGCAGCAAGATCGTTGCACAAGCGAATTTCATTCTTTTAGACTTCCAACTAAAGTTAGTTGGCCAATTGGACAGGCTTTTATAGCCATAGCCAATAGCTAATCGCTACAGGTCATATATCTTGGGCAATCGCTTATCACTGTAAACAAACACATTTGATTTATGATTGAAAAACTGATTGCAGCGAGTGTTAATAATAGTGCTCATTGATAGTTGATAATATTATTATTGCGTTGATTAAAATCCAGACATAAGCAGCCACGTCTTCACTTGGGCTTTTCCTTGCTGTGAGCTTTAATCTTGGCCATACCTGTGACGTTTAGGTCAAGACCAACTAAAAACGTAGATTAACTGTGAATGGATGTTAAGTAAAAAACACAAGCAAATACAAATTGGTATCAATATAGGCTTTAATTAGTTTGGCAACATGTTTGGGCACTTCAAAAAAAACACTGTTAGCCAGAAAGATGTACAAAAGACTAAACAGTTAATATTCCTAAAACGTTAAGCTTGTCAAGCGATAAGAACTGCAAACATGGCCAAGTTTTTAAAAATAAATCAAGATATACATTTAATAATTATACATTATTAATTTATTGAACATCATTTGCACTTTTTGATGCACTCATTTCCTTGCAAAAAATTACAAAATTATTTAACTCAGCTCATTAAAAAACAAACTTTTATTAAAACTCACTCAAACATGTCTTTGTTGTTTTGTTGGCATATCAAGAAATAGCAACAAAAGCAAAGCTAGAAATAAAACGGAAGTAGCTTTTAATGCAATATTTATATATTTGTTTTATTGAAGGTTACATTAATCTAAGTACGCAGAAACAAATAGCTGCTTGGCACTTGGCCAAGTGAAAAGCAACGATTTTTGTATGCTCTATAAAAGGAATGAAAAGAAAAGTTAGCTTTAAACAGCAGCGAAAATATGTAAAGAATTGATTACAAGCTAAAAAAACATGTCATTAAAATTAACAAATTAAGTGCTTGTTACACAAAAAACAAAAAAAAAAACAATAATCATTCGTTTGGCATAATTGCGTTAAGTAAAGATTTATTGTTTTATTTATAAAGATTTCGATATCGAAAGGCAAAGCGATTAAAAGGCAAAATCTTTAAGATCAAACTCAAGTGCCTTGAGCCAATAAAAAGTTAAGAGCTGTGAGTTTAAACATATTTTATTTTACAATACCAACTGCTCCCCCTTGCAATTAATAACATCTTCCTGTATTGTCATATTTACTTAAATAATTAGGATCAATAATTGCAAGATCTAATGAAATAAAAAAAAACAAATGTGTGTTATGAACTTTCTAAAATTAAATGTCATAAATATCAAAAAAAAAAAATAAAATCAAATTAGCCATTATATGCTACTTGTATCTCAATTCCAATTCAAAAACAATCTCCAATTTGATCGATTCAAGTGCGGGTTGCTCTGAACTCAAGCAAGTCCTTGAGTTGGCCACAAATAGCGCTAATTAAAACAATATATGCGTAACTAACAAATCCAGCTTAAACTAGATTTAAAAACACTGCGTTTAACAACTTTCGCACATGTAATAAGAACATTGCAAAACATGTTCTGTCACGCAAATATCTCTATATATCTGTGTCTCTGAAGGCGTGTGTTCAATATGATATAAAAATTCTCTTTTCGCGTTGGGGTTTTTGACTTCTGAGTCAGGTCGACTATGGCACCTGGCGGGTTGGCTAATTCCCCCATATTGATATTGGCCTGAGAAATATGACGTCTCGAATTTTATGTAAATTTTTTTTGTCCATTGTTTAAGCATGAGTCAAGAGCGCGCCTTCTTAACCAGGCAGCTGGGCAGCGTTTATCATTTGAAGCTGAAACTTAAAAATAATCAATGAAAGCACAACAAAAATAATAAAAATCCCAATAAGATGCGAAAGAGCTGATCAAGATCATAACGTTTATAGGTGCCAAAGCTGAGACTGAACCGGTTTGCCAGCTGCTGCTACTGCTGCTGCTCCGTCTGAGCGGTATAGCAACAAACAGCTGTTAGTTACTTTCGCTGCCGGCATTGCCAATTTCTGTTGTTCTTAACAACAACAACAACAGCAACAAACAAGCCTCGGCTTTTGACAAACACACACACAATACTTCGGCTCCGGCAGCGACGCTTTGACGCTTTGACTGTGGCATTTGGTGTGATATAAAAACACCATCCGGCGCGCGTGCTCAGTTCAGTTGAAGAACATTAACGGAAACGCGCGCGCGCATGCGGCTAACAAAACCGAGTCTCTGTCTGGCTATTTGATTATAGCCTAAAGTGAATTTCTTTTGTAACGAAACGAAACGAAACGAACTACAAGCTTACAGAGCTCACAAGTGACATAGATACGGCAAGGTCATCACTGCAATAATGGAAGGTCAGGCCAAGCAAGCATACTTCGTCAATGAAGCATATAATCACGAAGAGCAGCCCCATGGAGCGGGCGGTGGAGGTGGAGTTGGTGTGGTGGATAATTTACCACGTCGTCGCAGCGGTGGCAATAACAAGGAACTCCATTTGGATGTGGCTGGCAAGAAGGGTCAAGAAGTGCTGGCTACGCCCACAGCGCCTACCATTGACTTCGACGATATACTGCCATTGATTGGAGAATTCGGTCGCTATCAAAAGATTCTGTTTCTCTGCATGATTCCGTTTGCGTTCTTTGTGGCTTTTGTGTATTTCTCGCAAATCTTCTTAACACTCATACCGGAGCAGCATTGGTGTCATGTGCCAGAATTGGATGCGCTGGATGTGGAGGCCAGGTAAGAGTTTAACAAACTTTCTTGTATAATAGCAAAAAATCTGACCTACTGATCCTACTTTAAAAAGAATCAAGTCTTTGATAAAGCTGACTCATGCGGGTTTTCCCGCCCAGGCAAAGTAAAAACCAAATTAACGTCAGAGATGTAGCCAAAACTAATGCTTAGTCATTCATGTAAAAAACTTGTTATTTGGCTGGCGTTTTTATTGCCTTAGCACTTTGGCTTGCAATCAATTAGAATGTACTTAAATTAATGTATTCTATGTCATTTTTATGCTTATTTAAACCGCCGAGTGTTGTAATTAACAATAATTTCTAGATATTGTGTTACCTACAGTAGCTGATAGTAGTTGAACATATACGAAAGAAGATATAAAGTTAAAGGTTATCCAAAGAATATTACGTTAAATTTGACCTTGAACATGTTCTCAGATCAAAACTGTTGGCTTAAAAGGCTTTCAAATTAAGATTGTGAAAGTTGCACTTGCTATGATATGTTAATTCCAAAACTGTTCTTATTCTCCCACAAACCCCTTTTACTTTTTGACTCCCAAGCCGGAAATAGTTATTCAAAATTTGGAGTATTTGTGTTTTATTGCGAAAATAAGTTATTTGGTTCCGCTTAAACTTTCACAAAGGCAATTTATATCGTATAGTTATTAGTTGAAGTCATTTGTATTTGGCAACGCCTTGAGATCAACAGCTTTGCCCCCAATGAGACGTAACAAAGTTAAGAAAAGACTAAAAAAAAAAGAATTCTATTCTAAGAGGTTGCGAATTATAATAACGTGTTTTTGTTGCAGTAGCCAAGCGAATTAAATCGATTCAAATCGCTAAAACGAGTCTAAATGAAAATGGAAAAACGAACAAAATTCAAGTGTTCTCTGACCAAAGTCATTAACTCGTCCAAGTGCCTTGTGCTTAGGTGGCTTAGAATGCCGATTAACCTTGTGCCATGATTGGTTCTTAGTCATAATCTTGACTCGGGCCGGTTGGTGGGGCGGAGAAGCGGGGGGGCGGGAGCTTAATAAGGCAAAGAACCTTAGAAACAGCAATCGGTTTGGTCTGAAGCTCAAAGCGAAGGCAAATTGAATGAAAACCGTATGGCAGTGGCAGTGGCAGTTAGATAAGCAGACACCAGACAGTTGGCCAAGTTAACAGCGCGGCCGTAAGGGGCATTTAATTAGCTGCGCATGTTGCGACAGCAGCAACAGCAACAAAAGCAACGCACAAGTGAAATAATCGTGGTGGCAACAACAACAAATAAGTAATGCTTTAAACAAGCAACTAGTAAGTAACTAATGTTGTGTAGCGACGCCAAACACGAGCCACAAAAATATATATAAAATATAACTTTCCGAATTGTATGAAAATGAAAGAGAGAAAGAAAAACAAACCAACTGCAACAATCTCTTTTTGCTTTAAACAATTAAACGTTTTCAAGCCAGAAAAAAGAAAATTTCAAATACAATAATGTTCTAATTAGTTAGCGTTCACTGTATTTACATAAAACTTATTGCGTTATGAAGACATTTTGCGCTATTTGCATAAATAATATCAGGTGTTAAGTGAATTGTTGATCTCGCTAACTAACCACACAGTTCCATAAGACTTAAATCATGTCATTTGCCTGAAACTTGGTCATTAAGAGCTTAACCATATTATGTATACATACCTCACAACTTGGCAAAATCAAGAAATTGGCAATTAAACAAATACCTTTGAACCTTTATTAAATAAATAATATGACTCCCTTAACCCCTCCTCTACCTAACTCCAACCACTGTTAGCATGGCTATAATTGTATATATGTACAAAGAGTAGAGTTAAATACACGGTTTTGTCAAGATCATGCGAGATAATTATGTTGTCTATGGGGTGTAGTTGTGAGGTGTGGCTGAGAACGCGGACAATGCGTAGTTGACCCTGATGGGTTCATGACTCCAAACGAAACAAATTTGATAGTTAACCCAAGAATGGATATTTTTTTTTTTTAGATTGGCTCTATCGATACCCATGATTAATGGAGAGTATAATAATTGCTATATGTACGATGTCAACTATACGGAAGTACTTGCCCAGGGCACAATCATGGCTGATCCCAAATGGCCCAAGGTCAAGTGCCGCAACGGTTGGTCATATAACTTCACCGAGATACCCTACTCAACGGTGGCCACCGAACAGAATTGGGTTTGTGACGATGCCGCCTTGCCCACCTATGCTCAATCCATCTTCTTCTTGGGTGCCATTGTGGGTGGCTTACTCTTTGGCTGGGTAGCGGATCGTTTTGGCCGTATACCAGCGCTCGTCTGTTGCAATCTAATGGGTTTGGTTGCGGGCGTTGCCACAGCATTTGCCAACAACTTTTGGCAATTTGCCACAATGCGTTTCTTTGTAGGCTTTGCCTTTGACAATTGCTTCACCATGATGTACATATTGGGTAAGTGGAATAGTAAGATAACAACCCAAGACTTCAACTAACCTCTTTTCCTTTTGTGTAGTGCTGGAGTATGTGGGTCCCAAGTATCGCACCTTTGTTGCCAACATGTCCATAGCCATCTTCTTTACGGGTGCCGCCTGTTTGCTGCCCTGGATTGCCTACTTTATAGCCGACTGGAAACTGTTGACCATTGTTACCTCGGCACCATTATTGCTGGCCGTGTTGACACCCTTGATAGTGCCAGAGTCGGCACGCTGGCTGGTCTCTCAGGGCCAAGTGGACAAGGCCATTGGCATTCTGAGACAACTGCAGAAACGCAATGGTCGTCAGGTGTCGGAGCAAACATATCAACAGTTTGGTGATAGCTGTCGCCGCTTGAGGGATCAGGAGCAGGCACAGAATGCCAGCTACTCTGTGCTGGATCTGTTCAAGTCGCCACGCCTGCGCCGCACAACACTGCTACTTATTGTTATCTGGATGGCCATCTCCCTGGTCTTCGATGGACATGTGCGTAATGTGGGCTCCTTGGGCCTGGACATATTCTTCACCTTTACCGTGGCCAGTTTTACGGAACTGCCAGCGGATACACTGCTAACGGTAACACTCGATCGTTTTGGACGCCGTTGGCTGGCCTGTGGCTCCATGGTTGCCAGTGGCATCTTCAGTCTGCTGGCCACAGTGGTGCCAGTGGGTGTTTACTCCGCCACGTTGGCCATCATGGGACGCTTCTTTGTGAACATTAGCTACAACATTGGCCTGCAGTATGCGGCAGAGATTCTGCCCACAGTGGTGCGTGCCCAGGGTGTCGCCTTCATACACATTATGGGCTATGTGGCCAGCATTATAGCGCCATTTGTTGTCTATCTGGCGAACATATCGCCAGCTCTGCCGCTCATCATATTGGGCCTGCTGGGCATTGTTGGTGGTCTGCTGTCGCTGCTGTTGCCGGAGACGTTGCATCATGATTTGCCACAGACGCTGTCCGACGGAGAGGAGTTTGGACGTGGCCAGAGCATTTGGGATTTCCCCTGTCTGGCCAAAAAACTAGACGAGGAGGATGCAGATAAGTGCAATACAGATGTGGAGGAGGTGCGTTCGCAGGCCTTTGTGCGTGGCACTCAAACAGGTGCTTCTTTGACGGCCTCAACGCGAGGCGAACTACGTTCCAGCATTTTACGGCGTTCGGTGCAATCGCGTCATTCAACTAAATTGTAAATTAGTTAGTTAGTTACTTAACATAATTGCAATATTGCATTTCACATAGCATCGATTAGTTTAAGCGTTTTGTTCCAGTCTTGTGATATTAATTCTAAGTACATTTCGTTGCCATTGGGCCAAAAAATAAAAAATAATCTCAACTGTTTTTGAATTTCGATTAATGCAAAACCAGCGCCATCTATTGCAGCAGTATGGCTTAAAGCTTATCGGTTCTGTCTGCTACATCAGCTTAACGCTAGATGGCGCCACTTTGTTGACTTTCAAAATTGGGCTACTTTTTTTCAGTACATAGTTGCGAATTTAGATTACTGCATTACAAACAAATAAATTACAATGAAAGCAAGCAAATATTCCATTGAAGTACAAATAAAAACCGCTCGAATAGAGATATATAAGATGAAGATTGTGTGAAACTAAAAACAGTAACAATGGAATTCTCCTCAGTATATCTGTTGCTTTTGCTGGCATTGCCCCTAAGGAATGGACTCGGATTGTACACCAGCAAGAACAACAACAATAACGATAGCAAACTTTTGGCAATTCTCAATGCCACAGCTCCAGCAGTGGATGTAGTATTTCACATAGATGTGCTTACCAGAAATAAAGTGGAATTACCAACAACTGTAAGCCCTTTGGGTTTGGAGTCCATTACACGGGCGGAGATCAATGGAGATTGGGAGCGCGGCAGATTGGTGCTGCAGCTGGCGAGTCAGGCGCATACCGTAGAGCTCAAGCATGCCATCTATGAGGCACTGTGGCAGGAGTTGCAGCAAATGAAGCAAATCTATGATCCTCGCAAGGTTTTCGAATTCCATGCCGAACTGGAACAGTTGACAGATGTGCCGCCTGCACTGCTGGCCAGGGTATATCAGGAGTTTGTCCAACGCAGCGCCCAACTCCTCTCAGCTCCATTTCACACCGACAGTCTGGGTGCGAGTTTTCCACTGGTCACGGAACTGCTTCAAAGACTCACTTTGAGCACACTGGATTATCTTAGGGATATTCTGGAGGCACTCTTTAATGCCGTACTAGCGCTGGAATCCACTTTAAGTGTGGTGCACAGGCTGAACAACTTGAATGGCTCCCTGACACAATTGACTCTGGCTAATCTTCAGCTGCTTAAGCGTCCGGAGCTTCAGCTGGATGTGGATGCACATAAAGCCCTGCAGCAGAATCTGCGCAAGCTGTTGGTAAAACCCGCATTCGCCCAGGATTTGGATCACTTGTTGAGACAGGAAGTCTATGCCCAGCTGCCTGAGGATGAGCGAATTCTTTATACGGCCCAAAAGATCTGTTTGCGCAACGTAACCCACGAGAATTCCTACGTCTACGAGTGTCCACAGACCTATCTGATTTGCACCAATGCCGGTGATCCCAAGAAGGCCGCCTACTATGTCCAGCGCGGTCATGGTGGCTCAAGCAATACCCTGCAATTTGCCTTCTACAGTGCCTATTGGCGCAATCGATATATCCTCATGGAGCCAAGCAATCGCACTATTCCCAATTCGATTACAAAGAACGTCTACAGTCGAAATGACATCTATTGGTGGAACATAGTCATCCAGGAGGATGGTTCAGGTGTGGCCCTCTATGATGCAGCAACAGCCCGTTCGGTACTGTGCGGTGGAGATCCTCAGCATTGGGATGGCGAGGAGAAACATGTGTATACACGAAATGCCGACGAGTTTGGGCTATATCGCAGGGAGTGCATCTGGAGCATCGAAGATTGCAGTGATGTGGCCTAGAAGCAAAAGATAAATATCAATTATACATCAAAGCTTATCTATAATAATCAATTTTTAAAGGTAATTTGCATAATAAAAACTTTGCATAATGAGAACATTTTTAATTGAGTTTCTTTTGGTAAACAATGAAGTCATAAAAAGATATCTTTGGGCTATCAATATTAATTACTTAAATTTACTCTGCTTATTGTCGTTGATCGTAAGGCACACAAAAGCTTAGATACCAAATATAATTAAACTACTTATTCTGAAAATCCCAGGGTATGCAAACAATGCCATCGGTTAGCACAGAGTAGTAATGGGATATATGCAACTTGATGTGCTCAAAATGCTGAGGCTGACAGCGACGCAGATCTTTGAGTGCAGCTATCATCTTGTCCGGCGTGACGGCATCATCCTTGGTAAGCGATTGCAGTTTGAGCAGTTGAATGCACTCATCGATGAGCTGCTGTTCGATGTGCTTATCCTTTTCATATTTTTGCATGCGTTCGCGTGCTTGTTTCATATGCTGACTAATGAAGTCGACAAGTATGGCACCAGGACAGGTGGCGGGTGTGATGAACTGACCAGTTGGACTGACCATTAGTGGACCGGCCTCCGATTCGACAACGATTGTGAACTCCTTTAATGATGCCGGCCAGTCTTTTGGATAGTGCTGTTTGCTTAGGTAATCGCTTAACGAGGTCGTCACCTTGCTGAGGTAATTGGTGTATCCACGCGCCTGCTGCTTGGGCATAAACTTGCGACGTCCAATCTGTATGCCACGCAGCACCTGAGACAGCGTCACCTCGTACACTGGCACCACCTGAAGGTATGAATCGTGTTGTGGAATGTTTTTGATAAAGTCAATCCAATTGTTTTGCACATCGCCGGTGTAGAGCATCACTTGACCCTCCAGGCTGATGCCCGTGAAGAGTGCAAAGACAACAACACGATTTTTCAATGTCTCCATAATGGTTGCATGGGTTTGGCTCAAACGCTGCAGCGACTTTAAGCAACCGCGATAATGCTCAATGTTCCAGCCGCATTCATAGCGTACATCCTGAAGTTGTAGATCTTGCACCAGCACGTTCTTTAACTTATCAATCTCTGCCACCAGATCAGCAGTTTCCTTGGCACGTTGTCTTGCCTTGTCCGCATTCTCGGCCAGCCAAGTGGAGAGCACGGGACGCATGCTGCTAGCTTCCTGTAAACAAAAATTGTCTATTATCTACAAGAGAGAGCTTAAAACTTTTCTAACGTACACTGCGAAATTGTGTCTCGAACTCGGCAAACTCTGTATTGTAATGGAAATCCTGACTGGGCTTGTTAGCCATGCTTTCCTGTGGCTTTGCCTGCATCGTTGGCTTCACAGTCTTAATGTAGTCTGTGGAGAGATTACACGATTCGAGCAGGCCTTGTATGAACCTCTTGGGGTCTCTAGTGCTCTTGTCCATACGTATCTGCACTAGACGAAAAGAGTCTCGCTTCTCAGCATCTGCACTATCCCGCACATAGAACTTAAGAACCTTGGCATCTTCATTGGGATAGCTGCGTTCATACAGCGCCTCCAGATGTGCACTGAGTAGTTTCAATGAATTCTCGTTGGTCTGCCGCTGCTCTGGATGCTGGCCAAATAAATCCGGATGCACAGCAAAGTAGAATGGACGCAAAGCGGTTGTCAATTCTGTACTTAGAGTGCGATGAAGCATTCCAAATTTGTGCACCTGGAGAATGGGGATGCGACGCAAGGCTGCTGCCATTATGTAATCGCTAGAGCAGCGCGCTGCTCCACTGTTCTGCTGTGGTACACATCCGAATACGGAATGCGGATAACAACGAAGCAGTTGTTATTTACACAAAATTTGATTAACAAGTATAAGTTTTATTACGCACTTGCCAGTCAGCTGTTGACGTACTGCAAAGTGTGAACAACGCAACAATATGTGCCTTGCGTATTTGTAAAGCAATACGTTGCTATTTAATATACACCATAATCTTAAACCAAAACACAGGTTTTAATAGTTATTTTGCAAAATTGCAGCTAATTTAAGGTTTAAAAATAAAATTTTTCAAAAGAGCTGCAGACTAGTTTCAAATATCTTCTGTTTTACGCTAGGTGGCAGCGCTAAATTGACATTACGTTGATACGTAGTCTGTCAGCTGTTTACTAATGTCATTTGCATCTTCTTAGTTGTTTATTTCATTTGTAATTTGTAAACGGCACAATGTCCACTTACTATTTTGTTATTGTTGGACACAACGACAATCCTATCTTTGAGAAGGAGTTTAGTACCGTCAACAAAGAGCAGCGCGTAAGTAATAACACTACCAACAATTAAGTTCCGCCCACTCACTGATTACCATTTACAGAAGGAGGATCACAGACATCTGAGTCAATTTATAGCACATGCAGCACTCGATTTGGTCGACGAACACAAGTGGAAGACGGCGAACATGCAATTGAAGTCCATTGATAGATTTAATCAGTGGTTTGTAAGCGCTTTCATAACGGCATCCCAGATACGCTTCATCATTGTGCACGACAACAAAAACGACGAAGGCATTAAGAATTTCTTCAATGAAATGTACGATACGTACATAAAGCATTCCATGAACGCATTCTATAAAATCGATACGCCGATCAAGTCAGCGATGTTTGAGAAGAAATCGGAGATCTTTGGGCGCAAACATTTGTTATCGTAAATAAGTAATTGATAAGTATGTTGTAAATTTGATTTTAATTTATTTAGAAAACCAGTCTAATGACACAAAAATAGCTTAACTCTTTTTCTCAATGGATAACTGCAATTCTCACTTTATCAATGCGTCTTCGAATCAAATCTAAAACGATTTAACGCTATACTTGGCTCGCTTTTTGACTCCCTATATACAATTCCAATAGGATCTGTAATCTCTAAACTATATAAATGTGTGTGTGTGTGTTTGATAGTTGGATGAACGCATGGAACGACTGAAATTGTACGGAATTGTTGTTGGGGCTGGTGGAAAAGAATCTCTTCAAAAAGTGGTTGTTCCAAGGCACACGCGCTGAATGTTGACTTAATGCTTCTTGTTCTTGCCATGACGCTCATATTTGCTCTTCGACGAGTGCCACAGAATGAGGGGAATGGCCAGTGAAGGCAGTGTCATAATAGCGAATGCCACCCAATCGAAGAAGTGGGAGGAGAAACGCTTGTTATACTCATTCAGGTTAACAATGCCGCCCTCTCCAGGCTCTGAGCTGATGGCCAATTGCAACTGGAAAGTTTATATAAATTAGCATGCCATCAAGGACAATGAAAAGCGTTTGTTGTTTACCGTCTCGGCTTCCTCAACGGGCTTGTAGGACACCTCGGCGGCAGTGAAGTTGAAGTAACCGAAAGCCTTGGGACGCACCACCAACACATGGGTGAAGTTCGTCTGTGGGGCAATGCGATCTACGGTAGCTGTGGGCTGGCCACCAACCACCTCAAAGGCCTCGGGATGGAAACCATTGTCCACCAGTTGCACATTTGTGGCAGCACCGTTGCCAACATTGAAGATTGTGTAGCGCACCAGAAGATCGCTCTTCTCGACCAGATATTTGTTGAGGATCTGCTTGGAGACGAGCAGGCGAGCACGAGTCTCATCCTCCGAGACACAAACGCTGAGAACAGCGAACAAGGCGCACAAGGCTATCGTTTTTCTGAACATGCTGCAAGTAGATAATAAAAATTGGAACGTTTCACTTTTTTTGTTGACGTGGAAGGGCAGGCAAACGTAAAAAGAAAGCGGCATAACTTATGGAGGCAATTAATGCGAAATAATAACACAACTTCACCAACTAAATGTTTTGTGAAGGCTTTAAACACATTTAGAATTATATTGAGCCGACTTACATGAAATGTACTTATTTATTTTGCGGCTAGTTAAATTAAACTAAACGCTGGCGACAACTACGGTTGCTTTCTCGTGGCTGCTTCGTGACGTGTAAACTGTCGGCTGTCAAACTTCGTACGAGTACATTTCGCAACGATACCGGCATCGATAGAGGCATCGATAGTCGATAGCCAACTCAACGCCAGTGTTAGCGACAGCCCTAGACTATACAGCTGATGCACAACAAAACAATAACAAACTTAAAAATAACAAGAAATAAATGTTTTTTCGCGCAATGCTTTACAACATTAATTAAAACCAGGCCTTTAAATATGAGCTCATAACCATTGAATAAACATGCACATAACTAGGAGAGCAGCTTTGTTGACAAAGCGGTGTGGGTAGAAGTAAAAGAAGAAGTGCCGGCACCTGTGTTTGCCCTTGAATGACATTGTCACCCTACACACAATGGTCCCAAATGTTCGTTTCTAATGTCATTTAATTAAGAAATAGCTTAAACCTAGTTTTAACATTTCATAACTATTATGCTTCAGTTGTGTTGGCAATAATAACGATGTAATGTCACCAAAATTAAAACAACTAATCAAATTTTCGTTAAAATTCTTACACAGTCAGCATGATAGCGCTCATCAACGCCGCCACAGCCGAATCAAACGCTTATCAGTGCGGCGACGCAGCAGCTCTGTCGAGTTCGCTTTTTCATCATACGCATACACAAATTGGTCGAGCTGCCGCCAAGTTACACACAGTCTGAATTTAACCAGCAGCTGGAAAACTCTATCTACAATGTCTCAAGGTGGAAACGTGGAAACCGTGCAAACAACGCCCTACGAGGGCCAAAAACCAGGCACCAGCGGATTACGCAAAAAAGTCAGTTAACACTATACACATTCTATTCCCAGTGCACTTTAGCAGCAGCAGCAATTATTTTTCAGGTTAAAGTGTTCACTCAGCCCAACTACACGGAAAACTTTGTGCAATGCACACTGGATGCAAATGGTCCTGCTCTAGTGGGCTCCACTCTCGTTGTCGGCGGTGATGGTCGCTATTACTGCAAGGAAGCCGCCGAGCTTATAGTGCGCATCGCTGCTGGCAATGGCGTCTCCAAGCTGCTGGTCGGACAAAATGGCATACTCTCCACGCCCGCCGTCTCCAGTCTTATACGTCATCACAAGGCTCTGGGTGAGTGCCTGTTATTTAATCATTCATGTATATTACATTTTTGTTTACGCTCGGCTGTAATCCACGAGGCAGCAACTGATAATGCTCGGCGTGACAAAATACAGACTTATGTATATACTTAGTATGTATACTAATTATGTATATATACTTTGGTTTGTTTTCAAGGTCAACGCTGAGTGTCAAGTGTTCATTTAATAAAATGTATTTTGTTTCTTTTTATACCAGGTGGCATTGTGTTGACTGCTTCCCATAATCCTGGTGGCCCGGAAAACGATTTTGGCATCAAATTCAACTGTGAGAATGGCGGTCCAGCTCCAGATGCGTTCACCAACAACATCCACAAGCTGACAACGGTCATTAAGAGCTATAAACTAGTGCCTGGCCTAAACATTGACATCTCCAAAGTCGGTCAGACATCGTACAGTATTGATGGCAAGCCATTTTATGTGGAAGTCATTGATTCGGTGACAAACTATGTGCGTCACATGGAGGCGATCTTTGACTTTAGCAAGCTGCGCGATTTCGTTAGTGGCAAGACAACGGGAAAGCCATTGAAGATGCGCATTGACTCCATGAATGGAGTGACTGGTGCCTATGTGCGTGAGATTTTCTTAAATCGCTTGGGTGCCACAGAGGACTCGGTGGTGCATACAACACCATTGCCCGACTTTGGAGGACTGCATCCCGATCCGAATCTAACGTATGCCAAGGATCTTGTCGATACGGTGGCCAAAGGCGATTACGATATTGGCGCTGCCTTCGATGGCGATGGCGATCGTAACATGATCATCGGCAGCAAGGCATTCTTTGTGACGCCCAGCGATTCGTTGGCTGTCATTGCCCACTATCTGGATGTCATACCCTATTTCCAGAAGAATGGTGTCCATGGCTTTGCACGCAGCATGCCGACGGCCTCTGCCGTGGATCTGGTTGGCAAGAAGCTGGGCAAGGAAGTGTTTGAGGTGCCCACCGGCTGGAAATACTTTGGCAATCTCATGGACGCCGGACGTCTATGCCTGTGCGGTGAGGAGAGCTTTGGCACTGGCTCGGATCACATACGCGAAAAGGATGGCATCTGGGCGGTGCTGGCCTGGATCTCTGTCATGCATCACACTGGCAAAAGCATTGAGGATATATTGAAGCAACATTGGTCTGTCTATGGACGCAACTATTTCACACGCTACGACTACGAAGAGTGTGATCTGGAGCCCTGTAACGAGATGATGGCCACCATGGAAAAGACCATTACAGCAGCTGATTTTGTCGGCAAAAGTTTTGCCAGCGCTGGCAAAACCTACAAGGTCAAGGAGGCGGACAACTTTAGCTACACGGATCCCGTGGACAAGTCAGTGGCCACTAAGCAAGGCTTGCGCATTGTCTTCGACGATGGCAGTCGCATTGTGATGCGTCTCAGCGGCACGGGCAGCTCTGGCGCCACCGTACGCTTGTACATCGACTCCTATGAGAAGGCGAATGTGCTTGGACGGGCTAGCGTCATGTTGAAGCCATTGATTGATATCGCATTGGAAATCTCGCAGCTACCCAAGTTCACCGGACGCACTGCACCCACTGTTATCACATAAGCAAGACACATACTTGTCTAAACTGCCATTTTGGTGTAGTTTTTGTTTTTGTTGTTTAAAATTCACAGTTAATTAGTTCGATTTTATTACAACTTTTTGTGGCTTCAACCAAAGTTTGGCAAATGAAATTAATACACATTAAGTTACAAGAATCTTTACACATTTGACCATCAAATTGTTATTAAGTTCATTAAATGCTTTTACCATTAAATTGGAAGTTATTAAAATCTTTACTTGTATTTTACTTGGAACAGACTTAGTTAAATCACTTGACTGGCGTCGCCAAATACTCAAATTCACTTAAGATTATGTTAGGAATGCGCTGCTCCAAAACATTCAGCGGCAAGTTGGCTATGCGTATAAATGCCTGCAGAAAGTGTAGCATCGTTACCACCTCAGGACCCAACATCTCCTTATCACTGAAAAGAAAAGCAAGAATTTAGTTATATTATATCTTAAACGATCTGTTAAATACTCACAGAAGTTGCGCCTCCGCTACTGTCACCACATACTGGCACATATATGAGATGTAGAGCATTCTAACATTCTTATGGAACTGCTGCAGAACGGTGAGCAGACCCATTATTAAAGGCACACAATCAATGACATCCTTGGGCGACTTGGGCAGAAGACAATCTGTATTTTTGGAATGCTGCAAGCGACCCACATGGGCAATGGTGAAGAGGAACAAAAACAGTGACACGCTGTGCGTATTCTTGGTGGTTACAAAGATTTGCTCTAGCGGTTCATAGTTGCCCGTGTACTGAAGAATCTCCTGCAGCTCCGTTAGCATGCCCACGCCCTGCTCATCACACAATTTTGTATTGGAAGAGAGCTCCAGCAAGAAAGCACTGAAAAATAAAAGGATATAAATATGCGTCCTTGTTGAATTCCGATTCGACTTACCGATTAAGTGTTTCCGTTGTGTTCTCCAACAGTTTGGCATCACATTTGCTGCTGAAGCTCAGTTCGCTGGAGATTTGCTGACGCAGCAGCTGCTTGTGTCCCAGCGAGAGCATCCAATCCAGAAGCGTTGGCCACACTTTCAACCAGCGCTGCGTGTAGCTCTGATAATACTTGAGTGGCTGTTTGGCCAGCTCGCCGGGAAAGTCACGTGATTCCAGTTCTTTGGTCATGCTGCTTAGAGCATCACACCACATGCGATCTGTGGTTAGATTCTTTTGCAGCCTCTCAAGGTTGCACTTCAGCTCATCTGCGAGCATGTGGGCATAGAGACGTTCGAGACCGACCATGCCAGCTGGTGCCATTGCCTCGCGTAGCACACTAAAGAATGCGGAGCCCGCGAGCAGTTCCTGATGTGGAGCACGTTTGTCATACCAGGTGCACTTTAAATCCAAATAGATGGTCTGCTTGGGCTCTGTGCAAAGCAGTATTTCGTGTGCCAGTCGTCCAATAAAATTGTTTGATTTACTCGAATCACCTTGCAAGGGTCGAAAGTTGGGTATGGGTATGGTTTGGGATTGGAAACGCGATTGCCACTCTTGAACTTTGTTGCGTAGAAACGAATTGCATTCCTTCTCCACATTATAGTTGATGATGCGCTGTGATTCCTCCAACAATATGCGTAAGCCTTGCACACGCAAATAGTCTTCAATGTACTCGAAGGATCGGCGGTAACCTTCGATGGTTTTGGCCAGCAACTGAAGTTTCTCCTGCAATAATTGCACTGCGGTTTTGCCCTTCTCTGGCGTAAGGATTAGGCCCAAATTGTACGCATTAGCCAAATGATTGACCAACTCCTTGCGAATACCATCCTCTAGCAACTGTTTTGGATCCAATTCGATGACGCCCACCAAGGTCTTCTTCATCATGAGTATGCCCTTAGTGAAAACCGCTATGGAATTGGTCAATTGAGCCACCCTAGCACGTTCCTCGAACTGTGCATACTCGCGCAGCTTGTCCTTGTCCAGACGCGTGGGAAACTCCTTAATGACATTGGTCAACAACTGTATAATCCTGGCCAATATGTTAAACATAGTCTCTGGCACAATTTGCAGCACACGCCGTAAAAAGTTGGCCAGCTCCGTGCTGTAGTAGTTGGACACAGATTCTAAATCCTCACTTTTCGCCTGATTGATGCGCATCAGCGGCACCTCCAATGTGCTGGCCAACTTCAGAAACACGGCACGTATGCCAATGACAGCATGTGGCTGTCGTTTAATATGATCCTGCATAATGGGTGTGAAATCCCGTTGAAGCAGCTGCCAAGCATAGCTAAAATCACTTATCATCTGAATGTGTATCTCAATGTCCTCTTTCAAGTTGATAAGCTGCAAAGCATAAAAATTAGTTTGGTCAGAGAAGTAAGGGTAATAAGCTTACCTGAGCCATGCGATTCAACAGATCCCGCGTCTCCTGCAGCTGCTGCTTCACCAGCATATTGGCATGAAGATTGTGATACTCTTGAACCTCATCCAGTGCCTGCATCACTTGAATTATGAGTCTGCCCGACTTTTGTGGCTTGCCAAGCTCTAGTTTTTGTAGACGTTGCGCCAGCTGGCCAAACCATTGCTGCAATTTTGGATTCGATTCGATCTTAGTCAATGGACGTGAGCCTGCAAAGGCTTCACTCAGCTCCCGCAAATATTGCATTGCCTCCTCACGACTTTTCGTCCAACGCTCCTCACGATCCTTTTGCAGCTCAGCCAGCAGCTCCCTAACAGTGAGCTCCAGTTGGCCACAGTTAAGCAGTAGGTTATAAAGTGTGCCCTGCTCAAACTTAAGCTCCTGCAGCACCAGTTGATGCACTTGACCAGAGGCTGCTCCCTGTCCTGACATTATCAGGACAGCACGGCTGGTGTGTAGGCAATGCCAGCGCAGCAGCACATTCGCCTGTCGCATCAGCACAATAATATTATTTGCATGCTCCAGCACAAAAGCATCGTCGAGGACACCCTCACGCACAATCTCCTGGGTCTTCTGTAGCGTTTTCTGCATTTGTTCGCGTTGCTGTTGACAGAGCGTCTTGATAGCCGCTGGACTAACCACATTCGAGATAGCAGCTCTGGCAGCCTTGAAACATGCCCAAGCATCTATCAAATCAACTGTGATGCCCATGTAAATGGACAGTGTCCAATTGTCACAATAGAACTTATCCACAATCTCGCGCATCTGAGAGCCCTGCGAGTGTAGCACTTGGGGCGAGAAGTACAGGCAAACATAGAGCATAACCGCCTGTGTGGAGAGAGCTGTGCTACGATGCGATGGATGTGGATAGATGACCAACTGATTGTAGATATCATCGCAGCGCAGGCGTGCTATAACCAAATCAATGAAATTCGCATCAAATTGATATCTGGCAAAGTATGCTTCCGGATATTTTGGTACAGTGACGGGAGTATTTTTAGTCACCGGCTGATTCTGTACCGGTTTAACAAAACCGGTGGAACGCAGGAGGAGGCAAACATCATGTATGTTGCTCTCGTCACCACTGGGCGTGGCATCGCCTCCACTATAGCGATAGTATGCTATAAGAAGACGCTCTCGCACATCGCCGGGTATATGAAAGTCCAGAACGAGCAAAATAACACCATATAAATAAAGCGATTCGCACTGCAAACAAAAATGATTGTGTTCTGATAAGTTTTATGTAATTCTTTACAGCTTACTAGCAACTGTTTGCCCTCTTCATCCTGCAGCACCGTTTCCAAAGATTGCTGAATGTAGTAGCCAGTATTGAGCTCTTCGATGTACTGTTTCAAATCTGTGGCATAGTGATGAACACTCTGGAAGGCCAAATAAAAGCGTGTTATCAGCTGCAAATGATTTGTTCGCGTTTCCAAGTCCAAGTCACTTAGATCCTAAGAAAACATCAAATTGCAATCAATTGTTTTAGTTATTTGTGATTAAATTGCACTCACGGGGCTATCCTCAATTTTCTTTTCATGAGCCTCGGCCTCTTTGAAATAGCTGAAATCCACTATAATTTCGGCATACTTTTGTTTATCAGCTGAAGTTTCCAGCCTGTAAGTCAATCCAATAAGAAAACAAAGTGGTTTGCTAATTTGATTGAGGCTTACCGATAAATGCTAGGAACGTATTCTTTTAAACGAAGTATTTCTGCAATTATGGAATTACCCACAGACACAATGTTGAGGAGATTTTGTCCACAAGCATTATTTTCCGATAGAAATTCGCTCATGTTTGCAAAAACACAAAAAGCGCATCACATCAGCTGTTAATTATGTACGCCCTCCAGCTAGGGATGGACATATCGTTATGAGTAGTTGATATGTAAGAAAAACAGAAATAGGCAATCAACATAATATATCAATTTATTGGTGCATTTTCCAGCACTGCCTTTGGCAGTTCGACTGCGAACTCGATAATATTGTGTTTTACGTTCACTTGTGAATGGCCACGCGTCGGCCGCCGCGCATTTTTTTGCAAAACGTTCGTCTGGCGGAATTTTGCAATATAAATGTGTTAAATTATTAAGTTTGGCGAGGCAGATATTTTCACAACGTGTTAAGTTTAAGCTGACATAATGTCGAGCTTTGTATTTGATAAAGAAGCATTTGTGCGTCGAATAAAACGACTCTACACAGAATGGAAGGTAAGTCCGAGCATCCACTCCGCTGTGCAGCCTGCCGGGGACATAAGTCTCTGGAAGGTGTTTATCAAGCGTTCCCTGTTCCATGCCCTTTTATCACCTGATATTGAGTATGTATTACAAGTAGTTTGCAATTGGCAACTATGGTGAAATTACCAACAAAGAAAAAATTTGAGCAAATAACAAAAACAAAACCTAACTGCAAGTTAGGTTAGAACACATGAGTTTTTGCGGCTTATTAATGCTTAAACAACTTGATTTTTTTTTTAAAACTGTCAACAGGCGCCGAGCACTGGTCACGACGATGCGCTCAACAATCTGGACTGCATCATGAGCGTGGTGGGCGTGGACGAGGGTGTTATATACTCAAAGTCAATGGCTTTGCAGCTCTGGCTCCTCGGCTACGAGCTAACTGATACAATTTCGGTGTTTGCCTCAGATGCCATCTATTTTCTGACCAGCAAAAAGAAAATTGAGTTCCTCAAGCAAGCTCAAAGTATCACCGAAGAGGGTGTACCCGAGATAAAGCTACTTGTCCGCGATCGGGTAAGAACAATTGAAGAAATTAGCTGAAATATTTTTTATCTGTTAATAATCTTCTTCTCTTAGAACGACAAGGATAAGAGCAACTTTGAAAAGCTTATTAAAATCATGAAGGATTCAAAGAAGGGCAAACGGCTAGGCGTTTTTGCCAAGGATGCATTTCCGGGCGAATTTAGCGAATCGTGGAAAAAAATGCTAACGGGTGCCCATTTTGAGCATGTGGACATCAGCACGATAATTGCGTATTTAATGTGTCCCAAAGATGAGGCAGAGATAAATAGTATACGTAAAGCTTCATTGGTTTCCATGGACATATTCAACAAGTATCTTAAGGATGAAATCATGGATATTATCGATTCAGATAGGGTAAGATATACTTACATTTATATTTAGCATGATTTTTCTATAACAAAGACGATTTTCATAATCGAATATAAATTACTATACAGAAAGTGAAACATACCAAACTGTCAGAAGGCTGCGAGGCAGCTATTGGAGAAAAGAAATACACAAGTGGATTGGATCCTCGATTACTCGATATGGCATATCCAACAATTATTCAGTCTGGCGGCGTTTATAGCTTAAAATTCTCAGCGGCTGCTGACAAAAATAATTTGCACTTTGGTGTAATTGTGTGCTCGCTGGGCGCACGTTACAAATCCTATTGCTCAAACATTTCGCGCACCTTTCTGGTCAATCCCACAGAGGCAATGCAGGAAAATTACACATTTCTGGTAAATGTGCAAGAGGAAATACTCAAGCTGCTTGTGCCGGGTGCTAAGCTGTGCGAAGTATACGAAAAGACACTGGCCTATGTTAAGAAAGAGAAGCCCAACATGGTGGAGAATCTAACCAAAAGTTTCGGCTTTGCCATGGGCCTAGAGTTTCGAGAGAACTCCATTGTCATTGGACCCAAGTGCCGGGCACTTATCAAGAAGAATATGGTCTTCAATTTGCATGTGGGCATATCGAATTTAACCAATCCCGATGCCACCGACAAGGAGGGCAAAAATTACGCGTTATTCATTGGCGACACAGTGCTGGTTGGTGACCAGGCACCGGCCAGTGTGATGACACCATCTAAGAAAAAGATTAAAAACGTTGGCATATTTATAAAAGACGATGACGATGAGGAGGAGGATGTTGATGATAAGAAAGCGGCCAAATCAGATCATAGCACCGAAATTCTTGGGCGCAGCAAGCGTAACGCTGTGCTAGATTCCAAACTGCGTAATGAGATTAACACCGAGGAGAAGCGCAAAGAGCATCAGCGTGAACTGGCCCAGCAGCTAAACGAGCGAGCCAAGGAACGTCTGGCCAAGCAGGGCAACTCCAAGGAAGTGCAAAAGGTGCGCAAGAATACTGTGTCCTACAAGTCCATGAGCCAAATACCACGAGAGCCCGAAGTCAAGGAACTTAAGCTGTATGTGGATAAGAAATATGAGACGGTCATAATGCCCGTCTTTGGCATTCAGGTGCCCTTCCACATATCCACCATTAAGAATATTTCGCAATCTGTTGAAGGTGAATACATGTATCTGCGTATTAACTTCTTTCATCCAGGCGCTACAATGGGACGCAACGAGGGTGGTCTCTATCCACAGCCCGAAGCGACCTTCGTCAAGGAAGTGTAAGTTTGACTATCTTTTTTCTTGCGTACATCCTTAATAACCGAATCCTTTACAATTGCAGAACCTATCGCAGTTCAAATGTTAAGGAACATGGTGCAATAGCTGCTCCATCATCGAATCTTAACAATGCGTTCCGTCTGATTAAGGAGGTACAAAAACGTTTTAAGACGCGCGAAGCTGAGGAACGTGAAAAGGAGGATCTGGTGAAGCAAGATACACTCATTCTATCACAAAACAAGGGCAATCCCAAGCTTAAGGATCTGTACATTCGTCCAAATATTGTGACAAAGCGCATGACTGGCAGCCTGGAGGCGCACACCAATGGTTTTCGCTATATCTCCGTGCGCGGCGACAAAGTCGACATTCTGTACAACAACATCAAGAGCGCATTCTTTCAGCCTTGCGATGGTGAAATGATTATACTGTTGCACTTCCATCTCAAATATGCGATCATGTTTGGCAAGAAAAAGCACGTTGATGTACAGTTTTACACAGAGGTGGGTGAGATCACTACCGATTTGGGCAAGCATCAGCACATGCACGATCGCGACGATTTGGCCGCTGAGCAAGCGGAACGTGAGCTGCGCCATAAGCTAAAGACGGCATTCAAGAGCTTTTGTGAAAAGGTTGAGGCGATGACCAAAGCACAGGTAGAATTCGATACACCTTTCCGTGAACTGGGATTCCCGGGCGCTCCATTCCGCAGTACAGTCACACTCCAGCCGACATCCGGTTCGTTGGTAAATCTGACAGAGTGGCCACCATTTGTCATCACACTGGACGATGTGGAGCTCGTGCACTTTGAGCGCGTTCAATTCCATCTGCGTAACTTTGACATGATATTCGTATTCAAGGAGTATGTCCGAAAGGTGGCAATGGTTAATGCCATACCCATGAACATGCTGGATCACGTCAAGGAGTGGCTTAAGTAAGCTCAAATGTCCAATAACAATCTATCATATTTTTAACTTGTCTTATTTACTTTTAGCTCCTGCGACATTCGTTATTCGGAGGGAGTACAATCTCTCAACTGGCAGAAGATCATGAAGACCATTACTGATGATCCAGAGGGTTTCTTTGAGCAAGGTGGATGGACATTTTTGGATCCCGAATCGGGCAGCGAGGATGAGAAAGAATCCGCCGAATCTGAAGAGGATGAGGCCTATAATCCAACAGACGCTGAATCTGATGAGGAAAGCGATGAAGATTCCGAATACTCGGAGGCTTCCGAGGATGACAGCGATGATAGCGAAGGTATGCAAAAAATTAACTTAATAATGCACAAACTTTACTTATTGTAAACACATTTGAATAGATCTTGGCTCCGATGAGGAATCTGGCAAGGACTGGTCGGATCTGGAGCGCGAGGCGGCCGAAGAGGATCGCAACAATGATTATCAAGTGGATGATAAGCGTAATGGCAAATTTGAGACAAAGAAGCAGGGCAAAAGCTCCAAGCACAGGTATGCCGAGTGTAGCATGCCAACATTTTGTGTGTGCCTTGTTGAATCCTTCAGAGCGTATACAATACAAAATCCTCTCTTCTCTATTTATTTCAATACAATAACTTTATTCTTCCGCATCACGCACACAATACAGTCGTCGCGAGCGTGAGGAGCAGCGATCGTCGCACAGTAAAAAGCATAAGTCGAATTCCTCCTCTTCTTCTTCACATTTAAAATCCTCCAGCTCCAAACAGGGCAGCTCATCTAGGTTTGTTAACCGTATTCACCGCACAATCGCCAACATGCACGGATACACACACTCTCCCACACACTCACTTGTATATATTAACACAAATACACCCAATCATTCTCATAATTCGATCTTCAAAATCCAAACGTAACAAAGATCAAAAGTTTAAAACATTTAATAATGATGCTAAAGCTTTAACTAATTCGGATTTTATTTAAGAACGTTTTTAATGTGTGTAAATATTTGATAGGAGTTCAAAATTTAACCAACCACCGATAATACTTCTTAAATTCTGCTCAAAATTTACCATTTAAACATATTCTTTGACTGTTTGCCAGTCGCAAAAGTTTGCGTTGCAGAAATAACGTAATTTATGAATTAATTTTGTAATATGTTTTCTATTCAAGCCCATCGAAATCATCGTCTAAAGCTTATCACAATCGGGACAAGCATCATTCCACCTCATCGTCGGGCCACAAGGGCAGCAGTAAGGATAAGGATCGCAAGCGTTCACGTGAGGATAGTCGAGACAATGGCCACAAATCAAAGAAGTCTCGACGTTAAGGATACACAAAATAGCAGTAATTACAGCACAGAAACACAAACACACACACACACACACACAATATACGTTAACTCTAAGTTAATAGCTGTCTATAATACATGCATCTTGTACATTTCGGCCAATACACACAGCCACAACTCACACACACACACAAACACACCTACAATATGCTAACTGCAAGTGTCCGTTCGAAAACTTCTTAATGTATGTTCACTGTTACAAAACAAAACAAAACAAATTGAACAACAATCTTCGCGTTCTTTGTGTCGCTTTTTATCTCCAGTGTCTATTGCATCAATATGAAAGTTGTATTACAAATGTAATAATTATAATACGAGTATATATATATACTATATTTGTGTGTAATAAACTCGAACGTTCTAAGTGTATATTGTGGCTACTTGTTCCAACTGCCAAGTAAATGGCGATAGGCATGCAACTCGCTGCTGTCACGCCTTCGACTGGCACGATGCTGTTGCTGATGATGTTGATGATGCTCAGGATTGGGACTGCTGACGGCGGCTACAGAAGCACGCCTTCTGCTTGCATCAAACATGTTGCGCGTCTTATTGATGGGATAACGCATCTTGTTCTTCAGCCACGTGGTGAATGCTCGCTCATTATCCTGCATCTTGCGCATCTCATGCTCATTGCGATTCAGCGTTTGTTCCATGGAAAATCGTTGCTTTCTGCGCAGCTGCTGTTCCCGTTGCTGCAGCTGGCGCGCACTCAAACCATACTCGGACATGTAGCCAGTATAGCGTGGCAGTTTATCCTGCAACGCATGCCGATGCTCACAGCAGATCTTATAGTTCATTTTAATTTCTGGCACGGCTTGAACTGGCGCACTGGGAGTTGGACGTGCACGCCTGCGAAAACTAAAGCGGCGGGCATTAAAGAAAGTCTTGGTGCTTGTGCAATTACTGCTCTCTGTATGGCCAGTGTTGTTGTTGTTGTTGGGTAACGTTGGCTGCTTGTGCTCCTCGGCCACATCCTTTTTGTAGTAAATGCTACGCTCATCCAGCTCAAAGTCATCGGGTATATAGCTAGCCACAATAATGGACAAGTCATCATCTTCAGCCTCATCCTTACTATTTGGTTCATCAGTTCCAGCAGTTAGTCGATTAATCTGCGCCTGTCCATTCGCATCCAGCGTCTTATACAGACTCTTATACGCCTGACGCAATTTGAGTCTTGCTTCATTCACAGCTCTCTCATCCTCCTCACAGTCGGATTCGGTGAGCAGATTGGTAAGACTTCTTTGATCCGATTCGCCTTCCATTTGTCGCGCTATTCGACGCTGTTGAGTAGCAGTCGTTAATGTTTCACTCGCCGCCGTCAAATCATCCTCGTCCACGCCAGAGAAATCATCCTCCTCATAGTCCATGCTTATGGGCAGAGCACTTGCTGCTGCTGCTGTTTGCTTTTGTGTGCTAGTATCCACTTCAGTAAGATCTAAAATCTCCTCACATATCTCTTCCTCCTCTTCCACAAGCACTTCCTTGCTTAACTCCTCCATGGGCATTGGCAGTGGCTGCTCCTCTGCTGGAGATAACTCCTGCTCCCTGGCAGGCTCCTCTGCAATGGGCTTGAGCTTCAGCTGTGCCAACTGCATCAGCAGCTCCTCTGGCGGACTTGGTATCTCATCCTCCCGCTGCTGTTGCGCATTAGCCTGCTGTGCTGTAGGCTCATAATCCTCCAGATTGAGAGCAAAAGTCACCTTACGATTACTGCTGTTGGGATTATCACTGGCCAACGCAGCGCCATCCTCAGTCTGCTCATTGTCCAGCGCAAAGAGCTGCTTGTTGGCCTCCTTTATCTTGTCCACAATGTTGTACTCGTTAACGGGCTTCAGGACTGCATAATAATCCAACGTAAGCGGCATCTTAATGGCAATTAAATTACTATTTAACGTTACATGAAACAATACTTACAGTAAACTTCACAATCCTCATCCGACTCCGGCTCGTGCTCATACATCTCTGTCTGTACGCAAATCGTGTGGCTTTGCTTATTTTTAGACTTTGGCTAACATGGATTTATGTGTGCGCCGTGCAAAACTTTCCATTTCGTGCCAGCCTGCCAGTCAGCAGACCAATAAACCCATTGCCAGCAGAAGCAGCCAACGCCGAAGCAAGTTGGCCCATCAAAGTCTAATGAACTTGGAATATCTATGCATATAGACAGCTAACTAGCTAAATAATAAGTATGCTCTTCACCTCCTGTTGCGGTTATGGTTATGCTTATCCTGTCTATATATTTCATTGGCGCCGTTGCCAGGCTCCCCTTTAAGCTGTTTGGAGACGAGAGCTTTTTTGTGTGTGTTTGATCGATGCCTGGTGACAATTTGTCTTTAACCAAAGGAAAGTATTGATGATAAGATACCCTAGAAATGGAAGTCGATAAGAATAATAAGTTTTGTTTTAAGTTCACCTATTTTTAATCCAACAATTACTAGGTGTTAAAAAGTTCTTTCCTTCCAAGTCGTTTTTATCTATAGCATACAAACCAACCTTTAAATACTTTTTCCAAGTGTATTTCTCCAAGTAATGGGTAAGTAACAATAAACATTTGATTTATATTTGAATTTTTATGCACTTTATTCCACTTCAGTTTAATTTAGTTTTTTGCCTTACTTTTCTAACCACATTTAAAGCTTAATCATAAATTGTTAAAGTCGAAAGTCGAGCAAACTTTTAATATAAAACATAAACTACAATAAATACGCACAATATCAATATAATTGATACACATCATATTTGTATCATATATATTTATATAGAAACTAGAGCCTTTTACTTTTTCCAGTGTATTGAGCAACATATGCGAGCCAATCCCATTTGATTTGTCATTATTCTTTTGCCAATTATTATTGTAAATTGTGATTCTAAATCTATATTAAAATATTTATTTCAATACAGTGCCTGCAAATGTATGATCCATGCGAAATGATATGGATGATACTTGTTATCAATATGATGATGTCTTTAAATAACTCAAGAGATAAGCAACATGACCATGGATAAAATACTTATTAAATTTGACGTATTTTTTCCGTGTGCAAATTAAATAAATCAGATGGTTAAAGCTCAAGCCAAGTATCACATGTAGTTTTAGCATTTTAATCCCAATGATAATGAAGATATGCCAAGCTATAAAATAAAAGCAGAGGAAAAAATTGTCGCTAACTGGAATGAATAGAAAATAATTCATAAATGCTTTTAATTTTAAAGAAAAAATTATTTAATTTGCATTAAAAAAAAAACAAACAATATAAATGAAAGTAGTACATACAAAAGTCAAAAGCAAAAGCTTGAGATTAATTTTAATATACATAAAAATTTGGATTGTGTCTTAGAAACGTGCCTAGTTCCGATTTTTATTTTAATTAGATTTTAACATACAACCATATTTAGCATACTTAAAAAAATATAGCATTTATAACTAAGCGGCGCAATTAAAAATATAAAATTTTCAAAACTTTGATATATGTATGTGATGCGGCGATTGAAATCGTGTAAGTTTGATTGTGTTTATGTTATTAATGACAGTGCGAATTGAGTGTGTATAATTTCATTAAAGGACGGGTAGAAATTGTATTTTTTTGTTTGGGTTTTAGAAAATTAATAGCGCATTGTTTTTCACTTTTAAAAGCTATATAAAACGTATATATATTGCAATATCTGCGCTTTGACTTATATCACTAATAGATTTCTTTTGGTTTAATATAATTATCTTTTTGAGTTAATGTTTTTTTGTTGTTGTTATTTTAAATCATAATATTAAGCAATGTACTGCTTTAAATAACTACATTTACAATATATATATAAACTAAAGTATTTTTAAGGCGCGTCCTTGGCAGACGCCTACTAATCATATACAGTTAGATTTATTTATATATTTAGTTGTTACATATATAGATTCGTGTTCGAAAATCGTAAAACATTTTGTTAGCTTTGTTTGCGCATGCGCAGCTTACTGATCTTTGAATCTTTTTTCTTTGCCGTTTTCTATCTTTTGTTTTTGGTGCAATTAAATTTCAATAAATTACAGTTTAACTCTTTTTGTTTTTAACACTAACGCGCGCTAAACATTTAGCATCATATACAAAAGTCTTTAGTTTTTTTTTTTTGTTATTATTTAAAATAAATTTCGAATGTCTTTGTTTTGTGTTTCTGAGTGTTAATCATACGTATTTTTTGCACTTAAGAGGGTATACCGAAAGTTTTTTTTTTTAAATATATATATATATCTTTTATATGAGTATAAAGTAGATAACAAAATATTCATTATTGCTAGCATTCGAATTTGTAAAAGGGGAGAATTATTTTTTTTCTTTTCCTTTTGTCTATTCAAACTATTCAAGACGATACACACACAAAAAAGAGTATATGTTGCGCTACATAAAACAAGAGTCCGAGTTTAATTACCATACATAGAAAATAAATTGTATATATATAAATATATATAGACAGGGTTTGCTGCTTGGTTTAAGATTGGATCAATTGGATCAACCAATGCGACGATGACGAAATATTTTTCCCTTCTCTCACATTTATGTGAACAGCGGCAAATGATAGAAGTCAAACCCTCGATATCCCTTGGCCGCCAGCCAAATGTAGACCACGTGATAGGCGCCCGGTATAAAGCAAATGAGTCCAGCAACAAAGAATACAACACCCTGTGATGTATTGTGTGGATCAGCAATAGCAAATGTGCCCATCACAAAAAGCCCAGTGCCCACCACGAGCAGCGTGAATGCAGCCAGAACAGTGCGCCAATTCTCCCGCACTTTGGGATGCCGCCAACAATATGTGTTTGTCTCCTCCGTCGGCAGATTGCCATATTCCTGTATCAGGGAGTCACTGTCCCGCGACGTTGTATCTTCGGCATATTTGTTATAGCCCCTATGGACAACAAGAAACAAAAGATTTAACAATACACATGGCAAAGGCAAGTTATCAGTGAGGCTATCAACAAAGAGAAGCGCTATACAAACGTGTGTGTGTGTCTCTGTGTCTGTGTGTGTGTGTTTACATATATTACTCAATTACAATGAAAGCCGCACAAGTGCGACCGCAACTGAAGGCCAGACAATGTTGCTGCTACTGCTGCGAGTGCTTTGGTATTGGGTATCGTGCAAAATTCTTTAAGGAATGATGAAATTTATGCGCAATAATTTTACAATTGAATGCCAATTTGGGAGCTGGATGCAGACGACAGCGGCTACAATGTCTGCTTAAATCCCCATAATTAGCTGTTGCTGCTGTTATAGTTGTTGTTTTCGTAGCTTGTGCCTTGAGGCACGACTTGAATGCATAATGGAATGGCGAACACACGCACAGTAAGAAGAAGCAGAGTCGAGTTGAACAGAAAGCATTTGTAAAAAAATTATGTGAATGAATGAAAAGAAAGAAGCACGCACGCGCTCTTTGGCGTCCAGTTGGTGCCAGAGTGTCAATATGAAATTTATGCAAATGCTGTTTCCGGCAAGGAAGCGGAAAGTAAGAAGCCAAAGTCCACAATTGGTAAAGGTACAAATGTTCACGGTGATTAAATGCAGCTGGAATGCTATGGATCCAATTGCAATTGGTATATAATGATTGTAGTATATATTTATATTAAGCCGGTTCAGGTTTTAAACACGGCTTGCAGTTCTGACTCATGTAAGCCATAATAAAATGTGTTATTAGCTGAATACAGTCAACGATCTTTAAATAAACACTGTTTAGTGTTTAGTGAGCTAATTTTTAAGATTTTCTTTTCTTGAAGACAAAAATATATATATATATATATATATGTTCTTTAATATTGAGCGTTCACTGTGCCAGCTGGCTTAAACCGGTTACCAAATTGAAGTTAAATGTGCTTCCAAACGAGCTTTGGCCCTATATTTAGCACATTTCAAAAATGGTTTAACACCATAAAACAAAAACAACAAGACAATAATGACATTCCATTTTCAATTTAAGAGCACAGCACATTAAATATTCTTGTGTTTCCTTGTTGTGAATCACGGAGTCCGCAGCTCCAAAATGGTGTCAACAACAACTGTCAACCAGCTGCTGCCCACGCAGGCAGAGCCAGAGAACCAGTCAAAGTTAACTTGTTTTGTGTTCGACTTACTTTGGATCCTGTATGCGTATGGATACATCTTCGGTGGAGCGACCTTGTTTGGCACTGCCGCTAACGCCACCGCGCATTGGCGTCGATATCACTGTTGAGCCATAGACACGTATCGCCTCCTCTTCCTCCTCCTCGAATGCGTCGTGTATGGAGAAGCCCCGTGCGCCGTTGTTGTACATATTGTTTGTTGTGTTTGTTGGCCTGCTGCTGTTCTGTTTTCTTTAGTGGTTGTTGGCGTTGTTAATGCAAATGTAAGTAGGTTGCATACGTTTATTTCACAAAACTCGACGATAACCGAGCGTTTAGTGCTGCGACGCCTTCATTTTTTGATACATTGAACCGTGGTGCTATTAACCTTTCTTGTATTTTCGATTGCTTCGTAACGATTTTCACAGTGTTTTTCTTTATATTTTACGCGACACAAAAGATAATGTCAGGGAGGAGAGGAGTGGACAGTCTAGTGATGTGCAAAACACTCTTCGAGCATCTATCGTTTCTCGTATCACGCGCTATCGTGTTGGCGATGTCAAGGAAATGAACTGCAGGCGGTGCACGAAAATGGCAGTATTTATTTAGTTATTTATGACGTGTAGCAACAATCGTTGCTGTGGTTAGTAAACTATTGAGTTTTAAGTAATGGGTGTAGGGTTTTTAAATAGTTTGACACTGATAATTTTCACCAACTGTTCTTTAATTATCGTTTGGGGTGCATCTATTGACTGCACACGCACATTTTTATTAATCGAATTGCCAGCCATTTAGTTGCGACCATCTGGCATCACTCTTTTATTGTCAAGTGCTTTTGCTCGTTTGCAACTCAATGAAATTTTTTTTAGCTTTAAGCCTTTTCATTAGTTGTGAAATAAATAATTGCTAACAAACAGAGAAATTAAAATACACTCACAATGTCGCGTCACCGAATTGTACGGGGCATGGACTACAACGACGAGTACGATGGCTACGACGATGTTTATGGCCATTCTGTCGACGACGACGAATGTGTATCGCCAAGAGATCGGCAATGGTTATACGACCGGGCTCGTGGTCAGCATAGTATGTCGGCGTTTATACAGAACAACAAGGACGTTCAGGAGGAGGAGGAGGACGGTCTCGACGAAGACAACGACGAGGTCGAGGCACTGCGCAAGGCCAGAAGAGATTCGGAGAGTTTCCAAATGCCGCAGCTGGATGACATCGCTCAGGCCAAACTCAGCTCTTGCATCGATGAGGTGCGCAGCGTAGTTGGCGATGCTGTTTCTGAGCGTCGCATTGTGGAGACATCAATGCGCTTCGATTACAACATACAGAAGATACTCGATGAGATTCTCAACGAGGAGACCAATCAAAACGAGAAAGAGAAACAACGCCCACAAAAGCTAAAGCTGAATACATCAGCGACAACCACAGCGGCAAAACCAAGTATAACGCCCAAGCCGACGCCCACCAAAATCACATTGGCAGCTGTTAAAGAAGCTAAACGTGGCTTTGAAATTGCCTCCCCCAAAGGACCTGCCTCGCCTGTTGTCTCTGGCCGAAATACTCCCGTGGATATGGGAGTCGGCGGCGATGAGGCAAACCGCAATGCTGCAGCTATCTTCAAAGTATCCAAGGATCAGGCACAGCGCAATGCACAGCAGTTGTATGACTTGGAACGCTCCTCGCAAAAGAATCACATTCATATGATTGTGATTGGACACGTTGATGCTGGAAAAAGCACACTGATGGGTCACCTTTTATATGACACAGGCAACGTTTCCCAGCGGGTGATGCACAAGCACGAGCAGGAGTCAAAGAAGATGGGCAAACAGAGCTTCATGTACGCTTGGGTGCTGGACGAGACTGGCGAGGAGCGAGCCCGTGGCATTACCATGGACGTGGGCCATTCGCGCATTGAGACAAAATCAAAAATAGTTACACTTCTGGATGCTCCTGGGCATAAGGACTTTATACCCAACATGATATCAGGTGCAACGCAAGCGGATGTTGCACTTCTCGTCGTGGATGCAACACGTGGCGAGTTTGAGTCTGGCTTCGAGCTGGGTGGACAAACGCGGGAACATGCAATACTTGTGCGCTCGTTGGGTGTTAATCAACTGGGCGTAGTCATCAATAAACTGGATACAGTTGGCTGGTCTCAGGAGCGCTTCAACGAGATTGTCCACAAGCTCAAATCGTTTCTTAAGCAGGCTGGCTTTAAGGAGTCTGATGTCAGTTTTACGCCCTGCTCGGGCTTAACCGGCGAGAATCTCACCAAAGCCGCACTGGAGCCATCTCTAAAATCCTGGTACAATGGACCACATCTTCTCGATGTTATAGAGAACTTTAAGGTGCCGGAAAGGGCCATCGATCGACCGCTACGGATGTCTGTCTCTGACATTTACAAGGGCACCGGATCTGGCTTTTGCATTTCGGGCCGTATTGAGACTGGTGCATTATGTCTTAACGACAAGGTGCTAGTTGGCGCTAATCGGGAGCAGGCTCAGGTGAAATCACTCGTAATGGACGAACTAACACAAACAAGTGTCTTCGCAGGTGATCAGATCTCCGTGACGCTTGCTGGCGTTGATATCAGCAATGTTACAGTGGGCAGCATTATCTGTGACCCACAATTGCCAATACCGGTGACGACACGGTTTCAGTGCCGCATAATAGTTTTCAATGTCAAGGTGCCAATCACAATGGGTTATCCGGTGCTGTTGCATCATCAGTCGCTTATTGAGCCAGCTGTCGTTTGCAAACTAACAGCTTTAATACACAAAAGCACCGGCGAGGTGGTGAAAAAGAAGCCACGTTGCCTGGGTAACAACTCCTGCGCACTGGTCGAAGTTGAAACATCGCGCCCGATATGCATTGAGCGCTATGCCGACTTCAAGGAACTGGGACGCATCATGCTGCGCGTCGCTGGCGTAACGATTGCTGCCGGCATGGTCACGAAAATTCGCTGAAAGGTGCTATACAATAAATTGATCGAAATTTTAGTTAGTTTTTAGTTTTTTTTTACAATAAATAAAAACTAGGTTGATATACATATGCCTTATCAACTGCAAATGCAGATCTTTAAGAAGTTTTTAAACTCGAAAAATATTTTCAAAATCGAATTAAATTATCTTAAATGAAATCAAAATTCGTTAAAGTTGCCACTTGAGCTAAGTTTATCAAATGTTTCGCAAATGGCAGCTCTATCGAATGGTGGTATCGAATATCGCCATGAATAGCCCACTGTTCTGGGTGTGGCAACACTGAAAATGAATCACTTTGAGAGCGTGTGAGCGAGGTAGCAAGCACAAGCGCCTAAGCCGAAAAAAGTTATCTGTTTGCCTTAGAATTAAATATTGTTATCAATAAAAAAAAAATTGCACATTTCGCGAGCCATAGCATTTTATCTTAAACACACATACGCACACGTCGACACAAACGCGCAAATCATCAGAAATCCGCACAGACAGCAACAACAGTTTTTTGTGCGCAGCAACACAAGGTAAAAACTCCGAATAGAGTTGCCGTGTGCGTGACATGCGGGTGCTGCTTCCCCCTGCTCTTAAAGTTTGTGACTAAATCTATATAATATAATGCACAACTTGTGTATGTATTTGCATGCGTTAACTGCTGTAAAATTAAGTGATTTTCATTGAACAAAAGACTCGTGAAATGCCTTGCATGCTACAAGTGTGTGCATTGTTTGCTGGGCGCTGAACAGTGCAACCGACCGCTGCTCGACAACTCTAAAAATGAATCATAAAAATGTTGAGGGTAGAGCGAATTTGTGCTGAGTGAGCGAGCGAGAACACTTGAGTTCATGTTCATTACAAAAAATAAAAGAAAAAAAGAGTGCAGTAAATTCCTAAAAGCAGTGCCAGCGCCAGCATACCAAAAACCAAAAAGCAAACCCAAAAACGAAACAAAACGAATTTATAGTGAAAAAATCTATTTTAAAAATAAAAATACAACTATTACTTTTTTTACATTCCACAGTGCTCATTTAGTGCTCAGCAACAGCAGATAGCGCAATTGCTGTTGTAAAACGGAAGTTGTTGTCGTAGTCAGAGAGAGACAGAGGCAGCGGCAGAGGCAGAGGCGGCAGTGCTAGTGTGCTACAATATTTCTATTTATCGCCCCTTCCCCTCTCGATAAGCAACAATTTGACGACAAACCAAAAAACGAAACGCACGCTAGACCCTTTACTACCTGAGCGACGAAAGACAGACAGAAAGAGAAAGAAAGGGAGAGTGGTGTGTGTGTGTGCTAGAGCGAGAGACACACATACACGCATACAGCTAGAGTTGTTTGTTGGCACAAAGGTTATCATCAATAACAAAGAACAGCAACAGAACAGCGCACAGCAACAAGAACAACACTTACATCAACAATATCAATTGAAACAACAAAAAGCTTTCTGCAAGAACTGCAACTGCAACCCAAAAGCAATCGCCGAACAACGCCTAAAACTAGTGATTTTTTTTTATTATAAAGAGAGTGTGGAGTACCAGCGAGTGAGAGAGCGTAAAACTGAAAGAGAACAAACGCGGTCGCGTTTTAAATAAACATTTGCACAACATCAATAACAACAAGAACAAGAACAACAACATTAAATTGAACCAAACCACCTCGTCACCCCGCCTACACCAGTAACTACCTGTGCCTGGGTTTTAATAATACAAAAAAAAACCTACACTCATATATATATATTTTTAGTATATATACTACATATACTGTTGCCCACAGAAAATGCGTGAATATAAAATTGTGGTTTTGGGCAGCGGAGGTGTCGGCAAATCGGCGCTTACTGTGCAATTTGTACAATGCATTTTTGTGGAAAAATACGATCCGACCATCGAGGACAGTTATCGCAAACAAGTGGAAGTGGATGGACAGCAATGTATGTTGGAGATATTGGATACCGCTGGAACGGAACAGTTCACAGCGATGCGGGATCTCTACATGAAGAATGGACAAGGATTCGTACTGGTCTATTCGATAACGGCGCAATCCACGTTCAATGATTTGCAGGATCTGCGAGAGCAAATATTAAGGGTAAAGGATACGGACGATGTGCCCATGGTGCTGGTTGGCAACAAATGCGATCTGGAAGAGGAGCGCGTCGTTGGCAAGGAGTTGGGCAAGAGTTTGGCCAATCAATTCAATTGCGCCTTCATGGAGACGTCAGCCAAAGCCAAAGTGAATGTGAATGATATTTTCTACGACTTGGTCAGGCAGATCAATAAGAAGTCACCCGAAAAGAAACAAAAGAAACCGAAAAAGTCCCAATGTTTTCTGCTATAAGACTTCCAAAACAAAACAAAACAAAATCAAAAATAAAAGAAAAGAAGAAAAAAAAAACCAATGATAAAAGGAGTAAAGTAACAAGTTAAAAGTAAAAAAGTATACAAAGCCCAGAAAACATTAAGATTGTCAAAATTGCAATAACCAAGTAAACCATATATACAATACAAAATACAAAAACATAAACATTTAAACTAAAAAAAAAAAAGAAAAAACAAAAAACAAAATTTAACTGACAATGTTTTTAACTGTGCAAAGATTTTTGTAATTATTACTACATACTATTACTACTACTACTATATTATTACTATGCTATTTTTGCTGATTAACAATTAATTATTATAAACATTATATTTGTCGTTCGTTTTTGAGCCGTTTTTTAAACAAACAAAAAAAGTAAGAAAATATTATGAAATACACACACGCAACAAACACAAAAAGCAAAGCAAAACATTCGTAACTAAAAACATTCGTATTTATTTTTTGTTGTTTATATATAATTTTTTGGTTTTGTTTCGATACTTTTCAATTTATGCCACATGCATACAATAAATATACAACCCTTATCTATTACACTACATATATACATACATACATAGAAAAACCATTTAATTAATAAACAAATGTCGTTGCTCTACAAAAAAATAAACAAACACAAGAAGCCACAATAATAAGGAAAGTTAAAGAAAATCAAATTAAGCTAAACCTAAATCTTAACAAAAAAAAAAACCAAAACATTCAATTGTACGCCTATAAATCTCTTAATGAAAAACTTGAAAGAAACAAAAAAAAAAATTAATAACAAAAAAAATCACATATTTTATAAAAATATTGTATGCAAATTGAGATGTCAAAATGTTGCAAACAACCAGAAAAAAAAGAAATCCATTTTTAGTAATTAGTTTAAAACAAATTTACAAATAATTGTTTAAAAATGATCAATTTCTGTGTAAGTAAAAAGTAAACAAACAAAAAAAAGTAATTATTAAATGCATACATACACCCGCATTAAAACACACACATACACATACACACACACACACATGACACTCCGGTATGCTCAGAGAGCATGCAACATTTATAATTAAACAATAAAACAGCCAGAATACACAGAGACAAAGAGATGAGATGCATGATGAATTTTGATTGCAATTTGTTGCATGTAAAACCGATTTAAATCCTGTTATTAAAAAATATCGTAAAAACAAATCCCAAAAAAATTTGTGTATGAAATATGAGACTCGTCGTCGCGTGTCAATCCAAAACGAAGTAAATTTACAAGCATTCAAATATTATATAGAGTAACAAAACATAAACACAAAAAAAAAAGAAAATATATGCAAAACATATACAATTTATGATAGCAGTAACAGGTAAAAAGAAAAAACAAAACACAAGTAACCAATATGCCCTTAAATCAAAGTCAAAAACAGACATAAGATTCAAACCAACGTGTATCCATAATAAATGTATTATGTTTATAAAAAAAACAAACAAAAAACAAAATAAAAAAAATCAACAAAAAAATTTAAAAGCAAAAACAAAATAAAAATTAAATAAATTCATGTAAGAAAGGAGAGATTTTTTTTAATTTCAGTTGCTCTCGGTGCTGTCATTCTGAAAAGTTATTAATAATGAATTCAAAAACAATAATTCATTGGATTTTTCAAATATTTTTGCTGTATTTGATACTTGGAATATGAATATAATAGTATTTCAAATATGGTTTATAATACAATTACAATCAAATAGTTGCATAGGTTTTAGCATAGCCACCAAAAAAACTATGGATGGTATATATCTGTCCATACACTGTATATATGGTATTCGTGTATTTTGGTATCTCTAATATCAACAGTTTGATATGGACATTAAGTAATTTTTTTAATGCTTTATGAGAGAGTAGAAGCCAACGAAGCGCAGGCGATTAATATTATATGTATGTTTTCTGTTTTTTTTTTTTTTTTCACTAAAATCTTGAAAATGTTTGGGATGTTTGGGGGATTTAGCTTGATTACTGTACATAAATCGAGTTATGGTTTTGTTGTAATGACTAGCTTTGAGTTTTAGCAAGTGCTCTAAATTGTAAATACATAATTTTATTTAGTTCTTTTGTGTTACTTGTTTTATTAGTTTTTTGCGATGCTTTCAAATTTCCTTCTTTTTTTTTTTTAATTAACACATTTATAGAATCAGTCCAACTTTTTTTATGCTTGTCATTTACAAATTATTTAATAAAACTTAGTTAATGCTAATTTGGCAACAACGAAAATTGAATACAAAAATCATTATTCAAACAATAAGTATAGAACAAATATATATATAACTCTTTAAAAAAATAATATACACGAGATATTGCACTGGGTTTGTGTGTAAAGGATAGGAAAAGGGTAGATAAAAATTGCACTTTAGGTTATTACACAGACTTTGTTAAAACTAGAATCATAATTGGTATAATAGGTGTATAATGTATATATATATAATATGCATCGTCTGTAGCGAGATTGATCTGTTTTGAGGGTTTTGAGATTACTACATGAAACGGGGAAGATTACGAGTACTAGCGCTAGGGTTTACTTATGCATGAAGTAAACACATGACCTTTACGTACGTCTTATGGCCCAATGAGATAATTTATATATAGTTATATATATATAAGATAAGAGTAAGGATAAGATAACAAACAATGGGGTTCTAGACCTTAATCCTCCTATTTGCGCAGCTGCAATTGACCTTGCTGTTGCTGCTGCTGAGATTGCTGTTGGACCTGGCTCTGTTGTTGCGAATGATTTGATGATTGTTGTTGCTGCTGCTGCTGATGATGATGATGATGGTGATCCTCATCGTCGCTGGGTTCCTCTCGCAATGGCAACGAATCAATCTGTTTGGCGGTGGTCACCTTCTTGTTGCGCTGCCAGGTGAATACGCGCGCCATTTGTAGGAATTTCTTGCGCGACATTTTGCCCATGTTCTTGAGCCGCTCCTGAAATGGTGCATCATCTTCGCCTTTGGTCTTACCATTCTGTTCCTTCTCCAGTGCGTTCATAAAGTCCTGATTCCATCGCAACTGATTCATAAACTCCTCATTCTGCAGCATCAAGGCGAACTGCTCGTCGGGCAGCTCAAAGTCCTGCTGGCCGGGCACGGGTGTTATGCGCAGAAATCCAGCTGGCAAAGCACCCAATATTGGTGGATTCCAGCGACGAGACGCGTTGCTGTTGGACAATGCAACGGTGTGACTGCGCTTGGTGGGCGTATTGCCAGCACTGTTGATTTTGTTTGAGACGCCCAGTGGACGCTGCTTGGGCGAGGCACCCGTATTGTGGTGATTGGGTGAAGCGCTTGCTGTGCTTAACAATGTGGCAGCAGCTGCGGCGCCCTCCGTGCGTTCACTGGTGGCGCCATCTGTAGTGTCAATAAGTTGATTGCGTCGCAGCTCTCTGTCCGTATCGCTGAGATTGATGAGACTCTGTTGTGGTGAGACATTAGCATCCAGTTCATTGCGCAGTTTTTCGTTCTAATCACATGCGTTAGTTGGTTAGTGTTAGTTAGCTTATTTAGCCTGTTAGTATACACAAACAAAACATACACACACACACACACACATTGATATGTACCTGGTTGTCAGTTGACATTGCAAGCAGTTGGTCGATGGTTTGATCCACAGCTCCATGATTGGAGCGCAGCACCGCTTCAATTACTTCGCGGTCAATGTCGGGGAACATCTTTTTGAAGTCGGCCATGGCTTGAGAAAATTCCAGCTGCATCGTTGATGTAGCCATGATGATTTTCTTATTTTTAATTTTCTTCCCCCCCCTTTTTTTTGTAGTGCCCCAGCTGAACAGCCGAACGTCGAGCTGTATGCGCGATATTTTCTGTAACGGCTACTTCTCGCAAGTATTTATTAGTGCCAGTCATTTTTAACGTAGGTCATGTGCCGGTAGAAAGCAGATCAGTCTATTATATAATTGATTGTCCATACAAGTATTTACCTACCTAGCTATGCAAGCTGTTAGCCTACAGAACTATGATTTTTAAATTTGTGTGTGTGCAACAATCACACTTGATGCCGTGACTGCGATATCACATAATTGCCTTCGCCAAAAAGTATCGTTTGCTCGCCAGGTACAAGCAGTGTTGAAAAACAGGCTACATTGGGGATGCCGTTAAGCGCGAAAATTTAAATGTTTGAATATGAAACAAGAGAAGTTCAGTTTTATATCATATCACAACTGCCTACAATTTTAAATAAATTTAGAAATCTTACGCACAGCAGTTGTCAAGCCATCGCTAAAAACTGTAACGCACAGCATGTTCAATTGCTCGCAATGCAGGCTGCCCGTCAAAAGTCTCGTGATTTTGTGATTGCTGCTGATAATGAAATGACTAGAATTTGCAGCACGTGTCAACAATTGTTCCGGCAAGGCGGGGAAATGTTAATGTCCATGACATTTTAATATATGTCAATTAAAGCTGATATGTTGGGTGTTTGATTTGCATGCTCTCTTTCTGTCTGAAACGGCTTATCGCAAACCGAAATAAGCTAATCACATTTTTTTTGTGGGTGCTGATGTAACCATAAAAGTTAATTTAATCACAATTTTGTGTGGGTGGAATTATCATTCGATACGTAAGATTTAAATGTGACGCCACTCATTAAAAAAAAAAACAGCTATCAATTTTCTTCGTCTGCTTTAAATAATGAAGACGTCTGGCAGTGATAACGTTTATTAAGGAGTTTTGTGGATTAAGGATGTGATGCAATACTTCAAACATATTTTATCATTAATTATTGTTTTTAATATCTTTAAATACTATATTGTTTTACTTTTACAAACTTATATTGTCCTTCGTTCTAGTTCAACATCCGTTCTTTAACAAGTTTGCTGAAGTTTTGACATTGACCTAATTAACTTTCACAAAATTTCTAGTCATAATATTACGAGTTTAATGACCTATAAATGAATTTTGGGGTATTTAGTTTAGTGTGCCATAGCTTAAGATTAAATCTGTTGGCTAGGCATAGTTTTTGAGATTGGCAAAAGCTACCTTGAATTTTAGCTAAAAAATTTTAATGACCTTTTGGAGGGAACAACTTATGTTGGCCTTGAGCCAAACACTTTGAAACAAGAAATCAAATGAAGAAATGTATTGAAAGCAACTAGTTCTAACTCTTTAGTACTTACTTGTTGTGGTGTTATTGACGGTTTTGAGCCTAACAACCAATATACCTGATTATTCATATGTAGCGTGCTGTAGAACATTGTGTTAATTCTCCGGCTGCTATAAAGCAAAAATGCCATAAATCTCAGCTTTATCGGACGATTTGTCAAAAGCGTGGCATGCCAAACGTACAGCATAGGTCTCAGATTAAAATAGCCGGCGACTTTAATTAACACAGTATTCTGTGAGAGCTTCTAAGAAAAAAATTATAGCGGATCAGTATAGATGCTCATGATCTCGAGCTGTTGAATTTAGTTTGCCAACGCACGAGAAAGCGTTAAGAACATCTTAGACAAAAAACTCGCTCTGTCTCTCTCATTGTTGTAGTATTTTTAGAGCTCCCTAAATCATACTTAAAACGCGCGTAATTTGATTAGTGACAGAAACTTTTGAACTTGAGTTTTGAATTGTGCGCGCTTAAATTTTAAGAACTGCAACTTAGCACAGTTATTTCCGCCCACACTTGGCGGCAACGCCCCCACCGAAGTCACAAAAGTCAACGTCGTCGTTTTGTCAGCCACTCTGTTCGTTGTGTCGCCTCGTGTGTGTGTGTGAGTGTGTGTGTTCACTGTACCTGTTGAATTACCCTTTTATTTTTTTGTCGTTATACGAAGCTCTTTGACGCTGACAACGCCTATATAAACAAATGCGCTCAACGGATTTGCGTTTATTCTGCAGTGTCACACCTAACGGTTAAGTTTTAGACCAGCACAAAATACACCTAAAGTATTCTATGTAATCATATATAGTCAAAACTGAATAAAAAGTACAATTCAAGTGTTTGAGAGTGTAAATATCAAAGATAAACTCCAACGAGATACTTTTCTTAAGGTAAGTTCAAATACATATTTATCCAAGACTTAACTAATATAAAATCGAATGTTCTATATATTTATATATAAAAGTTAATTCAATCTTGGGTCATATTTGTGTGGCGCCAACATTAAAAAAATTATAATGCTTATTGATAATGCTCGAAATTGTATTTATTTTTATTTATAAATACGTTGGTTTTTTTTTTGACTTTCCTCTGAGCATATACTTAAGATTATCAGCGTAATTTTGAAAACTGTCAGTGCGATTTGAATTTGATTTATTTTTAATAAATCTACGAGCATAATTTGAATTTATTTATAATAAATTAACATAGTCGTCTTATCAGCGCACCCAGGCAAAAACTGAAAAAGATTTTTGATAATGAAACTTGTTGTAGTAAAGTATTATGATTATTATTAGTATAAGTTGGTTGGAAAACTGATTCATATTCTCGTGATGAAACGGAAAAAAATATTATAATTAATTGTTCTTCAATTGAGGCCACAAAAAACAATTGCGTCGCTTTTTGTTGCTCGATTGTGTTTAGCGATAGCTTTCGGTTAGAGGTTAGTTCCGTTGGATTCCCGAAAAAAGAGGGCGTGTCAAGAAAGATGCGGATTTTTTCCTGATAAGACTAGAATTTTTTCGGTCTTCCGATATTTTATGATGACGCACTTGAACGAAAAAAACCAATCAAGTTCAGCCAAGAGTAGGGTCGACTTAAATATACCTATTATTAAAGATTTAAATGTGTCAAGGTTTTCGAAATTTGTTAAAGTGACATTCAATAGGAGATTAGGGACTTGACTATGACTATTGTGTTTTTAATTATTTTTTCTTAAGATACCCTTTAATCTTTCGTTACACATAATGTTAACAAATATTTTATTTTTTTGCCATGACATTTGATTGCGTATACGGAATATTCTGGATCGCAATTAAAAAATACGTTTGAAGACGCTTCTGTTTTTAATGGAACTTTTTGGCTGTTTAACTTCAAAACAACATGCAACATACGCAAAGGGAAATTTCTGTTCTAATCATACTATGAGCTTGCCCGAAAACTCATATTCATTCAAAGAACGACAGATAAATAATCAAAATTGCCTGTCAAATAAATCGTAATAGCAACTATTTGTTTGCTGTTGTAATTAAGTTTTAGTGGGAGATAGTTAGTTAATTACAGGGCGTGGCTTTCCGACCCCTCGCAGCCTCAGTTGTATGTGGAAGTTCAATGAAACTTGTACGCGCTAGACCTTGACTTCGATTATGTTTATTTATATATATATATTTGCTCAAATGAATCTGGCAAAAGCCTGAGACAATCTATAGAAAAAAGAAAGAAGAAACCTACTAAATATATATATTTATTTTTTGAGTACAAGTCGCCTGTGCGTGTGTGTAAAAAAAAATTAGCCACGACATTGCGATGCGCATTATCAGCTGCGATTGGGGAGTCATAAAAATGCGTTTGCTACGATTACGTTTAACGACTCTCATTAAGCGTGTAAGTCAATGCAAATGTGGCCAAAAGTTTATCGCTTGCACTCTCGAGGGTCATTCAATTGAAGAACAAAAATTTCTATACTAGACATGTTGCCATCGGCTGATCAGGGAATTCTATAAGTATGCAAGTGCAACCTTTTTTATACAGTGATGGATTTTCTATTAAATATTTGGGCCTTTTACTCGACTTCTTAAATCACAATATTTCGTTTAATATAACTGAGGTCAAGTTCTTGTAACATTTAAACTTTATAGCTTAAGAGTCATTCATAACTTAACCCACATAAATTATGAGATATCTTTGTTCTTGATCCAACAACGTTCAATCGTTCTTTCATGTCAACTTTACAGTTGCAAGCAAAAGTTTATTTTGCCAAGTGCTACCACCTTTTTACAACTCTTCTTTCTCTTGTTTTTGATAGAACAAATGTTCAGTGTGGTCATTCACTGTCTATCCACGCGTCGAGTGAAAGGACAAGGGTCGAGAGAATAATTAGGTATTAATATTTCATAAAATGGCAATTAGGGCCGGTCGCAACTGAGCGCGTCACAGTTCATAGGACTCAAGAAATGGTAAAGTTATGTTCAACATGTGGGGGAGCAAAAGATTATTTGTTGAGTGGCACGCGTTTGATATTCTAAATACAACGTGACTGATTGAAATATCAAACACCTTGAGAAAGAAACCTGTTAAAAGCCTACAAAGTAAAAGTTTTATTATTTTTTTTTCTTTGGTTTGCAAAAGGAAAACAAAGCTATTTTTTACTTTTGCAACTTTGTTTGGATACGGGGAAAAGTGTAATAGGAAACCCTAGTTGCGTAAGCGTTTTGCCTTTGAGTGGTTTTCGCTGTAGGGTGGGTTTTTTGTTTCTGCTTAATTGTCAGCTGAAAATAAACTCTCACATGCCACAAGCCCACCACCCTACGATTAAATAACATTTTTTATTTATTTTTTACAGTTGAAAAACACGAGAAGCAGCAAGAACAACAATAAAACGATGGCTTCAGCGTCAGCAACAACGTGCGGCGTTTCTATCGGCCATCAGTTGACCATTTCCATTGTGGTGCTGTCAATTGCGTTGTTGTCGCCAGGACATGCACTGCCACGCCCCACAGTGGGCGCATTGCCAACGCAATTGCTCTTCAATGAGCTGCTCAGCAGCGGGCCGATTAATGAGGACAACACCTACTTTAACAATGAGCAATTGGTGAGTGTGCAAAAGCCCTTTAGTTATGGGAATTTTTGGTATTGTAAGAGGTGCTTATATGAATATTATTCATCATAGAAATTCCAACAGCAACAGCCACAGCAGCCAAAACAAATGCCATCATTCAATTATTTTGCCAACAAATGGCCCTCGTTGCGGGATCTGCTGCTTACGGCCGACTATGACGACTCATTGATGGTGGATAGCGCTGAGCGGGAACGCACCCAGCTGGGCTCCCGATTGCTGGCACGTCTTCATCGCTTGGGCGACAATAATGAGGGATATGTCGATGAGCAGTTGCGTTACAATACACTCGACGAAATGACGCCCATGCCCAGCAAGAAACAGAGCGAAGGACTCAATCGCAGTGCCAAACAGCATAATATCAAGAAGAATGTGCAATGTGAGTGCAAAAATTATTAATCAAATAGACTGTATTGCATGTTTTAGTTAAATATGTTTTATACATTTTGAAATCCTCTTTTTTATTTCATGTTTTTCCTACCTTGAATTCCCTTCAAATATATAGTTCGTAAACAATGTAAGTGTTGCATGAAACTTAACAAACTGAAAAATGTTACCTTATTATTAATGCATATATGTTTTAACCTTTTAATAGATATGTCGCCATGCCACTTTAAGATCTGTAACATGGGACGAAAACGCAATTCGGGATCATATGTGCCCTACTAAGGTTTTGCACTTTGCCAGAGTATCTAATTAGCCAATGCCCAAGAAGTAAAATAAAAAAATCAAACGAAAAAAAACCACTACAAAAAAATGTTATGCCAGCCAAGTATTGTTTACGATTTAATATAGTTATATAGCAAAAGAGTTCTGCATAAGTTGGAGCTCATATTAAAGTATGATAATAATGTACTTACCTCTAAAATATTAAATTCAATAACTTTATTCTTAATCGATTCCCTCTCGCTCTCGCCGTGGCGTTTGTTGTTTCGCTCGATTATTGCAAAAAACTGCTTGTACAGCAACAAATTGAAAATACCAAAAAACATAAAAAATATACACATATACGAAAAGTATTTCATGTAATTTATAGTTATACAATTATGCATTATTCCTTTAGTAATTAGCTTTAAATGGCGTTTGCCTAATGTTGTTACTTATTAAGTGCTTAAAACGTTATTACAAAAAACATATTTATTAACAACAAAAAATATATATATATAAATGATTATGTTACGTGAATAAATTGCATTGGCAATAAAATTCTTTTTAGCTTGTTTTGGCTTTATTTTGTGCCTTTTGAAAGCCCAAAAGTAGTCTGAGCTTTTGAGTGGCAAAAAAGTAAGTTTGCTTTTGGGCTCTCAAGAAAATAGATATATAAAAATAGTTATAATAGTAAGTATACGATATGATTTCTTAACTTTGCTGCAGTTAGACACGCCCCCAATTTGAACCGTGACACACACCACCTACGGCTGTTGGCTTAAAGGCCAAGTGCCACTGCAATTTGTTCTAGACCAGATATTTGTGGGCGTTTTGTGTGTGCGCGCTTTTTTGCTGCATTGTGTAGCCACCGTTTTGCGGAACCAAACACATATACAGGATATGAGATATATTGAAATCGATCGCCACAAGCGTTTATGGCGTTTAATGTTACGCCGCGGCGCCGTTAGTCATAAAAAAAAAACAACAAAAAGAGACCAAACTCAACACTTAATAGTAAATATGCTTAGACACAAATGCATTTACTACCAAACAAACGCCCCAACGTACTGGCGTACTGTGGGAAAATCCAAATGCCTGGGTTGAAACGCTTGAAATGGCTAAGACGGCTGCTGCTAACGTGGCTTAGAACAGTCGGCCCCGCCTGTCAGCTGCTGACGCTGTTGACCGATTGTTGCTTACGACCTTCACTCAATGTGCTCTGTTAACGCTTTTACACAATTGCAATTTGGCCACTAAGCAATTGCTTTACTAATCCCCAAGTGATTCATGCTGAACTATATGGGTATAAATTGTTCTTGCTCGTTAAATTGCTGTTTGATTCGAATGCAAATTGGTAATTAAATCCAGATGAGATTTCTTTTATTGTGCGGATGGCGACAAATTGTGACTTTGATCGTTTGCTGCAGCTGTCGGATCGAGTGAATGATAGAATTATGATATAGATTGTCAATTAACTGGCAGTTTCTCACGAATATGGCTTCGCTACAAATCTGATTGATTTATTAATTATGATGTGGTTATTGTTTTGAGCTGTGAACGCTTATAACTAATTCCTATTAACTAAACCAATAACTCAATGTTTGATTGTATTGGTCTAAAGTCAAGGTCAGCCCAGCACTTTGATAGCCAAGTAATTATAGCCAGACTGACGAAAGTAAAAGTCAACTAATCAAATGAGTTGAGTCAGCTAATTAAGTTAGTTCAGTTGTTAAAGTTGCCCCCTTTCAATAAAGTTAGCAATTAAAATTAAATACTATGCTCACACTTGCCAGCAAAATGTTGAGAATGAATTCATATTTTCTGCTTGTTATAAATAAATTGAAATCTTTAAACTTTAACACTAGAAAACACAATTTGCGCAGGCTATTGAGTCTAGAGGTGGGTCTTTGCTATTTTTTTATTTCAAACATTTCTCACCAACTTCAATCCTTAGCCAAATTCTCAGGCAACACAATGGTGCATGAATGCAACTTTGGCAACTACCAAAAAAACCAAAAAAAAAAAAAACAATTTCAATTGTTTTGTGTGGCTTTTTGGTTGTTCTTGTTGTTGCTGCTGCTGCACCAAATACTATGCGCGATTTTTATTGTCTTGCATAGGTGTTTGCCATACGTTGTTGTGAATGTGAATTCTCAAGGCATGTAACGGCATTGACAAGGCCATAAGTATACTTAACTATGCTTGGATTATATGGAGTTTGTCTGTTTGTGTATGATTGCCATTTGATGTCTTTCTTTCGGCTGTTTGTGCATTTTGTGCCATAAAATGCATAATTTTATGCACTTAAGTGATTTTGCATCACCTCATAAACCTCATAATGAAGATAAAGCATATGCAATTAACATTAATGCCAAACATATATGAGTTGGTAGCTTTTGTTTAAACGATTGCAGTAATAGCAACTAATCTTAGCTGGCGGGTTAAACAACAACATTATAAAGACGTAAGAATATCATAAAAAATAAAGCTGGTTTTAAGCTATTTGAAGGTGGTTTATTAGATTTCAGATTGCTTTTAACTTCTATATGCTAAGTAAGAACTAAACAATGTGCAGTAAAAAGAAAAAGTTCTCTGCCCAAGTTCCTGGATAGGTATTATAGATTCAAAACAAAACCAGTTAATCATTAAGCATACATTCAACTACAATCAACTTGAACTACGCACATGACATTTTTTCACACACTCGACCAGTAACAGAGAAACAAAAATGCGGACATTATATTGCACACACACACACACACACACACCCATACGATTTTCATTCATAACGGAATCGTGCGTAAATGTGCGTAACTTGTTTTTTCTCTAACTGAAAAATCTCAACGGGCCTTGGCCATGCAATGCAGCTGGACAAACCGCTTACAAATAAAATGGAAATAACACGAAAGAGATAAATTACAAATCAACGCTTGTTATGCTGGTAGCATACCCTAACTTCAAGTGTTTAACACACGATCATAAGGTTAAAAAACTAAGAGAAAACCAACTTTGGATCTAGACCCATTACAAACAGTGTTGACCATTCGTGAGAGTATACAAAACATTAAAAGTTTCTTGCAGTGCGTGCTGGCTGTCGGTACATCCACGTTCATTTACTAAACATATCAATTCTAATGGTCGAAAAACAAGTTCGTTGCCTAAGTCATTTGTATGTGATGCGATTTGAAGGCAAAAAATATGCAAAATGCCAACACTAAAATGCCAACAACTGTGCCGAACTTGACCGAATTTGTGGCTATCTTTTCCACACCATGATTTTTCACAGCGGGACTAACTAAATTTGTAAGTTGTTTAATGTTTATTGCATGTTGTTGTTGTTATTGTTGTTGTTACTTTTATTGTTGATGTTAGGCAAATGAGCTAATTATGTGTAGTGCAATTGTGCAAAAGTGACATAGTTGTTGACTTACAACATTATTGTTCCAATTAATGCGCTTCTTTGCCTTTGCTCCAGCTCGTGGATTGAGACATTTGTTACAGTGCGACTCACAAACACACACACACACACACACATAGTTGGTTCATTAATCAAGCTGCTGTCCATGACAAAAAATAGAAAAAAATATACGTTAATGTTTCTTTGGCATTAAAAGTTTCTCACACTGCATAGAATTCGATACAAATTTCATTTCAATATTAAAACTGAAAGTGTTGCCTTTGAAATTAGATGCTTAGAACTGTAGCTAAGCACGGAATAAATTCTTGCTTGGGGCATTTGATTTTAGCTAATTTCATTTCGGACAACGCCTTGAAAACGTGCATGAAAACAGATCGAAATACTATTATTAAAGAGGTGTACGTGTTGTATGGCTATTGTTTAATGTAATTAATGATACATTAGGCGCAAGAATTGGTTAAAAACCAAGAAAAAAAAACAATTTAAATTAGTCTTTAACTTCCTTATTCGGGTTTTTTCAAAGTCATTAAGACTTTTTGTGTTAACAATATCAAACAATTATTAATAGAATTCACTAAATTGTTAACTTGAAAGTATGTGTGTTAGCCAATCCATTCGTTGGCCAAGTCTTTTGTTTGCTCAGACAGCAAGCACAAACACTTTTGGCCCCTTCAACAGCCGCCGCACAATGCGGCTTGCAACGCGTACTATCGTCATATCCATTGTAATATGCACATTCACCCACTAACCCACAATTGCATATTGGCTCTCGCAATATGCTTCAAATTGCTCGCCCAGTTTTCCCATTTCATTCACTTATTTGGCCTCAGCCACACCCAAATTGAACTAGTTGTTACTAAAGGCAAATGGCCAGGGAATGAAGAAAAAGAAACTAACTGAAAATGTTTTTTGATTGTCTTTCCTATATGCTCTGCCTAAAATGGGGTGTATGAGGTTTCGTTATGGTACCTATTAAGACTTATAGAGTATTACAGCTTCGCTTTTTTTATATCGCAATTGTTTGTTTTCGCTTGAACTCTTCAATTTTGAATGGTTTGACTATTGCCTGCTCCGTCATATTTAGCCATTGGCCAGTTTTTGGGTTTTTTTCCTTAGAGTTTTACTTCATTTTCCATCTGGCCAGCGGCATGAATGTGGCAAAAACTCGTGAGCGCCCTGGTAAAATGTGCATAAATTGTAGATTGCCTGTTTGGATTATTTATTTTTAAATATTTAATGACTTTTTTATAGTCTATAGCATACAAACTGGCAACACCCTCGCAATTGTATGCGACAAGACTTTTGCTCTGTCTATATGTTATGCAAGTCATTTCTATTCAAACAAATATCTATGTATATATATAGATATGCAACATTCTGCAGCAGATCTCTCCTCCTACTTCTACTCCATCGGCCCCCCCTCGACAACTCCTTCAGCACTTTCGAAAGTGACCGCCCCAGTTGCTGCTTTGGCAGCTGCAGTCAGCTGGACTTGTATCTTGGCATGACACAAATTTGTTAACTAGATTATTACATAAGGCTTCTGTCTTTCCTCCCTCCCTCTCGCTCTTTCTCTCTCTCTCTCTCTCTCTCTTCGGCCTAATCGAAAGGCAGCTCGACTATAGCTCCAGTTGCCAGCTGTATGCAAAAGAGAAAAATAACAATTAGCCATCATTTTGCTGCCGGCCAACAAGCTTTGGCTATGTTTGTAATTAAAACTTTGGAAATCTTGACGCAAATTTGAATTGACACTTTTGTGTGTGAGCTTTAAATTGATATTAATTTAGTTTGATAAACGACTCACCGATTGGATACTAAACTACTCAAAAGTACACATATTTTGACAGCTTGAAAGTGAACAGCAACAAATTGGTTTGAAAAGTCTTAAGCAATCCAGAAGTGGCGTTAAGCATGTCATGGAAAAGGTCAACACCCTGAGCCAGGTCCAAAGTCAACTTCATAAGGCCGTCGCCTGTGGGACCACCTAAATGGTGTAGTTGCCTGATAAGCGCAGGCGATTTATGTTGTTGTTATTGAAAAATTGCTGCTGTGGCAGCCACTGTTGTTGCAGATGGTGTTGATGGACACCCACGTTGCCACGCAAAAGAGCCAAACAGCAAAACAACAAAACAAAATCGTGAACCCCAAAGTGTTGGCAAAGCAAACTAAAGTACGAGCTGCAAGAAAGCCCTCAATCTTTGATTACAGCAGCCATAGCATAGACGGCAACTGGTGTACATGCTATATGGCCACCACATACGTGTACACAAAACAGTTTGTTGTGTAATTTTGCCAAGCGATTGGCAACAATTGCAAGCAAGCTGCGGTTAACAACAGACACAACGTTGAGAGGGAAAAAATCGAGGACGCAGTGGGCGTGGTGAACGTTTCTGGCTTTGGGTATCACAGATCATAAGAAGCGGCATGCGTACAAAACATAAATGCAGATCTTGCTTCTTTGGTTACTTGGTGTTGGCTGTTGAAGCTGGGAAAATGATCAAATATATGCAGGATTCAACTTTTGTCGCGCTTAAGGCGTATTTCAATCTGCTTTGATTGCTAGCCGGATACTGTCATGCTCGAGAGCTCTGCTCTGATCCACAGCCAATGCGATAGATAATCAAATGTGCTATCGACATGCCACATTGTGAGTATTGTGTGCAGCAGGTCTAACAATGGACAGCAGACCAAAGAGCAGACCCTAGACAGAGCCCCCAAACATTATCGAGACCCAATAAATCAGCAAACTAAGCCAGACTCAAAAACAAAAAGAAAAAAATAACGCAACATAGCCAAGAACAATGAACAAAGCGACAACAGTAACAACAATTACAAAATCATATAAAAGCGAATTCGATACGAAAATCTAAAGCGGAAATTTTGTAAAGTTTTTTTTGCTGCTGCTGCCGCTGCAGCTGACACGCCCACTTTGGAGGGTACTCTACGATCTGGAGTGAATGCATTGCGAAAAAAACAATATAGACAACAAATTCAAATTGTAAGTCCAAAATGGGCGGCAACAGCTGGAATCCGCTTTGGCTCTGACTCTGGTCATGGCAAATTGCTTAGTTATTTAACAATGGTTAATTCCCCTAGCTAACCCTTCTCTTTACCCCCCTGCCCCCTCTCCAAATATGTCTCTCTCCCTCTGTTTGTTTGTCGCGCATTCTAAGTGCCAGCCAAGGCCGTTTCGGGTCTCCTCAATAAACAATGTAGAGCTTGTAATTTACTATGTAAATTTCAAGCGACATAATTGCTCAGATTATGTTGTACTTTATTGCATGCTGCTGCTGCTGTTGTTGTTGCTGTTGCTTGCTAAGATTTTCTCCATGTAATTGGACAGCTGATAAGCAACAACACTGCCCACAGTTGTGTGTCGACTTTGACATTAAGCTGTCAGGCCACAAACCAAATCCAAAAAAACTAACCAAATGCTTTTTGCCCCCATTTTGGTAAAGAATAGCTTCCAGCAACAATGAACAATTCAATCAAACAACTATTTGACCTTGTAACTAGTGGCTGCACTTTGCGTCTTGAAGTCTCAAAACTAGGTCGGATGTTGAACAGCATGTAGCTGAATGTTTCCTATCGGTTCATTCCCTTTTTCACCAGAGAAATATCAATTTTTTTAATCTTATTTAGATTTGATTTAAACATACTTAAAAACCAGTAAAGCATTAACACGCCATTAATTTTATGAATTCATTTTTCATACTCTGCTTTGTCTGGTCAAATTTTTTGTGGTATTTTAATTGAACATTGATTTCTATTTGTAAGCCACATTTCAAGGTCAGAGTGGAATAGAAATTGATAAATTTAAATGCAGTTATTGTACTTGAGGCAATTTTGTATGCTTTTGTTATGGCCCAGCCACGTCTTGGAGGTATGTTCGTTGTTTTGTTAATTGCTGCAATGCAGTCGCAGCGTTTCAATAAGTTGCTAATTATCATTTAGGTATAATTAATTTAAATTATAACTTTGGTGTCTTGTAGTTGATTTGAATTGGTAACGGACGAACTGGCTGAATTCGTTCGATGCAATTGCGCAAGTATACGTACACATATTTTAGCTGACAGAACGAAAGACTCAGGCAACGAACTTGTTTGTCCATTGCATACATTACAAAAGTAACAAAAAAATTGCCACTCAATCAACAGCCAGAGCAGCAGCAGCAGCAACAACGGCAACGCACACAAGTTGCTTTAATTGCAACAAATTTTTGCGAGCACTTGGCTATCAAGTTGAGAGTCTTTTGGAGTCCTCACATGTGGGCAAGCATATGGAGATTGCCAACTGCCAACTGCCAAATGCGGACTGCAATTGCGCGAAATACGTCAACAATTGTTTAACTTAAGCGCCCGCAACTAGAAATATTTATATGCTTCAATTCAACTCCAGCTCTGTCTTAGCCATGACGAGAGACGATTATGTTTAAGTTTGGCCTGGGCGTTTCTGCGAATCCGGCTGAGGCAACTGAGGTGGTCCAACTTCTAGATAACCCATTGCATTCATACTCTAGACCGGATCTAATGCGAAACGAGTGCGCAACGTTGCTGTACAGCGGTACTAAAATAATTAAATGAAAAGGAAATGAACAATATGGCAAAACTGTAATAACACAAACACTCCAGCAACAGCAACAACAACAACAACAGCAATGTTGTCGACTAAACGGCAAAAGTTTGCACAAATTTGTAATTGTCATCGTTGTCTAGCTGTCTGGCAGAAATTACAAACAGGCATGAGACACTGTCCGGTACTAAACAGAACATGGCACTGAGCACAGTGGTTGCTTGTAAATTGCAAAATGTTCGTTAAAAGTTAGATGGAAAATTCCATATTTACCAAAACTATGTATACAAAAATTAACAGGTCTGAAAAAATTGTTAGAAAACAAGCATTATCTTAGATCTGATTAGGAGTTAAGCATATTTGATTCGTTACCCAGTCAACAGCTTGTGAACATTCGAATGGCGACCTACCCATTAATACAATCATCAATCATAAGCAGGTAAAATGATTTTTCCATGGCTGACTAAAAATTCAATTAATTGGCCACAGTGTGCACAGTGTGTGCGTCATTTTAATTTTGTGTTTTTTTTTTTGGTTAAACAAAGTCGTAATCAGATCGTGCTCTAATTCGAGCAACATTGCAGTTATCGTTGCTGTTGTTGTTGTAACTCCGAAAATATTCAATGAGATCTGCAGCTGTTGGAGCCGTCACAGTAAGTAGTTGTTGTTGTCGCGACTGTTAGTGATCCGTTACATGTTGCTGTTGTTGTTGTTGCTGCTGTTACTGTTGTCGTCGTGCTAACCTTGAGATGATTACTTTAATTTTTGTTGTTGTCGTAAGTACTACACGCTTCGGTCCAACCAAGCAAAGAAGTACACCACCCCCTCCACCCCCCTCGCAAACCCCTTTTCACGTTTTTGTGTGTGTCAAAGAGTTGGAGCTACTAATTCGAGACAATTTATTAAATGAGCCAAATCGGGGCAAGTACAAAGTTTTATTGTATTTTCCGACAAACGACAAAATGACGCCTGGTAATGTTTATGGTAATAAACATAATGATGTGGCGCCACATAGCGTTACAGTGCCCCTCGGACCCCCTTACCCTTTTATAGCTCATTTGCGCAAGCGCCTTCTCATTTTATTTTTTAGTTAATAATCAAAACGGCCTACATGATAATTAAAAAAATACGGGTATGCCACATGAAAATGAATCACAAGAGCTGCAGAGCTGGGGAGTGAGAGTGCGAAGGGCAGGGCAAAAGAACACAAAGATTGCAATGCCAAGCAACAGCAACAACAACAACAACAATAAGCTCATGCAATTTTGTGCAACATTATGAGAAGGCAACACCTCCGCCCACCAAAATGTGCTTAGAAGCTATTGTTTTACTTTGTGTACAGAAAAAGATATTTTTGAATATATATATTTACAATATTTATTGCTAATTTTTGTGTTTGTTATGCAAGGGAGCAGCTTAATGGAGAGGCCATACCAATTATATCGTGATGCGAGATGAAAAATATCAAAATTGAGCTTGAAAATTCATGAATAAATTTATAAAATGCATATTTGCATTTTGCGCAAGTTGCTGTAAAAATGAATTTGATTGCTGATTAAATGATTAACAAGCATTTAATATCATTGCTATTGGGAAAACTCAGGAGAAAAAACAAATGTTGAAGCTCTTAGTTTATTGCAGCTTGCGAAATGGTTAAATCTTTAATATTAATTTTAAAAAAGGTTGGGATAAAACAACATAAAATTGCTATTGAGGTTGAATTTATTTAAATATATTATGTTAAAGTTGAAGGAGTTGAGTGAAATGTTGAGTTGTTTTTATTGACATAACAATATATAGCTCAACATTTATTTTTATTACTAAAAATTATGCAAAAAACTTTGAAACTCAATTATACACATTTGTTATAACATATTTTATTTAAACACAAAGATTTATATTTAACACACATCAATATCAATTTATTTCGCCAATATGAGTTATTTTAGTTAACTTGTTTAAGCCCAGACACAAACCGCAGCAGCGGCAACAACAACAACAACAACAATGCCGCTCCACTTCACTTACTTAAATCTAACTGAACTTCACTCTCGTTTTCAACAACAGCATTAAAAAAAAAGACATAAAATAATTGCCAGCCACAGTTGTTGGCGTTGGCGTCGTGCAGTCGACGGCAGCAGCGGCAACTTCTTGTTGGGCTTCACTTGCAAATGGCAATTGTTGCTGCTTTTGTTGTTGCTGCTGTTTGTTTGACCGCTCGCTCGCTAGCTAGCTCGCTCGTTAACTTGGCTCGTTTCGGTTTGGTAATCGTGGCTCGGCTCAGCCAGCCACTTGGCTCGGTCGGGCGTTGTCTTTGTATATAAAAGCGGCTTCCTTCTTGGTTCTAGTTATCAGTTGAATTCAGCTCAACGTATCGCACACACGCGTCTAATCCCTACAAACAACAAAAAAACAAAAAACTAAACTCTAAAATGGCTTTCTTTAAAGTGAGTGGCTAAGCAAAGAAACCAAAGAATGTTCAAGTGTCTAATTTATGTGTTTTTCGTTCATTTTTGTGACAGTCTTTGATCTGTTTGGCTGTCCTGGGCGTTGCCTCCGCCGGTGTCCTGCACAGTGGACCAGCACTCTATGCTTCCGGTCCCGGTCTCGCCTACGCTGGCCATGGACATGGACATGGACACCATGATGAGGGTCTGGACTACCATGTGAGTAGACTGGTTGCTTGTGCGCCCAACTAGGCCAGGGTTGAGATGCTTTGTGCTCGTCTGACATTTGGAATTTTATTCTCACGCTTGTCGACGCTGTCCACATTAGCATATTGGCCAATTCGTTGGCGTCATTCTCACTGCAGGTGTTATCGCAATGTAACTTATGATTATTAAATATTATTATTATGCTCTTTGGCAGGCCTATCCCAAGTATCACTACAACTATGGTGTTGCTGATTCCCACACTGGTGATGTGAAGTCACAGCATGAGGTGCGTGATGGTGATGTTGTCAAGGGCTCCTACTCTCTGGTTGAGCCTGATGGTTCCGTGCGCACTGTGGAGTACACCGCCGATGATCACAATGGTTTCAATGCCGTCGTGCACAAGACCGCACCCACCATCCATCATGCTGCACCAGTTGTTCATGCTGCTCCAGTTGTTCATGCTGCTCCCGTGGCCGTGCATGCTGCTCCCTTGATTGCTCATGGTGGTCCCTCGATTGCTCACCATGTGGCTGCCGCTCCAGCTGTCCCCTATCATGGCTCTCTGGCGCATCATGCTAGTGCTGTGCCCGCTTACGGCTATGCCACCCACAATGCTCATGCGCATGTTGCCCACTACTAAGGAATCAATGGAATCACACCAATCCACTAAACCACGCGCCAACTCTTTTTCATATTTATTAAGCACATAGACGACCTCACCCGATGCTGAAGCCTGCTCAATACTCAAGTCATCTAATTTTGTAAATAACCGACGACAGATGCAGTTGCTCATTCCCTCTTGCTCATAGTGCATATGTTGTTTCTGTCTCCATATGCACACACACACACTCTCTCACGCATAAACACACACACCATTACCAGCTTTCGTGCAATTCTCTATGTAATTTAAAAAGAAATCATACATTGTACAGACAGTATATATGTATACTGAAAAGGACCCATGGAACGTATACGAAACCACGAAAACGTCATTGCATAAGAAAAGGATGAAAGGAAGTCAAGATCACGATGATGAAGCATGGAATATATATATATATACACATACATAAATATAAATTTTTGGGAAAATTTATATTTTGCTGAAACATGTCTCCCTAATATCTGCCTAATTTAAGTTTAATTGAAAACTGCGACAAATGCTATAAATATAAATTGTAGTAAATTACAAAAATCCAAATTCTTGCATTCACTTTTACTTTTCAAACAGCTAGAACTAGCTAGTTCATAATTATTGACTAGCGTTGAGTTAAGTTTTAATTGTAAATCATTTACAATAATGATTACATTTAACAGGCTCATAATTATAATGAATTATTGACAATTATGGGTTAGAATCGAAACTGTTGAAAGGTGAAGGTAAATCTACACATAAAGCACACATGTTTGAAAGTATGAATGAATTTATATGCACAAATCGATTGTGGTTTGAAAACTTATTGTTAAAGTTCATCACACGTCTTTAAATGCATTAGTTTAAATTAATTTGAGCTTGTGAACCTTTCAAAACCCGAAGCGAACAGCTGAACAGATGCACTAACGAAGTAAAATTTAAATATTTTTTGGTATGATATTGCAAAACTTAAGTAGTAAAAAGTCTATTTATAAACTTGCAACCTGATTTCCAGCCAAACATATATTTTTAAATGCAGCTTTACTGATTTGACTTTACGATTTCATTTGCCTTTTTTTATCAAATGCAATATTAGTTTTTCTTTATGTAAACTCTTAAATTAGTATGTTAAAGTAAACTTCACTTTTGAAATGAAAAGCTTTATTGTAAAACTAGTTTTGAATGACGTTAAGAAAAAGCGTTAGATGGCGTTAGATGGCGTTAGATCTGCCGTTCAAAGTGTGCATACTTTTCGGCTAACAAACTATAACTATTTTCTGAGATCTACTTTTAAGCTGATGGCACAAAACTAGTAGATAAGTCTAATAGTCTAACTTCTTTTGCAGAGCTTCTATAAAAACAACTCTTTCGAAAAAGGTTTGTAAAGTTTTTCTGAAAGAGCATCTACTTGTTAGCCACAAGGTCATTTAAAGTATTTGGCTGCCACTTTTCATGCACATGCCGGCTAGCTGTCACAACATATAATTTTTCATATCCCTTTTAACCTTATTAACCACATGCGTACATAAATGGAAGTTCGCTCTAGTTATTTGCCCTGTCAATTGGCAGCCACACTGCGGTCATATGTTGCTATTTTTTGGGGGCGAGCCCCATGTAAATAATAAGTTGGTAAACATTTATAAGATATGCGGCAAAAGAAGTTTGCTTCCGCCTGCAACAAATCTTCGCATTTCCGTCACTTTAATGTGTGAACCAAAACAAGAAAGCAAAATATTGATCTCTTAATGGGCGCAACGTGGCAATATTTGGACAAATGTGTTTGCCACTACAAAAGAAAAACAATACAAGAAATAAATGCTAAAACTGGCTTAAAATATGCTCTTTATCATTGCAAGAAGATCAGCAAAGGTCAACGAAGCGTTTAAATGTGCGCCAAACAGAAAAAGAATACGAAAAACGAAGACGAAACTAAAACAAATTTAAATTTTACGTGCACTCCATTAATTAGATCTAGAGCCTAGTGAGAAACTTAGCAGCTGCCCTCTGGCTGGGTTCTTTAACAGTTAAGGTCATCTAGTTAACTTGGCTAAGTTTTCTATTAAACAACAATACCAGCTATGTGCTAGGAAATGCCGGAAGGAAGTTCCGCTAGCTGGCAAAAAAAAGAATATCCAAAAACGCCCCAACATTTACGTGTTGCCCCAAAAAACGCACGTAATGTCAGCTCAATGTCTTGCCAGTGACTGGCGAAAAATAATGCTAAGTATAAAGAATGTATAGTTGCTGCTCCAATAACCTTTTCGCGCATCCACGTAACAATTATAGCAACAGCATAGCCAAGGTATGCAATCTTCTTCATCAATAGATGACAGTTACTAACGACTTTTTGTGCTGCACTTGGCCAATTGATTCCAAGCAGTTGACATTCAAGTAAGTAGCTCTAACTTTGGACTGGCCTTCCCGCGCCCCGTTACCCTTTGGGACAACACGTGCTCCACTCATTCGATTGGCTATTGCCACTTGTATTTGTTAGTACGCTTGTCGTTTGTGTCGGCTAACATTAAGATACAAGCCACAGATATGCATCGCAGCTTGTAGTTTCTTGATACAATTTATAGATAATCGATGGCAGCGAACGGCTACTGCAAATTCTTTGGCGCTAAGATATTGACGTTTTCCAAAGATGAGTTGCGAATAATACACATATGCACAGTGGTCTTTGCTTACAGCTGTAACAGCACATAGTAATGTAAGCATATTTTCTTAAGTTTTAATCAATTGCTTACCACTGTTCCATGTAAATGTCGCCGCCTGTCTGCGTAATTGAAAAATGTCATTAACAATTAACTAATGCACAAGAGCTGATCAACTGAACGACTGAACTGAGGCAAATAAGCTGACTGGGCAGACATAATTAGAGGTATAAGCGATTCGTGGTTTTTGCATCGCATAAATAAACAACAACAGCATTTCAACAGACTCGTTCGCTGTATGAGATACTTTAAAGGAGATGAGATGTGTATCTGTTGCCTGTTTGGCATAATCATGCCAGTAGTTTGTTAGTTATGCATGCCGCCCTGTCAGCGTCAATTATATAACAGCAACAACAACAGCTTACTGGATTATTTGATGTTTAATTTGATGCATGGCAGGTTGTAGCAGCCGCTAACGAAATGGCAAAAACGGCCTGCAACAAATTGGCTAAAAAGGTGCGAGAATTCATTACCATCTCTCGCTCTCTCTCTCTCTCTCTGTCTTTATCGCATCGCCTCGGGTCTCTGGAAGCCATTAATTTGCATTTTATTACAGAGACGTACAGCCGCATTTGCCACGGGTCATTTTCATGGCGCGTTACAAGCTCTTGTTAACAATGGTCACTCAATTGGCAGCGGACACAGATGCGGCAGTCTTGGACGCACTCAAGCATGCCCAACTAAGCGACAACAATGATGCCCCTAACTATGCCCACTACAAGACTTACTTTCTCGCTCTGTCTCTCTCTCTCTTTCTCGGTCTTGCAACATTGGCACCTTGAAGGTATTTTCATGTTGCAAACTATGCTCATTGCCCATTGTCAAATTAGTCTGTGTAAACAAGCAGAAATTAGGTGACCAGCAGACAGTGCCAAAACAGCAAGTGTAATGTAAACCAAGTCAAAGTCGCCATCATCGTCATCGTTACTAAACTAACCAAGCTTCAATTTCAAATTGCCTTGGTCAGACCTCGCTTCACCTCCACCCTGCCAACCAAATCTACAATACATTTTAGATGTGAATTGTGCAGCTTCATAGACATTGGCACATCTTTCATTTTTTGCATTTTGACTCCAGCTAACGTTAAATGGGTTTCCATATTGGTTGCAATTGTTTTGCTAGGAATGTAAGGTAGCAACCACAAATAAATCTTAGAGCTTAATTAAGGCAAGTATACCAAACAAAAAATGACAGTAGTGTAAAGAGAATGATCTATATACAGAAATAGTTTGAAAAAAGTTTTTAAGTCTGCATTGTTCTCTGAACAGTTTTTAAGCATTTCTATCATTCATGTTTATTTTTAACGATCTAAACTTTAAAATTTATGTTCTGCTTTTATTAACGTAAAAACTTATAATGAATATACAAAATTCCACTCCCACATGCCACATGCTGCACGCTACATTTAACATAAGCATATTTGGTATTTTTCTATATACATATTCTTAAGCTTAGCGTGCACGTTAGTTTTTATTCTGGTAGTTAGTTATATTTATTGTTGGTTAATTGCCAGCATTTGTTAGGGACACACAATGCAATGTTGAAAGCCACACACACACACACATGTGGCATGTGGCTGCTGTTGTTGTTGGTGCGGTTGCCCAAAATATCTGTCAAAGCTGCATATGGAAAACCTTCGGAAAATGCCGACAATCGTTTCGCCAAGTTTTTCCCAGCCAACAGTCGACAGTGCGAGTCTTGGGCATCGAGTTATCATGTCTGCGTAGCCAAATGCTTTGGCGGCGGTCACAAACATGCAAATTGACTTAATCTAGTATTTAGTTGCTTGCTGCCGACAAACCGCAGTCTCAAGTCGAATACATTCGGCATAAAGACAACAACAACTAAAGTGTAACCAAAGACGGAGGCGGAGATGAAGACAATTGTATGCAAGTGCTGAAGGTTGTTCGCCATCTTTTTTTCTAACCCCCCGCCAAATAAGAGTGAAAAAAAACAGTATTTCAGTTTGGGTTTTCGCGCACTCCTCGCGCAATCTAATTACGAGTCTTTAGTACGCCCCTCGCTCAGTTTTTAATTATGTGAAAAATGCTGACCTGGGCAAAAACTAGCGCATATTATTAACTTGACTCGCACAAATTGTTTTGACTGCTTTTTTTTCCTTGGATTTTTTGTGTTTTCAAACGACTCTTGCGGTTTGTCAATATTTCTAATAATATTGTTTTAAGCTGCCAACCTCAATTGGCACGTTCTTAGCGTGGTTCAAGGATGAACTTAAACCAACTTTAACACTACAACTGAAATTGTCTCAAACCACGAGTATCTTTAAGCTATTTAGTTGCTTTGTTGTGCGCTTAACGCAATTAATCACATAGTTAAAGTCATATGTATTCCTGATCGGTTTCTTTGATATAAACTTTGACGCTCTTTCAAGTACTTTATTACTTACTATAACATATATTATTATTAAAGTTTCATCACAAATAAGCATATGTTCATGTTTTAATTAGTTCAATTTATAACCTATGTGGCACCCGTGGGAACAGATCTAATAAAAATAACACTTAAAACTAATTACGAATCCTGTTTGTAAAAAATAAACAAAAGTAAAAGTTTTCATAATTGAGCATAAAATGTAGCAAATCTTAATTGTTTTTAGGCTCTCAACTTAAATTGCGTCTTATTATAAATATGGAAATTGGCTTGCTCTCAATTAATCACTGATTGAGTTGAGTCGAGCTGAGAACTAGCTAGTCAGCAAATATAATATAGATATAAATTAGTTTCAAATTGCTTTGGTGTCATATCTCTTAAGTTGATATTGTTTTTTTATGCGGCCGCTGGCAGACTTTTGCTTTCATTTGCTGCCTAGAATGGAATTGAGTTTTGAACTTTGTTGCCGCGCTTGACCTTCAGCATTGATGCTAAGACAACAGCCAAACAAACCAAAAAAAAAAAAACAAGCCAAGAGCAGCAAGAAGCCTCTAGGAAGGGGGCGAGGGTGAAACTTAAGTTGTCTTTGGTTTTTTTTTTCTTGCATTCAAGTAGATCACTGAGAATTTCGCATGTGCCAAATAACTAGGGCTTTATTTATCTTGTATACGTTGCTGCAACAACAATTTGCAATTGTTTTTGGTGGCTGCAACTTGACCTGATTTTGGCGGTGTTTTTTTATTTTTTTTATTCTGATTTTCAAGAAGTCAAGATATATTTTATTGTCAGCGAATTGGTTTTTAAGAATTAAGTTGTTAAATAAATTGCATTTTATTGCTATACTATTTGTTATGGTTCAGGGAAATAATTATTACTCCGGCCGCAGTTTGTTGCCTAAGTCTTTCGTTTGTACCAAAAGGAAATTAATGATTAGACTATGATTAATATCACAATTCTTAGACAAGAGCAGAAAAAAAGTGACTGGCTCGTCGGATGACTTCATTATGTGAAATACACAATGCAGTATCTGTCGCCAATTTGCACTGCTTACACACACACACACACATACAAACGTACATATTCCGACCCCATTCAACCGGGTTAGTGTAGCAACATCCCCAGCACTCGGTTCATGCTGCAACTTACTTCATTCACATGGCCCCCTGACTAAACAGCGTCATATTCACCACGCTGCTGCGATGCTGACGCTGATGCCGGCGTCGACGTTGACGCTTACGTCGCCCGCCACAGTTGACTGACTGAGAAACCAAAAGTGTCTTAGAGACGCCAACAGCGCTGCCTGCGTCGCTGCTTTCGCACATTTTGCGCTTATTTAAATGGCAACTCGCTGCTAGAATAGCCACAGTATTCCGGTGAACTTGGCGTTGTTTGTATCTATTGTGCCGTTGCAGTACTAAAAGTAAACTAAATATTCCATTTCTAACTAAGGATCTGTGCATAGTGTGTGAACATTGTTAATAATTCGTTGTTGTGTTGTTATTGTTTATTTCTAGCCATTTATCAATTTCAATTATCTCTTGAGAAATATCACAAGAAAAGTTTTTTTCCAAGAAAATGGCAAATTTCGTGTGCTTTGTTATCCTCTCGGTGGCCTTGTTTGCCAGTGTGACCGTAGCGCGGCCAGGATATGCTGTGGATTATTATGTGAGTGTTAAAGTGCCGAAAGAAAATAATAATACCTTTAAGTGTATGAAGACAACAATGCTCTTAAGGAAACAAGGAATAATCCCTTAATCTTTTTGTTAACAAAAATGTTTTAAAAGCAGAACTTTTTACTGAACTTAATGATTATAAATTTAGACAGAAAACTTGACGAATACATTAAATTTAATTATATGATTTTCTTCCAAACAGGATCATCCCAAGTATGCTTTTAACTATGGCGTTGCAGATCACACAACGGGCGATGTGAAGTCCCAGCATGAAACTCGTGATGGCGATGTTGTAAAGGGTATATATTGAACTTCTTTCAACAACATTTCATATAAGTATCTTAAGCTAATGCAACAATCTTGATCATTTTACGTTCTTAGGTCAATACTCTTTGGTTGAGCCCGATGGTTCCATTCGCACTGTGGACTATACTGCAGATTCCATACATGGCTTTAATGCAGTTGTCACCAAGTCTGGTCCCACTGTGCACGCCCAAGCGCTCGTCACGAAGCCCATTGTTGCCCACAAGCCCATTCTGGCACACTATGAGCCACAGCATGTGGCACCCGTTGCTGCTCCTCTTGTTGTTGCCGCCTCACCAGCACCTTATGGTAAGTAAAGAGTTTTTCTAAAGTAATACTTAGATAAAGTGGTTTTAAACTGGATTAGCACTCACTCTCTTTAGCAGCCTCTCACCCCAATTACCACACAGATGCACTATCCAGCTAGTTAGTTGTTGTTGTTCTTGTTGTTATTGTTGTGGTGTAGCTTAGAGTTTCTTTAGCTGATGTGCTTCGAATCTTGCTCTTCTAGGCATGAACACGTATCGCATGCTCAAGCTGTTCAGGCGTCATGTTAACTATTTTAACAATCAATATCGTAAACTGCGCCCAGACGAATACGAATACGAATATGGTGATGATGAGCTTGTTGATGCAGCTACTCAACTTAATATAGTCAGACAGACGACAGCAGCGGATGCAGATGTCGATGATTACTATGCAGCCTACTAGAACAGTAGCAATATCATTAGCAGCAGCATCAGTTGTCAATGATAATCACAGTACATATATATATACGCATAACCATATTGTTATTATAATAGTTAATCGCTTAGGTGTTGCATAGCAATTAGCTATAGAGCTGTGAAACTGAATCATCAAACTGTGATCTGTATCACAGATTGCACAAACCATTGCAGTTGTTGACTAATGCAGCAGCTTTTGTTTTAGTTTGTGCCACGCCCACACGTTTGTTAATTATGTCATAAGTAAGTTTTTGCTTAGCACCCCCTCCCCCCAACGTCCATTGATCAAGAAAGATAAGCTTTGAGCTTATTTTTGCTCATGTTTTGTTTGCACTTTGCATTCGCTCTCATATTTTTCCATTGTTTTTCCCACACTTATTATGTTATGCAGCAGCAGCAGTAGCAGCAGCAGCAGCAACAGCAACAGCAACAGCAGCAACAGCAGCATCAACTTTTCCAGCAGCAAGAGATGTGCGGAAAATTGTGTGTGTTGCCCATTTCCAAAGCCAACATCTTTTCTCAATGTCGCAATGTTGTTGATGGGAATCGCTGATGCTGTTGTTGTTGCTGCTGCTGTGACTGCATGTGAAAATTATTTCAATTGTGATTGCTATTTTTATTTTTTGTGGTTATTGTAATAATTAAGAATCGCAAGAAGCGCGAATTAAACAAAACGCACCCTATACAAAACAAAAGACTTAGGCAACGAACTTCGTACAACATTTTACATGCCCAAAAAGGAAATTACAGCAACAAAAAATCGCAACTAGCGATACAAAAATACAGCACCTGTGACCAATTGAGTTTTTGGTTTTGGCTTTGGCTGGCAAACTCGTGACAAGCAAAGAAATGCATTGAAAATTATTTCGTCAGCATTGAAAATTTTGTTTTTGTGTCTTGTTGTGTGCTAAAAGTGAACTAGTTTACCAACACAAAGGCAGCTGTTGAACTTACATTATTTATGTTGACTCATGCAAATTGTATTATTCGCTATATTTATTTATCTATTTATTATATTTTTCATAGTTTCGAAACATTATGCGCCTGCTGCTGCGCCCATACACTATGACTACGATGATGGCTATTACAACACCAACACATACAGCCAGCCTCAGTACGAGTATGTGTCCCAATATGATGCAGGACACTATGGCCACTATGCGAGTCCCTATGCGACACACTATTAAGTACCTGACCAGCAAAACCCTATGCGATCTAGTACTCTAAGCGAATTTAGTTTGTATACTTTCGAAGAAACCACGAACCGGTTGCAGTTGTGTGTGGTTTGCAAGACTTTTGAGTTTTGAGATCCATATGCTGTTAACTTATTTCACACACATATGACACTGAAGCTGCTTAAGATAATAATGATATGGATGCTAATTTAAGTTCTGAATATTTTCTCTCTGTATAAAAAATATAACAAGTTTCAACAACAAATAAGTAAAATTGTACAAAAAAAATATTAATTCCTTGTGTTTTATATTAATGAGTTTGTAAAAAGTGTCTATATCTATATGGAGCACTACTTAGTATGCGCCCAGACGTATCGAATATCAGTTTCACACCTTTAGATTCCCAGTCAATTTATCATAATATGTGACTGCATGTGAATTGATTTTTCATTCAGTTCACATCACATTTGCAATAAACGTTTTGTGTTATTATTTCTAATTATCAAAGGCAATTGAAATCTAACTCTGAACAAGTATCTTGTAAGTCAACAAATCGATGTGGGTTCTTTCTTCATAAGGCATATTTTTGTTGTAGTTGTTGGCGTTACAAATTTGCAACAATTGCTATTATTTCACTGAATGATGTTTACTTTTATTGCTGTAACAATTCATGGCCAATTGGGCATTTCGTTTTATTAGCAATTTCGTTAAAGCCAACATTCAGTGAAAACATTGAAATCAATAACAATTGTTTAAGATTTCCGCTCTTAACCCATTTTTACAACGACAGCTGGCACACAAAATACCAAGCTTTTCACGGTCTGTAACATTTGCAACTGCTTTCTTATATAAGTGTATCGGTTTTTTGTGTCTTGCTTGATCCATTTGCATGTTTTAAATAGCAGTTAAAAGATATCTGCTAGCTGCATCCGTTAACTGTTGTTGTTAGGCGAGTACGGCTTAAAAGCTTTTCAAGCTTGGCTTGCTAAGAATTTGGCTTAACTCAAAAGCTTTAAACAAAGTTCGTCACCACGCTGAAACTTAAAGCTTAGCTTAATCATTGCATATTTTAAGGTTTTTCGGTTTGAGTAAAGCTGTAGAAGACTTTTTGGAGCTGTTTTTATAATTCTACAAAAAAATTCTTAAATAAAACTTACTTAAACTTTTTTTATGTGGTTAAAAAATATATTATTAAAATAAATCATAAAATAATGACTTAAGCTGCTAATTTGCTTATAAAACGATGTGTTAGTGTCATGTCTTTTGATAATCAATTATTTCTTCATGTATTTATCGAGTATACGCACCATAAAACATGTGTTCAACAAATTGCAGTTTTAATGGCCAATTGAGTTTAACACCTGCGTGAACATCAAATTGGAACGGGAGATAGACGAAGCTGAGCAAATTGTGTTAAACTTAACACCTGAATGATCAACGTATCAAATTGATTTGAATTCGCCTTAAACTAAGCCAGCAGTTGTAATTGGCCATCATAATTTGCAACCGGTTGCAAGCGAGTTGGTGCAGAGCAAGTGCGTTCAAACAAACTGCAGTCAATTAGCTAATCCAGCGATACATGGCTAAATTGCTCAACACTTTAGAGACTGCTAAACTGACAGACAGCATCTTCTTGCTGATATGAAGGCCAACTGGGCTGCGGAACTGGTCAGCATAGATCCAAATAAAGAGTTGGTTCTAAATGCTGTTTGAGTGCTTTTTAATGGGATTCAAAGTAATTGAATTACTAGCTTGTACACAGCTTGCAACATCTCTACAACAAAATCTATAAAAATCTAGTTTAAGGCTTACAGCATTTACACTTACTCTTACGACAATCCAGAGTTTTAAATCTTGCACAATTCCCCAACTCATTTGAGCGCATTAAATTTGAATTAACATTTTTGAAATTTCGCCCCGTAACTGAAAAACTAAAACATAATGCAACGAAAGTGACAATTAAAATCTTTTAAACTCTTGACTTGCCGTCGCTGTCGTCACCGTTGTCGTTGCTGTTGTTGCTTTTGTTGTTGGTTGCATTTCCTTAAAAGAGAGCGCGCCCAGATACGAACAGTGCCCCAGGCTATGCCAGGCCTCATCGGATCCAAGTTGGTCCGGGCTGGGCCGTGTCAGTGCCGCCAAACTTCAATTATAACAAACGCCGGCAGCCAAGTCGTCTATGTATATGTATTTTTACAGGTGTATGTATTATTTGCACACTAACAAACGTATATGGTGCCGGCACAGGTTGCCAAAGTGGACAATTTAATGTGGCTGTCATGTTAAATGCCAGTCCAATAATTTAAGCCTCATTTTTTGTGTTTGGCTGTGAAATGTTTGATGGGTGGTATGTGACTGTATTGGCCTATTGAGCTCGAGCTCACACACATCAGAGGTTAGCTAAATTATTGAATATTTTTCAACAATTAGTTAAGTAGAGTAAGCATTTGGAGTAGTGACAAAAAAAAAGGTGATAAACTTAAAAACAAAAACTGTCAATTGAATTGTAAATTCTGAGCAAAAGTGTGTCAAAATTCTTGAGGTTTTTATCTGTGGAATGATTCTATAGATTACAAAATATATACAGTTCCATTATTTAACAAAAAAATCAATTTACCAAAATTAACTGCTTGCAGCAGCCAGAAAAACTTTAATTTTATATATTTAAACAAACATATTTTATTAAATATTTTTTATAAATCATGTTTTTCAGATTTTACTTCAAACGAGCCTAATTGCATTTTATTATCGCCCATTTAGGCTAATCTGTAAAAATTACAAAGAAAAAAAAGCATAAAGCAAATTAGCCACGTATCGATCTTAAAAACTAAAAACACAAATCGTGCCAACTTCTCGCTTAGGTGTGCAAAAGATAAACCAAACAAACAACAAACACAAAACCACAAATAAATTGCGTTTTTCATTAACTCAAACTCTCTTGAACTGTACTTTGCGGTTTGAAAACGTAAATAAATAAAATAGCTTAATGATATTTTTAAAATTTGTTATTTAACAAAACTTTAGGCAATGCCCATCAATGAGCCAAAATGATGCCAAAGTCGCGGTTAAGCTGCTCTTTCAATTCCATTTCTGATGACTTAATCATTGTTATTTTGCTTTAAAATGTATATATTCGATTGTTCCTTATTGCTATTGGTTTTGTTTTGTGCATTATGCAAGCATCATTTGCGATTCTTGAGATGCTAACAGCCATGAGATACAATTGAAGCATGCACACGTTCGACCCTTTTTAAGAGATTGTCTTTAGAAGCCTCACGTTTTGCATATTGCAAAATAAGTTATAAATACTTGCATTGGTGCGCCATTGACTCATAGTCATAGAGCATAGCCATATGATGCGTCTGTTTTACTATCAGCCATGAAAAATCTTGCACAGCAACAACAACAACTCAAAGCTCATATCGTCAGCCGATTTTCCATCTAATGTTGAACAGGTTTTTTTTTTAAGCATAATGGATTTTCATTTTCAACAAAAAGCAACAAAACATTTTGCAAGCCTTTTTGTTGTGCGCCAGCTTTTTATGGTGTTCAAACTAATTTGCAGTTACAAGCCCCCTGTTGCCCATTTTTTCACTCATGCAACAAAATGCGGCATCATGCCCTTTTGTTGTTAGGTGGGTGCTCATTGAATAGGCAGCCAAGGAGAGCACATAAACATGAGTGTTAGAGTGTGAGTGCAATTACCGAATGCATACAACAAAGTTGACTAACGGACGCAGATTGCAAAAATCGAATTATAACTGAAGTGAACTAAATTGCCAACATTATTAGATGCACAGTGTGTGTACCAAAACTTTTGGTATATCTATGTTGCAAAATTACACGTTTTGTCGTGCTGTTAGCTGAAATTAGAATCTATTGCAGCTGTCAGACAACTTTCGAGACATCTTTTTGTGGCGTGTAAACAAAACAAAGCAAAGTACACTTCAAACTAACACTTCAGAGCAAGCGTGGCAGTTTAAGCAAACGGTTCATCTTAATTTTGTTTGCCATTGATATATACGTACAAGTGTACACTATACTACACACAACAGCATTCCAAGTATTTCAAGTAAGTGTTTAAGGAACAGTCTTGCAGCAGGTTGTTGTGCTTTTTGGTTGCCTTTCGTTTTCTGGTCGAAATTATCTATAAAAAAAATAGCCTCAAATAAACTGAACTGCTTACTGTAAATTTTCAATTTGCATAAAGCAAAGTTCAATAACATAAATTGTAACTGGCCTGCTGTAACAGACTCTAGACTATAGACTCATATTCAGTTTTGTTGCAGCCTTAAGTTCCCCTTCATTTGGTTGGGGGCAACTTTCATGCAATTGATTTTCCATGAACTTCAATTTGCATGTCTCGTTGCGAGCTATTTTTTGGAGGCTTTCTGTGTGCTAGGCTTTGTTTTTTTGTTTCGGTTTTGGCTACTTTAGCCTTTTTTCCGCAGTTTTCGCATTCAATTGTCATTGCCATTGCTTTTTCGGCTTGCTGTTGTTGTTGTTGAGTTTTTGTTGTTTATGCTGTTGACCTGTCTGAAGATTTATATTTACCCGCTACCCATTTGGAGCACATTATGTAAAATTTGCATTGTAAACTGGTTCGTTTTAAGTTTTTCGTTCACTTTACTGTCCGAATCGAAGTGAAGCATTTTTTTTTTTTTTGTTTTTGTTTGTCGGATTTGTATCACATTTTTATGTTGTTTTTGCTTTTGGCTTTCGGACGGATATGTCCTAGGCGCATTTTAATTGGATAAAGCATTTACAGACTGAACTTATATCATATATATAGTGTATGACAGGAAGACTTGGTTGTGTGAGAGTCAAGGTGGGTAGATGGGAAATGAATGTGAGTTGAAGAAAGGGCAATCGTTAACAGCAATCAAAATAACTACCTTAAATGGAGCAAACAACAAATTGTTTAAATGAACTGGTTTGATTGCGGCAAAGGTGTTTTTAATTAAAGGCATGTCACAATATTTACTAAGTGTAATCAAAAATAAAGTGGCAGCGATATAAAATAATACTTGCTCAGTAAACACTACAATAACTTCGCTTTCATTTTAAAGTTTTCAAGTACGTTCTTTGGCAACTTGCTTTCTTTACTTTCGGTTTTCGCTGAGTACTAGTACTAGTACAAGCTCGTAACTTCCACATTTACAACTTAACGGTAGCGCCACGACATTGCCACGCAACAACAACAGCAACGCCAATGAAAATGACAACGATAGCCACAAAGAAACAGAAGAAAAAAAACCGAAAACATTGAATAAGGTTAGCATCGCATGACACGATTGCAACTCAACCGCCCTGGCCCCTTGCCGCGATGTAACAAGTTGGAGCTCATGTGAGATAAGCACCCGCATAGCTGTGTGCAAAAAGCTTTATGAAAACGTGGCCAACTAGACCAACGAGGCCATTTCATTATATAAACAACGATACACACAGAGACAGTGCAAGTTAAACAAGAAATCTGGCAACAAATCAATAGAAAATACAAAATGTTTTCATTTTTCTTTTCTTTGTATTTGTTGTTGCTGTTGTTTCTGTGTTGATTGAACCGGGAGTGGGACTGTAAGAGGAGCGAGTTATCCGACTAACTGACTGACTGACTAAACAGCTAGCCAGCCCGGTTGATTGCGTTGGGGATCTCTGTAGTCTGCAGTCTACAGTACTGCTGCAATTGCATCCATTTTGCTGTGAACCGGGTTCCAGTTGCGTGTGCGGCTATTATGAATAAACATGTGGCACATGTGGCACATGTAAGCTGTCGCCGTCTTTCTATATATATATATTTATTTCATATTATTGCCCGCTTGGGAAATAGTCCAAGAAGTGAAAATGAAAACAGAGCAAAGTGTCAGTGAAAAGTTTTATTTTAGTTTTTGTATATTTTGCAATTAGCCAAAAAGAAAGAAAAAACAAACTTGAATTTCCTGGCCTAGTGTCTGCCAGTTATGTAGCAACCTACTTTCAGCCTGTCTAATTGTGTGGCAACCTCCTGCAAACCTGTCTGTCTGTCTGTCTGTCCGCCACTTGGTTAATCATTTTTGGCAAAAATCCCAAAAGATGCTTCGTGATCGCCGCATTTGACATTAATCTTATGTCAATAACTCAAAATAAGGAAAAAAAAAAACCTGAACTTTGTGCCTGCCAAAACTGTTTGCTCCGGTATTGGTTTGGGTTGAGTGGTTGCGCCATTTGCGCCATTGGCTAACAACATTTTCGGTGATAAAATTTATGCTCTCCAGTCGAAAATTATGTAATGAGCCGCCAAAAGAAAACAACTCCTAGAAACTGTCTGGTTTCAACTAACTGGGGCGTATGCGTAATATAGGTGTATAGCCCCATGGCCAATTGAAAGGTGCACCAAAGGCAGGCTTAATTAGACAATTTCTCTATTATGGGTTTGGGGCATCAAGTGCCTTTCACAACGGGGCAAACGCTCAATTACAGCTGTGCCTAATCAAAAGGGCATTGGTTTTTATGAACTGTGAACATCCACAGAGAGACTGAAAGACTTAAAACTGACTTGGGCCTGGCTCTTAGATGATTGTGGTGTGCCTGGTCGGCCCAGGCTCTTTGGGATTGTTTGCCTTGGTGATGGCGATGGCGTCACTTATACAAATCTTTACATTACAAGCCCAAAACGTGCCATCATGATGCAAGAGTGGACAGCAAAACAAAGATGAAAAGAAAGTTAAAAGCGTGCAAAAAAGTAAACTAAAAAAGGATTCGGATTAGAGTTCGAGCTTGGGTTGGGGTCAGCCGTCTGTGTATGTGTGTATGGAGTGCAGCCTCATGCCGATACTTGGTCATAATGTGCATATTTTTTATTGTTTATCGCTTCTCGCTTTTGACAATAAATTGCCTTGCCGGTGGCTTTTGCCCGCGTTACCTTTAACGAAGTGTGAAAGATGTTGGCACTGATTCGATTCGATTGCGCCATTGTAGCATGCACCGGCAACACTGTAGCACACAGCACACGCTGCAAGGTTTTTTCATTTTTTTTTTTTTGGTACTGGCTGTTGCAGTGGTGTTTTTTTCTGGCTCTCAGCACCGTGAAGATGTAGTTGTTAACAACGTGACTATGTAATCAGCATCACAACTACTACAAGTAGCCGCTATGGCTAGGAAGTCGCCCAATCTTTAAGAGGCAGCTGCTGCATTATTGGCCAGTTGCTTTGATTTTGGTTTTGTTTTTTTCTTTTGCGTTTTGCTTGAAATGGTTTTTTGTTTCGTTTTGTTTCTAATCAAATTAATTTCGCCAGCTGCACATGGTCCGAAACTGCACACGTCTTGGGTTCAAAACTAAACAACAAAAACGACAGCAACCAAAAAAATGAGACATATATTGGGATTGGAATTGGGTCTGGCTTTGATGATTTGCCTGCACATTGCGCATACGCAGAGTCTGCCAAGAGAATATATTGATATATTATTACATATTTAAGTAGCGGCATAAAATGTTAAAGCTGCACTTTTTATTATTATATAATAGTTGTGCTTTAGTTAATGCTTGGAAGTTTAAATAGCATGGGGAAAAATGTAATGCCAAATAATAGGTTATATCTTGAAATTCTTTATTATTATATACATTTAATGAGAATCCTTTTGCTTTTTAAATAAATATGCAGCTACGCTACAGCTATCATTATTATATTTCGGATTTGGCCCATCGTGTGCACATTTTGCATCGTGAGCAACGTGAGGGAAATCATGTTCGTGGCAGCTACAGTCACCTGGAACCAAATGGTGAAGTGCGCAGCGTTCACTACGAGGTGAGAGGAGCTCAAGGCTATCGGGCTGTCATAACTCAACGGACGGCGCACAGTCGGGTGCATCAGGCGTTGCAGGTGGAACGGAAGCCAGCTCTGCGAGCTCTGCCGCTGGCTAATCCGGTGGCTTATGTGATTTAGTTGGCTTCAGTTATCAGTAGCAAATTTATTTCACACGTTGACAAACAATCAATAAACGCACTCAGCTTGCTAACAAATTTGTCTGTACGTTTTTTTTATTGCCGTAAATTAACAGTATTTAATTGATGTCAGTTGAATAACAACAAGAAACAGATAAGCATTTGTTTTGATGCGCGATAAATTCGCATGTTTTTACGTTTTTATAAATATATATATAATTTACAAACTGTCTCATAATATTGAATAATGAGGCAGAAATGTTGACTTTGTGCTCCCATTTAAATATTGTACGGATGTTTTGATTATACAAAATTTGTTTATCATTTTTTTCTAATTGAATAATTGAATAATTGAATTGCAAATATTTGAGTTTGTATACATAATTTTTGTGTGGAAATGTGAATAAACTCTGAGCCCATAAACAAGCCAATAAAAATTGTTAAACTAATTTATTCATTAACAGTGAGAAGATAAAAACAAAACGACTATTTGATACGCTCGCCTTGTATTGAAATTTACATCGAAATTCGCCTACTACTTGTCAATATCGTAATTGTCTCATTAGTGCTATGAATCTCAAGGTGCGCTTTTGATTTGCATAAAATCTGCTTAACAAAATGTTCTTTCATTTAGCATAATGGAATGTTTATTCAATTAATTGCCTACAGAGCTATGCGTTTAAAGGCAAATAATGAATGAAAATCATATTAATTTAATGTAGAACACTTTGACGAAACACCTTCAGTGCGACAATATAAATATTTCCCACAGGCCATATCAATAATTAACTCTACAGCACGTTAAATTGGTGTCAATTTTAGTTAATTGTATTTAATTAAAGAGTTTTGTGTATTACAAGCAAATGCCTTTAATTATTATTAATGGGTGCAAACCTCTGTTCGCTGCTGTTGTTGTTGCTCTCGTTACTGTGTGAAGCGCGCATAATTAAAAAAAAACAAAAAATAAACTTAACTAAAAAATAACGAGAGTCAAAGAAACTCGTTAACAATGCGACGGAAATCAGCGCCGGTTAATGACTCCCAGCAAAGAAAACAAACAAACGAAAAAAAATATCAAGTATACGTCTAGTTGGTTTTGGTTTTATTGTTCTTGTTGCATGTGGCAGCGGTCAGGGTCAGTTGTTGGCGTCGCTGGGCGCTCTGCTCTGTGATCAACGGCACCGGCATTTAAATGATGGTACTGCCAGAAGCCACAAATGCGCAAGCCACTAATTGATCGGGCTAATTGCACTTTGCCTGACGGCTATGAAAAGCCGTTTAAGAAAGTACCAATCATGTGTGGTTATGCAGTTAACATAGCTTGGCTTTATGTTTGTGTATTTACCCTTTTGCACATGCAGCGAGCAATTAAGGCTTAATTTGACGCCGAAGCCGATGTCGATGCCAATGCCGCGGCACGCAAGTTTTAAGTTTGTAGCCTGAGTCTTTTGTTTTTTTTTTCGCTTATTTCGCTTTGATGTAACATTTTTGGTCAAGAGGTTAAGCTAATGCCGTGTATGGTTATTTAATGTTTTGTTTTATTCGATTTATTATTATGTATTTACAAATTTTGAGTCTTAATATTACGAAAAAAATACCGCGATTTCTTTTTCCTTTATACTTTTTTTTTATTAATAACTTTTTGTTGTTGCTCAACTCGAGTTTTCTTGCGACGTGTTGTTGTTGTTGTTGCTTGAAGTTGCATGCATCTTTTCGAGCAGCTTCTTCAGCTTGTTGTGCTTCTTCAAATAGACGCTCTTCTCATGTGCCAGCTTGTAGCTGCCAACAGTTGTTGTTGTTGTTGTTGAGGGCTGATGCGTTGTGCTTGTTTGTTTAGATGTTGTAGTTGTTGTTGCTTGCGTTGTTGTTGTTGTTGATTCAGCAGATGGGCTACTGGGCGCCACAGTTGTTGAGGAGCCAAGAAGTGGCTCGTTGGGCAACACAGTGCTGCTCGCGTCCTGCCTGTCCAGCGCCTGCACATTCAACCCCTCAGCCTCCTTACCCTCAACCTTTTCCACTTCCAACGGCAGCAGCTGCAACTGCAAAGAGATGATGCATGTGATTATGACATGGACATGGACATGAATGTGGAGACAACATGCTGCATGGGCATGAAAGTAAATGCGATTGCGATTTGAGATTGCGAATGGTGGTGAGTGCTGGCGACTTGTGGGCGTGCGTATGTGTGTGTGTGTATATGTGTGTGTGTACTTTGTACAGCAATTGTGCAAAAGACAATCATAAAATAAAAGTGTCAAAAGCGTTAAGTTGTAGTTGTTGTGTTTTTCATATTTTTTTTCTTCATTTTTTTTTTGGCTTTAATTTTGTTGTTGTACACGCAATTTACAAAAACGACAACTCGTCTCCTTATAAGTAAGTTTATATGTTTATATATCAGTAGCGCTGATAATATTTGCGACTATCATAGTGTCTTACATAGTTCCATGACGCATATTTGTTGGCCTTCTCGTAGACCTTGTACTTTTTGGTCTTTGCATTGTATTTGCCCTGCAGCTTGTTGGGCACAATGGCCGTATACTTAATGCCCACTCCAGGCACGTATTGTGCAGCCAATGCTGGCACACTAACAGTGCCAGTTACAGCGCCCGTTCCCGTTCCAACTGTGCTGTATGGTGGCAAGAGCTGGCCGTAGTTGCGTTGAGGCGGCTGATTGTTGTAGTTGGGCGGCGCATAGGGGCCAGCGGGTATGACCCAAGTGCGGGGTCGCGATGGCGGTGGCAGTACGTAACTGGAAGAATAAGATGATTTTGCCAATGTTGCCTTACCAAACCAAATCACTAAACGACACTTACACAAAGGGCTTCGGATTGGGTACATCATTACTTTGATCCTCCCAAACTGGCGCTGGTTCACGGTATGGCTGGCTTGGCGGTGCTGGTGTGGTGCGTGGTGGTGGTGGCACAATTGGACCCGTATTGGTGCCCCAGTCGACGCGTATCGCCTGGCTATATGGCAGCCAGCTGGCAGCGAGGCAGATGACTAGCAGCAGGCAAATTGAGTGCTGCAAGCAAACCGAAACAGAACATTAACAAATGTGGCAATCATTTGTCATCTTATACAGATTTGCCTTGAAACGAGACGCATGTGGCCCGAATCTTACACAAATCTCAACGAGTTAGACTCACTTTGCCTTAAAGACTTATGCAATTGCAAAACTAGGCTTAATTTCAATTCGTTATCCAAATCGTATTTAATGCTTTACACTGCCAATTAATTGTGCTTTATATAGTTTTTAGATGCAACTTCAAAAAATATTTATTTTCATTTGCTCTTGAGCTCGTTAAAAATTTTGCTGTTATTATTGTTGTTATTACATCAATGTCAAGTGTATAACATAATAATAATCAACACAAATTGTTGTAAGCTTGTTATTGTAACATTGTTATTGTTATTGTTATTGCTTTTGCTGTTGTTGTGTGAAAATTTCTCAACATACTAACACTATTTGAGCATAATAATAATCATAATGTATAGAAATTGTTGACATTGTTGAAAAGTTCAATGTCATTATCTACCATTTGGCTTATGATTTATGTGTATGGGTGTGTGTTAGCTTTATTAATTGAATTGGTTTTGTTAAATAATCGATTTATATACTATATATATTTATATTGATTGATTAGGCTGCATTCATTCTAGTTTTTTTTTCCAACATTTTTATTGTTATAAGCATGATTTTATTGCTATTAATAAAAATGAATGGAAAGCTATGCAATGTTGATTTTATGAACGTTATTATTATTTATTTATGCATTGTGAACATTGTCACCGGTTTTCAAGTGTTTTTGCAGCTAATGATCAATTACGAACCCATTAAACATGGAAATAGGCTTCAAAACGCAGCAAAAAAAAAAACAAAACCATTTACAATTGTAGAAAACCAAACTCAAACATGAGAAGGTGCTAAATGCAAATCACGAAGGGGGACACTAACTAAAGGGGAGCACAATTTACATTGTCTGCTTAACAATTGCATAATATAAACAAAAACAACAACAACAACTGTGCTCTCCTTGGCCAAAATATGTGTGTTGCCAATTTGTCAAACGGTTGCGGCGCTTTTGACAATATATATGTATGTACATATGTGTATCGATAGCAGTGATTTATCGATGCCAGCTGCAGTCGAGTATCGTTTTTTGTTTTTCTTTTTTTTTGCATGTGTGGGTGAATGAGTAAACTTGACTGAGTTATGGCCGATTCTGCTCCTCTTTATTTCTGCTACGCTGTTCTCTTTGTGCCAAAGATGATTGCCATTCACTGCTTTTAACTACGTATGTTGGCAACTCTGTGTTTGTTTAGCGCAAATTCATGCAAAAGAAATCCTGTTTTACTTGAAGCCATAAATCAACTGATTAATTCTATGGAATAACTATTCAAATGGGCCAATTTGCTTGCCATGCAAACTTTATTAACAACGTAATTGTTTTTTACTCTTTTCATTCAATCATTCAATTTGGCATTTCAACGCTGATATTTACAATATTTCGAGGCAACAATAAAAGTTAACAACGCCTGCAATTTCTGCAATTTTTGGCATTGTGTTGTGCATAGCAAACAGGAATTTTTTTATTTCTGCTTTGTGTATTCAAATACCGTGGTGATCGATTAACCAAATTCGCAATACAAAATATGCAAGTAACGTCTGACTTATGTATTTATATTTTGCTGATGTTTATGAATTCGTAATGAACGGAGGCTGGCCCCATACAACAACAAAAAACAAATTGGGAAATCTTTGATTATGTTTAGATTAAGTTGGAAACTGTTAAGCGATGTTGCAATTTAGTAACTACAAATTGTATGATGATCATATCAACTTTAAAGTTGCAAAACTAATTTGTACCTCAGACTAAAACGCCTGATCCAATAATTCAATAATAGATCGAAATCAATACACGACAAACAGTGCCCAATGGTATTACTTTGAAGATAATTTAAATGGCGCAGCTCCAAACTTGTCAAGACTTGTCGCACCTGTTGTTGTTGTTGTTGTTAAGTAGCATGACGGCATTAAAATAGTTGTGCAACAATGGGCACTCAATTTTGATCGGAGCTTTGGGTTGTCTGTTGTATCTGTCTGGCTTTTGTCACTTCCTAGACATAATGACAGTGACCATGAACTTGAAATTAACTAAGCTCTAAAGAAATGTACACTTTAACAAAAATATTTAAAAAATCCTATTACTGAGTTGTTTACTTAGGATTAAAAATGTTTTATCGAAATTTTGATTAATTATATGTACTTGGCACAGTACAAAAGCGGAAAAGTTTGCTTAAAAGTTCTCAAAAAGAATTATTGTTTGCCTTTACAATGATTCTTAAAATCTTCTCACAACAATTTAAGTTCTTAGCTTTGTCTTGTGTTTTTTGTTTCTGTTTGTTTTCTCCAAGTGTATAATTATACACTGGGCAGCTGAAACTTCGCATACGCATAGTTTTCTTTGCCAACTCTCACGGCTTGCGCATTTATCATGTTTAATTAAAGTGTTCGACCTTACTGTGGGATTTGTTTACAGAGCACTTTGTGCGTTTCCAGAATAACGCCGCAATCAGAGATATGTATTTTTAAGTACAGGACAGTTGAATGAACTGCCAAATTCGTGCCAAAGTTTTTTTTTAAAGGTGGAGTTGTATTTATTGGACGGCACTCCTTCTTTGATATGGGCTGTTCACCGCCTCTTGCTCTCTTACTGGCTTAATGAGCAGGAAGGCGCTGATCTGGCGATTAACTTGATGGGGCGGGTATCAATTCTAACCACAAGACATACAGATACAGACAGTAACAATAGCCGACTAATTAAAAACAATCAATAAAAATATATACATGATCAGAGCACAGTTGCAGCATTACGCAGACATTATCATTATCTTTTGATTAACGCAGTTTAGCACGAAAATAATCATTTATTAACATTGCCAACTGCTACAGTTTCTCAGCAAACGGCTTCAAATTAAGCGCTTAGTCAAAGAAATCCAAAAGCCAGACAGAAAAGAAAAATATATAATTTTGCGAAATTTTTTGCTGCAGCCAAAAAACCGTTTAAGTAGTTTTTGTTTTTTTTTTTTTAGGTCAAGCTTAGATTTAATATAATGTGGCTAAAAGTGTGAGGCGGGGGCGCCAGCTGTTGTAAGTTGTGGTCGAATCTTTTTATCTGGCATCGAGTGCAGCACCAAATAACAACCGTTAAGCGCATTGTCTTTTATTGCACAACAACAGCAACAACATTATAAACACAAACTAAAATAAAATATAATTTGGTGCTATTTTTTTGCTATTTTTTGTTTTTTTTTTTGGTTTCTGTAACGACTGCTCGAAATAGTAATAAGATAATAAGTATGCCATAATCATTTATTAAACGCCCTAATTGAAATCATTTATAACTCGATCATGAGGGCATTGGCTAGACCTAGTTTGCTAGTGGATTTTGGTATGCGGGCCAACTTAAATTGCATTTTAATTATTGACATGGAGCATATACCTTATATTATATTGTTTGGGAAAATTTTCTATTGGCTGTGTAATCAATATCATTTTAAGCATTGTTCAGTTTTGCAAGCTCACAATGCGGGCGGCAATTGCATAATGATAAATGAAATATTTGCCATGTGGGCGATGAAAGTATAAGTCAAAGGTAACCAATATCCAGCCAACAGAGTTGAACAATAGCCAAGCATAATTATGAAAGTTAATACATAAAAAAAAACATCGATTCATTTATCAAATCACTTTCAACATGAATTTGAAGCTTTTAAATGTTTAACCCATTCATTGGTTATTATTCAGTGATATTTGATAGTAGATTTATGGCTTAATGAATATTGAAAACTATTTTATAAGCCTCATTAGTAAAAAAAGCAGATGCAGCATTTGTATAACTTTAGAGCTTCTTTATGCTGATTATATCATTTCCATCTAAGATTACATTAATTTTTTCTTAACACCTCGTTGAATATAAATCTCCTTTGAATCCAATCATAATTCCATAAATGTTGCCTAGTCACATCCATTATGATATACACTTCTTAGCTGGGATTACAATGACCAAACAGGAAATGTCAGCTTACATACGAAATTTGCTTATAGTGTAAATGTTAACTCAACAACTGGCAGATCTTGAAGGTGGGTGTGCTATGAATCTGTCAAAATTAATATATAACAGTCATAAATTTTACGTTCTACATGGTAAACTTCTACAAGTACAAAGTCATTATAAAATAAAATTTACATCTTAATCGGGTTTTTCACAATCAACCTGCAAAAGCCAAAGAGCAAAAACTTAAAGAAGACATCCGGCAGATCATTGAATGGTCAACCGTGTTCTTCAGGCACAGCTGACGCCAAGACTCAGACTCGTCAGACTAACTGTCTGGCTGGCCTTCGGTCTTTGTGGTTGGCTTGAGGCTGACGTTTACTTTACACATCAGCTCAGAATCGTACACATCGTAGGGCTTACTAGCAGCTACAGCAACAATAACAACCACATAAAAAACAATCAAATGACTTCATCTGCTAAGCAAGCAGTCGAAGCGTGTCAGGTAATTAGTTGCTGTTCTGCTGTTGTACTGCAATTACAACGTTGCTGCTAATGTGTCTTATTTGCATATTTAAAAGAAGCATTGAGTGCCTTTAGATCTGGCCTAGCCTTTTGTGGAGTTGAAAGTCTTTTGCTGTTGCAGTTGCTTCTTCAGCTGAGAAGTTCAAGGTTTGGCAAATTGTCGCTCATTGAGTGGCGACCTTCAAGAGGCCAGAACAACCAACACCAACACTAAACCCAACCCACCCGCCTGCCCCATTACTTTGCTACGAGACGGCAGCTCACAGCGGGTGGGTTGGTTTGCTGTTCAAGTAAGCGTTAAATTTTGACATGGATTTTTAACGCCAAACACTTTTTTGTTTCTGTTTTCGTTCATAGCTGGCTGCTTACATTTGTCACAGCCTAATGTTGGCCAATTTAAGCAAGCGCTCGCGCAAACTTGTTTCATGTTTGTACAAATTGTTTGGCATAGGTCGCCTTTGGGCTTAGTCATTGATTTTTGGTCTTGTTCGGCATTGCTCGCATTTGTACTACATACGAAATACAAACACATACAGAATATAATATTTGGCAGCAGCAGCGGCTTCCTCGTCAGCATTGTGCCATTAACCATATATAATGGTACTGGTAGAGTCTCAAGAGCCTGTCGTTGAAGACAAAACAACCTTGTGTGGCACGTTTTTGAATGTTGTCAGAAATTATGATGATTTGGTTTTTGTCGAGAGTGTCGATGGTGTCGATGTCGTGTATCGCACACTTCAAGAAGATGCTTGAATTATGATAGTTGATTGGCGTCAATTTTTTTCTGTTTAAGTTTCAGTTTTGAATGTTCACTTGAAGCGTTTCAGCGATTGCTTTGAAGCTTTCTAAAAATACATATTTAGAATGTCAGCTTAAGATGTTTCTGATTTTTTTTTTCTACTTGATTTTGATTTTAAGCTATGCAAATTTTACTTTTTTTTGGAAGGCATTCAATCATTACTTTCCAGACAGTGCGCAGTCACAAATTGAAACAATATAAATTCTTTTATAAATAGCTGACAAACACAAAAAAAAAATAAAACATTTTGATTAATTGCCAGCATGTTCCCATGCTATTTAAAAAATGCGCAACAAAAGAATATTCAATACGTTTGAATATACTATTTAAAATGAACATTATTGATGCCCAAAAAATGATTTGCGATGCCAAAAGTCAAATACTCAAAAAATATACGTGGGAGTCAATCAGCCGAATAAGTAAACAAGCGAAATTCGATAGAATGCCAAAAAATAAGATAATAAATAAATAGACATCATGTTGATTTCAATTACGCTTTAAGCAAAATGAAAAATAAAACAAATACCAGCTCAATGGGGTTAATGAAATGGCAAATCCATTCAATACGCAAACAGCACAATGTCTGTGTTGTTGTAGGTGTAGGTGTTACTTGTTGTCTTTGTGTGTGTGTGAATATTCTGTATAAAATTCAATTGCCAGGCAGCTGTAAACTTGACCTCTATGATGATTTCTTTGCTTACATGCAATTGGCGTGTCAAAAGTTTTCATTAAACATAATTAAAACGGAAAACTTTTGTTTATAATTTTTTGCTGTACTTATAAGCAGCATCCAACTTGCAACCAAGTTGCAACATTTATGCTTTGTGCCCGTTGCAGGTCTTATTGGTCAGCTTGATATCAGCTCAGTTCATTGAATTTGTGGCATTTGGGGGCGTAAACGTCGTTTCGCAAAAAAAAAAACCTTCAAACCATAATAACTTGCATTTTGAGTAGGGCAATGGTTGCGTCTTTTGTTGCTATGACTTGTGTTGTTGTTTTTGTTGTTGTTGCTCAAAGGCTAACGGGGCGCTAATCATAAATCTGCAACGCAGTTGGCAACAACAACAACAGCTAATCAATGGTTACAGACCCAAAAGTTAATGCCTCTCAGGCACTTAGCTGTTTGAACTTTTCGACGTCTGTCTGGAATTTTGTTTTGTGAAAATGATGGAAGAAAAAAAAAACATAAATCAAATAAATCGAACTGCTTTTGGCCTGGTCAACAGCAGCAAAACAATGCCGTGGCCAAGAGGTCAACGTGCTACCGTTATTGTTAACTAAAATTGGCTGCATTTGATCTGCGCTTAACATATTGTTTAACAAACAAACCGCAAGCCACAAAACACAACAGCAAATTACAAACTCCATTGATAATTTACATAAATTACGTTTGCAAGTTAAGCATTTGTATAATTTGATATATGCGCACACTAACTTTTAACAAGATCTAAATCAAAATCTAATCAACTCTTATTAGAAATTGTTAATCCCACAACAGCAGGAGCAACAACAACAAAGAAACAAACTAAAATTAACATGACAATGAAAATTATGATGATAATGGGCTGTGACTTGTTTTCCCATAACTTAATCGACTAACAAATTGTATGGAAAGAAATATTTAATGGCATTTAGATAAGAGTGTGAAGCGTTTCATCAATTTTAATTCCATTGAGCATTAAACTGAGGGCAGCATTAAAGCTAACAATTTGCTTAATATTTTGTTCATTGCGGAAGTGATTTTATTATTTGTTATTAAATTGCATATTTTTCTACAAGTTTTATAAAACTGCGGGCCAAATCGCCAAAAGAAATAAAAATACCTCAAAAACACTTTGATGAAAAAAAATAGAAGAAACGCTAATTACTCGAATGATGTTGCACAAATAACTAAACTTTTGACAACTAATGACGCTGATTTCACCAAGAGCAGCAAAATGAAGATAAAAAATACATTTCCGGTGCGCATCTGCAAAACAAAAATAAAAGACTTAAGACACAAACTGACGATTGGACTAATGTTCGAAAGTTGTGCAAAAGCTTCTCACATTGTTTACTGTTTGTAAATCGCACAGCAAGCACAATTGTGGGTCATTGCCTTGTGTGTGTCAATTGTTTCCCTTGTGGTTTGTGCGGGAGAGAAAATCTTGAGAACTTTTAGACGTGCAAATACCCTTGATTACATGTTCTGACTGAAGCTGAGTTAACTCATCTCCAAAATAAAAGGCATTGTTAGCAGCTTATTCACAATCTCATCGCATGATATATGAATTCTTGTTTTTTATGTGGTTACGTTTGCCTGATTAAATCAGATCGTGCAGCTCATAAAATATATATATGCATTTCGCATTTCTAAAAAGTGTGAGAAATTACGTATACACACGTTACCAGATCCAGTTTGGCACTCTAACGATTTTTTAACCTGCGGCGCATTTTGCAATTATTAATCTAAGGCAGGATCTTTCAATATAGGCGGAGTTGTTTTTGCCTGGCCGTAAATTACTTAAAAAAAAGCTTATCGCTACTTATGTTAAGTGTCATTTATTATTATTTGGTATAAGTAAGTAAGTTGATGTATTTACTTACCATTTTGTTATTTGAAACTTTTAATGTAAATTAAAACTTCAAAGCCGATTAACTGAAAATATTTGAAATGAATTTTGTTGTGATTTTTTTGTTTTATTATTCAATTTAATTTTCGATAATTGTGTGCGCATAATAAAAACATCTATCAATATTTGAGGGTCGTTGTTGTCATTGCAATTATTTAACATTTGATATGAAATTTAGTTGAAAACACACACATATATGTAATTGTTTTGTTGCTGTCCTCTATTAAAGATGTTTATAATGATTTTTATTAGCTTGTAGTCGAGTTTCACACTGCACAGCTGCCGATGCTGCTGTTTCTGTTGCTGTTGCTGTTGTCAAAGTTAGTTATGAAAACATTTCCATTGACAGAGACTTCGACTCGGACTTGGAGTCGCCTGTCGCAGTCTGTTGTATGTTGGTAATTGTAGACGCGCGGCATTGTTCGCATATTGAATGACGATGACGCTCAATGCGACAATATCAAATCAGATTTTAAAGCACAAATATCAAATGAACTGTGTCCACTCATTATGCAATCGACTTTATTTAACTAAAAACCCAACCCCAACTACCTACTGCCCCACAGTGAATGTCGCCTCCTCGTCTTGGCTTAGATACAAGCCAGATTGTTTGCATTGGTGACTTTAACAATTTGCCGTCACTCGTGCAAAATAGATCCAAGTCAAAATGACAGCTGATAATAAACCCGCTGGCAAAAAAACAAAAATTGCTTTCAAACTGACCTAGTCAAAAGTATTTATTTATTTTTTTTCTGTTGGCTTTGTCGCGCATGTGTAAATAACAATTTAAATGACAGTTTGCTTTTTGCTTTAAATTTAAAAGTGCGAGTAATTTTAAATTGGTTTGGGTTCAGTGTCGCAAAATGTAGCCAAAATGTCTGCGCATGCCACGCATTTTAAATTTGAGACACAGTCTTTGTCTCGAACTCGTAAATTTAAAACAAACAAAAAATAAAACACAACAAAATACAAGAAGTACTATTGTGTGTGTGTGTGTGTGTGTGCCGGCCATGTCATGGTTATAGCTTAAACGTGACTATGTTGGAAACTCTGTAGCTTGTGCCATAAATATATATCGCATGCGATATTTTCTTTCTATAGCAGAGAAACATCCCTGACTCATATGAATTTAATGGCCTAATAAAGTTTGCTTTGAAACGTGCCTAAGGTGCACAAGTATTGCTGAGTAAGATGCATTTGACCTTAAAACAATTAGTATTGAGAACTTAATTTACTTACGAGACTTTCAAAACTTGTTTGTTTGAGATGAGTTTTGCATTCAATTTGCCAACTTGTTTTAGGAGCTCGACTTAAACTATATTACTAGAACTAGTACTAAGTATAACTTTTTTCATTCTTTTAATTTGCATTCTAGTTCTTGTAACTTGGATGCCTTTTAAGTGTTGGTTCTGTACAACCAACTTTACATTTCACTACCTAAATGTATATATGTATTTTTTGTTTCCAAGTACCTATTCATAGCTAAATGCGTCCAATTAACTGCAAGTGTTTCCGACATAATAACAACTTAACCATAACTATAACTACACTTTAAGTAAGTGCCTACTTATGCATCTTAATAATATAAAGGCCTTTAAGAAAAACACTAATTTCAAAGTTGTTGCCATTAAAAAAAAGGCGTTTAGCTATGTTTTTGTTTTTCCATATTTTTAGTTTCCCTTCGTTTGCACTAACGAAGTAAACTAAGAAAAAAAATTGACGACTTTTGATTTGTGTGGCTTTTAACTGCAAGCAGTTTCATAAAATATTAGTTGTTAATTTTTTTTTGGCTTTTAATTTATTTTTTTTACAGCATTTTTGCTTTGTGCGTGCAACAAGACGAAGTGTTGGAGCGACAACGACAACAACGCCTCCTTTTCAGGCTCTATCTGGCTTTGATTTATTTATTTGCATAAATTTAACACGGCTCTGACAGCAGTTGAGTGCTTGTCGTTTGGTTGTATTTTGGGTTGTGGCTGCTCGCCTGCTGCTGCCTACAGGCGATCTTGCATTGCTACACGCAAGTTTGTTGCCTAAGTCTTTTGTTATGTGCCTTGAGCAAGGAATTTTTATGGGTTTGTTGCATATTATTACACTACACTATAGTTTAGAACACACTATGTATGTTTTTATGCCATGTGTCTGTTTGTCAACATAATTAACACGATTGCATGCAACTTAATTGGTATTATTTTTCTTCAATATTTTTTAGTTTTATTTATTTATTTTTTTGCAAAATATTTGCAATATGCATCATCAGTTGACACTGCACATACGTTGTTTGTTTTTGTTGTTGTTGTTACTGCTGCTGTTTGTTGGTGTGTGCTTTACTTGTTACTTGTGGTATTTACCGAGGACAGAGCGCTTAAAGCGTGACAAAACACATTGGAGACACGGGCCACACTGACTGCAGCAAATGTGGTAGCATCAGCATAAAGTCTCCGGTCTCTCGGCTTTTGCTGTTCATCAGCTGTGTTTGCCAATACGAACCAAGCACGAGCCACTTGCCGACGGCCAGTTCGGCTATATGTTTGTGTTTTGGTTTTTCATTGTTGCCAGAGCGGGTTTTACACACTGCCTGCTGTTGTTGCTGTGGCTGTTGAAAATGTTGCTAGGGCAGCTTCCGGCTGGACATGTGCTGGCATGAGATTTTGGACGTGTTGGCTCATTTGCATTTAATGAAGCTTGCTGCCGAGTGTGCGTGTGTTATACATTTTGTATTAATTAATCAAGGGTATATACATTATATCGATGCCATACTAAGAAAGTACACAAAGTAATTAGCATCAAATTCCAATGTACTTATGTTAATGTTGAACTTATTTATAAACTCAACCGACAGGACAGCCAAATTGCTGGTTATTGCACCGTTTTGCGTATAAATATGTTAAGTATGTGACACGTTTTAAAGACTAAAACGTTTTTAAAGGTTGGCAAAACGAACATGAAAAAAAAACAGCCTACAGCTTAAAGTTACGTGAACGACATTAAGAAATGATTAACTGAAATGTACGCATTTGTAATGAAGGTTAACGTATTTCAATTTCTGCTACCGAATGCCCTTTGCGGCTAGTTTATCCAGTTGAGTGCAACCAATGATATCATCAAACATTTTGTGAATCATCAATTCAATGCAAATAATTAAGAAACATTAACTTGTATGAGCTAGCAAAAGAATTGCTTGATGTTGAGTGATGAGTTTTGTTTGTTTCCTTATTTAAATTATAATTGTTAAGCAACAATTCGTTGCGCATTTTATTTTGTATGTAGTTCAGGTTCAGGGCACTTAAGTGGCCATTATTAAAATGTAAAAATATCATTAAAAAGTCATATCAATCAAACGGACGATCGATTAGCATACACAACTTTTTGCAATTATGTATTTGTACCAATAGTAAATCAACAGAAATGTCTGTTTTAAACGCTTTGGCTTGACAAGTTGATTTTATGGCTTGGTATCTCAGACTCTAGCACACAAAACTGGTCTTACACAAAGATCTCTATCACATTTATGGTCTTTTTTATCGTTACTTTACAGCATATTTGTTGTTGCACGCCTGAGCTTATGATTGATCTGATGATTTTGTAGACCAAACAAGTGGCAGCTACTGCTTAAAACCATATTTTTTTTTTTTGGCATTGGCTTAAGAGAGTGTGGGAGAATTTTTGAGCCGAAATAATCTGATGGTAGTATTTGTAAACTATCGAAAGTGACAGGCGTACAAATCTGTGATCTATATTTATTTTACAACAACTTTTGGCTTAAGCAAGACTTGCCTAAAAAAAGATTTGCTCGACAGGGAATCATACAGAATAATTTAATATAAGCAGCTTAACCGGTTGCAAACTTTAACTAAACAAATCTGTGAAATTCAATAGGTAAGTATCATGAACGTATACATAACACTGTTATGGCCATTGTGTCTTTGAGCTCGCCGGAAAGTCTGTCCCTTGAATATAATATGCAAATTCCAAACCGCAAGATCATTAAACATTGCCATTTGCTCTTATTTTTCTTTCTTCATTTTGTCTTTTCTTTTTTGCTCTTTATTGAGTTACATGTAATGTTTTATGCATGAGGTTTGAACTACTATATGGAAAAACTTAATCGAGTAGTTACAGTTAGCATTGTTTAACCCCCACTTGTCATAATTTATAAATACTGTGTGCCACCCAGCGTTTGAGGCTGTCAACTTGTACGGCCTACAGTTGGAAAACTCGTATGCTAATTTCGAGTATATACACTGAAAATATTATTGATCTTGAACGCTTGACTGAATGCAACGGACATATATATTAGATATGACAGCTAGTTCTCAAGCGATCGGGAGTGTTGAGAATAAATATACCGCAAACCCATAGTCAATAACCCAACTCAATGCCGTCGATACAGTTTTCTTTATATCTATATATATTGAAAATTTAATGAGCGCACATACATTTATCTTTATTAGCCATGGCAATTGGCTGAGATAAGAGACAGATGGATAGACGTGGGTCTATTTAAGTGGGTCTGATTTAAGTTATTCATTTATGTAAGACATTTCTATTATTTTTCTAAACACGATTTCTAGATTGTTTGCTGCACAATTAAATGCAATTTCTTAGCGCATAACAGTCAATTGTCATAAATAAATGTAATCAGAAATCACTAAATTATCAAGTCAAGCCAAGGTGAAGACAAAAAACTAGCTAACTAGCCAACAAGCGGCTTATAAAAGATGAAATTATTATTTATTTAAGCGCTTTTAACTCCAGATGTATTTGTATGCCTGCTATATGTTTGTAAATGTCGGACTAGCATACCGATAAGCCTTAAAGTGTTCTATGTAGCGCCAAAGCGACAAATCGACAAAGCGACATACGTATCGAATTTGATTGAACAGTTAATTAATGATCGCCGGATTAGTTTCGAACAGCAGCCAGCACTTAATCTCACAGTTCTCTCTCGTGCGACAAGTACCCACAGGTTGGATGGTGTATGCCGCAGGCAGTAAATCAATCAACGCATAAGAAGTTGTACACGGTATAATGGCGACGTGTGTAGGTGTCCCGATTCGATCGATAGGGAAGTATACAATGCACCCATAAATGCGGCACATTAACAAGCAAATCGAAAGGAGTTTGTCAACTTTAAGTGCTAGATAATCGGTTACAGTTAGAAACTTAAAAGTTCAAGGTAAAATCCTTGCTTTCAATCTGAATTGAGTTAATAATTGTCAAAGATTCGTAAAGCTTTTGATTTCAATTTATATTTATACATATATGTATATTAGCATAACAAAGAAAAAATATTTGGGAAAATGCATTTCCATATAAAATACACGGAGTTAACATGAAAACAAATTAAAAAAAAAACTGAATATAATAATAGAAAACCATCAACTTAAATAAACTAGGACAATGGCAATTAGCGAGAACGCCTTCAGTTTAGCCGGCCCGATTAAGACCGGCCAGCTTTTAGTCCTGATGCGTTGTACTCTCCTCCAGATTGCAGAACACATTGCGCATTTTATCCAGATCCGGCGGCGCAGTGTCCGGATTGCGTATCCACATTATGTATGCCTGTTTATCGGTACGTGTGAGCGGCTTAAAGTTGCGCGGATTTTGTGCCTCCTCATCCTGTAGCTTGGAGTTGTAGCGCGCATACAAAAATATGCGATAGCGCCAATTGTCGAAAGTTTGCTTCCATTCGGTCACATGCTTAACGGCGCCCTGTGGCACAGCATTCAACAGATTTGCCAGCTTCAACCAGTAGGGATCCAGCACGGGATCATTGCGTCTATGATCGTTTATAAACTGATGCTGTTGCAAAAAATGTACGTAAAGTTCCTTCTGACGCTTCGACATGCGCTCCTTGCGTTCTGCGTAAAATTTTAAAACATAATCAATTGAGCACTCTTTGGTAGTAAACGCTAACTTACGTCGAATATTGTTTGTGCCCGATGTGGCTATTGCCATGTTGACTCCTTGTTGGTGTTGCTGCTGTTGTTGTTGTTGCTGCTGCTGCTGCTGTTGATGTTGTTGCTGCTGTTGCTCCTGTTGTTGAAGCAGCGCTAGATGCTGCTGTTGTTGCAAATGCTGATGCTGCTGTTGCTGCTGCAGCATGAACTCATGCTGTATGCGCTCCTGTAGCAGCTGCTGCTGATCCTCCTCGTGCTGATGATGATGCGGCAGATGTGTGGGTGGCGGTAGTAGAGGCAACGACGGTGGTGGCACCTGCTGCTGCAAGTGTTGTTGTTGCTGATGCTGCGAATGCGGTGAATCTGGCAACTCATCCTGCGTATCATAATCCATCTTGGGTGTACACGGATCGTAAGCGGGCATGGCCAGTTCCGCAGATGCAGCACCACTACTTGCCTTATCGATGCGGTACTTCATACTCTCCTGCTCATCGTCATCGCAATTGGGCAGCACTAACGCAGTGGCGGAAGACGGTCCTGCATCTATGGTATTGCTGCTCTGGCACAGATTGGTAGGCTCCTCGGGCGTGGGTGACTCGTTCAGCAGCTTATCAGCGCCGCAGCGACACTGCGGATGCACCACGTAGCTGTCCAAGGCGGCATCGTACACTGCAAGCAATAAGAGGTAAGTTAGTCAAGAACATTTTGAATAGAAAACTTAAATATACAATTTCTTAAAAAAAAATTAACAGGTCTCTGTTTGCTTAAACATAATGTATTTAGCGCTTAGCATTAATTAAAGTACACAACATCATCATTATCATCGATTTGATTATCATTAACATTTGCACTGGTGCCGGATTGCTGAACGCTTTTGTTTTCTAGTAGTCATAGCTATTGGTTGCCGTTGTGCTCTCATCTAGAGGCACAAACATATCCATTTTATCGTATTCCGGTGGCACAATATGCTTATGACTGGTCCACATGGCATACGCCTTCTGATCGGTGGCGGTCAGGGGCTTAAAGTTCTTGGGATCGCTTGTCTCTGACATGCTCAGTTTGGAGTTATAACGTGTGTACATAAATATGCGATAGCGCCAGGCATCGAACGTTTGTTTCCAATCCTCCACATTCTTCACAGCACCCTGTGGTACACTATTAAGCATATGCGCAAGTTTGGTCCACAGCGGCTCCGTGAGTCCATCGTGTCGACGATGATTGGACAGCATGCAGGGATTGTCTTCGAAGAACTTGACATACAGCTCTTTTTGGTCCTTGGACATACGCTCGCCTCGCTCTATGTATATAAGAGAACAGATTTAGTAACGCTTTTCAAGCTTGTTATCCTGAAAGCTACTTACTTCGAAAGCGACTCATCAGTCCAGGCGTATATGGTGTCTGTTGAGATGCATTTGGTGGCGTCATTGTCGGCAGACTGTGCGTGTATGTGGAGAAAAACTGCTGGGCAGGCAACGTATGCTGCAGAACTTGTTGTTGTTGCTGCTGCTGTTGCTCCTGCTGCTGCTGTTGCTGAACCCGGGCTTGAAAGCGTGCTGCACGTGCCGCTCGATCCGCCTCAGATTCAGACTCTGCTTTGGGAATAATGTCCATGGGATCTATTGACTGGGTAAGCGATTCGGGTGTTCGCTCCGAATATGCTTGTGTGATTCGCAGCTTTTGTGCAGCATCCGCATGATCCGAATTGGAGTTGTTAGCATGATCCAGCGGCGAGTCGCCGGGCTCATTGCACACAGCCAGAGCCGGTGAGTTGGGATGCGAGCCGGGCAGTGTCGAGGGACCAGCCATATAATCATGGGCATGGCTTGCACTCTCATTGGAACGCTGAGGCAGTGGCACATGATGCTGGTGAGGATGTGGATGATGGTGCTGCTGCTGTTGTTGTTGCTGCTGTTGTTGTTGTTGCTGCTGCTGCTGTTTAATAGCAACCATCGAGCAGGATGGCTCATAGGAGAGCAGCTCCTTGGCATGGCCATCGTCTAGGGCTGCAAGAGGGAGCATTTTCAATGTGGATTTTATTACAAATGCAATTGACAAGACTTACAAGCAAAGCACGTTTACGGTTGCCGCGTCTATATACACAGATCTCTAAATATATATATGCACGAAGTATACATATATATTGTGGTTTATGAACATACATATGTAAGTATATGTATGACTCAAAGGTCCAAGTTGTATGTTAATGCCTTAAACGCTAATTAACTATAACGCGATCTTAACTTAAATAACTATTATTTTGTATTATTATTATTTACCTTGACTGATTTCTATAACGAAATTTGTGAGGTCGTGACGTTGCGCCAAATAATGCAGCAGCAGCTCATCGGGTATGTTAAAGCCAATCTTTTTGTTGCGAAACTCAAAATTGTATATGCCAAATGCGGCGCGAACTGTAATCAGAGAAAGAAGCAGAAAAACAAACACAAAATTCACTCAATTCCAATGTCCAAGTACACAATTTATGTATTTTCTATGCTTGAAAGCATACATTTCAATTATTGTTCTTTTATACACACACATTTTGATTGCAATTAAGTTTAATGACCTGCCCTGGGCGGTTGCCTGTGCCTGGGGCGGCCAGGCCTCAAAATCGGCAGCAGCAGCGTGCGCAATAGCACCGCTGCACTCGCCCCTGGTTCGTTGTCAACGAGGCTTACCAACATTCTTCAAGTCCCATATGTTTAGATTTCGATTCTCTTCGGGTACGCCAATCATGAGCAGCTTTTTTGTATCACGAAATTGAAATGGAATTATAATTCCCGATCTCAGCACCATTTTCAATGCGCCACCACACAATTTTCACAGTTTTTCATAAATTTTCAACGTTTCGCTTTGGGGCTATCTTCGTAATTGTTTTGGTCTCTGTCCCTTCCTCGCCATTTGCATGTTTTACTTGTTCGTAAACAGCACAGATCTATCGATTGCTATCGGTGTTTTGGTATCGATGCTTTGCCACAGCGCATTAACATTAAATAGATAAATACATGTTTTTATATTTCATTCTAAAGTTAAATTAATAAACACTTAATAGTGATATTTTACCAGTTCAATCATTTGCCATTTACCATTTCTCACCCAAAATTCTATCGCCATGTTATCGCAATGTTGCAGCCCTTAACACTTATCAGCTGTAAAAGTAAAAACAAACTTCACTTTCACATTAAGTTTCTTAGAATTATAACAAATAAAAATGCTCGAAAACTGCCAAAGGCATCATATGGTCTTGGGGCTAAGCGCCCTTACACTGGTAACCATCCTGGTGCTCATTATCGAATCGAGATACGCAGCAGAGGGCAGCATGGCACGTCGTCGCAGCCAACAATTTGTGATTGAGAACAATTCGACATGCTGGAAGCATGAAACGTACACAGTGGTGCAGGAGTGCCATCCGTGCTCCGAGTTCGATATTGTCAGTCGCAGTCTAGGCGTCTGCATACACACCCATTACAAGGAAGTGTTGCGCTGCAAGAGTGGCGAAATTGTCACCAAGAGCTGCGATCGAGTGGCGCTCATTGAGCAGCGTAATTTCATTAAATTCGAGTCGATTGCATTTGTGCTTGGGACGCTCAGTTATTTGGTGAGCTATGCACGGGATCGTGTTTTATCCAGACGCAACTATCAACGCATTGAGCGTCAGTTGAATCGGGTGCAGTAGCACTAGGAGTAGCCAGTGTTGCCGCCGTACGAAGGATACTCAATTCGTCATTGTGTAAATAACAATAATATTATTTGTAAACGATTTTGCATAATTTATTTAGCTTTAAGTACATTAAATTCACATACACATACTAATACTAAAGGGAGGAATGTAAAATATTGCGTATATTGGGAATGCAGCTGTCTGGAATGAAGACAAGACTGGTCAACACATTGTGGTGCTTCTACAAAGAACGCATAACATAAAATGTTTCATCCTGGATCGAAAATCCTTATGTAAATATAACAACAGAAATATATTTTGATGGTTAATTGCGCCAGTCGGGTATCAGGTCGGGCTCAGCGCCCTTGGCTGCGGTTGGAGGCGCTACGGTAGGCAGCGCTGGCGGTGATTGCTGGGCGTCAAGGGTGTCCTCGCTGGTGGTGCTCGTGTTGCTGCACGCCTTCAGCGAGTTATCTGTCATGGGCAGCGGTTTGGCTACACCTATGCGAACGACACCTTTGGGTGCACCCTTCAAGGCCTGCACGGCCTGATCCAACGAAGCGTTTTCCAGATTGATGGAGTTAACAAAGAGCAGACGGTCTCCAGGAATCAGCCTGCCATCTAGTTGGGCAACACCACCGGGCACCAGGGAGCGTATGACAATCAGCGTATCATTCGAGTCCAATGGATCCTGGTAGTCCAGAATGGAAAAGCCCAAGCCGCGATCTCCCTTAAGCAGCTCAATAATCTGCGGCTGCGACGACCACATGGCCAGTCCAGTTAATGGCTCCAAGGAGCGAGATTTCAGCTTATTAAACGAGTTAGCAGCAACAGCTACTGAATCTGCATCCGCTACGGATCCAGCTGTGGCCAGGCTGCCATCGGATTTGGCCTTAACCAAGCGATCCGTGGCCGGAAGGAGATTCTCAAAGTTGTTACTGCTCAGCTTCTTGAGCGTGTCGTCGGAAAAGGGCAACAGTGAGGTGACCTTGCTGCGTCCACACACCATGCGCACATCCAGAGGCAGCTCCTTCAATATGGCCACAACTTCCAAATGATTCATGCCCAGCAAACGTTCGCCATTAACCTCCAGCAGCTCATCGCCAGATCTCAAGACTCCATTGACACCCACTGGGCCATCAGGCAGTATGGAGCGTATATAATGATGTGGACGCACTTCTCGGCCGCCCTCCACATCCACGGTACCTTCTAGGGAGATACCCAAACCACCAACGGCAAACTTCTTTATCTGCGCCACAATAACCTCCATGTCAGAGCCAACAATCTTTTGCCACTTGCGCACAATCTCCGCCTCGATCTCCTCGCTCAGCTCCGGCTCTGTGTAATACTTATGACGCGTAATCAAACTAGAGTTCTTTGCCTGCAAATGGTGTAAAGAAATGAGATCAATCAAGAGAATAGTTTTTAATGCATACCTCTTGTTTATCTGCCAATTGCATTGTTACCACCTCTGTGGGAATGATTGTAGGTGTTCCGTCAAGCGAATCCCGGACTGCTAACAATTGCTTGCCAGCGCCAAAGCTGCTTAGTGTCGTAGTCGTAGCCAATGAGCTAGAAGGTGGCGTGGTCATCACAAATGGCTCCGGCGCTGGCAACGTCTCATCCAATTCCAATTCTTTGGTGCAAGTTGCGGATGATGTGCTGGCTGCCGATGTGGTCGCCGGCGGCGTCGGCAGAAGAGCACGCGAAGGTGTGCCTGGAGTGCTGCTTGTTGGTGGCTTCTCATTGGCATTGGCAGCAATAGCCTGCTGCAGTTGTTCATACTTGGGTCCACGCAAATAGCGCTCAAGACGCAAATTGACCACTTGGCCGGACTTCTTAAGCAGCTCGACGGCTTGGTGATTGGAGTAGCCCTGCAGAGACTGACCGTCAACCTCGATGATCCGATCGTTAACACGAATACGGCCACTCAGATCCGCAGCAGATCCCGGCGAGACACTCTTCACGAATATGCCCGACAGTTCCTCCTTTTCGCAGACATAGCCTGCAATGGTGATGCCGAGTCCATTGGCATCCTTCTTAAGCTCCACCTGGAGCTTTTCTGTTTCGGGCAGCGCCAGCAACTCCTCCAAATCTATGCTCGGATCAATAAGTAATGAGGTCTCGCCCCGATAAATAAAGCGTTCATCCTCCGTTGTCGTTTGCGGCGTCGATGCCGTCGAGCTTTCGCCAAAGATCTCCGGATAACCAATGGAGATGAGATACCGCTCCAGTTCGGCGGGATCAACAAGCACGCGTGTGGGAACCACAGCGCTTCCCGGCTCTAAGGCGTACTGTGGCGTTGGCAGGCTCTGCTCAATGGGCCGCACTACCACAAGGCGTACATGGGTTCCTGATTGTCTTAACACTGCTGCCACCTGCTCCGATACCATCTCGTGCAGATTAACGTCGCCAATCTGCAGGATGTGATCTCCGGAGCGCAGGCGACCGTCTCGATCCGCCACGCCTCCAGGCAAGATTGTCTTAACTATAACACCCGAGTTGCGTGCTCCAATAATGCCAAAGCCCAACCCCGTGCCATCGTTTACCAGCTCAATTGCCTGGATTTGCGCATAATCCGTGGCATATAAATCCGCAGCAGCCGACTTGGAGTTTTGACTTTGCGGCCGTGCCTCCACCTCACCCGTAGATGTGGACTTGTCGGGACTAGCTGGTGCAGAGGAGTCATACATGACATCACCTCCATTTAGGCTTAGCACTAAATTCCCAGAGACATCAATGTCAAAGTCATTCGGCAGCATGGACGGATGCTGCCCCAGCTGGATGCCCAGCTCAAAAAGCGATTCCTGCACATGGGCAATGGTGCGAAAAACCGGATCCGTTAAGATGCCCATTATTGTATTCAAACTATCCGACGTTTGCATTTGCAGCTTGGCATCCTCGGACTCATCAATGCCCTTTTTCACAGCCTCGATTTGCTGTAGGGCACTTGACAAATCAGCACTCAGGTGCATGTTTTAACTGTGACAAGTTTGTTTGTGGGTGCGGCAGCCTCCACTAAAGGCACTCAGGCGTATCGTTAATATTTCCGGAATGTAGGTGGAAGGGGGCGTATTGCACAGTTGTCAGGTTGTTCGTGTAATTGAATTATGTAGTTCTTCGCCTCTCTTTCTGTTTTTGATTGATTTTAAAGCTGTATTTCTTACGTTACTAATTCAGGTTTGCTTATAGTTGAACACAATTGCGTTTACGGTAATAAAATTTAATTTGTGTTGCACAAATTATTGTTCTTTGTTGTTTTTCTTTCTAGTTTTTAATTATGCTGTGGTTTACCTGTCCGTAAAAATGAACACATATCGATACATCGATATAATAATTGGCACACCGATAAGTTTATTAACAACATGTTAACATAACGAATGTTTACGTTGGAAACACATTTAATTTTATTTGCACAACCAATTAAACTTAAATCTATTATTTACTTCATATGCTGCTTTTCTTCTTGCTCCAATTCGAGCTCCATCTTACGGAATTCCCGGAAAAACTCACGTGTCATCGATTTCATAGCTGGTGTCAAATACTTTGGGAAAATATCTGTAAATACAAGATGAAAAAAATTGATGTGTCATAATGCATTTTGCTTGTTTAAGTAATGTACAATTAAATTCAACAATAAGATCGCCAAAATCATCAAATTTCTTATTGGCTTGCTTTAGCGCATTTACTGCATCCAAATTACGGCACTTGGGCAATCCCTCGAGAGGCACAACCTTCTTATAGCCAGGTGTCACCACATCCGTAATCACAATCTTCAGCTGACGCTTGTCCAAAGTGTTCACAAAGAATACAAACCCAGTCAAAGCCTGCGAGATGCTTATGTCATAGCGATAAACCAAGTCGTGCATATTGCGACGCTCGAAATTTGGATGCGGCTTGTCAGCGGCAATAAAGATGATATCACCCGGAATAGTAGTAGGATAGCGATCTCCCTCCTCCTTAAAGCAGTAGCGTGTTCCGGCCGTAGTGCCTGGCTGTATAATTAGCTTAAGCGTACGCTTGCGCTTCTCCAGGCGCGACTCCTTTGAATCGACAAGTTCTTGACGCCAGACATGCATTAGTTTCACACAGCCACTGCGAACCTCCTCCAATGACAATTGCATCACTCGCTCTGTGTTGGCATCCTTGTGACGCACTCCAACACCATGCTCCCTTGTTGCATACAAGCTGGGTGGATTGGTAATTGCATCAATAACATTGGCATAGGGCGAGTAACTGGAAAAGACCTGCTCATAGACTTTCGTGTGATCACCATGGTATTGATACGGCGGAAAGTAGCCATTCGGTAGCATTACGCCCTCAAAGAGACCCGCCTCCCCGTAGCGATCATAGATGGCACGATAAAGCTCATTGCCCAACACATCGTATGCCATATTGATATACGCCCACTGTTTTATCTCTCCCATGGGCGACATATGTGTCAGTTTGCCCTCCTGGGCCAGAGGCACAAAGTCCAGCTCATACTTTCTATCTCGATGCGGACACAGACGCACTGCCAGGCGACGATAGGCTAACGCTATGTCCTCCTTGCTGGCACTGCGTGGTACATCCAAAACAGCATAGTAATCCAGCTCTGGACGATTCATAGTGTGTTCATATATTAATTAACTAAATATATATATAACGTTGCTTTTTGTTTTTGATTATCAGAGTAAGTGCACAAGGTTTGCTTGATATTTATTTGACTGCTTAAGACCAGTTTACTGCGAATTTGATTGTAGTTGAGTTTACTCAAATAATATATACAAAACGGAAAGCTGACAAATGCTTGATAAATGAATAGGCTGCCCAACGAATGAATGCATGCAGGCTATCGATTGAGATGAAACTTATTGTGTAGGAGGATCGATCAGTCAACGTCCTCAGTGCTAACGCCAGAATAAATTGGCTCTTCCTCTTTCTTGGGCGAATTGTCTTTCTTCGCATTTAGATTGATCGATTTTACATCTATAGTTTTGTCTGCAGCAGCAGCATCATCATCCTTGTCGTCACCCTTCTTTGTCTCAGGCTCATCAGTGCAGAGAGCCACATCTGCAGCATTTGGCACCCAGAGACCTGAATCAACGCAACGTTTCATATGATACTTGGCTTCATCCACCGGCATCGTGGCAATAGTCTTCTGCAGCAGCTCAATATCACGGGACTCAAAGCAAGATTTCAGTTCCTGTATGACATAAAACAAAACTTTAATTAAAAAAACCCTTTATAATAACAAATATTCAACTCACATCAGGCAGGGATTCAAAGACATCGGCTGGATCTAAGCCACCGGGTCCCATACGCTCCTGCCGTTCCTCCTCCTCAGCCTGTGCCATGGCCTCTTCTAGTTTCTCCTGTGCCCGCTTCTTAATGCGCCCCTTGAAGCCCTCGATTTCGCTTTCAAACTGTTCACGATACTCGGGCACACACTGCTGAATCCTTGAAAAGAACGAACCGACACAGGCGCGCGGGTCTGTTTCCAGTTGTTTGGCCAGTTCAAGAATGTACTGCATGCAAATGCATTGATGCGCCACATGAGCCATTAGTTCATGCTTTTCTTCCATTTCAAGATTAATGGACCAGATGACCAAATAGTTTGCCGTTTCCTCGCACACTAAGTTCATATGCTCCTGCAGGAAACGCTTGGAGTCATCATACTTGCGCAGCATACCATACTGTTTGCACAGTTTCTCATTCGCTTTGACAAACTGTTTCATGCGTTGTTCACGTTCCTCCTCACTTAAGCTCTCATTCGACTGCCGCGGTGGATTCTTGTTAATCACGGTCTTCTCGAAACCTGGCTTGCTTATTGTGTCCACATTCCAAGGCGTCTTCTTTTCCTTCTTTCGAATTTCATCCTCATACCGATCGAGTTCTTTGCCCTCGTTTTCGATTTTTGCAAGCTCTTTCTGCAAATAAGATTAAAAGACAGTGAGTAATAAACGCATTGATAAGAGTTTTGCTGCTTACCTTGAGCTCCGCTTCGTCACCGACTTTTTTACTAATACGCTCCTTGACGTCCATCAGACGTGCCTGATAGCTCTGTCGCTTTATTTTTAGTTCCTCCTTCTCCTTTTCCGATTCGGCCATGCGTTCAACTCGCGCCTGGTGTCGCCAACGGAACAGCGAAGGCGTGTCAATGTTTGGATGTGTTTCGTCCTCATCATCCGATATCTGAGACCAATTCAATGATTGTTTTATAGACTTGCTTAAGATTGCATGTAATTGACTTACCTCAATGTTTTTCCACTTGCTATAGTCGACCATTTTGGCAATGTAATTTTCTTTATTGTTTTTTCGGCTTCAGTTTGCAAATTCTAGAAATATAGTGATGTGCACAAATCAATACATCGATATTTGCTGACCCGGTTAGATATATTAACATCGGTGCACTACACAAAAATCCGATAACATTAAACATCTCGATTGCTTAAGTAGTGCTGTCAAATGGCATGTACGCGCCATTGACACCAATTTGAAATTTGGGACACATGGTTAAGGTTAATACATGCAAAAGACAAATAAATGAAATCAACAGGAAACTCAAGTTGTTCTTGCAATACAAACAGTCAAAAAACAAATAAGAGGCGAGGTTAAATACATTTTTAATGACATTGTCTAAGTCCAAGGCACTACTCAAAAGTAGCAAGTCCTCACAGTTCATAAACAATGGCCAGCTATTATAGACGTAAAAAGGCGGACACGGTTTTTCTTAATGCCAATCCCATTAACAGTGGCAATGCGCAGGCTTATCTTCATGGAGTGCGAAAGTATTCAATTGGCCTTGCCGAACGCCTCGACAGTGGCTATCAGCAACCACCCAATGATAGAAAACGCAGCTCCGTGAGCTCCCACAATCGCGACTTTACACCTGTAGGTATTATGTGATATTTAAATAATAATATTCTAGACAGTTTTGTCTTTGTCAGAGCGTTTTCTATCGCAATATTGCGCCTGTGAATTGGTTCCTGTGTATTATTGGCGTCCTGCCCATTGTGCGACGAGGTCCTTCACGAGCCAAGTTTGCTCTCAATTCAGCTGCATTTGTCTATTCGGTAGTTTTCTTCATTATGCTGGCGGTAAGTTGTTTGTTAAAGCAAGAAACGTTCGTTTTAAAGAAGTCCAAATACTCTATTTCCCAGTGCTATGTGGGCTATGTGGCAAAAAATCGTATCAACATTGTGCGCTCGCTAAGCGGCCCCTTCGAGGAAGCTGTAATTGCCTATCTGTTTTTGGTCAACATTCTGCCAATTATCATCATACCCATTCTCTGGTGGGAAGCCCGAAAGATAGCGCGTCTCTTCAACGACTGGGATGACTTTGAGGTGCTCTACTATCAAATCTCGGGACACAGTCTGCCTCTAAATCTACGCCAGAAAGCTGTCTACATAGCTATTGTTTTGCCCATACTCTCGGTGCTGTCGGTGGTCATCATACACATGACCATGTCGGATTTAAATCTCAATCAAGTGGTGCCGTATTGTATACTGGATAACTTAACAGCTATGCTGGGTGCCTGGTGGTTTCTCATCTGTGAGGCCATTAGTACAACAGCTTATTTGCTTGCGGAACGATTTCAGAAGGCTCTCAAGCACATTGGTCCTGCCGCCATGGTCGCGGATTATCGTGTCCTCTGGCTTCGTCTTAGCAAACTGACTCGGGATACTGGCAATGCCTTGTGCTACACTTTTGTGTTCATGAGTCTCTATTTGTTTTTTATAATAACACTCTCAATTTATGGACTATTGTCACAGCTCTCGGAGGGATTTGGCATTAAGGATATTGGTCTGACCATAACGGCACTGTGGAACATTGGTTTGCTCTTTTACATTTGTGATGAAGCTCATTATGCATCGGTGAATGTACGCACAAACTTTCAGAAGAAACTTTTAATGGTCGAACTGAACTGGATGAACTCCGATGCTCAGACGGAGGTTAATATGTTTTTGCGTGCAACCGAAATGAATCCATCGAATATCAATTGTGGCGGCTTCTTTGACGTCAATCGTACGCTCTTCAAAGGTCTGCTGACCACAATGGTCACTTATTTGGTGGTGCTGTTGCAGTTCCAGATTAGCATTCCCACCGACAAGGGTGAAGGAGATAGTGGCACAAATATGACTGTTGTTGATTTATTGATGGATAGCTTGAGTAACGACAAGACCTTGGATGCACACCCAACCAACACCCCTGGCGACACTGTGGCACCAACAACAACTACAACGGCAAAACCAACACCCGTTAACCGTGCTGGTGGGCGTGGTCGCAAGGGCTGAATTGGGTCAAGGTAAAATGGCTTCCTACAAATAGGAAAGCAAATAAAATAAGCACAGCAAACTAGTTCAAGACACACGCTGCATAGAATAGTTGTAAAACGTTTTCGTTGTTAGTTTGTGCTTTATACTAATGCCAAATAAAATAAATCTTACAATAAAACTAAGTTTATCATTTAAATTCAACGGTCAAAATCAGCTGCCCAATGGAAAGCGATCGAACTTAACTTAAGCAAGTAAGAAAGAGATGACAGTATCAATAGCAGCTAACACACTCCTGCCTGCAAAAAGTTTATGGCACTTGGCGTTTGGCGTTTCGCTTGCCGCAGTAGCGCAGCGCTTAGAGTGTTTAACTGTAAAACAAACGATCGCCGGTTCAAATCGTGATCGAAAACAATTTTTTCGTTTCTTTTTTTTTCAATATTTATTTCAGTGTTATTGTTCACAACTACTAAACGACAACTGTGTTGTAAGATTAAGTGTTATGGGAGTTATCGAGCACTACATTTAAAATAGTTTTGTGATTAGCTAGCATAATGTTGTGTATATATTGCTATAAGAATGTTATGCATATATCCAACTTAATCCATTCGCTATCTAATATAGTTATCTGTGGTTACAATTTCCATATCACACAAGTTCCAAAAATCGCCCAAATATTTTGGTAATGAACCAAAAAAAGAAAATACAAATGATGTTTGAAGTTTGATGATGTGGGTCAAAGGGTTGTATGATGAATATTTTAAGTATACGTTAAATTTAACACTGTCCATCTGGTGATTCAGTTAGAATATGTTTGTAACCATTGCTGCCCAAATACATGTGCTCCTTGCGGAACTGATACGGTATCTGTAAGAATTATTGGATAAGCCTTGTGTGTGACATTTTAAAGGATCTTCACTTACAGCTCCTGGTGCTGGGCAGGGTATAGCGACAGTTGCAATCTCTCGCAATTTATTGATTGTGCGTAGACTCTGATAGAAGCTGTGCATCACATACCACTTGCAGCCATCCATTAGCAACAGCGAGTAGCAGATAATAACTAAAAACAAAAAATGTATGTTCTTTAATCGTAACATAACCTCAAACTTTCTTATTTTACTTACAATAGAAACACTGTCCACCAAATAGCATTGGTATTTTGGTATCCTTCAGCATAAAGACAATAACAGAGACGGCAATCATGCCCAAAAACTCAATCAACAGCCAGGGTATTATCAGAGCGGGCTTACTCTTGTACACCCCAAAGAACAATGAAATGGCGCACAGGGCATAAGTGGTTATAATGCTTGCCAGGATATAGAGTGCTTTCTCAGTGGCATTCGCCAGTTGTTCTGCCGTCTTGAGTCGCAGATCATTGTGAAAGGGTGACATGTTATAGAAACCACTATCCTTCTGATCCAATATATCTAAATCCAATAGATGACGCATTTGCTCCGCATGCGCCAGACACAACAGCACCACAAACAGCAAAGCGTGTGCAATGAGCTAGGATAAAGAAAAAAGGAGTAAAGGATCAGTCAAAACTGTTATAAATGATCTTGCAACAAAAAAGCACTTATAATTCCCAACTGGTTATAGCAAAGCACAACTACAAAAAACATTATTTTATCTCAGCCAGCTTAAAAGGGTGCTCGTCCTCGCATGTTCCTTTAAACGGAATCTAAATGCAGACGCATTGCGCCATTGGTCCATTCCTACGCTCCTTGTTGAGCGGGGGCGTGCGCTCAATTGCCGCCTTCGATGGGCTCCAATGCGCCCAGTGGGGTATGGCTTTGCATATCCAGTGCGTAATTTTTGTATTCTGGGGCAGGCAGCTGCACAACTTCCGGGGCAACTGGATTGCAGATTCGTTTGCGTGCCAGTTGTCTGTGCGCTGCGCCCCATCTAATAAATAGCTCAAGAGGACGCCAGCAAAAGTATAACTTACCATTTGATAGATGCTCGTCAGCAGCGCTGTGGTGCGCAAATTGCGTGGAGATATTGGTGACATTAACAAATCCCACATTTTGCTGCAGCAACTCCACTTGCTGCTGCCCGTACCAACTGGCAGTAACATTTTTAGCAATTAATTGGGTTTTTCCTTAAGACTTCCTGTTTACTTATGCCTCTGTGATTGTGTGTGCAATCAATTTATGGATTATTTTATTCACGCGCACTCTGTGAACTGTTTTAGTTTTGCAACTGTTTCGTCACGCAATTGACTTGCCAATGAAGCTCTCAAGGGTTGGGGCTTTATTTGTGGCTTTCAAAACGGCCTAAATACAAAACAGTAAGCTGGCAAAGCTTTCGTGCAGGCAAATGGCACAGAGAGAAGTAGTGTTAGCTCCCAAGTTCTGTTTCTGGAACTTTAAAAGCTTCTCTGTTTATATGCATACACTTTCCAATAGTTGCGCGTTTTGTTTGTTGCTCCCAGAAAAACTGAAAATCCCTAACTCTGTTTATATTATGTAAGAGTATGCGAAGTTCGCTTAACATTTGCTTTTGTTCTACTTTTAGGGGTTGCTTAGCAAAACTCTCGCACAGATGTTTATCGCGAGCTTTTCTTTGTGCGCGTAAGCTTTCAGTTCAGTGTGTGGCGTTGCCAGATCTTTGGCGGCATATCCGAAAATAAAGCAATTAAACTGTTGCCTACCAACAACCGACAAGCCCTGAGCCGCCTTTTGGTTTGATACATTTTACATTTTAAAAGTCAATTTACACTGAACTATAAAAATGTAACATAAATTTTAGCAAAACAGGCCATAAAACGCCAGTGGACACACCGGTCTCACTGGAGTCCAAGTTGGATTTGGACTTTGGGTTAAAGCTTGAATGCCCGAGTCGTGTCTGTCTTGGTCAGTTTTGGCATTGCCATTGGCAACTGGCGCTCCTTCTGTGTCAGCTACTTGTACGCTTAATTGATTGTTTTTCTACGAGCTGGCAAGGATGATGATGATGATGATAATAATGATGATGATGGTGCAGCTGATGAAGACCTGAGGGGCAAAATATGTGCTGTTGTTATTGTTGTTGTTGTTTTTGCCTCTTGTTATCATTGGGCGTGTTTTATTAACTTTTAAGCTGCATACACGCGAGGGGCCATAAAAAGTGCAACTGGCGGTGGCGCAAATCCAAAAGTCAATTAAAAATTTTTTACATTTGTTTGCACACAACAACATCTAAAGAACAGAGCACACACACACACTAGTCTACTCAGCTTACAGTTGCTGCTGGCCTGAGCCTGGCGCGATAATCATAACTGCAAAAAAGTAAGCAACTACTTCGCGCAGGCGTCGCCCGTCAATAATTTATGGCCTCGGCCTCGGCGAGGTTCGGTGCTTCAAGTATTGAAATATCATCTTCCAGCCATTTGGCGTTCAATTTGCGTTCGCAACGCTCTTTTGATTGGTTTTTTTCAGCCTCCTTCCATCCTCTCCACCCTCTTACATACAACCAGTGCTTTGTCTTGTCTCTTCCCAGAAGCAGCTGCTGCTGCTGCTGCTTTGGCTACAAATTGATTGCCTTAAAGTAACTTGTAAAGTGCTTCTAAGCGCGGTTGCAAGCCCAACAACAGCAACAACAGCGAAAGCCACATTTTAAACGGCTAAAAAACAGAAGCAACATTACAAATGTGTGGCGTTATTGCCACGGGGGAGGAGCTGCAACAGCGGCAGCTGGCAGAAGGAGTAGCTGCATTTTGCTCTGGCTGCATTGATTAAAAAGCAAAGAAAAAGGAAAGCGAGTGGGAGACGTTGGAAAAGCAATCGCTGTTGTTAACAAGCATTTCAGCGCATGACAATTGGCATGCACACCTTCAGGCCATTAATATGCTAACCCCTTCTTCAAGTCCCCTTATCGTGTATACGACTAGTTGGACTAGTTGTAGTTTTAATATCGGATTGGTTGCTCTTGTCATTGTACTATTTGTAATTCGATCTCGGTTGTGCTTTAGTTATTTAATCATTGCAATATCGTTGAGAGGCATAAATAACATTTTCTCGACTTATTTGCACAATTTGTTTGCCTGTTTTGACAGTTGTGCTTAGAGGCACAAAATTGATGCAGATATGCTCTAAACTGGGCAAAGTAAAGAGCAGAATGTAGGCAAATAAGTCAAGCTACAACATCAAGCCTTGATTAAGAAGCTTTTGCTGTGAAAAATCCGTTTGATTTCAAGAGATATCCAGCATACTTCTCTACACAATACTTAAGAGTACTTCAAGCAATTACGAATAATGCTCAGAGTCAGCCAAGTGAACAGGACATGTGTATATAACATGTCACGTTGTGGATACTCACACACACAGTCATGTGTATTTACCCAAAATATCAATTGTTACACGTATACGTATTTGCATGGATCAAACAACGCAGTCAGACACTTGCCTTGCCATCGAATACGGTATTGGCAACGAATTTTGGGAATTTTGTATTGTTGAGTCGCATTGGCACTTGTCAGTTTTTCAACGTTGTCGCCATTACGCGCAATGATGAAGATGTTAGCATTTCCGATTAAACGCAGCACTCTCAACAGCACACCCCTCGCCTCCCTTCAATACATCGCGCGAGTCAGAAAACAAACAGGCAACGGTTTTTGAAAGCCCCTCGAACGGCGTTCACATCAAATCTCAAGGGTGTGTTCAATTGTGTCAATTTAACGCCTTTTATGGCACCCCGCCAACAACAAGGACAACAGCAACAAGCAGGCTAGTGTGTGCAACCACCCACAATACACCCAACTTCAGATTTTTGGTCAGAAGCTGCAGTTCACGTTGGGCATATTAATTATTGCATTCGATGCAAAGAGAGAGAGAGAGGGGGAGAGAGAGAGATTGAGTGTGTTTAACCCGCTCGATTTGCTACACGGCACAAAGTGTTAATTATGCCCCAGGATCTGGCTGCAAGGATGGCCAGGATACACATACGTTTAACCAACCTGATTATTACTAGTTGCCTGTCTAAATATTGGAAATTGATAGTATATATTCATATATTCGCTTCTTCGTTTGTCGTCGTCGTCGTCGTCAACAAACTGCAACCAGGATAATATTCAGTTTGGTAGCTGTTGATACTGCTGGCATGTGGATGAATAAACAACAAATTGCTATCTAATTAAAGACTCCAGCATTGCATATTGAAATCAATTAAGTCTGCATTGATATTGTCATTCCAAACACTTGGTCTTTGTTAATTTGACTTACCAAGTTCTTAGCTATTGTAACTAAAGTCTGAACTAAAACCAGCTGCATTCACTTTAAGAGACGCTGTCACTTGGATTGATTCCCGAGCGGCTTTGGAGACGGCATAGAGCTGAGCCTCGGCAGAAATATCCTTGATATCATTTAGTCAACTGGAAAAAATTCAATCAGCATACTTGGCAAATATTCAACAGTGCTCGCAGCAACGATTGTTTGAATGAACAATGGGTGGTTGGGTGGTTGGGTGGCTGGACGGTTGCAAGTGGAGCAGTCAAGGGACGCGTTTGGATACGGAGAAAGAGAGAGAGAGAGAGAGAGAGAAAAGGTGGTGGGAGGTACGTTGCATAAATCAACAGCAAATAAAATGCTGATACGTTGAAAGTTCGTTGAGTCTTCGATGCTGAAACAAAACATGCGAAGCGGAATCGGATTTGGAATCGGGCAAAAATTCGCATTCACGATAATTGAATTTGCTCCGTGTGCAGCAGCAAAGAAATAGAAAAGCAAGCTGGAAAAAAATACAGCTAAAGAAAGAGAGAGAGAGATAGAGACGAAAAGAGGAGGTAGCCAGCAGCGTGTCCAGCGATGCATGCGTCGCACGTAGCCGGAGGAGCAGTCAACAAAAAAATAAAAGTATGGAGACGACGACAAGGATGAGCTGCGCCCATATTATGTGCACAATAAATAGACGTGATCAGCATGCCCAAGGAGCAGCCAGCCAGCCAGCCAGCCAGCCAGCAGCTAAGTCATCCACATCCACAACGTTGTCGTCCTTGCGCTTGGCTGCGCGGCCAACATCGCTGGCTGCATGCTGAGAAGGAGCCTTCAGCAGAGCAGCAGCAGCAGCAGAAGCACGACGTAGGAAGCACTTGAGAACATGCTGCTACTGTTTCTGCTTGGGACTGTTTCCGGCTTTTGTTGCCCAAAAGTGTTCGACAAAATCTTTTGTGTGTTAACAGCCCTCCCTTGTGTGTGTCTCTCTCTCTGTGTGCGTGCGTGTGTGTGTGTTGGGGTGTAGCTAAGTATGCCCCAAAATGTGGCAAACTTGGGAAAAACAAGGCGAAGGCGTCGAACTTTTTATGCTAACTTACTTTGTAGTTTCTTCTCTCTTATTTGCAACTTTGATTTTTGTTTATTTTTGCTCGCAGCCAACCCCCGCCACCGCCCCCCGACAAAACGCATGACACGCAAGGGCTTTCCACCCCCGACCACCCCCGTTTGGAAGTAGAGCAAAAGAGACGGCAAGCAAAAGATGGCGACGGGCGCCAAGTTAGCACAAAGTAAATGGGAAAAAATTTCTACGCTGCTGCTGCTTAGCAGGGAAAATTTTCATGCTCAAGCTTTTGAGTTTTTCTTTAGGGCTCTGCGCTTTAAAATGCGCCATTTTGTTGTTTGCTGAGCAGAGCTCCTTCCCCCCACCACGCTCTTCAAGCTTGTGCAAACTGACCCAGCTGAGCCACGCCCCCGAGCGCCCCCAATTTGGCCAAGCGGAAGTTTTATGAATTTTCTACAAAGCAACAGCAAAGTTTTCTCTGTCCTTTGGGTCTTTTGCTCCTTCTCCTTCCCCTTCCCCCTTTCCCATTTCGACTTTTTACATTTTTCTTTTTCATATATTTGTTTATGTCTGTGTGTATCTGTATCTTGTATCTTTTGTGAAATCACTGCAGTGTACATAATGCCAAAAGAGGCAAAATAAAAAAAGAACACTTGTCCGGAAATATTCATAAAAATCAGCAGCAGCAAAAACTTTTGTGCGACAGTTGAGAAATTCTGCATTTGCACAAGATAAAATGACGAAGTAGATGAAGACGCCACTCAGATTATTGCCCCAATCGGTGGCACGCAACCCAAACTGCTAACTTAAACATGGAAATATCCAAAGGGTTAGTTGCTATGCGGGTTATTAAAAGAAAAAAAACCATGTTTTTTGGGCACTTGAGAATTTTACAAAACACCAAAAAGAAGAATAAAAATGTGTCAACCCTTCTTTTTTTTTGAGGCAACAACTAATGAAGCTATTAGAATCGTCAATGAACGTCAACAAATTGACATTTAATGAAGTGCGCGACCCGCACAATGATCTTTTAATTACCAAGGCGAAAAGAAAATAATAAAAAAAAAAATGGGCAACACCTAAAAATTAACTTTAATCACTTTTGGGTTGATTGTCTAGCCACAAACGCGCTAACATATATGTAATCATAATTATGATGTTGCTGCCAATTGTCGCACAGTGAAAGAGAGAGCGAAAGTGCAACGATGCAAGAAGCGTGAAGCGTTAAGCACCGTTAGTTTTTTAGCAGAACAAGGGTGTAAGTACTTTTAGTTAAAAATTTTCTTTGTCCTCTATTAGTTTCATGTTTCATATACTGACACTTGCCATTTAATGCTTGTTTATGAATAATATTTTCTTATTTAAACAAATAAATCATAAATCTACTTAATTTTGAAAGGTGAGAGTTTCTTGGCTAACTTGTTAGTGCTTTAAGTAACTGACAGCATCATTTGCACATCATAAACATGTTTCATGATGCCGCTAATGCTCATTAGCTCGGCTGACTTGGTTGCAAGTTGCACACGAATACACACAGACACACACACACACACACATATATATATTTTCTGCACATGTTTATGCATTTGTTGCTGTTGCATAAAAGTTGCTTAGCTGCCTTTGCTGTTGTTGCTTGGCTTTCTCAGGCAAATTAACATAAATTATGCACGCCCACTTTGCGCCTGCAGCTCGTGCGTGGCACGTTGCTGTTGCTGTTGCACGTGCTGCAGATGCCGCCCCAACAGGTGCGTGGACGCACAATTAACGCGGCAAGTGGCAACTGCTGTGTGTACCTTATTGAATTTTCATATTTTATGCCAGCCACACTCAAACTCACTCCCCCCGTATGCAAAATGCGAACTTCATAAACGAATTAGAATTAGCCAGCTTGCAGAGTAAAAGTCTCTTTTACAATAGCGCCACCCTGTGGCGTCTCCGGTCCCGCCTCTTTCTTGTTGGTGGAGGACTTGGCCACTGCTCACATATAATCGAATTTATTTGCCTGGTTTTTTTTTTTGGGCAAAAGTTTCCCAGCGGTTTGCAGTTCTGGTGCAAGTGTGTCTCAACCCCCTTTAAAAAAAAAAAAAAAACAATTTCAAACTGAGCTGCTTTTGACTTTGACTGCGAGCTGTGTGTCCTAACCACATTGCCACACGCTCATCCACACACACACACACTCGTACGAGATTTGATTTTATTTTGAGCTTCTATAGCAAAAACTGATGCTGTAAAATTAGCAGCATAAGATTGGATTATCTTTATGTGCCGCATTCGCATGTTTGCTGCCCTTTTTTCCTAGCGACCCTTTCGATATACTTTTGTGAATGTTTTGTATTTGTTGTCAGAGAGCCCTGTGATTATGTATGTTGAGGCACGTGCCACGATTAGGCGAACACCGCTGCGTCCAAGCGTAAGCAAAGTCGCAGTCGGAGTCACAGTAGGATTTTGGATTCGGATTCAGATCCTCACTTTTGTGTGTGGCATTCATTCTTGCTAATTTGCTTAAAGGCAGCCATCGCATTGAGTGCCAGAGAGTTGGGTTGGATTCGCAGTAGTGTGGAGAGCTTAAGCTTTAGTGTAAATAATATGCAATATATTTTAAACATACGAAAAACTAAGCTGTCAAAATAATGGCTATAATTTGTTTAGACTTTCAAATATAATTGAATAACCTGCACATGCAGCTGTACTTTAGGATGAGTGTCCTAACTAATTGGAACCCCATGGACTTGTTTGTGCCTATGATGTAGAGAGAGTTTTCAATTCTGGCTGGACAACCTGCCGGTTAGTCAATTAATCGCCGAAGTTGCGCGTTAATAACTCAACAGTCTGGGAAACCAAAGAGCGACCAGAAACCGCGACAACCGCCAAAAGCGGCGTCAAAGTCAACGGGGGCATCGGTAACCTTTTCAAACCATCAAAACCATCAAGCCATCAAACCCAAAAACTCTAACCAACATGGCCAACTTTGAGACGTCTCAACTAGCCGCAATAAATTGCTGGCCTGAGCAATGGACAAGGGGGCATGCTGCATGGGGCACAGGTCCGCGAATGAATCTTTCTCTTTCTGCCACACACACACACACACTTCTGTGTTTCTCTTTTACTGTTTATTTGTTTGTTGGCTTCGACTCGCGCCTTTTTGTTTGTTTTTGATGTTGATGAATGTTGCCACAGTTTGTTGTTGTTGTTGTTGTCGTTGCTGCTCATGTTGTTTAGTTAAATATAATTTTTATATTTTTTTCTTGGCTGTTTTTGTTTTCTTAATGTTTTCATTTTGTGGTTTTGGGTTTTCTTAGCCGTTGCGGCTGTTGTTGTTTGTTTGATTCGCTGTTCGCCCTTTGCGTGCCTCTTGATGCATGCCCCGTCACATTTCTTGGATCCACTTAACCTCATGATTGATATGTTGCAATAATTCTTATCAAACAATGCCTGCTTGCCAGTGAAATATTAACCGCAGCACCTTTCCCAAAAACATACGTATTTGTTGGATGCTTTTATATATAAATCAAGTTGTACTTAAGATATATACTCTTGTCGGGCACAGTCAGTCCAAATAATAGATTATTCTAACTCTTTAAACCTTTCTTACGTCTTTAAATGGTATGTATTAAATCATGCTAGGAAATTTTATTAACTTATAGAGCATACAAATATCGTTGTGAAAATAAACTTAAAGTTAACTTCACATACACTTTTTTAATGATACACCCAGAAAGCGCCCAAGCTTTGCACATTAGATTACATTTGTTATTGTTGTAGATTTGTGTTGTTTTGGGGGCAATGCAAAGCAATGATCGTGTGTATAATTCTCACTTTGTAAACAATATTAAGAAATATTAATTTTCATTTATCATTTTGATTGAGCGATCAACTAAAGAGAGGCCCCTTAAAAACCAAAAACAAAGAAAGCAAAAAGTTGTTCGCGTTTGTTTTCTCGTGTGATTTCTTTATTATGATAGCAAGATTTCGATTTTAATGATCTTTCTCGTGCCCCGTTGATTTATGATGGCTTAACCTCACCTCAGGCTGCTTGCTGCAGTCAAAGCCAAAGACTGCTGGCAAGGTGCCGAAACTGTAACTTGGCTCATGGCACTTGGAACTGTGGGAAGTGGAACGGCAGCTGAAGACTGCCTAAGCTCTCCCACTCTCTTTCTCTCTTGACTTTTTGTGCTTTTGTTGTTTTGTGTTCTTTTGTTGGACTTTAACTTAATTATGCCCGCAAATAGGCGTTAAAGTTGCGCAATTCTATCAATGGGAGCAGGGGTTGCAACTGGGTTTGGGTTTGTCGTCCGTTTCCTGTCTGCTGTTGAGCACTTTGTAAGCCGCTTAGATCTCGAGGGGATTTGAATTGAATTCAATGCGTGGTTTTTGCTTGTAGGGGTGGGTAGTAAGGGGAGTGGGTTGGGCAGGAACTCAAACTCAACCAGTTTGACTAACAAATGCTGCAAGCGTGCAAATTAAAATTCGGTTTCTGCGGTTGCCACTTGCATAACACCCAAAAACGGGTAAACAACCCACACACACACAAACACACACACTCATGCGTTGTATATAATTTATTTTGACATGTTTGCCAACATTTGAATTGATTTTATTGTTGTTGTTGTCGGCGGCGGGTGCCTGACAATATTATATATATAAAAATAACTGTGAATTGAAATGTATCACAATTATATTTTTATTTATTTATTTTTTTCTTCTTCTGGTCGCTTGGCAATTGAAACATGAGTACTTGCCGCATACAATAAACAATAATAACAACTTGTAAACGGCACAAAATTCACAACCACAAAGCAGACAAACCGCCCACCATGGCAACACCCAATGCACGCCCGCCCCCACACACACACACACACACACACTCAACCCCTAACATGTGCAAATAGTTTTGCGGGTTTTGTAAATTAACAAATCGAATTTAATGCGCGGCTGCCCGCAGCTAAATCTACAGCGAAACCCAAACACAAACTCAAACCCTTAAGGATTTTAGTTTTATTTTCAACTTTACGCCCTTTTGCACTTCATAAATTTATCAATTTTTGCATATATACATATTTGTCTATTTGTTTACATCTGATAATCATTGCGGCAAATTGCGGCAATTGTTGTTAATGATTAGGCGATAACAAAAAAAAAGAAGCTATTTGTTGTATTTACATACATTGCCCAAAAGGATCAATGGCCTTTGATTGCGGTTACAGTTGCAGGTGGTCCTCCAGTTGCCTTCAGTTGTGGCAGCAGCGGCAGGGGGTGCTGTAATTATTTAAGTGGCAACTTCCCCTAACCCCTCTACCAAGTTTTGAGTTTTTATTGTATATTCATATTTGCCAACTCTGAGAGTTGAAAAGTATTAAAAGTACAACTTTGTGCATATTTTAATGCAAACAATTTGCATGTCAATATGTGCAAAAAGTTATTGCCATCTTTCATTTTGTTTTTTTTTCTCGTTCTGTGTGTCTGTTTGCATAGGCATATGTGTAAAAGTTTGAGTGTGTGTGTGTGCCAGTCAAAATATTCGACAATATTTTCCAACAAACAACTCCAAAAAAAAAGCCAACTTTCAACCTGACGAACTGATGCTCTACTTTTGGTAATTGTTATTAACTATTTTGCATACATTAAAGCATTTTACTGCCGTTCTAAGCACCAATTGTTTTAATAAGTATTTTTTACAAATATTTTTTCGTATTTGAGCCAGCTAAATAGTTCTCCAATTTTAGCTACACACTTTCTTCAATGTCCTATGACAACGAGCAAATATGCATTTTATGAATTTTCCCATTTCCATTTGGATTTTGCGCATTTTTTATGTTTGTTTACTTTCATGGGTAGCTTTTTAAAGAAAAGTGTAGAAAAAACAACCATCAGTACTTTTACATTTACATATTACGCTTTGTAGAGCAGCCTTTCCAACTCTGCCAGTTGCCAGTTGGTTGTCTGCTATCTCCGGTTCTTTAGCTCTCTGCTCTGCTCTGGTCTGGTTGTGTATCCTTTTGGAATATGTGCGAGTCTGTGTGCTGTGAAATTTGCATAAAATGCAAATGATGCCAACACACACACACACACAAACCTACAGAGTGTGAAAGAGGCAGTGGGTGGGGGGAATTGGGAAGGCATCGTTGGTGCCGCTGTGGCTTTTTTGGTCCTTTGCGATATCATATTTATTAAAAGGATTATTGGTGCTTCAATGCCATATCCTGTTAGTGTTGCCGAGCACCCATACTACGCTAACTCCCCCTCCCCTCCCCGCCATCATGCAAATGAGCAGCGGCTGCCTTTTGTTTCTGTGCTTCGAACAGCCGTAAAAAATATGTTGAGCAATTTTTTGTGTTCATTTTCTTATTCCCAGCCGACGCCATATTTGATTTAAAAGTTGACGCCAAATTGTTCAAAGCGTTGTAAAATTACAAATACAATTAAAGGCAGCGAGTTGTTGTTGAACTGAAAATCTTCTTGACCATGTTTCACACCTTACACTTAGCGCCTGCGCTAAATTTATAAAGGCGTCGCTATCTTTTGTCTTCTTGGCGCTCTCTATATTTGATTTGGCTTCTCTTCTCACCTCTGAACTCGGTTTACTTCTAATGAAGTTGAAAATTGCCTTTATGACGTTATAATGTTTGCCTTTGCCTTGGTGTTTATGGGGAATCCGAGCAAGGATTTTAGCCAGAATTTGGCCCAAAGATCTTTCTGTTGTTCTTGTACCTGTAGTAAGTGATAATATTTCTAGGAAATGCCATTGGTTTAACTTTTCAGCTTGCTTCTGTTAATAATTCAAGTATCCTGCTCAATAAAAAACAATTACTCCAAGCCATAACTTAAAAAACCAATATCTCCCCTTGTCGATTTATATATTTAAAGTTGCTTTCATTCTCTCTTTACTATGTCAATTTAAAGCAAGTTTGAAATTACTCATACGCCGCTTGCAACATTTATGGCACACAACTCGAGGCAAATGGGCACCATTTTCGTGCTGAGCCCGTGTCCACCCTGCTTGCCGCCGCCTGTGCTCCACTTGAAGATTCACCGCATGAAAAACACCCACATATGCACTAACACCGCCAATTTGACGCCAATGTGAGTCCAACTCTCCCTGTGTGTGGCTTTCGGCACGTGCAACTGTATATATGTGTGTGTGTGTGTGTGCGATTTTTACCCATACTCACTCTGTTAGTCGGCTGCCATTTGACGAAAATGTTAAAGTATCAAAATCATTGGAATTGCGTTGAGAATGTTTGACAGTTCATAAATGCTCGGCGCTTGACTTGCATAAATATTTTCTACGGCCTCTCTCTCTCTCTCTCTCTCTGTGCACACGTACGTTTTTGTGAGTGCAGTGGGGAGAGTGGGGTAAATGCACAAGTATGCATGTGTGTGTGTGTGCAGTGGCACTTGAAAAGTTGAAGCTGTTTCGAACATCAAAATGCGAAAAGTTAAACAAACGTCCGCCATGACGACAGCGACGGCGACGGCGACAGCAGCAGCAGCAGCGACGTTCACAGCTTTTAACAGCTATGAAACAGGCATAGCTCAACATTTTGCTTTTTAGCTTTAGCTTAAGCTCAGCGTTGTTGTTTTAGCTGTTTTGCTCGCATGGCTCATGGTTGCCATTTTGTTTTGAAAGCCATACAACGACAACAACAATAACAATAAAAGGAACACCGCTTGTTGCCGTTGTTGCTTCTTGTATGACCAGCAACGTGCGCCAGTTATTTTCTTTTTGTTTGATTTCTTTGTTTTTGTGCTCTGCGTCGGCGCACTGCAACAATCGCACTCAAACAAAAACAAGCGACTCAAACGAAAGAGAGCGCAAAACTCACTCAAAAAAAGGGGGCGTTGCCAGACACGCGACACTATTCGAGTGTGTATGTGTGTTAGTGTGTGTTCTCATTACAGGGTGTTTCTGTGCATACAGTTTCAGCTGCTGCTTGGCAAAGTAGGAAAAAAAAAACAGCTGTTGGCTGCCGCTTGCCGCATTTGAGTTATGAGTTTTGCTCTTGTGGACTTTTGTCCTCTGCGAATGCGGCTGCGAATGTGGCTACGGTTTTGGCCTGTGCCGGAATTTCTTGGAATTTCAGCTAGCCGGAAGGCAAGTCAGTTTTTTTTTTCAATATTGTATGATTAGGATAAGGAGTGTGGGCTTAGGCGCCGGCAAAACAGTTTCTAGTTAAAGAACTTAAGATAAATACTAATAGATTTTAAGATCAGCATTGCAAAATACCGCTAAGAAAGTAATCAGGGTATTGGTATTCACATCCGGACTATTCATTTAACCCCAAGTACTTTTCAAGATATCCCAAAGTACTCTTTTCCTATGCATAGAAAGTTCCATTCGAATGCCACAGTTTTAGTATTTGTCACATTCTTCAACTTCTCACCAATGCTTCCTGTGCTCTTCAACCATATTCTACTGCTCAGCTGTAACAATACTAACATGCAAATAACTTGCAGCTTAAAGAGTTCCTCTAGCCATGCCCGGCTCTTAAGATTCCATAATCATTCCAACTTCCCTCTACTTCAACTCATTTGCAGTTTCTGTTTGGCACAACTTTTCACTTGAACTTCTGGCCATTCATCTCGAGCTTAGTCAAAGGCGCCTAACAGTTCACTTCCGCGTCTACAGCCATTTCCGTTACACTAGTCAGCAAAACAGTGTTAAAACGGGCACACACATAAACAATAAGCAAACATAAATAATAAGAATAACAAATAGCAGACAGAAGCTTGAAAAATATATTTACTAAGCTTATGTTTATGTTTATTTTTTGTTCATTCTTTTTGGAGGCCTACTTCACAAAAGGGCTCCAATGCAAAAACAGAAACAGAAACGGCTAACAACAATATTGATGGGACTCGCACACGAAAAGCAGCTAACTGAAGTAAAAAATATGACGCGATTAGAATCTGTAATTAGTTTTCGTGTATCTGCAATTGTTGTTGATGGAGCTGTTGCTGTTGCTGTTGGTGAGAATTGCACTTGTTTGGCGGCTAAACTTAAAAAGGCGTTAAAATGTGTGCCCTGAGCTCTCAACACGCGATGTGTGCGGAAGCCGCCAACTGGAAGCAACATGGGGCGGAGAACTTGCTTGTATGATGAATGGGATGGATGGATGGCTGGCTGGATGGTTACTGCTGCTGCTGCAGTGCCACATGAAAACGTACAGCACTCGGCTAAAACGGCAAAGAGACGAAAGCTAAATGAAACTGCTGCTGTTGCAAAAGGTTGACGGTTGACTTTGGCCAAACAGACACAGTTTTTCTATAGCTACAAAAGTCAACAGGCGGACAGGGCAGCAAAGGAGAGCGCGGGGTAATGGGGCCAACGTACACGCTCAATGCAAACTGTGCGCATCCGTTTCTTTGGTTTATTGGCGGGGTGCGGGGTGGGGGGCAATGGCATCGCTTAAATTATATCGATTTCGTATCATAATCAAATGTTTGCTGGCTTGCCGTTTGGCCATTGCCAACAATAACAACTACAAAAACAACCAAACAAACGACAGACAAGAAGGCAACGATAACAACAATAATCAACGCACGACAGCAACAGCAGCAACAACAACAATAACAACAACAATGGCAAACTGTAGTGGCAACAAACAGGCTCATTTGCATATTTACCAAACACACAGATGTGTGACACACACACACACACACACACACACACACACACACCCCTGGCATGCCAAAATATACGATATCGTGTGCTCATAATAAGTATCTGATAAGTAATGATATACAAACACACACAGATACGCACGCACACACACACACACACACTCATAGATACAAAGTGCATGTCGAGTTAAATACAGGCACAAAATGGCTGCACACCACAGCGCCAACCCACACACACACACACACTGTCATGTATGTGTGAGCCATTATGCAAAGTGCAATGGCTGCAGTTTAATGTTGCTGTTGCACTTTGCATTGGCGCTTGCCACTGTGCTCTCGTTTGGCTTTGCGGCGCATTTTTGGTGTTGCACAAAGTGAAACCAACACACACACACACACTACGTATATAGATAGCTGGCAGAGAGCTGCACACACAAAGTGGACAAAAACAAAAGTCAATGGCTACAACAACCACAAGAGCAACCCCCAGTCATCAAACAGCAACAGCAACTGTTGTAGGCGTTTAAAAGCAACAGCATAAAGTATTTAAATTTGCTTGAGTTTTAACTATTTATTGGTCTTTGGTGTGAAGTTTAAAGCTTACTTAAACTGCATTAAGCTAGAAATTAGACTTGATTTAATAAATGCTTCCAACCTTGATAAGAATCTTTAATAGTGTAGATTAGTTTTTAATAGTTGAACACAATTTAAATGTATTAAGATCTCAAAGAACAAAAAGCTATCTTAAAATATTTTATTTCGATTTTTTCAACCGACGGCAAAACAATTAGCCACGTTAACTGTTGCTCTAAAACTCTCATTTATGGAACGTGCTACACACACACACACACACACAAACTCGCCTAGTCAACCACTTAAAACCACTTGACACTTTTTGTCGATTTTTATGACTTGTTTTCCAAATGCTCTCCAACAAAATTATTTTATGCATAAATTGTAGCGGATCTTTGATCGCCGCCATTATTTTCCAGCACATTAAATACGCATAAAATTTGTTGAGCTCCACACACAAAAATTTTGTTTTTATATATTTATCTAAGCTAGTTTTGTTGCTTTTTGAAATGGAGTTTGATGTTGTATTGAAAGTCAATTAAAAAACTATTCTGTGTTGTTTGGTAAATCAATTAAAAAATGAAATTCCAAAGAATAAAGCAATTTAATGTGATTCAGGTGTAGAATAATATAAACTCTTATCGCACACGACACAAATTATAGATTTGATTTTATGGCAGTCCATAAGCTTTATCTATTGGTTTTTTAGTGACTCTGTTGTTTGGGTCTTGAAATATATTGTGGCATGTAGATTGAAGCTTATTTTAATGATTTGAAGATGCAGGCAATAAAATTGGAGCAGCTACAAATTGATGAGGCATCCAAAACAGAACAAGGCGTGAAAACTCTTAATGGCTTTTGTCATAACCTTCGACAAAGTATTTCAGAATTTTTGACTATTTTTATGCCCTAACTGAACTGCTTAGTTTTGAGCGCGTTTTCGAGTACCCTTCGGCGTTTTCTTGTTGACTTTGACAGAATTCGTTGCGCATTGTCACATAATTGCACAATGAATGAGCGTTCGTTCGTCCAGTCTGAGTCTGAGTTTGAGTTTGAGTTTCAATTCCAGTTCAATTCGTCGCTCGGGGTGCTTCCCACACAGCACACAGTAGACTAGAGTATAGTGCGAGGCGGGGGTGAATTCGTTGCTTATTGTTAACTTGTTAATTTCATTTGATTGATTTTTAATGCGTGCGCAAGAGCAACAAATTGTAGCGCCTTTAGATAGCTAAAGCATAGTTATGATTAAATCAAAAGAGAATTTCTTACAGCTCGCACGCGGCTTAGATGCATTCAAACAAAAGTTGTCGTTGCCAAGTGCAACAAGGGCGTCAAGTCAATAGGAAGTCAATGGCACGTGTCCTTAATCCGGTAATTACAACGCTACCTAAACTAACCCCAACTGCCCCACACTCCTAGCTAGAACAGCTCTTGTGTGTATGTTTAGTTGGATTTGTGGTCTGTCACAAAGACTGCAAAGACTATATGAAAGAGACTTATGCACACACACAAAGTTAGATAGGCATCAATAGATTTTTCCCATGAGCCGCAATAACAAGTTAATTTATGCTCCACGATGACGATGATGATGATGATAAAGCAACCCCTTTTTTTTATTTGGGAAAAGTCGCTGGGATCAGGTAACCAGAGAGCAAACCAACCTGTTGACAGAACACAAAATCCATATAAATTATCCAGGTCGCACACACATTGCCCAACAATAGAAGACTTCTAATCGCATTTATCTGGGCAACTGAAACTGAACCTGAAACACAGCCCAAATGATAAACGCTTGTAAGTCGCTGCTAGTCGCTACTAAATAAAAAAAAAACTTGTCACCAATCATTTATTGTTGTTGCTGTTGTTGTAAGCCATGCATAATAGAGTTATCAATAGCGAGCGGCAAAGTTTTGATTAATTGTTGTTGTTTAAACTTCGTTCGCGCTCATAATTTCCCTTCATCGTCTTTCACAAATACAATTATAATTTTGTGGCTTTTGCGTTAAACCAAAATTTCTATTGTTGTTGTCTGTTTTTTTTGTTTTTTTCTTTTTATAGCTATACACCTTTTGGTATATTATTAATATTCGATACCCCCATCGCAGCGCTGAGACAATGTGCTTCGACGCCGTCAACAAAGTTAAATCGTTTTTTTATGAAAATATCTTATGGGCTTTTAAATGTTTAATCGCTTATGAATTTTGATAACACACTAAAACGAGGGCCAACTTGAATATGCAATAGATGATGGTTATAGATATATATATATATATTCATACACTTTTTTTAATGTGCACATATACTATTTAAATAATCAACTTTCATGTTTCTTTAGAGTAATCAAATGTTATTTATTCCACATTTATTTCAAGAAAATCACAATTTTTTTTTCTGTTAAGAAACTAGTTTGCATAAATCTTTGGTTTTGAAGTGTCTGCTTGTCGTGTGGCACTCAAAGAAACCGACACGTGCCCCCAAGTCTAGACGCAAGTGTATAGAAACTAAATATATAGGTAAGTTGAATCAATTGTTTGCTTTTAATGGAAAAGCATAAAACGCAACAAACGATCACAGCTCTGCTCCATTCAAAAAGCCCAGTTGCAAGTTTTAATGGCCTAATGTGGATAAGTATATGCTGAATTGGGAAAATAAGTTGGCTAATACTACCTTTACTACCTTTTTTTGCAGGAGTTGGCAGTCGCGTTTAAGTACACGCAAGCAAATCTCAGCTTGCGTTCTAAAAGGGCGGCAACAATGTGTGGCAAGAGGAGTCATTTGCCAATTTGATGGCATCTCTGGGCCAACTACTAGACGCGGTCTTAACTTAAAGTTGTAGTTAGTAGTTGTATTTGCTATCAGCGAGTCGGCATCTTCGCAGTGCAAATTTTACGAGACTAACCAGGCGTTTTACAGCTTTTCCGCTAAAAGACAGCCCCCAACTTGGGAAGCCCAAAAATAAATCGAAAAAGATGTTGTTTTTTTTTCCAATAGCATACCTACCTATACACTCTCTGTGGGCTTATGGCTGGCAAAAGAAATCAACCTGAAATGAGCCATTAAACTGCTGCATTTTCCACCGTTTCCATCGATTCCATTTGCTTCCACAGTAGTTGTGGCCGTTGCGCCGTCAACCTCACTCCGGACAGTCATAAATATCCGACAAAAGAATGTAACCCAATGCCCGGCCCAGAGCCTAGATATTCAGTCGTAGTCTTCAATCTGGCAGGTTTTTTTTTTCTTATTGGCCTTTTGGTTTCCCGTTCGATTGCTGCAGCCAGATTTCTTCTGAATAAATTAAAAACTTTAAATCGTCTGCCGTCGCCGACATCGCTGAAACAAACGTGGGAAATGTATTCATCAACAAGCGTTATTTTTTTTTTCTTCTACTTTTTGGTTGTTGCTGTTGTCTATGGCAGCATGGCGCATGATATTTTTGTGTTATTCTTATTTTACGACCACTTAAAGGCCAAATAATCTTAGGCAAGTGATGTAACAATTAAAAATATCCATGCAACATCCTGATAGGTCAGACGTAATTCTTCCCAAGAATTTTCCTAAGAAACTTTTTATTTATTGATTTCCCTGCCAATAAAGCTTTCGACAATCTTATTATTTCAACGAAATTAACAATATTTATAGATCAATTTCCCAATAATCCTGTGCCTCTTCACATTTCGCACCCATTTGTGCCGTATCTTTGACTGCATCATGTTAAATGTCAGAACTCAACAGCCACTAGCTCAATGTAATCACCTGGCTGAGTAGACTAGCTAGTCCTGCAGCTGGCTTAGCTACCAGTTCAACAGAGTTGTTCGTGGCTTATCTAAAATTCCAGTTAAATGCCCAATGGCCGATAAGATTTTCTGCCGCTTACATTCAAAGTAGAGGTAAAGACTTCTCGCGAGTGTGTGCTCAGTTGAGATGCAAGAACCTAAAAGCGATCTGTGCATCTGTTGCTCACATTTGACATTCGAAGTGCGCATATCTCTCTCAAGCCGAATGCCGCACGGCGACCGCCAAATTGGTATTAAATTACTCACTTTGGTGATAATCGAAATGGACACGACACGATTACAACAACAACAACAACAACAGCTATAACAGCAGCAGCAGCATTGGCGGCACACAGCCGCCAAGACGCAACAGATCGAAACCACTTGGCTTAGCCAGTGAATATCCAAGCACCAACTACCAACCACCAACTGTGAACCAGTTCTTCGACTATTGCGTCTGCCATAAAGAAAGTAAAAATATTAAGACGCAGACAAGTTGAAAATGCCACCACATCACATTTTGAGCGTTTTCAAAACGATCAATTTTGTAGATAAGACCAAGGCACAGAGACACAAATGCACGTGAACAAAACTTGACTATCATTTTATTTAATTCAGCCTTTAAGTATGTCAAACAATTGCTTATTGTGTTTTTAGTCATACAAAAATGTTTTACTGCATGTTTTTTCGCCCAGTGTAGTAAAGGGCAAAACGACTCGAACAGTTCCTGCATTGAAACGTTTGCTGGCCAGATCGTTTGCAGGTAACAGAGGAAGCCGCAATAAGAGAAACAACAGCAACAACAACTATATTAAGAGACCATCTCGTTGGTTTGGCGTTGAGATCTGTGTTTTATACAGGCGATACTTTAGTCGCTTAGGGCCAATCGGCAATCTCAACATATGTCAAATTGGGCAACTAACTGGCTAATCAGTTGGACAAACAGGCAACGGTCAGGTTTTTAGGTGGAACAAGTGTTATTATTTTTTTTTTCTGTTCTTCACAGTCGTGCAAAAACAATTCAACTGTCAAATGAAAATCGCAGACAAACGAAATAAACGGGAAATCCTATTTGCATTTACAAATAAACACACACACACATAAAGGACGACTATTAAAAACAAATATTTGCGGCCAAAAAAGGATCAGAGTACAAAGTGAACATATGTATATGCAGGAAACGGATTGTGGAATCCAGAAAGGAGCACCCCTTTTAGCTAGCTCTAGCTCGCCTGTCACCTCTAATCCTGCCACCGAACCCGCACACTGGCCAGGCTAGTCGTAGGCTGAACTAGTGAACTGTTCAACTGTTGGAACACTATCCCTGGCAGCGTTTCCGCCTTGACAATTTGTACAATTGTCGCTCAATTTATTGTAGATGCGAGTTGGTGGAGGGAGTTCATGGTGAGAGGTGTGAGGTGTGAGGGTCAGGCAGTGAGCTACAAACGAACAACTTCCGATTACAACTTCATTTGTAAATGTTTCCTTCGCATCGCTCGCATAAATACAAAAATCCATTCGCACAATGCGCTTGCAGCACACGTTTAACCCCTCGCCGCCCTTTTGTTGGATGGTGTGTGTGCCCACACCTTGTCCAGCCCACATCTGTCAACTTCAATGAAGTGTCGAATACGAAGTTCATCACCCATCCATCCAAATAGTAGTTGCCGTCATGATTTTCTTGCTGCCCTTTTTTTTTGTATTTGTTTCTGTTTCTGTTTCTGTAACTGTTTTTATTGCCGGCTGCTGTGCGGGGATTTAACTGTGGGTGTTTTGTTATGGGTGGGTGGTGTGTGTGTGTTCAGCCATTTGATGATGCCTCTGGTGTATTTCAACTGCCGTCAAGTTGCGTCAAGGCTTTACTCTCGCTTTGAAGGCTGCTAATCACTTTAACATACATTTGCATTGCATTTACACGCGTTTTGACCCTCATTATGCGTTCCAAGGGCCAGTTGGCTCGAGGGATTGGTCCCTTTTTTTTTGTTCTCACTGTTTGTTGTTGGCTTTCCCTGGCTTAAGCAAGGCGTCTAAATCTCAATTGTCCTATTGCATTGGCATATTTACCCAACACCTTGATGAGCAATTAAGAATTTTATGTTGTTGCAGACAAAAGTTGAAATATTACTAACAGTTTAATACTTTACAAAGCTTTCTTTCCCTGATTTTCTTTCTGCGCAGCTAATACTAGTTGAACTTAATAAATCTGCAAGTAAACATCAACTTTTGATTGAATACGACTAGTTAAACACCTCAACACTTCCTCTCTTTTGAGACCCACGCCTTTCTGCATACATTCGTCTTACCACTTTGCCAGGCTTTGTCAACTTTGGTGTTAAGTTTGTAATGGACTTGTCAAAATTCGCACGTCTTGCCCGTTTAAACAAAACTGAAAATGTGTGTAGGAATTGTTTTTCGCACCCACACTCTGCTGTCGCTCTTGTTGTTCGTTGTCTTCCTTGTCACTTTTCTCTGTTGGCTAAGGCAGCTGTCGACTTGGATGCGGGCTGAGTTTGCTACCAGGCTGCGATTTTTAGTATTTGTATCTCGTGTTGCAACTTTTGTTGAATTTTATACTCCAATTGTTTTTGTTTTTGTTTTCTAGTTTTTTATGTGCGCCAAAAGACGCTTGTTTACATGGCAAATAGAAGCGCACGGAAATTTGTTAGAGTGAGTGCCACGCCCATTCATATGGCTTTTAGATTTAGCTGTGGCACGCCCACTCAACAGCCGCCCTTAGCTGTACTTAGTGCTTGTCGAAAAGTTTTTGGTTGCATCAAAAGTTTTTGTTATGCTTCGCTGTCGTTTTTTACACACACACACACTCACACACACACACATTACATAGTTGAATTCACAAAATTTGTCACGTTTGTTATTTTTGCGACGAGTTCGAGCTGGCTTCGAGCTTGGGCTGTGTTGAGCTGAGTTGAGAGTGTCGAGTGTGGAGATTGAAGTTGGGTTTGGTTAAGGTTTATTTACTCAACTGATTTTGATAACATTCGTGTACATGCAACGATTTCAAAATCGCAATTAATTCAAGCCGGACGTCTAACAAACGTAACATTGTAAAACGAGAGAAAGAGGGGGGATTGCATGCCACGCCCACACATTCAATGCCTGTGTCCGGCATAAATTCAGTCATGAGCATTTTGTCCTTTATAAAGTCTAATCCGCATTTATTTTATGCGCGGCTACAAATCGTCGCTTTAATAGTGTCACCGTGAGTTATTGGAGCACCCCAGATGCTCTTATACCCAGCTAAATTCTGGCCCCACTGTAGCACACACACACACACACACAAAGAAATGAATTTATATATAAATGCATGCATTAGTTAATGTCCAGTCGTTCGTAGCCGGCACACAGAGGCAACTCCGTTTGCGAGTGCGCCCAGCAGGATGCACTTTATAAGCGAACCGAATCGCTGCCAGAGCACACCACAGCGACTCTTTTTGATCGGTGGCAGCAAGCTGGACAAAGCAGCGGCTGTGGCCGTAGCGGTGGCGGTGGCGATGGCGGTAGCGGCATCGCTTAAGCCAATTCAAAGTGTCGGCTCCAAAAACGGTGGCCGCCTGATCTGCCGGACAATTGGACAGCAGCTGGACTCCTGGTCTGGACACAACTAAACTCAAAGTCAAACTCAACTAAGCTGGAGCTGGACGTTGGACGTTGCTCGCGTATTACATTTCGCGCTCGATAAATCTCCGCTGCCTGCCGACCGACACATATTTCATATCAACGCAGATAGCCAGCGGCACAGTGGGGCAAATGGTAAAAGAAATTTTAATTGTTTACGAAAATCCTTTTAGAGACTAATATATATTAATCAATGTTCAAGATTAATTTTATTTATGACTTTAAACAAAAACTTTAAGTTACCTAATATGTGCATATGCTGTCACAATTTTAATTTAATCAATTTATTAGCCTTTCTCTTATTCATATTGGCCAGCAAATTAGAATATATTTTAATATATGCTGCTTATAAATTCTTTACAAGCTATTCTCTGAACTGGTAGCTCCTAACTTGTCGTAATATCCGCAATGTTGTACACTGTGCGTAGGAACGTCGCCCGGTTGCGCATCATAAAGCAAATTTCATTTTGAATTATTTTCATACACATTTTGTTAGCTGTTGCTGCTGCTGCTGTTGTTGTTGCTGTTGTTGGCATTCGTATGTTGTTGGGGCGTATTGTTGCTCTCTGTGCGGCAAAAGGTGTTAATGATTATCATCATTATCGTCATCATCTGGCGAACTGTGCTGTTGTTCACTTATAGTGTTGTTGCTGCGGCAATGCCAGTCGCCCCATTGATGGCGTTCAACGCACATGTTCTTAAGTAAAATTTAGGAGCTTTTTGCACTGTTGTTGCCCTGTCGCCCTCCGACCCTCACCCGCCCGCTCGCTCTCTTGGAGTTGGCATTCTGTGGCTGTGCACTCTAAGTTGATTTGCTGTGGCGAGCATAATTCATTTATGCAGCACTCAAAGCGGAGACAGCACAGTGAATAGGCAGGCGATAACTTAGGGATTTCAATGATCAGCGTCAGCGAGGCAGCAAATAAAAAATGAAGAAAAAAATAAAAAAAAATATAAAAGTGAATTCATAATTTATGAAATTAAACCATAAAAATATTTATTCTGCAAGAGTTTGTGCAGAAGAGTGTATGTTACTTAAAGTAGTTGCAGCACGAGTCCAGAGACTCATTAAAGCAAAAGGCGAAACAAAGCGAAGGGCTCATGCTGCTGCTGTGTGGCATGTTGCTGGCGGATATGCAGCCACCACCCGAAAGTGGCTAATAAAGCAAATCTTGTTGACAACGCTCGAGGCGACAACAGACTGCAAGGTTCTGCTTCTTTTTGGTTAGGCTCTACATGGAAATTTCGCCAATTAACACCTTTTAGCATGTTGCGAAAAAAAGACGACAACAACAGCAGCAGCAGCAGCAGCAGCAGCAGCAACAGCAACAAGCGACAACAGACACAAAAACAACATCAACAGCAACGAATGCGTTAATTAAAATTATAAAATGCGCCAGCAGCTGCTATATACGAATGAGAAATGAGCCAACATATCGACAACATTCGCAGTTTTTCATACATATTGCCGTCAGTTTCGATTGTTGTTGCTGTTGTTGTTGCTGGCTTGCTATTAATATAAAACTGCAAAAATACGATTAGCCAGCAAATGTTTTTAAACAGTTGAAGCTGCCTTGGCAACATGTTGCTCATGCGGCGCATAGTAAATATGAATAACAACAGCAGCAGCAACTGCAACTGCAACAACAACGGCAGCAACATCGACTCGGCAGCAACATGAATATCGCACCTTGTAAACTCATTTGCGCGTACGTGTTGAAACAAATGTTTGCGGGGGGTAACACAGCCAGCAGCAACAACAACAACAACAGTTGGCAACAAATGTTGCATTGGCAATTGCCATAAGTCAGCAGCTCAGCTCGGTAGCAATAGCAACATGACCACGCCACAGGAGCGCTGCCGCCAGTTGCATGCAGTTTATGTGCGGCCTAATGGGGTTGTTGCTGTTGTTGTTGTTACCGATGCTGCTGCTGTTGATGTGAAGCCACCAGCAATACGTCCATCTTCATCATGGTTGCTGCTGCTGCTGCTGCTGTTGCTGCTGCTCCTGTTGCTGTTTGCCATGCTGTGCACTTTGCGTTTGTCTGGTTTTTCTCTCTTTGGCGTCGTTTGTTTTTTCTTTTTTTGGCACCATGACACCAGCAAAGCAACGGTGAAGCCTGCTCCAACTCCACTTCCCTCAACTACTGCTGCTTTATGCAAATGCGTCTGGACTGTTGTTGCTGCTGCTGCGTGTCAATGCAAACTTTGCTGACTTGCATGCGAATGTTGCTTGCACAAACATTGAGGCGAACTGCAAAAGTTGTCGTTGTCGTCGTCACTCGTTCTTGTTGTTGTTGTCTTGTCTTTGCTGCTGCACAAACACCACCAACAGCAGCAGCAGCAACAGCAACAGCAACCGCTTGGCTTGTTGGCCTGTGCAACCACAGCTGGGTGTCCTGTGCGCGCACAGTTAAGCAAACTTTAAGCGCACAGGAATGATGCAGGAGGACAGCGCCGCAAGTTTGGACAACAACCAAATGGCGGGCAGTGTTGCTGCTACAGCAGCAATGTAGCTAGATTGCCCTGTTAATAAAGTGAAAGTATTAAAAGTTAAAAATATTATAAGCTACATTTCAATTCTAAATTAAATGTAAAACAAGAAAAGGCTGTTAACTAAAGCTCACTAAGCTGCTGCAAAATAGCTAAATAGCCGGCTTTAAAATAGCTAAATAGCCAGCGCTGTTGCGTAAGTTACCCGTCTCGCCTTTGGTGTTACATTTTTACGTGCTCCAACGCCCAATAATGGCACACACACACACACACACTAAGCTACAATCAAACACGCACACACACAGACAGGGATACTTAACTCGGTGGTCAACGGGCAAAACACCTACGCAGTCACACAGAGAGAGGCACAAGAGTCGCGGCAGCATGATAAATGCCCAATCTCTGGCTTCAACCTAGGTAAAAGCTGCAGCTGAACGCTACAAAGCTGTGTGTACGTGCTTGGCAGGAGCAGGACGTGTGCCAGTGAGTTATGCGGCATTTGGCACCAGCCACATCAGCAACAACAACAACAACCGCAACAACCAGCTAAGATTATTCGGACAAAATCAATTAAAATGCCAGGCGGCATGACTCACACGCAGTGAGGGACCCCAAAACATTTGATGGAGGTCCAAGACCGATTCACATCAAGCACTGAGGTTGGTCCTCAAAAAGTGTTGAAAGCTTATCTTTTGTATGGCGATGCTGGGCTGCGTTGATGGGCCCAATAGTTGAAAATTACAATGCTTATGCATGCAGTCGACAAAAGAGTATAGTATGCATTTGCATATCCAATCATCATCATCGACAACATCAACAACACATCGTCGCTCACACTTGACCCCATTTTTTGACGAAGAGTTGGAGGAGCTTGAGTTGGCCCGTTTCTGTAATCGATCATCAATGGCAAAAAGTGGCCGCATGTCAGCGGCCCATCCGCATCAACAAAAGTGCAGACATTGTGGCGTTTCACGATTGCAGGCGTGCAACAACTGGCAACACAATCCACAACAGCAATAACAATGCGCATACCACAGATATCAATTAATTTCAGCGACGTGAAAAGGCCAACAAATCGTAATAAGTCAATGCCTTGCAGAAGAGGGAGTGGGAGAGGGAGAGAGATTTCTGTGTGTGTGGAATCGAAATCTATTGATAAACACAAATAAGTTTGTTGCCTGTGATTGTGAGTGTGAGTGTGTTGAGTGCCAGAGTGGCAGGATGAATGTGAATATGTCGATCTGCCGATCCGTCGATCCGTCGATCTGTTGGTATGTCGCTGTATATATAGATTCTCAGATGCAGATGCACAATCATCATCAATCGGTTAAGAAAATATTTAACAAGTGTTTGAATGATTTTGAAAAATGATGTGCAGCATGTGCAGCAGTCACCACATTCAGTCTACACTTGACAAAAAAAAGGTTAACAACATTTCAGACTTGGTTCTGGTTTGAAATATATTTTTCCTTAAGCTTTATTTTACAACTCGGGATATATGTTTGCTTTTTTAGCTGTTCCAACATTATGCTCAGTTCTATATCAGTTTTTCCAAGTGTCAGATTCTGTGCATCTCGAGCAAACTCCAACAGCTCTACAAATTATTGCACGCGATCGCTCATTTCCAGCAGAAATAACACAAACACGGCAGCAGCAACAACACCAGCAACAGCAACAACAACAACAAGAAGAACCAACAGATTCGATCATAAACCAGGCAGCCAGCAAGGCAGACTTGTTTCCATCCACATAACCCATTCCTTTATGTGTGTGTGTGTTCGTAACCATATCTTGAATGCGATGTAGAAAGAGAGATATAGCAAATAAGATATGGCTGGGGCATGTCATGCGCCCGCGACTGTAAAAACATCTCAATGGCAAAAGTATCACATCATTCATAATTTCATTGCCGGGCAAGTGGGAATTGGGAATTGAGAATGGAGCAAAGTGTTGGGGGAATGGGAATTGAGTTGTTGTTGCTTGCCACGAAAATCTCATCTTGGCTTTAAGTGTTGAATGTTTGCTCAAATAACAACAACAGCAACAACATCGATCTCAAGATCTTGAGCTCTGGATCTTGTTGTCGAACTCAGAGGCGCGGTGAAATTTGACAAATGAACCACAAAAAAAAAATAACTGATAGCAAGCATTGCGTGTGTGTGTGTGTTGTATGTAGCCTGAAGTGATCATTATTAATGATGACGATTTGTTGATATTTTTGTAACGTGTTATAGTAAAGGCAAAGCGTTCTCGTCTCGTTCTCGTTCAGTAAGATGAAAAAAAAAATATTACAAACAAGTGCAGTCGAGGCTTTAATGCCAAGTCACGCACCACCAACACAACCAGATTGTAGTAGAACCACCCGCCCCCAAAACCTACGATGATGATCCACACAAATTGCTGACCAGCTGCTGCTGCTGCTGCTGCTGCTGCTGCTGCTGGCCGGAAATCTTTGCATAATCTAGGCTTATAATTCAATTAATACGATGGCTTGTGCACTTAACGCCCGAGCCTGAAGTGCAACACTAGAATGCTGCCACATGACTGGCAACTTAAGAGAGCGTCGACATTCAAGAGTCAAGAGCATGGAGTAGCAACAGACGAGCGAACTGATAGCCTTCACATCTCTGCTCCGCCTGCCTCGACTTTCCTCCCCCGAACCGATCAACTGGCAACTGCATCGCCGTCACACTGTCTGCTGCACAGATGCTTCAGAGGCAACAGCTTTGATCTGTGGCACAGGTGATGATGTTGCACCGGAAATCGATTTCGAGTGTTGCCAAAGATAAGTTGGCATTAGGCAAGTGACACAACATTAGCGCTCAATTGCTAACCATATACAAAGTCAAACTGACTTAAAAGCATGCATTTTGTTAGAAAGCAACTTTAAAAAAGGATAAATGTAAATATTGAAACTGTTAATAAGTGGTTAAGTCAGTAGCGCTTGGCGAACGGATTTCTGTTAGTTGAACCTCTTTCTGTCAAATAAATAAAACATTGCTTGATTTGTTTTTAAAAAGGGTTTTGTTTTGCATTTTTAATTGATTTCGATTCATCATTAATTGTAGTTGTTTATAATTTGTGTTAACTAAATGTTGTTTAATTTTTTTTTTATATTTTTTAGTTACATTTTGCGTCAGCTTATAAATTTTGGCTATTTTAACTATGTACAAAATGCCTGGCCAATATAATATTTATAGGTTTTTCCTTCTTTTTTTATACATTTAAAAAACAATGAAAATAAACAATAACAACATTTCTCATGATACGTTAGATAGATAGTGTATATATATGTAGGCATATAAATATATATTACAAAAGCCTTGGCAAGCAGCTGCAGTTTTTACTCCTCTAACAACTAAATCAAAGGATAGTTAAGGATAGTTTGATAGTTAAATAGAGTGATATACATTGTTGCAATAAACACTTAACAATTAGGTATTAAACTAAATTAAATTTAAATTTCATTTAAATTAAATTAACTAAACTATGCTTAGGTGTTGGTATTTTATATCTTCTTTTATTTTCATAGGCTATGCAGGAATGTTTTTGTGTGTACATATATATTTTGAGATGTGTGTGTGTGTGTTGGAATGTTTGCCGACTGTATTTTGGACTGGGTTTGAGTGTTTGCCCGATGCTCAAAGCATCTGTTAGCTATAGAGTTGTTGATGGACTTTGATTATGCTTTAAATACTCGTTATTTAACGATTCCATTTTTTCTTTTTGTGCGTTTTTTTTTCATTTCATATGAGCTTGGCGCTTTACATAAAATTTTGACTAGGAAAGGACGTTTTTCATTTGCATATTGTTGCTTGTTTGTGTATGTTTGTTTTTTTTGTATTTGAAATGTATTTTTGTTTGTGTTGCTCATGTTGCAGCCCCCCAGCTGCCAGGTTAGTGCTTTGAAAGATCCTTTTAAGGATCAGCGATGAGCACGCGCTGGCGAGGACTGCTGCAGTCACACCTCGCTGGGCATACAGTGAACACTCGAGTCCTGCGACAGCTCATCCATTGATGATTCTACAAGAAATGAAAAGCAATTGCAAATATACAAGTTAGATTAGTTGTGTGGAATGCTTTTGGGTCTTTGGTGCTTACCATGCGCTGGATATAGAGCACCTTTGGTGCCATTCATATGCATTGGATTCTGTGAGTTATTCTGAAATGAGTACGTTAACTGCAGGTTAATATGACGCGCAAATGAGCTTCCTTCCGGTTCGCGTACTGCAATCAAAAATCGTTTGTCAAAACAGAGCAAAGAAACAGCAAAAGAAAAAAACTTGATTAGGATGATATAGATATATATATATATATGTACTTATAAGTAGAAACGACTTAGAATACAACTACACACACAGAGAGAGAGAGTCTAGAGCTGGTGGCATGCTGCACTAATCCACTACTTACTTTTATTCTTACCAGCATGTATGTGTTTTTTCTGTCGCGCCCGCGAATTCTGAAACCAAACTTGCGTCACACGCTTGCTCAGACCGGTCACCGATGCAATCCGCTCCAAATCCTGGCCATCCGGATTACTGTCAATCTGAAAGTTGGCCTGCAGCACTTGCAATTGCTCCTCGGTGAATGTGGTGCGTACACGTTTCGTTTTACTCTTGTGATAACCATCACCATCACAGCCATCTACAGATCGAAAAACGTATACATTATGATTACTTATACACACAAACACACACACACACGTAGAGAGAATAAAAAAGTGTAGAACGTGCCTAAGCCTGCGTCTAAAAGCATTTTGACAGTGCACCAAATTGAAAATGTCAAAAGTGTTTATAGTTTATGGCCTACAAAGGCTACAACAGCTACCAACTTCTTCTACATCTTGTGGGGTAAACGTGTAACAACAACAACATTGACTCATTCTGAAGCCGATCACGTCGTCTGGCTGTCGACTCTCAGTTATGCCTCAGTTATGACACGATTTCATCAGGTTCACTCAGGCAGTCAAGGCAGTCAAGGCAACTCAGGCAACCAAGGAAGGAGCTGCCAATCTCTTGCCCATTGGCGACTAACTGACGCCTCTTCACTTCCTCCCCCGCCCCCTTACATTTGGCCAAGCATTGCGAATTGGCAACCGTTTCGCTTGCCCCCTAAGCGGGCAACATGTTTTCAACTTGTCGCCAATGTAAATACTTATTTGCCTTTTACGGCGCTTGCCTTTCGTTTTTTTATTTCATTTTTGTATTATTTTGCTCTGATTTTATGTTAAAAGGAGAGTATATATGCCTTCATGCCCAACAAACCCTAAGGTAAGTTCCCTTCCTACACCTTTACCCAACAACACTACACAGTGTATCGCACAGTCGTTACGTTTCTAAGCCAAATATGATTCTTGTTATTTATTTTTGCATGTGGTTCCGCTTACCGTCACTTGATGTGGTGCCACCCTCGACCGTTTCAAGATAATGAGCCTTGCAGAGCACACGGTCATCCATGAGCGCAAACTGTTCGCCAGTGGACAACTGGCGTCCACATTGATCGCAGGCAAAGCACGCCAAATGGAAGACCAAATCGCGAGCGCGTCTTACCCAGTCGGAGGCGGAGATGCCGCGACAGCATTTGGAGCACTTGGCGCCAAAACTTCTGCAATAAAAGCGAAAAGCGAAGAGAACGAAACGGAAATTATGTTTAATGATTGGATATGAAAGTAAAGTGTAAGCGTTTCACTAGCGTTTTGCATGCGTTTCGCTAGCGTGTTTTGTGCGCGTTTTTGTAGCGTTTTTGTGGTTGCACGTTTTCCCAAGCGGAAGTTGTTGCTGCTCGTCGCTGCTGCGTTTTTCCAAATGAGTTGGCAACTTTTGACAGCTTATTGTTAGCCTTTAAGCTTATTTTTACAAGCACAACATTGTACGCTCATGCATGTGTGTATACACATATATTGGTATAGGGATGACTGGACCTCAACGAACCGAAAGACTATGACTGTCTCTGGCTTTGGCTTGATGTCTCCATCGTTTCAGCTTCAACGTTTTGGCCCAGCGCCCAATGCACACTTAAAATTCTTAACTTGAAAAATAAATATTTTTACAGCATCTCACAGCGCGTTTGTTTGTTTATTTTCATTTCGTTCACCGTCGACACCGTTTTCCGCCAGTGTGCATGGACAGCAATGACTGTTTTGTATGTATGTATCTTACAGATACAACTTGCTTGCAACTTGCATTTCAAAGGTTGTCTCTTTCATTCGATCTGTCTATTTTATATTTTGGTTGCATCTTGCTGTGTATTGTTTATCTTAGGGATTAAGTCGCAAACGTTGTCGAATTGTTACAATTAACCTTAGACTTTATTTATATGTTTGTGCTTTGGAGACGTGTGGGAAAATATGTTGAAAACACTTGTGCACATACGCATACACCAAACAACAATAAAATAGTTGAAAATCGTACAATGATCGCATCGATTTCGACATGGGAATGCATCTAAACTTTAAATGAGAAAGTTTCCCAAATAAAACAGATAACAGATAAGTTTTTTATGACGATATCCCACAGAGTACAGAGTACATAGATTGTGTTTTGCTGTAGATACTCACTTGCTGTAATCGGCCTTGCAGTAGACTTGTCGTTCCCGGATAAAGCATGACTGTTGACGATCCAGCGGGCACATGCACATGCAACAACGCAGGCAATGGGCGTGCCACGAGCAGCCGCCAACCTCGAGAAAAAATCGATCCGAGATTGGTTCGCCGCACGCTGCGCAGGAACGCAGCTCAGTCTAAAAAAAACAAAATAGATAAGAGAAAGAAGCACACAAATTATACAAATTTAATCATCTAAAGTTTCTCGATGCAAATGTAAAATGTTTCACAGATTAAAAGAGACAAAATTTATTTGCTCGTTTGAAGTGCGTCTTTAAAGCCGGAACCGGTTCAACTTGGTACAACAACATTGATCTTAACTCGCATCGTAGCGCCCAGAGTTTGTGGACATCTTTTGTTATGCTTTCAACTAAAATCGCTCAATAAATCTAACGAATGTGCCGTCGGCTTCTGTTTTATTTCATTGGCTGCAACATTTAGACTTATTAATGTATATTTAAATTCAGCACAAAACACATTAACACAAACAAATAACACAAGGAAATATGTTTGGCCCGGACAAGTTTCTATTGTTTCTTTTACTCCTAATCTAAAACATAAATTTTAAAAACTTATGCTAATTGTTAACATTTTCAGTTGTGGCTTCAAACTGCTTCACTAAACACATTCACAGTCTCCTAAGTCACCGTTTTATTTTGAAGTTCATATATTAATCTAATTTATGGGCCATCCATTGATCGTTTGGGTTAGCTTATGAATATTCATATTGAGCTGCATGTAAAAAAGTGTGTTTCAAACAAATTTGATCACATACTGAAATGTATTTTAAATTGATTACTTATATATAAGATAATTTTAATACAATTAAATCTTCCATTAAGTTCTATGCACATTTAAACATTTTAATTTCTTTTAAGTTAATCAATTTATGGCCTAAAATTCATTGCTGAACTTTAAGGCATTTAATTAATGGCTAGCGTTTTGCATAAATTAAATGCGTTAACAACAATAAAAAGTTGTCAACGGAAAAACAACAACCGCAACGGCGACAACGATGACTACAAAAATTGTTTTTCCATTAATCAAAGCGGCAGTGAAAATAAATTTACCGTTTTTAACCAAAATTAATTGCTGGCGTTGGCAATGTGTTGCTGCTGTTGTTGCTATTGCTGTTCAAACAAAACAATTGTTGCTACAACTGATTGTTGTCGTTTTTGCAACAGCAGCAGTAGCAGCAGCACCTTGTTATTAACTTTCCGCGCTGACAAATTTAAAAGCAAACGCCGCACTTCAAAGGAAAAAACGTTGCCATTGACAAAATACACAAAATAAATACAAATAGCGCGAGACAACTTAATGGCAACAACAATAAGCAAATAATACAAAATAAATAAAATATATATATAGTTAAGCACACAGACAAAAAGTCGGCCGTGAGTATAGGCCGAGCCTTATCGGCAACAGATCAAAGTGTTTGCGACTACTAGTCTACCAATTAATAAAACAATAAAACATAAGTATATGTTATGTATGCTTTTCAACTAAACAAATGTGACGCAGTTAAGGAGAAACAACAACAACAACAGCAATGAGAAAAATATGCCGCAAATTCAAATTCATGTCAATTTGTAGATACAAGCTGCTAGCTATGAGATACTTTCAAGAGAGGGGTTTATTCTATTTTTTTGTTTGGCCTGGGAAATGCCTTTGAAATTGAAATGAAATAGCCGAAAAATGCAATATGGCCACCATCATACACAAAAACATACACAAACACACATACGTGTGAGCAACATGTAGCTGTATCTCGCAGATACATTTGTGTATCTGTGTGTCTGTATAGCTATAACTACATGCTAACATGGTGGCTGCTGCTCATTTTGGCTGCTGCCATTTAACTTTTCAACCGCGTCGCCTCGTGTGACACGTTTAATAGCGCCCTCCCCTCCTCAACCCGCCTCATACTCCTCTCTGTCTCTCTGCTTTGCGAGCCTGCGCGTTGCATGCCCCGGCCAGCATGCCTGCCTGCCTGTCACTTTCGTTTAACTTTGCGTGGCAAGCGAACCAGGAACCCAAAAACACAGTAGCTGGGGTGTGTTTCTTTTTTTTTTCTTTTTGTGTGCCTCTTTTGGGCAATTTGTTTTCCCGACGCCCGTTATGACACACACACACACACACACACATACGTAGTGACAAGGCCAGGGTTTGACTTGACTGGCGGTCTATCTATTCACACATATATGTATGCAGTTATTGCTGTCGTTGTTATTGTTGTCATGTCTATGCCCACTTCGGCAAAAATATGTCTGTTGTCAGAACATCAGAGAGTTGGCATATTTTTGGCTAGGATGTCATTTGACAGTAATTTACTCATGAATGTTGAGGTTTTCCTATAAATCAGGGCAAGCATTGCATTTCAATAACCACTTGAACTTTGAAATTTGGTATCGATTTCATCACTAAAAAAACAACATTTAAACACTTAACTTCTTATTATTAGTAAGTATCCAAAGTTAAGTCTTACAACATAACACAACGCTCATGATTTTAAATACTTAACTAGGCAATTTATGGCTTATATCGATGGCATTAGCCTCGAATATAAAATGCTAAGCCATAAGATAAACACTATAGAGATCTGCACATAATGATGGTAATATGCATGAACAAAACATATTTTGAACAAATTTTATAGCGTTTTAGAGATTCAATGATAAACGGAGAATAAGAGAGAGAACTGAAAAGACAACTGTCAATTTGATTAAGTCAAGTTCTCTCACTCTCAAATATGTTATTTAAGCAATGGCACTTGAGTCTTTTGGTATCATAAAAATTCCATATTAAAACAAAAAAAAAACTTGCACCTTGCAACTTTTGCTTAAATGTCATAAATAACCGTCATATAAAGTGTTAAGGCCAGCTAAAACTATAAAAGTATAAAACCCGAGCTGCATACTGCGCTCAAGAGTATGCAATAAAATTTACAAGCTGCCAGTTAATAGCCGCCTGCCGAAGTGAGTAAAGACAGATGGAGAGAGAGAGACAGAGAGAGAGGTGTGAGTTGGAAGAACTGAAAGGTAGAAATAATAAAAAACCATATTAAAGTATTTTCATATGAATACAAACAAGTTGCTTGAAACTAATCAATTGATCTGGCCAACTATTGATGAACTGCTAGTGCAACCACAGAACAGTAGCTAACAAAAGAAAGCCAGATGACAATTGTAGAGAATTACATATCATCTTAGACACAGTGGCTGACTGCACGCCTAGAAGATCGATTACCCAAGGAAAATGTATCAAACACGTAGACAATTTTCACGTCATTGCGCAAATTGAGCGATCATCAATGGGAGCAGAGTTTCAGATTGATCGGTCTAAAAAAGATTTACGAAAAAAACAAACCAACAAAACAATAAACCAGAGGCTCTGTTACTTTTTTGGCCAACTGACTTGTCATCATGGGTCTGAGATGGGGGACAAATGCTTGAAAATCAACAAATGTAAACAGCGTGAGAATGTTGCAGGCAACATGACAACAAAAGCCGCTAACAACAATCAATATATATGCCATATGGTATATATGTATATATGTGACCACTTGTCGCTTGAGTCTGGTTTTTTTTTTTTTTGGCAAAATGTTTTCTTAAGGTTTTTGGGGGCTCTATTTAAGGCGCTTTAAAAAATTGACATCAACAGTAAAAATAATAATAATTAATTCATAATAACAACAAATGCAACTCTAAGCGCCAGTTAACAATGAAGAAAAAGAGTTTAAAAACAAAAATTTTTTGCTTTGATTTATAAACCATGAAATTTATCAACGGGCGTCTGTCAAATAAATATTTATCTTCTATACAATATATGTTTAGCTGTTGTTGTTGTTCAAAAGACTTTCGAATATAATAAAAATAAACCAGCTCGCTTTTAATTAGAGCTACTTTTTTGTGTTGTTGTCTCCGCTGCTGCGTGGGATACTGTTTAAAAAAGTATTTAAAATATATTATGCCAATTTACACGTCGGCGTTTGTTTGGCGTTAAGATCAGCGTCGTAGCTGATTGTTATTTAATGACTGCTCTTTATGAATGGAAACGAATCAGGGAAGCAGCCCACGCACTTAGTTCCGTTCATCTCTTTCAACAGCTCTTACACATTTAGTATACAGAGACTCGTACTCTTTCGCACGCGGCACCATAAATTGCTTAAATGCTTACAAATATTTCACGATGTCTATGTGTGTGTGTGTGTGTGTGTAGCCATTGTCTGTGATTATATAGTCTATAGGTATAGCTGTTGTCGCACCATTGATCGCCATTGATCCAATCAAATTAATGGCCGCTATAACACAACAGACAAAAATAAAACCATACACACAGAGAACGAAGGTATTGAAAAGAGTGCAGTGCAACAAGAGCTATAACAGCAGCATCTGAATCGAAAGTTTTCTATGCGACTACAGGAAAGATTGGTTTACAAGAACAAGTCAACACCTATTAGCTTTTTTTATAATGATATCGCCAGCTTATGGTCATCAGAAGAAGCTTTAATCGAAAATGGTCTGTACGTATCTGATAGAAACTTGTAGATTAAAAGTATCTTCAAAAATGCAAGAAAGAATACGATATGCATAAGCTTTTTGCAGTTTAAGCCTTCGTCATTGCTGTATTAGCCTGTTTTGGCTTAGTTTCGCTCTATTAAAGTCTAGCAAATCTATTTTTAATGCTTGAACAGCAAACGTTTTTTATCCCCAAGTTGCTGTTAATTATAGCCAGAATTCACTGTATATTTTTGTGCATGGGCCTGCATTTTTTTTTTTTGCCAACGTTGTTGTTGTTGTTGTTGTCCTGCTGCGAGTCAGCAAACTTAATTACCGCTTTATGTCAATGGCCCAACATGTTTTTGCTAAATTTATCAGCGTTATTAAATTTTATCACTGGCGACAAAATGTGCATATGCCATTCAATTTTCACAACATATTCACACATCACACACGCACACGAACACACACACACACATATATATATACATTTAGTGTTCGCGGCTTCATCTCGCGTTGAAACTCAATTTTGCGGCTTTCGCACACAGACACAGACGAAGCAAGAGAGCTTTTGGCCTAGGCAAATATTATGATGGCAACCCATTCAGGACAGAAGGCAAATAAACAGTGAGAAAGAGATGGTGAGAGACGTACAAGGCGACTTAGCTGGATATTGGTTGTGTTGTTTTTTTGGTTTTTTGTTAGCGTAAAATCGTAAAATATTTAACGGCCAATAGGCCCAGCGAGCTGCCAACGTTTTTATGACCAATATACAGTTTCTGATCCTACAGCTGTCACTGTGCCAAAGCTGCTAAATACAGAGTCTACTAAAACATTTAAATTACAAAAAATATTAGTTAGCTTTTGCTGGTAAAAGTGTTATTCATCAGCAAAAAAACAAAAATATTTATATATATATATAAATTGTTTTGGGACATCGTGGCGATGACGAAGACGATCTCACACTTACGTTTCTTTTAATGGCGCAGTGTTGACAAGTTATTACCTTGATCAGTCGACAACTTAAAATGTCGCACTTTATTACACTACAAAACACAAAACTCAACTCAACTCAGCTCAGCTCGGCACAGCATCAACTTGGAGACGATCTGAACGATCTTTGTTCTGTGGCAGAGCCAAAGGGGAGCCCAAAGACCGTTGACTGTTTGTGTTTTACAGCCGGTATAAGCAATAGTTGTTGTTGTTGTTTTTGTTCTTGTTGCTGTTGGCAAACATTGGGCTTTGTGTGTGCGCTGCTCAGACGCATTTTATTATAACTGTGGCTCGCCCCATACTGAAATAAATTTCATTTTAATACTTTCTTCGTTTTAGTTTTCGTGTATATTTTATTGGACTAAGCGTAGCAGAGGATGGCAAAGGGTGGAGGGAGAACGTATCAAAACTCTTGAAAGTGATTTGCATACACGATCGTTCTCACGTTTTTCCCACCAAGATCATCCAAAAGACACACACACACACGAGGAGAAAAGAAGCCACTTGATAGATCGTTTGTTGAAATGGATCGTATCGGATCGGTTGGGTTCGGTTCGTATCGTATGGTTTGCAGTCAATACCGTTTTATTTGTTTTTTTTTTTTTTGTTTTTGGTAACTGCTGCTGTTAGCTGTGGATGCTGCCATTTCCCATTGACCATAAACATAAACAGGTGGCAATATTCATTTGCATAGACAACGTTTTCATATTAAATCTCGAAGCGTTCCAACAACGACATTCCTCCAATGGCACCCCCTTACACCCCCTCTACACTTCACGCCGGCCATCGCCCCCGCTGGACAGTGGCAATATCGATTTTGAGCATGTCTATGTTTTCGTTGTTGTTGTAGCTCCACTTAAAGGTAACCCCAGTTTTTTTTTTCTTACTCGATTTTAAAGTCGAGAACTTGTTTTTTTTTTGTTTTTTGATCATTTGCGGCAGCTGCCGGTTCAAATAAAAGAGTATATAGTTTTTTGTGTTTTCTTTTGTGAGCTTATAAATTGATAAGCTACATTTTATGTTTATGTTTTACTCTTCTCTGCCCTGAGCGCAGTTCAAAAGTCGCATAATTAAGGCTTGAGTTAAACTTAAAGTAAGTAATAATCGATGTTTTTCATGTGAATCATATTTCTATTTCGATAGATTCCAGATTCTTATTAAGCATTTAATTATAGTTCACAGGTTAATTGATTGCAATACATTGTATTTTGTATTAATATTTTTTTAAGTGGCCCTGCAGCTGTATAATTTATAAATGCTTTTAAGCATTTTAATTGCAAATGAATAATATCTATACACTAACACGCTCTAGTTCTCTTTCCCATTCATTTGCTCTCTCTCTCTCTCTCTCTCATGGCAAACATATAAAGTGCCATTTTTTATTGTCTCTCATTACTTAGTGTCAAACGGCAGTTGTGCAAATAACAGTTACTCCGAGAGCGACAAAGAGTGAGAGCGATTACCGGCTCAGATGCTAATCTGTCAGCCAGCACATTCGCTAATAAATAGCTTATAAATTGTCCGCTAGACCTTACTTACTTCACATACCCTATCAAAAGGTATTACTGACTCGTTGTTAAACTTAAATTCATGTATTCCACATACCATACCAAATAAACTTTAAGTGTGGATTCGCTACGGCTTATTAAATACTTCTTTTTGCACAACCATTTTTTTCTTATCGAATTTTTTGGGCATTTATCATGCGCCGTGTTGGAGATGAGTCGAGTTTTTGGCCGCGTGCTTTAAGCCGCAACAGAATCTGTGTGAATACCCTTTTGTCTTTTCGTCAACATGTCACAGCAGAGGCACTAAACATCAATAAGTCGACTCGTCGACGCCACAAAGTTGTTAAAGTTGTTTGTTTTTTTTTTTTATAGTACATATAAATATTTTTTTTATGATTTGCATTGTGTGTAAAGTTTTTGAGATGTTTTTCTTTTTATTGAGCATTGACTATAATTAATTAGTTAAATCTGCATTTTGCATAAATTAATATTAATATTTTAATGTTTGGCTTTCGGTTTGGTTGTCGCTCGTTTTATTGTTGTTCGGCACACAAAAATCGCGTCTTTTATATTTTGAATGCAAATTTGGATTTTCTATGTTTATGTTTAAACAATAAATCAACTTGGAAGTTCAGCTTGAATTTATGCTGTGCTCTGTATGGTTTAATTTATTTAGAACCTGACTAAAATGACTTTGAATTATAACGGCGGCATTTTTCAAATACAACTTCGAATCGAGTTCAATTTCTCATCAGGCTACTGTGCTAGATAAAATGCTCGAGATAAGATATTTGTTTTTCGACAAGCCTTTTGCCAATTGCCAAACAATTAAATAACAATATTTTCCACACACACACACACACACAGACACACATGCGGAGAGAATAAAGGAAAAACTAATGTGCAAATCGACAAAAATCGAACAAGAGGCAAACATTTATTTTGCCAAACGATGAAAGTTTGTGGCAGAATGTAAAATAAAATCGTATTCGGTTTGTCGTTACGGATTGTTAGTTAGAATCGTTAGGGTGTGAGGCAGAGCGGGCATGGCCAGGGGTTGGGGGGAGCTCTAGTACATGCAGGCTGACATCGTTTTAGGGGCGGATTTTTCTTGCTACTCTACGTTTTTCGAGTGCCCATTGACAGCACACAATGCACATAACATATAGATATAGAGAAGTTGCAATGATTTGTGGCATTTTACAATTTTATTTGCCGCCGTTGGGTGTCGGGCCCCTTTTTCAATACAAATATATTTTGCGTTGTTGTTGCATTTGGGCCCATGCATCATTTGTAAGCCAACTAAGCGTCCTTTAAGGACTATTTTGCGGATGCACTCGAAGGAACAATGTACAAGGAGACACTTCAGGCGATTTTCGTATTTCTTTTGTGCGGTTTGCCTTTTGCCGGCTGCCTGACATTTGATTTTCATTTTGGGAATTTTCACATTTACCTGCTAAAAATGCCTGGCTGACACGTTTCTCCCAAGGGAGACAGAGAGGGAAACAAATTGCAGAGGCGCATGCGCAACCCAAACGTAGAACAACAAAATACTGACCACTGGAATTGTTGTCTTTGGCTTATTCTTTCCTTTTGTCTGCTTTGCCCAAACAAAGGTGTGATATTTGTTTGTCTTTTGTGCCTGATCGGGGCAATTGGCTCAAGTCAAGATGCATTTTTGTTCTTTGCTTTCTTCTGTGCCAAGTTCTGTTGTCTATTGTCGGGCGTAGACTTCTTGTCAGCGTTGTCACGCCACGCCGCAGTTGTCAATTAGGCATTTTAAATGTTGTTGTTGCTGTGCTGTGCTGTGCTGTGCCTCTCGAGCATTATCTTGTTGCCAATCCAATTACAAGCATGGAAATCTGCTTGACCAGCTTGGCAGCAGCAGCTGCTGTTGCTGCCGCTCTTCAGTCAGAAACCCAAAACAGCCTAAAAGTTGTCATTCGAAACACGTCGCAACTGGCACGCGTTGTCCTAAACACCTTGTGTGGGTTTCTTTATTTTTTTTTCCCAGCTTGAGCTCTAATATCTGATTAAGAATCTGCATCTAATGTTTTGTCTCCTGGGATGTGGTAATAAGCACATAATGCCTTAAGGCGATAAGTCAGTGGAAATTGAATCATATTATTTTCCTTTGCGAACTTTAAAGATCGAGAATTTCATACATTTGAATATGACAAATTATTCAACTTGAAGCTCGACTTTTGTTCATTCAGATGCCAGCTACTAATTAAAACTAATCGAAAGGTTGTTTTTCTCCATCCCTGTCAGTTTGGGAGGCGTTAACCGTTTCTCTAGTCTTTTAGACATTTTTGTTTAAGGTTAATTCGCTTGTGAATTATTAATCGTTTATTGAATTCTGCCAGCGTTTCAGTATTTATGACTTTTCTATAGCTCTTACTTGAGAAAAAAAAATATATATATATGTTATTAAATATTCATAAGCTGCGCTTTGTGGCGTCAGAGCTTTGGGCAATAAACGAAGAGAGTTGGGGGCAATGGGGAGGGGCGGTAAGTTCGTGTATGAACACAACTGGGGCGGGTCAAGATCGATGATGTCAAGTAAGAAAAGGGTCTTAAGCCCGGATCTACTATTGTTGTCCGGTTGCGGCTTAGAGCTGTTGACATTTGATTCGAAGTCAAAGTTGTATAAAAACGCTGCTGCGGCATTTTCTCTAAGATCTCCCGCTGTGCAGATTGACAGTTATTAAAAGGTTTAAAACCATAGAACATATAAAGTTTTTCTAGTATTGTTATAAGCATGCGATCATCGTTTTGAAATTGGTTTTAGACGTGGGCCTAGATCACTTATTGGCTAAGATAGCTCATAGATTTATTACACTTTTTTTTTGGCTCTATATATGGCGGCCCAATAAGCATCAGCACCTTGTCTAATTTGCTATGGTAATGAAAATTATGTTTATGGTTAAATGCAAAATATTAAAAAGATGTAGAAACCAGCGAAGCACATAAATCATGCAACAAACATATCTGCCGAAATCTGTTCAATCTGTAAATGTATCTGTATCTGAAAGAGCCAACTCATGTTTGTCTGTCCCATGTCCCAAGTCCAACATTCAACATGCTCATGAATCCTGTGGGTGGCTCAACACTTGCGTCAGACTTCACACAATGTGAACAGCGGGTGGCGAATCCAAAAATAAGGAAAAAAAAAATATTTATACCTGAAGAAACGGCCAAAAAAAATTAAACATATCTCAAAAAAATCTCTAACGTAAAAATCGATTAAACGCTGCAATGTTGTGGCCAAGTTTTGAATGAACAAGTTTCAAATAAGCGTCGTCATGAAGAAAACAAAAAATAATATTTAGAAATTAAAAACGTTAACTAATGATAAACGCGCCTATGCTTCGTTGCCCCTCCAGATTGCATACCAATAATGCCCGTCTCTCCTCTCATAATTCAACGTGTGGGTTTGACATGGTCGTCATTCAATCTGTATCTGAATCCGTTGCCAGTTGAATGTTGCACCCCCTACGGTGCGATTTGTGTGCTTTTAATATTCACCGACTCTTCATGCCCTGTCTGTTTTGGAAACTCATCGTTTTCCAAAGTTATTAGTACGGTTTGTCCAAAGAGCGTTTCTTTGTGTTTGGCCCGTTTTTTCTTTTAGGGGCATTGTTTTTAGCTTATGATAGCCTGCCCCTCTGTTAACTCCTACTATATGCAAAAGACTAACGCCGCCTGTTGCGTACCAGCGGGTTTTTGGTTCAATATCTATTCAGCACCGTTTTGTAGGTCAATCCCAAAAGGTTTCTACATGTGCATCAATTAAAAAAAATATATATATACTTCGATACAAATCAACTGTGCGTAGATGTCGATTAAGAAGAGAAAAGCTACTCCCTTTGTTTGAGGAAAAACATTAAGACTAGACAATATTAGTTTGCCTATGGCTTACCTTCATTTTAATTGCCTCCACAATTTTGGCGATTTTTAATCCAAGTCTTTTGCACAAAAAAAAAGATGACTCTTAAGCCAGTTTTTCTATTTGTTTTGTCTGGCTTCTAGAGCTGATCGTTTTGCTGGACGTTCGAAATGTTTTGACGACTTGATCAGTTTGTCAAGCGCCCAGCAAAAATGAACACTAAATGCATGCAAATGAATTGCATAAGAGTGCGAGTATTTGTTATATATATGTGCATGAGAATTTGCAACACTTTTTTTTTTTGTTGATTTGTTTTGTTTCAATTAACACATGCAAAATTTTGAAAATTGTTCACTGAACTGGACTATTTTTGTGTGTGTATTAATTCATTATTTTTGCCGACGCTAAATGCACGGCGTTATCAAAAACGCGTACGGTAGTCGCGAACGCGTGGCGCGATAAGCGAGAGAGTGAGAGAGAGAAACGGGTCGCGGTTGCAAGACGAGTCTAATATAATATGTTGTGTGTGTCTCCAACGAGAGACGACGACGAGCTGCGGCAGCTCACGAGCGTTAAGGCGAGCGACGTTGTTACAGCTACGAGGCCACTGCATAAACTGCCGGCGCTCTAGCCGCATGGATCAGCAACAGCAGCAACAGCAGCAGCAACAGCAGCAACAGCAGCATGGATGGTTATGACAACGACCCGGTTTCGAGAGTGGTAGCAGCATAAAGCAAACACAACACACACACACACACCACCACCAGCAACACTCACGCCAACAGAATGAAGAAAAAAAACCCGCTCAACTGGTTTTTAAACTCTCAGCTTGTCGGTGGTTGTATGTTGATTGGTTGCCATGGCGTCCGGCTCAAAATGGCAACGCCCCTCAAACGAGCTCAGCACGAGCGTAGAACGAGTTTCAGTTAAGTGTCCCCCATTTTGAGTATATTTTGCGCTTGCAGACCAATTGAGTGCGCCGGCGCGTGCCACGAATGGTTGAGTGAAAGGTTTGAGCACATGTTGTTAGCATTGAGCAACATTTGTGACTTGAGCCATTGTGGTTGTGTGCCATTGGGTGGGTGTTGTTGAAGCGCCTGCACGCTTCACTGGCTTAGCGGCGCGGTTGGAAAGCACACACTGTGCGAAGAGAGAAAGCAACAGCAGTGGCAGTGGCAGTGGCAGCAGCGGAAACATTGCAAAGCGAAGCAGCGCACTTGACTTTTTTGGGGTCAAACCGCTTGACGGGTCCATCCAAAAAATTTCTGTGCTGCAAGTTGACAGTTTTTGCTCTCAACACATTGAACATCAGCATGATGGCTTTTGAAGGCATCAAGACTTGCCGCTTCGATATGTGCCGGAAGTGTGGCACAGAGTATGCGAGGCATTTGAATTTTAAAGCAGCATTCATTTTAAAGCTAAATTGAGGCAGGCTTAAAAGTAAAGTCTTATAGAAAGAAGAAATATCTCAATTACGATTAAAAGTAACAATTTCTATTCAATTCTAAGCACATGACAAACTCTTATTGCCTTTTACCTATAAATAACCAAGAGCTAAACATATGGGATTACAGCTTAAACAAACATCAGTGTTTACTTGGCTACTATCAATATATAATAGTTCGTTAAACATTAATCGCTCTCTCGCTTTGTTTTCGTCTCTCTCTCTCTCTCCATTTATCACTATTGCTTTCACGCTGTTCAACACTTAAAGCCGCTTGGCATTCAATTGGCATTCGGCTGTCGCCATCAGTTTCAGCCTTCTTTCTCATGTTGTTCATGTTATTTAAGGATTATCATCATTTTATGCTGCCTTGCAATGCCTTTTTTATGCAGGATTAAATGCGGCCTGCTGTCGTCTGAGTGGTGCACAACACACGCACCCACACTTCTCCCCACTTTTTTCGTTTGCTCTTGCACTGCCAACTCTATTGAATTGATTGCATTGCACTTTTTATGCTCTGTTGCTGGATGTTATAGGGTGTATTCGTTATATATTTGAGCTTGACAATGTGTACTGTAATCAAACAAACCAGTTTTACAGTTTTAGAGTCACTTAGCTACTTCTTCTTTGATGTACTGAACAGAGTATTGTATAGTCGGCTAGGCTTGAACACATACTTTTTTTGTTGTTGCATAGTTTGCGCTGATGCGCTGCGGCCCATCCTCCTTCGCCACTTTTTGCTCAGATAACAAAGTGATTTTTATGGCTTTTCGCTGCATCTGTATGTGTATGTGTGTGTGTAGTGTATGCAAATGTTTAACTATGTGCATATGTGTGTGCGTGCACTTTGATGTCTCCGCATTACAAAGGCGGCATTTTAATGCTGACCATATATCAAGAGCGCAAAGCTTGACAGCGACGTCAGCATATGTAAGCTTTAACACGCATACGCCCCGTTGGGCCAAAAGGTCGAACATAGCTAAGATGCGTTCATACATTTATACTATCTCTCTAAGTATGTGTAAATCTGTGTTTGGCTTATCGGTCGCATAGATCGTCTAACCTTTCACTTTGTGGCTTATCCTTTGGGCCATCTGCACGAGACGCACAAATAACTTCATCTCCAGGCACTAAATTGATTAACAGTAGCTCCCGCGCTCGAGCTCTTGCTCGGTCTTCGACTCGCTCTGCCTGGTGAAACCACAGCGCCGCTGACTGTCAACGCTTCCCGGAATGCCTTCCATTTACATGCCATAATTTTTAAATGTCACCAGTTTACAAAAGTGTGGACCATTTGATTTTGGCCGCAACAGCAACAGCAGCCGTCTTTTAAACCATTGTCTACGTTTAAGAAAAATAAAAACAGGTTAGTTAGTTGTTGCTGCTGCTGCTGCTGCTACCTGCCGCAATCGAACTCAAAATGCGTACCCTGAAACTGAACTCATCCCTTTTGGTATTGCGGCAGGTTCTAGACAACAATTTAATATTTATTTAGCTCTTTATTGAGCTGCAACCTGTCGCTGTTCTTGGGTTCCACTTGGCAGATTTATGGATTGCCACAGAATGTGGTCGCCTTACTCTCTCATCAGATACGAATCAACACTCATGTTTCCCTTAGTTTGCGATCAACCGAAAATTTCAGGGTAATTTGTTGTAGTTTTTCCTTCGAGAGCAAAGGGAAAAACTTAAACTGTTGGTGGCATATACGAGTTTTCTTTCTATCCGTTTTACTGGCTCATTCGCACGTGTGATAAAGATGTCAAATGTCCAGAACTACCCTCCATGAGGCTTATGTGTAATTATTGCTAAGACAATGGACAGAGTAGGCCAAAACGTTTGTGCTACAACTCATAAATTCCCCAACATTTGTTAGCCTGTTTGGGTTATTAGGTCGCAACAATGTTTGCATAGACTGTATGGACAGCAATGTTAACATGTGCCACGGCAGGACTCCATAACCTTGAGGGTGTCCAATGCGTTTATAAAAACAATAAATCGTATATGTATAGAGTTGTCCTGTGTTTAACCACCTGTAATTTATTGTTTATGTTGTTTGCCAAAGCAAACAGACTTTAAGGCTGGTCAGCAGAAGTAAGTAGTTGAATCCTTCGTTTTATCAACTGAAACTTAGTAAAAGTAGAGCTTTCTTTGTTTTGCCTTATACATTATGTATATATATATTTGTAATAACTCTCTAGTGTATATATAAATTAAAATAAATAAATACATTTTATTTATTTTGTTTTTGTTGTTATTTTATCATCATAATTATCATTATTCTCGTCGGTAAAAACTTTGTTTGTCTTTATCTCATTTTTATCGTAATTACGAGTACTTTGCGTGTTTTTTTTCTTCTTTTTGTTGTTGTTTGAGTTGTTTTATGTTTAGCATTTGTTGTTGTTGTTTTAGTTGTATAATTATAATTACGATGCGTTTTACCATTAGATTAATCATGATGTAATAATAATATATTGTATAACATATTTTCCCTCAAGGTTTTTTTTAATTTATCGTTTCCCATATTCTATGCCTAATCTGTTTTACTTGGTATTCCCGCGCTCTCTCTCTATCTCTCTCTTTCTCTCTTCGCCTATCTACTCCCACAACTTGCCTGCTTTTCGGTATAACGACGACTTCAACATTACTCTCAACATTTCTTTTAACCTTTTCATAACAAACAGAGCAACAAAACAAGAAAATGCACAACAGGAGCAAATGTTTGATATTTTTCAGGATCATTCCGATACTTCACGTTCACCCGTATTCATCCTCTTTCCTAGCTATCTGTCGTGGGGTCTATCTATTCTGGTTTTCGGGACTAGCCAACAAAGCGTTTCTGTGTTCTCTGTGTGTGGTACAATACTTTTGTGCTTATTACTTATTTTGAGCAGTTTCACTAACTTATTTGGTACGTTGTTTTTTTGTTCTCTTTTTTTATATCATATTGCCATTAGACATATGTATATAATATATATATATATGTGTATATATATGTATACTATGTATGTATGTGTATAATATGATGTTACGTAAGCCGTTAGAGCATTTATGTTTAGCGCACTTTTGAAAGCTATTCTTAAGTTAAGGTGTGTGTGGTGACTGAGTTCATAAGAATTGCAATGCTTGAAATGATATCCGAACTTTGATTACTCTTCTAAATACTTTGTTTTTTATTTAGTTTTAAAGTATTTGCTGCAAAATATACTCAATTTTAATTTAATGCATTTGCATTTTGTGGCTTTAATATTTGCAGCAAATCTTTTGGTCTTCCGTCCGGCCCTAACCTACTTATAAGCTAAGAGTTTAGTCGCATTTAGATTTCTTTGTAAATTATTGTTATGTACATTTAGACATACAGTTTTGTTTTTTCTTTTTTGTTGTCGTTTCAAAAATTGGAGTTTCAATTTCAAGTTGGCCAATCTTCTGATGTATTCTGTGTTCGAATTCGTTGTACAAAAGTAGAAGAAATTGAAAATCATATCAGAAAGTTTGGACGTAGTTTTTCAATTGATCCGTTGCCAGCGACAGAAACTAAGTGAAGAAAGATAGTAATTAAAAAGTATAGAAATGAAGCAGAAAAATGAAAGGAAAATACAAAATGCAACTTTAACTAATGAGTTTTTTTTTATTATTTTTTGTTTTTTTTCTGCTTTCTTGTTGTTGTTTTCAGTTGCCTATATATATATATAGATGGTACATATACATATGTAATTTATACGCTAAGCTAAATATTTTCTTTAACAATAAATGTATAGCTGCTTGGCTCTTACGTACGTACCGTCAATTTCTTCATCATCATATTTTACGCTTTATCTTTACTATGTATATATATAATTCAATATTACTCCTCCTATGTTATATAACGAAAAATTAAAGTGCAGCTTCTTTGCCGTAAGGAACAGAAATTAAGAAAGAAAACATAATGAATTCAATTCCATATACATGGTTAATAAGTATGGAGAGTTAACATAATTGGGAAATTCAAATAAACAAATTTCATTTAAAAAAATAATAATTAAGTAAATTAGTAAATATATAATAATAATAATAATAATAGTTTGGACTCAAAAAAAGTTTGATTGATTTTTTACTGTTTTATCTTATGTGTTTTTTTTCGAGAGTTTCGATTCTGAGATTAACTCGAAGAGCTTTACAAATTACCAATTTTGCAAAACAAAATAAGTATATAGTACAAGCCATGCCCACAGCAGTCTCCCCTCTCTCTGTCGCTCTGTGGTCCAGTGTGTGTAAGTGTATCGAGATTGTTGGTATCAATTTAGTTTTTCTATACTTTTGGTTGAGATTTTAAACATAATTAAAACGCATTCAATTAAACACACCAAAGCAAGATGACATTACTTGAGGTATAATACAAAATGTAACTTCTTCTCATTTTCTTTTATAGATAGCAGCAATATTTTTTTGGGATGTAGTGGGTAAAGCTATAGAAGTGTGAGGCTGCTAAAAATCGGACAACACATACAATATCTGAGTGTAATATGGCAATATGGCCTCCTGCTGTTCCCTGTCAGTCTGTAAGCGTAGGCAACTCCTGCGCTCCGATTGTTCGCATACAGCAGTGTTATTATATTCTGCCCAATAAACTAAAGCAGCATATATGTTTAGTTAAATATTCCTTATAGTTTAGTTAACGATTTTGATGTGAGTTTCTCAGTCCGATTGTCTATTCCGTATCCGTATTCGTTTCCGGTTTTCCATTCCGTTTCGGTCCGTTGTCTTGTTCGCAGTCGTTGTGTTCAATTATTGCTCATTCGGTACTTGTTTTCTTTTTGTTTTTTGTTTATTAAGACTATTTTTAATGGCACAAAATATACAGCATTTCTTCTTGTTTTTGTTGTTAAGTTTACTGGTTGTTGTTGTAGCTACACAATTATTTATTAACTAAGGCTAATCGCTACGTTGATTTATCTTTTTGACTGTTTTTTATTATAGTTTTTTTTCTTATCTGTTTCTGTTGCGGAAGAATAACAATTGTCTTTATTCAGCCTGCAGTCCCGTTAGCTGTCCCCCTAACTCATTCACTCTCTTTCTGTCCTGATTCTGCTGCTACCATTCAACATCCAACAATTTCTCTCGTTCTATCACTCACTGCGGCCTTTTTGTTTTCTATGCTCTGTACTCACTTCTCTGTTACCATCGTCTTATTCTTTCTTCACTCTGTTTTCTGATTCTTCATCCTTTTCTCTCTATTTTTTTTTTGTCAACTACATTATGTTCCACTAGATTAGGTTGCTATTTATATTTATCTTAGGTATGTCGTTATGTTAATGTAGTTTTTTTTTCTTTTGTGTTTTTTATTTTTTTTATTTTGTTAGTTTCCTTATTCTTGCTGTTTTAGCGTCCAGCCGCCAGTTGTTGGAAGAAGACGGCATGTTTACCGCGGACGCGAACCCTTGTAGTTCGGATTTGGATGACGACCTGGATGACGTGGAGGTGCTGCAGAAAATAAGAGAACAGTGATTAGGTTTTTTGTAAGTTTAACGATATTATTTGTTAAAACAAATCACATGTTTTAATACTATCGTATCTTCTTACCTTGTATCATCATGGTGGCGGGATACATGCCGGCAACCTGTGCCATCTGCGGCCGGATATCGTTTGACGGCGAACGTCGATTGTTGGGCAAGGCCACCGATGGCTAAAATAGACAACAGAAATGTTTTATTACGAAACCACTGGGAAACACTTAAGTTTCTGGTACTTACATGCGCAAAGTATGTCTGGCCATACTTGATGTAAACGCCAGATGCAGCGTTGGGATTATAGCCACCTAAGGCAGCAACACCACTGAGCACCGCTGTTGCCTGTTGGCCGCCAGCATTTGCGGCCGCTGCTGCTGCTGCCGCCGCCGCCGCTGCGCTATGATGCAGCTGGGCTGGAATGTGCGAACCACGCGGTCCACCACCGCTGCCGCCAGCATTGCTGCCACTGCTCAAGTAAAGAGACGGCGGCGAAGCATTCATAGCGGCACCCGTCGAATGATCCACTACAATGTACTGGGTGCCCATGCTGGCAGCGGTTGCTTGACTGGCATTTGGTGTATTGGCTGCGCTATTATTATTGCTGCTCGAACCACCAGCACCAGCGACACCACCACCACCTACAATACTGTTGGGTGAATTGTTGCTGCTCTCGTGACTGCTGTTGCCACCGCCATTGTTGCCAGCTCCATTGGCACTGGGCGAATTGCGTTGCGATACGCTGCGACGAAAGTCCGCATTGATGGATTTCTGAGTGCGAAAAGTGGCGGCTGCTGCATTTAGGCGCATTGGTGGCTTTGACTCATACCCAGAGGCTCCAGAAACGCCGCCACCAGCTGCTGCTGGACTGCTTGACGTTATGTAGCTGGGCGGTGGCCCACCTATCAGTGGCAACTGTGTGAGCTTATTGTTGTTGTCACGCTTGTTCAGTGCATGCGGCGGACCACGATGTGCAGCACTGTGATGATAGCCCGACGAGGAGGACGACGGACCCATTGTGATGCTGCTGGGCGAGGCACGTGGCGTGGGCTCATTGTTGGAGTTGAGCAGTGGCGTCTTCGAGCCTGAGTTCATGCCGCTCAACGGCACAGAGTGACGTGGATTGTAGCCACCGCCACCGGGATGATAAGGCTTGCGCCCAGTGGGTGCACCACCCAGTCCACCGCTTCCATTGTTGCGTTTATCATAGGGCACATAGCCGCCCTCGTTGCTGCTCTGGCTGTGATAGTAGTGCGGTGTAGAGCTATTGCTATGATATCCACCGCCTCCAGATGAACTGTTGTTGCCGCCATTACCATTGTTGGGAGCTGGCGGTGTGCTAAACAGTGGCGCCTGTCTACCTGGCGCCGCTGGCGTTGTGGGCGCCGATTGTGAGGCGGCAGACACATCTATGGAACCACTGGCTGCTGGGTAGAACGGTGTGGCTGTAATTAGTGCATGATGTGGTGCTGCTTGTGGCTGCTGCGCTTGCTGCTGCTGTTGCTGCTGCTGCTGTTGCTGCTGGAGCAGGGCGTTGTGCGGTCCCGCCTGCTGTGCACCCGGTTGACCCGCTGCCGCAGCGGCATAGGGGAACAGGTTGGTCGGTATCAGTGCCGTCGCATGCTGTGCGGGCAACGCATAGACATGAGCACCGGCAGCGGCTGCAGCGGCAGCAGCGGCGGCGGCAGCATTGAGATCTGTATTGGGGCCAGCACCGCCATGCGCCAATGTGAGCGTGGGCAGCGCATGATATGTTGTTGTGCCTGCACTACCGGGTGTACCAATCAACTGAGCAGAGCCTGGTGCGCCCGGATGGTGAGCGGCAGTGGGATGTCCCGGCGTCGTTGTTGTATAACTGGGATTGTAGTGTATAGAGCCACCGCCGGGTGTGCGCTTAACTCGTGCACCACCCATATACCCGCCTCCACCACCGCCGCCGCCGTTGTTGCTGCTGCTGGTGACCAGATGTCCATTGCTTGACTGCTGCTGCTGCTGTTGCTGGCCACCGCCAGCTACCGTTGGCGGACCAGCCGCCGTGGCAGTTGCGAGATTAAGCTGCACGGCAGCTTGGGCCTGCGCTTGAGCCTGTGCTTGGGCCTGAGCCTGAGCATGTGACTGAGCGGCTTGTCCAGCCGTTGGCTGACCAGAGGCTGTGGTGGCCACCAACGGGGCAGCAGTAACAGCCGGCTGCGACACATAGTAGGGTATGGGATAGTAATGATACGGATAGCTTATCGGATACGTGGCCATGGGCAGCTGCTGTAATTGAGCACCAGATGGATCACTGGAGTAGATCAGAGGTCCCTGATAGATGGGCGCACCGTTGGGTGCAGCGGCTGCAAACTGTGCCGTCGGATAGGTGGCAGTGGCCATTGGCATTACAGCGGTGGCTGGCCCAGCCGGCGTCTGGTATATGGCCTGGGCGGGTATAAGACCCTCACGTTGCTGTTGGGCCGGATCGAAGACAGGTATCATGTAGGTGCCGCCGGGCATCTCGCCGCCATCCTGCGAGGCGAATATCGTCTGCGTTGGCTGACTGCTGCCCGTCAGCTGGAAGAGCGGCTGCGATGGAGCACTGCTAACGGTTGGCTGCGGATACGCCGCATATACCATGCCCTGGGGCACAGCATAAATGCTTCCATCAGGCTGTAGAAAGAAAAGCGTAAATGAAGTTTCTTGAAACGATTAATCTTGAATATGAACTTACGCCCTGCTGATATGTGGTGGCGCAATATGGCGCCGCGCCATTGGGCGTTGTGGTTGTATGAAAGACGGTGGATCCATCCGGTGCCTGATAGCTTTGCGTATAGGCCCAAGTAGTGGTCTTGGGCTCCTCGGTCACGACCTGAGCTTGGCTCTGGCTAACTGTCTTCACCTCACACTGGCTATAGGGCGTTGTGCTGGGCGACAACGTCAGCGATTGTGCATCACAATTTAGTGGCACCGTTGATGCAACGACAGGCAGTGGCGTTTGGCTGCTGGGCAGCTCTGCCGGAGACGCTGCAATGTTGCTGCTCACAACCATCGTTTCCGGCTCGATTTCCTGCAGCTGTAATGATTGCTGCTGCGGCGGCTGCTGCGACTGTGGCAGCTGTTGAAGCTGAGCAACCGACTCGAGTTCTTTGTCGCCGGCACAGCAGGCGGGTATATTGGGACTTGTGGCCTGATTTTTGTACTTTTGCACCTCGATGCGATCGTAGTTCTTGGTTGATGTCGAGGTTGTTATACTCAAACAGGCTGTGGCACTGGACAGACTTTCACATTCGTCGGCAATGCTGCCACCGGCAGTGACAGTCGGCTCCATGTTGTACAGCTGCTGTTGCTGTTGTGGCAGTTGCATGGGTTGTTGTTGTTGTTGCTGTTGCTGCTGTTCGGCATTGTAGCTATCGTAACTGTCAGAGCAATCGATACCTGGAGATTGCACCTCCTCGGCATAACTCTCAGTGGAGCTGCAGGACAACTCATTGCTGTAAGCCTGTTGCTGCTGCTGCTGTTGTTGCTGCTGCTGATGCACCACTTGCTGCTGTTGCTGTTGTGCCTGTTGCTGTGCCTGTTGTGCCGCCTGATGTGGCGAGGATTTGCGATAGGATGCATAGTTGCCAGAGTTGCCACCTGATTGATAGTTGCTGTTGTTGCCGCCATTGTTACCCGCATGTTGCTGCTGTTGCTGCAACGCCTGATTGGGCGGCAAGTTGGACGGGTCGTAGTGGTAAATAGAGCTGTAAAAAGAATATAAAAATGAAAATTTAACAAAATTCAGCTCATGCTCCTAGAATATCAGGTGTTTTTTTGGTTACTCGCTCGTCACATGCAATTTTTGCGTTGGTGTTTAGTAAAATTAAAACTTAAAATAGAAAAGTACAGTTGTCAGGGATGCCACAGTTTTGCGAAAGTAAGTGCGACGGCAGCGACAGACATGTTCGGTTATTTATTTATCATAAATATTTGCATAAAGTAATGGTAAAAACAACAACAACAAATGCTTTTTGATACAAGAGAAAGATGCAAATGCAATAAGAACGAACAACATTGAGGCGACAACACTGGCAGACGGCAACACTTAGAGCGAGAGCTAAAGTCAAACGGCAGCAGATGATCGGAAAAAAAAAACAATAAAACAAAACACATGTATTGAGTGATTAATGCGATGTGTAACACTGGACAGAGAGTAGACAGCGAGCTGAGGAGCGGATGAGAGAGCGAGAGTATGTTGTGGGTGTAGGTGTAAGTGTGTGTGTTTTGGACAATGCACAGGTGAGTGAGAGCATAAATTGGAGGCTGAACTGAGAGCTGTTTGCGAGAGCACAAACACACACACACAGTTATTATTTATAATCAATAATCATATTTAAGAGTAAGAGTGGCAGAGAAAGAGAGAGAAAGAGAAAGAGCGATAGCGAGCGAGTTGTGGAGTGGTGTGGATTAATTTGATTGATTTTTTTCGTAAGGCAGATAATTTACAAAAACAACATCAACAATTCGAAAGTAGCACATTGGAATGCCATTAATAATGTATGTATAAACAATATTTATTAAAAAATAAAGTGATAAAACAACAAAAAAAATTGTGCAAAAAACGCATAACGAAAATCGGGTTTTAAAGCATTAAAGAGAAGCTAGCTTTAATATTGGCCTAAAAGCAAATCGTACTAAAAACGAAATTAAAGATTTTAAAATATATTTCAGCTTTAAAAGGTTAAAAAAACGATTTAATATTTCTCAATAGGAAACAGACTTTTTTTAAGTTATTTATATAGTTTCTATTGCTTGCATTTAAATCTTTTTTTCTCTATTTGTTTTCTAATTAAATATATGAAGCTAGGCTCTAATGATTGCATTGTTTAAGTTCTTCTTTAAATGAACAAAATATCAAATAATTAGTAAGAATTGTTAAAATCTTTGGCGTAAGTTGCGAAAAATAAAAAATAAATTAAGCATTGCATTAAACAAAACTTTTTGGATTACGGTACAACATAATTTTGGTGTCGATTGAATTTGATATTGTTGTTGTTGGTTTTTTTTTTTAATTAATTTTTTGTGTGTGTTTTTGGTTTTTGTAAATTACCCGTCTGCATTGAGAATTGGTTGGAGGGTTTGCGGATCAATGAGGACGCTGCCAATAGGCACACTCGAAATATCTGTGACGGCCCAGACAAGTCCCGAAGCAGATGCTGACTCTGGTGTGCTGGACGTTGTTGTTGTTGTTGTTAATGGTTGCGATGCTGTTGGTGTTGCTGTTGCTGAGCCCATTCCCCGATTGAACTGCACCGTTTGCACCACCGACGATGTCGCCGGTTGGCTAAACTCCGGCGTCTGCCTGTCGCTGCCGTAGCCCGTGGGCGATGGCGTTACCGAATCGGAGCGCACGGATTGGGTGCGTGTCTTGTAGCTGGATTGTTTTATGTTGTTGGTTTTATATTTTTTGTTGGAGGGGGTGGCATACAAAAATGTTTTTTTTGGCAATTTTAACAACAGTTTCAAAAATTTGTTTGGTTTTTTTTTTTTTTTTTGTTAACATAAAGATATATAAAAAAGAAAGAGCGAGCGAATTGGGGTTTGGCATACATGTTGGGCTTAACAATGGAAGCATTCTGCATTTTGTTATATTATCAGTTGGTCAGTACTCACCCGCTGCTGGAGGGCGATAGACGCCAAGCCGTATTGTTGCTGCCAGTTGAATCCTGCTTGGTAAAGCCACCACGTCCACTCTTATTGGAAGCTGTTGAGTCGCCACGTGGCAATGAGGGGCCACCGCCTGGTCCACCAGAGCTTGGCGGTCCACCATAGTTGCCAAAGTTGTGAGACTTGGGCACGGCGCCACCGGAACGCATGGAGCCACCATCGCGTGACTCAGTAGACTATATAATAAAAGCATTTTAAAGTCAATAAATGAATCACATTTGATATGGCAGTTAACTTACATTCTGCATCTGCAGCATTTTGCCATTGGGACGCTTTGGTCTGGGCGGTTGCTGCTGCTGTTGTTGTTGTTGTTGCTGCTGTTGCTCGACGGCATTGTGCCAGCCGCCACCACCATAGCAATCATCATCGTAAATATCTTGATGACCGCTGCGATTAAAGATGCGGCTACGCGCTCGATCATATTCCTCATCACGCTCCTCGAAGCTCTTGGCCTTGCGATCGAGCATGACACGCTCTGGGCAAAGATAGGGCGACTGACGCACCTCATCGAAACTGTGCGTATCACGCTTTAGAATTGACTTGCGTGCATCCTCACGATGATCCATGCGTACCAGAGACTTGAAGCGTATCTGTAAAGATATCAATGTAAGTATTCTATATACAGAATATTTAACTCATAACTCACCTCTGGTATGCGTGTGACCTTGCTGACAGCAACAATGACGCACTGTTGCGTCTCCGAATCAACGTTGTGCTCCATGCCAAAGAAGGCAGCCGTGCGATGTATAAGCATACGATTGTATGAGGAAGCTGGCGGAAAACGAAATTCACATTCACGACTAAAAAAAACCAAGGATAAAAATGATATTATTCATGGCAGCAGTTGTCAGAGAAGGCAAAACTTACTCCTTATCCTGAATGAAATCCATTAAATCCTTTTCGATTTTCATCAAAATGTTGCGATCCTTAGGATTCTTGTTAAGCGTATCGCGAAAGAAGGACAACAGATCGGTGCCACCATAGTCCGTATATTGTTCGCTTGAGTTTTCTGATTGATGAAAGACTAGAATCAATGAATTGAGCCATGATTTTGTGTGTATGGCCGACCAGCATCCTTGTCGCAGTCACAAGGATGCTGCCACTTACCGCGTGATATAAATCCGGATGTGTTGTTAGAGTTGTTTGTTTGGGCATTGTTGTTGTTGCCACCGCAATTGTTCATGCCACCACCGCCGCCTCGGTCTCCTCTATCGCCTCTATCACAACGATCGCCTCTATCATTGCCGCCTTCAATGCTGCCCGATGAGCTGCCAGTTGGATTCTTCATGCGTGGCTTTGATCCCTTGGAGTTGGTGTTGGCGCGATGCTTTTTACCACCACCACCGCCGCCGCCACCACCACCTCCACCACCACCACCACCGCCGCCGCGCTCATAATGATACTGTTCCTCCTCATGATTGCTGTTGCTGAGATTGCTGTTCTGACTGGACATCTCGTGGCGCTCGTGACGCTCATGACGATCCGCTGCCTTATAGTTCATGCCCGAGTTGTAGAGCACATTACCGGAACTGTTGTTGTTATTATTGTTATTGTTGTTGTTGCTATGATGCTTGTCCAGACCATTGGACTTCAAATCTACCACATACTTTTTGCCATTGAATTCGATGCCCAGACTGCCGTTGCTATTGGTACGATTGTGATGTCCGCCAGCTCCCGATTTCTTGGGCGGCGACAACTTGGGAAACTCGGCTTCATCTCGCAATGGTACATTTAATGGCTGTTGATGTTGTTGCTGTTGATGATGTTGCTGCTGCTGCTGCTGCTGCTGACTAGTAACAATCAGAGCAGGCGTTTCCATAAGCGGTGAACCACCGCGTCCAGTTGATTGTGCTTTGCTATTGCTATTGTTGTTATTATTTAGTATGGCATTGTTGTTGTTGTGCTCATTGTGAGCATCGCTGTTGCTGTGCTGTTGTTGCTGTTGCTGTTGCTGTTGCTCAGAGGCGCCTCGCGGTGTTGGCGTGCGTGGTGGCGATGTGGACTCGCGCATAGCATGGCTGCGTGTGAGATGTTTGCCCTTCATATTGCCCTAAAGTACAACAAGGAGAGTGAAAGCAATTAGTTTTGAATTAGCTGCCACTAATTGAATGCCAAAGTTGACAGTCAAAAAAGAGAGAGAAAGAGAAGGAGAAGGAGAAAGAAAGGTAGTCGGGCAGGCAGCAGGTGCGATGACGATGTCCGTGATGCAATTGTTGGCTCATTAAAATGTAAAACAAATGCCACAGTCACGAGCACGAGGCACTAACAACGCGACGTTAACGATCCGCACACACATGTTTGGCAGGCAAGAGACAAGAGGGGAAGAAGTCGGGAAGAGGGTGAAAAAACCAATGTTTACTCATTATTTATTATACCCTGCACCCATGCCACATTCGTGTAGGAACGGGATATAAAAGTGTGGCAGCTTGATAACAGGTAATGTTTTTTTGCTGGGTTTTACCCGGAATGAATGGAAAGGGTTATTTCTCGGAATAAAAAACGATTAATTTAACAACAAAATATGCTTAGTGAAGCTTTTGGATTAGTTAAAGTTTCTGGTTTTCGGGGTAAAATGTCACAGGATATTATATAGTCAAGCGTTCTTTTTTATTGCGCTTTACACGCTTACTTCTTATTGTTGCGTTTGTTGCCGTGCCAGGCCATATAAAAAGCTACATTGCCTCCCTGCCATTTGACATTTGAACAAAGCACGAAGGACAACACAAACAAATCAGTTAGTCAGTCAGTCACGAAGTCAGTCGGTTAGATTCATTTCATATCGTTTTGTGTCGGTCAATCGGCCAATCAGTATGTCAGTTAGTTAGTCGCTTAGTTCATCAGTTAGTCTCTGGCGTGTTTCCTTTTGGGTTTTCCAACCAATGTGTTTCATTGATTTTACGATTCACAAGGATAAACCGAAAGCTATTGAACATCATTAATCATAGAACTTCACTTGATTATCCTTCAAGCCAGCGTGGCAACAAAACAAAGATTGGCATCGTGACGTTGCAGGAAAGTAAAAGCAATAAAGCTACAGCAAAATGTCAAAGTCAAAGCCATTTGCCAAACCTTGAGCACACACAACCAACCAGTCGGCAACTAAACAAATATGTGGCGCACTAATTAAGCAGTTACTAATCAAAGTTTAGAGAGTCCTTCGCATATATCTAGTCAAATTACTTTGTAATAAAGTGTTAAACGAGTTCTTTATTCGATTCTTAAGTTAACTTTTATCAAAAATAACCTGCCGAATGGCAAAAACGGCTTGAAGGTTACAAATTGTTCAATTTGTTGGCCACATTTAAGTGTAATCAAAGTGCAGACAACAACTCTACGTGCTGGCCAACTTCCGTGAACGTCATCACATTGCATGAAATGGGGGAAAAATCAATAAATCGACCTTGGCAGTAGAACACTACAGCAGCTGGCTTCACACAATTGCTACGCTTGTGTTTATGTTGTTAATATCCAAAAGGCAGCAATTGAATATAAACACACTTGCCACCCACACTGCTGCTGAACCTTGAACTCTATGGAAATGGTTGCGCTTTGGCACTGGAGTCACAGCAGCAATTATATATAAGTAATAATTACGTTTATAATGCAAGAACTTTGGGAATTTCCAGCAAATAGCATTTACAATTCCTAGAAATATTAAGCCACCCTCAATGCAGCAACCAAAACATATGACCTGACCTAGTTTATGCAGTTTTTGGGCGTGTATCTTTTGCACGGCGACAATTCCAGTTCATGGCTGCACTTATGTACACATTATGTATACGTACAATAAATATATATATATAAATTTGCAGAGAGTCGCCGACATTAACCAAGCAGAGAAATATAGAGCGTGGAAGAGTACGGGTCAGAGCATTGAGAACGAACACTCGCTGCAACTTAAAGTGACCTATTTTTGGCAGAAACTAGCAAAAGGTCGAAAAAAAATAAGAAATGATTATTTGTTGCAACTTACGCGTCTATTGCCAAAACTGTTTTGACGCCCCAAATTGTTGTTAACGTTGCTTGTTGTATCCTCGATGCTGTTGTTGTTGTTGTTGTTTGTGTTTGTGTTGTTGCTGGCTGCTGCTGTTGTCGCTACTGCTGCTGTTGCAGCTGTTGTTGTTGATGTTGGTGTTGTTGTTAAGGCTGCTGCTGCTGTTGTTGATGATGATGACGTCACTGCTGATGGTGCGACTGCAGTTGCTGCTGCTGGTGACGTCGCTGAGTTGTTGCTGTTGTTGCTGCTGCTGGCAACGGCGGCGACAACAACAACGGCAGTGGCCGCAGTGGAGGTGGCTGAGGCGGAGGCTAAGTTGGTTGGAATATTTGTAGCAAGGGCTACTTGAGATTTTGTGGAACTCATAATCACAGTTTATGTAAAATGTACTGCAAATAAAAAGAATTCAAAAAAAGTGAGATTAGAAAAGTTTAGTACTAAAATTATAGAAATCTTAAATCGAGTTCTTTGGTATTGCTTTTTCGATATTCAATTGATTAATTAATGTTTACCTTTTGCGAGTCAGAGAAGAACTATTGCATTTTGTTAATTACGCCAACTTCTTATTGTTTATTTGTAGAGTATTTTGTCTTTTTTGTTATTTATTGTTGGTGTTTTATTTTCATAAGAATCTTTGCGTACGAATATAGAGTAAATTTTTGGTTGTAGTTGTACGTATTTGTTCTGGGATTGTTTTTAGAATAAAATCATATTTTTCATATTTGATTTGAAAAAATATGCCGGCAGTGCAGTTGATAGAATATGTAGTTTAAAAAATCGTAACGCCTTTTTTTAGCTGCCACAGGGTGTTTTTTTTTTTTTTAGGATTTTTGTGCGACGACTTAGTTTAAATTTTTACTCACTTATAGAGATAAGGCTTAGTTGTAGTTTAGATTTAGTTATATATATTATATTGTATATATATTGTGTGTATATAGTACAAGTATATAGTTATTATTGTTCTTTTGGGGTGTTTTTTTTTTTGTTGAAATGAAATATACAAAAAAAGTTGAATTGAAAACACGATTTATTAAGAGTTTTCGTGTTTTTTTGATGTTTGTTAATGTTGTTATTGTTGTTTATTTCTGTTGAAATTGCATTAAAACTTTGTTTATCACATTTACACCATATCACCGAGAATCACAAGCTGCCTTTTTTTTTATTTTGTGTTGATTTATTTGTTGGTCTCTGCACTTGCGAAGTTTCTCAATTATTATAAAGATTCTTAGAGCTTATAGCTAAGTTTTTTGTTGAGTTTTTGTCGTATTTATTAATTAGTGTATGTATAATAGTTGTATACTTTAAAAATATTTGTAGTTAAAGCTTTTCAATTGGTTGGTGATTCTTAACTTGATTTTATTCCTATTATTATTATTATTTTGAGTTCTCGTTTTTCTTTTTTTATTCCGCTGATGTTTTTTTTTTTTTCACTTTGTGTTGTCTATGTGGAGTTCAGGTTATGTGAGAATTTCTTTGATTTGATTCTTTTCGTGGCACACATTTTGCTGCAAGTTGAGAAGAAGCGATGAATAAGTTGAATTGAGCGCGTTTTCAAAACTTTCCAGAGAGCAGCACACACGACGAGCGCGAAACTTTTGCTTCCTCTCTCTCTTTCTAGTTGTGTGTAGATACACACACACACACACACACTCACACGCATAGATGGAATGTGACCTTGTTTACGATTTATTTTGATATTCAAAACTGCACGAGCTTATAAATGCGATGAGAGCAGAGTAATTGAAATTGCGTGCCTCAGGATACAAAGCTAAACCCAAAAGCGCCGCATAGTTTTTGGTAAAGGGATGCTTTTAACAGACACACACACACACACACGCACACAACAGGACTCTCTCAAGTCTTTGACCAGTTGTTGTTGTTGTTGTTATTGTAGTGTTTCCTTCGTTTTGCGGGCTCGTTGTTCACTTTTCGACATAATTATGTTAATTTTTGATTGCTACAAGTTTTTCAATCCATGTTTAGGTAGCGAATATATATAGTTTATTTCGAGGGTTCGTTTTGCAGGGGTTGTTGAACGATAAAACGCTAAGCACTTAGATAACCCAAGATGTATATCTATTCTATTAGGCAAAAGATATTCTATTTCAACGCAACAACAACTGTTATGGGCAAAACTGGAACTTGGGCTTAACATTAATTTCAAATTAAATTTGGACTATTTTTGCTTGGCCACTTAGCGTAAAAGTTATGGAAACCATGCAAAAATAAATCGAATTGTTAACGTTACGTTGTGGCCAAGGCAAGAAAATCTAGAAGAAAACAAACAAAAGCGAATCACATGGACACTTTGAAAAGCGTAAACAAAATATGAACAAGTCATTCAGTATTCGTAATGCCAAACAAAATCATGCCATGTTCTAACCAACAGTTTGGGAAATACCCGCGAAACGTGTAATGAAATAATGGCTTTGAAGGAGCAAGGGCAAAAGCGGGCTAGCAAGCAAGCACAGCACAGGTGTAAGATGAATGCATGACGTAGTCGACCGTAATAAGCAACACGCATACGACGTGTGGCACACGACCAAGAAAATGAACGAATGTCAAAGAAAACGAGCATGAGTCAAAGGCAGAAAGGGAAAAATTTGGAACCAGGCCGTTAGCCAAATTGCATTGACGATGACGATGATGATTAAGACGCCAAAAGCAAGCCAAATATGCATGTGCGCTTCTTGTTACCCTATGCAACACTGTTTTCCCGTCTATGCCTTTTCCACTCTCTATCTCTCTCTGTCTTTGGCTTGTCCCAACTGTTTACAGCAGCTGTCGTCGCCCCGTTGCCGTCGCAACAGCTTCAAAAAAAAAAAAACAAAAAGCAAAAAGCTTCGGCTGGGGCCACGCGCTGTACTCGAGAATGTGTTGCGGCTGTCAGCAGTAGTAGAAGTAGAAGTAGTAAAAGTATTAGTGGTAGTGTTGTAAAGAGCGCAAGCTTTAAAAATGCCTGCGCTTGCGTGGGCGAGAGAGAGAGAGAGAGAGAGCGAAACGTGCAGTTCAAATGTAAGGCAAAAGCAGGAAGTAAATGAGTAAATCGTAAACGAGATATTGTCGACAAAATGTACATTTACAGTTTGTTTATGCTAAGCGTAAAGAAAAAATGAAACAAACAATAGCAACAACAAACTGCGCCATTTGCCAGGGCTGCTGTTGTGCCCTAAACTTTTACAGGGCTTCTTCCTATGCCTATGAACAACAACAAACAAACAACTGCACGGCGCTATTCGGGTCTATGGGGCGAGCAGTAAACGAACCGAACACGAATTCGAAACGAACGACCGAAAACGAAACAAAATGTGTGTGTGCCTATGTGTGCGTGTGTGTGTGTTTGTTGTGTGAAAAACGTGTGTGTCGCTGTGTATGTATAATACACCGAAAAGGCAATGCGAAAAAGCAGCAAAGACAAAATATAAAAAAAAAAGAAAAACTTTAAAATTCTTGTGAAAATTCCGCCAGCAATTTTCACGCGACGAAAATCACAACAACAAGAAAATAACACACTCAAACACACATACACACGCGCGGCGCAGAAAACAAAATATTTGATTTTTACTTTTGCACTTTGTATATATATATATATATATATATATTTATACACTGCGCCGGGCTTCCTTTTCCTGCATATATATATACTTTTAAATGTTCTTATCTCAAACACACACACACACACACACACAGAGAAGAGACAAATTTACACACAGAAACATTCTTTAGTGTCTCCTCCCCATTCGGTTTTCTGCTGCTGATGTTTTATTTATTGCTTCGCGCGTGCCATTTTCCACATTTTTTTTTATTTTATATTTCATATATATATTTTGTGCGTGTATTTTTCACACCAAAAACCGACGAGAGTGTGTGTATTTTTATTGTATTTTTGGTATTCTTGGCATTTTTTTTATCTGTTTCACAAACAGCGCAAACTAATTCATTTTCTTTTGCTTGCCTTCGCCCGTTTGCTTCATTGTGAAAATGTATTTTTAAGCTGCTGCTGCTGCTGCTGCTGCTGCTCCTCTGCTGCTGCTGCTTCTGCTGCTGTGGATGATGACAATGACAACGTTGACGACGGCTGCGACGAATAGTGCGACGGCGACGAGCACTGCGCTCCGCTGGCAGACATTATGGGAACACGACCGAATGGATACTGGGCCACAGTTTACAGTTTGACAAAAAAAGCATAGCATAGCATCGCTAGCTGCCTGCCTGGCTGGGGCTTTTCGCTCTCTCACAAGCACACTCGCTCGCTCGCTCTCTCTCCCTTTCTATGCTCTATTTTGCGCTTTGCTTGTGCAAAATATTAAAAAAAAAAAAAAGGGTGGCAAGGTGAGAGAGCGAGACAAAAAAAGAGAGCGCGCAAGTCCGAGTGCGTAAAAGCTCGTTGGAAAACAGGTTAAGGCATGTGAGCCCCCGCCAATCCCCTTCTCGTACATTGTTTTAATCTCTCACTCTCTCACACTCTATGTCTCATTCGCTTCCTTTACTACTACTACTACTGCCGCTGCTGCTGTTGTTGTTGTTGTTGTATATTGTGCCCCAGAGGCAAAATGCGCACGCTTTGCTTTACTTTACTTTACTTCACTTCTTTCTTTTGGGGTGGCATTTCTCATCGCAACGTTTCTTCTTCGTCCTTTGCTGTGCGTGTCCGTGTGTTCTTGTTGCTGTTGCTGGGCATCATTTTTGCCTATCTACACATCGTTTTGCCTTCCAAGCAGGCCATCCCAAGACCTTGGAGTAGCCTCAACACATATATACATATACATGTGTGTGTGTGCGTGCTAAACAGGAATTGTTTTGTGTTTTTTTTTTGTTGCCTGCAATCAACGAACTTTACGATTTACAAACACCAAAGCCATAAAATGTTAACTAGTTGCTGAGATTATTTATCGGTTCGGGGCATTAAAAATACTTTAAACTTATTTTTATTAGTTTTTCCACTCAGTTCTGCTTTAGTTGCAATAGTTTTTAGCCATGCAACAACTTTAACGTCAGTTCATTCAGGCAGATAAATTTGATTAAAAGCCATTTGCACGAGGAAGAGGAAAAAATAATAGTTGCACGCAAAAAATAATAGTTGCACGCAAAAGTTGGAAAAGCTGGAATTCAATTACAAACTCTTTGCACAAAATGTACAAAAATTTCAATGGGCGACTGTCAATTATGAATCTCAAATTGCATTTAGCCCCGAACCTTTGGATCAATTTGACCCAAAACAAAATCAAAAAAAAAGGAGAAGGGAAATATTGTATACGAGTTTTCAATCAATTGATGGCATTTCATCAACCATGCAAAGTGGGCAATAAAAACTATAAAACTAAAGGTAGCTCAAGGGTTGAGGGACAAGGAGCAGTCAGTCAACTGTGTGTGTGTGTGTGTGTGTGTGTGTGTAAGGATTTCATTGTCAGTCGGCGTGACTACAAAATATGCGCCATGATTGAGTAGTTAAAGGCTTTGAGCAATGAGCAAAATGTGTCCTAGATTTAAACAACAACCGAAGACTAAGAGCTGCTGCAGCCTTAAAGTATGCAACAGAGCGCAATTCAAGCCAGGCTTTAAGTTAATCAGTCAAACGGATTGATGTCATTATAACAGCAATCACGCATCATTAAATCAACTAACGAGCTACGCAGCAAGTTTGTATTAAGTGGTTGGGGTTAAGACAAATGCGTCGCAGTTAATAGCTTAAATGCATCACGCTGACAAGACAAGGGAACGGTATGGCGAATGAAACACTCAATTGCGCTCTTATTGTTTACATTAAAGAGAGAGAGGGAGTGAAAGCCAGAGCGAGAGCAAACAAGATGGCAACTGTGTTGCTCTCTCAGCTCTCAGCGTCTCATAGAAAATAGATGTAAAGTGTAATTGCACGCAATGTGTCGCGCCTTATTGCAATTACAACATCTTATTTGGGTCACGCAGAGAGCTAAAGAGAGCAGCGTGCTGAGAGAACGAGAGAGCAACGGAGAGAGAGAGAGAGTTTGTCAAGTGTGTCTGCCTGCCGCACGTGTGTGAGCTTAAAAGCGCAATGCGTTTCGAGGCCAAGTGACAGGCGAGTAGAAAAGCAAAAAAGGATGCTGCTGCTGCTGCTACTTTGGTGATTGGGTGGCATAGGTGGGCGTGGCCCAGTCCAGAGTTTAGAGCCAAGAAATTGACTTCAATTATGGTTTAAATAGATGTCAAGACAGCTAAGCAACTTGAATCTTAGCTAATTAGGCGACAAAATGGCCAAAAGGGGCTTGTTGGGTTTTTGGCAACGCTTTTGCTTTGATGACGCAATTAAAATGCTAAATGCTTTACGATACGGCCCCGGCGGGGCCTCTTTAATTAATTTGTCGGCCGTGAAAGGTGTCAACAAGGCAAAAAAAAAAACAAGGACAAAAACCAAGAAGCACTTAATTGTTGTTGTTCTACTTGTTTCCTTTACTTTAATGCTTGACCCAGACAAGAGGCACAGCAACAACAGCAACGGCTAGAGCCGAGAAGAATTCACTTAAAGCGTCGCGAATGTTACTCAAAGGCCAAAGAGTCCTCCCCCCATCATCTTATGCCCCCGCCTCTGCCATCTGCCAGCTAGATTATGCAGCTTATATGTGTGAGAGACTGAAAGCGTGTGGCTTCATCTTGTTCATCCTGGCAGCAGCAGCAGGCAACGTCTCTGTAATCATGCTGCCTTGTTTTTTATTTCTTTCTTTTTAGCTGACACAAGAAGAAAGATGGCGAACAGGCCTGGCAGGAGGGCGGCACGAGGAGAAACGCGTGCCGGGTGTCCCTGTCATATGCTCTCAAAGAGCATAAAACGCTAGCTAAGCACAAGCGTATGTGTGTATGGATTTAGGACTACGACCACGACCACGAGCACGCACTCACTCACTCACAAAGATGACTCAGAAAAGATGCGATTGCAATGCCAAGCATATTATTATTATGTATAACACAACCTTAAACATGACTTGTGTGCTGCTGGTTCAAAGGTTTGACATTAGATTAGTATATATGAGGAAATTTCGAGAGTAAAACTTTGAAGGCACAATTAAACGAACTAATAGTTCAAACTAACTGTTTTTTTCTTTATTATTATGTTAAATATCCATTGGATAAGGCACACTTGAAACAACGCTGTAAAACAACCCACACAAAAGTCTGGACAAGCTTACTATCTAATCCCAAGATGCTGTTCTCCAACATTTCAATTACGTCAGGTAACAGCAAAGTAACAACAACAAAAAATTCATGCTGCATACACAAAGGGGCTCATGAGGTTACTTTTGATTGCTGGCTTGTTGTTGGCAACCGAAGCGACCGTTGCTCCACTCCCCGCCCCCCCCTAAACCCCACTGCTCGCAACTACTGTGCAACACCTGCGGGAGTTATGAATTATGCAAATAGGCAGCTGCTTCAACTTTCCTGGGGGCCTGTCAAAATAGACTCGGTGTGTTTTGTGTGTGTGTGTGTCTGTCTCTGTGAATACCTTGAGATCGAAAAGGTCTTATCACAGTAGCAGTCTATAGCAGACTTGGCTACAAGTACACATATACTATATAATATATATGCACAACTACAACCAAGTATAAATGTGTAACAAATGAAATAAAATCAGCGTGAAAAAAAGTCATAAATTAATTTACACAAATTCTCAACATATTCTGCAAGCAAAGGAAAATGTTTGCAAGAAAATAAAAAAAAAACACAAACAAAAACACAAATCGGGCCAAACGAAGCGAATCCGAGCGCAACAACAACTGACAACAACAACTAAGATGACGACGACAATATGTTTATAGCATCATCTAAACAACAACAATAACAATAAAGCACACAAGCATGTTCAACGCGTGCTGTCTGTTTTAGTTTTAGATGCTAGCGTAAATATCACAAACAAAGTGTTACATATATTTTTGAAAAAGTAATGCTGTTGCTTTTTGCCCGGGTTACAAAGACATGATCGCAAACGCAATGAATGCGATCTGACGCGGCTAGATTTGTCTGTCTGTCGCATTGTCGTTGAATCGCTTGGTTGATTGTTTGTAACACAAAATAGATTTTCAATAAAAGCCCACTTGAAAGAACGCCAACAATGGCGCAGCGCACAAGAACGCAACGAGATCCATTCCAAATCTATTTTCAAACCAAACAAAAACATTTTTATACATATATAAATTACATACAAAGTAGCTGTAGCTAAATGTGTGGTTAATACGACAAGTTAAACTAAAAGAAACAAGCAACAGTTTCATTGGCGTTTCTTGTTCCAAACTTAAGGCTGGCAATGCCGTTTTTCTAAGCACAGTTTGTTTACAATTAAATTGCTTTTTGCTGCTCAAGCGTTGCCACCTGGTTTATATATCATGGAATGGACAAATTTTAAGGGAGCTCAGGGCTCATAACTTTTAATCTAGGCACATATGCATTTAGGGTTGCCTTAAAAATTATTCGTTTTTAGTTGTGTATTATACTTTTAAGCAATTTTTATGAGTTTTGCACGTTTTCCTATTTGTTTTGTGTGCGTGTTTTTTAACTTGTAGTTATAAAACATGTTTAGTAATTTACCGCGGGGATCATATCTGGATGAACACATATCGAAGAGGTATAGCAAGGAGGTGCTCCTATCCCACTGGCAAGAGCTGCGTCAAAGCAACAGTGAGAAATCCGATTGCATTACGCCGGCACTTAAAAGAGTTAACAAATGCGAAAGTCATCACACCGAACAGCAGGATAACTTTACACCACCTTGGAGAACGGAGGCGGCCGACGATGCGACGCGACAATTTCGTAGCGCTCGCATCGATGCGTTTAATAACTTTCATCGCAATAGGGAGACCCAGGTGCGTTTCCCCATAACCGCAGATATGAGCAGGAATTTCACAACCACTTATACAATAATGTATGAGATTGTGCCCAAGGAGTGCGGTGGATTGGCGCAGGAGTTGGATTTGCTGCAGAGCTACGGCAACCGTAGTATAACGAACAAACGTTGTGAGCAACGGCAGAAGGTGCTATTGGATAAGCAGCAAAGATTGCAAACAAATTATGCGGCCGAATTTAATACTAAGCCGGCTCTTTAAAAATCTTACCAAGTAATGAACAAATTTCATGTGTAATGTTGAATAAACTAAGACATGGCGGCATTATATATTGTTTTTTACTTACAATTTGCATATGCCTATTTAAAAATTATCTACGTTATATTGAAGCACTCACCATTTTCAGTTCTGCTGCCCAGTTGAGATGCGATAAAAAGCGATTTGCACACTGACATTTTGTGTTGATTTATCTGCAGGCAACTTTTTTTTTTGGTCTGTTGTGGGTGCCTGGTTGTGATTATTTATTGTTAGCGCTTGCCCTGCGTTTGTTGTATTAATGTTGCAGCTGGTGCTGCTTTTGCACACGCGTCTTTTATTTGATTCACGGTGGAAACGAAATGTTATTGTAAAAAATTGCACAAAGAAATTTTTTCTTTTACGCTTGCCGTGCAAGTGTTGCAAAATTCTGATGGGCCTGTACGAAAACAGCTGGGGTAGAGCTGCAATCTGAGCAATAGTATCGATAACAAAGTGCATTTTGCATAGAGTACTTGCTTCTTAACAGAATTACTCCACTGCTAACATAAGTGCTCTACCTAACATACACTTTTCTCATAACTAATTTAAATTTATTAAATAATAATTTTATGTATTTAAAACAATGTTACAACTTATGTTTTTAACATTTATTTCGAGCTTTAACATTTGACTGGCAAATAAAAGTACAAAATTAGGCATAACAATTGATTTTTTTGGTGCCCTTATAGTGAGAGTCGAATGACATAATTTGAAATTTTTTGGGTGCGCGGTGCAGTTTTGGAACAATTTGAAAATATACATATATATATATATTGGTGGTTGTTCGGCAGTTACTTAAATTAGCTTGATGTCTATGGAATACAACATTCACTTCGTACAGATCGTTTCACTCTTTCACATTTGCGAATAAATTTTCACAATAATTTATTTAGGATTTCGACAGAATTCATTTAGATATTTCTTTTCACTTTTATACTTAATAATTTGAGTAATCTTTGCTTGCTTTGCACATAATATTATTATTCATTTGAGTCCTACTTGTGGTATTAACTCGACTGTGTCACGTTCTTGTTTAATTGGGATTCGATTGCACTTAATTTAAACTAACTCCAGGCGCTTCATCTCCTTGAACAGTTCGTAACCCATTTTGGCAGGACTTCTGGTCACAATAACGCCGGCCTTCTCCAGCGCAGCAATCTTATCGTTGGCACCACCTTTGCCACCCGAGATGATGGCACCGGCGTGACCCATACGACGGCCGGGTGGCGCCGAAACGCCAGCAATAAACGAAACAACAGGCTTGGCCTTGATGCCCTGCAAAAACCCAAAAACAATTTATCATAAGCATTGGAAACAGACAATTAACTTCAATATATTACCGTATTGAACTCAGTCAAGTAATCGGCAGCGTTCTCCTCGGCCACACCACCAATCTCACCGATCAGAATGATGCCCTTGGTCTCGGGATCCTTGAGGAACACCTCCAAACAATCGATGAAATCTGTGCCGTTGAACGGATCACCGCCAATGCCAACGCAAAGGGTCTGGCCCAAGCCCACCTCGGTGGTCTGGTGCACAGCCTCGTAGGTGAGTGTACCCGATCGGGACACAACGCCAATCTTACCCCTTTTGTGTATGTGGCCGGGCATAATACCGATTTTGCACTGCAACAACAACATCAACAACAAAAAGTTATTCAAGCGATAATCAAATTGCAGATATTAATTATAAAATGCGGCACATGCGTCACAGAGTCCAAGAGATAAGCGTTGTTGTTGGGTAAACTTTTAACTTATATTAACTAAGAAAAGTTTACTTTAACGATAATGAACCGTCAGCCATGAAATGAAAACCAAACCAATCGATTGACTTTTGCGGGTCAATAATTTCATTGCATGAACTTTGGACTCATTGCTTGTCTGCTTATCGCTCTGGACAGCTGCACTTGCTACAAACCTGTTCGGGTGCAATGATGCCGGGGCAGTTGGGTCCGACGAGACGCGATTTGCTCTGGGAGACAAGGGCATGCTTCACCTTGACCATATCGTGCTGCGGCACACCCTCTGTAATGCACACAATTAGGGGAATTTCAGCATCCAGTGCCTCCATAATGGCAGCAGCGGCACCGGGCGGTGGCACATAGATAACAGTGGCATGCGGATCCGTTGCCTTTTTCGCCTCGGCGACCGAAGCAAAAACGGGCAGACCCAAGTGTTGGGTGCCACCCTTTTTGGGTGAAATGCCGCCAACGAGCTTGGTGCCATACTCCAGCGCCTGTTGGCTGTGGAAGGTGCCCTGTTTGCCGGTGAAACCCTGACAGATGACGCGCGAATCGCCGTTCAGTTTCAGATTGCCGCGCGTCTTGTTGTACTGCGAGCCACAGCGAACGCCCGTAACGAAGCCATCTGTAGAGAATATGCAAAAGTTGTTGTTTATTTTATTGTCTTCTTTCTCGCTCTTTTGGGTCACATGCGGGTAGCAACCTTGAATATGGCCCCGACTTCCACCCCTAGCATTAGCTCTTCTTCTCTTTCCTACACACCTACACATTAACAGTTGCAGCCACGTCGTTTTGCATGTGAATCTCGCTTAATTTTTTTTCAATTAATGCAGTTTTATTTACAAGCAGTATGCTGCCACTTGTTGCGGCATTTTATTTTATAATGTTTGTGTGCCACAAATTGTACGCAAGTTATATAATTTTGCAGAACACTTTCATAGCGTTTTATAATGTTTCGCAATAGTTTTTTTTTTGGTTGTTACATTCACTTACCTCGCACTTTGAGTAGCGCTCTCATTGAAGCAGCCATTTTAATGTGTATTGCTGTTGTTGCTTGTGCGAGAACCTGTGCAATTGCCCTGACCGAACGACTGGCTTATTGTTAAAATCGCGTTTAATTAATGCAAACGACGGTGACAGCACTGTTTCTCAACACGATATATCGCGGTTCTCACAGCCTAGCATCGATTTGCATAACATTTATCGATACTTGCGACAGCGGCAATAACATCGACTGTAGCGGGAAATATTTCAAAATAACAAGATAACTCTTTTTTTTTATCACTGAATCTTTATTTGCAAAATCAAAGAAAGCACAGCGACCTTTATATTAATCTCACTTATTGTTATTGCCTCACTTTAGACACTTTCGCCTAAAATAAAATTTATTGAAATTAAAAAAGAAATATATATCAACTACCACAAAAGTACAAAACAAAAAACGAATCCACTGACTACAAACTTGTTTCGAAAACGTTTTAAAAACTGTTCTAAGGCTTAAGGCATTAGTGGCCACGTAATGTTAATAATTTCATTAGATTGCTTTATGCATTTGAACGGAGGGCTAGGTTTTGCATCAAGTCTTTTCTTGTTTTTTTCTTTAGTATAGAATATAAAAGATAAATTGGGATTTAAAAATTTGATCAAGACGCGAACTTTTTTGAACTGCCTAAAATGCCACTTAAGTACATTTAATTAAACTGATTCGCACTGGGTAAAGCTTGGGGTTCTTCTATAGTCTCTTGCTCCTGAAACTCATCACGATTAAATGCATTCTCCTCGCCCGTCTTCAGACGCTGATAGACCAGAATACTATTGCCAGTGCGAGATTGCACATGCTGCAATAAAGACGCTAGGTTAGGCAACTTAGCTCCCAACGCCGTTGCCGACCACTCGTCCAGCACAGCCTGCGAGTCGATCAGTTTGTTTAACTCGGCATGCTCAATGCTGTGCAGCAACTTATAGTTGGTCAGGAATTCGCTAATCTTCTCGCCCAGCGAATCGAATAGTACCACGTGCGAGGGCATTGCTGTACGTGGATGTGCTGGGATGTGCGAGCGTAGCCAGTGCATGGGTGCATCAAAGAAGCGATCCGCTTCATCCTTAAAGTTATCACGTTGCTCCAAATTAGGTTCACAGGTCAAGAAACGCATGGTCACATTTTCATGAATGTGGCTAACAAAAAAGTTTATTCATTTATGTAAAAGATTTTAAATGCAATAGAAAACTTACCTGTAATAGGGCGTCGAGTGGCAGGGCATGAGGAAGAGTATATTGGCACGATGTTCACGTTCATCACGATATTCATGGGCAATATCACGCAGCTTGGGCATCAGCTCAATGGGTCCCTTTTGATGCACCGTGCTCAAGTACCAGGCGGGCACAACATTGCCGAAGAGAATAATCAAAGCAGCTGCCCAGCGTTGAGTGCTGGATGCACGACAGCTCCAGCGGGAGAGAGCTTCCGCAGAGACATACAGACACAGTGGCAGTAGAGAGGATACAAAACGGAACTCCTTGTGCTCGACAGTGCTCAGGACAAGCAAGGTGATCAAAATGCTAATCAACAATTGTTTGCTAACTGAATACTTTTTGCTCTCGCGCACAGTTTGCATGATGCCAAAGATGAAGGGCAGTGTATTGATACCCAGCACAGTGGGCAGACCGACAGCGAAATACCAGTACCACGGATGTGAGCCATAGAAGCTGCCAACGTTGTGCAGCACATTGTACTTGAGGAACTCCCACGGCGTCACTATCAGTTCACCATGCCAGTAAGTATCAATGGCAATGCCAGCACCAGTCACCAACAAACTGAAAAGTTCAGAGAAGGGTTGTTAAGATAAGAAAGCACTTATTGATTGTAACTTACCCAATGAAAACGAAACGCTTTATGATCAACTCCCACAGCTCTGACTTTGATAAGCGACTTTTGCGCAAGTGATAAAAAGCCAACGGAAGCCAAATAACAGCTGCTGTGGGACGCAGGAAGCAACAGATTGCTGCTGGCCACAAATAGGCGCTACCCTCGCCCGCCCAGGGAAAGTAGCTGAGCGCAATGGTGGTCAATGAAGCCTCCAAGGTGTTGGCCAGCGTGCGTGAGCCCGTGTAGAACCAGAACCAGGGCACAAGGATCAGAAACAGGGCCCACTTGCTCTTGTGAGTCCAAACATAGAAACGATAATCTGAGTAGGCGGACAATGTGGCCTGAAGTAGGCGTGGCAGCAGCACCAACAACTGAGCACTGTCCATCTGCAGCAGAGCCAGCAATTTATAAACTCCAGCAATAATTACGGGATAAACATAGCTACGTATGCCTTGAACCCATTCCCAGGTCAGATAGCCATAACTAGGGATGGAAGAAAGAAGTTAATAAGCGCCTTTACAGAACAATTTAACCTAACTTACCCAAACGTTAATTTGTGAGCCACTTCCAGACTCTGCCAGTATTCATCCGGCACATAATAAGTTTTGACCACAAAAACAGATGCTAGTCGCACGGCAAGAATCAAGGCAAAGACATAAAGCAGCCTCATTGCAGCTTTGCTTTGCGTTTAAATAAACCTTTTAATTACAAAATGGACACACTTATTAGTTGATGTTGTCACTTTTTAATTTATGCATGTAGATTTTTGATGTTCTTTGCTTATTTTGGGTAAGCGGCGTACGTGTCTAACCTTAAATTTGTTGTTAGCGCTGCGTGTGACTGTTGTTTTATAAGTGTAAAATGTGTGTGTTTTATTTTGATATAATTTTGTTCTATTTTAGCCAGAAAAACATTTGGCGCGCTGGTGTAGTGGAAAAAAAAACGCTGTGAAGCGGCCTAAAAATAACGCGAACTGAAGACCAAAGCAAACGAGGCAAAGTGACGCCGACGTTGCCAGGGCTGCACTGCCACACCAGCAAATAGCGGCAAATAGAAAGTTATCGATAGGCAAGTGCACTTGTTAAAAACATCGGCTGCCACCCTCACCCAATCAACCTCTCTGTCTATAATGTCAAAATTGATAAGCAAAACAAACAAACTCATAACGTGAGAGAAACTTGAACAAGTCAGGTGTTAAGTTGTTGTGTATTGTTACTAGGCGGGACAGCAATGTTTTTGGCGGTGCGAGGAGTGGCCATATGCCTGCCGCCAGTGTTGCATCACAGCTGCCGCCTTTCCACCCGCCGCACATTCGGAGCACTAACCAAAAATCGAACACTTCTCAAGTCTGATGTAATCGGAGCTGTTCGAAGGAATGCCCATGGGAAGGGTGAAGCTAGCCATGATTTTGACATCCTGCCACTGCGCTGGTCCAAACAGCTGTGGAGCAAAATGTTTGGCAAATACCTGCTGCTCACCAATGTGCTCGGCTCCGGGCTGCTCATGGCCGTTGGTGATTTCATTGCCCAGGAGTATGAATATCGCTGTGGCTTAAGGCATGACGATCAGGATCGCTACGATGCTCAGCGCATGTTTCGCATGTTCGTTGCAGGCGCGTTACAAGGCCCATTGCATCATTACGTTTATAATTGGATGGATCGTGTGATGCCGCAACGAACATTTCGCAACATTATTAAAAAGATACTCATTGATCAGCTCTTCATGTCGCCCGCTTGCATCCTTATATTCTTCTACACAGTCTGCTATCTGGAGGGGCAATCACTGCAGGCAACGCATCAGGAGCTAATTACCAAGTTCCCCTACATCTATCTACTGGATTGGGCAACCTGGCCGGCAGCACAGTACATTAACTTTCGCTACCTGGACACCAAATATCGTGTGGCCTTTGTCAATCTTTGCACTGCAGTGTATAATGTTCTCATTTCCTATATGAAGCATGACTTTGGCATCCATCTGCTCATTGAGCCGCATAGCCCAGGAGGACTTTTAGCAATTACAGCTGAAAAATCAACAGCAGAGGTACCCAGTGAATTGACCGATAAGAAATCAGTTGAAAAAACAGCGAAGCAGAAGATTATTGTTGATTTAACTACAGAAAAAAATCAATAACTATTAGAATTTTAACAAATTTTTGTGATATACATAGTTAAATTATAAGCAAAAATTTCTTTCAATCAACAATTGAGTTTATTATTTATATAAATATCTATGCATATCATTAGCAAGAGGCTTTTAGCTAAATAACCAAAGTGCAAAATGTAAAACAAATTCTTGTCATTGTTAATAATTGTTATTTATAATAGTTTAAGTTTTATGTTATTAGTTTATATGCTCTACTTTGAGTGGAAAACATCAAGAGTTAAAGGTTAATATTGATAAAGAAAATGTATTTTTTTCTTAAAGGTGTCTAAAGATCTATTCTCTCTACTACAAAGTCTACTAATAAATGTAATTCTTATAATGCACAATCTTAGATTAGAAACAACACTTAATGTAACAGTGAACTACAATTTTTACACACACAATTTAATTACGTTTACTTCAGTTCTATATTAATATAACATATTTGACAAAATACCTCCGAATTATGTAATAAATAACAGAATGTTCTTTAAATAACTACAATTGGCTTTTAGATTAACAAAGCAACTAAAGCGTTCTTCATAGCGAACAAATTCTGTACAAATATGTGAGCTTTGATCAGTGCAGTCAAAACTCAACATTTACATAGCCCTAAAGAGCATTCGATTGGCTTTGGTGCATTGGAATGCACTTGAACACTTGCTGGCCACTTTTATAGCAGAACCCACTTTATTTTTGTCGATTCTGAATCGCAATCGATCACTTGATCACAATTGTCTCCACCGGCGGCGTAATGCCAAAGATGTGCAGGGCCAGCGTCATGTGCTCCTCGGTTATGTAATTGGCTACGAGCGTTGGTATATTCTCATTGCAGCGAGCAATTTGTTGGCGTATCAATGATTTAAACTCATCCCTTGCTCCCTTGTCGGCGCCTCGAGTGCCAATGCGACGTGGATGCGCTGTTCCGGCAGCGCCGGGTGTTCCTCCAGCAGCTGTTACACCACCGGCGGTGGGGGGTGAACCCGTTAGCTCAAAGCTAGCCTCATCCTGCTGCTGAGAGTTCCAAATGAAAGCCAACTCCTCGATGACATCCGTGGCAATAATGTAATTCGATAGAATATGCAAATTGAACGATTTGCGTTGAGTGATTAGACTAAAGATGTGTTGCTTGAGCAAAATATCCTTGTCAGGATTGAGCTGCAGCAAGGCAAGCAGATCGCCCAGCACACGATCCGAGCAGTTCGGCTCAAAGATCATGGGACTCAGGCGACTGATGATGGCACGTGTACAATACTGAATGAGAGCAATTCTGGTGAGTGGCAGAAAAATCATATGACGATGACTTTTAATGCACATGTTCTCTAGTAGTTGGCCACTGGTGGCAGGCAGCTCAGCAAGTATCTTAAGAATGCACTGAAAGCCTTGGAGCTGTGGGGTATAGAGATTTGGTCAACGTTTGTTATTTTTACTGGAATTTAAATATTACCGTCATGCTGCCCTGCATGAGAGTCAGGCTTAAGACTTGCAGGCTTTGCACCAGAGTGCTTTGCGGTGTCATCTCTCCCATCAGTTTGTTGGCCTCATCGCGATGACCAAAGTAAATGGCCAGGTCGAAGAGGAAGCGTGAGATCCAAGGAGCCAGCGGCAATGCCACCATTAACTGACTAAAGTCCCTGTGAAACTGTTCCGTATTCAAAAGTTGCCAGCAACGAGCGGCATGCAAAAAGGCCTCCGATAGCTCCTGACTTATAGCCGTCGTTGGTGAGAAATTGGGCGGCTCCATGCTTTGGGCGTCACCACCATCGGGTGTCCAATCCATGCTTTGCACTTCACCACCCTCCGGCTTCCACTCGATGAAACCCTCAACCAGCACATGACTAACATCAGCGTCCTCAATGCGCAGTTTGCGTATGTAACCGTTTAGGGAGTATATAAAAAGAGTTGTGGCATAGAATAACACCTGGGAGCTGCCAGCTGGACTGCTGCGTAGAATCTTGACCAATTTATCCCAGTAGACGTTCTGATTGACATACTTGCTGAAGGGCATAAACGATTCCCAGCCCATCATCTGGCCGCAGAGCATTAGAACTTTGAATATATTCTTCCATGCATCTGCCGTATCGCATTTATCATCGTCTATGATCTGGCGCAGATAATACTGTAGGGAATTTGTGTATAGGCGGCACGCCAGCAGCGGTGACAGCTCCGGTGGCTTGTTTTGTATCAAAGGCAGCACCTCCTCCACAAGCATGCGTTGGTACAAGTCCGGATCAGCATTCATGCCCTCTGCCAGCATCTCCAGCAAACGAGGCGCTTGCGTTGCAGCCGTCTTGGGAAACTTATTGAACATAAGGATATAGCTGTGTATGCACTGCTGCAGATTATCGCCACTGTTGTTGATCGTGTGCACAAATATGCTGTGCTGCACATCTGGTGTCAAGTGCTTATACATTTTCACATAGAACTCCTGTTCTGGTGTGCTTTCGCTCTCGTTGCGTAGTGCATTGGTCAGAGCATTCACCTCCTGCCACAACTCTGAATGTTGGTTTGTAAAGTTGCTCGCACTGTTGGAGATACAAAATAACAATGAAATATTGCCTTTTTCTATGGGACGCCACTTACATGACACTGAAACACTTGGCAGCCTCCTCGTAGTTTTTGCCATCGCGCTCCAAGAGGTATGCTTCGTATTGCACGTTGAATGCATTCGGATAGAGCGTCTTAGCGGTTAGGATCCATGCTTTGGCTGAGCTGGGATCGGTTTTGCGCACGTTCTGTGCCTGTTTAACCATGTAAATTTCATTTTCTTCAATGGAAGTCATAATTGCAAAGTTTGTGGACGCCGGCAATTAGAGATGAGCAGAATGCTTGAATGCAACAATTAGTATACCCCAGTACGCTGATTATCGATATCGATGGCTGCCAAACAAGACCACAGAACTATTGAAACAAAAATAAATTAATATGGAATTTTCTGTTCATTATATTTTGCTCATTTTTAACATTGTAGCATTGTTATTGCTAGCTTAGTATATTTAAATGTGCGTACACGCCTTGCTCAAGTTTGCTCAAGTGTTGCCAAAAAGCCTATCGATACAATCGATAGTTTAACGACTACAACAGGTGGTTTTTGCACACAATTGTTTTTTCCTGTGTATTGCGTTGCAACTTTTGAACAAAAGCCTCTAACATGACAATGCGAACAGCGGCCAGTTAGTATAAACGTGAATAAATTGCTCGACGTTAAACCGAGAGTGCGCCGCGAAGTTCATATCTCAAGTGCACTGTGTAAATGTTGGAAAACGCAGAAAGCTTTCAAGTCCTAATCAAACGATTTCCACTTTAGTTATGTTAAGATATGTGCTTAAATTTAACGTAATGCGTAAAAATGTCTGATCCCACCAATAAAAACCCAGACACCGGCGCCAACAACGCACAGGCGTCCGCGTCATCGTCTCTGCTCGCAGTCGGATCTGCTGCAGCCGACGTTGGCCAATTGGATACGGCAGGTTAGTTAATGTGCGACAAAGTAGCCAAACTACTGATATGGGCATTAAAATAAGCACACCATTACCTACATACATACACACGTACATGTATTTGTTATAAAATTGTATGTACACATAGATTATGTGAGTTTTGCTTTTCAAGTATTGTATGTGATTGATTTAGTTTATGTTTTTGTTTGGTGACTAACTTGACAATTAGAGATGAGCGCGTGCACGGCCCGAACTATCAAAAGCGTCACGAGCCTCTCGCCTCAAGCACGAAAATAGTATCGCTTATGATAATATTTTGTATATCTTTTGTGTTCTTAACGAGTTTGCTGTATTGGAAAAAAGTATTGATTTGTAGTGAATAAATAATTAGTTAAATGCACGCTTGAGACCAACGCACACAGGTTAGTTTTTGTTATTAAATGTTTATTTATTATTCATTTTTTTTGGTAACTAATAACAATGATTCTCATAGACTCAACGCATTTTCCTTACTAAACACAAACGATGCAACAGCAACATCCACAACAACAACATACCCATCAACAACCAACAACAACAACAACATGCTGTTAACAACATAAAAAAAACAAACAAAAACTTTGCCTCATTCCAGCAAATGTTCAAAGGGAGAAAGAGCAACCACTAAGCCTAGAATATGCAACATCAGATGCAGTGCCACTGCATCTGCAACAGATGTTGCAACAACTGAGTGGAAAAGTCAGCGATGCCGAGCTGCTGCTGCTGCTCATCTACGTGGTGGCCCTGGAGTCCGGTTTTGTGGAGGATCAAACGTATGAGGCACAACAAGATCTATTGAAACCGGTGCCGGCTGTTGGCTGCTTTCACATCTACAATGTGCGTCTGCTGAGTCAGCAGCCCATGCTGTATACGCGAGAATTCGAGGATACGGCCTTTCGCATGCTGCTGCACACACTGCTGGACGTTAGGCATGCACAGGATGAATCTCAGGGAGCCACACTCAAGTCTCGCCTCATGGCCGTTGTGCTGGGAGATCTGCTCATGCTGACATTGAGTCCCGTGCCGCCATCAAAGGAGCCGGGCTACAGTCTCTGTCTGTCGATTGGACGCTATGTGCTCAACATGAAGCTGCAGCCAATCTATAAGCGTTTTCGCCAGCTGGACGAGCTGGCGCTGCAGCTGCGCCAAAAGCTGTTTCAGCCAATGCGCGCTCAGCAGCTGCTGGCCATTAATCTACATCTGCATCCATCGCTGATGGGTCTGCCCTTTGAGGTGTATCCGCAAATCTTTCGGCATTTGAGCAAGAATCAATTGAACATTATGGCCAATGTTAATTGGCAGCTATGTGACTATATTAAACAGTTTAAGGAACATCGCACAGCTTGAAACTAAAATATACTTATAGTAATAAATAAGAAAATATATGTAGAAGAACACAATTTGTCTTGTTATTCATTTTTAAGTTATGGCTTAAGAGGCGGGCTTACAACGTTTGCATTTATTATGATTTTTGTATCATCTTTTCTTAACATCTTTTCGTAGTGTTGGTGCCCACAAAACCGGGTGCCAGTTCCTGTGATTCCTACAACATATTCGAGCCAACGCCATTGGACTGCATCAGCATTAAGAGCAGCGCCAGCAGCTACCTCCACGATCGTGATGCAAACGGTAAGTGTTGAAAACCCTTTTCCCGAACGTCCCTCAAACACCCTAGACTTAGTTTTTTTTTTAATCTGCTAACAACATAAAACAGGATATCTCTTAGTCGTTTACTTGCCACACGGTTTTGGTTTTTTTCTCTCACCAATCAAACCCACGCAGCTAACAGCGGGAGCAGGAGCCAAAAGCAAGGGACCCTTATGCCAATACCAACAATCCTGATATGGTTAGCATCCCAATTTTCTGTGCTTTTCCTGCTGCTGCTGCGAGTTGCTTGCTGTGCTTTGTTGAGCGCCTGTTACGTGTTTGTATTATGATATCGACTTTCTTGGCATCCTTATCAGGAGGCGGCGATGGTGGGTTTGCTTGGTCCTTGCTGCTCCTTCTCCTGTGGCAACATGCGACATGAAATTGTCTTGCAATAACTTTATCAAAAACAGACCCACTGACAAATACATAAATAAATTACGATTTCACTTTTGCGTGTTACTCTTTTGTTACTCTCTCTCCCTCTCTCGGTCTGTTGAAAAGCTTTGATTGGGAGAGCTTTGCAGCTGCTCTTGAAATGTGTTTTGGGTCGTGGCCCCAGGAGCAGCTGTTTCTGTTTTTCCCGAGCTTCTCTTTGGTTTGGTTGAATGAACCCAACCCAAAACCAGAATGTTGTGTGCAGTGCCTTATTCAGTGGGTCGATTGGGATAACTTTAAATGCAACCAACAGAATGCACAGTGTGGCAAATACAACATTGATAAAAGTTTATATTTAATTATACAATTTATTCTATTTTTTCTTACACTAAACAGCGTGTAAAAATATATTTGCTTATTCGGAAAAAGATATATAAAACTGATTCCTTCATACATCTTGTCCAACATTAGTTTAACGACTGCTTTGGCTCCACTGTCTCGTCTTTTAGCCACCAACGTTAAACACAAAGTGAACGAGTCGGCCAAAGCATACAAAAGAACTTTCATGAACAGAATTATAAACGTTAGCCCAACCAAATCCGCCTACGCTCACCTAGAAATGGACCACTCTCACTGCAGCTTCACTCGCTCTCTCTCTGTCCGTGTGTGCTTGTTGTGCTTTTGAGCAGCAGCGTTAGCTTTTTCACAGGATAACAAAGCTTCGCACAATCAGTCGTTGTACTTATGCCCAACGTATCTGGTCGAGTTCTCGGTTATTTAACGTTTGTCCTTTAACGCGTCAATTGTGTGTGTATGTGTGTGTGTCTCCTTGATAAAAAACCACAGAGAGAAAGTCTCTCTGCATGTGTGTGTGATGTTCGCGTTGGCTTTTGTTGAAAGTTTGCAAGTAGGTTCCGTTTGTGTGTGACCGACATCCAACTATTTACATACACACACACACACACACACACACACCAGCGAAGGAAAGTGTGATCCATAAATAAGAGCATCAGCTGTTTAAATGTTGCCCCATTTCGGGCAGCTCTTAGCTAGTGTTAAGGCAGACGCTTTGGTATATTCAGTTTAAACATTCAGTCAAGCTGGATTACAGTGGCGACAGCAACGGACCCTGGGAGAAGCAAAAGCAGACCCAATCCCAACCAGCAAATCCAACGCAAAACCAGCCCAATGACAAGAGCAATGAGCAGCTGCAGCATGATCTGTTGCAGCAGTTGCAACAGCAATTTCAAATGGCTGCCGTGCAACAGCAACAGCAACAGCAACAACGTCAATTGCTGCAACATCAGCACTCGCATCCGCCCTTTCAACAGCCGCAGCCAAATGCTCCTACTCATGCGACACAATATGCGGCAGTGCATACGCATGCCACACGTAACCATCCGCCGTTGCAGCATCATTTGTCGCTAGGTGGCGCACCAGCCTATCAGCAACAGGCCATGCCACCGAATTCAGCCGCGCATCATTGCCAGTACTCGACGCCGCAGCATCAATATCGCTCAACAGCCGCCGGAACGGCAACGGCAACGACAACAACAACAATGGCTGCAGCAACCATACGACGTCGCACGCTCAGCCATGTGGCACGCTCCTATTCCGTGTGTGCCACCATGTCGCCAGCCTCTCATACATCCGGTTCGCAGCTGAAGGCGGTCAAAACGCTGCCAGCGCATGTGGCAACATCGACAAGCGCCGCTGCTGCAAGTAGCCATCAGGTGGCGCCCACACAGCTAACTGTCGCCGGGCATCATAAGACGGGCATCATGGTGGCTGCCTCACGTTGCCGTTCGCCCATAATGCTGTGCCACAGTCACAGCGATGGCGAGTTTCCCATGTATCGAGGTAAGTCAAGGATGGCAGGAAAAACCCTTTAAAGTGTTCGCTATCCTGGCAATAGCTGGATAAGGACGCTGTGCTTGAAACTCTAATTTAATTAAGCGCCACACACACACACTCACACACACACACGCACAAAAAGAAATGGCGCAAAGCAAAAAAAAATCGGATTCACTAGACGGCGCCAAGGGAGACGCCACCAACGACAACGACAACGACGAACTTAATGAGTTGTTTGGCACCAGCGGGGCAACATGACGCAAATGCATTTGTAATGTGTTGCAACTTGTCTGTGCGTGTGTGTGTGTGTAATTGGCCCAACTTTCTGCAAGTACTAAGTAAATTTGCACAGCATGTTTTAAGGAACATTTCATATTTTATTTGATTCTTAGTTTTGGCTTTCAGTCGTCGCCGTTCTCGTTTCGGCCATTTACACGCTGCATAAAGTCTTTGGGATCACGCTTCAAATACTTGATATAAGCCAAAAATGTAGCAAATGTTAACTCATTCACACGTCCATCGACAATTAGATCGTAATAGAAACAACGTGGATCGAGTATATAAGCGCGCGTGCGCGGCTCAATAGCGTGTGGCAAAAAGAATGACATTTGCCTAATCGTCTCCGGGATGATAGGTATCAAGTGTTGCAAGCGAAAAATTTTGTACAAACGCGACAAATGACAATAGCGTTCGGGCACATTGACGAGCATCCACAATGAGGCTGCATAGAATACCTCCAGCTCTGTGTTGACGGCCAAATATTTGGAATCGAGTACAGCGCAAACAGTTTCAATATCCAAATCATAATATTCCTGCGTGTAGATGAGCGATAGGAAGGCCTGGCCAACACGAGACAGCATCACGTCGGCGATCTTGGTGCAGCCCATTTTGACCGCACGCTGATAGTAATCCAGTGCGGCCGTATAGCCAAAGCACTCAAATCTTTGAAAGACGGAGAGTATGCGGCCCAGCAGATCGGGCACATCAAAGTGCTCGGCAGCTAGCCAAAATTCCAATAGCTTATGTAGCTGCAAGTGTTGTATTTCGGTTACGTTCTGTACTTGCTCCCTTTGCTCCTCCAATGTGCTTTCGCTGAGGGTGCATTTCCACGACCAGACTTGCCAGGCAACCTCCTCCGATACACCCTCAATGGGCAGCTTGAAGTGCCGCTCAAATTCTTTCCTTGACATCCGAGGCGGCATGTCTATGGATTTGCAAAATATATATATATATATATATTTACAAAACTAACCTAACACAATGTGTTGTAAAAGCGTTAGGTTATATTGAATTGATATAACTGACCTAACACAATGTGTTGTCAAAGCGTTAGGTTATATCGAAATGATAAAGTTTCAGGGCTGCTTCGATATCGATAAAAATTGAAAAGCCGCTTGTTTAAACACAAAAATATTACTAAAATCGATTAGAATTTTTAATTGAAACGATTGTATCTTAATGGCTTTTTATCATTTAGCTTTATTATTGCTGTCTAAATGGCGCCATTTATGACAAAACTTTGCCAACAATGGCTGTGTGTGTGTGTGTGTGTGTGGCCAAATCTTGAGTTTGTATAAGTGTGGTAACTAATGAGTCCATGGCGTGTCTTTAGCGTCTTTCAAGTTAATGTTAGACGCATATTGATTTCGCTTTCTTTCTTTCCTTCTTTTCCACTTCTGCTCCAGCTGCCACACATAATTGGCTCGACTTGGCAGCTAGCCAAGCGGCTGTAGTGTGAGCAGCATCCTTTTGGTTGGCAAGCGCGCAATTAAGGCGGGGCATAGATAATGTTTCACAAAATGCCTTCTGGTTACGTGCATGAAATGTAAATTTCATTTGCAACTTGTGCCAACAAAAATAGAAAAAGATTCGATCTGCTTGTTAACAAAGGTATGCGGAGGGTGGCAGGTAATGACGTCATTAGCGCAATAAGCGAGTGGGTAGTAAGCGGAAATAGATGAGCTGCCAAAGGTTTAAGTTGAAGCTTGAATAAAAGTTAGAAATAAAAACAGCTCAAGCTGTAACTTAAAGCTAGAGATGCCCCGATCTGGCATTGAATTAGAGCCACGGCAATATCAATGCCACACGCTCAAGTGGCACTTATTTGACTTGCTTTCTTCGGTGGCAGCAACAAGGCGAATTACCATAAAAAAAAGCCAAAAGTCGAGGGTTGGTTTTTTGACTAAAGATAATCTTTTTGCACACATGGCGCGACGCGTAGCGAAGCCAATTCAAGTTTGTGCAAGTGTCCTTGGTAAGGACATAAGGACTTTTATGTCATTGACAGCTAAGGTGGCGGGGGCGAAGTGAAAGAAGCCCATTATATGTATCTAGTTAGATTTTACATTCTGATTGCGTATTATTATTACTCTCTCTCTCTCTCTGTCTTGCTATCTCGCTTATTTATTGTTGCTGGCCTAGTTACAACTGCAAATGCTGCCACCTTATCAGCATGCTACTCATGTGCTGCTGCACATAATTGCATTCAAAGCCACCACAAAGTCCTCCCATTGAGCGACACTCTCCATCTTCCTTCTCTTGGGTTGGCTTTTGGAGTCCAAGTTTCACTTGAACTGATGAGCGCTCTCGTTGCGCTCGTTGGCCAACATTGCTGACCAGGCCAAGTCACGTACCTGGCCTCTACCCTGCCTACACTTTGCCTAGCCAATGCTACACTGAAAGAAAATTGCTGCAAGGATTTTTTAAAACAGCAGTGAAATGAAATCTATTTCTCTTAGTGCACATTATTAACCGCCGCCCCACCTTTTTGGTTGCTTATTGAGTGCCACTGCAAATGACAATAAATGCGGTTACTTATACGCCACGTTGCACAACAGTGCCTGCCATCATTATGTACTCTATCCCATTGAGCTGTCATGTTCGTTGTCATTGGTTCGTTTGGCTTTGTTTTGTTGCTGAAACTTTTGGACCCTTCAACAAATATCGCTAAGTTGAAGAAGTTTAATACAAACTTTTAATGGCCGTGTATGTATATAAATAACAGCACTGTAAGCTCTCGCTGCATGTTGTTAAAGTTGCTTTGTTTGTTCTTTATTTAATATGCGGTCAATGCCTTTGGCTGACCAACTGATGCATTATTTATTGACTTTTGTTTGTAAAAAAAAAAGGGGGAAAGAGCAACCAAATGTTGACGCATCAAGGAAATTCTTTAAAGTTTTGAGTTTTTTAACAGTTTTATAAAGAATAAATCATTTTGTAGTTGAAATTTAAAAGGGAAACAAAAAACTAACAAAAAAATATAAAAAATTATATTGAGATGAATTTCTTCTAAGGATTTTGGGTTAACTACTTTAAAATTGATTTCCTTTCATCTATTTGCTTGCCTTTGTTCAGTTCAGTTCCTAAAATAGATTTCTTCCTTTTTGTCTTGTTTAGGTATAAGCATAAATTCTTGCCCCTTTAGGGCTTTTCATATAATTATTCTCGTTTTTTTCTTGTAGTTTTTCCCAACCTATTGTTCAATGCTCGTTGCTTTTGGCCAACTTAACAGTTTGATGTACATGTAACTAGCGTGTAGATTATTGATTTAAGTGTTTTTATGTTTCGTTGACGACCTTCGCGGCCACTTTGCGTCCATTGACCAGTAGTCGAATGGTAACATATGTACATGCTAAATAGAACAGCAAAAAAAAAAGAATAGAAAACTAATTCGTTGACAGGTTTTTTGTTTTTGCTTTGTAGCAAATTGATTTTAGGTTAGTTTAGTTTGATAAACGTGATGCGGCAAACGTGTTGGCTGAGCAAAAATTCTTATAAATTTTCTTTGGCAATCGATTATACGCCACGTTGAGCGCCATGAAAAGCAGTCAACAATAAAGAAAAAACGAAAAAACCTGGCCAAAGTGAATAAAGAGAGACTTATCCGAAAAGATTTCAATTTAACGCCAGACTTGAATGCTTATTGTGTTGTGAGCCTTGACTTGTCTGTGTGTGTGTGTGTGTGAGTGTGTGTGTTTCGTATCTCGCTAATAGGCCAAACATTTATTGGGAATGTTGCGCAAACGACGGCAACAGAAGCGGCAAGAGCAACAGCAACAATTGAGACTAAAACGTTCAACGGGCGAACGGAAACGGAAATTGTTGCTGTGCATTTTTAACAGAGGTCGGACGCCATTTTCATTTCAACGCACATCCTCCCCACACACACACACACACGCACACCTACTTCATTGTTTTGTGAATTTAGCAATGAATTTTTAATAAGTAGGCTTCAGTTTTTTTTTTCTCAACCCCTTCGAATGCCGGACACAAGTTGAAACGTGTTTTATCACATCTTTGCACGCTTTTTGGTTTGATGTAATTGGGGGAAACAAAAAATAAACCTACACAACTTGTTGAGTTTAATTGTTGACACAACGATGGCCCTCTTTTAAGCTCTTGACTCTTGAGCATCGTAGAAGTATCCATTGAGCAGCAGGCTTTTTACACTGGCAATTAATCAGATTTAGGGGCATGGTATAGGTTTCATCGTTTAGTCTAAAAATTAATCAAGCGAAATAAATTATTTAAACACAACTCAGCTAAAGTGCACGATTAAAGTTGTTTGTTGGAAAAGCCTCATTGAATTACACTTAAAAGTAAGCTGCATAATTTTCAATAAAAGTTTCTCCGAACTCTGCTTTCAGTGATTACCGAGAAAACTGTAAAGGGCTTAATCAGTGTTTGGTGTTGGGTTTGTAATTCAGTACTTTCAAGTATTAATATGGAAAAATACGCATTGCAATGAGGCTTAACTAGCTGCAAATTGTTTAAATATAACACTTGAAGCAGTTTTTTTTTGACAAAGGAACAGGCAGATGGGGATGAAAGAACGAAAAGACTGTAAGAAACACAGAAGAACAGAATGCATTGAAGATAAGATAAAAGTGAAAAGTTTAAGGAGTAAAAGATTGATAATAAGAGAGAAAAAGGATAAGTGAAACATAAGTCTTCTTTTTATCGATGACAATAAAGCTACATTAAAATCCTCCTTTAACATGACATGTGCTTAGAACTCCCAAGTGGTTAAAGCTAAGGTCTGTTTAAAGTATTCCCACAACAACACTTTGTGTCGCATATCGTTAGAGACCGTTGAGTATATCAACTAACAGGATTTCTTTTAACAACACAAATGCATATTGATTTAAATGCCTTCGAGCATTTGATTTCACTTCTCTTATCTCTGTGGCATAGCAGCTGGGCTTGTTGGCCCGTTTGTTTGTACAGTTTGCCAACGTTGTTTAAACAATTCGACATCAATTTTAATTTAATTCCACTGTGTGTATTAATATTTATATACAACATTTACTTAGCCTGATTGCCAAACAATGGCAATGAAATCAAATATGTTTACATATGTGTCAAAGGATATCAGGCAGGGCAATATAAAAAACAAACTGAAATTAACATTTATATTCTTTATTTAAGCTATAAGCAAAACATGTCTTAAAGTTACTTAAATTTATTGGAATTCTTCTCCATTCATGGCTCAATCTTTTCTCTTTCTCTTTCTCTTACAGGTAAGTCTGACATTGATGGACGACTTTTATGCCGCAACAACGGATGAGTTGTTCTCTTCTTTTATTCTCTTATCGCATTGTGACAACTAGGCGTATGAGTTGTTTAAGGTACGCAACTGACCTTTTGACTTTAAGCTTTGTGCCTTTGGTCACACTGTGCATGGGCTTTAACTGTTGTCTTGGCCAAGTGTTGTTAACGCTTAGGCTTTAGTTGTACTTTAAGCTTTAATTCAGTATTTCACCTGGTAAAAAAGTCGCCTTCAAAAGACGATGCAAAAATTATTATAAGATGATGTCAAACTAAAAGCTACCGTGGTTACACTCACACTTTGAAGAATGGAGTGTTGAGCTAAAGTTGTTGAAAAAAGTTTCATTTTCCTTTGTTTTTTTTTTTCGCGTATGAAACCAAAGCAAAAGTTTTGTGAAGCAAATTTGACATATCACTTAAAAGTTTTCCTTCCTCTGCAAATATCTAGTTAACTAGAACTTTAAACTGGCTAAAAGCTAAAAGCATTTGGTTTAAGACTTGCCAACAACAATAAACTGAAAGTCAAATCTTTTTTAGCGTTCTTAGCAAAAGCGTATTTATTAAGTCGACTTTAATATGTTGCATGAATTTTGCTTCGTCCTTTGAGAGTTTTTATTGAGCTTTAATAATTCCTTGATAGAGATTTTGTTAGCTTTATAGACAGCTATAAATGAAAGGTTTAGTTTTTTTAACAGGTTATTCGCACAAAGCTTTTAGCCTTAACCCAAATAGTTAATTATTTCTGAATAGTTTTTCAACATTTTTTTTTTGAATTTTTATAAAAATATTCTCTTCTCCGTTTAGCTGTCATCGATATGGCAAATTATTCCGATTTTTTGTTTATTTAGCGCTTTGCAACCACTGTGCACAATGCGCCTGAAAGCATGCTACACAAAATATGCAAATAGCAAAATACCAATGGAAAAGAGAAATACAAAAAGAGTGGCAGAGGGATAGGGAGAGGGTATTTGTGTGTGTGTGTGTGTGTGTATCTGTTTGTGACTGCTCATGTGTGTGTGTGTGCATTTAATGCGTGTTTGGGACAACATGAAGAAAACTTTGTTGCCATAATTTGCACATTTTAGCCAAAGCCAACATGCATGCCAGCGACACATCCCCCCCCCCTCTGCCCCCCGCTTGGTGCATGATATATGTGGCACTGGGGCAAACTGCATTTGATGGCAAACATGCAATTTGCACTTAATATTCGCCAGCGAAACAAACAAAACAAAAAAAACAACAACTTTTAGCAACTATTTAGTAAGCATTAAAAGCGCAAAGCGAATAACGAAACCACAAATTAGTTTTATGTCGTTTTATTTGCAATCGTTGTCAGCCAAGTGGGTGGTTGGGTGGGTGTTTGGTAGAGTAACAGTAGTCGTAGTTGGAAATCCTTAACGTCTCAGGTAAACGGAGCTGTAGGGATAGGCGCTGTAGGCGTAGGGCGAGTCATAGACACCGCTGGTGTAGGCAGCCGTGTAGGGTGAGGCATAGACGCCGCTGGTGTAGGCGGCAGCATAGGGGGCGGCAGAAACATAGGGCGTGGCAGCGCTATAGGCGACAAATTGTGGCTTAGCGGCAGCCAGAGCGACAACGGCGAACAGGCACAGAGCGAACTGAAAGAAAAGCATAAATTGTAAAGTAAAGTAAAGAAAGCTTTTTAAGTAGCTTTATAGTATTTTAAGAAGCTTTTTAAGATTTTTGCAAGGCGTCTTTTTTGCTTTTGAGCTTAAACTGTTTTAGTTTAAATAAGTTTAAAAAAATTATCGAAGCTTTTTAATGAGCTTTTAAACTTTTAGAGAGCTTTTTGAAAAGCGTGTTGAGCTCCTTAAGAAGCTAATTCCTCGCTTTTGGGCTTTAATCAAAACAACCTCTTGACAGGATTTCTAACTGGTTCATTTTCTGGAACTAGTTTAAACAAAAAATCAGTTTTTTAAAATTTTTTAGGTCCTTTTTGTTGACAGTAGCAGAAATGATCCTTTGTATAACAGTTTTAAGAAACAAGTTTTCTCAAGCAAACACTTTTTAATCACTTCTTCTAACTGTATTTGAAAAGAACTAGTTCACAATAGATTTGTATCTCACTAAGTTGCTTTTAAGAACTTTCTTTGATTCCCGTTTATCAACTTACAAACTTGAACATCTTGGATTTGAGAATTGCTTGTTGTTGCTTGTAGATAACAAACTGATATGATTTATTAGACCAAATAGTTGCCGCTTTTATAGCAAAACGATTTTATTTTTTGTAACTTTTGTCACTCAAACGTCAGAGATCCAAACAGAATATTTGACCCTGGCACGTTTTTCGTATGTGTTTTGTGTTATTTTTTTTGTGCGTTGGATTCGCTTTTCGTATTTTTAATTTTGTTTTGGCCCCAAAAGTCTCGGCTCTTTATGAGCGTCTTGGGGCGTGAGCTGAATTTCTAATACCAAAACGTATTCTGTTTACCTTGCGGGTGGTCAAGCCACGCCCCCCCCCCCCCCCCGTCCTTCTCCGTTGTTCGCTTCCGACATTGACCGACCAAAATCGGAAGTAATCAAAATATCTTAACCTTAAACAGTGTTAATTGCTTTCTTCGGCGTTGCCAGGCTAATTTTATTGTTTTTATAGCAAAGAAGAAATTATTCTCTGTCTCTTTCTCTCCCCTCAGCAACTTTCAATAGGGTTTTTCTCTTTGATTCAATTTGTCAAGCTTTGTAAATTCCTTTTGTTTTTTCGCTTTGGGGAAAAACTAGTGAAAAACTGCTGGAAAACTGCTGCTGTTGCATATTGCTTTTTGCATTTTCTTTTCTTTCCTTTGGCAATGCTGGCAACTCATTTAATATCCAGCTAATATTTCAATGTCACCCCAAATGAACAGAAGGTTTACTTTATCTAGTTCTTACTGTATGTCTCTTCCCCACTCTTCCCTGTTTAAATATTAAGTAATTTACATAATTCATCCAAGTCTACTCTCTTAATCAAAGTTTATGGCTTAACATAAATTAGCCTACATGCGAAATTCCTTTTGCACTTGCCTCAAACCATTTCATAATTCATTATTCACTTGAAATTTTTGCACAGTTTTGCGGTCACATCTGCAATAATTCTCTCGCATGCTATAAAAATTAAAGACGCGCAGCGACACAGTGCTTTTAAAACCACACAGTGGCTCTGCAACTGTTGTTATTGCATACTCTCTCTTTACGCTTGCGCTCTCAAACCTTTACCGGCATTTTTATGCAAACAAATTCCTAGGCTCTTCGCTACACTCCAAGCCCCCTTCCCTCTTCTTCCTGACGCCTGCTGTTTATGCTTCCGTTTCCTGTGCTATATACACATATGTATTTAAATATATGTATGTATACTGTTTACCATATATTTGAATGAGATTTTCTATAGTTTTGTGTACTATAAATAGAATTAAAACTAATCGAAAATTCCAAAAGAATTTGTTTGTTGTTCTTGTCTTGAAAATTCATAGGCACGAAAACAATGTAAATTACTTTTGAAGTGGAAAGCAAAAAAACACACACACACACACAGAAACAACAATATCAACATATCATTTTTGATTGCTTCATTTGCTTGGGAAATACACTGGAAGAGATATGCTAAGGATTGGAAACTATTACACACACACATTGGTCATTGGCTCATCTCTGTTAGGGCGGGCTGTGGGAGGAGGGGTATTTTTTATGGAGCCTTACGAATTTTAAGTGGATTGTAAATAAGTTTGAAATTGGTTTTTTGTTCATTTCAGTTTGTTTTCATTGCTTGAAACATCTAAATAATAGCAAAAATATGGAAATCAAAAACATATTTTCCGCTCATATTGTCAGATTGTTTGTCTGACTAATTAACTCCCTCTGCATAGTTTTTCAATTGTCTTTGCTTTTCTGTTGTATTTTGCTTTGTGGGAATTATGTTATTCACATGCCACTCGCATGCTATAAATTTTGTATTACGCGCGCTCTCGCTCTCGCTCTCAGTGTGTTCGCTTGGCGCGCTCAGCTAGCGGCGTTGCCACATGGCACAATTCTCGCATGCATTTAGTCTTCCAAATAATAATATTATTGCATTAAGTTAGTTAAAAAGCAATGTTACATATCTTACATTGGGTAAATATTCTAAAAATTATTAGTATAACTGTGGTTGTGTTTGTATTAACTTAATTACTTGCTGGTTAAGTTAACATAGGCTGAGCGTACTGCTGTTAACTTAACAGACATACACCGATACAAACGTGCGAGCGGGAGCGTAACTTTAATTTGAAAGCAGCAACAAAGCAGCTGGTAAACACCAATACATACAAACAATGCCGTAGAGATGAACAACGCTCCGCAGTGACTGCTACTTGTGAAAAGCATTGTTAAATATTTGCGATACGTATAAAATTAGCTTTAAGACATATAATAATAAAAAATAGCATATGATAAGAAAATGTGTACTAAGAATGCCAATTATTAACAGCAGTGCAATCGATTTCTATCGCTGTGACTTTGCATTTTTAGTGAAATACTTTTGAGCAATAACGGGTATGTTACTTTTGCTCATCACTGCTGTTGATGTGTGCCTCTCTCGGTCGATGTACGGCCAAGTGAGTCGAAAAAAAACCGTTGGACGAGTTGGACGCGGTCTGCGGTTAATTCATACAACAAAAACAAACGCATTTGTACGCCAAATATTTTTGTAAAAAAAAACACACAACTAACTAACAGTTAGTTTGACGAAACTTGTACTTGTTTCAGTTGTGTTCTCATCGTTTTTCATTATTTAATTTTTTCTTGTCATTTTGCTGTTGTGCATCGCGTCGCGTTTGTCGGTGTATTCGTGTGTGTGAACGTGTATTTGTGTCAGTGTACGCTTGTATTGTGCATTAATAAATTATTAGTTAATCATAAATAGTCAAAGTAAACACGCAAATACTTGCGAAAATTATAATCGCCAGCTGCAGGCAATGTGTAAGTGAGAAAAATCGTGTGCTTTTTGAAAGCAAGAGGAAGAGAAGAGAGAGAGAGCGCCGCAACGGCGGGTAAACAAATGGCAGCGTTCTTTGGAATGCGAGGGCAAAGCAAATGAATATGAAGAAGAAGAAGCACAAGTTAAAGAGTGGTCGCTGCGAGCGAATAAAATGAAAGATAAAATTAAAACAAAAACTTGTGTTCAATCAAAAATTGGTTTTCCATTTCAATATGAATCCAAAAAAAAGTGCAAAAGGCAACAACAACAACTACAAATACATACATATAACTACTTAAACTAAGCGCCCAAAAAGAAAATCCGGTTTTACAACTTCTCATGTCGATGCTGACGTCGCTGTCGCTGTCGACGGAAACGTCAGCGTCGAGTTGCATTCTGTGCTGCTGCTTCTGCTGCTATTTCGAGTCTCTTTTTTCTCTCGCATTCTGTTGCATACATTTTGTGAGGAATTTCAATAAATTTGTTCAAATATGTTTTGTTGTTGTCGTTGTATAGCTTTTGAAAAGTGCAGGTGTGAAACAAACTTTCAATGAGCCAAACAAAACACACAACTACAACAAAAACAGCAGCAGCAGCTGCTAAACGTCAACGTTGACGTCGGCAACAAACGTCGTACAGGTGCCAGCAACAACAACAATGCTAGCGTAGTGTAAATTTCAGTTTTTCTATTTCTGTTATACACAGCAACAACAACTTAACAGTGTGCTAAGCAGCTGCGGCATTAGCATTGACGTCGACGTCAGCTGCGGCAGCGGCAATTTGTATATAAAAAGCATAAAATATTTATACAAAAAAAAGTGAAATCAATAACAAAACAAAAAGTGAAAAAACCAACAGCATATAAAATAAACTATAATCATAAAAAATAAACAACAAATGGGATCTTTTCTCTGTATCTAATTTTTGGCTGTTGGTTTTTTTTAGTTTGTTGTTTTTAATTTGTGATTTTTGTTTTTGTTGTTCGTGTTTCGCTTTTTGAAGCAAATTGAATTTTAACATGAAAATAACTGTTGTTCGAGTTTCGTGCTTATCTTATCCGCAACACGCCCGTTAAACGATGTAGTAATATTTCACCTACCTCTCCCCGCCCCCTGTGAATCTTTCCATGTTTCAATGCAGTTGTTTCCTTATCGGAAATTCCTTTGGTTGTGAAATTGCAACAACATTTTTTTTTGGAAAATATTTTTATATACCTTCAAGTCTAGACGGAGTTTTTCTTTTCTTCTTCTTCTTCTTCTGCCTTTTGCTGTAAATGAAATACACAAATACGCCTATGGTGTGTGTGTGTGTGTGTGGGGAGCGAGATAGTAAACACACAGTGGCATTCCTGCTGTATCTCTCTATCTCTTTCGCGCACTTACGTACATAGTCTGCAGCGATTTTTACTACTTTCTGTTGTGCTTTTTATGTTTTTGTAATTTCCTTTATGCCGCCGGCTAATACACACACACAACCCCCAAAAGGCAGCATCCAAAACAGCAGAGCAACCCTCATGCATCTTCCCCTCCCCCCTCTACACTTATTTTACTAAATGTATCTTCTTGTGGGCGCCGTTTGCGCGCAAATTTAAGTTTATGCGAATATTTCAACGCACTAACTGCGACGGTTTGTCGCCCTCGCTTTTACTCTCTCCATACTCCACCCGCTAGCTGAGCAAAAAACTTTTGCAGCTTTGGACTTTGACATCGACGACGACGTCGACGTTCTCAGTTGGCTTTACGTCTGGCATTCAATGGTATTTGCTGTCTGTTTCTCTTCTGCTTCTGTTGTTGTTGTTGTTTAGTTGTTCTTGCATGCAGACAAAGACGGAGACAGGCAGACGATGAGACTTTGTTGTACAAATGCCTCCATTTGCAGCAGCCGCCCTGTGAATTGTGTTCCATTAGCAGCAACCCCATATATACACGCACAGATACTTACAGTTGTACATACCAATGAATGTTTGTGTGAGTGTGAGAGTATGTGCAGTAGCCTACTGGCACAGTGTGTCTTGGGTTATTGAACCTCGTGAGGGAACGGGTTAAGAAAAAAAGGATAAGAAAAATTAACATAATATGATAAAAAGTTTAAAGTAAGTGCAGTTTAAAAATAAAAATGCAATATTTGGTTATAAGAATTGCACATCTTGACGTTTACTCTCTGCGTTTTATGAGCTGAGAGCCACGGTGCAAAGCAAGGCCTGAGCGACAGCTGCTGGTCAGAGAGCATTTTGGTCGGTGGCCGTTGTTGTTATTGTTTAGTGCTGCTACTGCGGCTGCTGTTACTGTTAGTCATGTTATTGTTGTTGTTATTGCGGCTGCAGAGTTTTAACTGCGGCTACTCTGGCTTTGTTGTTCGCTTTTGCTTCTGTTTCTGTTTCGAGTCGCGTGTGCTGCAAGTTATTGTTGTTGTTATTGCTCAGTTTACGTATGCCACGAAACGTGCTCGAGTAATGAAACAAAGTTTGTGTTCTCATTTCTTCCATCTCTCTCTCTCTCTCTCTCTCTCTCTCTCTCTCTCTCTCTCTCTCTCTCTCTCTCTCTCTCTCTCAAGTTTTCCGCTTTTTTACTGTTAATTGGATTTGATTGGATTTTGGCGCTGAAGGCGCCATTTACTCATAAACACAACAGCATTATGTGTGCTAGAGTAGTGCAGCAACTAAAATGACAGCAAATATAATGAATCTCAGCGTTGCCAGCATAGCTCATTTGTCAATACCGATCCCGTTGCTTGTGTTTCTCCGCCTCCTCTTCGCTATGATTTTTTTTGCTTCCCAACGCTTTCCTTTCTGTTTCGTTTTGCAGTCGTGTAGCTGATCTTTTGCACACCATTGTTGTTGCTGAATTTCGGCTTTCCCAAAAGCTGGCGCTGCCCCCCCAAACAAAAAACGACAACAACAAAAACAACAGCGCTGCTGTGCAAAAACTCATTCGGCGTTGCCACAGTGCCATAAAAATCGCTAAACTACTGAACTGTAAAGGTTCAGTGAACCTGCCACAGCGCCACAAGAGACTCACAGTCAGTCCATTGTGCTAATGTTGTTGTTGCAGCCCCACTGACTGCGTCGTTGTTGTATTTGCTTTTCACACACACACACACACACACATACGCGCGTAGCTGCAAGCTTTTTTCTTTTATTCCTTTTATTCATATTTAATATGCACCGCTGATGTTGCAAGTTACAAGTTGCCAGCGTCATCGCTTTTCCGTTTTCACATATCTATGTGCAATATGCCGCCACCACATAAGCCTTCCTCCTGCTACCTTCTGATGATGACGACGCACTTGCTAATTTAATCATGCTCTTTTCATGCATACCCTGTAATTAAACTTGTTCGGCGCTTCATCGTTGCCAGTAATGCATTTAAATGTATCATTGCCATAACAGGATTTATTCCACAGACACACTGTAAACTGTAAACCAAAACAGTAGTTTGGCGTTGCCAGAACTCCACTTATTTATTTGACAGCCTCAAATTGCAATGCTCCAGTGGGCGACATTGAACTGTAAACCAAACCAGCTGTTTGGCGTTGCCAGAATTGCAATCAAATTGATTTGTGTGGCAATTAACTTAGCTGTCTGAAAAGAGTATGCTTGCCGTCTGCCAGTCAGCATTTGGGGTATAAGAATCTATCTTTACTTCCCTCTCGCTCGTTAAAGTAAGTGTTGAAGCATTTGCTGTGCCATAAAACGCTTCGTAGCATAATTGTTGCGGTGCTGTTGATTTTTATATGCCTTTTGTATTTGTGTATTCGTTTCTGCGCCAACAGCTGCTCTACATTTTCTACCAATTCTACAGATTCTTTGGCTTGGCCGCCTTTACTTTTTTTGTTGTTGTTGTTGTTTTTTAATACGCTTTGGCAGCGGCGCGCGCCAAATCCCAAAGCCAAATAGCCCCAAACTAACGAGCCAAAAACTCAGCGCACTGGAACACAACAACAACAACGAATAGTAACAGTTAGACAAACAATAACGCAAGAGTAGAGCAAAAAATCATACTTACAGTTAAAGCTCAGTTTTTTTCTCTCCTTTACTTACTCATAGAACTTAAACTAGTCAAAAGTTGCGTGTTTGATTTTGAAAAGATCATTAAATAAACATGCGTTTTAACTTGTTGTTGTTGTGTCTAGAATGGAAAATGCCTCTGGAATATTTAATGTTTAATGTCGAAACCTTCTGTCTGTTGGTTGCAGTAGTCAAACTTGTCGGCCTGTGTATCTTGATTTTTTTTCATTGTGTGTGTGTGTGTGTGTGTGTATCCTGCCATCATCATTATTATTATTTTCAACCTTATTCCCATTTCGTTTACCTGTCTGTATCTGCCTTTCTGTATCTGCAATTTCAACACAATTGAAATCTACCTGACCTGTTATGCTCTCTCTCTCTCTCTCTCTCTCTGTTTGCGTTTTCTCTCTTTGTGCTGCTTGAATGTATTCTAATAAGATTTGTCCGAGCAAGGAGCAACTGGCAACTGGTTTGTTGAAAGGATTACCGCGCTGTCTGTGAGCAAAGAAACCGATTTCGGTTTTTTTGGTGTTTTCAAAGGTAAACGGACTGAATGAAATGCTTTTGATTTGCTTTGCTTCTTTAAATGTTGATTTTGATAGCATTTTACACATTTTACGTCTTCTTCAAACAGTTTTTATTATTTCGAGCTTGTTGTAAAAAACAAGTGAGAGTTTGAAAAGTATTTGTAAAGTTTGATTGCTTTAAAGTTAGCCTGAAAGTTAAGAAAATGTTAATCCACTGTTAACTTAACAGAGATACATGCTTTAACTTTAAGCCTTTTCGCCTCCCTTAGGTATATCCCCTGGTTAAGCCCTTGGAAAGCATAAAGGAACTTTTATAAATGCTCTTCACATATGTTGCACCTTGTCTTCATTTCCTTGCTTTGAACACATTTTTCATTGCCATTGTTGCACTTGCCGCAATTTGTTTCATATCGTTTTGCTTTTGTTTTACTCAAGTGGTCCTCAGGCATGGCATGCGGTTGTTTGTTTTTTTCTTCTTTCCCTCCCTCCCCAAAAACGAACTCTCAATTTTGCTAAAACTTCTTTCCCATATCTTGATTTGTGCACCATCTGCTTTGAGGCTGTCGTGCAACGTTGTTGCACTTGATGATGATGACAAGTGGTTGTTGTTGTTGCTGTACTGTTTATCCCTTCACTTCTACATCTGCTTCTTCTTTTTAGGTTAATTCTCATCAAATTGAAAACATTTTGCTGAATGACTTCTCACATGAAGATTCTTTTACTTAATGTTAGGCAAAGAAACCAGAAAGCGAATATATTTTTTAGCGTCAAAGCAGAAGGAAAAAACCTCTTCAAGGGTGTCAAAGCCATTTATGTTAGCTATTTAGTATTTGTTGTTGTTATTGTTGTTATTCGTGCGCGCTTTTGGGGCATGTTTATAAACGAGTGTGTGTTTTAATTGCTTAATTGCAGTAATTAACGTAAAAGTGAAACCATTAATAGGCAAATAGAAGCAAACGCCACGAGAAAGTGTTGGAAAGCAAGAAAAAACTGTGACAAACTAAACGAGCAACCCACGCGAGGGTTGCGTGATTGCAACTAATTAAAATATATAAACAACAACAATGTCGACAAGTGTAGAAAAAAGCAACGCAACTTTGGCATTCTAAGTTTACACTTGGAGCATTTGTCGCTGCGTCGCAACATGGCCTATCAACAGCAGCAGCAACAGTTGCTGGCACAGCTGCAGCAGCAACATAAATTTCAAGCACAGCAGCAGCAGCAGCAACAAGGCTCCAATGGCGCCAAGTTTAATAACAGTGCTACAAGTCGCAACAATCTGGCCACACTGGTTGCCGCCATCAACGGGCACGATCAGGCCGATGGGCAACAACAGGGCGGCGGCAGCAGCAGCAGCAACAGCAGCGGCTACCAACTGTCACCCGCGGCTGCATCACGTGTGGCACATGCCGCACCCCTCGGTCCGCCCTCTTACAGTGCGGCAACGGCGCAGCCAGCCTTTGCTTACTTCAGTCAACAGCAGCAGCTACAACAGCAACATCAGCAACATGTTTTAGCCTATCAGCAGCAGCAGCAGCAACAACAACAGCAACAACAACAATCGTTGCCACCACCGGATCTCACTGATGGCATTGATCATCATCCGAGCGGAATATCTCCGCCAGACTCTCCAAATGCCGCCTCAGCCGCTGAGCTCGAACAGCAATTGTGTGTTGTGGCCAAAATGCAGAAATCTGTTACCATAACTGTTACGCCGCAACGCAGCAACTCAATGGATTTTCTCAACTTTGAGGAGAAACGACAGCTAATTGCCTCATCGTTATCCCTATCGGATATACTGCATAGCAATAATGGCAATAATGCCAAGGAATCCAATGCAATCAATGCGAATAATGGTGGTAAGTTTTGTTTGGTTAAGGCAAATGGGTATTAAATTATACTAGAAGAAAAACTGTTGAGCAAATATTATGACTGTATAACTCTTTGTCCATAAACATTCAATATCCAACATAAATATTAATGAAAAAAAAAACTGCATTTATTTTGATATAATCCTCTTTTTTACAATGTTTTTTTTTTGCTTTCAAAAAGCTTGCCCCGAGCTCTGTCATTGGGGATTCATTTTCTTTTTTGTTGTTGTCATTCAAAGCGAATGAAATGTTTTTACCAATTTAATTCGTTGGGAATTTCCATTTCATTTTCCACATTAATCGCTTCGATTGGCGTTGGCACGGGATTTTGAAGTTAAATGAAATAAAATGAAATAACTTTAACAGCAACTTTTTGTATTGTTTTCAATTTATTTTACTACTTTTTATTGGCTCTTCGATCGATTCGTTCGTCTGCCGTTTGTCCGTTTGTTATTTGTTTTTTTTTTACACATCTGCCGCAAAAACGGAAATGTTATTGTGTTCTTTTGTTTTGTTGCCCAGTGAGACGTGCCCCAAAATGGTTCGCTGCACTTCAATGTGTCGGAGTGGCATAACAGAGGAAAAAGCGCTTGGAAAATGAGGCTTGGCTTTAGGGGTTTTGTTTTTTCTTTTTCGAAAACTGACAGACTGAAAAGTTGTCAACATTTTTTTTTGTATCTGTTCGCAGCAGCGAGACACAGATTGCACTTACAACAGTAGGTGCCGCAGACAGGTGCAGGTACGCCTTAAAGCGTAGTAAAACCATCTATACAACAAACGAGTAGAGTATCTATCAGCAATTCATTTGCATAAGCGATTTTTAAGGCACACTTCATTTTTATCTTCACACCTAGCCAGTCTCCTCTGCCTCCTTCAACAGCCGTCAGTCAAGTTTGAAGCTCTCTTTTTTTCCACACACTTTCAACCGAAAGACGTGAGTCATAATCGCCATCATCAATCAAAATTCATCAACAAAATTAGAGCTGGTGAGCGAGCGAATAGAAAGAGAGAGAGAGCGGGTGGGAGTACAGCTGATCAGACAGAGCGCTCGCTCAACAGCAAAGAGAGAGAGAGAGAGAGAGAGAGACAGAAGTGTAGAGGAATTCATTGAATGCACAGCTATTTTTAGAATCTGGCAACGTCTTCATGTTTGTTTGGTTGCTGTTTTATTAGCATTTAAATTTGTTTGCAATTAAAATGCTCGTATTTCAAGTTCAAATAAGTGAGACAGAGAGAGAGAGAGAGAGAGAAAGGGGGGAGCATATGATTATCATTTCGCTTCGGCTCGGTTAATTAATTCAATGTGTCAAAGTGAGTTGATGAATCATTTCAATTGTTGTCGCTGTCACTTTGTCAACAGCTCAGTCAACGTATCAGATTGCCATTTGAGTTGTTGTTTCATTTTAACCGCATTCCGCGCATTTTTTCTTGCAATAATTTACAAAATTACAATGCATTAAAACAAGATTGAAGCAAAGCTTAATAAGTATTTGTGTGTTTCGAGTATCTAAGCAAGGCTGGCAACACTCGCCTGGGTAGGTGTGTCAACGGAAATTCCACTCGATTCCAAATGCCTGAAACCAAAGTTCATTGGCTTACGATTGTATCCTCTTTAAGTTCATATGAATAATCAAAAATGTTTACATCTAGAACTACATTTTTCTTCATTCACAGCTTCCGTTGGGAGTTGTTCTAGCGATACAATTGTATCCCCCAATGCCTGGCACAAAATGCGATTGTTCTAATTTCCGCTTTGAAATAAAATAACAACTTTTGCCTTCAACTTTTCCCTTTTGGCAAACGTTTTGCTGTGTCTTAGTAGAAAACAATTTCACATCTGGCAATAATTTTTGCAACGAAAACTAAACGAGTAGATTGCCTTCAATAAAACATAAATCGATATGTCTGCCTGCTCTATCTCTCTCTCGCTCTAACATCCATTTCCTTGACTACCCACAAACGTTTTTCAATTTCGTTTCAATTGCAATCATCAAACGATTTTTTCTCATTCAATTTTCTTATCTTTTCCTTTTTCGAATCCACTTTTCAAACGTTCTTTTCCTCATTTGTTGTTGTTGCTATTCCTGAAATCGATAAGTACTCTATCGATAAATTACACCATATCCCGCCCCATAAAGCGCTCAATGTCAGTATTCCTCCTCCCAAAGAATTTTCTTAGCTTCTTTCAATTTGCACGCCAATTTTGCTGTCGGCTATTCTGTCAGCTCTCCTCACTTTGGCGATTAGAGCTGTAAAAATACGGTAGCAATCAAATCAGAACAATGACAAAGAGAGTGAGAGGAGAAGCTGATGAACAGTTCGAAATCGCTACAAAATATATACGGAATATATGCAATGAGAAAAAAAAGCGGTAACAATAATAATCATAATGATGGCTATAACGATTTAAGAACTGTCATATGAGATTGTTGTTGTTGTTGTTTTTGTAGCGGGTAGCTGAGTGTTGCATCAAGTGGGGCCAGGTGGTAAGTGTTGTGGTTTGTGGCGACACAAAAGGCTTGCCAGAGGATAATTTTGTGGGTGGAGCTCACTCGGTTATTTATATCTTTAAATAAACAAGGCTGCGCGTAGCCCAAAGGGGCAGGCTTTAAAAGTGTGGAAAGCCAAGGTGGAGCGGTGAGTCGGTTCTGTCCCCGACAAATAGGCTGAAAAGTGGATAGGCAGGCAGCTATTTGGCGGCTCTCCAAGCCATGGCGCCTAAAATATAATTCGATTCACATGACCTGGAAAATGTGACCAAAGTTAAGAGTATGCTATCTTTCTATACCTCCTAACTTGTATTGATTTTAACTCAAAGTTATTGTTGTTATTATTTTCTGTTTTTTGTTTATAAAACCTTAAGTCTTTTAGCTATAGATAACTGGTATTTACAGGGTGTTTCCTCGTTTAGCTAGACACTTGAAAGTGCCTGCCTCTGACCAGTTTTGCTGGCGCCAATTGACAGCCAGCGATAAAAAAAAAATAACAAATTTGGACTTGTAGCTTCTCCCGCTCCTCCCGCTCATCGTGCAACATTTACGAGTTTATTCAGTCAATATTTCTATGGCTCCGCTAATCGAAGCGTATTAATCAATAAATTGACGGCCAAGTGTTTGCTGATTAACTTTGGTTATTTTTGTTATTGCCACGTCTCGCCTTAATACGCTCTTCATTTCTCTGTTTTTGTTTGTGAGATCTTATGCAAGAGAAAACACAGAACTCGCAACTTGTTAACATTTTCATTTGTTTACCATAAATTTAGCTAACTGTCTGACTGATTGTCTCTGGTTGTTTGTATACTATTCTCTCAGCCCCCACAATGGTGAGAATGTTGTGTGTGGGCGAGAGAGACGAGAATACGTTTGAGGTGTTAATGAGGCTCAGCTGTAGAGCTAAACATCATCATTATTATTATTATAATGGTGATAATCATTTGGCACGTCTATTGTTCACATCATTTGCTCTAACGACATATGTTGTATAAGTACAAATCTTTTTGTAGTCACGATTTAAAAATAAAAAATGCAACAAAGCTTTGGGTTGGGCTTTAAGTTATGTACACTTTGGTTTTATTTTTTTTTTTCATTGCGTTAAAATTATTTGATAATCATTGTCATCGATTTGCGTTTCATAATGTTTATGCATAGCGCTTTCTATCAGAAGATAAGTGAATTGAATGTTTGCATTAAACGTGAGTAGAGCCCATACTGATAAGTTTAGTAACAAATGTGTTGTAGTAAGTTTTTTTCTGGTGCTGCCAACTTGTTGGACAGTAAAATTAGAAATAAATTTAATAGCTAGACAAGAAAATATGTAGGAAAGTTTAAAGTATTCAACGTAAAACAGCTAGATAACTTGAACTGAGAGTATTAAAAACTTCGGCAAAGCTGCCAACTTGTTGGCAAGTAAAATGAGATATAAATTGAATAGCTTGACAAGAAAATATTGAGGAAAAATAAAAGGTTTCTAAGTAAAACAATTTAAAAAACTTATTAAAAACTTCGGTAAAGCTACCAACTTGTTGTTGGCTTGCATCAGCGTTGCTCATAAGCACTCTGAAGTTGCCACTCTTTAAAAAGTACATATCAATTACCGAAAATACACTCAAGACTCTTAAGTTTTGAAATCGATATGCCCAATTTTAAGTTCCACACGAAGCAAATGTTAAGTTTTACGTCAAAATCGTGTACACTTTAATATGTAGTTCAGCATTGACCCGTTGGCCAACAAACTGCCACTTAAAACGAAGTTAAACTACAATTAACAAGCTTAAAAGCTAAAAAAAGCGCTTAAGCATTTGAAGCCTGAGGCGTTTAATCTTTTGAAAAACCGCTCGAGACAAAGCCAACTTTGAATAAAAAGCAAAGATGATGACCCCTTAGACGATCAAATGAATAGCATTTCCCTTCCAATCTGTATGTGATTAATGTAACACGCTGCTCCTAATGACCCTCAGCAGACACCTCAAACTCATTTAACTAACTCTTTTAACTATGCCAATAAACATGTCACATTGATGGACATAAAACAAGTCAGAAATCGAACAATGATCGATCAAAATACCGCACCCAGCTGTGACACTCTAAAAAACTCTAGCTAAAAGCTGAAGTTGAAAAGTTCCCAAGTTCATGTTTCGATTGGGTTTTAAGACAGCTTTGCGCCTTTACTATTTGTACTTTGTATTTGAAAGAATTATGCAAATCAAATGATGAGTTGATTCAAAACGGTCAACTTGTCGGCAATGATCTCATGACTTGAGTAGTCGCATGTTGTGGCACGTGGCCAGCGGCAACTTCATTAATTTTAGCATTTTAGCAATTTTTTCTCATTTTTATTAATGAAGATACATAAATAAATACAAGTTTGCACTCTCTGTCTGTGTGTGTGTGCATCAAAGTATCTTTTTGCAGCTGCATTCAGCTGCCAGTTTTCATTTGACTTAATTAAGGCATGAATGAATGAATGAATGTATAAAAAATGCTGAGAAAAAAACAAGCTAGCAACTGGTTGGATTGCAGGTCAAGAGTTTACAACGCAATACAATTTGAATTCATATTACAGACCTGTCAGACGATTGTATTCTATAGTCTATGCTTACAAAATGGCTGTCAATCGTCATTTTCGCTAGATAATAGAATAAAAAAGAAGAAGAATAAGCTTTAGCTGTCAGACGTCGCCGGTTTGACTCTATTGTCAGCATGTTTCAGGTGTTGTCTGTCTGGCTTAGTTGGTACTTGGTTTCGGTGCAGAGTTTTAGTTGGAAGCCTGCCAATATTCTATAGCCAGCTGTTCGAAAAAGTTTGTTGGAGTGAAAATCCATTAACTGCACTTAAACTTTATCCAGCCAGTTAAATGCATACTGTTTGCAACCCACACACACACAAGGAACTTATCTAAAGTTCACAACTATTTGTTTGCAGTACTATGCTGTATGTGCTATAAAATGCACTTTTAATAGGTTTATTCTAAGGATTTTAGTTGTGGCCATTAAAGTTCACATTGCATATGTGTTTAATGGCTGAATTTCTTTTGCATTAAAGTTTTTAAATGATTTTTAAATCGATATTTGTTCGACTCATTTGCTCTGCAAATAAATCATAAAATAAAATGAGGTAGGAAACACTAGCTAGGGAATATAAGACTAGCACATACTCTTTGCTCTTGCTTTTTAATCACATTTGGCTTTGATTTAATATTTGTTTAAAGTCAATTGGGAAACTGTCAAAGGCAAAGTGTATTCAAATGTTTTTTTAATTAGTTTTAAAGCACATTTCACTCTTATCTATCTGTCAGATTCAAGGCCTACCAATGCAGATTGTATGTTTGTGATTTACACAAGATTTATGCTAATTGAAAATGAAATTTTATGAGTTTTCATGTTTTTATTTGTTAGTTTTTGTGCATATATTTGAGCATATGCTATTCATCAGTTTTGTTTTTTTTTTTTGCTTTTAAGGCTTTCTGCTTTATGTCAGATTTTTGTTTTATCACTTTTTGGGCCGTTTTTGTTTTTTGTTTTTTTGTTGCCGCCTGCCTGTCCAATAAACTTGTTTGCCCACAGCCACTCGGGCGACAGAGAACAATGTTTTTATTTCGCCAACATGATGCCACAAGCAGCGCGCATATTAACAAACAAAAAATAAACCACATACTGCCGCCCTATAAACACCACAGCGCACCACTGAGCCACCTTTCAGAACTGAAATCAAATTAAAAAAAAACAAGAAACAAAAAAAAATTTTGCTGCTTTTAGGGGTAATTTAATCTGGCTGCGGGTCAAAGAAACAACAACAGCAACGCTTCAATGCACTTTTCTGTTGTTGTTCTCTTTTTTTTTTGTATGCCCTAGCAAAGCCAGGGTGCTGTGATTTTGTCATAAAATTTGTGTCAAGTTCATGAACCCAATTACGCTTTTTCCAATCCATCTTTGCTTCTTGACAATATTAACGAAGAGTTGATTAGGTCAAGTCTTATTTGTTAGTTTCGCCATAGCAATTATCAATTACTAGACTTGTCTTTTAACTGTTTAACTTTGCTTCTGAAGGGTATACAAGCTTTTCTACCCTTTCCTTGTCCATTTTTATTCCCGTCCCACCACTTGAGCGTGCCGCTTCGAGCCCTTTGCCATAGTTGTATCCGAAAATGTTGTTACTCATTTTGAAAGAGATATTTTTAGTTGAAGTTCAGTTGGTTGAATGTCAACGCCATGAATATGTCAAATGTCGAGCAATTAAAATGCAATTAATTGTTGCATGTGAAAGCCTTTTAATGTGCCACACGCTGCAACAAGGCCAATACAAACATCAGCTCTATACGTACGTATTGTTTGGGTTTTGTTGCAATTTATATCCATGCATTTAATATATATTATATTTATCATACTTCGATATCGTTTGCTATCTCTGTATTTTCGTCATTGATTCATTGCTATTTGTTATTCATTGCTTTTGTTCATAAATCTCTTTCATTTCCTCTCCATCTCTTGCTTAATTTTGTCATTGGTTTTGCTTATCGTCACACACATTTATTTCGGACAACTACTATAGAGAAAGAGAGAGAGAGAGAGAAAGCGAGCGTTACGCTTTTCCCATATACAAAACACGTAATCGCCTCAATTGTCTATCGCAATTGACTTTGACTTTGATGTGACGCGTGGTCAAGTAAAGGGGGGGGAGAGACAAAAGAGGTTTGGGTAAATGGGTTTGTTGTTTTGTGGGTGGGAGTAGATTGAATAACAAGGCAATAGTTGTGCCTGTTTTTTCAATAAATAAATAAATTACTTGCTCTGTAACTAATTATAAATTATGTAGATTAACAGAAATTAGTACAAAAGTTTCACGAATTGATTTATATTGAAAGCATTATGGGATTTTCAAGGTAAAGAAAAAGCTGTTTTAAACTGTAAATAATGGATTTTTCTTTAGAAAAAATAATAATAGAGTAAGTACACAAGGTTTGCATTTATATCGAGAGTTAGCCTTCTAGAAAAACTCTCTCAAACAATGTGTTTTAAATATAACAAATTCAACTCACATGTCCCACTATTATCTATTCTAAACTTTGCTTTCATTTTTGTTTGTTTTAAAAGTCGCCAACTTGTCCCAGAGCTAAAGTTTCCTTGCAACTTGTAGTGTATAACTTTTGTGTTTTTGTAACTTTGCCTAGTTTCATGACAGCACATCATAATCCCCAAAGTCAACAACTATCGATAGCTACGTTATAACCAGCTGCAGTTGTCTACCTTCCCCATTTTCCCCTCTATCTTCCCTACTCTACTGTTGTTTTTTTGTCTGTTTTGCTTGTCACTTGTGTGTGTGTGTGTGTGTTGTCTTCTTGTTGTTGGCAGTTTTGACATTGGCTATGGATATGTTGCGCTTCAGTGCCACAGCTGTCATTCACACACATACACTTGCAGTTCCAAAAACTCCAACACACAACGGGGTAGGTAACTGCTTTTTTTTTTTTTTTGTTTGATTCGCTCACGTTTTCTATTGCCTGCGCAGCGTTGCGTATACGTAATGTGATTTGAATATTTGTGCAACGTGCATGTTGAACGCTTTGCTGCGCTTTCTATGTATGCGACACAGCTGACAAAATTACAAAACGCAAGAGAGTTTCCATTTTTCCATTTGCCTTTTACCATTTTCCATTTTCCATTTGGCATGTTCCAAAAATAAAGACACTATATAGAGGAGCTCCATTGTCCCAGTACGTACGTGCCAGGCCAGGCGTAAATTGACTGTAACAACGCTCTCTTTCGTACTCCCTGTCTGTCTCTCTCTTCTTCTCGAATGCCTACACAAAATGCGAGCATTATTATTTTATCAAGTTTTTTTTTTTGCAGAGGCGAGTAATTACAATTAATTTCAGGTTTCATATTGCAATCAAAATCGACACAAAGACAAACACAAACACAAACACAACAAATTAGTTCAGTAATCGCATAGTTTGCTGCTGATATTGTTGTTGGGCGTCAATTAGCGACGCCTGCAACCTTCAAATATAATTTTAGGGAAAGCTAAAAAAAAAACAACAGAAAATAACAATTCGCATTTTTAGAGCACTTTTTTTTTGAGTTTATGCGTTTGTCACGTGCTTTTTTCAGTTTTGCTTGGCTTTTATCGTATTTTGGTTAGAAATAATTTTGTATTCATTAGAAATGTGATTGAAATATGTAAAATATTTCACTATTAACTCAAAACTGGGTCTGTTTCGCGTTGTGTAAATATAAATTATTGCTGTGCGGATTTGCCCGTCAATTTGTGTGTGATTGTGTGTGTGTGTGGGTGTGTGGCTTAGTTATCGTGTGTATGTATTTGCACTTGATTGTGCTTTAAGTGGAGCACGACAATTGATAATTTACATAAGCGGCATATAGATATACATATCATATGCGTTGTTGTTGTCTTTGTAGACATATATCAATAGATATGTGACAAGCGTTAAACATATATAATTATGATATGATATATGTAAGTGAATAGTAGCGATAAATTTGTGCAACTGATATCAAAACGATGATAAGGAAATGAAGAATTGAACAACGAGCTACATTTAAATAGTTTCTGCACAAATATTTCAACCCAAAAAAAACCCCAAAACAAGTAAACTTTAAGTCGCTTATAACATATTTTATTATGTTATTTTTTTCTTTTCTTCAACAATGTGTATATTTTAGCATAATTTATAGCATTTGTCGAGCATAAATTTAAAACATATGTATGTTAGTTATATTTATACATTAAAGGGGGAGAAGGAGAATGGGATTTGTTTTTTTCTTTCTCTCTCTCTCTCTCTGGGGGTATTCAAGCGAGAATAACAACACTTTGGAGCCACAATAACAAGCGACAACAAAATGTAAACAATGGAACACACAAACAACTTTCGCGAAAACTCGTTTTCCACGCGTTCGCATACATTGTTGTTGTTGTTGTTGGAGTTGTTGCCGCCCTTGTCGTTGTAGCCAAATCTTTAGAGTATGCTGCATCAATTCAAACGTTGAGTTGTTGTGGCAACAGCAGCTGTGCCTCCGAAAAATCCACAAAAAACCAGTTTCTTTTTCGCACAACAAACAATTTGTGTGTATATGATGACGACAACGTTTGGGTTGTCGTCGACGCTGACTGAATGCTGTTTTATTTATATAGTTTTTGTGAAAATCCATTGCTTTAAATCTTATGCTTTGGTGTTCTGTTGTTGGCGCCGTTTAAATGAGGCATCAGTTCCGTTTGCTAGGTTGTTTGTCGCCTTTTGGCTCTACTCTGCAACTGCAACTGCAACAGCTTCTATTACTGCCGGCTGTTTGACATAGTTTCTTTATTTTCCCTTATCTCCTTCGGGCTCTTGCCCCGTTATGCAACTCAAATCAAGCATGAAAAGCTGCTTCAACAATTGACCACAATTGGGACAGCTACTCTGACATACAAACAGTCCACTGGGAACCCAAACAGTAGCTTACAAAAGCGTGCCACACTCAAAGAGAGCGAGGTGAAGAGTGGGAGAGTAGGGTGTTGACTGTGGTTAACAGGAAGCCAAATAGTTGTTGGCCCATTTGCCACAGTTTGCGGTATTTATAAAATACACTTTAAAAGAGTTACAGTTAGAAACTTTAGACTTTATGCTTCTTGCAATGAGTAAATAAAAAAGATGCTTAACTTTTAGTGTTGTGTAACAGAAAAAGCATAATACTAGCAAAAATAAGTTTATTAACATGATTAACAATTCTATTTGAATGATTTCTTTTATCAATGTTTGAAAAAAAAGTTTTTGGTGAGTTACTAAAAAGTGCTATTAAAATTTGTTTAAGTGTTTTGATTTTGTCACATGATTTTGTCATTGATTATTTTGTCGTGACATTTTTCTATGCTCTTTTATCTCCATTTGTACGTTTGGTTTTGTGGAATTCTGTTTCCCAGCTATTTGTAGTTAGCCTAATTTCAACGCTTGAATTGCTCTCCATGTTAACAGACATACTATGTGTGTGTGTGTGACTTTAGTGGGAGTGTGCTTAAGCATGTGTGTGCCCAGCTTATCGAAGGCAGCATCAGAGTCAACAACAACAAACTAGAAACAGCTGCCACACAGCAACTTGGGGCTACTTTGGGATGAAATGTTTTGTTGTCTTGTTGTCTGTTTGTACCTTTTGCTTACTCTGCCATCTAGCTTGACATATGTGATTTTCCTTTTTCTCTTTCTTTTCTGCTGATTGGCAATGCAAACTAAACAAAAACAGCAAAGAAAATAAAAGAAATAATTTAAGAACGCTTTTGATTCCTCTCAACATAACTCTCAAACTTAACTAAAGCTGGTTTCTAGATTTGTATGCAGCCTGAGTTTGAGACTTAGAATGCTTAAGCGTTAGTTTGCTGCAGCTAGAAACTTGTTTTGAATTTGTTATTGAATGCTTTCAATAATGTTTATGATCAAGATACTGATGTTGAATATGTTTGGATTGTGTAACAAAAGTAACGTTTTTTCTTTGTTGCTTTCGCTTTCGATGTACGAATATGTTGTTTTTCATATGTTGCAACATTATTCCGCATGCCAAAAATGAAAACAACAACAATATGGGACGCGGTGGCATGCAACTTTACTCTAAAGGCAAACTCTATTTTTTTCGCTTCCGCGCAGCGATTTTTCAATCAGTTTTATGACGTTGACAAAATTTATTTAACTAACTGTTTCGTTCTCTCTTTTTCACAGCCAAGAAACAAAATGGCGCCGCCATACGCACAAATAGTTTGGGCTCCGGCACCCGCACCCCACCCCTCGAACGCAAAAGTAAATTGAGCGCTTTGGGACGCTTCTTTAAGCCATGGAAATGGCGACGAAAAAAGAAGAGCGAAAAATTTGAAGCAGCCTCCAAATGTAAGTCGACCTCTCCCTCTCACTCTGTGTGTGAATAATTGATAAAAAATGTATGGGTTTTTTTTTTTCTGTGTATGTTTTACAGCACTGGAGCGTAAGATTTCTGTACGTGCCAATCGCGATGAGTTAGTGCAAAAGGGTATACTGCTGCCCGAGAGTCCGCTGGGCAATATACCAGAGCCGGGTAAGTGTTAAGGGTTCCGTAAACCTTCTCCGAGCCTTTTGTTAATGTGATTTTGTGAAGGGTTTCATCAGATTAAATGTTTATTATTCAATAGTTTAGCTTTTTGATTGATTGCTGGCATATTCCTCATAGACTTCGAAACAGTTAAATCCCCAAACAGTTGAAATCTATTGACAAGGCTTAGCCAATCATAAACTTGGTCTATATGAAAACCACATCCTTAATACCCAAATGCACTTTGTTATTGGCATTCACACGCAAACAAGTAGAGGAAGCCAAACTTTTTTTTTCCTCTTCTACCAGCCGCAGGAGGGCGTACACAAACACACACACACACATACGTCTATTTTATGGCTTAACGCTTCACAGGTTTGTGTGTGTTTGTGCACAAAAGTCAACACAAACGGAAATTGGCCATAATCCACGCACGATTTAGCTCGATGACAAGACTTGGCTGAGCTAAGCGCAACGAAGGGAATCACGAAGAGCTGATTGCCAGGTTTCAACACTCGCTGGCACTTTGCTAAATTGTTTGCTGTCAATAAAGACTACGAGAGAGAGAGCGAAGAGAGGGGGGGTAAGGGTATTAAGTCTTCCTTACGCGTCACTTGAGCCGTGACGAGACAGCAGACATTCATGAGTCTCTTTCAATAGTCGCGACATTGCCACATTCTCCGGCGTTGGTTATTAATCAATTGTTAATTGTCAATGCGAGACGTCATCAAGTTCGTAGCGATGCCTTTCTACGACAAGCACGCGAAATGCATTCAAAATCGATGACGAGAAACAGTGGAGACAGAGAAAGAGAGAGTGCGAGGGAAATGGTGGGACGAACCTACCTCAAGTTATAATTGCTTGAGTCAGTCGAAAAGTGTTCAAAGTTTAGCGCCGCCACTCAACAACAGATGGCGCCTGTGCCTTGAGAGGTGAAAGTTTCTTTTGGGTTGGAAAAGCTTTCAGCTAGAAAGTTGAATGAAAGAATTCATGAAAGAGCTGTGCTTTAAGCTCACCACACACACCATTTTTTTATGAATGACTTAATAACAAAAGGCTCGATTAATTCGTTATTCTCTTTAAACAGGCGAGGATTCGTACTATAACACAAGCGGAGCCAATGCCAATGGCTCACTGCACTCAGCCGTCCACAATAGTAATTCCATAAATCAAGCCAACAATTCCATAAATGCCACCACCTATGGCAGCGCCGGCAATGCGTTGCTCAGCCAACAACAACAGCAGCAGCAGTTGCAAATGCAACAAACGGCTGGAGGCGGCGGTGTGCCCAATTCCATATCCGTGCAACAGTTCAATGCTAATTCCATGCTCAATGGCGCCAGCCTCAATCAACAGAATTCCATGGCCAATGGCGGCCTAATTACGAATGGCGCCTCCTCGGACACATCCTCGCTGAGTGGCGGCGTACCCCATTCACAATCGGCACCGCAGCAGCTGGGCGTGGGACAAGGGCAGGGGCAGGGGCAGCCTCCACCGCTAACACCGCTTGCACAGCATCATCAGGCATTGGCTCAACAGTTGCAGCAGAGATTCGCTATCAGCAATAATAACGGTGAGTTAATCATTGCATACTCTAGGGTTGCTTTATTTCAAGCCAAATAGTGTTGCCTACTCTTAAGTGCTGCGGGCAAAGACCCAATTACAAAAGCATCAATATTAGCCATAAATTAGTTGCGCTTTAACGCCTTGTTAAATCGTCCGTTAAAACATTTAGCCACCACACACAAACACACACACACACACACACACACAACCAGCCGTCACGTGTTTGTTTTGGCGTTGTTCTTGAGGCATTTGCGGCATTTTGCCAAAAAGTCAGATAAAATGTTAAACAAAACACAAACGAATTCTTTCATAGTTTAGGGGGAAGAGGACAGGGTAGAAACGGTCGCAAGTAAAAGAGCGTACACATTGCTGGCTATTTGAACGGTAAACAAACACAAATGCATCTACTGTTTCAGCTCTTGACATTTATGTATTTCGCAATCAACGTTCGCTCTATCTCTCTCTCTCTCTCTTTCGCTCTTTCTCTCGATTAATGAGCAGTCAAGACAGATTTCTGATGACTATGAAATTATTTTAGTGCACTTGAAGCTGTTTGCTATTGCGTTTCGTATTTCGCGTTTTTGTCATTTCGATGCTGTGACCATTGCAGCCTAGCTAAAGCTACATATATATTATGCCGGCATGTGCTTGCGTTCTCTCTCTTTCTAGCCGTCTTCGTCATCGTTCTCACAAACGCACACGTTTTGTGTGTGTGCTTTTGTTTATTTTGCACTTGTTTTGTTGTGAGCGCGAGAGCGGCGTGCGCGCTTTCGCTCTCTCTCTCTCGTTTGAGCTTACGCTCTTTAACTGTTACTTTTTATCATTGCTACTGCGTCGTTTTTGTTGTTGCTTTCGCCTGTGACTGGACTGCTGTTGTTGGTGTCGCATTTTTATGGCAAATCGTTTGCTGCCGCTGCTGCTGTTGACGCCGCTGCTGCCGCCAGTCGGTTCAGTCATTTCCTCTATGTTCAGTTAACATTAAAACGCAGCCCGCTAGAGCAGCGCGTCTTTTTCGTCGTCGCGTTAGAACCATAAAAAAAAAACAAAAATAAAATAAATAAAAATCTAAATAAATTACAACAAAACAAACAAATAGAGAGCAAAAACCAAACAAAACTCGGAAAAATATGCGCAAATATTTGTAATTGTGTTTACTGTACTAGTTGTTGTTCTTTTTGTTGTTGCCTCAAGTGTTGTCCGCTCTCCGCTTGTCTCGGTATCCCCTCTCTCCCTCTGTCTTGTTGTTTCTCTCTTTCACCTCTCTCCCTCTCTGTGTGTGCGTGTGTGTGTTAGTATATGCCAAACAACAACAATTTAATAGACATTGAAAAGATGTAATATTCGATAGGCTGCAATGTTTATAAGCCATTTAGCCAAGACGCCTTTCGGCTTGCTTGTGCACATAATCTCAAGGTGAAGCTGAGCAAGAGCTTTGCAATTTGTTTGGCAAGGTTGCCGGTTTTTAGAATGTAAACTTTGCGCTAATTGTTATTAATGCATTTATAAATATAGTTTTGTTTGTTTTGCACCGCAAAAGAAAAAAAATAACCCGCATTTAAAGCCAAATTGAAATAAATGCAATTACAAACGAGATTTATTTTTGTCAACAACAACAACACCGACCAACAGAGAATGCTTTGAGCCACCCACATAACAAACATAATACACAACACACCACAAAAAACAAAACAAAACAAAACTTGGCACAAATGAAACGTTTGTTCGTCAGTTTTGACGAAAAATATTTCCTTAACAAAGCATTTTTCGGTGTAAAAATGCAACAGCAGCAAGTGGGAAGGTTGGGTGCAGCAGGCGCGATAGGCACGCGAAAGCATTTTTAATTCACACACACATGTGTGTGTGTGTGTATATATGCAAAAAGCAGTTACTTTTGCTTTGCTACGTTTTTTTGGCTGGTTTCCGGTTAAGTGGCGTTCTTTATTTATTTTATTTCGTTGCTCTGTGTGTGTGCGTGTGTGTGTGTGTGTGTGTGTGTGTGTGTGTGGAAGCGAGCAAGTGAAATAACTTTAATTTTCTGTCATTCCACTTTTGGTTGGATATTCGCCGCTTGCCTGTTCTCACATTACGCATACGCAGCGTTGTGCGGCAAGTGTGCGGCATTGGGCAGAGAGAAAAAACACACAAATTGTTGCCTATCATTGGGCGCTGCGCGCGCTCTCTCTCTCTCTCTCTCTCTCTCTTGCACTCTTTGCTTATTATCCTTTTTTGCGCCTTGCCTTTTAACATTGTTATTCGTTGCGTTTCTCTCTCGTGACGCGCGCTCTCTCTTTCTCTCTCTCTGTCTCTCCGGTTTTTGTTTTGTGTGTTTCAACAGGAAAATAGGGCCAAAGTAATTGTGAAAATAAAATAATGTTCAGTAGACTGTGGCTAATTTTTTTTTGTTGCTCTGGCTTCTAAAGTGCTAAAGTTTGTTATAAAAAGTTATAGATGGTGTTAAAAACAGTGCATTAAATTGTCAACTACTCATTTAGCTTGTTTATAGCTGTTGTTATTTGTTTTCGGCTAACGTGTGTGTGTTTGTGTGTGTTTTGCTGGCGCTCTCGTTTTGGCCACAAACTGCATCCTCTGAGGTCGTCCACCTTTTTTTCCCTCGCTTTTGCAGCGCTTTCGTCATTGTTAGAGATGCCAATGCAGTCGACGCAAAACGAGTGTGTGTGTGTGTCTCCGTGTGTGTGTGTATTTGTCTTTGCTCCGAACTTGTTGAAAATGAATGAATGAAAAGAAAGTACGGAAGTGTATTTAACAAGCAGATGGAAATCATTTGCATCCCTAAACAACAACAAGCCGGTTCAATATTTTACTTTTTTTTAGTGTTGTAAAGCGAACAAAGCTGGAATATTCTTTGAATTTGATGAGTTTTTGGGTTATTAACTTCAAGTATGCTTAGTATTCGATTTAATTTAGCCTTATGTTTCGTATACTTTGATTTCCGCTTCTCTGCCGCATTCTAATCTAATAAGATATGCTATTTTTGTATCTATTGCTGCTGCTTTCAAACAAAAATCTTATTAACTTGCTTGGATAAATTGCTGCAGAGCACTAACAGATAAGCACAGCTATATATATAATTGAGTCAGTGTGCGTCGCCCACATTTGAGATAATGCAATTAGACTCGAGACCTGAAGTCATTTTTCTTACTTGTTTTTCTATTGGAATGTGTGGTGAAGTGAGTAGAAGTGGAGAATGTTTTGTGCAACCAAGACTGCTGTGTAAACTTCACGTAATCTTTATGTCTGCTGATTGTGCTTTCCCCACGAAACAGTTTAATAAGCATGCACTTCATATAGTAGTAGTGTAGCTGTTATCAAAAGAGTATATTGATTGGATTTACTTAACAACTAGCTACAGGGTATTGCTAAAGCAACCGCTTTGCGCTTTCAGTTGAGTTATCTGCAAACGCTTAGTCATTAAAAAAAACTTGGCAATTGGGACAGCCATGTACCGAAATTTACAAATATTCCACTCATTGATAATGGGGTTTTGATTAAAACTCATTAGCTAACCCTTTAAAGGTTGTCTTCAATGTTAAGTTTGGCCAACTTGGCTAACCATAACACAAACGTAACTTGGTAAATGCCCGTATTTGGTTTCGAATACTATTGATAGCCATCTTTGGCCATATTTATTAGCGTATTGTTATGGATCGTTTCGTGTTTATGGTGTCTGCCACCTGCGCATTTTGTATTTAATTTGCTAATTAAATTGTCACAAACGGGTCGAAACTAATCCCTTGGCCGACTAGAGTCAATAGCCGACACTGCAAGAAATATATTTAATGTAATATGACAAAAAAAAAGAAAGGTCCAACCACACCTCAAACCTTTGCATGTCATTGGCTCGTAATCAACTTATTCCGTTTCCTTTTCGAGTTCGTCCACTCGTCCTGTTTCCTTTGCTGTTTCGCCTAGACGGTTTCCGTTTTACGACACATGCAAATGAGTCAGTTTTGGCTACGTTTTCTTCGCCCCCTTCTCTTGCATTTTTTACACGTTTTAATTTGTCTAACAAATGTTTTTCACTCTTCGCATCGAACTTTTCATGCTCTTTCTCCTTACGTTTTGGCCCTATTAATTAGAATTTTTACTCAGTGTACACAAAGTGTTTTTCATCTTTTCATAAAGATACTCTAGCATTTTATTCTGCTTTGTAGTTTTTATTACTTTATGGTTTAGATTTATTCTAAAGAAACAACTTCCAAGGCAAAAGTTTGTGTTAGAGCATTCACTAGTCAGCTTGGCTTTTCTCTCTTTCTGTCTATTTGCCTCAATTAAAAACATTGTGCCTGCCCACATGTTTGTTGTTTTTTTTGGCTTTGGCTACCATATTTTCGAGATACATTTTTAAGACGCCATAAAAGTCGTCGTAAAATGACAATGTCAATGTCTCAACAGACTTTGCCTCAACTCGTATCCCATACGCCTGTGCTACTGACCTCTAGTCTGTGTGGTAAGGGGGTAGGAGATTGTTATTGTTGGTGGGCGCCTTGCTTTGGTCATCAATTATAATTCCTTACATTGATGTTTTCGTTTTTGTATGTGTCGGTGGCGTATACTTGATGCGAACAAACGTGTTTTGTGTTTTGTATCATTTTTAATTATGCACAATTGCCGCTAAATTTGTCACACTGCAGCTTCCGGTATTCAATTCTCATTCGCTCTTTCTCTGTTTTTCTCGTTGTTTCTTTTTTGTTCGCATTTCCATTGTTTGATTTTCGCATCGCTCTGCTGCGTTGCCCAACCCAATTTGGTATTTCAATTCCGATTTCAATTTTCAATTGCTTGCAATGAATTAAAATTTCACAATTGAATTTTCTGCCACCGTCACCTTTTGTGTGTGTGTGTGGGGAAGAAGAAGAAGCAGCTATCAATGCAATGAGAACTTATTCATCTCTTGCCGTTTGAATCTTTTGTATCTTTTGAATCTCTCTCGTCGCGGTTCCACATCGTGCCTGGCGCGTTGACTTTAGGATCATAATCTTTATCAATTTGTGTGACAGTTATATATATATCTATATCTCTTTTGGTGTCAGTTTTCTCGGCAATGCGTGTGGATTCACAATTTTGTTGTTGTACAATTTAAAAGATTTAAACGTTAACTTATGATGACTTTTTTTCACAGCAATGTTAACTTAAGCCTGTTTTGTTAGCAGTATTTGCTTTGGATGAAGCTTTTTAAGTTTAAAAGTTAAGCTTTAAGCAATGTTAAAGCTTTTACGACGAGTTTCTTATAGTCTTAAAGCTTTTGAAGAGTATGTTGCCTTTTATGAGTGCATTCAGTGCAACTTCTATAAATAGACAACCTCAAGTCATCTGTTTTGTACATTATTTTCTGATGAATTGCTTGATTAACATTTAAAAATAATATATATTTAATATTAATTGCCATTTTGGGTTGCTTGTTCAGTGATTCCTTTTGTGATATTGTTAATAATGTAAAGTAAAAAGTGACTAATACAAAACAACAACAACAAACTTCGCACAATCAAAAGTAAATTAAAACAAAAAACAAAAACACGCACAAATGAAACAACAGCAATAAATGCCGCAACGAGTTAAATCATCGAAGAGCGAAGAAATTGCCACAAAAAACGCACAAATATTGTTTGTTCGTCTTCGAATAATCATCAGCAATAAGTGATAATCAACAATAACATATTTATATATATATATATATATATGAAATCAGATTGAAAAAAAAAACAGGCTTTATTAAACAGTTGAAGAAGAAGCAAATCATAGAATCTATATGTGATAAAAGTCAAGTGTAAATCAAAGTTTGTCATCACAATCAACAATAAATAAATAGTTTATTTACCACACACACACACAAACACAAACACACACATTTGTTTAATCGTTAGGTGTATGTGTGTGTGTATGATAACGCCTGAAAGCGATAAAAAGATTGAGTAAAACCGAGAGTTTCTTCGAATTTCCCATAACTGCCATTGATTAATGCACCAAGTTGATGAATTCAGCAAACAGACAAAAACAACAACAACAGAAATACTAATAACAACAACAATCAGCAGCTTAGAAGCAACATTAAAGCCACGCTGATGATGGGCTACATCATGGGTTGTGCTTGCTTCAAAGGTATGTACGTGCGAATTTGAAACAATTCTCTAAGTTCGTTTCGGTCTCTTAATGCTCTCTCTTTCTGTTTCGCTGTCGTTTGTCATTTTGGCGTCGTGTTTCCTTCCGCTTATTAGGCAAACCGTTGCAGGCGCTTTTGCTTCACCATCATCATCTTGTTCTTCTTCTTGTTTGTCATGTTTTGCTTAGTACGCACTTTCGCATCCTCTTCGCTTGCAATAACGTCATTAACGACGTCACAACAGCGTCGTATTTGTTTGAGTGCATGCGCACGTGCTTAACGCCAAGCTCTCGCGCTCTCTCTCTTTGTTTTTATAGCAGCCGCTGCTCTGTTAGTTAACAGTTTTATAGCAGCGCAGCTTTGTTGTTAAAGCTGCTGCTTTAGCGTCGCCTTTTTTATTGCCCTGTAAAATCTGTGTTTGGTGTGTGCGTGTGTGTGTCTGTGTGAAGTGCATGAGATTTTGCCTTGCCTTCACATTTGTGCGTGTGTGTGTGTGTGTGTGTGTGTGAATTGCTCGACAACCTTTTGAGTGCAAAGTGATTCTTTTTTTTTTCTTCTCTTTGCTTGTGTTGTCTTTTGCACTTTTCTAGCGATTTGTTATGTGAGCTTAATAAGCTGCCAAGATACGATGCCTCTTTATAGCTATCTCGGCTGCAATCCATATGCTTTCAGCTTAAAATGCTTGCTATTTATGTTGAAAATGTTTGAACATTTCGCTGGGAACTAACATTTAGTTTTCTAGTTTCGTAGAGTTTAGGTAATGCATATTTCTATAAAGTTGAATCCATTGTATACACAGTCACACACTTTAATGCCATACACTTCACGACCAACACGAAGCGTTTTGTGGCACGCATTGTGGCCCTTAACCTTTCACATTTGCGTGCAGTTGCGCTTTGCTGTTAGTTTGATTCAATTGCAATTTGCAGCATCCGCCTTGTGCCTCAACTCAAAAGCAACACCACCATCAGCAGCAGTAGCAGCAGCAGGAGAGGAGGCGGCAAGAGGGTTGTGGCTTCTGGCTAAGTGCGTGGCCCATTAAAGTATGCAATCATTTTGCGGTTAGCCAAAGGATCGTTGCCTCTACCTCAGCCTCACCCTGCCACCCCTCGCTTGCATATATATACTCGAGTTAATGCTGTTGGCATTCGAGCTGCCAACTTGCTGTAGGCCATAGCTTTGACAAGATTAACGACATTGCCTCCAAATTCCGTTTGCTCTAATTCTTTGCATCGACCCAATTTGCACAATCTCTGTTTTAGTCTGCTTTAATCATGTATTTATAAACAAATTTTGTGTCTAGTTTTGGCTGCTGCTGTTGTCTACACTTAAATCGCAACAAAACACACACACACACATGTGTGTATTTGCCTCCCAGTCGTTCCCCCTATAGAAATGTCAGCCTGTCTGTGGGAGCATCGTATAAATAAATGAATAAACAAGCGTTTAATTGAACCGGAAATTATTTTTGTGTGGGCGTCGATTGGTTCTTTATTGTATATGAGTGTGTGTGTTTGTGTGTGTGTTTCTCATTGGAATTTATAGTACACTTGTCGCATTTGTTGTTGTTCACTTTTGTGTTTTGGGTGTGCAACTCTGGCAGTAAAGGCTGAAGGGCTGAAAGCGGTGCAGACTGACTTGGTTATATCACAAGCAAGTTGGCAAGCTTCATTATGGCTCATACTCTTGGCCAGTTCAAAGATTGTAATCGTTTTATTAAGCCACAATTATAACAATAACTCTCTATATTGATGTTAAATATGTTGTTCAAACATTTTTGTAGAGCATTTAATCGTCGACTTGGCAATTAATATAAAGTTGATTGCTTCTCTCGCTTTTCTATTAATATGCAACGCTCGCATTAGCAAGTTTTGTGCTCTCTCTCTCTCTCTCTCTCCCATCTACCCTCTCTATTCTACCACTGAGAATGTGCGCTAAATTGCCGCTGAAGCTCGTTATATTGCATGTGTCTATGTGCCCTCATCTATCTCTCCCTTTCTGTAACTATCTCTGTCACACACTCCCTACGCTTGCATAAGAGCTTAGTTTATGCCTGCTGCTCTTCTTGCCTGCTGGCTTTTGCTTAACTTTGAGCTTGCTTGGCTCGCATGTGCCGTTTGACTTGTCAAGCTAGAAAAATAAAGAAAAACTTCTCAACTTAATGTAGTCATTGCCTTAAACGGTCTGTCCACTTGTTGAATTAAATATGTAATTTAAGTGAACACGCAATCTTGCAAATTGTTTCACTCACATTTTGTTGTAACTCTTGTTGTATGATTTACTTCAAGCTTTTAGTTTGTTCTCAATCAATATTCTACAATAAACAAGATATATATTAATAGTTGATAGTCCCACAGAATTACAATTAGACTTTCATGCTTGTCGTGCCACATGATAATTACAGTAATTTACATGTTTATTCTGCTGGCAATTACAATGTCCTGCTTGTGGCACATTGTACTTGTTCATCTGATAAGTTTTAACATCCTTGTAAATGTCTCGTGTGACACTTTTGCAAGTCTGCAAGTTCAGTTGGTTCAGTTCATGTTGAGATGTTGCGTTTAAAGGCAGCTTTTCGTGCCACACTTGTCGAGTATTTCAAGAAGACGAGCCTTAATGGCTTTGGATTGCTGTATTTTATACGACGACGTCGCTATCAGCGACTCTTTTGGTTTCTCTTCATTGCCGTGGGCATACTATTTGCCACTTTTGTGGTCTTTATCACACTGCTGCAGTTCCTAACGCGTCCAACTGTCACATCTTTATCGTCTTTGGATGCTGCCAAGGATACGATTGCATTTCCCACTCTAACCATTTGCAGTGCGAATAAATTGAGTCGCCTTAAGGTGGAGCTGCTGGCACAGCATGTGTCTAGCTTAAAGGATAACTCAACGAGCTATT